>CM035143.1:57253918-59760168 GCA_020205605.1 Panax ginseng | reverse complement strand
ACGACTTATAAAGTCGTTGCCCGAAAAATCGTTGCTAAAGGCCCATTTTTTTGTAGTGTATTGTCTAATAGACAGTATACAAACTCAAAAGGAGTCCTCATTACAATTATTGATACACTATTTTACAAAATAATGAGGATTACTAAAACAACTATCTTGAATCATCACTCCATACCCCGGTTAGTTCCTGCTAAATTCTCTCCTCCTGAGAAGAACAAGGGAACAAAAAAGAAAAGGGTGAGCTCAACTAGCCCAAGAAGAATATTATGACTAAGATAATATACAACAAATTATCATTAGTCTTCAACAGAAAAAACGATAAAATATAATAGACAACAAGTTTTAAATCAATAACTGCAGCGGAAACAATAATCCATTAGAAGAGTGTTGGGTAAAATCTAGTTACGCACAACACACAAGTATACGTGGTCAACAAGTAATAAAGTGATAAGTTGAGTATCGTTCCCACAGAGAATTATTTAACAAAAATCACCAAGTACTAACCCGTAACCAACTCAATCTTATTTAAACGAATGAATTTCAAATTATATAAATTAAACTACTATTAAATTCCAATAGTTAAATTAAGATAACGAAGATTTAAAATCACAACTTCACTTATTGCTTCATTTAAGTTAACACACTTCTCATCAATTATTCTCTATCCTGAATTGTTAATCAAGAACACTAAAGCAGATAAAACCACTTCTCGATGCATAATACCCATATTAACGTCAATCCACAATTAAGATAGAAATCCGTTAAACACCTTAATCAACTAACCCACTATATCTCTATGTGAATTACAATTGAAGAATGTTGAAGAATAAGTTCTCTATCCGAGTACATGCGGTGTCAAGCATATCTCTACCTTAACACTCATCAAGTTTAAGCTACTAACAAAATCCTGAACACATGCTATCATGATAAGATCTAAATCAATACTTCATCTCTCGAGTTCGTATAGATTATCACGGTAATTAATGGCCAATCAATTAAACAATTAAGTCCAAATCACAATAGACAATCCTCACAATAGAATATAATAATTGATAACGAAGCATATTAAAATAAACTACACAATAAGATCCATTGTAATCTCAAACAAAGAATTAGTTCATTGAATTAAAACTAAGAATCCACACTTGAAATAACATTAAAAGATAAAAATAAGAGTAGAGTAAAGAATAAATCTGTTGTCAGCAAATCTCCATCTTCCTCAAGCTCCTGCTCTTGATCTTCAATGGTCTTCAAGTTGCTTCAATCTCCAAATCTAATTAGAACTAGTGTTTTGATCTAATTTACTCTAATCTAATCTAATGAAATCCTCTCTCTAGTCTCTAAATCTCCCTAATCCTTGTGATTCTCCTCCTTTTATAAGTCTCTTCATATGTCTTTAAGTCCTCTTGGAAGTTCTTGTGTCAATCGGATCGAAACAATCCTTCCTGGACTCAAATTGGACCAAAATTCGCATTTTCACGCATTTTCTGGGCATACCCCCTCCCCGGCGGGGGTCTAGGCTTGTTTTGGGCCTGCCCTGGCGGGCTAGGGGCCTGTCTTGTGCCTTGCATTCCAACCCCAGAGGCGGTTTTGTGAAGAAATTTTTTTTGCTCTGACATCCTTTGGGAAAACGGCCATAACCTTTGATCCGGGAAGAGTTACGAGGCTTGCCACCTATCAAATCTAAGATATCGACGAGATTTACAACTTTCATTCTTTAGGAGTTTAGAAATAATGAATATATGAAGGTCGAAATTGGGCTGGAAGTGACTGCTATGCAAATGGCCACCCAAAATAGTGACGTTCGACGTCCGTTGGTACAAATGTCATAACTCTTGCATCCGAACTCCGATTGGAATGATTCAAGTTGTTCCGGAAAGCTAAGAAGAAGTTCTACAATGTAATCCAAGTTCCAAACCAAGAACATGAAATAAACATAAAATCCTAAACGATGTCCGGATTGCTTTTCTTTGCGTTTTATACCAATTCTTTGCAATTTCAACTCCCAAGCATATAATCTACAAAACGAACACAAAATGCATGAAAAGTAACTAAGAAACATGAGATTAAGCAAATAATTCAAGTAACAGATACCGGATAAGTAGGTATAAAACTTACTTATCAAATACCCCCAAACTTAAACTTTTGCTTGTCCTCAAGCAAAAACACAAAACAATAATGCAATGCAATGCAACTAATCTATATGCCTACAAATCCAGCAATAATGATAAAAACAAGTCTATTCAACCGGCCTTAGAAAAATCAAGTAAACACGATAGTACATCATATCAGAACTCATCAGTAACTTCTCAATCAATCATCAAATCTTAGACTGTTATCACGAATATAGTGCGTGTGTGCTCCACAACAATGTTAACTGATATAAAATCAAATTTAACACATAACAAGTCTCTTCGAAGCATCATACCAGTGTAAACTCAAGAAATCCAAAAATAAGCTAGATCCAACTAAAATCAAATAATTACCAATATCGCGGGTCAACATGGGATACTTATGCTTTATTTTTCATCTATGGGAGCTTTTTGCTCTTATTTCCCGTTTTATTCAATTTTTTTTTATATACACATAGCTATGCAATGTCTTATTCCCTTAGGCTTTTCAATGCTACCTTAACGAAGTTTTCACCAATGACTCCTGCACTATTAAGACCTTAGGCGCTTAGGTGTAAAGACAATCCCCTCAAGGCTTACTTACTCAAGTAACAAAGGCCACAAAACTAGACAAGCACGCTACTGTTTATTCATACTTTTTTTTTTTTTTTTTTTTTTTTCTTCTTTTTTTTCATTTTTTTCCATTTTTTTCTTCTTTTTTTTATAGCTTATATACCCCAAATATTTCCCCAAACTTAGGTTCTTGTCTAACTTTAGCCATCACTATTTATTCTTGTCATTCTTTCATTCAAACTAGCATTATCCTTTAGAATCCCATTATGTATCAATTTAAACTCAATCAATCAACAAGTTGTTTTTACTGGTTATCCTTATTATGCCGTTTTCAACAGAAAAAGACTCAATTCATAACAAGAAATCACATCAAAGCTCTAATAGTCAAGATTATACTTGTTCTACCCAATTCCAATCTCATCATTGGACAAAATAAACTCAGAACTATCTAACAACGGAATCATGCAAGATGAACATAGTAACTAACTATTATTTTTTTTTTTTTTAGTTATAAATAAAAACTATTATGCAACTACTCTACTATGCAAACTATTATGCAATTACACTACATGAATGCAAACATAAATAAACCTAAATTATTTAACTCCCCAAATTGATAATTACAATGTCCTCATTGTAAAATAAAGCATGAAGTGGACGAGGGACTTCGTAATCATTTAAGCTTGTGGTGATGGTGGTATTTGGTATGGCGATCATTTTCCTATCAATTGAACCTCCAACACCGCAATGAAGAGAGACAACATGGATTAGAATAACACTTGGATTCCTATCTACTAAATAAACTAGGAAAGCATATAAATAAATAAAAAAATTCCTGGGTTGCCTCCCAGTTAGCGCTTAAATTATAGTCTTTCAGCCTTACTTTGTCTGGTCAACGCTATCCAATTCCTCTGCGGTAATTGAGGAACCCTCCATCCATCGGAAATAATATAGCTTTTGGTAGGTTCCCATTTGTGATAGCCAATGCATCAAAGTCACCTAGCATGCTCTGATTTGGTATGCTCTCAATCGAGAACGTCCCACAGCTAGGTGTTTTCTCCATTGTGTATGTGATCACTTTGGGGCATGGAAGCTTGTCACACACAATGGGCTCTTCGCTCATCTTCTCTTCTCGCCCCACCATGGATTCAAAATTGTACTCGCTCTTATGTCAACAAGAGCTTCACGATTTACATGACTACCAAGTGGGCATGATTTTGCAAATCTAACCGACTCTTTGATCTTTGGTGAAGGCCCATTTAGATCTTCGTGGACCTCTATTTCATTATCCCCAATTGTCTCCACACTTCCTATATCTTGTGGCTCATCCAGTTGCAGATTTGGTTCAGGTTCTCCGTCAATTTCGTCATCCATGTC
Organism: Panax ginseng; assembly: GCA_020205605.1. Taxonomy (NCBI): domain Eukaryota; kingdom Viridiplantae; phylum Streptophyta; class Magnoliopsida; order Apiales; family Araliaceae; genus Panax; species Panax ginseng. The sequence continues at coordinate 59,756,107 of CM035143.1, read as the reverse complement.
ATAAAACCGAGTGTTTAGAGGAAGGTTTCTTATAGCTTTGGTCATTTTCTCTATCTGATCCGTAAGATTTTGAATTGACCTCACTTGATTACTCATCTTCTCCTCATTTGCTGCTACGAACTTGGAAAACAATTCCTCCAACCTTGAATTATCTGTCTCTTGTGACACTGGAGGTGGACATAAAAATTTCGGTGTGTATAATGGATTTAGAGCGTAATGTTGGTCTTCATAAGTATCGCTCCATGATGAATCCGGGTGATACCCCCAAACTTGATGATAATTAGCATATGTATAATCGTTGAGGTATTCACCACCGTGTTGTCCGACCCAAAACTAATGGTATTGATGATGACTCGGATGATTACCAAAGACAATAATTGCAAGTAACCGCCACACTTTTCGACTCATTTGGCCGCAAAAGTGTCCAACCTCCTCGAAAGTGTCTCAATCAGGCCGACAATGCGTAAAGTTTCATGAGTCCGTCAATCTCGCGCCCCTGGTCGAAGTCATTCTTGCCATCCTTCGACTCTGGCCACTACGATAACCTCCAACGCCTTCAAGTTGCCTCAATTTGTATTGGCTCTATAGAAGATGTATTAAGTCCATCAATCCCTGTTTCCCTTGGTTGAGTCATGTTCGTGTATGGCTATTGATACGCAAAGTCATCCATGGTACCTGAAAAGAGAGAAATATAGGAAGAGAGTAAAAACTAAAAATAAAAATGTTTAAATTAAGACTATTTTGATTGAAATTAATATTGGTAAAAAAATATTAAACTAATTCCCCGGCAACGGTGCCAAAAACTTGTTGGATAAAATCTAGTTACGCACAACACACAAGTATACGTGGTCAATAAGTAATACAATGATAAGTTGAGTATCGTTCCCACAGAGAATTATTTAACAAAAATCACCAAGTACTAACCCGTAACCAACTCAATCTTATTTAAACGAATGAATTTCAAATTATATAAATTAAACTACTATTAAATTCCACTAGTTAAATTAAGATAACGGAGATTTAAGATCACAACGTCACTTATTGCTTCATTTAAGTTAACACACTTCTCATCAATTATTCTCTATCCTGAATTGTTAATCAAGAACACTAAAGTAGATAAAACCACCTCTCGATGCATAATACCCATATTAACGCCAATCCACAATTAAGATAGAAAACTGCTAAATACCTTAATCAACTAACCCACTATATCTCTATGTGAATTACAATTGAAGAAGGTTGAAGAATAAGTTCTCTATCCGATTACATGCGATGTCAAGCATATCTCTACCTTAACACTCATCAAGTTTAAGCTACTAACAAAAATCCGAACACATGCTATCATGATAAGATCTAAATCAATACTTCATCTCTCGAGTTCATATAGATTATCACGGTAATTAATGGCCAATCAATTAAACAATTAAGTCCAAATCACAATAGACAATCCTCACAATAGAACATAATAATTGATAACGAAGCATATTAAAATAAACTACACAATAAGATTCATTGTAATCTCAAACAAAGAATTAGTTCATTGAATTAAAACTAAGAATCCACACTTGAAATAACATTAAAAGATAAAAATAAGAGTAAAGTAAAGAATAAATCTGTTGTCAGCAAATCTCCATCTTCCTCAAGCTCCCGCTCTTGATCTTCAATGGTCTTCAAGTAACTTCAATCTCCAAATCTAATTAGAACAAGTATTTTGATCTAATTTACTCTAATCTAATCTAATGAAATCCTCTCTCTAGTCTCTAAATCTCCCTAATCCTTGTGATTCTCCTCCTTTTATAAGTCTCTTCATATGTCTTTAAGTCGTCTTGGAAGTCCTCTTGGAAGTCCTTGTGTCAATCGGATCGAAACAATCCTTCCCGGACTCAAATTGGACCAAAATTTGCATTTTTGCACATTTTCTGGGCATACCCCCACCCCGGCGGGGGTCTAGGCTTACTTTGGTCCCGCCCCGGCGGGCTAGGGGCCTGTCTTGTGCCTTGCATGCCAACCCCGGAGGCAGTTTTGCGAACGAAAATTTTCTACTTTGACATCCTTTGGGAAAACGGCCATAACTTTTGATTCAAGAAGCGTTACGAGGCCTGCCACCTATCAAAACGAAGATATCGACAAGATCTACAACTTTCATTCTTTGGGATTTTAGAAATAAAGAACAGATGAAGGTCGAAATTGGGCTGGAAGTGACTGCTATGCAAATGACTAACCAAAACAGTGACGTTCGACGTCCGTTGGTATAAATGTCATTACTCTTGCATCCGAACTCCGATTGGAATGATTCAAGTTGTTCCAGAAAGCTAAGAAGAAGCTCTACAATGTAATCCAAGTTCCAAACTAAGAACATGAAATAAACATAAAAGCCCAAACGATGTCCAGATTGCTTTTCTTTGCGTTTTCATACCAATTCTTTGCGATTTCAACTCCCAAGCATATAATCTACAAAACGAATACAAAATGCATGAAAAGTAACTAAGAAATATGAGATTAAGCAAATAATTCAAGTAACAGATACCAGATAAGTAGGTATAAAACCTACTTATCAAAGAGTCAAGTAGAGAAAGAATTCTACTATCTTCTAAGATTTAAAAGTCCATCATCAATATTTTATCCCTGTAACATCAATCAATATACATCTTGGATCAAATATTCATCTTTGCACTACAGGCCAAAGTTATTCATTTGTATCACCAGTTCGTCATGTTCATCTCAACACCTGTTCATCTTTGCACTACGGGCCAAAGATATTCATTAGGTAATTGTGGACATTCAAAATTTTTTGTACACCTGTCACTAACATTGCAGGAGGAAAAATTCGTCTTTCAAGAGGGAACCCTAGAAGACAGTTCATATCCATTTCGGATACTACCGAAAGTTCAAGATCAAACCCCGGAACACCCACCGGGAGTAACGAATCCAACCTCGGATATTACCCCGAGGCATGCAGATCCAATATCGAAACACACACCGGAGAAGACAGATTAATCTCGGAGATAATCCCGAGGTATTCAGTCTCAGTCCAAATCATGGGAATAGCTACCAACCTTGGTGATCACCCCAAGGAATGCAGTTTCGGCGATAACCCCGAAAATGCTTGTGTCAAATGCAACCAGCTTCAATCTCGGCGCTCACAATGAGATACTTAGTACCAACCTAGAGATAAAACCAGGAGGACATGCACACCTCAGAGATGACACTGAGGACCTTCAAAAATTACAGCAGTCCAATCTCAGCGAAGCTCTGAGCAACGTCTGCTTTATCAGCCCAAACCGGCGATAACACCGGTGAAGGGCAACATCGTCATCTCGCCAACACAATGCCACGTCACGTCGTCTCAACATTTCATATACATATCTACACAACGATGTCCCACAAGAAACAAGGAGAACCAATCCCGAGTGACTATTGTGCGGGGTAACAGATAGAATTTGAAGCTTGAAGACCGGAGGGCATCGTCCCATCTTCAATGACTTCGTACAAACTCTAATCCCATGCCATTGTACAAATCTCGACAACGGCGGTCCGAAATAGGTCCTGTATACCTCAATCGGATGCCCGGATTGCACTTCTGAAAGTTCGAGCGGACATTACAGTGCTCGAGTGCACGTACTACGAGATGACCCAACCCGAGAAACCCGGCTAGCCTCTGGTACACCTGCGGCTCCACCCTCTATAAATTGAGGGCTTGGGGTGGCCATTTTGCAAGAGAAAACGGCGAGAAAACCCTGCCCAATTTGCTCTGTACTCACCCCATACAGAGTACTTTCTCATTTTAAACATATGTGAGCTCATATATAGCTACTTTTGTACCTACAAAAGCCAGTGTTTACCCACTTTAAAGATATAGAAGTCTTCTTTGGCAGCCCACTGTAAGCCTTCTCACACACTTTAAAGTCTTTTTCTTCATCTTTGCTCACACCTTTCTTCACGTTGAGAGACGTGTTGCGTGCGTTTGCCTGGACTTCGGTCCGTGGTTTTATTTCAGTTTGTATATACATATATATTATATATATATTTATATATATGGACTAACATTATTGAGTTATGCCTCGATTGAGCCTTGACTTCTGGATGCGGGCGTTTACTACTTTAATATATATATATATATATATATATATATATATATATATATATATATATATTTATATATATTAAGCGTGTGTGTGGACTACATTCGATGAGCCTAGAACTTGATGCCGAGCGTTTATCGCTTTATATATATATATATATATATATATATATATATATATTAATCGTGTGTCGGACTCATTAGATGAGTCCAGATTTTGCATCCGCATGCGTTTACTCGCTTTTTTTATATATATATATATACTTATATATATGAACTGCTGTAGAACTCGCTCGATGAGCCCGGATTTTACATCCTATGCGTTTATTGCTTATTATATATATATATATATATATATATATTGTCCTACCTGAGTTTACTTCGTGGTGGTTGATCACTTTATGACTTTCTTTATGTTTTGTCCTGCCTGGAGTTCACTTCGTGGCAGTTGATTGCTTTGTACTGACTTTATTTACGTTTTCGTCACTTTGGAGTTTCCTCCGTGGCGGTTGATAGCTTTACTGACTTTATTTACGTTTAAATCTGCGCTCGAGTTTCCTCAAGTATGTTGATAGCTTTTTTATGACTTTATTTACATTTCTTATCCCCATGGAGGTGCTTCATGGTTGATGATCATGTCTCGTATATATATATTTACAGCTTTTATATATATATATATATATACCTGCTTATTGCTTTCATACAAATTGTGGTATCATGTGCGCTTTAGGAATCATGTGATCACAGATTCAACCTATTGGATCTAGATTCGGTTCCGTGATGAACATTTTCAAATTGTAAGCGACTTTGTAAATTATTCTCATGGTGTCGAATTTCCTCGATGGTTTTCATACCACGAGGAAGTCGACATCATTTTGTACATTATTTTTCTTATAGATGCTTCGCATCTCGAAAATAAAATCAATCAAACCGGATACTTAATAAAATGGAAGTATCAAAAGGTCTCAATTACTATTGAGCATCAGGGTTTGAAAAACCTTTTTTACAAAACATCACTGCCATATATTTCTAAAAATTGAATTTTTATATAAATTCAAACCCTGTGTATATAGGTGAGAACGAGGCCTCGCAGTACTTCCAAATAATAACACATTGACCCACACACACACATTCAGATAATAGTTTCTTGAAAAGAGGCGGTCACCGTGGTAACACGGATGTCGGGGGGTGCCTAACACCTTCCCTCCGCATAACCAATTCCCTGGACCTAATGAATCTCGTTTTCACCAATTCGCTTAACAAAGATGTCACATCATCGGGTCAATGTGCAAACCTTTTCTCACCGGTTGTGTTGGTACAACCATTTAAAAAACCAACTGGCGACTCTTAACAGTCCATCGTCGACATTATACATGTCGGACCTTTTTCACTTGTTTTTTCAAACAAATCTCACCTAAAATGAGAACACCAAAGAACAAGTAACGGAAAGGGACAATTAAAAATCCCGACGTCGATAGGTGGCGACTTTGCTGGGGACTCCAGTAAGAGGACTTAAGCCGTTATTACAATCTTTTCAAAACTGTTATCTGCTTGTGTGTGGATGTTGCATTTACATTTATGATGAATATGTACGAATGCATTTACTTATTTCACTTTGTGCCTCGCACCATAACTGCTTGTGATATTAGTGCTTCGCACATGTCATCATTTTCATACGGTGAGACGCGATGTATGTGAATGCATGTTGTGTGGTCCCTCCACCAGGAGGCTATCCCATTGGTGTTTGATTACTGGACTCGTGAGAATACTGATTCCCCGAGGCTCAGGAAAGGCACCACCCAAATTCGCTCCAGTTGAAAGACCGGATTAATTTCCCGTTGAGTAAATTGCGATGATTTGGGAACCTTCATGCCAAAAAAAGCCGAGAGTAACCTAAGATAGGTCACCGATAAACCCAAAATGGAGGAAAGTCTCTTCATACTCTCTCATTTCAATTACTTGTAAACACACATTCTTCGTAATTTCATTCCATATCTATCTCCATGTAATGAGAAATATGAAGAAATGTGTACACATACATATTTAAATTAACATGCTACAAACAAAGTGACATCCGCTTTTGCAGTGATAAAATTCCTAAAATGGACATATCATATAGCTCGTTATTATACACATTCCCTAAAGACTAAACTATGCAAGTCTTTTTCAGGGGAACCAATCGGACCTACTACCCTATTCAAAATCAAAAAAAGGCTACAGCCTACAACAACCATGTCATCATCATCGACCAGATTGATCTTAATCCATTTTCAAAGAATTTGACTTGGATTAACAAACAAATTAAAGATTTGGCCGTTTCTACTCAAAGAACTACACGGTCTACTCTGTGGTCCAAAATACCCATACATGTGAATCCTCCATCCAAGGGGGAACCTGTGTCATTACAATACCGAATCGCAGTTGGATACGACCTAAAAACTCATGATGTCGCCCATCCCACTAGAGATCCGTATAACACGGTGACATCAAAAAGAAAGTCCTCCAAATGGAAGAGACCCTTCATGCTTTCAAAGGAATTGGAGCACACAGGAGTGTTTCATATGCTGACCCTTGTATATTCCCTGGTGTTCATTATCCAAAAAAATTTAAAACTCCTGATTTCGAAAAATATGACGGGTTAGGAGATCCTTATACACATTTGAAGGTGTTTATTGGAGAACTTGGATCTTATGCAAGAGGACTTAAAAGCTCGTAATGAAATTGTTCTGTAAAAGTCTAACTGGAGAAGCCCAGTTAAGTGGTACACAAGATTAGACAACTTAAAGATCCATAGTGGGAAGAGCTAGCACATGCTTTCCTCACTCAATACTGACTTTCGGGCCTCGGATGGCTCTCGATCAGATCAAATTACCAAGATCAAGAAATAGTCTAACGAGTCTTTTAGAGAGTATGCTCAAAGGTGGAGACGCCTGGCTGCCCAAGTTAATCCTTCCATGACAGAATCAGAGATGGTCATGACTTTCATAGACATACAAGAAGCTCCTTTCTATGAAAGAGTTTTAGCCGTCATCGGCAAACCATTATCTGAAATGGTCAAACACGGGGAGATGACTGAGATGGGTTTGAAGTCCAAAAAGATTCAAGACCTAGCTTCCCTTAAAGCTGTTGCTGATCACATCCAATCCAAAAATTATGGAAACAACCCCCGAAGGGTCCATAAAAAGAAAGAGGAAGATGTTTCCTTGATACTACAGGGTCAAAAAGACAATCATAACATGCCTATTCAAAGGAGAAACTACACTCCCTTTCAAGCACAGTTTGCGAACCCTCCAATACCAAAAGGTGGAGAAGTCAAACGCCCTCGAGTGTTCACACCCTTAGGGGACACCCTCGAGAACATTCTCACTCTTCTGACAACACAGAAGAAAATTACGCATCTTCTTCCACCAGCCATCCCTAATGGACGGGGTTTCAATGATGCTCGGAAATGTGCTTATCATGCTGGGGCACCTGGACATGATACTCAGGATTGTTGGGCCTTGAAACACAAGATCCAAGACCTGATAGACAATGGAGAAATCGTGGTCACCAAACCAGATCAGCCTCACGTTCAAGATAATCCTCTTCCTCAACACAAAGAAGAAGAAGTTAACATGATCAATTGGAGCAATGGACATAATTCCAATTTCAACTGTGAATCCTCCCAGACCCTCAAAGATGGTGTTGATAAATGGGATTATGTCAAGTTCTAGTTCACAATGGAACGAAAGATGAAAGCTCTATGCCAACAAATTTAACAATTGGCAGAATTGGTGACTTATCAGCATCAAGTGACACGTCAATTAATCAGCCAGGAGCATACCAGTCTCCTACCCATTGTCATGAATATTTCCTTGTCACTTTCATAAAATAAAATGCTGGAAAACAAAGTGACAAAGAGAGCAAATGCCAAAGCCCGTCGGGATTTTGCCAACAAAAGGGAATTCACTTATTTAGGCCAACCTATGGAGGAAGTCCTTCAGATGTTAATCAATGAAGGAAGGATCAATTCCCTTCTACCTCCAATCAAACCTCGTTCAGGACGGTATAACTCTGATGGAGTATGTCAATATCACTCCCATTCTCGCGGTCACAGCACAGAAGAATGCTGGGCACTCCGCCACCTTATCCAAAATCTAATTGACAGTGGTGTCCTGCACCTAGAGGACGATGATACTGTGTTACGTGCAAGTGAGAATACAGGTCCTACTAAGTGGAAGAGTTTGGTAGCAGTCATATCCATTGAAACTGATGGGGCTAACAAGTCATTCACAATGCCAACAATTTAACTCAAGGGAAGCAACAATCCTTTGAAAGTGGTCGCTCCCGAGCCAATCAACTTGCCGTGCAGAGCACAATATCCTATTGTTAGCTTGTGCAAAGTTCCGTAGAATTATGGAGAAGGTGAAGGATCCACCTCACATACAACTGCTACAGTGTCGAAGAAAAATGTAAAACCCCAACTTTTTGAATAAAGATGAATTTTCTATAAATATTATTTTTAATATTATGGAGTGAAATTGATATAATGTTATAGTTGTGGGTAATATTTATAAATTTTGCATAGTATGCAAGTTGTTATATTATATTCGATTGGTCGGGGAATATTCGTTTTAGCAGGGAATATTCATACAATGGCGCAATCATTGGTGGACACCACAACAGAATTATTGTCGGACTGAGAAAACGACAAAAATATTTTTATGAAAATAACGGCAGAAGTTTTACTGTTGAACTACTCGATAGTAAAAGTACAATGAATACGCGTGCGTGGTTGCATAGTAGCACATGTATTGATTATTGATGCTTACGTGAGAAGTCATTCGCTTTTGTTCAATTATTGCTATAGTAATTGTTGCATAAGATCTCACGTTATTTGATTCAATTATTGTCGATATTTATTATATTGTTAAAATCAATAATTGAGACGACAAAATTATTAATATTATTATTTACAATATTAACGATGTCTAGAAGTTCTGTCAAGGAGAGGTTTGGTCACATAATTGCGCGCCAATAGGGAGAAATCCTTATTGGAAAGCCCCCTCTTTCCTGGAAAAGACCTGGTCGATTAATATTGTGAATTATAATAATGATGATAAATGTTGTTAAAAATATTGAAAGGATTTTTATAAGGTAGTTGTTATAAATTTGGCATATTATTTAGACCCCCATGTGATTATGACATGTTGGGGGGAGGGGAACATGTGGTGCCCACGGTATTGAAAATTGAATTGTTGGGAGGTTTTTTTTTTCAAAGTTGTCAAATTGGGTGTTTGGTTTATACTTGGGAGTACCATTATTATCATTATATATTTATTTTATATATATAATATATTTTATTTAAAAGATTTTGCTTTAAATATGGACCGTCCGATTAAAAGTATATCAATCTGGACCGTTCATGAATTAGTTACTATGCAGTCCATTCTCCTATAAAAAGAAGCTCATTCCTTCATTATTTCTTACGAATTCACTAAAACTCTAGAGAGAGCAAATTATAGAGAGAAAGAAGAAAAGTTTTGTGCTACTTAACTACTCTTATATTCAGTTCTTTTACGGTAAGAGGTGTTATTCTTTCTTATTCATGACGAGAACTGTTGTTATTCCATTTCTTATTATTCATTTGAATAACTCGTATGTATCTACCCTACTATACTCGGTGACATTCTTCTATTATTCAATTTATTATTCTCGTTAGAATATCCCATTCGTATGCTTTTACACAGGACTGATTCCGTCTTTGTTATTACATTTGGAACATCTCGCTTGGCATGTAATTTACTTTGATTTTGGTTCCGTTATTTAGTATTCTATTGGGATAACCTGTCTATGCGAAGTATCGCATGCATGGTGATTTCTTTTGTTATTCCATTATTTATTATACTCAGTTGGTTAAAACTTTGACTTCTATACTCCATGAAATTTGTGGAATATCCTTGATATTTGCGCTTTATCCAGTATCTTTTCATGAAAATATTCTTCTGAGCATTCTTGAATTTTACTCTTCAAAATAGTATCATGTTGACAATTTGGACGTTATCAGTTCCCAGATAAATTAATTCTTGAACTTGTTTTATTGAATTCTTATATCATTGTCATCATCCTCATATTTATATTATTTTAAAGTCATCTGTGGCCTGTAGTGCATAGATGGAGTTGGTATGATTATGACCAGGGATTATTCTAAGTATAATCATGACCGTAATGTTACAAATGATGTGGTAAAAGTCCTCATTGGCCCGTAGTGCATTGATGGACGATTGTTGGCATGATCATGACCATTAATGAATACACAAATATTCTTGGCCCATAGTGCATGGATAATTGTGGTCGTGATACTAAAGAATATCCTTGGTAGTAGTGCGGGGGTGATTTGATGATGTGGATTATTTATTGTCGAGTCCCGGTGATAACAAATGATGAAAAACCTTTAAATCATAAAAGATAGTAGATTTTATTTTCTACTTGACTCTTTTAATGGATTGCTTGTTCTTCTACTGCTTAAACTTGATGTCTATTATATTTTATCGGTTTAACATTGTTGGAGACTAATGATAATTTATTCTCGCATTATCTTAGTCATAATATATTTCATTGGGCTAGTTGAGCTCACCCTTTCTTTCCTTTTTCTCTGTGAAATGAGAATATAATTTGGGACGTAGCCTGGGAACGGAGTGATGGTCCAGAGGATAGCATTAGTAGTCCTCACTATTATGTGAAATAGTGTGATAATAATTGTAATGAGGACTCCTTTTGAGTTTGTATAATCTTTAGTAGACAATATTTGTATTCAACCTCACAGTTTATGTTTTGTCGTATTGTACACGACAGTTGTATTTGAATTCTATACCATGTATCTGGCGACCCAAGATGGGTGATATATACCTAATTTTGGGGGTGTCACAGTTGGTATCAAAGCTTAGGGATATGATCCCTGGCTAAGATGTGAGACTAGAACTAGGAGGGGAGAGACGATGAATTCCTTCGCTAGTATGACCTACCTAAGTTTTTTTTTTTTGGTATATAATTGGTCGGTCAAAGTATATGGATAATATGTTATATGTTAATGAACCTTTGTTTTGTGGCAGTATCTGAAAATGACATCCGAGAATGTTGAAAATAGCAATGGAGCACAAGAGACCGTTGAGTCTCCACATATCAATAATCAGGAGAATGTGCATCAAGAAGGCGACAATCCTCATGAAAACAATAACGCTGACCAAATGATGAATGATGGACTGTTCAGAGGCTTTATGCAATTCATGCAACATCAGGCGAGAGCGGCTCCTGTCCAAAATGTAGGTGGAAACACTGGAAACTCTCGGACGGTCACCACTAAATAGTTCAAGGAGCTGGGACCACCGGAGTTTATTGGAGAACCAAAACCACTTAAGGCGGAAGCATGGATAAAGCAGATCACCAAGATATTTTATGTCTTGGGATGCTCTGAGGAGCAAAAGGTTCCCTTCGCCACCTTCATGTTGCGTGAAGAGGCATATTACTAGTGAGAATCTGTAAAACGTACCCAGCCTGACGCACTCAAGATGTCTTGGGAGAAGTTCCAAGAGCTATTCAACGACAAGTACTTTCCCGAGAGTATTCGTCACATGAAAGAAGTGGAGTTTATCAAATTGAAACAAAACAATATGATTGTGTCGCAATACGAGGCTAAATTTGTGGAGTTATCCCGGTTTGCATCCCATTTGGTCGATAATGAGGAGCGAATGACGCGAATGTTTTTAAGAGGTTTGAAATCGGAGATACGTCAATATCTTATTTCTCATAAACTGTGTTTGTACTCAGATGTTGTAAATATGGCTCATTTATTAGAGCGCGGTAATGAGTCAACGCAACTAAGAGAAAGCAAATGCAAAGATGAAAATACCGGTAAAGGTATCACCATCAAACGGCGATAACAAACGTGGAGGGAATCAACATGCCAGAAATGGTAACCACTTCGGTGGTAATCATGGCCAAGACAGTAAAAATGGACATTTCCAGAATAGGAGATTCAACAATGATGGAAAGACGTCAGCACCAGCATCCATTGTTAAGGAAGGAGAACGACCACCTATCATATACTTCAAATGCGGAGGAGAGGGACACATCAGTCCAAGCTAGCGATGTCAGCCCAAAGCATGTTATAATTGTGGAAGAGAAGGTCATCTAGCCCGATTTTGTCGTTCACCGAAGACAAGTTCAGCTAGGATGGAGGCACCAAAGGCCGTCCCAGAAAAGTTAAAGCCAGTAGTACAAGGGAGAGCGTTTGTAGTGACCTCCCAGAAAGCAAGGAACCCGAATGAGGTCATCACGAGTAAAATTATCATAAACTCTAGCGAAGTCTATACCTTATTTGATACCGGTTCTACCCATTCTTTTATTTCTCCTACTTGCGCTCAACGATTAAATTTGATTCCGGAGAAATTAGACTTTGACTTATCTGTGGAAACTCCGTTGGGAGAAACCTTCATTACATCCACGGTTTATAAGTCTTGTATGGTTCAAGTTGGTACCCACACATTACCTGTTGATCTTATTGCATTAAAAATACTTGCATTTGATGTAATTCTAGGGATTGATTGGTTAACTACTCATCATGCAAAAATTGATTATTTTTGTAAGGTTGTTAGCTTTCATATTCCTAATCGACCTATTATGCGAATTCAAGCAACCAAACCATTAAAATTAATCACTGTCATCTCAAGCCATAAAGCTATTCGTTTATTGAAAAATGGATGTCAAGCTTTCTTAGCTTATGTCACAGATATAAACAAAAATACGTCAGTTTTGAATAATATTTCTATTGTTAATGAATTTCCTGACGTATTCCCTGAAGAACTTCCTGGCCTACACCCAAAGCGTGAAATTGAATTTTGTATCGACCTTGAATCCGGTACAAAAACCATTTCTAAAGCCCCATATCGAATGGCTCCTATTGAACTTTAGGAGTTAAAGACTCAACTGCAGGAATTGTTAGACATTGGCTTTATTCGTCCTAGTACTTCTCCTTGGGGTGCTCCTATTCTATTCGTGAAGAAGAAAGATGGGAGTATGCGACTTTGTATTGATTATCGGAGTTGAATCATGTCACCATCAAAAAAAATAGGTACCCATTGCCACGTATTGATGACTGTTTGACCAATTTGCAAGGAGCCAAATTCTTTTCAAAGATTGATCTTCGTTCCAGATATCACCAATTGAAGATTAGAACCGATAACATTCCAAAGACGGCTTTCAGAACTCCGAATACGGGCATTATGAATTCTAGTCATGTCCTTTGGATTGACTAATGCTCCCGCCGCCTTCATGGATATGATGAACCAAAGTATTCAAGGAATATTTGGATCACTTTGTGGTCGTCTTTATTGATGACATCCTTATTTATTCCAAAATCCATGAAGATCATGAGCAACACTTGAGGCTGATACTCCAAAAGCTTCGTGAATATAAGCTTTATGCCAAGTTGAAGAAATGCGAGTTCTGGCTTGAGGAAGTAGCATTCCTTGGGCACGTAGTATCAAGTCATGGAATATCCGTTAACCCAACAAAGATTGAAGCTATTCAAAATGGGAGCAACCTAAATCGATGATCAAGACGTAGCTTTCTCGGCTTATTTGGTTATTATCGGAGATTCGTAGAAGGGTTTTCTCGAATCGCTACTCCACTAACTTAGCTGACTCGGAAAGATACAAAGTTCGGTTGGAGCGAGGAATGTGAGAAGATTTTTCAAGAACTCAAGAGGAGACTCATTTCAGCACCTGTTCTGACAATACCATCTGGTTCGGAGGGATTTATCATCTACAGTGATGCTTCGGGCAAAGGGTTAGGATGTGTTCTCATGCAACATGGAAAAGTCATAGCCTATGCCTCACAACAACTCAAAGAATATGAGAGGAATTTATCCTACTCATGACCTAGAGTTAGTAGCTGTGGTCTTCGCACTTAAAATTTGGAGGCATTACTTGTATGGGGAGAAGGTGGAGATCTTTACGGATCATAAAAGCCTCAAATATTTCTTCACTCAAAAGGAACTCAACATGCGACAACGACGTTGGCTTGAACTGTTGAAAGATTATGATCATACCATCCAATACCATCCTAGAAAAGCGAACGTGATAGCTAACGCATTGAGTAGAAGATCATATGCAAGTATGAGTACGATATTGTCAACACAAAGGCCCATTTTGTGTGACTTTCAAAGGATGGAGATAGATTTAAAGACTCCAGGGACCCATGTGATGATGGCGAATATACGAGTAGAACCGACTTTAATTGATAAAGTTAAAGTTGCTCAAGCTACTACTGGACACGGAGTTCGATGCGTATGAGGAAGAAAGTGCAAGAAGGTGCTATGCCGGAAGCAAGAATCAATGAAGAAGGAATACTTTGAGTCAACTCCAGACTTTGTGTTCCTAACGACCTTGATTTAAAGTATAAAATCATGATGGAGGCGCACAACACACCATTTGCAATCCATCCTGGGAATACCAAAATGTATCATGATCTTCGACATACATTTTGGTGGGGCAATATGAAGAGAGAGATAGCGTTGTTTATCTCAAGGTGTCTAACGTGTCAACGAAGTCAAGGCGAGCATCAAGTACCAAAAGGTCCATTGCAACCACTTGAAATTCCAGAATGGAAGTGGGAGCACATTACCATGGATTTAATACACGGTCTTCCTAAGGTTTCTCAAGGTATAGATGCTATTTGGGTCATTGTTGATAGATTGACCAAGTTCCGCTCATTTCTTACCGATACGAGAAACTTATACACTTGAACGTCTTGCTCAGATATACATAAATGAGATTGTAAGATCGCATGATATGCCAGTATCCATAGTTTCTGATCGAGACCCAAGATTCATTTCACGATTTTGGGTTAGTTTACAGAAAGCTATGGGCACAGATTTACAATTTAGCTTTCAAGATATCATCCTCAGACGGAAGGACAGTCGGAGAGGACTATTCAAGCTCTTGAAGATCTATTAAGACTCTGTGTCCTTGATTTCAAGGGAAGTTGGGACAAGTTCTTACCTTTGGTGGAGTTTTCCTACAACAACAGTTATCAAGTAAGTATTGGCATAGCTCCATTCAAAGCGTTGTATGGAAGAAAATGTCGTTCTCCAGTATGCTGGGATGAGGTGGGTGAAGCAACGTTGTTGGGACCGGAGTTGGTACGTATGACTACGGAAAAGATTCAAACGATCCGACAACGTATAAAAACCTCACAAGATCGACAAAAGAGTTATGCTGATCTTCATCGAAAGGACGTGGAATTCGATATAGGAGATCATGTGTTGTTACGTGTTACTCCATGGAAAGGAGTTACGAGATTTGGAAAGAGAGGAAAGATCAATCCTCGATTCATCCGCCCATTTTTAATCCTTGATCGAGTAGGAACTGTGGCCTATAGACTTGCCTTACCGCCAAGTATGTCTCGTGTTCATAATGTTTTTCACGTATCCATGTTATGTAAATATGTGAAAGATCCGAACCACATTATTGAGTTAGAACCCATTTAAATAACGGAAGACTTAACGTATGAAGAGGTACTGCTCAAATCTTGGATAAGAAGGAACATATTCTACGCACCAAGGTTATACCTCAAGTCAAAGTTTTGTGGAGAAACCACGATGTTGAGGAAATGACTTGGGAGTTAGAATCAAATGAAATCAAGGTATCCTTACCTCTTCGACATACCGTGTAACGCACCCTAATTTCGAGGGCTAAATTTCATAAGAAGGGAGATTGTAAAACCCCAACTTTTTGAATAAAGATGAATTTTCTATAAATATTATTTTTGAATATTATGGAGTGAAATTGATATAATGTTATAGTTTGTGGGTAATATTTATAAATTTTGCATAGTATGCAAGTTATTATATTATATTCGATTGGTCGAGAAATATTCATTTTAGCAGGGAATATTCGTACAACGGCGCAATCATTGGTGGACCCCAAAACAGAATTATTGTCGGACTGAGAAAACGACAAAAATATTTTTATGAAAATAACGACAGAAGTTTTACCGTTGATACTGTTAAACTACTCGGTAGTAAAAGTACAGTAATACGCGTGGTTGCATAGTAGCACACGATATTGATTATTGATGCTTACGTGAGAAGTCATTCAGTTTTGTTTAATTATTGCTATAGTAATTGTTGCATAGTACGTTATTTGATTCAATTATTGTCGTTATTTATTATATTGTTAAAATCAATAATTGAGACGACAAAATTATTAATATTATTATTTGCAATACTAACGATGTCTAGAAGTTCTGTCAAGGAGAGGTTTGGTCACCTAATCATGCGCCAAATAGGGAGAAATCCTTATTATTGAAGCCCCTCTTTCCGGGAAAGACACGGTCGATTAATATTGTGAATTATAATAATGATGATAAATGTTGTTAAAAATATTGAAAGGATTTTTATAAGGTAGTTGTTATATATTTGGTGTATTATTTAGACCCCCATTTACCTATTTTTCAACATAATTGGTAGAAAGTTATTTAAATATAATGGGACCCCTGTGATTATGACATGTTGGGGGGAGGGGAACATGTGGGGCCCACGGTATTGAAAATTGAATTGTTGGGAGGTTTTTTTTTTCAAATTTGTCAAATTGGGTGTTTGGTTTATACTGGGGGAGTACCATTATTATTATATATATATATATATATATTATATATATATAATATATTTTATTTAAAAGATTTTACTTTAAATATGGACCGTCCGATTAAAAGTAAATCAATCTGGACCGTTCATGAATTAGTTACTATGCAGTCCATTCTCCTATAAATAGAAGCTCATTCCATCATTATTTCTTACGAATGCACTGAAACTCTAGAGAGAGAAAATTATAGAGAGAAAGAAGAAAAGTTTTCTGCTACTTAACTACTCTTATATTCAGTTCTTTTACGGTAAGGGGTGTTATTATTTCTTATTCATGAAGAGAACTGTTGTTATTCCATTTCTTATTATTCTGTTGGAATAACCTGTATACGCGGTCTACCTTATACTTGGTGACATTCTTCTATTATTCCGTCTTTATTATTCTCGTTGGAATATCCATCTCATGCGTTTTACGCTTGGGACCGATTCCGTCTCTTTATTATTCTCGTTGGAATATCATGTTCATGCGTTTTCTTACGGACCGATAAAATCTTTATTATTCGTTGGAATATCCTGCTCATGCATTTTTTACCGGACGATTCCGTCTTTGTTATTCTCGTTGGAACATCCCGCCGCATGTAATTTTCCTTCGACGGTTCCGTTATTTAGTATTCGTTGAATAACTCGCCCATGCTAAGTATCGCATGTATGATGATTTCTTTTGTTATTCCATTATTTATTATACTTAGTTGGTTAAAACTTTGACTTCTATACTCCATGAAATTTGTGGAATATCCTCGATATTTGCGCTTCATCCAGTATCTTTTCATGGAAATATTCTTCTGAGCATTCTTGAATTTTACTCTACAAAACAGTATCATGTTGACAATTTGGACGTTATTAGTTCCCAGATAAATTAATTCTTGAACTTGTTTTATTGAATTCTTATATCATTGTCATCATCCTCATATTTATATTATTTGAAAGTCATATGTGGTCTGTAGTGCATAGATGGGCTTGGTATGATTATGACCAGGGATTATTCGGTATAATCATGACCGTAATGTTACAAATGATGTGTTAAAAGTCCTCATTGGCTCGTAGTGCATTGATGGACAGTTGTTGGCATGATCATGACCATTAATGAATACACAAATATTCTTGGCCCATAGTGCATGGATAATTGTGGTCGTGATACTAAAGAATATCCTTGGTAGAAGAGTGTGGGGGTGATTTGATGATGTGGATTATTTATTAAATCGAGTTCCGTTGATAACAAATGATGAAAAACCTTTTAAATCATAAAAGATAGTAGATTTTATTTTCTACTGACTCTTTTAATGGATTGCTTGTTCCGCCACAGTTTAAACTTGATGTCTATTATATTTTATCGGTTTAACATTGTTGGAGACTAATGATAATTTATTCGCATTATCTTAGTCATAATATTTCTTACTGGGCTAGTTGAGCTCACCCTTTCTTTCCTTTGTTCTCTTCGTGAAATGAGAATATAGTTGGGATTTAGCCTGGGGAGCGGAGTGATGGTCCAGAGGATAGCATTAGTAGTCCTCACTATTATGTGAAATAGTGTGATAATAATTGTAATGAGGACTCCTTTTGAGTTTGTATAATCTTTAGTAGACAATATTTGTATTCAACCTCACACTTTATGTTTTGTCGTATTGTACACGACAATTGTATTAGTAAGTTGTATTTGAATTCTGTACCATGTATCTGGCGACCCAAGATGGGTGATGTATACCTAATTTTGGGGGCGTCACAGTTGGTATCAAAGCTTAGGGATATGATCCCTGGCTAAGATGTGAGACTAGAACTAGGAGGGGAGAGACGGGGAATTCCTTCGCTAGTATGACCTACCTAAGTTTTTTTTTTGGTATATAATTGGTCGGTCAAAGTATATGGATAATATGTTATATGTTAATGAACCTTTGTTTTGTGGCAGTATCTGAAAATGACATCCGAGAATGTTGAAAATAGCAATGGAGCACAAGAGACCGTTGAGTCTCCACATATCAATAATCAGGAGAATGTGCACCAGGAAGGCGACAATCCTCATGCAAACAACAAAACTAACCAAATGATGAACATACATACAGATACACCCCAAACGATGATTTCCCAGACGTAATGGCCATCATTCGGGATAGGGAGGATGATGATAATCCCTCCATCACTGCAGTCCACCCGGAATTTGCCCTTGCCAATTGGAATAGCACTCCTTGCATTGGTCGTCAATGGTAAAAGCAGGCGTAACTCTTTACGCCTGTAGATATCATAATCGCTTACTTTTTACGTACAATATTAGCGGTTTATTTTTGCGATATATGCTAACATGTATGATCAAAACATTTCATATATACTAAGTGAAAGCATATTTTGTTTCAGACCACGAATTTAGATGTACTGTATTTTGCGTCACGATTGCCTCTTCTCCACAAGGATTGTACCTTTGATGTAGAGATGAATTCACCTTGATGGAAATACTGAGGATGACATTGAGGTGCCTCCAAAAATTCAAGAATGGGTCAAAGACAAACCTAAACCCAACCTTGACCAAACCACTTCTTTCAATCTCGGAACCTTAGAAAGCCCTAAGTTAATCCAGATTGGTTCAGAGCTTACCCCAAATCAGCGGAATGACATGGTTACGCTACTAACCTAATTCCAGGATGTGTTTTCATGGTCTCATGAAGACATGGTGGGTTTGTCCACTGACATTGTCCTTCATCGCCTTCCCATTAAAGAGGGATTTAAGCCAGTCAAGCAAAAACTCAGGCGATTGAAACCAGAGTAGAGTTTAAAGGTGAAAGAAGAAATTGTGAAACAATTTCAAGCTTGCATCATCATGGTGTCCACATATCCTGAGTGGATATCCAACATTGTCCCCGTGCCTAAACTCGGAGGGAAAGTGCGAGTTTGCGTGGATTACCAGGACTTGAACAAAGCTTGCTTAAAAGATAACTTTGCCGTGCCATTTATCCACATTATTATTAATAATACTGCGCAATACGACATGTACTCCTTTACTGATTGCTTTGTAGGGTACCATTAGATCATAGTTTCTGAGGAAGATCGTGAGAAAACTGCTTTCATCACGCCTTGGGGAACCTTTTGCTATAGACGGTTGTCATTCGGCCTCATCAATGCAGGAGCCACCTATCAGCGAGCTATGATGGCTCTCTTCCACGACTTAATGCACAAACAAATAGAGATCTACGTGGATGACATCATTGTTAAGTCCTGGAAGGAGGATGTCCACTTAGACCATCTCTAGAAGCTATTTAACAGGTTGCTTAAGTACAAATTGAAGTTGAATCCAGCTAAATGCGCCTTTGGCGTTAAATCAGGCAAGTTGCTAGGATTTCTAGTCAGCCACAAAGGGAATGAGCTGGATCCTGCCAAAATCCAAGCCATCACGGAAATGCCTATTCCTCAGACAGAAAAGGAAATACGGGGATTTTTGGGAAGAATCAAATTCATTAGCAGGTTTATCGCTTTCGACTCACAAAGAACTTTGTGAGCCAATCTTCAAGTATTATTAAGGAAGAACTCCTCCATGAAATGGAATGATGAGTGTCAAAATGCCTTCCTCACAATCAAGAAACAGCTAGTTAAAGCTCCCGTGTTGGTACCTCCCAGGGATGATGTTCCCCTGTCCATGTACCTGTCCATAAGTGATAATGCCATGGGCTGCATGCTGGGACAGAAAGATGATAGAGGCCAAGAATGAGCTATCTATTACCTCAACAAAAGATTCAAAGAAGACGGTGAACACAAGTACACTCGATCGAAAAAGGCGTGTTGTGCTTTAGCATGGGCTTCCATGAGGTTACAACATTACCTCCATGGTCACACAACCCATCTCATATCTCGCGTCGATCCTCTCAAGTAGGTGTTCAATAAACCCATGCTAAATTGCTGGCTGTCCAGATGTCAGTTAATCCCACAACAATTTGATATCGTATATGTGACTCAAAAGTCCATCAGAGGTCAAGGAATTGCGGATCAACTGGCCGCTGCACCTTCAGGGGATTTCAAACCTTTGGAAACATACTTCCCTAATGAAGGAGTATTGACAGTTCAGCAATACCATTAGTACTATACACGCCAATCATGGAAGATGTATTTCGATGGAGATGTTAATATTGAAGGTTCTGGAGCAGTTCTAGTATCTGGTATGGGGGAGTAGTATCCCGTCGCCGTCAAATTGCAGTTTGTCAGCACCAACAATGCAACTAAGTATGAAGGCTGTCTCATGGGGAAAAAACTTGCCCGTTCAATGGGCATCAGGCGGTTAATTATCTTTGGAGATTCAGAGTTGGTAATCAGACAATCCACCAGAATCTATCAAACCAAGGAACTACATTTGCTGCCTTACCATCGACAAGTTTTACAAATGGTTGAGGAATTCGAAGAAATCACCTTTCTACACATTCCTCGTAATAGGAATGACTTTGCGGATGCGTTAACGACTTTGGCCTCCTTGATTCACATATCAGATAAGGGACCCCTTGCCAAGCGTCACAATTTCCTTGCACAAGGCCCCAACCTACGGGAATTACGTGGGAGAAGTATCGGATGAGTTACCTCCCATCCAACATCCTTGGTATCAGCATGTCAAGGAATACCTACGGGATAGATCTATACCCGCGGAAGCGAGCCCTACTGAGAAAAGGCAGATCCATCGAATTGCTATGAAATTCTACCTGAGTGGAGATGCGCTCTATAAAAGAGATGTAGGACTAGGTATCCTCAGATGTTTAGACAAAGATCAAGCCCAAAGGCTTATGAATGAAATCCATGGTGGAGTCTGTGGCCCCCATATGAGGCCCCCTCCTTGTCAAAAAAGTCCTCAGGACAGGACATTATTGGCTATCCCTCAAAGCTGATTGAATGACCACGACAGGAGATGCTATCAGTGCCAGATTCATGGAAATGCTATACATGCCCCTCCAAGGGAACTCCACAACATGAGTTCACCTTGACCCTTCTTAATGTGGGGAATGGACGTTATCGGGCCCATTGAGCCTAAAGCCAGTAATGGACATCGATTTATATTCACCATGATCGACTACGTCACCAAGTGGGTAGAGGCAATCTCCTTCCCCAGGGTTACCAAAGAAGTCATCATTGCTTTCATCAGAAACAATGTCGTTTGTCGATATGGAAAACCAGAGGTGATTGTGTCAGACAATGCTAAGAACCTCAAGAACAAAATGATGGAGGAATTATGCAGTAAATTCCACATCAAACATCTTAACTCTGTCATCTATCGTCCAAAGATGAATGGTGCTGTTGAAGCGGCTAACAAAAACATCAAGAAGATTATGCAAAGGATGTCCGCCAATCACAAAGATTGGCCTGACTTATTTCCTCTTACTCTGTTAGCCTACAGAACATCAATGCGCACTTCCACTGGGGCAACCCCTTACGCATTAACCTATGGGTTGGAAGCAGTGCTCCCCATAGAAGTTAAAATGGAATCCCTCAGAGTGTAGATAAACGCTCAGCTGGATGAAGACCAATGGGTACAAGAAAGGTATCACCAATTGTCTCTAATAGACGAAAGGCGAATCACGGCTATCTTCCATGGTCAGTTATATCAGCAAAGGATCGCTAGATCGTAACAAAAAAATTCAGCTCTGGCGGTTTAAACAACATGACTTGGTTTTGAAGAAGATCATTGACAACCAAGATCAATCTAAGGGAAAATTCGCTCCTAACTGGGAAGTCCCGTTTGTTGTCAAGGAAGTATTGACAGGAGGCGCTCTCAAATTACAAGAAATGGACGGCGATGAATTTCCACAACTTATCAACTCGAACGCTATAAAACGGTACTATGTCTAAGGTGACCATCAAGCAAACATCCTGGTGTTGGATCATCAGATCACCAGTCATTTCGGTTCTTTAACCCTTTACCACATATAACTCTTCCACACTTTGCCCCTCAGGGAAAACATACTTTTCAAGCCAGCAACCTGGCTTCTCTACGTTCCTACGACTTAGGTCATCCCACTACGGATTGAACCTCTTGCGTTTGTAGTTTGGCTACCCATACATGGAATCAAACTTCTCCTACCTGCAGTTTATCCACAACCTAGGATTAAACTTTCTCCTCCCCGCAATCTAACCTGCAAATGGGATCACACTTTTCATCTCGCCCTGAGGGGCGAACTACGTCGACCTGATCTCCTCTTCAATAGGAGTATGTAGGAAACCATTTCATATGGTCCGGTCGCAAAAAAATAAAAACAACAAAAACATTTCCACCCTTTTCCTTATAAAAACAAAAATAACAAAAACATTCCTACACCATTTCTGCCACATACAACGTTGAACCTCTTACACCAAGTTCGAACTACGTAGACCTGATCTCCTCTTCAATAGTAGTACGTAGGCAACCATTCATGGTTCGGTCTCACCCCCTACCAAAACATAAACCCTTATCAGTTGGTACTGGGATCAAACATCAATCCACTACTTTTCATTGGCTTCAGACCAAAGGGATGAAATTACCTTAACTCCTCCCAAATAGGAGATTCGGCGACCATCTAAGCTGCGATTATACCTTGAAGAGCAACACCAATCCATAACAGATGGAATTAACTAGGCTTCTCCTAAATAGAAGTACTGGTGACCATCTGTGGTGCGGTCAATCTCAGAGAGGAAAGCCAAATTCCTCTCCACATTTCCATGCAGAAATCAGTCCCAAGACACCAAAGATGGTAGGGATACATACATATCGATGATCCATTCTGAACTGTCCAGAGATAACTCAATGTCCATCCACCCAGGAGGAATTCAGAATACATCAAGATCGTAAGCCCTGAAGCAATAGGCAAAGTATGAAGTAAGTAGCAAAGCATATCTAAAAGGGAAGTGATCAAAAATATATTTTCCAGCTATATATAATGCTGTTTGATATATACAATTTAACTGTACATGACAAAATGTCTAAGCTAGTCTGTGCAGGAAAATACAAGCTCATCTACAAGTCAGGGTATATGTGAGCTAACAAGCCCAACATGGCATCCCTCTCAGAAGAAGGAGGTGAAGCTGTGGTCTCCTGTTCGAGAATATCCACACGACCCAAAAGATCTGCAGCCATTTGCATGGTGACCATATGCTCATCGATGTAAGTGCTCATCTCTGCTATCATGCCAGTGGTAAAGGACCTCACTATAGTACTATTTCCAATGGCTACATCTCGGGCAGATATGGAACTATCCCGCTCAACTATCATTGCATCTCTAGCTGATCTGGCCTCATCCTGCTCAACAACAGCGACATCTCTACGAGCTAATGCCTCGTCTTTCTCTAACAGAGCTGTCTCTCCCATCAAGGGCAGTCAACATCAAAGATCGAGTTTGATCTCTCTCAAAGTTCATCAGATGAAGACTCTGCTCAAGGTACTGCGCTGAATGCTTTATAACGACAGTGCTGGTACTGGGAGAATCTTGAGGAAATACTGGCAACCCAGCAGCGGGCTCCTCCTCGATGTGGGAATCAATGTCCTCCATGGGCTCTACATTGTCTGAATCAATATCCGATACTGTGGATACTATCGCAGCCGATGCAATCTCTGTCTTCATCCATGAGGAATACTATACAGAACAACCTGGATGGCTCACAGAAAAATCAGCTATATCATACTGATCCCAACATGCATACACACGAGATCGGTCCTCTGCTGAAAGATAGCGAGAAGTTGAATGCTGACCTATCGCCCCCTCAAAAGGATGAAAGTCCTAAAACTGGTCAAACTGCGACATCACGGCCAATGGGTGGTAAGTAGTCACGCCCCTCAAATAAGCCAGAGTTAGATAATCCATGCCCGAAGCATGGGTAATAAAGCTGTATGGTGAGCTAAGCCCCGAGCATGGCAATATGACAAATGGATCTCTGATATCCGCCAAGAATATGGACCAAGACATAGCATCTGTACACTCCGATGGCTGAAAGGAGTACGACGTGGCTATATCATGGGTGAACCAATACCCATACCGTCTAAGAGTGCCAATCGGTCTCAAGTGGGACATAAACCACACATATAGCATGCTCGAGCTGCCTGTGAACACTCCTGTCGGATAAGTGCAACAATAGGTGGCTGACCGCAGGGTCTCTGCTATGATCATAGGTATAATGGTACGACCCTCCCTGAGAGCTCTCACCACCATGATGACTCCGATGTCTATCTCATCCATATACCGTGGCATATAGACATACGACAGTACATCAACCTTGGCTAGACGCCAATGATCCTCCAGTGCGGTGAAATCCACGGAATGTCGTGAATAATTATCCTTAGAGCCAAATCTGTCAAACAGAAAACGCTGGGATATAACGTGGGTCGATGTAAGCTCATCCTGTACCACTCTGCGCCTTAATCCAGTGAGGGTTATGAACCGTCGACTCATGTCCCCCAAAGCCATATGCACGCAAGGTCTGTCCAGCGGCAACATCGTCAACCGTGTATACTCCTCCAGAGTAGGAGTCAACTCATGGGTCCCAAATCAGAAAACCTGCCTATCCGATACCCAATGCTCTAGCATGCCATCCCCAAATCCTGCGGGAACCTGAAACATCAATAAGGTCATGGTATGCTGCAACAAATGATCTACGGTCACCCTGTCTGATGGTGACATGCTATCATACCAAGATCGTATACCCGATGCCACCAATGATGGTGGGGTATGATCAATCTGACTAAGCTTCCGAAGAAGACATCTCAGACGGCCGTGTCATAAGACCATCCAGGGGTCAATGCTGAATATCTCTGGACATACATACATATTCATAACATGATACATGAATTGCAGATAATAGATGGAAATATGATATAGGGAATTAAAAACTGTGCATACATTCCTAAGTATATCAACATCTAATACATCATCTCTGTATAGCTACAAATAAAGGGAAATGGGGCACAGACGCCCTACTACTAATAGAGGCCTATCAAAAGATATAGCGAGAATGGGGCACAACCACCCAATATCTAACAGAAGCCTATCAAAAGATATAACGAGAATACACATCAGAAGAAGACAATGGTGTCAATATCTACATCATCAATCCTTTCCACCTGATGTAATTCCTCCTGAGTCACTGGATCTCTATCAACAGGGATGTCAGGCCCATATAGAGGAGGATCTGCACTGACAAAACCGAATGGGTCATCGAGGGCGGCGCTACCCGAAGCTGGAAGGATAAAAAGCGAAGTCGCTTCACGGATCTACGCCCAAATGGGATAAATATATGTGCCTGGTCCAACTGCCAGGTCAAACTATCAATCTGTGTCATATGAGTTGGATCTCGGACACAAGCTATCCAATTTGTCATCATCACAGATCCTGGAACCATATCCCCCATGAACTGAGTGGCGCAGGACTGGGCTCTAATGGTACGAGGAAACCACCAATGCTGGAACGTCTCCTAAGTACAAGGACCCTTTGATAATGTAAAGCCGTCAAACCCCAACAATGGGATATTAGTGACGGGTGACTGCGATACTGGCCAATGATGCCTGACAGGAGGTAGGATCGGCATACGAATCTCCCCTGTGGTGCTCCTAATAGTACGCTCTCCTAAATAGAGCTCCCATCCTCCATCTGTAAAAAGAAGAACTCTCCGGGTGGAGATCGCATACTCGACGCCAGTCGGGTACCCATCCTCAAATCCGATGGCCAAGTGTTCCCCGGAATAGGGAATCCATATGATGGTATCAGCTGTCAACAACTCCAGCTGCATACGGCAATGAGTGAAACCCTTAGCTACAGGGACCTTCGACAAAATGGAATGATGCCATCGTCGTTCTCGTGGATAGGTATCTAAACCTAACACACTCATAGGATGCAAGCATGGGAGCCTCTCATAGGCCCAAAATTGCCAAAACAATGGCAAAACATCTGCGGTCAGTAAACATTCTTAACCTATAAATAGGAAATGACAAGAGAAATACTCACCAGCAGAAATGGGTAGAATCCTAACTAAGCCTCGGTCAAACCCTCATACGTATGCCCCGGAGGAAATAGGCAAAGGTATGAGAACCCCAATCATACTCTTCAATACAGTCCACATGACACGTGGCGCTGATCAAAGCAAACGACACCGTAGAAGAGTTATCTGCTATGAAGCAGCCTCTAATGATCATTAGGAACAATCGCCGAAGAATGCGATCCCTAACTCTGACATCATCAGGCATGTGCTCACTCAAAAACCCGCTTATAGCATCTATGCTCAAAGGACCTGAACGAATAGTCCGGCCCTTGAGCACCTCCGCCGGAACTCCTAACAAGAATCTGACGACAGTAGGGGTAATATTCGCCATGCAAGGCATTGGCTCCCCTCCAAACTCCATACCTGTGATAAACTGCCAATCCATCGGCGTCATCATCACCTCACAATCCAGAAAATGGAGTGACTGAGTTGATGAAACCATCTCTCAGACAATGCCCTAAGGTAACCCCAGGGACAACGACGGGGAAGGATGGAGAAGAATGCCCCGAATCCCCAATCATGCACTACCGCTTTATAATCAGGATGAAGAGCCTGATACATGGAGTGTATGCTAAACCAATTCCCTCGAGGCTGTGTGAAGCCAGGAGCCTGCATAAAATGCAGATCAACATCAGAATCCTTTACTCCTCGTTAATAGGAAAGAAGGAAGATCAAGATCTAACGTCATACCTCGTTAGCATGCAAATACATCGAGGGATGTATGCTCAAGTCACCCAGAAGCTCTGGGTTTGCCACCTGGATACAAGGGAGCTCCCTATGGGGAACATGTGCAGCAGGAGCGGGATCCTCAATCGGAATATCCTTATCCTCGTCTTCAACGTCTGGCACGTCAGCCCGGACTGGACGAATCACTGCCTCCACCAATCGACGAGGCTGTTTGACAGAACGGGGTCGAGGCACTTCAGAAGCCCTCATCCGTATACCAGAAGTGGTCCTATGGGAACTACTCGACTGATCCGGATCCATAATATCTGGAAAACAAGTCTCTAAATCACCTCAGAAAGGGTGTGGTATTTCCTTACCTGGAGCTTTTTAGAATGCATTTTATGACTATATGCATGCATGCATTTACTTTAACATACAATAGAGTTAAAATGCATGATTACCCAATGCCTACATTTTGAAAATTTTTGCCATAGTCCCCTTTGAAAATAGGACTATCCACATGCACATAGGCATGTTTAGGTGGCCATTCAGTAGCACACCTGCCCCAAAGACATATACATAATATATGCATTAAAAATCAAATCATCCATGCATAAGGTTAACCTCAATATCAGGAGTACTTTGCCTTTCTACCTTTTGCTCATTGGACCTCAAATAAGACAAAAAATAGCAGAAAAAGGTGCCAATTTGACTGTCTCAAAAGTTAATTTTTTTCACATCTTTATGTTCAGCATGGTTTAATACTAACATTTACTATGTTGAATATTTTTTTATCAAGTCATTTGTGCATATATAATCACTACTATGTGTTTAGATGCATTTCATGCGATAACTCATTTTCCAACGGATAAAAACTGGAAAAAATACATGCATACGTTACCAGGATAGTGCAGAACACTTGTACGGTGATAGAATTTGCAGAAAATAGCCCGAACTCAGCAGATCTAAAGGAGGCTCTCAGATTTTCCTTTGCGAAACAAGTTGAAAGTGACTTGTGATACGAACCTGCTAGATTATATCATCCATGGTTGGCCGCAGGCTCATCTGCGGCTGAAGCAAGTGTACCTACGACACCCCTATATGGGCCCACCCATCCAGCTCGGTCCAGTTTGAGTTGCAAAGGAGTTCTCACAGACTAGAAAGGTCAAATCGGGAATAAAAACGCTACGCGATTGAGCAAAACAGCCTACAATCCTGGTCTTCTCAGATGGAACTTTGAGTCTGTACATCACTCATTGGTAGTCACCCGAATACGAGGTATACCGTGCCAATGATCTCATTTGTTGAAAATTCCATCCGGCAATACCTCGTACATGTTCAATGCTGCCAACTCCGGGTCATTACCCTAAAAGATCAACGTGATCCCCGATGAGGGTTACAACGTAGATCCCCAATGGGGGTTACAACGTGAAGCCCCGGTAGGGGATTAAAACATACATTCAGCCGTCGACACACATATCAATGAAGGTCAAACAACCTTGATGTTATCTCAGCCGATGGCAATTAAACCTATCGAAACTTGAGAGCTATTCGAGGATTTCATGCTCGATTACTCATATTCCCCAGCGGATCCCCGACGGGGGTCACAACGTAATGTTCCGTTGATTCACACGTCAGCGAAGGTCAAGCAACCTTGAAAACTACCCACAGAGTATCAACCATTGATTCACACGTCAGCGAAGGTCAAGCAGCCTTGACAGTCTACCCCACAGGGTTTTCATCCGTTGATTCATACGTCGGTGAAGTACAAATCAACGAAGGTCAGGCATCCCTGACGGCGTTTGCTGTTGGTAGTAAACCCAACAGAATCTTGACATGACCTGGCGATACCAACCAGGAAAGGTCAACGTCATCAAGGAGGATCGATGATGGAATATGTTATACACATCCTCAAACAGACCAAGTTTTATCCACACAGATCTCTTACATATAAGAGGTGCATCTTCAGGATCAAGTCGTTATCAAGGATCTAGGAATGTGGTGATAACCCCAACATTAACATCCTAACAGATTCAGATTACACATCAAATCTGGTCATCATTGCCAATCCCCAGTTGAAGCAACAGGGAGCCAACAATCATCCCCAGTATGTTGGGCCATAACCCCGTACACGTGCATCATACATTTGTATCATGTTTCTACATATAGTACCATATTTATCTTGTTGCATTTCAAGTGTCTAGGATTCTTTATCCTACCCATGCATTTCCTTGTATGAGTATGATAAAGAGGGGCATCTGTAGACACTCGAAATTTTTTGTACACTTGTCACTAACATTGCAGGAGGACAGATTCATCTTTCAAGAGGGAACCCTGGAAGACAGTTCATATCCATTCCGGATACTATCGAAAGTTCAAGATCAACCCCAGAACACCCACCGAGAGTAACAAATACAACCTCAGATATAACCCCAAGGCATGCAGATCCAATACCAGAACACACACCGGAGAAGATCGATTAATCTCGGAGATAACCCCGAGGTATCCAGTCTCAGTCCCAATCATGGGAATAGCTACCAACCTTGGTGATCACCCCAAGGAATGCAGTTTCAGCGATAACCCCAAAAATGCTTGTGTCAAATGCAACCAGCTTCAATCTCGGCGCTCACAACGAGATACTCAGTACCAATCTGGAGATAACACCAGGAGGACCAGAACACCTCAGAGATGTCACTAAGGACCTTGAACAATTGCAGCAGTCCAATCTCAGCGAAGCCCTGAGTAACGTTTGCTTTATCAGCCCAAACCGGCGATAACACCGGTGAAGGGCAACATCGTCATCTTGCCAACACGATGCCATGCCACGTCATCTCAACATTTCATACACATGTCTACACAATGATTTCCCACAAGAATCAAGGAGAACCAATCCCGAGTTACTATTGTGCTGGGTAACAGATAGAATTTGAAGCTTGAAGACTGGAGGGAATCGTCCCATCTTCAATGACTTCGTACAAACTCTAATCCCATGCCATTGTACAACTCTCGACAATGGCGGTCCGAAATAGGTCCTGTATACCTCAATCGGATGCCCAGATTGCACTTCTAAAAGTTCAAGCAGATATTACAGTGTCCGAGTGCACGTACTACGAGAAGACCCGACCCGAGAAACTCGGGGAACTCGGGTAGCCTCTGGTACACCTGCGGCCCCACCCTCTATAAATAGAGGGCTTGGGGTGGCCATTTTGCAAGAGAAAACGATGAGGAAGCCCTGCCCAATTTGCTCTGTACTCACCCCATACGGAGTACTTTCTCATTTTAAACACCTGTGAGCTCATATATAGCTACTTTTGTACCTACAAAAGCTAGTGTTTACCCACTTTAAAGATATAGAAGTCTTCTTTGGTAGCCCACTGTAAGCCTTCTCACACACTTTAAAGTCTTTCTCTTCATCTTTGCACACACCCTTCTTCATGTTGAGAGTCGTGTTGCGTGCGTTTGCCTGGACTTCGGTCCGTGGTTTTATTTCAGTTTGTATATACATATATATATATATTATATATATATATATATATGGACTAACATTATCGAGTTATGCCTCGATTGAGCCTAGACTTGATGCGAGGCGTTTATTGCTTTAATATATATATATATATATATTTATATATATTAAGCGTGTGTGACTGACTACATTCGATTAGCCTGAACTTGATGCGGGATAGATTTCTTCGCTTATATATATATATATATATATTTATATATATTAAGCTGTGTGTCGGACTACATTCGATGAGCACGGATTTTGCATTCGATCGTTTACTCGTTATATATATATATATATATATATATATATATATATATATATATATATATATATATTTAACTGTTGTCGAACTACATTCGATGAGCACAGATTTTATATTATTGCGTTTATTGCTTATATATATATATATTTTGTCCCACTTGGAGTTTACTTCGTGGTGGTTGATCGCTTTTACACCTTTCTTTACGTTTCATCCTGCCTCGAGTTCACTTCATGGAAGTTGATTGCTTTGTACAGCTTTATTTACGTTTCATCCCACCTGGAGTTTCCTCCGTGGCGGTTGATAGCTTTTACAACTTTATTTATGTTTCGTCCCGCCTAGAGTTTCCTCCGTGGCGGTTGATAGCTTTTACAGCTTTATTTATATTTCTGATCCCCCATGGAGGTGCTTCGTGGTTGGTGATCATGTCTATATATATATATTTATAGTTTTTATATATATATACCTGCTTACTGCTTTCATACAAATTACGGTATCATGTGCGCCTAGGAATCATGTGATCACAGATTCAACCTATTAGATCTAGATTTGGTTCCCGTGATTGACATTTTCGATTTATAGCGACTTGTAAATTATTCTGCATGCAGGTTCGAATTTCCTCTCGGATGGTTTTCATACCCACGAGGAAGTCAACATCATTTTGTACATTATTTTTCTTATAGATGCTTCGCATCTCGAAAATAAAATCAATCAATCCGGATACTTAATAAAATGGAAGTATCAAAAGGTCTCAATTACTATTGAGCATCAGGGTTTGAAAAACCTTTTTTTAAAAAACATCACTGCCATATCTTGCTAAAAACTAAATTTTTATATAAATTCAAACCATGTGTATATAGGTGCGAACGAGGCCTCGCACTACTTCCAAATAACTGCACATTGACCCACACACACATACATTCAGATAATAGTTTCTTGAAAAGAGGCAATCACCGTGGTAACACGGATGTCGGGGGGTGCCTAACATCTTCCCTTCGCATAACCAAGTCCCCGGACCCTATTGAATCTTGGTTTCACCGACTCGTTTAACAGTGTCACATCACTAGGTTAATGTCCAAACCTTTTCTCGGTTGTGTTGGTACAACCATTTAAAAAACCAACTGGCGACTCTTAACAGTCCATCGTCGACATTATACATGTCGGACCTTTTTCACTTATTTTTTCAAAAAAATCTCACCTAAAATGAGAACACCAAAGAACAGGTATCAGGAAGGGAAAATTAAAAATCCCGACGTCGACAGTAATCATTCATCTTTGCACTACTGGCCAAAGATATTCAGTAATATCATTGTGACGCCCCCAAATTCTCTACATTCACTATAGCCAATTTGGTGCTCACGTAAATATTCTATAAGATAATAATTCCTATAAATCCAAGATTTACAGTACTCATAATAAATAGTAGTTCTCGTCAGAACAATCATTGTAACTGAGTACCCTCACTTGGATGTACAGGTTCAGTATCCTATAGATATTTCTTCCATATCTATAATTCTTATATATATCTGACCTCCATAGTATTAATGTTAGAGTTCTTGGAACTGAATGAAGCGCTACCTCAGTGCATCAGAGACCAATGTCTGTTAATGCTATCATCCAAAAATATATAATTCCTATAGACACTGTACACTTTTCGAATTCCATTAGAATGATAACTAAATACATCAAACTAATATTACATTAAACAAATAATATACCATTAATATTACATTATAGTTTTCAACAAATATCCATGTCTTAAGCCTTTTATCCACAATACCAGAACTTCTGGATTATACTTTTTCTCTCTGCAAATGAAGAAAATATTTGCAGGGATGAGCTACAGAAAGCTCAGTAAGTTTTGAACAATAAACGAATGTTATACATATATAAATTCTAAAATAAATGCACATAAAGTTCAGAGTAGTGCCATAAACATATACTGAGGTTTGTCAGCCAAACCCTGCCCATTTCGAGTTACTGTCAGTCATATAGATTTAGCAACTTGGGTTAATCCGCTCAACCAAACAAAACTAGGAGTATGCATATCATCCTCTAAATATTATTCGATCATTGCTATAAATGTCGGAGACAACTTACTACAGCCAAGGACAACCATAATTGCCCATCGAATCGTCTTCCTCGTACCGGTTGCTCTAATAGTGTCGAGATATATATATCGGTACCAAACAAAATTGGTTTCTCACAAACTATGCTTTGATATCAAATCAAACACATTTTCCATAATAATAACTCCTATGACTTGGTTATGTTTAAACAAGAACTCATAACCTTTGAATAGCAGAAATCATAAACACTGTATATCATAAGATTATAAAATAGAAAACTTTCATTTAATAAATAAATTAAGCGAAGTTAGAAGACTGACATTTGAAATATGAGGTTTGCATAAAGTGCAGAAACTTGCAATCGAAATATAAAGTTGCACAAAGTGCAGAAAAACTTGCCTGTTCGACGATCAGCTAATTTATAATACTCAGAACTGTCTACTCAACCTAAATATGTTCATTGTAGTAATTAGAACCAGTAACAGTTGATATCTAATCAATTTACTAGTGTCTGGGTTGTATTCGATGTCGATTCGGGGTTTTATAGTTCGATCGGATAAGTATCAAATTATTTTTCGAGTAAACTTTATTTAAGAGTTTATAATAATTTCTATAAGCTTAAATACAATTCTCAATGATTAATATTAATTTTATTATTAATCAAAATGATTTTATAATCATTAATATTGTTTTAGGTAATTAATAATCATTCAGTAATGATGCTTAAATCATCACTATGATTTTCAAATAATTATTATCCTTTATCAAGATTTTCTAATCATTAATATTTAATTAATTTTAATTATTAATGAAATACAAAAGATAATATTATAATTCATTTATAATATCTCAAAGTATTTTTAATACCTTAATATTATATTTAAATGATTTTTAAACATTTAAATCAATTATCAAATAATTGCCATTAATATTAAAATATTAATATTTTCATGATAAAATATTAAAAGTTATGTTTTAAAATTTCAAATATTTTTCAAACCCTTAAATCATTTTTATATGATTTTTAAATCATTAATTCAAATTTTCCATAATTTATTTCATATATTCATTAAATAAATCCATTACCATTAATATTAATTTATTAATAAAATTTATCACAAAAATTTAAAAGTCATCAAAAATAACTTCAAATATTTTCAAACACCATAATATATTTTTAAATGATTTTTCAAGTATAAAAATCATTTTTAAGTAATTTATTTAATATTATAATTAAATAAATTAAATACCATTAATATTCCAAAAATATTAAATATTTATGAAATATACTCAAAATTATTAAAAACCCATTTTTAGGCTTTAAAATAATTTTTAAGAATTTCTTATGTATTTTTCATAATTAAAAACTATTTTCTTATATTTATTTATTAAAATAATTAATTTTAGAAATTAAAGTGTCACTAAAGGGCCCTATAGTGACAAAACTGTCGCTATAGGTGTTCTTGAGATTTTCCAGAACATTCATGACAGTTTGCAGGGTTGCTAGTTTGACCACAAATTTATCTATGATCTTATTGTTTTCTAGGCTGGATCAAGTGTTAGTATTGTAGAATTGACATAATACTACAATCTCAACTGTGACACCCCCTAATCCGGGTCTCTTTCAACCCGACGAGATGGTGCTCCACGGTGCTACATACAGATTCACACAAACATTCAATTGAAAAAGCCTCAAAAGAACGAATCATCTTATATATATTCCAAAACAATTCTACCATTCCCCGTGTTCTTTATAAGCAATTACATTTGTTCTTGTCATAATATCAAATATTAACATTACAAACCTATACTATTACATACATACGCTACAAGTTCGCTTAGCCTTCACTTTATCCTTGTTGAATCCTTTGGTCATATTGTATACTAAGTCGCAATCATATGGTTCAAAACAAAGTGTGAGCATATAACACGCCAAAGAAGTACAAAAATTTCATTTTTAAAAGCATGCTTGAAACATAGGAATCGTATATCTTCAATAACTGGATGATAGTTACGAAGTACTATCAATAACTTAAAATAGCGTTTCTTTTCCTTCAAAATATTTTGCAATAACAATAATATGTAATTCATCAATTCTGTTTCAAGACGTGAACGTCTTATAGTCTCTTTGAAAAGGACAACCCGGCACGAAGTCCATAAGTCCGGCATATCTTACGAGCACTTCTAGGTGATCAGTCTATAGTACTCTATGTTGATCAACACTACATCCATTAAACGTGTATACGTTTAAGTTGTGGCAACCTCACGTGCCCAAATAATACTCGATGAAAAACATTTGTTTATTCATAATCGACTTACCTTGACATGGATAGCGTTAGCAATTAATTCTATATTATGACATAACATCAATCAATCTATCAAGATTAGTCTAAGTAGAGATAAAGCTACATCAACTTTTTAATAATAATGCATCTCATAATTTGAATCATTTGGAAACTTATAACACAAAAGCGTTAAGAAAAGTCCCAAGTCTTTACAAATCC
Source organism: Panax ginseng (assembly GCA_020205605.1). NCBI lineage: Eukaryota > Viridiplantae > Streptophyta > Magnoliopsida > Apiales > Araliaceae > Panax > Panax ginseng. The sequence continues at coordinate 59,720,381 of CM035143.1, read as the reverse complement.
GTGTAACATCGAATAGGAATGGTGCTCATGATATAACATACATAATCATCTATCTAAGTAACTCTAATATAATAATAATAATATTAACTATTACATACTTATTCAAAATAAAGTCCCAAGTCTTTAAAACCTTTAATAAACTGAAACTTAAATAACTACATCATCATTTGAAATATAATTATTACATAAATTTCTCATCATTTCATCTTAGACTTTCCTTTGTCCAGCCCTCATTGCTATCAATTTTAACTAAAAAGTTTAAGCAAGAATGAGCATAAATTGCCCAAAGAAGTATATAAAGTAGTTTGAGAACATACATCAAGTAGAAGCATTAGTATGAATATTTCTCAATAGTTGAAATAAATATCAAGAGATAAAATGGAATATCAAGATAAGAGTTCTAGAATTCTCAATAACATACTAAGGGGTGTTAGATACCCCGAACATTACTTTGTTTCATCAAAACCATCGGTTTAATAATCAAGTAGATTAGTGATCAAGTATGTGATCACTTTATCGCACTCTACATTGTGCACAAGTATAAAGTTTAAACGATAAGTTTAAATGGGACTATACGCCCATCATCGCTATTCCCTGTTATCCAGGGTTGTTCATCTTAGTATTCATACGGACCTCACCAAAGCAATTTGATTGGTAAACATCAAATAGCTTCAAAGGATTTGAATTGTTTAAACAATATACTATGTTTGCATCAATAACATCTAGCTGGGACGAAAACTAGAAAGCATGCTTGAATATAGTTCATTAAAGGAATACGAACTTTAAAGTATAGCAGTTGCAATAGGAACTGAATAATCATCAATAACGTTTCGCATCACAATTGAAGTTATAGAACTTTACAATAAATGAGCTTGCATTTAATGATTAATTAATCACAAGCCCAAACTTACCCTCACCGCAATCAACTCAATAAGAGTTGAATAAATTCATAATGAAAAATAGGGTAAGAAACTTGCCTTGATCGTTGTTTACCAATAACAGATTAAAACTTTTTAAATTATATCTCGCACTTCACGTGCCCTACACAATTGTATAATAATCATGCACATCAACTATTAGCAACGCATAGTAGTTGTAATATAAACTTTACTCTATAATTTTCAGAGTTCACTCTATGATTTTCACTCTACTATCTCAAGACTTCAACGATTTTCGTGAGTTCACTTACGATTTTCAATTTTTAACGATTTCACGATTTTCAAAGGGACGACTCTACGATTTTCACTCTACTATCTCAAGACTTTACGATTTTCGAGTTTACTCTACACTTTTCATCGACTCTCACGATTTTCAGAGTTTACTCTACGATTTTCATCGACTCTATGATTTTCAAGAGTTTACTCTCACGATTTTCATCGACTCTACGATTTTTGAGTTTACTCTACGATTTTCATCGACTCTACGATTTTCAGAGTTTACTCTATGATTTTCGACTTGACGATTTTCGATTTTCTCCCACGATTTTAATCGACTTCCACGATTTTCGATTTTCATTCGACGATTTTCTGAGTTAACTCTACGATTTTTCTACGATTTTCAGAGAGTTTACTCTACAATTTTCAATCCACGACTTCACGATTTTCGATTTTCGAGAGTTAACTCTACGATTTTCATCGACTCTCACGATTTTCAAGAGTTTCACGATTTTCGAGTTTTTCAACGACTCTACGATTTTATTCCCGCTTAATCTAAAGATGATATGACCATGATACTTGGACACAATAACCTTCATACATCAAGGTATTTTACAAAAATATAACATTCATAAAACTAGCATGCTAAGACCACAAACCAATCAAGATAGAAAAGCGCGCAAGCAATAGTTTTATACTTAGAAATTTTTTTTTCGAATTTCCAAAATTTCGCAGATTTTATTACCAACATGCATGCTTACGATTTTCATAACTTGCTCAATTTAACTCCCTTTCCTATGAAATTTGGACAAAGTTGTACCTCATGTTACATACTATTTTATAAAATTATTACATATGTTAATCGAAAGTCATATACACCATGATCCCGAGAGGTCTCAAAAAACCCCAAAATCACAGATTACTAGTTAAACCCAATTTGACAAAAATCCAGGATTTTGCTTCTAGCATGCAATTAAATTATTCCTAATGTCCAGATCATCTACTCTCATATGTTTTCACATTTCACAACATCAAACTTCAACAAACTTCCACCTTTTTGAATAATTTAGCACCTTAGAGACATTTTGTCAAAGGTAGAGCATGCATTGCTTATTTCTTTGATTTTCTATGAATTTGATGCATGATTAACCCATATCTTTTGTTGTTAATGATCTAAAATTATCAAACAACAGTAACATGGCAACACAAAGCCACAACAAATCATTTACCAATTTTATATGCATTTTCTTCTCATTTTTATTATAAAAATAAAATGGGTTCATGAATTACCTTTTGATGAATTTCTTCTTGGTTTAATATGATGCTCCTTCTCCTTGCTTGTCAAATCCTCAGTAATCCTCCAAAATTAGTTCTAACTCTCTTAGGCTCTAAATTTCTCTCCATTGTTTACTCACTTGGTGGAATTTTCTTAAAAGAAAAGTGTGTTTGTATATATGTATAGCTTTGTTAGAGTCTTTTGATTCCCATAACCCCCAACTCCCATAACCCCCAACTCTAATGATTAGTTACTCACAATACTTAATACTACAATAATATAGTTAATTAATAGGAAGAATGTGTGTGTTAGAGAAAATGAATGTGGGTGTTAGAAAATAAAAAGAATTTTAATTTTAAGGAATAAAATAAATTACTTCCACCTTAGCTATTATGTAATATACGATACTCCTCCCTTGTCCCAATTTAATAGTCTCATGGGTCCATCGGTTCAAATTGATTTCTATTATAAAAAAATACATATATTATTTTAATCAATTAATCAATTAATAAGCTATTTGACTATTTTACCCTTGGAACCAAACTTTGCGTAACCATATATCGATTCCTACTAAAGTCGACGCTTTGGATGTCAAGGGACTATCCGCTTAGTCAAATTCATCTCTCGAAATTGTAGTTGATTTTTTCCTCAAAAAGTCAACAGTCGACTTTGACCAAAAAGTCAATCGTGACACTTTTTCGTGATTACAATGTATCCCGACTAATTTCAACGTTCCGACTCGAATACACAAATCAAGATATCTAAATTTCGCTCCTAACTCCAACTCATGATTTAATACCATCCCACGTAATAAAATAGAATAATTTCTACTTAATTTTATTTAAATAGTTAAATAAAACTAAACCAACCATTTAAATACATCTCATCACATATCTTGAAATAACACATATATGTACACACACATACATCTAATAAATGAAATCACCCAAAAGTTTCATATAAATTCGTTTATTAACAATTCTTAAATTACATAAAAAAATATTAAAAAAAAAATAAAAATAAAACCTTGATATTACATTCACCTCCTTAAAAGGATTCCGTCCCTAATCATTACACATAAATTAAAAAGATTAGGTAATTTTTCATCATTTTCTCCTCGAGTTCCCACGTAGCCTCATCTGGCATTGTGGTTCCTCCACAATACCTTTAATGTAAGGTATTATCTTATTTCTTAACACTTGTTTTTTTCTATCGATTATCTGCAATGGGACCTCTTCGTAGGTTAAGTCCTTTTTAAACTCAATAGGTTCATACTCTATGACATGCTTGTAATCCTGCTTATAGGGTCGTAGGACAGAAACATGGAACACGTTGTGTATATGTTCTAACTCCGGAGGTAAGGCTATTTCATAAGCTACCTTACCCACTCGCCTCAACACTTCGAAGGGTCCTATGAATCTGGGAATAAGTTTTCCTTTCTTCCCAAATCTCATTTTCCCTTTCCAAGGTGACACTTTCAAAAACACATAAGTGCCGACATCGAAATCTCATTGTTGCCGATGTTGATCTGCATATTTCTTTTGTCGATCCTGAGCCGTCACGAGCCTCGCTCGTATTATTTTGATCACATCTACAGTTTATTGTACCAATTTTTTTCCTAGCAATTGTCGTTCTCCCACTTCATCCCAGCACAACGGCGTTTTGCATTTCCTTCCATATAAAGCTTCATAAGGTGGCATACCGATGCTCGCATGATAACTGTTATTGTACGCAAATTCTACCAACGATAGGTGATCATCCTAGCTCCCTTTGAAATCCATAATGCATGCTCTCAGCATGTCCTCTAACGTTTAAATAGTTCTCTCGCTCTGCCCATCTATTTGAGGATGATATGCCGTGCTCAACCTCAGTTGCGTTCCTATGCATTCTTGAAAACTTCTCCAGAAATTTGCTGTGAACCGTGGATCACGATCTGACACAATTGATACAGGTACCCCGTGCCTGGAAACAATCTCTTTGATGTAAAGCTTTACCAATTGATCCAAGGTATATCTGATCTTGATTGGCAAGAAATGCGCTGACTTGGTCAACAGATCAACGATCACCCAAACTGCATCGTAACCCTTCTGCGTAGTTGGAAGTCCTACCACGAAGTCCATCGTGATATGCTCCCACTTTCATTCTGGAATTTCTAAAGGTTGAAGTTGCCCGCTCAGTTTCTGATGTTCTGCATTAACTAGCTAGCATGTTAAACACTTGTCGACGACTCGACTTCTCTTTTCATATTGGGCCACCAATAATGTCAATGAGATCCCGATACATCTTTGTGCTTCCGGGTGAATTGAGTAACTTGAGCTATGAGCTTCCTGCAAGATTTCTTCCTTTAATTCAGACACCGCTGGCACCCAAATTCTCTTCTCAAATCTTAATAGTCCATCACCCCCCATACTGAATTTAAGTTCTTCTCCATCTTAAATTCTTGTCCTCACCTTCACACATTCCTCATCATTTTTGTACTTCCTTGATTTTGTCCAATAGAGTCGGATGAACCTCCATCATAACAATTTCCCCTCTGGCTCTCTTGGACTTTTTATCTCGAGTTCCAATCTAGCCATCTCCTTAATTAACTCCTCTTGAAGTTGTTAGCATTGCCAACCTACCACCGCCTTTTCGCTAGCTTAAGATCTCGCTACCACGTTTGCTTTCCCTGATGATACAAGATGTCGCAATCATAATCCTTTATAAGTTCCAACCAACTTCTTTGTCTCATATTCAACTCCTTCCATGAAAATATACTTGATTTTTTATGGTCCGTGTATATTTCACACTTTACACCATATAAATAGTGCTCCATATCTTTAAGGCAAATACTATCGCCGCCAATTCCATATCATGGGTAGGATATCCTTCTCGTAATCCTTCAATCGACGCGATGCATACGCAATAACTTTACCATATTGCATAAGCACACAACCAAGTCCTTTGTGCGACGATCATCGAAAATCATGAAGTCACCAGATCGTCAGTAAAGACAACACCGGTGCTTCACTCGGTCTTTTCTTGAGTTCCTTAAAACTCTTCACACATTTTCCGCCTAGATAAATTTTACCGACTTCTTCGTTAAATTCGCCAACGTTCCCGCTTATCTTTGAAAAAAATCTGGATAAACTATCTCGTAATAGCCTCGCCACCCTAAGAAACTTCTTACTTCATCGCCTATGACTTTGGTTATTCCCAATTTCGAATCGCTTCCTCCTTTTATCGGATCCACAAAATTCCGTCCTTGTCGATCACGTGACCCGTAAATTGAACTTTCTCCAACCGTAATTCACACTTCGAGAATTTTTATGATAAACTATATCCTTCCTCAACGCCCAACACTAACCTTAAATGTTCAAAGATGATCTTCCCGAGTCTTAGAATAGATCAAGATATCATCTATGAACACAACTACTTAATTTATCTAAGTATTGCTTGAATACCCGATTCATCATGTCCATAAATGTTCTTTGCACATTTGTTAACCCGAACGACATTCACCAGAACTCAGAGTGACCATAACGTGTCCCGAACGCCGCCTTAGGTACATCCTCCTTCCTTACCTTTAATCGGTGATATCCCACCTCAAGTCGATCTTTGGAAAAATATTTCGCTCCCTTCAGTTGATGGAATGATCATCTATCCTAGGTAACGGATACTTGTTCTTAATCGTCACCTTGTTCAACTCTCGATAGTCGATATATAGTCTCATCGATCCATCCTTCTTTTTCACAAATAAAACTGGTTCTCCCCAAGGAGACACACTCTCGATTGAATATACTTCCTATCCAATAACTCTTGCAATCGTATTCATCGCCTCCTTCATTTTCACGGTGCCATTTGTAAGGGCTTTGAAATCGGTGTCGCCCTCAAGATTAAATCTATAACAAATTCGACCTCCCGATCCGGCTGGAAGTCCCGAAATTCCTCCAAAATACATCCTAAATTTGTTCACTATTGGTATATATCCCATCTCTATCCTCGCTTTCACAGATCGACGACGATATGGGCCAAATATCCTACACATCCCTTTCTTAGTAACTTCCTTGCTTGCATCATCGCCGACGGACAACTTGAGTGTCTCTCACGACCTACTTCCATAGAATGCTACCTTAGACCGATCCGAGTCCTAAGGTTTATACACTTTTTGGCAATCTACATCGCTCCATGGTTAAATAACCAATCCATTCCTAGAATTACATCAAATTCTCCTAATTGAATTGGAATTAAATCCACTGTAACTTATATCCCCCGATGTTTACAACACAATTTCTATAGACATGGCTAACGGGAATCATTTCCTTATTAGCAACTTTTATATTCATAGGATATTTTAATTCTTCCTGGGGTAAATTTAATCATTGGGAGAATTCATGCGATACGAAGGAACAAGTAGCACCTGAATCAAATAATATGTAAGCAGATATATAATTGATCGGAATGATACCCGAAACCACGCCCCTGGATGCGACCGCATCCTGAACTGTCATGTTGAAAGTCCTTGCTGTTGGTCGATTCTCGAGTTGGTGGTCCATTAATCACGAGATTCCCACCGCTTGGTCCCTTCCTCCATTTCCTCTCTTTGTGTTGTTCTTTTTGGGCAATTCCTTGCTCGATGATCCAATGCTCCATGCTTGAAGCATCCATTTCTCTTTGGTGCAGAGCAATTGGGAGAGATGTGCCCCTCCCGCCAAGTAGCTTGAAACAGACATTCTTTCCTTTTAGACATGCCCCTGAGTGATTCCTCCCACACTCCTTGCATGCCTCTGTTCTCTTCTTTGTTTCCCCTAGTTTTCCCCTAGAGTTTCTCGATTTGAAATTGTTGCTACTACTGTTGTTATTGTTCCACTTCCTCTTGTTTGCACCACTGCTGCTGCTACCTTCCCCGTGATTCCCTCCTTCATTCTTCTTCTTTTTTCCTTATTAAATTTCATTAGGGCCTCACTTCCGCCCTCATCGATTATAGCTTTCTCCAGGAGAGTCACGAAGCTTTTCGCCTATAACACCGAGAGTCTGCTATATAGGCATGGTTTGAGACCCTGCTCAAACCTCCTCATTTTTCTCTCCTAAGTGTGTCGACTGGTGAGGTATAAACCTCGCCATTCGTTGAATTTTTACAAGCATATTGAGGTACCGCCATGTCTTCTTCGCTTGACTCCAGAATCGTGATCTCCATGTGACTCAAGATACTAACCGGAAAATAGTTCTCGAAAAAGATTTTCTTAAACCCTTCCCAAGGTATCACGCCTTCTCTAGCCCTAGTCTGGTTTGCCTCCCACCAGAAGTTAGCTTCACCCTTCAGCATGTAAGTGGCGAAGATTGTTTTCTAATCATCACCTACTCGGGCGATAGCGAATGCCTTTTCGATTTCCTTGACCCAAGTTTGAGCTTCGATGGGTTCAGTGGTTCCTTTGAACTTAGGGGGTCCCGCGCTCTTGAAGTCCTTGAAGTGTGCCACCTGGGCCACTGAAGGGTTATTGGCATTCGGGGTTCGATTCTGATGTGCCCCCACTAACATGTCTACAAATCACGATAGGATTGGTGGATCCCAAATACTACCTACCGAATTTCGGGTGTTTGACGACGCCTTCCTCTAGCCATCTATCATTTAAAATGAACTTAATGTTATTATCTTATAACTTACTCTACATAATATATCAATCATAAGAAGAGACTTAATCATCACATCACATACTTAAATAAAAACATATTTATTTATAAACATAACACCCAAGGTATTTCATCGTCTTATCACATTAAGCCATTTACATCACTTTAAACCAACATACTTGGTAAAAACTGAAACCAAGCTTATTATTCAAAGATAAGTGTTCTATACGCCAGTAGTAAAAGTTCATCATAATAAACTAAAAGCCCCACCTAATGGCGTCCTCATGCTCCTCATCCGCTATCTCTAGTACCAGCCCTCGGCTTATAAGACGTTTAGACCGGTGCTCCTCACTTGGAAAATGATTCACCCTATGTTGAAACCTTCCATGTGCTGACTTAAATTCATACTTCATCTTGTCTATCTTAACCTTCATATCTCTCACCTCTCCTTATAACTCGCCAGTTAGCTTCTCAGCCCGAATACGGTCTCTCCTCTCTTCTCCCCAGAATGTGGTAATAATCTGCTTGTCAGTTTGAAGACTCTGAATCCTCGACTTTAACCCATTAATGGTATGCTCCAAGTGGGTCCTAATAGCTTCTTTCTCATCCTCCAGCCTATCCGCCTTCTGGTCTGATGCCCGCAACTTGTAAGCCAGATCCCCGTTCCTAATTATCAGGTGGTGCACCAATGCCTCAAGTAATGCTGCAGTTTGCTGCTCCCCCTGATACAGCTCCTTCAACTCATGGACCTTGTCGTCCAACTCCGTAATCCTAGCCATCAACTCATCCAATAAAGTATCCTCAGGTGCTTCTTCTGAGTCCTCCTCGGGCTCCTTTTCCTATTCAGGATTCTCCTCTGGGTCTGAGTCAGCCACTGCCTCAGCTATAGGCTCAGGTACAACTGTCACCAACTGCTCACTCACAACGTGGATATCTCTAACCTCCTCTTCTCCTGACATCCTTCAAACAAGAAAAAAAATCACTTGGTTAGTATTTTAAAATAGTTATTTTTGTTTTTAGGAAAAATAGATTTGACACAACCCCTAGAACTCTACATGAGTTCATCTCTTTATTTTCTCCACTAACTTCCCTAAGGTTATAGTCTAAGGTTCCCCACCTAAGGTTTATAACCTATTGCTTTGATACCAATCTGTGACGCCCCCAAATCCGTGTAACATTGATTATAGGACATGGTGCTCATGATATAACATACATCATCATCTATCTAAGTAACTCTAATAATAATAATAATAATAATAATAATAATACTAACTATTACATACTTATTCAAAATAAAGTCCCAAGTCTTTACAACCTTTAATAAACTGAAACTTAAACTTAGCGTTTGTCGCTACATCACATCATATGCGGAAATATAATTATTACATAAATAACTCTCATCATTTCATCTTAGACTTTCCTTTGTCCTTGCCCGAGCCCTCTCATATATCAAATTTTAATCGAAAAGTTTAAGCAAGAATGATCACAAATTGCCCAAAGAAGTATATAAAGTAGTTTGAGAACATACATCAGAAGTAGAAGCATTAGTATGAATATTTCTCAATAGTTGAAATAAATATCAAGAGATAAAATGGAATATCAAGATAAGAGTTCTAGAATTCTCAATAACATACTAGGGGTGTTAGATACCACGAACATTACTTTGTTTCATCAAAACCATCGACGGTTTAACAATCAAATAGATTGTAAACGGTCTCGCAAGTACTCCAGTGATCGGGGCTTTATCGCACTCTATATTGTGCACAAGTATAAAGTTTAAAAGCATAAGCGTAAATGGGACTATATGCCCGTCATCAGCTACCCCGTTATCCGGGATGTTCATCTTAGTATTCATACGGGACCTCACCAAAGCAATTTGGATTGGTAAACATCAAATAGCTTCAAAGGATTTGAATTGTTTAAACAATATACTATGTTTGCATCAATAACATCTAGTCGGGACGAAAGCTAGAAAGCATGCTTGAATATAGTTCATTAAAGGAATACGAACTTTAAAGTATAGCAATTGTAATAGAACCGAATAATCATCAATAACGTTTTGCATCACAATTGAAGTTATAGAACTTTACAATAAATGAGCTTGCATTTAATGATTAATTAATCACAAGCCCAAACTTACCCTCGCCGCAATCAATCAATAAGAGTTGAATAAATTCATAGTGAAAAATAGGGTAAGAAACTTGCCTTGATCGTTGTTTACCAATAATGCATTAACAACTTATGCCTATCTCGCACTTCACGTGCCCTACACAATTGTATAATCATACACATCAACTATTAGCAATGCATAGTAGTTGTAATATAAACTTTACTCTATAATTTTCAGAGTTCACTCTATGATTTTCACTCTACTATCTATCAGACTTCACGATTTTCAGAGTTCACTCTACGATTTTCAATCGACTCTCACGATTTTCAAAGGTTGACTTCCACGATTTTCACTCTACTATCTGCAGACTTTACGATTTTGAGTTTACTCTACGACTTTCATCGACTCTACGATTTTCGTGAGTTTACTCTCACGATTTTCACTCGACGATTTCACGATTTTCGAGTTTACTCTCTACGATTTTCATCGACTCTACGATTTTTTTAGAGTTTACTCTACGATTTTCATCGACTTTCACGATTTTTAGAGTTTACTCTACGATTTTCATCGACTTACGATTTTAGAGTCGACTCTACGATTTTTTTGAGATTTCTACGATTTTCGAGTTTCATCGACTCTACGATTTTCAGAGTTCGACTCTACGATTTTCAGAGTTTACTCTACGATTTTCACGACTCTACGATTTTTGAGTTAACTCTACGATTTTCATCGACTTTCACGATTTTTCGAGTTTATTTTCTACGATTTTCACCGACTCTACAATTTTATTCCCGCTTAATCTAAAGATGATATGACCATGATACTTAGACACAATAACCTTCATACATCAAGGTATTTTACAAAAATATAACATTCATAAAACTAGCATGCTAAGACCACAAACCAATCAGAGATAGAAAAGCGTGCAAGCACTAGTTTTATACTTCAATATTTTTTTTCTGGAATTTCCAAAATTCTGCAGATTTTATTACCAACATGCATGCTTACGATTTTCATAACTTGCTCAATTTAACTCCCTTTCCTATGAAATTTGGACAGGTTATACCTCATGTTACATACTATTTTATAAAATTATTACATATGTTAATCGAAAGTCATATACACTATGATCCCGAGGTCTCAAAAACCCCAAAAATCACAGACATTAGTTAAACCCAATTTGACAAAAAATCCGGGATTTTTCTCTAGCATGCAATTAAATTATTCCTAATGTCCAGATCATCTACTCTCACATGTTTTCACATTTCACAACATCAAACTTCAATAAACTTCCACCTTTTTGATTAATTTAGCACCTTAGAGACATTTTATCAAAGGTAGAGCATGCATTGCTTAATTCTTTGATTTTCTATGAATTTGATGCATGATTAACCCCATATCTTTTGTTGTTAATGATCTATAATCATCAAACAACAAAGAATATGGCAACACAAAGCCACAACAAATCATTTACCAATTTTATATGCATTTTCTTCTCATTTTGTTATATAAAAATAAAATGGGTTCATGAATTACCTTTTGATGAATTTCTTCTTGGTTTAATATGATGCTCTTTCTCCTTGCTTGTCAAATCCTCAAGAATCCTCCAAAATTAGTTCTAACTCTCTTAGGATCTCAATTTCTCCATGTTTACTCACTGGTGGAATTTTCTTAAAATAAAAGTGTGTTTGTATATATATATAGCTTTGTTAGAGTCTTTTGATTTCCATAACCCCCAACTCCCATAACCCCCAACTCTAATGATTAGTTACTCACAATACTTAATACTACAATAATATAGTTAATTAATAGGAAGAATGTGGGAGTTAGAGAAAATGAATGTGAGAGTTAGAAAATAAAAAGAATTTTGATTTTAAGGAATAAAATAAATTACTTCCACCTTAGCTATTATGTAATATACGATACTCCTTCCCTTGTCCCAATTTAATAGTCTCATGGGTCCATCATTCAAATTTGATTTCTAATAAAAAAAATACATATATTATTTTAATCAATTAATCAATTAATAAGTTTATTTGACTATTTTACCCTTCTGAACCAAAACTTTGCGTAACCATATATCGATTCCTACTAAAGTTGACGTTCCTGGACGTCAAGGGACTATCCGCTTAGTCAAATTCATCTCTACGAAATTTGTAGTTGATTTTTTTTCCTCAAAAAGTCAAACAGTCGATTTTGACCAAAAAAGTCAATTGTGACACTTTTTCGTGATTATAGTCTATCTTGACTAATTTTGATGTTCCGGACTTGAATACACAAATTCGCATCTCTAAATTTCGCCTCCTAACTCCAGCTCATGATTTAATACCATCCCACGTAATAAAATAGAATAATTCCCTACTTAATTTTATTTAAATAGTTAAATAAAACTAAACCAACCATTTAAATACATCTCATCACATATCTTGAAATAACACATATATGTACCACACATATACATCTATTAAATGAAATCATCCAAAAGTTTCATATAAATTCGTTTATTAACAATTCTTAAATTACATAAAAAAATATTAAAAATAAAATAAAAATAAAACTCGGATATTACATCTGCTACAGTATAATTACGTTTCCTTTGTGTCTTTACAGTCTCTACAACACATAATCACATAACATACCACATTAGGTCCTGAATGAACATACTTGGTTCCTAAACAATCTTACCCTTCTTCTCAATCTAATCCCGTATTAGATTTGTTATTTATTGGTTCCGGCTTTCCGTCATTCTTTTGCATCGTCCTTACCAACTTCGTTCTCTTATAACACTTAAGTGAAATTATTTCATTAATACAACTCGGTTCGAGTTAAGTGTCCTTCATCGCGGCTTACTAAATTTATTATTAATCGAAGCTTGATCATTATTGGTTTAGGACTTATTTCACATCGTTTGCATTTATCTTCAATTGACTTATTTTAACCCTAAGTGATCTTACTTGGGGTTTAATCATGACTTAACCATGTTACTTCACGTTCATTAAGTTTGTATTACTCAATTGCCTTTCTTTTTATCTTCATAACCAATCCTCTCTATGTAAAAACCTAAAAAGGCATGGCTGCCAATACAACTTTTCTTCTTTTGTCGAAGGAGTTGCGCCACGCCATATAGAATCAAAAGACCGGACTTGTGCGTGGCCATTGAGTCCTTGTGTTATCTGCTACACTGCATGCTAATGAATTAACAAGTGAGGCTTGCTTTGGCGCCAGCTAATTGGCTTAGAGTCGTCTTAAAATGAACTCGTGCATGCATAATTTTGACATATTTTTCATTATGTGAGATTTCCGGCTTCGTAACTTCTTCGTTACAAGTCCGAATTGGCTCATTCAAGAACCTACGGTTGACAAATCACGTACTCTACATGTTCATGCAAGAATTTTATCTATTTGACTTCGTTTACTAAAAATTTACCTATTAGTCCATTTTCAACGAAAACGGTAAATGTTTGTGAACGTTCAACGCTCGTTTCTTCGTTCTAAGTCAGAATCCGGCCATTTTCGAGTCCGCAGCTCTATAATTCCAAATAAGACTTGTCTCCATTGAAAACCAATGTTTTCAGGTTCAATATCAAAATTCGACTTCCATTCCGAGAATTTCACGAATTCGACGATTGTTGTCTAATCGTGAGAACTCCGGCGAAACTTCGTTACTTGAGATTTTTAAACCGTTTCAATTGGATTCAATCCATTATACTATCATCTTGACATACACGCTTCGTTAACTTATATTCATGATAAGTTATTACCTATTCTTGATGATTTTATAACTTATTAAAGTATAAAATACTTATATTTCCATTTCATGACTTATCCCGCTTATTAAGACTTAAGCCCTTTGATTCATTATTCCAACCTATTCTTAGCATGCTTGTTCTACCAATACCCCCTTCTCTATCAATGGAAGAGAGAAAGAAACATGGTTTAAGATCATTTACTTTTGAATAACACTTGGTAAATCTTTAATCTCCTTCTTGATTCTTGAACTTCAAAGGTTAACTTGCTAGCTTATTCTCACTTACTCTCTCTAACCAATAAGCTATAAGTTATTGGTGGAAAATCTAACAAAGGAAGTCTAGCTTTATATGTGCTTATTCTCTCTACCAAATAAGCTCTTAACTTATAAGTGGGATGAAATGAACAACACACAAAATGAAAGGCAAGCTTGCTATTTATAGGAAATCCTAGATGAGGGTATAATGGTCATAAGACCACTCCACCTCCTTACTATTCCTAACTTAGGCATTAAGTAAACTTGCTCTCCAAATAAATTTCTTGGCCATCACAACACTTAGCCCTTAAGTTATCTTGTTCCCCACACTTTTTGCTTAGCCATTAAGCTACTTGTTTATCACTTAAGCACTTTGTATGCTCACCACACTTACTTAGCCTCTAAGTTTACTTGTTTACCACCTTGGATCATCCATGGTTTGCTCCATGGGTTTAAGCTATCTCATAACCCATTGGTTCTTACTTTGGGCTTTAGCTTAATTAACTTAACTTAATCATTTTGGGCTTACATTAATTTACTTTGGGCTTTACATTACAAATCCTTAGGCTTGTTTATTAATTCTATTGGACTTAACCAATAAATCATATTGGACTTTAATACTTCCTACACAATCCTAACAATTCATTTCTTTTGGCTTAAAGCCTTTTAACGTATAATCTACGTATAATTCTCATATTCTAACTCATATACTAATTCAACATATACGACATACCATAATTCATACGTACTCATATAATACCTCGTATCATACTCGTATTCATTACTCATATAATACCTACGTAGTATACGATCATCGCTTAATTCATTTATCACATTACATTTCCTTTTCGTAAATCATTTTCCTTAAACGTTAGGTTTTAAGTCCACAAAGTAAATATTACATTTTCCATAAGCTGAAATATTATTAGATATTCCATTACACCTCGATATTATCATCATTACGTATTTCTAAGTTCAAAAATAATTTCGAAAGGAGTAAAATGCGTGAATAGTGTTTTTCAAAAATTTCTCGGAAAGCTTTTATTTTCGTCTTGGAAATTCAAACACTTAAATTCTACCACGTAGCCAAAATACTACGACGTTCTGATATGTTTAGGTCATATAACGACCTTCGATTACCTTGCTCCATAAATAATCAATTAAATTCATTTAATAAAAATAAAAATTTAATTCTCAAAAATCCGATTTTCTCGGGCGTTACATCAACCATGGTTCCTAGCTAAACCACATCACAATTAGAAGTTATAAGCCATCAAAGTGGCTGTCAGGCATGTTCTTGAGTTTTAGGGTTGCCCCGAAACTCTTTCAGTGTTAAGGGTTATACTTTGGAGCTTTATACCTTGGATTCCTAGGTATTAGATAAGTGTTATAATGTACCAATTAGATAGTATACATGTCATACTACTATATTACAATCATCTAAGGTGCATAACAACAGAGGATCCGAATCTAGACGGTCAAACTGAATGTCAGGCATGTCCTAAGAAATTTCTGGGTTACCCAGAAATCTGGGTAACCAGTTTCGAGACCCTACTTTTAATCAATCATATCTTACTATTGTTTGATGTAATGGGTGATATATGGTCATGGGCTGGTAGTCGACATGACATGGTTCAACATTATAACAATTATATGATCGAAACACTTATCAGAGTGAAGATCAGAGCTTATAAAGAACTTGTCAGACGCTGTTCTTGAATTCTGGGTTTTCTAGAAATTACCAATTTGATCGGTCAACGGGTTTTGACCACTAATATCTTACAATCTATACATCTTATGATCTTGTTTCCACTTCTAGACCACTAAGCTCCTAACATACTACAAATATAATACATCAAACAACTTCAATATGTAACAGATTTGGATCTAATGAGCCTGACATTCAGTTGTCAAAAACACTTTTAGGGTTCTTGACTGCTTTCTCAAATCTTCATTTTGGAGCTTTTAAATGTTATGGATTGGTGTTTTAGCAACCCAGATCACTTATTAACATGTTTTTTAACATCTCTAAACATTAAAACATAACATCTATCTAAGCTTTCAAGATCTAGGACCAATTTAGGGTTTCTTACCTTTTAGGCCAATCCTTAATTTATTTCTTTTTGATTCTGGTCCGGCTATCTAGATATTGATTATAGACCATATATGTAGTATTTTGAGAGTATTATCAGTGACTTAGAGAAGAAGGTCCTTATGGGTAGAAAGTTGAGATATTTCTTAAATTTTAAACCATTTTACAAGCTAAGTCTTTTTGATTCTGGTCCGGCGATGTTTATTTTTAACACATGTTACAAATCTTTAGAGTGGTGAGTCATAGATTTTATCTTATCACCAAAATTTGGAAGATAAAGGGTATTTTAGTAACTTCCTATGTACTAAGGGTAATTTTGTAATTTCCCATTCAACCTTGAGGTTAGTTTGGTCATTTATGTTATAGATTTAGACACATGGTAAATCTTATTGATGAGTCACCAAGATTTATGTTTATCTTTTGCTTAAGATATAAGAAAAGGGCATTTTAGTCTTTTCTCAACTACTAAGGGTATTTTAGTAATTTTCCCTTTAATTTGAAGGGTAAATTAGTCTTTTCACATATATCCCACAATTATTACCCCTTTGGGTTTTATACTTAGCATTTGAACTCTCAAATTAAGGTTTTGATATTCCCAATTAGTGTTTTAAATTCTGAGAACTGAAATTAAGGTTTACCAATTAGGGTTTACTATTCCAGGTTAGGATTTCCTAATCCTCACCTGATTTTCCTAATAAAATTTTATACTTAATCTTACATCAATATATCTAGTATGATATTCAGTATCACAACTTATTATTGATAACCCTAATTAGGTTTAAGATTTATTATCAGTGTTTAGGTTTACCAGATCAAAACTTAGAATTTCCTAATTAATATTAGGGTTTCCTAAATGATTATTAGCGTTTACTAATTTTACACCTTATCGGATCAGTAATAACCCTTAACCAAATATCCTAGAATATAATTATAATAATAACAATATTATTAAACAAAGTCACCACAAGATTTCAATCATGTATTCTTTATTACCTTATTTACACTGTTTAGTCAACAAATTGACTAGCCTATTGAATTCATACTCCGCAAGATCAAAATAATTATCAATAATTAAATAATAAAAAATAATAATAATAACAAAAAAAAAATTTATTCGTAAAAATTATGTAAAATTCCAGGTCCTTACATTCTCCCCTCCTTATAAGGATTCCGTCCACGAAATCATCATCACCGTATACCTACTTTAGGTCTATTGACCTTTATTCCACTATTAATTCCTTTTTGGAATAACAACAATTTCTGGGCTCAGCCTAAGTTTTATTTAATTTATCATGGCTCATAGTTTCCTTAGGGAACATAGTTCCATATCAACACATTTAACGCAAAATTAAGAATCATAAAAATCTTGAATGAATATATTCTCCCCTCCTTATAAGATTATATATTACGAATCCTGATCCATTCTTTATTTGAAAGTTTATATAAACTAAATCAATAAACTTCACCATTGCATTTTAATTTAATCGTTCAAACACATATAACATTTAACACATAAAACACATTTTTTTCCATGTCCTTATTTGTCGTGTACCCCGACTATTTGTCAAGTTAAAAACTTAATCATTATTTATCCTTATCTACTTGAACTCAAATTTCTCCTTCAACATTAATTTTAATTTCTTCCATGTTTAAATAGAGCACTCTTTGACTTATTGTCTTATATTTTATACCCTTGGTATTTTACCCATAGGAATTTACCAACTGTGACCTCTATGGTTCAACCACAACATTTCACAATGATACCTATCGGTTTGGAACCAACAACTCGACATTCCTACAGAAAAATCTGGCTTCGGTATCTACCCCCTTATTAATTTGTCTCAAATTCTTTCTTTATATCTTATCTTCCCATCTCTATCTATTATCTTTTTCAAGATTTATCTTCTTTCTCATAACCTTTTCCTATAACTAACGCTTCTGAATACAGTTAGCTGAACTCTTATCTCAATCTTAAAATTTTAAAAATCTTTTATCAGTACCTCGTTGTTTTATTTAACTTTTAATATTATTGCTAAATGTTTCCTCATTCATATATCTCAAATCCAGATATGATTTACACTTATGGTAGTCAATTATACCTCTTATTTCAAGATACATCTAATTCATTTCTCCGCTTGAATTACTTTATCATAACTAGTAATAATGATATTTTTAAATCATTCCTTTAATTCTCAAATTTATCTCTAACTTTCTTCACTTCAGGTTATCAATCCTAGTGATCTATTCAACTATTTCTTTGGCTATAAAGTAACCTTAATTACCTTTACCTCCTTTCCTACTGACTCTTCCTCCTTCACAAATTTCTTCTTGACTAGAAGAATACTATCTCCAACATCATCTTTTATTATTCAGAATAAAATTTTATTTTAATTTTTTTTATAGTATCTTTTGAAATACTTTTTAGACTTATCATTAACTCATGTTCTACCACATTTCATCATATTTGATGCATAATTCTCTCCTTTTTACGCAACAATTTTTTTTTTTTACACTTTGTAAATACCTTCCCAATTTAAAATATATTATATATCAACAAGTTTCACAAATTACACATCAGTTCACCTTACCACTACTATTACATAATGTACTTATCATAGACCAAAAGATAAAATCTATTATCTTTACCGAACTTATACCAAAAGTTGTAACCTCTACCGTACATATAGATGTATTTACATATACTATTCAAAATATTATTCTAACATTCTTACTATTTCAAATATCCCCAAAATCTAACTTTTATCTTGGACATCTATGCTTCCTTCACTTGTTGGTTTGAGGTTTTGGTTCCCCCTTTGGTTGAGATTTCTGGGTTTTGGACAAAATTTAGCAATGTGTCCCTCCACCTCGCAATTGAAACACTTAATACCAATGATCTTATTATTCCTACTATGCTTTTGCCGTGGGCATCTATTTGAATAATGTCCAATATTTCCACAAGTAAAACATTGAGTCCCTCGAAACATACATATCCCTCCGTGCTTCTTCTTACAAATACGACAACCTTCATTTCTTTGACTGGTGCTACTATGTCCCTTTTTCCCATAGTTATTTGAAGAATTTACATCCCTCTTCCTTTTACGATCTCTCTTCGTTTGACATTGTCTTAATACTTCATTTCCTGATTCCTCAGTCCCCTTCAATTCTGATGGTCCCACTAATTTAAAGTCCAATGTAATCCTTAAAGTATTAGGTTAACTTCTTGTGGATTCTCTGACCTCCATCGTGAAGCGTCTAGTAACACGTGTACCAACTGTTGGGTTGGGTTTGTCTCTATCTGGTTTCCGCCGATCTCTACTGGTTATCCTCCTTGTGATGCCATTTATCTAAAGATACCAAATAACTAAGAATAAGTACGAAAAGCATTTCAATTTGACAAACAATAAGGTGTATATATTTAATTAATTATATATATATATATATATATATATATATATATATATATATATATATATATATATATGCTATGTACTTCAAGAAAATAATTTACCGATTAATGATTTATACATTTTCACTAGTTTTCTCCCAACAAACTCTTATACTAAGAATACCATACTATTTTCCAACTACAACTCCTCTACCCTCTGTTCCCCTTAGCCTCTCATGATCTTCAATTTTTTTTCCTACTTAATCTTGATACTATCAATAACCCCTTTTGTGGATATTAAAAAAAATTCTCTAGCGTCTACTTAAAATCTATACAATTTCTTCTCTTTGTAATGTTACTCAAATTTCCTTTTCTTCATCTTTTGATGTCCCTATTTCTGGCTCTATATGAGTTTTATAAAAACTTCCATCTTCCTCTTCACTTATCTCCAACTTCAGTACTCTTCATGATCATTCTCTAAATCTACCACAGACTTGTCTTTTATAGCTTCAACCTCTTAATTGTAAACTACTTCCCTTTATACTTCCTCTATTCTATCCTTCAAAACATTACTACAACCTATTATGGTTCAATTACTACTTCAGGTAAAACAATCAGCTCTCCTTTCAGTATATGAATACAATCAACTCCTTCACTTACCAATCATATCACTTCAATATCATTAATTTATATAAACAATCTATTCCTCCAACTTCGACTGATAAATTTCCTTAATTCATCTCCTACAAACTTATCTTTAGTTTATCTCTTTATTACTGCTCTCTTCTTGATACTAAGTCTATTATTGTCTTCACAATAGTTTCTAAACTCCTTGCCATATCCAACTTTAAATCTCACTCTTCCAAGTCACCATCTTAAATATCTTCATATATTACAAAGACCTTTTATCTCCATATCTCCTCATTTCTTACAACTTCCCTTTGTCTATTTTAGACATGCCTAAAATCTCCAAAATATTTCCCTATAATGAGTATCTAACTCATTCTCTATCTCTAAATTTATCTCCTTATTACCCTCATTACAAACTCTCAGGTCATATCCTAAGGTATTCCTACCCTAGTTCTATAACCTACAGCTTTGATACCAAATTGTAACGCCCCCAAATTCTCTACATTCACTATAGCCAATTGGGTGCTCACGTAAATATTCTATAAAATAATAATTCCTATAAATCCAAGATTCACAGTACTCATAATAAATAGTAGTTCTCGTCAGAACAATCATTGTAACTGAGTACCCTCACTTGGATGTGCAGGTTCAGTATCTTATAGATATTTCTTCCATATCTATAATTCTTATATATATCTGACCTCCATAGTATTAATGTTAGAGTTCTTGGAACTGAATGAAGCACTACCTCAGTGCAGCAGAGACCAATGTCTGTTAATGCTATCATCCAGATATATATATTTCCTATAGACACTGTACACTTTTCTAATTCTATTAAAATGACAACTAAATACATCAAACTAATATTACATTAAACAAATAATATACCGTTAATATTACATTATAGTTTTCAACAAATATCCATGTCTTAAGCCTTTTATCCACAATACCGGAACTTCTGGATTATACTCTTTCTATCTGCAAATGAAGAAAATATTTGCAGGGATGAGCTACAGAAAGCTCAACAAATTTTGAACAATAACCGAATGTTAGACATATATAAATTCTAAAATAAATGCACATAATGTTTAGAGTAGTGCCATAAACATATACTGAGGTTTGTCAGCCAAACCCTGCCCATTTCGAGTTACTGTCAGTCATATAGACTTAGCAACCCGGGTTAATCCGCTCAACCAAATAAAACTAGGAGTATGCATATCATCCTCTAAATATTATCCGATCATTGCTATAAATGTCGGAGACAGCTTACTACTGCCAAGGACAACCATAATTGCCCACCGACAGTTGGTTTCTCACAAACTATGCTTTGATATCAAATCAAACACATTTTCCATAATAATAACTCCTATGACTTGGTTATGTTTAAACAAGAACTCATAACCTTTGAATAACAAAAATCATAAACACTGTATATCATAAGATTATAAAATAGAAAACTTTCATTTAATAAATAAATTAAGCGAAGTTAGAAGACTGACATTTGAAATATGAGGTTTGAATAAAGTGCAGAAACTTGCAATCGAAATATAAAGTTGCACAAAGTGCGAAAAAAACTCTACATTCGACGATCGCCTAATTTATAATACTTTTAATCTATCTACTCAACCTAAATATGTTCATTGTAGTAATTAGAACCAGTAACAGTTGATATCTAATCAATTTACTAGTGTCTGGGTTGTATTCGATGTCGATTCGGGGTTTTATAGTTCGATCGGATAAGTATCGAATTATTTTTCGAGTAAACTTTATTTAAGAGTTTATAATAATTTCTATAAGCTTAAATACAATTCTCAATGATTAATATTAATTTTATTATTAATCAAAATGATTTTATAATCATTAATATTATTTTTAGGTAATTAATAATCATTCGTAATGATGCTTAAATCATCACTATGATTTTCAAATAATTATTATCCTTTATCAAGATTTTCTAATCATTAATATTTAATTAATTTCAATTATTAATGAAATACAAAAGATAATATTATAATTCATTTATAATATCTCAAAGTATTTTTAATACCTTAATATCATATTTAAATGATTTTAAACATTTAAATAAATTATCAAATAATTGCCATTAATATTAAAATATTAATATTTTTCATGATAAAATATTAAAAGTTATGTTTTAAAATTTCAAATATTTTTCAAACCCTTAAATCATTTTTATATGATTTTTAAATCATTAATTCAAATTTTCCATAATTTATTTCATATATTCATTAAATAAATCCATTACCATTAATATTAATTTATTAATAAAATTTATCACAAAAAATTTAAAAGTCATCAAAAATAACTTAAAATATTTTCAAACACCATAATATATTTTTAAATGATTTTTCAAGTATAAAAATCATTTTTAAGTAATTTATTTAATATTATAATTAAATAAATTAAATACCATTAATATTCCAAAATATTAAATATTTATGAAATATACTCAAAATTATTAAAACCCATTTTTAGGCTTTAAAATAATTTTTAAGAATTTCTTATGTATTTTTCATAATTAAAAACTATTTTCTTATATTTATTTATTAAAATAATTAATTTTAGAAATTAAAGTGTCACTAAAGGGCCCTATAGCGACAAAACTGTCGCTATAGGTGTTTTTGAGATTTTCCAGAACATTCATGACAGTTTGCAGGGTTACTAGTTTGACCACAAATTTATCTATGATCTTATTATTTTGTAGGCTGGATCTAGTGTTAGTATTGTAGAATTGACGTAATACTACAATCTCAACCATGGTTCCTAGCTAAAACACAGCACAATTAGAAGTTATAAGCCATCAAAGTGGCTGTCAGGCATGTTCTTGAGTTTCAGGGTTGCCCCGAAACTCATACAGTGTTAAGGGTTATACTTTGGAGCTTTATACCTTGGATTCCTAGGTATTAGATAAGTGTTATAATGCACCAATTATATAGTATACATGTCATACTACTATATTACAATCATCTAAGGTGCATAACAACAATAGAGGATCCGAATCTAGACGGTCAAACTGACTGTCAAGCATGTCCTAAGAAATTTCTGGGTTACCCAGAAATCTGGGTAACCAGTTTCGAGACCCTACTTTCAATCTATCATATCTTACTATTGTTTGATGTAATGGGTGATATATGGTCATGGGCTGGTAGTCGACATGACAGGGTTTAATATTATAACAATTATATGATTGAAACACTTGTCAGAGTGAAGATCAGAGCTTAAAAAGAACTTGTCAGACGTTGTTCTTGAATTCTGGGTTTTCCAGAAATTACCAATTTGATCGGTCAACGGGTTTTGACCACTAATATCTTACAATCTATACATCTTATGATCTTGTTTCCACTTCTAGACCACTAAGCTCCTAACATACTACAAATATAATACATCAAACAACTCAAATATGTAACAGATTCGGATCTAATGAGCCTGACATTCAGTTGTCAGAAACACTTTTAGGGTTCTTGACTGCTTTCTCAAATCTTCATTTTGGAGCTTTTAAATGTTATGGATTGGTGTTTTAGCAACCCAAATCACTTATTAACATGTTTTTTAACATCTCTAAACATTAAAACATAACATCTATCTAAGCTTTCAAGATCTAGGACCAATTTAGGGTTTCTTACCTTTTAGGCCAATCCTTGATTTCTTTCTTTCTTATTCTGGTCCGGCTATCTAGATATTGATTATAGACCATATATGTAGTATTTTGAGAGTATTATTAGTGACTTAGAGAAGAAGGTCCTTATGGGTAGAAAGTTGAGATATTTCTTAAATTTTAAACCATTTTACAAGCTAAGTCTTGATTCAATGAATTCAATTTGTTTCTAGGTGTCAAGGACAGCTGGTGATGTTTATTTTTAACACATGTTACAAATCTTTAGAGTGGTGAGTCATAGATTTTATCTTATCACCAAAATTTGGAAGATAAAGTGTATTTTAGTAACTTCCTATGTACTAAGGATAATTTTGTAATTTCCCATTCAACCTTGAGGTTAGTTTGGTCATTTATGTTATAGATTTAGACACATGGTAAATCTTATTGATGAGTCACCAAGATTTATGTTTATCTTTTGCTTAAGATATAAGAAAAGGGCATTTTAGTCTTTTCGCACCTACTAAGGGTATTTTAGTAATTTCCCCTTTAATTTGAAGGGTAAATTAGTCTTTTCACATATATCCCACAATTATTACCCTTTAGGGTTTTATACTTAGCATTTGAACTCTCAAATTAAGGTGTTGATATTCCCAATTAGGGTTTCGAATTCTGAGAACTGAAATCAGGGTTGACCAATTAAGGTTTACTATTCCAGGTTAGGATTTCCTAATCCTCACTTGATTTTCCTAATAAAATTTTATACTTAATCTTACATCAACATATCTAGTATGATATTCAGTATCACAACTTATTATTGATAACCCTAATTAGGTTTAAGATTTATTATCAGGGTTTAGGTTTACCAAATCAAAACTTAGAATTTCCTAATTAATATTAGGGTTTCCTAAATGATTATTAGCGTTTACTAATTTTACACCTTATCGGATCAGTAATAACCGTTAACCAAATATCCTAGAATATAATTATAATAATAACTGTATTATTAAACAAAGTCACCACAAGATTTCAATCATGTATTCTTTATTACCTTATTTACACTGCTTAGTCAACAAATTGACTAGCCTATTGAATTCATACTCCTCAAGCTCAAAATAATTATCAATAATTAAATAATAATAATAACCAAAAAAAAAAATTATTCGTAAAAATTATGTAAAATTTTGGGTCCTTACAATCATCATTTAGAACAGAGGATGATGAAAAATATCTTAAAGAAAATGAATCTAGTGAGATAAAAGATCAAAGATTAGGGATTTGTATTTTAGTTTATCCAAGTTCAAAAATACTCCATAATAACCAATTGTGAAACAAAATTCAAAAATAAAGATCAAAATATGGATACAATCAAAGATAGTAACCATAATAGACATCTTGGACAAAAAGGAGAAAATTTCATTTTTCGGTGAATAATGCCGTTTTCGTGAATAATGTCGTATACATGAATAGTGTCATATACGTGAATAGTAACCCCGACACAAAAAGGTAGAAATTCCACAATAAAATCAATACCAATATTTCGGTATAATGATATTGATAGAATAACATCATTAGGAAGAAAATAGCATCCCACCTCAAAATATCAGTACTTCTGATCGGAATATCGGTATAAGGCTGAAAGAAACTTGCACTGATGACTAACAACTCACAAAGTATCAAAATACTCACAAAATACGCTCGATAATATAGAGAGAGAAAGAGAGAAAACTTATTTCTAGTGTGATTTTCAATTCTAACTAAGCACCATATTTATAGGAAAATGCTTAGAACGCCATAGCAGACTAGCCTGCTACCTGATGGATTTACCTGCTACTATTCAAGCCCACCACTTTTGAAAATAAATTAAAGCACATTTCATTACTCACCAACCAAAAGTGGGGCCCACCATATTTTTAATAAAAATATTTTATTTTTCGAAACTTCAACAATTCATAATAAATATCCCTTTTATCAGAAAAATTCGAATTTCATGTAATTTCCATAGGAAATTTAATTCTCTACAACTTTGTATGTTTAAGTTTTTTCAAATTCCAAACGAAAAATGACCGAAATTCACATACGGACGATTTTCAAAACCTCCATTCCGAAAAAATACTGATAAAACACCTCAGCATTAATTCCTTCATTGATAACCACATAAAATAAATATATTCATCATTTATATCCACATAAAATAAATATTTCCTTATCATATAAATCAATAACTAATTATTCATAAATAATATTACAGAATCACAATTATGACAACCAGGTCGTTCCTAGGAAAGAGGGGCTTTCCGATAAGGATTTCTCCTTATTGGCGCGCAATTAGGTGACCAAACCCCTTTCCTAGACAGAACTTCCTTAGACATTGCCAATAATGCTATCTAATAATATTATTTAAATAATATGAATTATTGATCTGATAATGGAATCTTGTGCGATGACAATTATTGAAACAACAATAATATAAAATATCAACGCAACAATTATTGAACCAATAAAATAAAATATTGAACAGTAATTACTATAACAATTATTGAGTAGTGACTTCTTACGTAAAAATCAATAATTTCAAAAATACTGTGCAATACCGTGTGCTACTGTGCAACCACGCGTATTACTGTATGTTAACCACCGGGTATTCCAACCATTACGCCGTTATTTATAATAACTCAAACTTGTCGTTTTTTTCATCCGACATTTATTCGTTATGGGGCTCACAAATGGCTGCGCCGTCGTATGAATATTCCCCGATAAAAAGAATATTCCCCGACAAAATGAATACTTTATAACCACTTGCTTATTTTGCAAAATTTGCACATTTCAACCATAACCAAAGTATTATATCAAATTAACACTTTATTATTCAAAATAATAAATAGAGAAAATTTGATTTTATTCATTAAAAAGTTGGGGTCTTAAATTATTACTTAAGAATATTGATTCAATAAATACTTAATCAAGAATATCTATTCGCAGCGGAATATAAGTTTGAAAAACTTTCTTTAAAGATTTACTCAAAGATCTCAGTTCATAAAACAAGTTATATGAATGATCAAACACATACCAAATATAACATCTATAATTTGAAGAATGTAAAAGACATGAGAGATTTTAAGTGGTTCGTACACTAAACAACTCCTACTCCACTATTCTACTAAACGAGTAGAATATCCACTACGGATATATGCCCAACAGACCATTTTACATCTAAATCCCTAGGATTTCTTCGAGTCACAAAGTCTCTGCATCGAGTCCCTCAGAATCGGTAATTTGGTCACTAAATATCAGGATCCATCGACCTAAATTTGGCCCTTAAGACCAGGATCCTTCGACCCTTCTTCCTGTTTGTAGAAGTGTTGTTTAGGTGCTGCTAAGATGGCTAGAATTCTCTTCATCTTATGGTACTTAGCATCATTGTTGATCATCTTCTTAGTGCTTGCTGAACTCTGTTGTTGAATCTTGATCTCTAATGATTATCAGTAGCTACTCATGATCATTTTTGATGTGATGCTAAGTTATTCTCCTTAGCTTTTTATCTTTTGTGTTTAGCAGTATTGAACACTTTTGAATCGTATACTTAACCTCTGCGTCTTCAGTTGATTGTCTTTGAGTGTTCCTATTGAAACATAGAGTGGTGCTTGAGGGTTGCCTTCAGATATGCCACTCTTATATTTTCTCCATCAACTACATGGCTTCTTCAAATTTAGTCGTTTAGCTTTGTCATGTCCTACACTTTCTTTGGCTTTTCGGCTCTGGCTCCTTAGCTCTTGATCTTTTTAGCTTAATAGCTCCTTGTGTTTAGCTCAGCAGCTCGGACCTTTACATGTTCTCATCAGCTTTTT
This sequence comes from Panax ginseng, assembly GCA_020205605.1. Taxonomy (NCBI): domain Eukaryota; kingdom Viridiplantae; phylum Streptophyta; class Magnoliopsida; order Apiales; family Araliaceae; genus Panax; species Panax ginseng. The sequence goes on along the minus strand of CM035143.1, from coordinate 59,692,657 downwards.
GTAACCTGATGAGGTGCTTCCAAGATTTACATTTTAATCTCATTCTCTGTTTTACTTGGTAGCTTGTAACATTTTTCTCCGCTCGTAGAGTTGACCTTACTCTACGTTCTTTTCTTGTTTAGCTCGATGTTCATCTCTAATGACTTTTCTTCTTCTATATTGACATTCAATGCTCATTATCATAATTTCTTTTTGAATGATGCTGTCTTTTATACTCCTTAGAAATCTTCCCATTGAGAAGTATTCGTTAGAGCATTTAATGCTTGGATACTTTGATATCTCTGGTGTTGACTTTCTGAGGTTTTGTGTCAGTGTCTTTTCTGACTTAGGACTTGTCACATCAATCAGTATTTGTGACGCCTGTAACAATCCAAAATTTTAATTGTACTTTTTAAATATTTATTGAATTATATAAATATTTAATGGATGTGTTTATTGTTGAATAAATATTTGTATTTGTTTAATTGGAATTGATTTGATTTGGTTTGGTTAATTATTTGTTAAATAAATAATTAAAGAGTTAAGGAAATTAATTATTATAAGATAACATTCTAATTTAATTTAATAATAAAGTTATAGAGTTTATAATGATTAAATGAATTATTATAATGATATTTTAATCGATGTTGTAATTAAAATGATGTGTTAGTTGATTAAATAAAATTATAATTATAAAGAAAATTATAATTATGTTGTATTGATTTATGTGGTAAATTAATTTAATAAATTGTTATTAGAATTAATTAAATTAAATATGAAAATTTAATTAAATAAAGTGTGACCATAAACTATACTATAAAGTAGTTATTAAAATAAGTTAAAGAATGTTAATTCAGTTTTGCCAAACAAGGCTTGATACATATTAAGTCTTTAATTTAAATATGTTTTACCAAACAAGTCATAAGGATTTAATTGATTAAATTTTATGATAGTTAGCCAAACAAGCCTTATGGCTTTTGATTTTCAAATAAAAAATAACTGATGTCAGTTAAAGTTATATTTATATTATATAATTAACACCTATATTATTATTACGTTATAATATTAGTACGTAAGTTAGAGTAAGATAGACAGAACTCAAAAGAAGAAAAAGAAGAGAAGAAGAAAGTTGCAGAGAAAAATTGAGAGAGAATTGGGAGAAGTCTAGAGAATTTGATAGAGAAATTGGGGAAAAGAAAGCTTGATAATCAAAGGATAATCATCATCTTCTAAAACTAAGGTATCATCTTACTTTTACTTTTTAAAAAATTTTAGTTTTATTTTATTCAAAAGAATTCTCTGTAAAACTTTGTGAAGGTTGAATTATTTGTGTTATATAGTTTCCATGTGATAATTGGTTGTTATGAAATTGTTTTCATAAGCTTATAGATGAGTTATAGTAAATTAATTCATGTTATGTATTTAGTTGTGAAGAAAACCATATTACAGTGAATTTGTATGAATATATATGAATATGGCTTAGTTTAAAGTAAAATTGAGGTTTAAATCTTTATATAATATATAAATTGATTATTTATTTTGAAAGTAGATGAATAAACATAAACAAAGTATTTTGAATTAACTGTTTTGGTGGAAAAACAAAATCATAGTGAGAATTTTCACTGAAAATGTCAAAAAGTGAAGTTTTATCAAAAGTAATGAAATTAGATGTTTTAAATTCGATGTTTATATTGTTATATGCGTAAAATCATGTTAAGAGTCCTTAAATTATGTTTGTGTGAAGTCTGTATATGTATTATGTGTTAATTCAGTTGTTAGAAATTAGCTTGTAGGCCAAATTTGGCTTTATTTATGTTATTCTTTGAAGTTAGTCGCCGGGATCGTAGTTTAGTACGCTTAACGCTACTCAACCGCATGATACACTTCTCGTCTTGCATGGCCTTGAGCCGCCACAATCAGCGCCAAGTGTTGAAGTGTTGTGACTCACATGTTGCAGCTAGCCACAAAGTGTAAACTGTGGCGCATAACCCGAAAGTTAGCGAGAATGGTCAAACAGTGTGTTTTAATTGCACAAAGTCTGAAAAAGTTATTAAATGAAATAGTATGACTGTTAAGATGTGATTTTGGTATTACTATACTAAGAATGATCATATTATTAATAGTTAATGAGTTTTATTACTAATGTAATTTGATTATGGGATTAAAAATCAAACCATACATGATGTAGATATTTATTTATATATAGAGTATTTGTAATGACTAATTATGTCATGATGATATGTGTATAGGATATTGTGAATCGAATTGTTATGGTTTAGCTTACACGCAAGGCAAGTTTCTAAACCTTATCTTTTGATATTGAACAAGTTATTCTTGTCTTTAACTTGTTTCGTTGTATGCAAGTTTACTTACCCTATCTCGATTATATTGAGCAAGTTATTCTTATTTTTAACTTGTTTCATTGAGCAAGTTTTCTAAACCTTAATCTTATGTTGAGCAAGTTTCTTGTCTCTAGTTTGTTTCCCATTTATGCAAGTTTCTTAACTCTAATTATATTGTGCAAGTTTGTCTAAACCTAAACTTGTTATTTAGTATGCAAGTTTCTACATTCTGATATATAAAGTTGAACAAGTTTTATCATTCAATTTACCATTTGTTATGCTTGCTCAATACTCAATTCTAAATAAGATTTTAACCTTAGCTTAATATTGTTCAAGCAAGACATGTTATATTATTCAATACTTATGCTATTAGATTATTCCTAAAGCATGACCTTAATTTACAATGTCGATTCAATTATGATTTATTCCATAGCATAACGTTATTAAATTTTATTCAACTAATCCTTAGTTGATGTCCGTTGAATTCCAAATTACCTTGAAATGTATCCAAACCAAACTTACTTTGAGGCGGACTTGTATTCTAAATGCTGAGATAAACAACCCTATTATAGGGGATAATTTACGCATAGCATTGAAATGTTTGTGCACAATACATTGTACGAAGGGCTGATCCCTCTAAGTACGAGGAGTCCCTATAGTCTTATGACTGTTAAAGTTTAAGTTAAAAGATTACTTATAACTATGGACAAAGTTCGTGGTCTTATGACCCTCAGATATACATTTCAAAATTGGTTTATCATTAATAGAGCATATTGTTCAGTTCTATCGAGCCTATTATTTGGCAATTGTTGTAAAGTTTATTCATTGTCATTTCAAGTGAGCCTTGTTTGCTCACTCTTGCTTATATAAATATTACAGCTAAAGTTGAGAAGGTCGATGTACCTAGCACCAGTAAAGGAAAGGGAAAGATGAACAAGTATTGAAGACTTGTAATCATGTTGATATTTTATTGTCAGACTTTATTTTAATTATTGTAATGAACTTATTTAATTTTTCCGCATATGATGTTTGTATTTAAAGGTTAGATAACCTGAGAGATTTTTTATTAATGTAATCCTTTAATGGGAAGGTTTATTATTCAATTTTATTATGATTGGGTAGTTAGACATGAATGTTATTATCAAGTGAACACCAAATCTTGAGGTAATGAAGTACCCGAATTTGGGGGTGTCATAACGCCCCCAAATTCGGACCGCCACTTGGTCACTCGAATTCGGTTCGTCACGTGCTTATGGTAATACAATAATAACTAAAATCACACATTCACAGTGGAAGATCTAATCTAGAATAATATACAATGATTTATTATAATTATTCTCCCAAATCTCCAACCTGCAGTACTTAATAGATTACATAATAATATCGAATAAAGACTTATTACATAATCCTACTTAAGCTTAAACATAGTCTGAAGACAACCTTAATACAACATAACACTTTTAAACATAAAGTGTTGGTTTGTTAATATTCTAACCTTAGTGTTTTGCTGATGATTTGATATTATGGACTAATTTGTCTATTGTGAAATTTCAGGAAGATGATGAAATGGTTATTGACAAAGTCTTTGAAGATTTGAGTCTTAAGAAAAATGTGTAAGGTCATTGTAAATATTCAATTTTTCAATACAAGGCTCTAGGACATTTTTATGTGTGCATTAAAATGTGAATAATTTTTTTTGCATGCCTAAAGAATTATAGATTATGCTAACTGTTATTAAATGATTGATTTTATTTGGTTAGTATTTATATATTATGAATGCGTAAAAATAAAATGATAAGTTATGTTGTCCGGTATAATTGTTTTACTGTCATGTGTTATGAAATGTTAAGACTTGTGTTTTTATAAAAATTATTTGTATAACACTTGTGCAACAAATTTGTTGGAAATCTAAAAGGTATTGGTTACTTAAAAGGTGGTGGCGGTTGAGGCATGATTACTTGGAGTGCATATATCTTGGAAATATAAGATAATCATTATCTTGGAAAGATTGGTTGACTTTACACTTCTTCTTATTTACGTAACTAACACTCCTATATTAATGCTATGATATCTTTTGCTTCGGAATTGATATGTGTTGGAAAGTGGCGGCAGACTTTACTTATCATAATTGCTATAGGAATTGAAAAGGTCTAAAACTGAAAGTGTTACCTACTTGAATCAGTTTTTTTCTAGATCACTTTTGAAAGAGTCCAATAAATATTTTTACCGAAGATAATCAGATTAGTTCTTAAACGAAAATATTTTTATGTTACTTATCTTTATATGTTTCTGTTGGCAACGTAGATAATTTTGATGTTATGCAACATAACTAATAAAGCAACGATAATATATAATTTGGGCTATAAATAAGAATTGATATCAGTGACCAATACACAACACTTGAATTAATATTGTGCACTTATATACTTAAAGAGATATTAAATTATTCCTGGTGCAAAATTTTGAGCTGCTGTGCTATTCACATTCATATTATTCTCAGCTATTTTCGTGAGCTTCGAATTGGTGATATCTCTTACTTTTACTACTTGATCATTGCATACATTAGTTGGGCCTTGCATTGTTAAATTATTTATTTGCTTTGATCATTAGACCTCTCTAATTGTATTCTTATATTTTTAGACTAAGTGTTGTCTAAAGGATTTTAATCCAGGTGTATTAAGGTTTATTTACAAACAGGTTCAAGGAAGCTTAGGTGCATAAGGGGTGCATTGGTGCACAAGGAGCAAGTGTGCTCAAGTGAATTATTGTAATTCAATTTGATAGAATTTGTTTTGTAACAATGGTCATTTATATAAATAAAAGTGAGTCTCCAATACTAGTTGGTATTGGACGTGGACTAGGCTATTATTATAGAGGGTAATAGCTGAACCACGTAAAAATTCTTGGTGTTATTTTATTACTTGTTTTACTTTAATATTTCTCAAGATAATTAATTTTCTTAATAATTAAAATATAAACATTTGCTTCATCTTGAGATATTGTGTTAACACCAAGTATTCTATTTGACTTATAAATTCACCAAGATATTTTCTTAAACAAAAATTCAATTCGGTAGACTACATTCATTCAACAAGTTGCATTCTTCAATACAGTAGGCTATATTCAATAGTTTGAATTCAAAGTTTAAAAATTGGTCATAGTTTGTTCCCACACGTATTTAACCCCCCCTTCTAAGTGTGCTTTATCTGAATTCCATTTGGTATCAAAGCAAGACTATACTTACTTGGTCTTAAAGGTGACTTGTAGGGAAAGATTTCTATATGGCACAGTTCAGGAACAACAATCAAGAAGCTCAATCAACCAATGGGTTAAATGCAAAACTGACCACTCAACTTTTTTGATATTTGGGTATTGAGCCCCTTTCTTCCGGTCAACGCAAACTGAGCCCTTTTCTAATAAGAAATTTGGACTTTGAACCCCGAGTCACCACATGTGCGTTGACTTGGTGACGTGGCACACATGGCACCTACGTGGCACATGTCACTAGGTATGATGTGGTATTTAATAATAAAATTTGACATTTTTCCAATGACGTGGCAGGTTTTTTAAATTTTTTTCAAAATTTTCATCTCCTCAGACTCGAACCCACGACCAAACGTTGGAATTCTCATCATTCTACCACCCGAGCACCATGGGCCTTGCTGTTAGTAATCTGCAAGGAATAAGTTTTATATCAAATAATGATATTTCCCCCAAAACAATTAAAACACTTGGCCATTTACAGAAAACATTCATTCAACTCTTCAGACTAACCCTCGATTTCGTTATCTGTCTTTCTCTCTCTAGTCTAACTCTCGCATGCACAAAGAAAAGCTAGGGTTCCAACATTTCGTTAAATCGAGGGTTTGTAGTGGGGATACAAAAGTGATTTGAAGGATCTAAAAGTGCTTTGTGGTGGGGGAGATGGTGTAAGTGTCTCGAAAACCCTATTTATTGATTTGTCCCTTTATTCTATTCCCTCTGTCTACTGTGGTCCCTTTATTTACCTTTACATGTCTATTTTCTGGAACTTAATCCCCTTTCCTTGCGTTTTTGTCATCTCTTTACTAAAATTGGTTGTTATTATATTGTGGTCTTTATGTTGTGGTCCTAATATTGTCGAGTAATAATTATATTGTCTCTTCTGTATTTGTGGTCTGTCTTTGTGTTCCATAGTCCAACATGAGATTTGTATTGTAGTTTATTGGTAGTGGAACTCCACCAATAAACTTTTGTTTATCATGTGTTGGAATTAGAGTAATAAAGTTTTGTTTGTTTTGTTATACTGTAGTTTTGTTTGACATTAGATTTAAAGTTTTGTTTGTCCTGTTATACTGTAGTTTTGTTTGTCTGTCATGTGCTAGAGAGAAATATATTTTTAATTAATGTTAATGGTATTTTTATTGTAGAAACTTGGAAGTGGAACTCCACCATGGGGGTTTATTTGGGTTACATCCTGTTTTCCTTTATGATTATGCGAAAATTGATAAGTTTTAAATCCCATATTTTGAATTGAATTTTGAGAAGCTGAAGACAATGTGTGAGAGTTTTAGGTACACAGATGTAATTGGGTTATATTATAGAATGCCTGATACTATATTCTGTGGGAATTTTTCAAATCTTAAAGATGATGATGACCTAAATATGATGTTAGATGCTGTTGTAGATTATAAATATGTTGAGATTTATCTTGAGCATGATTGTGAAGGGGGTAAACAGGCTAAACAACCTACACAAACTGAACATGCTAGTGATAGGAAAAAACAGGCTAAGACGATGAGTTTGGTGACTGATATTAGTCAAGAAGGTGATGTATTGGTGGAAGAAAATAACTATGAGGACTCCAGTTCTTCTAGTAATAGTGATATTCTTCTTGATGAGGAGGAAGAAGAAATGTTTCTAACTGATGATGAAGAAATAATTGAGGCAAGAAAAAAAATAAGGGAATATAAAGAACATAAGAAGAAATTAAAACAACCAACTGTTGAGGGTGACAATACTGTTGAGGGTGAGGGCAATGCTGTAGAAGAAAAAGATAGTGAGAGTGATGCTGATTATTCTAATGACAATAAAATAGATAGTGAAAGTGAAAGTGTTTATGACTCTGATCATGTAGAAAATGACAGCCTTGAGGAAGCTGATTCTGAGGATGATACACTTGTTAGAAGACAAAATCCTTTCCCAGTATATAATCCCAACACCAAAATCATGGGGACAAACATAGAGTTAGGTATGTTATTTGCAAACAAAAAAGAATTCAAATCTGCAGTCATTAATTGGTCATTAACAAAAGGTTTTGATTTAAAATTTGTGAAAAGTGAAAAACATAGGGTGAAAGGGAGGTGTATGAATTCCAAAAATTGTCCTGTTAAAGTATGGGGAAGTAAAGTGCAGTTTCAACCAACCTTTCAACTGAGAACATTGAGGAAACAACACAGATGTTCAAAGACTTTAGTGAGTAGGCAGGTTAATGCTAAGTGGTTAGCAAAAAATTTGAATACAGAACTTAAAGAATTCAGGAATTGGAGATTGGTTGATATCCAGTCTTATGTGAAAAGGACCTTTCTAGTTTCTGTGTCAATAGACAAATGTTATAGGGCTAGACAGTTTTCTTTGCAAGAGTTGATGGTGAACATGAAAGAACATTATGCCAGATAGATATATTGATGAGTTAAGAAGATCAAATTCTGGGATTACAATTGACTTGTATAAAGTATTTCATAGTGGTGCACCTGAATTCAGAAGACTTTATATTGGATTTAAGGCTTGTAGAGTTGGTATGCTAGCTGGATGTAGGAAAATAATTTGCCTGGATGGTTGCTTTCTAAAAGGCTGTTGTAGTGGGCAGCTGTTAAGTGCTGTAGGTAGGGATGGAAACAACCAAATGTTTCCAATCTCTTGGGCTGTTGTAGAGGGAGAAAATAGAGATTCATGGGAGTGGTTTCTGACATTTCTTAAAGATGACCTGAAGTTAGAAGATGGTGAAGGGTGGACCTTCATTAGTGACCAACAAAAGGTAATTATTTGCATGCTTCAATTTTAATTATTATTTGTAATAAATGTTATGTTTCTAACATATAAGTATATATTTGTATTGCAGGGATTAGAGGGTGCATTAGAGGTCTGCATTTCTTTCTCGTAAACTAAAAGCGTGCAAAAGGCATATATATGCAAATCTGAGGAAGAGGTATAGAGGTATAGCTTTGAAGAAATCATTCTGGAGGGCAGCAAAATCCATAACTAACATTGATTTTGAGGATGGAATGGAAAGAATTAAGGGGTTAGATGAAGGGGCTTATGCACATTTGGTTGCTAGGAATCCTAGGAAATGGTGCAAGGCTTTTTTCATGATTAATACAAAGTGTGACATCGTGGACAACAACCTCTATTAGTGCTTCAATGGATACATAATCCAATCAAGAGGAAAACCATTGATTGAATTATTGGAAGATATCAGATAGTTGTTAATGGCTAGACTACAACAGAAGAGAGATATAACCATTAAGAAGAAATGGGACATTTGTCCAAGACCAAAAAAATTACTTGACAAAAACATTGAAGACAACTGTCAGTATGTTGTGTTATACAATGGGGATCTGCAGTTTGAGGTAATATCTAGGAGTGTACCTGATGGGTACACAGTTGATTTAAAACTTCGCACCTGTGCTTGTAAGGATTGGGAACTTAGTGGGATTCCTTGCACACGTACATATGCGACTATGTTCTACATGAGATACAATCCTGCGGACTATATGTGTCCTTTGGTTTAGGGTAGATAGGTATCTCGAGAGCATATTCGGAAATGTTGAGTGTGGTTAGAGGGAGAGATTTTGGCCAAGAGTTAATATCACTCCACCATTACCTCCTCCATTTAAGACACCGAGGGGAAGACCACAAAAGTTGCGAAGGAGGGAGCTGCATGAGGAGTCAAGTGCTGCAAATCGAAACAAAATTCCTAAAACCAAGTCAACCAAATTATCTAGGAAAGGCACAATAATGGGTTACGTGACACTTCAAAGTGGTGTTCGAGAACCAAATTACTTAACGTGACACATGTGAATAGGTTACGTGAAGGGCTAGTAGATAGCAGTAATTGTAGAAGACGTAACAGACATGTTTCTTACCCTATTTTTCATTATGAATTAATTCAACTCTTATTCAGTTGATTGTAGCGAGGGTAAGTTTGGGCTTGTGATTAATTAATCATTTGTGCAAGCTCCTTTATTGTAAAGTTCTGTAACTTCAATTGTGATGCGAAACATTATTGATGATTATTCAGTTCCTATTGCAACTGCTATACTTTAAAGTTCGTATTCCTTCAATGAACTATATTCAAGCATGCTTTCTAGTTTTTGTTCCAGCTAGATGTTATTGATGCAAACATAGTATATTGTTTGAACATTCCAAATCCTTTGAAGCTATTTAATGTTTACCAATCCAAATTGCTTTGGTGAGGTCCTGCATGAATACTAAGATGAACAACCCGAATAATCGGGCAAACAGATGTTGGGCATATAGTCCCATTTACGCTTATGCGTTTAAACTTTATACTTGTGCACAATGTAGGGTACAATAGGCTGATCACCTGGAGTACTTGCAGAGACCGTTTACAATCTATTTGATTGTTAAACCGTCTGATGGTTTTTGATGAAACAAAGTAATGTTCAGGGTATCTAACACCCCTTAGTATGCTATTGAGAACTCCAGAACTCTTATCTTGATATTCCAGCTTGTCTTTTGATATTTATTTCAACTGTTGAGGAATATTCATACTAATACTTTTACTTACCGATGTATTTTCTCAAACTACTTTATATACTTCTTTGGGCAATTTGTGCTCATTCTTGCTTAAACTTTTAGTGTAAGGTACATATATACCGAGGGCTCAAAAGGACAAAGGAAAGTCTAAAGATGAAATGATGAGAGTTATTTATGTAATAATTATATTTCCGCATATGATGTAATGTAGCGATAAACGCTAAGTTTAAGTTTCAGTTTATTAAAGGTTGTAAAGACTTGGGACATTATTTTGAATAAGTATGTAATTATTATTATTATTATTATTATTATTATTATTATTATTATTATTATTATTATTATTATTATTATTATTATTATTATTAGAGTTACTTAGATAGATGATGATGTATGTTATATCGTGAGCACCATGTCCTGTAATCGATGTTACACGAATTTGGGGGCGTCACAGGTTGGTATCAAAGCAATAGGTTATAAACCTTAGGTGGGGAACCTTAGACTATAACCTTAGGAAAGTTAGTGGAGAAAATAAGGAGATGAACTCATGTAGAGTTCTAGGGGTTGTGTCAAATCTATTTTTTTTCCTAAAAATAAAAACATCTATTTTAAAATACTAACCGAGTTATTTTGTCTTGTTTGAAGGATGTCAGGAGAAGCGGAGGTTAGAGATATCCACGTTGTGAGTGAGCAGTTGGTGACAGCTGTACCTGAGCCTTTAGCTGAGGCAGCAGCTGACTCAGACCCAGAGGAGTATCGTAAAGAGGGAGAGAAGCCCAAGGAGGACTTAGAAGAAGCACTTGAGGATACTTTGTTGGATGAGTTGATGGATAGGATTACGGAGTTGGACGACAAGGTCCATGAGTTGGAGGAGTCAGATGTGTCGGGAGCAAACAAGTGCGACATTGCTTGAGGCATTGCAAAGACACGATAATTAGGGAACGAGGATCTGGGTGACAAGTCATGCGGGCATCGCACTGTAAGCGGATAAGCTGGAGGATGAGAAAGAAGCTATTAGGACCCACTTGGGGCATACCATTAATGGGTTAGAGTCGAGGATTCAGAGTCTCCAAACTGACATGCAGATTATTACTACATTATGGGGAGATGAGAGGAGAGACCGTGTTCAGGCCGAGAAGCTAACTGGCGAGTTAGAAGGAGAGGTGAGAGATAAGAAAGTTAAGATAGACAAGATGAAGTACGCGTTTAAGTCAGCACATGGAAGGTTCCAGCATAGGGTACATCACTTTCCAAGTGAGGAGCACCGGTCTAGACGGGTTATAAGCCAAGGGCTGGTATTGGAGATAGCAGATGAGGAGCATAAAGACGCCATTAGGCGGGGCTTTTAGTTTATTATGATAAACTTTTACTACTAGCGTATAGAACGCTTATCTATGAATAAAAAGTTTGGTTTCAGTTTTTACCAAGTATGTTGGTTTAAAGTGATGTAAATGGCTTAATGTGATAAGACGATGAAATACCTTGGGTGTTATGTTTATAAATAAATATTCTTTTATTTATGTATGTGATGTGATGATTAAGTTCTCTTCTTATGAATGATATATTCTGTAGAGTAAGTTATAAGATATTAAAATTAAGTTCATTTTAAATAGATAGATGGCTAGAGGAAGACGTCGTCAAAGACCCGAGGGGTTAGGCGGTAATGTTGGGGATCCACCGAACCCTATGCAGCAGTTTGTAGACATGTTAATGGGGGCACTTCAGAATCGAACCCCGAATGCCCTCCAGCGGCCCAAGTGGCACACTTCAAGGACTTTAAGAGCTCGGGACCCCCTGAGTTCAAAGGAACCACTGAACCCATCGAAGCTCAAACTTGGGTCAAGGAAATCGAAAAAGGCGTTCACTATCGCCCGAGTAGGTGATGATCAGAAAACAATCTTCGCCACTTACAAGCTGAAGGGTGAAGCCAACTTCTGGTGGGAGGCAAACCAGACCAAGGCTGGAGAAGGTGTGATACCTTGGGAAGGATTTAAGAAAATCTTTTTCGAGAACTATTTTCTGGTTAGTATGCAGAGTCACATGGAAATGCGATTCTTGGAGCTGAAGCAAGAAGACATGACAGTACCTCAATATGCCATAAAATTCAACGAGCTGATGAGATTTACGCCTCACTAGGTCAACACTGAGGAGAGAAAAATGAGGAGGTTTGAGCAATGTCTCAAACCATGGCTATATAGCAGACTCTCAGTGTTATAGACGAATAGCTTCGCGACTCTCCTGGAGAAAGCTATAATCGCTGAGGGCGGAAGTGAGACCCTGATAAAATTTAACAAGGAGAAAAAGAAGAAGAATGAATGAGGGAATCGTGGGGAAGGTAGAAGCAGTAGTGGTGCAAATAAGAGGAAGTGGAACAATAACAACAGTAGCAGCATCAAATTCAATTCGGGAAACTCTGGGGGAAAACCAAGGGAAGCAAAGAAGAGAACTGAGGCATGCAAGGAGTGTGGGAGGAATCAGTCGGGGGCATGTCTAAAAGGGAAGAATGTATGTTTCAACTGTGGGGAGAAGGGGCACATCTCTCCCAATTCCTCTGCACCAAACAGAAATGGATGCTTCAACTGTGGAGCATTGGATCACTAGGCGAGGAATTGCCCAAAGAAGAACACAACAGGAGGAAATGGAGGAAGGGGACCAAGCGGTGGGAATCTCACGATTAATGGACCACCAACTCAGAATCGACCAACAACAAGGACTTTCAACATGATGGTTCATGATGCGGTCGCATCCAGGGACGTGGTTTCAGGTATCATTCCGATCAATGATATATTTTCTTACATATTATTTGATTCGGGTGCTACTTGTTCCTTCGTATCGTATGAATTCTCCCAACGATTAAACTTACCCCAAGAAGAATTAAAATATCCTATGAACATAGAAGTTGCTAATAATGAAATGATTCCCGTTAGCCATGTCTATAGAAATTGTGTTGAAGACATCAGGGGATATAAGTTAACCGTGGATTTAATTCCAATTCAATTAGGAGAATTTGATGTAATTCTAGGAATGGATTGGTTATTTAACCATGGAGCGATGATAGATTGCCAAAAGAAGTGTATAAACCTTAGGACTCCAGATCAGTCTAAGGTAGCATTCTATGGAAGTAGGTCGTCGAGATACTCAAGTTGTCTGATGATGATGCAAGCGAGGAAGTTACTAAGAAAGGGATGTGTAGGATATTTGGCCCATATCGTCGATACATATAAAGCAGGGATAGAGATGGGACAGATACCAGTAGTGAACAAATTTACAGATGTATTTCCGGAGAAATTGCCAGGACTTCCGCCGGATCGGGAGGTCAAATTCGTTATAGATTTAGTATCGGGAACGGCATGGTAAAGTTACAGGAGTTATTGGATAGGAAGTATACTCAACCAAGTGTGTCTCCTTGGGGATCACTAGCTTTATTTGTGAAAAAGAAGGATGGATCGATGAGACTATGTATCGACTATCGAGAGTTAAAGAAGGTGACGATTAAGAACAAGTATCCGTTACCTAGGATAGATGATCTGACTGAACCAAGTGTGTCTAACTAAAGGGAGCGAAATATTTTTCCAAGATCGACTTGAGGACGGGATATAACTAGTTAAAGGTAAGGAAGGAGGATGTACCTAAGACAGCATTCAGGACACGTTACGGTCACTACAAGTTCCTGGTGATGTCGTTCGGGTTAACAAATGCGCCATCAGCATTTATGGACATGATGAATCAGGTATTCAAGAAATACTTAGATAAATTCAAAGTTATGTTCATAGATGATATCCTGATCTATTCTAAGACTGAGGAAGATCATGCTAAACATTTAAGGTTAGTGTTGGAGGCGTTGAGGAAGGATAAGTTATACGCAAAATTCTCGAAGTGTGAATTCTGGTTGGAGAAAGTTTAATTTCTAGGTCATGTGATAGATAAGGACAGAGTTTCTGTGGATCCAGCAAAGGTGGAAGCGATTCAGAATTGGGAACAACCAAAGTCGCCGATTAAAGTAAGAAGTTTCTTGGGACTGGCAGGCTATTATAGACAGTTTATCCAAGATTTTTCAAAGATAGCAGGAACATTGACAAATTTAATGAAGAAGTCGGTAAAATTTGTCTGGACGGAGAAGTGTGAAGAGAGTTTTAAGGAACTCAAGAAAAGACTGAGTGAAGCACCAGTGTTGTCTTTACAAAAAAAGGTGACTTCGTGATTTTTAGTGATGCGTCACACAAAGGACTTGACTGTGTGCTTATGTAACATGGTAATGTTATTGCGTATGCATCGCGTCAATTGAAGGATTATGAGAAGGGATATCCTACCCATAACCTAGAATTGGCGGCGGTAGTATTTGCCTTAAAGATATGGAGGCACTATTTTTATGGTGTAAGGTGTGAAATATACACGGACCATAAAAGTCTGAAGTATATCTTCACGTAGAAGGAGTTGAATATGAGACAAAGAAGATGGTTGGAACTTATAAAGGATTATGATTGCGACATCTTGTATCATCTGGGGAAGGCGAACGTGGTAGCAGATGCGCTAAGCAGAAAGGTCAGTGGTAGATTGGCAATGCTAACAGCTCAAGAGGAGTTAATTAAGGAGATGCCTAGATTGGAACTCGAGATAAAAAGTCCAATAGAGCCAGAGGGGAATTTGTTCGCAATGGAGGCTCATCCGACTCTATTGGACAAAATCAAGGAAGTACAAGGCAGCAATGAGGAATGTGTGAAGGTGAGGTAAAGAATTTCAGATGGAGAAGAGCTTAAATTTAGTATGGGGGGTGATGGACTATTAAGATTTGAGAAGAGAATTTGGGTGCCAGCGGTGTTTGAATTAAAGGAAGAAATCTTGCAGGAAGCTCATAGCTCAAGTTACTTAATCCACCCGGGAAGCACAAAGATGTATCAGGATCTCCGCCAACATTGTTGGTGGCCCAATATGAAAAGAGAAGTCGCAGAGTGCGTCAACAAGTGTTTAACATGCCAGCGAGTTAAGGCGGAACATCAGAAACCGAGCGGGTTACTTCAACCTTTAGAAATTCTAGAATGGAAGTGGGAGCATATCACGATGGACTTCGTGGTAGGACTTCCAACTACGGAGAAGGGTTACGATGCAGTTTAGGTGATCGTTGATTGATAGACCAAGTCAGCGCATTTCTTGCCAATCAAGATCAGATATACCTTGGATCAGTTGGTAAAGTTTTACATCAAAGAGATTGTTTCCAGGCATGGGGTACATGTATCAATTGTGTCAGATCGCGATCCGCGGTTCACAGCAAATTTCTGGAGAAGTTTTCAAGAACGCATAGGAATGCAACTGAGGTTGAGCACGATATATCATCCTCAAACAGATGGGCAGAGCGAGAGAAATATTCAAACGTTAGAGGACATGCTGAGAGCATGCATTATAGATTTCAAAGGGAGCTGGGATGACCCCCTACCGTAGGTAGAATTTACGTACAATAACAGTTATCACGCGAGCATCGGTATGCCACCTTATAAAGCTTTATATGGAAGGAAATGTAGAATGCCATTGTGCTGGGATGAAGTGGGAGAACGACAATTTCTAGGGCCAGAATTGGTGCAACAAACTTCAGATGTGATCAAAATAATACGAGCGAGGCTAGTGACGACTTAGGATCGACAGAAGAAATATGAAGATCAACATCGGCAACAACGAGATTTCGACGTCGGCACTTATGTGTTTTTGAAAATGTCGCCTTGGAAAGGGAAAATGAGATTTGGGAAGAATGGAAAACTTAGTCCCAGATTCATAGGACCCTTCGAAGTGTTGAGGCGAGTGGGTGAGGTAGCTTATGAAATAGCCTTACTTCCGGAGTTAGAACATATACACAACATGTTCCACGTTTCAGTCCTACGACCCTATAAGCAAGATTATAAGCATGTCATAGAGTATGAACCTATTCAGTTTGAAAAGGACTTAACCTATGAAGAGGTCCCATTGCAGATAATCGATAGAAAAGAACAAGTGTTAAGAAATAAGATAATACCTTCTGTTAAGGTATTATGGAGGAACCACAACGCCGATGAGGCTACGTGGGAACTCGAGGAGAAAATGATGAAAAATTACCCTAATCTTTTTGATTGATATGTAATGATTCCAGGGATGGAATCCTTTTAAGGGAGGGTGAATGTAATATCCGAGATTTTTTTTTAATTTTTTTTATGTAATTTAAGAATTATCAATAAACGAATGTATATGAAACTTTTGAGTGATTTCATTTATTAGATGTATATGTGTTGTACATTAATGTGTTATTTCAAGAGATGTGATGAGATGTATTTAAATGGTTGGTTTAGTTTTATTTAACTATTTAAATTGATTAAGTAGGGAATTGTTCTATTTATTTTGTGGGATGGTATTAAATTAAGAGCTAAAGTTTGGAGCGGAATTTAGAAACGCGGACTGCGTATTTGAGTCCGGAACGTCGAAATTAGTCAGGATAGACTGTAATCACGAAAAAGTGTCACGGTTGACTTTTTGGTCAAAGTTAACCAGTTGACTAAAAGTCAACTACAAATTTCAGAGGTGAATTTGACTAAACGGATAGTCCCATGACATCCGGAACGTCGACTTTAGTAGGAATTGATATATGGTTCGCAAAGTTTGGTCCCGAAGGGTAAAATAGTCAAATAGCTTATTAATTGATTAAAATAATATATATTTTTTGTATAATAGAAATCAGCTGAACTGACGGGACCATGAGACTATTAAATTGGGACAAGGGAGGGAGTATACGTATATTACATAATAGCTAAGGTGGGAGCACTTTATTTTATTCCTTAAAACCAAAATTCTTTTTATTTTTCTAACTCCCACATTCATTTTCTCTAACTCCCACATTCTTCCTATTAATTAACTATATTATTGTATTATTAAGTAGTGTGAGTAACTAATCATTAGAGTTGAGGGTTATGGGAGTTGGGGGTTATGAGAATCAAAAGACTCTAACAAGCTTTACATATATACAAACACACTTTTCTTTTAAGAAAATTCCACCAAGTGAGTATACATGGAAATTGAGAACTTAAGAGAGTTAGAACGAATTTTGGAGGATTACTGAGGATTTGACAAGCAAAGAGAAGGAGCATCATATTAAACCAAGAAGAAATTCATCAAAAGGTAATTCATGAACCCATTTTATTTTTATAAGAAAAATGAGAAGAAAATGCATATAGAATTGGTAAATGATTTGTTGTGGCTTTGTGTTGCCATGTTACTGTTTGATGATTATTGATCGTTAACAACAAAAGATATGGGTTAATCATGCATCAAATTCATAGAAAATCAAAGAATTAAGCAATGCGTGCTTTACCTTTGATAAAATGTCTCTAAGGTGCTAAACTAATCAAAAAGGTGGAAATTTGTTGAAGTTTGATGTTGTGAAATGTGAAAACATGTGAGAGTAGATGATGTGAAAATTTGATGCTAAATCTTACGAAGGAATTTTCATTGGGTATTCACATAATAGTAAAGCATATCGTGTATTTAACATTAACAAGTTGAGTGTTGAAGAATCTGTTCATATTCGTTTTAATGAAACTCACAATGATCTTCCAAAAGAAAGAGATGAGGATGCAGGTAATTTGAAGATCTCGGTAAATCCAGCAAATTGGAAGAATCTATTCAGCAAACTAAATAAACAAATCCAGTAAGGTGAATTGGAAAACTCACAAGGTGTAGAACAAGATATAACAGAAGAACTTGAAGCAGATTTCCCTCAACAAGAAGAAGTGATACATGATGTACAAATGCCAAAGACTGCGAGATATCTCAAGAACCATGTTGCATCTTTTTTAGTTCAACAAAAGAACTCTAACTAATGCAAGCATACATGCGTCAACAAGTAATACAGAGCAATTAAAGTATTAATTCCACAGGGAAAATTGTTTAACTAAAATTACTATGCATTAACTAAATCACTATATTTATATGCTGAAACTAATGAATATGATTGGTTTGTTATTCTATTCGCAAATAATGATTAAACAATAAATAAGATGTAATAAATCAAATCTGGAAGTAATGGGATCCTACTTAATTTAATATTTCATTTAATCACCACTATCATGCAAGACTTGTTCACATATCTCAGGAAAGTAGCAAAGAGCACTAAAAGAGTCATAGCCATTTTTCAATGCACTATGACCTACTTACACAACATCCACAAATGATAGACTATGTAATCATGAATATAACCAAAATCACTATATATCTATGTGAAATTGCAACTATATTGAATTTAAGTTCAAGCCCTTATTCTAACTCATACAGTGAAACAATATATGTCTATCTGGTTCACGAAATACAGAAGCCATATAAAACAGCCCCATATACGCATGTTATCATGATTACAATCCATACTTGCATGTTCATTGTCAATTCCATACAAGTACTGAAATGAATGGTGATCAAGCATTCATACATGCAAAACAATCATGATAGAAATCCCAAATGATATGTAAAACAATCCAGCCTTCAAGCATGCAATCAAACTACATATTAAAATTCGTTAGAATCCCATAATTGAGTTTAGTTCAAGACTGAACCAAAAGCCATTATGGGATCAAATCTAGACATGATTAATAAACAAACAATTGAAAGATGAAAGGTAGAAACGATCAAACCCAATTGCTGAATATAATCCACTATTCAAATCCTCATATGAATCCAACAAATACTAATAATAATCCACTCTGGTAGAAAATCCCAAGAAGAAGTAGAAAAGTAGAGTTTTGGCCTCCTTCTACGTTGGAATCTCTCCCAGAGAGTAAACCCTAGTTACGATGTTAAAAATACGTAAAACTGAATAATTCTCAATAATAAAATCCTCCTCTGACACTAGTCAGATATCGTTTAAAAACCAATTACACCCCTTTTAATTAAAAATTAAAATAAAAGAAATCAAGATCTCGCTTGGCGGTGCGCCTCTCTCAGATGTACTCCTCACATGGTGCCAAGAACTTGCATTGTGTCATGATCTCCAATGGGTTCAGCAAATGCTGCTGCTCCCACGCTTGTTCTGCAGCATGGCAGACGCACTTTTGGGTTCTTGTTCTGCTGCTGCAATGATCTGTTCCTACTGCTCATTCCTGCTTAGCCTCCTACTTCTTGACCCTCATGCCATGAATATCACAACTTGTGCCTCACTCATGCATCCATTCGCCTCATGCCTTCTAATTCCACCAAATTAGGTCGTTTCCTGCACTTTTTCACCAAAAGGAGTTTTAAGTATATGCAATGCAAACTAACATGAAATGCAACTAAAACACACTAAAATGTACTTGAGATAGGCATAGTTCGCGTGAATTGGTACTCAATAAGTAGGTATAAAACCCACTTATAAAATACCCCCAAACTTGAACTGTTGCTTGCCCTCAAGTAATGCATACTAATGAACTATGAAAATGCAGCTATATTACTATGCAACTAAATTATGATGCAACTAATCTCACATTGTCCAGCTATCACAGAAATTCAGTCCAAATTGCCTCAGCGAATATTTCTAGAGTCAAGAATACAGAATCAAACCAAACTGTAGGCATAATGTCATACACTCAGATAATTCATCAATGCTATAGATATGCTATGTGTGTGTGTTATGTTCACCAAAACTTGATTTAAGCATAAAATACACATACTAAACTTCTCAAAATAGAAAATTATAGTTTAAATCAAGATTCATGTATACATATGCTACAAAGACTATTCCAACATATCAAAATAAACTGAGGTTCAACAATGGGCTTAACTGCTTTATTTTTTTACTCACGAGGGCGATTTTCTTACTTTTTCATGGTGTTTATTTCTATTTTCTTTTTCTTTTTTCCTTTTTCAAATGACTGTGTAATGTCTTACTCCATTAGGCAACACTGCTATCCCTTAGCGAGCTTTCAACCAACGACTCCCAGACCATG
Organism: Panax ginseng; assembly: GCA_020205605.1. Lineage (NCBI taxonomy): Eukaryota > Viridiplantae > Streptophyta > Magnoliopsida > Apiales > Araliaceae > Panax > Panax ginseng. The sequence goes on along the minus strand of CM035143.1, from coordinate 59,672,652 downwards.
AAAGACCTTAGGGCGCTAGGTGTAGAGACATTCCCCTCAGGCTTACTTACTCAAGTAGCCAGGGCCCCAAAATAAGACTAGCCACGTTATTACTATTACTCTTTCTTTTTTTTATATATAGATACCCATGTTTTCCCAAAGTTTAAAAATCAATGTTATAAACCGTCTAAGTTACTTTCCATAGATTTTTCTTTTTAAAACTATATTTTCTATCGAGCAATGCAACACATCTTTCTTATACCTACAAGTGATTGTGAACACATTCGTGCAAACCGAAAACATTTAAACAACAACATGAACTTCATCGTGTAAAATAGTATAGCTAGGTTCATGTTATCCAACATACTCAAAAATCGTTTAAAAATTTACTATCATCATTGGCTAGACAAAAATTTCTATACGGCAAGAACTGTGAGATATGCAAACTAAACATGAACATGCAACAATATACGCAAAAGTAAACTATATGATGCAAAAATTTAAACAAAACATGCGAAAACTACAAAATTAAACTACATTACTATCCCAATACCCCCAAACTTATAATATTCAATGCCCCATTGAATGAAGATAAAGGGTAACGAAAAACTCTCCTAATGATCAGTGTTACCACCCTCCTTAGGTGGTGAATCTAGTGGTGGATATGGCATTCCTGTGCCGAACTGAGGCCACACTAGCGTCGTTCCTTTCTGCGCAAAAGCTTCGGCCAAAGCCCTCATGAGTCCTGTCGAAAACGTGCCCAGATTATCGTACATGGCATTGACTTTTCGCTCCAACCTTCAGAGCTGGTGATCACCATGGGTGGCATGTATTTGCGTGGACGAGCCTGCCTCATCTGTCTGAGGGGACTGTTGTGACGTCTCTGGAAAAGTAGGCTGAATGATAAATCCTCGTCCGCGTGGATGCGGTTCACCTCCCGTCCAATCTTCAAATTTGGCAATTGTGGCATGAGTTATGTCCTGGCTTGGGAATTGCATTTGTTTGTTGCCCCAGTTGCATCCCTGATGAGCACATAGCATAGCGACCACTGATGCGTGTGGAATGCTCCCAATGGTTCCTCCCAGCAAATATCGCAACATATTCTGATGGATGAGATGGCCAACGTCAATGTATTTCCCGATGATTATGCCCCATAGAATAATTTCCCTCTCAGCTGTGATTTCATGCTGATGAGAGGAAGGCACGAGCTTAGCACATATGAATAGATTCCACGCCTTTACATAACGGTTCAGGCCTGCGATTGGGAATATGCGAGGTTGAGTCGTGCCGACTTTATAGGTCCATTTTGTTCCAGACACACACAACTCAGCAATAACCAACTCCAAGTCTGTCCCCGAATGTGCACCAGTTACCCAATTAGCAGCCCTTGTTGGCAGTGTATCGGTAAGTCCAAAAATGGTGCGGATGGTACGGGGTCTGTAATCTATCTCGACACCGCGAACCAAAGCTAAACTGCTCATGGTGACCTTGTCATTGGCATAAAACTCACGGACTATGCTCATCAGAATGGGCGTGGGAGTGGAAGTCAGTCCACCCTAGCCTCTCTCATGAATCATGGCACATAATTGCCCATCTTACCTCTCTGGTTTGAAAATACGCTCCTTGATAAATGTCTTCGCCACGATTTGGTAGTACTCCTGCTGAGCTTCCAAGTTGAGAAACTTGGTGTGGTCAACAATATCCTCCCCTTGGCTGCCCGATGAGGATGAAGAAGAAGATGAAATAGAGCGTGCTTGCTTAGGCCCCATTTGCAGTTGATACACTTCGCACCGATGATATGACTGAGAATGAAAAAGAACAAATGATGATGTTTCTCTCCAAATTCATTCTGCCCAACAAAATAGAAACCTTAGTTTTATACTGCAATTGGATGAGAGCGGATAGAGTAGAACGTGGAAGAGATCATGAATAATCACGTGTTGGAGAGATGTACGGCTTCAATTTGTAACTGATAGATAGATAGAGACGTAAGTTATGGAGAGATAGTGTGTTTGCTCTTCTGTTTTATTTGCAAATGAGAGTCCAACCTATCTCCATCACATTTTTAAACTGAAAAATGTTTCAATGTTCTCTGTGTCGCTGCGGCCACGCGAGGTTTTAATAAATTTGAAGGCTATGCTGCGGCGTCTTTAGCGTGAATTAGTCTTTGAAGTTGTTCTTACGCACGACGTCCCTAATATCTCTGCTTCGCTAGCTCTTAGTTTTCTAGAATCTGCAAGACAGAATTGCATGCTTTCCAATACACCTGCAATAACATCAATAGACCTTATCAAAGCATGGTTTACTAAATAAAAATGAATGCCTATTTTGTCTCCCTAATTTTAATGCAATGCATGCACATTCTATTATGTGATTCGACTACAATGAATGAGCATATAATAGTACTCATACTATCCTAACAAGTAATGAGAATAAGCTAAACCAACAACTTGAACTAAATAAATACTACGTAGAGATAGAAACAATGGGTTTCTTTCCATCAAGCGCTAAGTTATAGTCAATTAGCTTGACTGTCTCTGAGTATCATGTCGCAGATAGATTCGAGGTGACTTTCTTCCTGTCCACCTCAACACCAAAATCACTCTTCAATCTCTGACCATTCACGTTAAGATGCTTGTCCGGAAACTTATTACATACTGCAATGGTTCCATATAGTGGAGGGATATCCAGATATTGAACGAATTTATTTAATTCCTCATCCTCCACATCTGAATATTCAGCAATGATGCTTCTCAGTGGTTCACTATCCACTATACTCTGCACTTCATCATTTAGAACCCGGTTCACCACATCAACCCGGAAGCATTCTTCTTCATCTGTTGGGAACTTCATTGCCTTAAAGACGTTAAAGGTTACCTCCTGATCATGTACACGCATCATGAGTTCCCCTTTTTGCACATCTATCGAAGTCCTGCCTGTGGCTAAGAATGGTCTCCCCAGTATAATTGGTATACTTTTATCTTCCTCATAATCCAAAATGATGAAGTCAGCCAGAAAGATAAATTTGTCCACCTTTACCAAGACATCTTCAACAAGTCCCCGTGGATACATGATGGATCTGTCAGCTAACTGTAATGCGATGTTTATTGGCCTTAGAGCCGGCAATCCCAACTGATTGATTACTGACAAAGGCATCAAATTTATGCTTGCCCCAAGATCACACAAACATTTTTCAAAATTCATCTTCCCGATTTAGCATGGGATGGTGAAACTGCCCGGATCCTTCAGCTTCGGGGGTAACTTCGGCTGAAGTACTGCACTGCATTCTTCTGTCAAGGTTACTGTCTCAAATTCGTCTAATCTCCTTTTCCTTGATAGTATACCCTTCATAAACTTTGCATAGCTTGGCATTTGTTCCAATGCCTCGGTGAAGGGTATATTGATTTACAGGTTTTTAAATACCTCCAGAAATATCCTGAATTGCTTATCTTCCCTTTTTTTATTTAATCTATGCGGATACGGAACTTGAGTATGAATTGGTGGTACTGAACTCTTAAGCGTCTCCTCTGAACCTGCTTTATCTTTCTCTTCCTGCTGAACCTCAGACTTTTCCAGATTTTCTTCCTTATCAACTGACTACTCTGCCTCGCGTGGCTGCGCGACCTCCTCAGTGCAATTGGGCGCGGTGGCGCGACTTGCAGTGTCTGTCGTGTTTTTCCCAGATCTCAGTATGATAGATTTACACTATTCCTTCCCGTCTCTTCTTGGATTTGTCTCTTTTTACTTGGCAATGAACCCTGGGTCCTGTTCGTAAGCATGTTCGCCATCTGTCCCATTTGAGTTTCCAGATTCTTAATAGTCACTGCTTGGCTTTTGATCATAACCTCTGTATTCGCCATGTATTTCATCATCATCTCCTCCATTTCTGATTTCTTTTCTTGCTTAGGTGCAGTTGGAGTGTGATGTTGTTGTTGTTGAGAAAATCCCGGTAGAAAAGGTGGTCTAAGATTAAACTATGGCTGCGCTGGTTGTGTCTGAAACTGATTATTTGATTGAAACTGATTCTGCTGATTCCCTTGGTTATTTGACCAACTAAAGTTTGGATGATTTCAGTTATTGGGTTGGTATGTGTTCTGAAACAGACCTTGGTCTTTTCTGTAGTTGTTCATATACTACACTGACTCTGAGCTGATAGCACATGTATCTGTCGAGTGTGACCCCGCATAAATCTCACATACAAATGCAACCGTCTTCGTTTTACCCTCTGCTAATGTGTCTATTCTCTTTGCCATGACTACCATCTATGCTGACAACTGCGTGATATCATCCACCTCCAACACACCTGCAACCTTGGGTTGTGGCATTCGAGATGTAGGATTCTAAAAATCGTTTAATGCCATCATCTCAATAAGGTTATAGGCTTCTTATAGATTTTTGCCCATAATTCCCCTCCTGCAGCTGCATCTACAATCATTCTCGACTGCCATCCCAATCCATTATAGAACGTGTTAATCACCATCCAATCTGGCATTCCATGGTGTGGACACTTCCTCAGAATCTCTTTATATCTTTCCCACGATTCATATAAGGACTCACCCTGTTGTTGCTCGAACTGAGAGATAGTTGTCCTCATCTTTGCAGTCTTAGCCATTTGAAAGAAGTTGGCTAAGAATTTCTGTGCTAAGTCCTCCCATGTAGTTATAGACCCTGCTGGCAAAGAAAGAAGCCAACTTCTTGCTTTGTCCCTCAATGAGAATGGGAATAGCCTAAGTCTGATAGCATCCTCCGTCACACCGTTGTATCTGAATGTATCAAAAATTTCGATGAAACTCAACATGTGATCATTCGGATCGTCTGTAGCGGCACCCCCAAACTATACTGAATTCTGTACCATCTGAATAGTGCCCATTTTTATCTCGAATTTATTGGCTGCTATTGCTGGTCTGACGATTCTAGACTGTAATCCATTGATATTGGGCATGGAATATTCCTTCAGAGCCCTATGCTCCTCTCTTTGTTCTTCTCCTTGTACCTCGGCTGCCATATTAGCTGTGGTACTGTCTAACTGTGCTTGTAAATTTCTACAAGAACTAGCTTTCCAACCTCTACCGTTTATGTTGTCCTGAATAGGTGTTAAGTTGGGGTTGGATGACCGCGTGCGCATAAAAATTTATCTAAATTCCTGAAACAAAAACAAAAATGGAAATGAGATAAGAATGGATTTGTCTAAGTCATACAATATAGGTTAAAACTAATGATAATAATAATAATTTAAACGCCTTTCCCCGGCAACGGCGCAAAAAACTTGTTGCCTCTTTTTTAGTTCAACAAAAGAGCTCTAACTCATGCAAGCATACATGCGTCAACAAGTAATACAGAGCAAGTAAAGTATCGATCCCATAGGGAAAATTGTTTAACTAAAATTACTATGCATCAACTAAATCACTATATTTATATACTCAAACTAATGAATATGATTGGTTTTTTTTATTCTATTCACAAATAATGATTAAACAATAAATAAGATGTTATATATCAAATCTAGAAGTAATGGGATCCTAACTTCATTTAATATTTCATTTAATCACCACTATTATGCAAGACTTGTTCACATTTCTCAGGAAAGTAGCCAAGAGCACTAAAACAGTCATAGCTATTTTTCAATGCACTATGACCTACTTACACATCATCCACAAATGATAGACTCTATGTAATCATCAATATAACCAAAATCACTATATGTCTATGTGAAATTGCAACTATATTGAATTTAAGTTCAAGCCCTTATTCTAACTCATACGGTGAAACAGTATATGTCTATCTGGTTCACGAAATACACAAGCAATATAAAACAGCCCTATATACGCATGTTATCATGACTATAATCCATACTTGCATGTTCATTGTCAATTCCATACAAGTACTGAAATGAATGGTGATCAAGCATTCATACATGCAAAACAATCATGATAGAAATTCCAAATGATATGTAAATCAATCCAACATTCAAGCATGCAATCAAACTACATATTAAAATCCGTTAGAATCCCATAATGGAGTTTAGTTCATGACTGAACCAAAAGCCATTATGGGATCAAATCTAGACATGATTAATAAACAAACAATTGAAAGATTAAAGGTAGAAACGATCACACCCAATTGCTGAATATAATCCACTATTAAAATCCTCATATGAATCCATCAAATACTAATAATAATCCACTCTGGTAGAAAATCCCAAGAAGAAGTAGAAAAGTAGAGTTTTGGCCTCCTTCTACGTTGGAATCTCTTCCAAAGAGTAAACCCTAGTTACGATGTTAAAAATACGTAAAACTGAATAATTCTCAATAATAAAATCCTCCTCTGACACCAGTCAGATATCGTTTAAAAACCAATTACATCCCTTTTAATTAAAAATATAAATAAAATAAATCAAGATAAATCGACAAGCGCTCCCCAGATGTACTCCTCGCATGCAGCGCCAAACTACAAATGTGTTATGATCTCCAACCGGGTTCTCGTGCGGTATGCGTTCCCATGCTTGTTCTCGGCTGCAGTGCTTACGCACTTTTGAGTTCTTGTTTCGGCCAGACCGATCTATTCCTGCTGCACATTCCTGCTTAGCCTTCTACTTCTTGAGCCTCATGCCACGCATATCACAGCTTATGCCTCGCTCATGCATCCATTCGCCTCATGCCTCTTAATTACACCAAATTAGGTCGTTTCCTGCACTTTTTCACCAAAAGGAGTTTTAAGTATATGCAATGCAAACTAACATGAAATGCAACTAAAACACACTAAAATGTACTTGAGATAGGCATAGTTCGCGTGAATTGGTACTCAATAAGTAGGTATAAAACCCACTTATAAAATACCCCTAAACTTGAATTGTTTCTTGCCCTCAAGCAATGCATACTAATGAACAATGAAAATGCAGCAATATTACTATGCAACTAAATTATGATGCAACTAATCTCACATTGTCCAGCTATCATAGAAATTCAGTCCAAATTACCTCAGCGAATTTTTCTAGATTCAAGAATACAAATTCAAACCAAACTGTAGGCATAATGTCATACACTCAAATAATTTATCAATACTATAGATATGCTGTGTGTGTGTTATGTTCACCAAAACATGATTTAAGCATAGAATACACATACTAAACTGCTCAAAATAGAAAATTATAGTTTAAATCAAGATTCATGTATACATATGCTACAAAGACTATTCCAACATATCAAAATAAACTGAGGTTCAACAATGGGCTTAACTGCTTTATTTTTTTACTCACGAGGGCGATTTTCTTACTTTTCCGTGGTGTTTATTTCTATTTTCTTTTTCTTTTTTCCTTTTTCAAATGACTGTGTAATGTCTTACTCCATTAGGCAACACTGCTATCCCTTAGCGAGCTTTCAACCAACGACTCCCAGACCATGAAAGACCTTAGGGCGCTAGGTGTAGAGACATTCCCCTCAGGCTTACTTACTCAAGTAGCCAGGGCCCCAAAATAAAGACTAGCCACGTTATTACTATTACTCTTTCTTTTTTATATATATAGATACCCATGTTTTCCCAAAGTTTAAAAATCAATGTTATAAACCGTCTAAGTTACTTTCCATAGATTTCTCTTTTTAAAACTATATTTTCTATCGAGCAATGCAACACATCTTTCTTATACCTACAAGTGATTGTGAACACATTCGTGCAAACCGAAAACATTTAAACAACATGAACTTCATCGTGTAAAATAGTATAGCTAGGTTCATGTTATCCAACATACTCAAAAATCGTTTAAAAATTCACTATCATCATCCCGCTAGACAAAAATTTCTATACTAAGCAAGAAGCGTGAGATATGCAAACTAAACATGAACATGCAACAATATACGCAAAAGTAAACTATATGATGCAAAAATTTAAACAAAACATGCGAAAACTACAAAATTAAACTACATTACTATCCCAATACCCCCAAACTTATAATATTCAATGCCCCATTGAATGAAGATAAAGGGTAACGAAAAACTCTCCTAATGATCAGTGTTACCACCCTCCTCAGGTGGTGAATCTAGTGGTGGATATGGCATTCCTGTGCCGAACTGAGGCCACACTAGCGTCGTTCCTTTCTGCGCAAAAGCTTCGGCCAAAGCCCTCATGAGTCCTGTCGAAAACGTGCCCAGATTATCGTACATGGCATTGACTTTTCGCTCCAACCTTCAGAGCTGGCGATCACCATGGGTGGCATGTATTTGCGTGGACGAGCCTGCCTCATCTGTCTGAGGGGGCTGTTGTGACGTCTCTAGAAAAGTAGGCTGAATGATAAATCCTTGTCCGCGTGGATGCGGTTCACCTCCCGTCCAATCCTCAAATTTTACAATTGTGGTATAAGTTATGTCCTGGCTTGGGTATACTATTTGTTCATTGCCCCAGTTGCATCCCTGATGAACACATAGCATAGTGACCATTGATGCGTGTGGAATGCTCCCAATGGTGCCTCCCCGCAAATATCACAACATATTCTGATGGATGAGATTGCCAACGTCAATGTATTTCCCGATGATTATGCCCCATAGAATAATTGCCCTCTCAGCTGTGATTTTGTGCTGATGAGAGGAAGGCACGAGCTTGGCACATATGAATAGATTTCATGCCTTTGCATAATGGTTCAGAGTTGCGGCTGGGAATATGTGAGGTTAAGTCGTGCCAACTTTATAGGTCCATTTCATGTTAGGCACACACAACTCAGCAATAACCAACTCCAAGTCTGTCCCCGAATGTGCACCGATGACCCAATTAGCAGCCCCTGTTGGCGGTGTATCGGTAAGTCCAAAAATGGTGCGGATGGCATGGGGTCTGTAATCTATCTCCTCACCGTGAACCAAAGCTATACCGCTCATGGTGACCTTGGCATTGGCGTAAAACTCGCGGACTATGCTCATCAGAATGGGCGTGGGAGTGGCAATCAGTCCACCCTAGCCTCTCTCATGAATCATGGCACATAATTACCCATCTTGCCTCTCTGGTTTGAAACCGCGCTCCTTGATAAATGTCTTCACCACGATTAGGTAGTACTCCTGCTGAGCTTCCAAGTTGAGAAACTTGGTGTGGTCAATAATATCCTCCCCTTGGCTGCCCGATAAGAATGAAGAAGAAGATGAAATAGAGCGTGCTCGCTTAGGCCCCATTTGCAGTTTATACACTTCGCACCGATGATATGACTGAGAATGAAAAAGAACAAATGATGATGTTTCTCTCCAAATTCATTATGCCCAACCAAATAGAAACCTTAATTTTTAACTGCAATTTGATGAGAGCGGGTAGAGTAGAACGTGGAAGAGAACATGGATAATCATGTGTTGGAGAGATGTACGGCTTCAATTTATAACTGATAGATAGATAGAGACGTGAGTTATGGAGAGATAGTGTGTTTGCTCTTCTGTTTTGTTTGCAAATGAGAGTCCAACCTATCTCCATCATTGTAAGACCCCAAATTATTAATAAATAAAATTTATTTTCCTCTATTTATTATTTTAAAATAGTAAGGGTTGATTTGATTAATGTGTATAGTTATGGGTAAAATACGCACATATTTCGAATAAACAAGTGGTTATAAAATATTCATTATTGTCGGGGAATATTCGTTTGGTCGTGGAATATTAAATCTTGTGGGAGAATATTAAATTTGACGGCCTTGATCTTTTGTGGGCCCCATAACTAAAAGCGATTGGATGAAGAAAAGCGACAAATATAAGTTGTTTATAAATAACTGGCGTAGTTATTTCAAGATTATCTTGTTGGAATACCCGGTGGTTAAAACACACTAATACGCGTTGTTGAAGAAGTAGCACAGTATTGCACCAATTATTGATTCTTACGTGAAGGCACTACTCAATAATTGTTACGAAGAATTCTTATTTAGTATTTTATTTTATTGATTCAATAATTCTTTGCATTGATATTTTATATTACTATTGTTTCAATAAATTGTCATTACGAGTATTTTCCATTATCAGAGCAATAATTCATATTATCTGAATAATATGATTGGATAACATTATTGGCAATGTCTATAAAGTTTACATCAAGGAGAGGTTTGGTCACTTAATTGCGGCCAAGAAGGAGAGATCCTTCTGGAAAGCCTCTCTTTCTTGGGAGCTAGCCTAGTTGCTAAAGATCTTTGTGATTCTGTAATATTATTTGTGAATAATTAATTATTGATTTATATGATGAGGAAAATATTGATTTTATGTAGATATAGATGGAGAAAATTTTAATGTGACAATTGTTGAAAATTAATATTTTATCTTTTTCTAATAAAATAATTCATTTAAATATATTATTTTAATAATATATTAACGGTGATATTTTATAATGAATGTGGGATATATGAGTATATGAGGAGGAAGAGTATTTTTGTGGCATTAAATGTTTAATATATATTTTGTGTGTTGGTGGACACAATTATTGATAGAAATTTGATTATAGCTTGTAAAATCGCCTGGTTTATGGATTTGATTCAATTTACATTTGGAATTTGGAAACACTTTCTTCGCAAAGTTGTAGAGAATTGAATTTCCTATAAACATTAGCGAGATTCAAATTTTCAGATAAAAGGGCTATTTATTATGAATTATTGAAGTTCCGAAGCTCCGAAATAATTGATTTTTGGAAGTTTAAAATATTTTTAATTACAAAAACATTTTTTTTCATTTTTTAAACTCATTTAACATGTGATTAGAAGTTGAATTCAGATTGTTAGTGTGCGTATGAAGTTATGGAAAAATTATAATATTAATTTATTAAATTTTCTACTTTGGTGTTAAGCATTTTCTATAAAATAGGTGCTTAGGTTAGAATTGAAAATTACACAATTTAAGCTGAAGTTTTCTCTCTATATTATCGGCGTATTCTTGTGAGTATTTTGAGTATACTTTGAGTATTGCTATACTGATTGCAAGTTCAAGTCATAACCTATATTCGGTGTTTCAACTAGAAGTACTGTCTTTCGAGGTAAGGGATGTTATTTTATTCGAAAATGATATTATTTCTTCAATATCATTATGCCGAAATATTGGTTGGAAATTTTTATCAAATTTGGAACTTTTTCATATCGGGGTTACTATTCATGAGTTACTATTCTTGAGTCACTATTCAGGAGTACTATTCATGAAGCGTGATGATGTTTTTTTGTGAAATTTCTATCTTTTGAGGTCGGAGTTACTATTCACGTATACGGCACTATTCACGTATACAGCACTATTCACGAATACGACACTATTCACAGAAAAATTAAATTTTTATTTTTCGTCTAAAATATCTATTATGGATACTAGCTTTGATTGTATCCATGTTTTGATCATTCTTGAATTTTACTCCACCCTGATTACTTATGAAGTATTTTTGAACTTGGATTGTTTAAAATACGAATCCTTAATATTGTTCTTTTGTTTCCTTCGGATTCGTTTCCTTTAAAATATTTTTCATCATCCTCGGTCCTAAATGATGATATTATGAATATCTTTGGCCTGTAATGCAAAGTTGAATGATTTTTGATGAATATCTTTGGCATTCAGTAGTGCAAAGATGAGCAGTGTTGAGATGAACATGACCGATCGATTAATATCTTTGGCCGTAGTGCAAAGATGAAACATGTGTTTAGATGAACTTGACCAAGTGATGAATATATTTGGCTGTAGTGCAAAGATGAATATTTGATTCCGGATATATATTGATTGATGTTCTGAGGATAAAATATCGACGATGAACTTTTAAATTCATATATAGAAGATAGTAGTTTGCATTCTCTACTTAACTCTTCTAATGAATTGTTGTTTCATTGCAGCTTGTTGATTTAAAAGCTGGTTGTCTATTGTATTCTATTAGATTTTTCCTGTTGAAGACTAACGATAATTTATTGTATATTATCTTAGTCATAATATTCTTTACTGGGCTAGTTGACCTCACCCTTTTCCTTTTTGTTCCATTTTTCTTCTCAGGAGGCGAGAATGTAGCGAGTACTAGTCGGGGTATGGAATGATGGTTATAGAGAGAGTTGTTTAGTAGTCCTCACCATTTTTGTAAAATAATGTATAAATAATTGTGATGAGGATTTATTTGGGTATGTATATTGTCTAGAAGACAATAATTGTATTTAAACTCACAGTATATATGTTGTCGTATTTTTCACGACAAATGTATTAATAAAGTTGTAGTTATTTCTGTACCATGTATTTGGCGACTCAGAATGGGTTTGATGGAATGCACCTATTTTGGGGGCGTCACAGTTGGTATCAGAGCTTAGGGATATGATCTCTGGCGGAGATTGGGGAATAGAACTAGGAGGGGTGAGACGAGTAAATCCTTCGCTAGTGTGTCCTACCTAAGCTTATTTGTTAGTTGGTTAGTATATAGGGATATTATGTGATATATTGATTTCCTTAATTAACCCTTATTTTATGACAGTATTTGAGAATGTCGACTGAGAATATTAACAGTGGAGTAAATGAGACCGTGGAGATGCCTGTACTTACCAACGAGGAGAACATGCAACAGGCTGACAATGTACCTCCTGTGAACAACGCCATTGAGCAGATGATGAATGACGGGATGTTTAGAAGTTTTTTTGCAGTTCATGCAAAATCAGACGAGGGAGACTCGTGTTCAAAATACAGGAGGAAATGATAGCAATTCACGGGTGGTCACAGCCAAGTAGTTCAAAGAGTTGGGACCACCAGAATTCTGGGGAAAGCCGGATCCGATTAAGGCGGAGACGTGGGTCAAACAAATTACCAAGATATTCGATGTCTTGGGATGCACGGAGGAACAGAAAGTTCCATTCGCTACTTTTATGTTCCGTAATGAGGCAAATTATTGGTGGGAATCTGTGAAGCATACCCATCCAGCTGCACTCAGCATGTCATGGGAGACGTTTCAGAAACAGTTCAATGACAAGTACTTCCCTGAAAGTATTCGTCATATGAAGGAAGTGGAGTTTATTAGACTGGAGCAGAATAACATGACGGTGTTCCAGTATGAGGCGAAGTTCGCGTAGTTATCCAGGTTTGCACCTCATTTGGTGGAAAATGAGGAACGTATGACGCGGATGTTTCTGAGAGGTTTGAAACCCGGCATACGTCAGTATCTCATTTCTCATTAATTTTCTCTCTATTCAGAGATGTTGTCAATGAGGCCTCATTTAAGAAGCGAGATAACGAGTACGTTCAACCGAGGGACCATAACCAGGATCATATCGAAGATAGCAGTCATCAGAATAACGATAACCAGTGGAGAAAGAAGAATACAGACAAAGGCGGTAACCACTCTGGTGGTAATCGTGGCCATGAAAATAGAAGAAGCGAGTCGGGAGGAGATTTTAAAAAGAGGAGATTCAACAACGACCATGTGAAGACGTCGGCCAGAGAGAAATTGGTTCCAAGGGAGGAGAAAGACCACCGGTCGTATGTTACAAATGCAGAAAGAGGGACATATCATTCAAACCGCCCTACAGCAGTTTAAGGTATGCTCTAATTGTGGAAAAGAAGGACATATCGCCGAGATTGTATGGTATCGAAACCCGATCCGGTGGGAATGGTGACTCAAAAGGATGTCCCGTAAAAGTCAAAGTCAGCGGTTCTCGGAAGAGCGTTTGTCGTGACTTCATTAAAATGCGAGGAACCCGAACGGTTAGCATCGGGTTAGTTAATTATAAATTATTGCGAAGTTTATACCTTACTAGATACCGGTTCTACCCATTCTTTTATCTCTCTTGCTTGCGCTCAACGTTTGAACTTGACTACGGAGAAATTAGACTTTGACCTATTTATGGAGACTCCGTTAGGAGAAACTTTCATTACATCCGTTGTTTAGAAATCTTGCTTGATTCAGGTTGGCACTATCACATTACATGTTAACCTTATTTCTATAGAGATATTTGTTTTTGATGTGATTTTAAGGTTAACTACTCATCATGCCGAAATTGATTACTTTCGTAAAGTTGTTAGTTTTCATATTCCTAAGCAACCTGTTATTCGAATTCAAGCAACCAAACCATTGAAGTCAAACACTTTCATATCAAACCATAAAGTCATTCGTTTATTGAAAAACGGATGTCAAGTTTTCTTAGCCCATGTTATGGATTTGAATAAAGACACGTTAGATTTGAATAATATTCCTGTTGTTATTGACTTTCCTGACGTATTTCCTGAAGAATTTCTTGGCTTACTACCAAAGCCTGATATTAAATTTTGTATCAACTTTGAACCCGATACAAAACTCATTTCTAAAACTCATATCGAATGGCTCCTATTGAACTTCAGGAGTTAAAAAAATTCAACTGTAGAAGGTTGTACCCGAGCCTCTATCTGGTGTCTTCCTTTGTGGAATGCACCGAAGCCAGACTCTTCGTAGGGGACACCATATTCGTGCGATAGTAAACTGATAGGTGTCATTGTAACGTGCTATCCAAGGTTGGGATATGAGTCACAGTTGAGAACAACCTAAGTCGGTAATCGAAATACGTAGCTTTCTAGGCTTAGTTAGTTATTATAGGAGATTCGTTGAAGGATATTCTCGAATCGCTATTCCATTAACGCAGTTGACTCGTAGAGATACAAAATTCGAATGGAGCAAGGAATGTGGGAAGAGCTTCGAAGAACTCAAGACAAGACTCATTTCAGCACATGTTCTGACCATGCCATCCTGGAAAAGCGAACATGGTAGCCGGCGTGTTGAGTAGAAGATCGATAGAAGTCACGAGAGTACGATATTGTCAAAGACTCATTTCAGTATAATTTACAAATAATAGAGATGGAGATGAAAACTCTAGGTACCCACGTGATGATATACGAGTATAATCGACTTTAATCGATAAAGTTAAAGCTGTTCAAGCTACACACCGGAGCTGATAAATTTGAAGAAGGAGGTGCAAGAAGTTATTATTTTAAAAGCGAGAATCGGTGAGGTGAGGAAAGCTCAAACCTTCGATTTATTAATCCATTTGAAATTCTCGATCGAATAGGAACTGTGGCCTATAGACTCATTTTACCGCCAAGAATGACACGTGTTCATAACGTTTTTCACGTATCGATGTTACGTAAATATGTGGATGACCCGAACCACGTCATTGAGTTAGAACCGGATGAGATAGCCGAAGACTTAACGTACGAGGAGGTACCTGTCAAGATCTTGGATAGGAAAGAACATGTCCTATGTACCGAGGTTATACCACAAGTTAAGGTTTTGTGGAGAAACCATGCTCTTGAGGAAATGACCTGGGAGTTTGAAACGGAAATGAAAGCGAGGTATTCTCATCTTTTCGAAATACTAGGTACGTACGTCAATTTCGAGGACGAAATTTCATAAGGAGGGGAGGTTGTAAGACCCCAAATTATTAATAAATGAAATTTATTTTCCTCTATTTATTATTTTGAAATAGTAAGGGTTGATTTGATTAATGTGGATAGTTATGGGTAAAATACGCAAATATTTTGAATAAGCAAGTGGTTATAAAATATTCATTATTGTCGGGGAATATTCGTTTGGTCGTGGAATATTCGTACTGTCGGGGAATATTCGTACGACGGCGCAGTCTTTTGTGGGCCCCATAACGGAAAGCGATTGGATGAAGAAAACGACAAATATAAGTTGTTTATAAATAACGGCGTAGTTGTTACCGTTAATACTGTTGGAATACCCGGTGGTTAAAACACACTAATACGCGTTGTTGAACAGTAGCACACGGTATTGCACTAATTATTGATTCTTACGTAAGAAGGCACTACTCAATAATTGTTACAGTAATTATTGTTCAGTATTTTATTTTATTGATTCAATAATTGCTGCATTGATATTTTATATTACTGTTGTTTTAATAAATTGTCATTACACAGTATTTTCCATTATCAGAGCAATAATTCTTATTATTTGAATAATATTATTGGATAACATTATTGGCAATGTCTAGAAAGTTCTGTCTAAGGAGAGGTTTGGTCACCTAATTGCGCGCCAGTAAGGAGAGATCCTTATTGGAAATCCCCCTCTTTCTTGGGAACGACCTGGTTGCCAGTACTGTGATTTTGTAATATTATTTGTGATTAATTAATTATTGATTTATATGATGAGGAAAATATTGATTTTATGTGGATATAGATGGAGAAAATTTTTAATGTGACAATTGTTGAAAATTAATATTTTATCTTTTTCTGATAAAATAATTCATTTAAATATATTATTTTAATAATATATTAACGGTGATATTTTTATAATGAATGTGGGATATATGAGTATATGAGGAGGAAGAGTATTTGTGTGGCATTAAATGTTTAACACATATTTTGTGTGTTGGTGGACACAATTATTGACCGAAATTTGATTATAGCATGAAAAATCGCCCGTTTATGGATTTCGGTCAATTTCTGTTTGGAATTTGGAAAACCTTTCTTCTGAAAAGTTGTAGAGAATTGAATTTCCTATAAAAAGACGCAAGATTCGAATTTTCTGATAAAAGGGCTATTTATTATGAATTATTGAAGTTCCGAAGCTCCGAAATAATTGATTTTTGGAAGTTTAAAATATTTTTAATTACAAAAACGTTTTTTTTCATTTTTGAAACTTATTTAACATGTGATTAGGAGGCTGAATTCAGATTGTTAGTGTGCGTATGAAGTTGTGGAAAAATTATAATATTAATTTATTAAATTTTCTACTTTGGTGTTCTAAGCATTTTTCTATAAATAGGGTCCTTAAGTTAGAATTGAAAATTACACCAAAAATTGAAGTTTTCTCTCTCTATATTATCGAGCGTATTCTTGTGAGTATTTTGAGTATACTTTGAGTATTGTTATACGGTGCAAGTTCAAGTCATAGCCTATATCCGGTGTTTCAACTAGAAGTAATGTCTTTCGAGGTAAAGGATGTTATTTTATTCGAAAATGATATTATTTCTTCAATATCATTATGCCGAAATATTGGTTGGAAATTTTTAACAAATTTGGAACTTTTTCATGTCGGGGTTACTATTCATGAGTTACTATTCACGAGTTACTATTCATGAGTTACTATTCACGAGTTACTATTCACAAGTACTATTCATGAAGCATTATAATGTTTTTTTTATGAAATTTCTATCTTTTGAGGTCGGAGTTACTATTCACGTATACGGCACTATTCACGTATACAACACTATTCACGAATACGACACTATTCACAGAAAAATTAAATTTTCATTTTTCGTCCAAAATATCTATTATGGATACTAGCTTTGATTGTATCCATGTTTTAATCATTTTTGAATTTTTACTTCACTATGATTACTTATGAAGTATTTTTGAACTTGGATTGTTTAAAATACGAATCCTTAATATTTGTTCTTTTGTTTCACTGGATTCGTTTCCTTTAAAATATTTTTCATCATTCTCAGTCCTAAATGATGATATTACTGAATATCTTTGGCCTGTAGTGCAAAGTTGAATGATTTCTTGATGAATATCTTTGGCCTTCGTAGTGCAAAGATGAGCAGTGTTGAGATGAACATGATCGATCGATTAATATCTTTGGCTGTAGTGTAAAGATGAATATTTGATTCGGATATATATTGATTGATGTTACTGAGGATAAAATATCGACGATGAACTTTTAAATTCATATATAGAAGATAGTAGTTTGCATTCTCTACTTAACTCTTCTCTGAATTGTTGTTTCCGCTGCAGTTGTTGATTTAAAACTGGTTGTCTATTGTATTCTATTAGATTTTTCCCTGTTGAAGACTAACGATAATTTGTTGTATATTATCTTAGTCATAATATTCTTTACTGGGCTAGTTGAGCTCACCCTTTTCCTTTTTATTCCATTTTTCTTCTTAGGAGGCGAGAATGTAGCGAGTACTAGTCGGGGTATGGAATGATGGTTATAGAGAGAGTTGTTTAGTAGTCCTCACCATTTTTGTAAAATAATGTATAAATAATTGTGATGAGGATTTATTTGGGTATGTATATTGTCTAGAAGACAATAATTGTATTTAAACTCACAGTATATATGTTGTCGTATTTTGCACGAAAAATGTATTAATAAAGTTGTAGTTATTTCTGTACCATGTTTTGGCGACTCAGAATGGGTTGGATGGAATGAACCTATTTTGGGGGCGTCACAATCATGTTTTTAAACTGAAATTTTTTTCCACGTCTGCTATCACGCGTGGCTGCGCAAGGTTTTAATAAATTTTGAATGCAAGCCTGAATTAGTGTGTTGAAGTTGTTCTTTGGCGCAATGCCCCTCGATATCTCGCTCGCTAGCTCTTAGTTTTCTAGAATCTGAATGACAGAACTGCATGCTCTCCAATACATCTGCAATAACATCAATAGACCTTATCAAAGCATGGTTTACTAAATAAAAAGGAATGCCTATTTTGTCTCCCTAATTTTAATGCAATGCATGCACGTGCTCTTCTGTGATTCGACTACAATGAATGAGCATATAACAGTACTCATACTATCCTAACAAGTAATGAGAATAAGCTAAACTAATAACTTGAACTAAATAAATACTACGTAGAAATAGAAACTATGGGTTGCCTCCTATCAAGCGCTAAGTTATAGTCAATTAGCTTGACTATCTCTGAGTCTAATGTCGGAGATAGATTCGAGGTGACTTTCTTCCTGTCCACCTCACCACCAAAATCACTCTTAAATCTCTGACCATTCACGTTAAGATGCTTGTCCGGAAACTTATTACATACTGCAATGGTTCCATACGGCGGAGGGATATCCAGATATTGAACGAATTTATTTAATTCCTCATCCTCTACATCTGAATTTTCAGCAATGATGCTTCTTAGTGGTTCACTATCCACTATACTCTGCACTTCATCATTTAGAACCCGGTTCACCACATCAACCTGGAAGCATTCTTCTTCATTTGTTGGGAACTTCATTGCCTTAAAGACGTTAAAGGTCACCTCCTGATCATGTACACGCATCGTGAGTTCCCCTTTTTACACATCTATCGAAGTCCTTCCTGTGGCTAAGAATGGTCTCCCCAGTATAATTGGTATACTTTTATCTTCCTCGTAATCCAAAATGATGAATTCAGCCAGAAAGATAAATTTGCCCACCTTTACCAAGACATCTTCAACAAGTCCCCAAGGATACGTGATGTATATGTTAGCTAACTGTAATGCGATGTTTGTCGGCCTTGGAGTAGGCAATCCCAACTGACTGAATACTGACAAAGGAATAAAATTTATGCTTGCCCCAAGATCACACAAACATTTTTCAAAATTCATCTTCCCGATTTAGCACGGGATGGTGAAACTGCCAGATCCTTGACCTGGGGTAACCTGTCAAGCATCAGACCGCATTCTTCTGTTAAGGCCACTATCTCAAATTCGTCTAATCTACTTTTCCTTGATAGTATACCCTTCATAAACTTTGCATAGCTTGGCATTTGTTCCAATGCCTCGGTGAAGGGTATATTGATTTCCAGGTTTTTAAATACCTCCAGAAATATGCTGAATTGCTTATCTTCCCTTTTCTTATTTAATCTATGCGGATACGGAACTTGAGTATGAATTGGTGGTACTGAACTCTTAAGCGTCTCCTCTAAACCTGCTTTATCTTTCTCTTCCTGCTGAACCTCAGACTTTTCCAGATTTTCTTCCTTATCAATGATCGCTCGCCTCTCGTGGTCGCGGCGGCCTCAAAGGTAATTAATTAGGCGCTATACATGCAGCGGTTCCGCCAGTATTTTCCCAGATCTAAGTGTGATAGCTTGACACTGTTCCTTCCCGTCTCTTCTTGGATATGTCTCTATATTACTTGGCAATGAACCTTGGGGCCTGTTAGTAAGCATGTTCGCCATCTACCCCATCTGAGTTTCCAGATTCTTAATAGCCACTGCTTGGCTTTTGATCATAACCTCTGTATTCGCCATGTATTTCATCATCATCTCCTCCATTTCTGATTTCTTTTCTTGCTGAGGTGCAGCTGGAATGTGATGTTGTTGTTGTTGAGAAAATCCCGACAGAAAAGGTGGTCTAAGATTTAACTGTGGCTGCGCTGGTTGTGTCTGAAACTGATTATTTGATTAAAACTGATTCTGCTGATTCCCTTGGTTATTTAACCAACTAAAGTTTGGATGATTTCGGTTGTTGGGGTGGTATGTGTTCTGAAACTGACCTTGGTCTTTTCTTTAGTTGTTCACATACTGCACTGACTCTGAGCTGATAGCACATTGATCTATCGAGTGTGACCCCGCATAAATCTCACATACAAATGCAACCGTCTTCGTTTTACCCTCTGCTAATGTGTCTATTTTCCTTGCCATGGCTGCCATCTGTGCTGACAACTGCGTGATAGCATCCACCTCCAACACACCTGCAACCTTGGGCTGTGGCATTCGAGATGTAGGATTCTGAAAATCATTTGATGCCATCGTCTCAATAAGGTTATAGTCTTCTCATAGCTTTTTGCCCATAATGCCCCACCTTCAGCTGCATCTACAATCGGTCTCAACTGCCATCCCAACCCTTTATAGAACGTGTTAATCACCATCCAATCTGGCATTTTGTGGTGTGGACACTTCCTCAGAATCTCTTTATATCTTTCCCATGCTTCATATAAGGACTCGCCCTGTTGTTACTTAAACTGAGAGATAGCTGTCCTCATCTTTGCAGTCTTAGCCATTGGAAAGAACTTGGCTAAGAATTTCTGTGCTAAGTCCTCCCATGTAGTTATAGACCCTGCTGGCAAAGAATGAAGCCAACTTCTTGCGTTGTCCCTCAATGAGAATGGGAATAGCCTAAGTCTGATAGCATCCTCCGTCACACCGTTGTATCTGAATGTATCAAAAATTTCGATGCAACTCAACAGGTGTTCATTCGGATCGTCTGTAGCGACACCCCCAAACTGTACTAAATTCTGTACCATCTGAATAGTGCCCGTTTTTATCTCGAATGTATTGGTTTCTATCGCTTCTCTGACGATGCTAGACTGTAATCCATTGATATTGGGCATGGAATATTCCTTCAGAGCCCTATGCTCCTCTCTTTGCTCTTCTCCTTGTACCTCGGCTGCCAAATTAGTTATGGTACTGTCTAACTGTGCTTGTAAATTTCTATGAACGCTAGCTTTCCAACCTCTACCGTTTATGTTGTCCTGAATAGGTGTTAAGTTGGGGTTGGATGACCGTGTGCGCATAAAATTTTATCCAAATTCCTGAAACAAAAACAAAAATGGAAATGAGATAAGAATGGATTTGTCTAAGTCATAGAATATAGGTTAAAACTAATGATAATAATAATAATTTACACGCCTTTCCCTGGCAACGGCGCCAAAAACTTGTTGCCTCTTTTTAAGTTCAACAAAAGAGATCTAAGTCATGCAAGCATATATGCGTCAACAAGTAATACAGAGCAAGTAAAGTATCAATCCCATAGGGAAAATTGTTTAACTAAAATTACTATGCATCAACTAAATCACTATATTTATATGCTCAAACTAATGAATATGATTGGTTTGTTATTCTAATCACAAATAATGATTAAAAAATAAATAAGATGTAATAGATCAAATCGGGAAGTAATGAGATCCTAACTTCATTTAATATTTCATTTAATCACCACTATCATGCAAGACTTGTTCACATATCTCATGAAAGTAGCCAAGAGCACTAAAAGAGTCATAACCATTTTTCAATGCACTATGACCTACTTACACAACATCCACAAATGGTAGACTCTAAGTAATCATTAATATAACAAAAATCACTATATGTCTATGTGAAATTGCAACTATATTGAATTTAAGTTCAAGCCCTTATTCTAACTCATACGGTGAAATAATATATATCTATTTGGTTCACGAAATACACAAGCCATATAAAACAGCCCCATATACGCATGTTATCATGACTACAATCCAACATTCAAGCATGCAATCAAACTACATATTAAAATCCGTTAGAATCCCATAATGGAGTTTAGTTCATGACTGAACCAAAAGCCATTATGGGATCAAATCTAGATATGATTAATAAACAAACAATTGAAAGATGAAAGGTAGAAATGATTAAACCCAATTGCTGAATATAATCCACTATTCAAATCCTCATATGAATCCAGCAAATACTAATAATAATCCACTCTGGTAGAAAATCCCAAGAAGAAGTAGAAAAGTAGAGTTTTGGCCTCCTTCTACGTTGGAATCTCTCCCAGAGAGTAAACCCTAGTTACGATGTTAAAAATACGTAAAACTGAATAATTCTCAATAATAAAATCCTCCTCTGACACCAGTCAGATATCGCTTAAAAACCAATTACACCCCTTTTAATTAAAAATTATAATAAAATAAATCAACGATCGCCATGTGATCATGTGGCTCTCTCGATGTACTCTCATGGCGGGCGCCAAGAACTTGCGATGTATCATGATCTCCGGTAGGGTTCTCATATGCGGCGCTGCGTCTATGGTTGTTCTGCAGTGGCAATACGCACTTTTGGGTTCTTGTTCTGCACCTTGACCGATCCATTCTGCTTTACTCATTCCTGCTTAGCCTTATACTTCTTGACCCTCATGCCACGCATATCATAGCTTATGCCTCGCTCATGTATCCATTCGCCTCATGCCTTCTAATTCCACCAAATTAGGTCGTTTCCTGCACTTTTTTACCAAAAGGAGTTTTAAGTATATGCAATGCAAACTAACATGAAATGCAACTAAAACACAGTAAAATGTACTTGAGATAGGCATAGTTAGCGTGAATTGGTACTTAATAAGTAGGTATAAAACCCATTTATGAAACCATCCACCAGAAAACATCATTGGAGATATAAACAAAAGAATCACTACAAGAAGAGGTTTGCAAAATCAATGTATTTTTTCAGCATTTCTATCCCAAGTTTAGCTAAAGAATGCTAAAGAAGCTATCCTAGATGAAAGATTGCTAATGGAAATCCAGAAAGAACTTCAACAATTTGAACGATGCCAAGTTTGGTAACTTATGCCCCCTCCTAAAGATGTTTCTATCATTGGAACAAGGTGGGTATTCAAGAATAAACTTAATGAGCATGGGACTATCACTCATAATAAAACAAGGCTAGTAGCTCAAGGATATAATCAACAAGAAGTGATAGACTATGAAGAAACTTATGCCCCAGTCGCCAGACTAGAGTCCATCCGCATCTTGTTAGCATTTGCATGTTACAAGAAGTTCACACTTTATCAAATGGATGAAAAAAGCGCCTTTCTCAACGGATACATCAATGAAGAGGTGTATGTAAAATAACCTCCTGGATTTGAACATGAGAGGTATCCAACTCATGTCTACAAGCTAAAGAAAGCTCTCTATGGGCTAAAACAAGCTCCAAGGGCTTGGTACGAAAGGTTGAGTAAGTATTTGCTTTCAAATGGTTTTAATAGAGGAAAAATTGATTCTACATTATTTATTAGGCATGAAAATAAAGATATTATTATTGTACAAATATATGTAGATGATATAATTTTCTGTGCTACTAATAATTTCCTTTGTGAGTGGTTTTCTAAGTGCATGCATAAGGAGTTCGATATGAGTCTAATGGGAGAACTTAATTACTTTTTAGTACTCCAAATTAAACAAACAAAGAACGGTATATATATCTATCAAACCAAATATACAAAAGAGCTTCTCAGAAGGTTTGGTTTTGAAGGATCTAATTCAAAGGCTACACCAATGAGCACTTCAATAAAGCTTACGTCTGACGAAAAAGGTATAAATGTGGAGGTAACTAAATATCGACGTATGATTGGATGTTTATTATATTTAACCACATCTAGACCAGATATTATGTATAATATTTGTTTATGTGCACGTTTCCTAGCAAAACCTAAAGAATCTCATTTACAAGCTATTAAAAGGATTTTTAAATATTTAAGTGGTACAATCAATCTGGGATTATTTTATCCAATCTGCAATCATTTTGTACTAATGAGTTATTCAGATGCTAACTATACAGGGTGTCAAATTGATAGAAAGAGTACCAGTGGTGCTTGCACATTTTTAGGTCACAGTCTTGTTACGTGGCATAGTAAAAAGCAAACTTCAGTTGCTTTATCAACCACTGAGGGTGAATATCTAGTTGTAGGGAGTTGTTGCTCTGAAATTTTATGGTTAAAACAAACTCTATGCGACTTTGATGTTTTATATAATAATGTGCCCATATACTGTGATAATTTTAGTGCTATAGATATCTCTAAAAATCCTGTGTTACATTCACGTACAAAGCATATAGAAGTTAGACATCATTTTCTAAGGGATAATGTTTCAAAAGGATTAATTAAATTAATTTTTATTCCAACAGAAAAGCAGTTGGCTACCATTTTTACTAAACCCTTAAGTAAAGAAAGGTTCTGCATGTTAAGAAGAGAACTTAGAATGTGCATGGTATAATATGATCATGTACTAAAATAGTTCATGCATAAAATATTTCATATTTATAGTATATCTACATGTTATTATTTTAAATGTGTTCTGTTGATAAACATGATCTGTTCCTCACCGAAAACTAAGGGAGACGTATCTACTCGGCACAACTTACGGTAAATATCATTATGGTATTCAAAATTTAAAAAGACATACGCTGAGAGTTTAGTGATTCAAGGAGTCTTTTCGGCGTCCAACACTTTCCAATAAATACAAAGCGTCTCTCCTTTTTCACTCATAGTCTCAGAAATTTCATTTCCCCATCTTTATTCCGCCCTTAACTCTAGTTTTTGTAACAAAGATGAAGACTCGTGCTAACAAATGGTCTTCCGGCATCACCATCAAAGAAGGGAAACATCCACGGTCTCCATATACTGTGCGATCATCGAAGAAGTCCAAACAACAACCTCACAAGACATCTGTTCATGTCTCTTCCGACGATTCTGATGGGTAAAATTCCAGCTTTTCTTTCTTAAAGACATCCCCACAATCTCCTGGTTCGGAGCCTCCTCCTTCTCAATCAGAATCGCCATCAAATCTGGTAAACCCTTTCTTTGTTACTTAAGATTTGCCAGATAATTTCTTTCGAGGTAAGAGTTTTGAAGCCCACTTTAAAACCTCTATTGCTACTAAACAGTTTGTTTATGAGAAAATTTTGGATCTATTTTATTTCAAAAATTCTTCTTTGGAAAAACTTTTCACATCTAGTGGTATTTCTGGTATGCTATTTCCTCTCACAAGGGCATATCTTCGTTTGGTACAACAATTTTACATAAATTTAGAGTGTAATGGGGATTGTTATATGTCTTTTGCGAAGGGAAAGTCTATTTTTCACTGTTGTCAATTTTGGAAGTATTTTTGATATTCCTTCATCTGGTCCCTGTCCATGTGACACGTGTCACATTTATTCTCGACGGAATAGTGATATGCTCGACGGAATTCTATCGAGTTTAAGGAATCTGCAAATTTTGTCACGCTGCCAAGTGTCATGGTTATCGTCGACCGAATATCCTCGACCGAAGGTTTTCAGTCGAAAATATATTAACCCCGACTGAATATTCAGTCGAGGATAAGTCCGTCGATGTTTAGATCGACAGACTTAATTTCGACCTGCTTATATACGTTCCGACCGAATATTCCATCGGAAATAAGGTTAACCTCGACGGAATATGCTTATTACCGATGAAATATTCCGTCAAAAATAACCCTTTTTGTTGTAGTGTCTTAAGGGTGCTGCAAATATACCCTTTCCTCCTCTTGAACAACTCCAGACTGTGATGAACAATTCATCTCTAACAACTCTGTTTACTCCCAAAATTGTTGATGTCTGTCCACTTGCATTTATTTTGCACAAAATACTTCGGTATAATTTGTTTCCACGAGTAGGTGGTGGAGCATTTTTCTTACCCAAATTTGGTGGTTGTTGCAATGATTTTAAAAGGTGTTCGCTTTAATTTTTCTCTTATGATGTTGCCCCACATGATGAGTTGTATTCGTCAAGTTAAAAAGTGTATGCCTTATGGTTTGTTTTTAACAAAAATTTTTCAGCATTTTAACATCTACCTTGATGATGAAATTGTGGTATCCCACAATGAATTTATTGATTCTGCTAATCTAAAACACTCCCATATTTCTTTTGTTGATGGCTCATTTGTACGTCTTACTCCTGATCCTATTCCTACTCCACCAAGTGTTATTTCATCTGATCCTACTTCTTCTACACTTCCTACTTCCTCAGTCTCATCTCCAGCAGTAATTGATTTGTTGACTCAGATTCACAAAAATCAAAAGCTTATACGTTCTGATATTTTTGATATTAAACAAAGGCTTTCGGTTTTAGAAAAAGGAAAACTGCCTATTCGGGCAAATGATTTGAACAAATGTTTTTCACAAATTGAGGATGAATTTATCGATTTACAAGCTGGTTTTGAGTTGCATACCATGGCTATGGTTGAATCTCTACACCGAAAGATCAATAGAAATTCCTGTCAACTAAGCCAAGAACTGAAGTTTGTGAGTTATCAGGTTGGCGAATTTGCTGATTTCATGGCTCATCGTATGAATGATGTTGGTAGGAGGTTACACTTTGATAGAATGCACTCTCTAGTTCCTAAGTGGCCTTGCTGTAATTGGATGGCCGAATATATTGGAGATTTTCTTGACTTGCCTCTACCCAATGAAACTTTTATTCCTCGTCCTCCTAGGTTTGTTCATGACTTTTCTATGGAAGAAAGGATTCATCGTCTTCTCCATCGTCCTTATTCCAATAACCGTCCTCTACCTGTGATTCACATCGACGATATTGATATTTGATGATCTTTTTGGTGATGACAAAGGGGGAGACATGTTGCTGAGAAGGTTGCCGGTTGCTGTGAAGACATATGCTGGGAAGATACATATGATGGAAAGATATATTTGCATGTTTTTGGTTTTATGTTAAAAACAATTTGGTTAGTACCAATGTGTTTAAATTTTTTGTTTTGATGGGTTGTTTAAAACAATATGACTGGAGCCAATATTAGATATTATGATTGCTTGACTACACTGCTATTTTTTGTGATTATAGTAATTGTTTCAGCTAACAAATTTGCAGGATAAATTATGCCTAAACAAAAGGCATGGTGGAAATTAGTTTGAATCTTCTGAAATTTTTAGTATGCATAAATTCAGGGGGAGTTGTAATTTTTGGTGTTGTCATCATCAAAAAGGGGGAGAATGTTGGTTTGTTAATATTCCAACCTTTGTGTTTTGATGATAATTTGATATTATGGACTAATTTGTCTATTGTAAAATTTCAAGAAGATGATGAAATGGTTATTGACAAAGTATTTGAAGATTTGAGTCTTAAGAAAAATGTGTAAGGTCATTGCAAATATTCGATTTTTCAATACAAGGCTCTAGGACATTTTTATGTGTGCATTAAAATGTGAATAATTTTTTTTTGCATGCCTAAAGAATTATATATTATGCTAAAAATTACTGATTTTATTTGGTTAGTATTTATATATTATGCATGCGTAAAAATAAAATGATAAGTTATGTTGTCCGGTATAATTGTTTTACTGCCATGTGTTATGAAATGTTAAGACTTGTGTTTTTATAAAAATTATTTGTATAACACTTGTGCAAAAAATTTGTTGAAAATCTAAAAGGTGTTGGTTACTTAAAAGGTGGTGGCAGTAGAGGCATGATTACTTGGAGTGCATATATCTTGGAAATATAAGATAATCATTATCTTGGAAAGATTGGTCCACTTTAAACTTCTTCTTATTTACGTAACTAACACTCCTATATTAATGCTATGATATCTTTTGCTTCGAAATTGATATATGTTGGAAAGTGGCGGCAGACTTTACTTATCATAATTGCTATAGGAATTGAAAAGGTCTGAAACTGAAAGTGTTACCTACTTGAATCAGTTTCTTTCTAAATCATGTTTGAAAGAGTCCAATAAATATTTTTACCGAAGATAATCGGATTAGTTCTTAAACAGAAATATTTTTATGTTACTTACCTTTATATGTTTCTGTTGGCAACATATATAATTTTGATGTCATGCAACAAAACTAATAAAGCAACGATAATATATAATTTGGGCTATAAATAAGAATTGATATCTGTGACCAATACACAACACTTGAATTAATATTTTGCACTTATATACTTAAAGAGCTATTAAATTATTCCTGGTTCAAAATTCTGAGCTGCTGTGCTATTCACATTCATATTATTCTCAGCTATTTTCGTGAGCTTCATATTGGTGATATCTCTTACTTTTACTACTTGATCATTGTATACATTAGTTGGGCCTTGCAATGTTAAATTATTTATTTGCTTTGATCATTAGACCTCTATAATTGTAATCTTATATTTTTAGACTAAGTGTTGTCTAAAGGATTTTAATCCCGGTGGATTAAGGTTTATTTACAAACAGGTTCAAGGAAGCTTAGGTGCTTAAGGGGTGAGTGTGCTCAAGTGAATTATTGTAATTCAATTTGATAGAATCTATTTTGTAACAAGGGTCATTTAAAGAAATAATAGCGAGTCTCAAATACTAGTTGGTATTGGACGTGGACTAGGCTATTATTATAGAGGGTAATAGCTGAACCACGTAAAAATTCTTGGTGTTATTTTATTGCTTGTTTTACTTTAATATTTCTCAAGATAGTTAATTTTCTTAATAATTAAAATATAAACATTTGCTTCATCTTGAGATATTGTGTTAACACCAAGTATTCTATTTGACTTATAAATTCACAAAGATATTTTCTTAAACAAAAATTCAATTCGGTAGACTACATTCATTCAGCAAGCTGCATTCTTCAATATAGTAGGCTATATTCAATAGTTTGAATTCAAAGTTTAAAAATTGGTCATAGTTTGTTCCCACACTTATTCAACCACCCTTCTAAGTGTGCTTTATCTTAATTTCATAAAGGAACAAGCTAGTCATTAGCCTTGTTCTTCCCCTTGTCTTTCCCAGAGACACTTCCTTGTTCCGCCTTAACTGAAAGGTTTTAAATAAGCAAGAATGAGCACAAATTGCCCAACAAGTAATATACAACAAGGGTAATGAGTATTATATCACGAGTTTGAAATATCAATGTATAGTCTCCAAGATAGTTCAGAGTCTTAGAATAATATCATGAACAATGAGGATCAATAATTCTCGAATCAAATCTTTGGAATATGAAATGATAGTTCAATATAGATCAACGTATATATATGAATTGAAAGGCTATCAACGTATTCAACTGAGTAAAATAATTTATATTGAGCAGTCACTAAGGACTATTGAACATCTACTAGAATTACCAATATTAAACTGATAACCCAAAAGAATTTAAGTACGATAGATGATTAGTCTACAATACTCTATGTTATGCATAACACCACAGTAATATTCACGCGTGTGTTAGGGTTTCCAACAATATACACTCCCCCTTACCATAAGGGTTGTTCAACTCGAGGTTTTCAAGATTTCGCTTTTGATCAATTGGTTTGGACAGTTTTATAAACATGCATATAGTCTAGCCAAATCAAATGGCATAAATACTTTCACAATATTCAAGAACAATACCAAGTTCAACATGAATAATAGTTTTCACAAGAGTTTAAACATACTAGCTCAATTGAACGAGTAAGTAAGATAACTTGCATTCAAAGAGATAAGGTTTAGATACTTGTTAACGATAATCATTGACTAAAGTATTGCAAGGGTTTAGGATACTTGTCTTAAGCGTAGTTTATCCACGTTAAGAAATGAACACTTTCGAATCCTATTTATAGTATATTGTAAGTATAGGATGCCCATTAGCTAACACATTCGTTACTTAAGCTTGATATGATTAAAGTATACACATACGGTACAAAATCAGCTTATAGGTTTATCACAAAATCGAGTACCTAGTTACTTCATAAGCAAATTTAAAATGCTCAAGATTAAGACCTTTTTATCCATGGACTTTCATTATATAAGGCAAACACTATCTTATTACTTAATCATCACATATATATATATGTATCAGTAGGGTGTAAACCATTTATAGCACTGTAGGCATCATATAAGCTTACTGTTCAAAATCAGATTGTCAAATTGCAAAACTTCGATTCGGTAAAAACGCAAGATACCAATGGCTAAGCCTAGTTTAGTTGGCACAGAATTCTGCTGACCCTCTCCGCCAAGCCAAGGCTAAGCTGTTGCCTTGTGGTTTCTGTCTGGCATGGATATAACATTCACACATAATATATATTATCATGTCAAAGGAGCTTTCGTGTCTCTCAAGTCAATCTAGGTCCCTTCTTTCATAATATGGTTCTAAGTTGAACATTTTAACAAGTTAAGGCCATTCAAGGTCATGAAACCACAAAGTCTAACATGATGGCTTTTTAAACATATACGGTAGTCATATAACTCATATTAGGCATGCTTATGAGTATTCATATTGCAGACATGTAACTATTTTAGTTATTATTTTGAAAACATGTTTTATTTTGTCTTAACTTGATTTCACAACTCCTAACATAGTAGGCATATATGTATGATACATTAACAAGTCTAAAAGTATCATCAAACATGTTCATAAATGTCAGATTCTAACTCTCAAGGTAACATGTTAACATTCACATTCAAAGTTCGTATTTCCATTAGTAAAGTACTAATAAGTCCAACATGTTCATGCTTTCTTATGAATCATATAAACACAAGTTAACGGGTTATTCATGCATTTCTAAACCATACCAACATGCTTGCAAAGTCGGTATATAAACATGGCATACATACATATCAAGTTCATTTCTAAAGTTCTAAATTCATTTTAAACTACACACTTTTGTAAATCATGTATGCTAATCTAGTAAAACATGCTCACATTAGGTTAATATACTTATATATACACATCACACATGCTTGCATGCTGGTTTAAGCCATATTAATGGACCAACACTTAGCAGATTTTAAACAGAAGGCAAAAAATGAACACAGATGTTGGTAGCGGTGTGTCTTTTTGCAGTAGAGTTATCTGGCAAGAATCAAGGCTTACATCCTGGTTCAAGCCGTAAACGACCGCATCAGTAGGATTTCAACCCAACCACAGAAATCATTCACGAATTTGATTCTAAATAGTTATATAACAGTTTAAACATGCTTATATGGTTATATAACAACTATGTAAACATTACTCGATCCCCATTATCATCTAACTCAACATAATTAGGAAATTGATAATTTAAGAATGGAAATTTTGACAGAAACCAAAAATGAAGAACACGAAGTAATCTTATACCTTTGTAATTAGCTTGCTAATTCACACTTCTTCTACTGATGTGTATATAATTACTTACTCGATCTATGCTTTCAATTTCACACTTAAGCAATTCTCAGCAATGGAAAATGGAGAATGGGAGTCCATATTTTTAGAAAAATGATTACACAGACATTATAATTTCCCACTAAATCAAACCCATGGATTGAAGGATTTCATGAAGTTTGTTAAAGAGTTATTAGATGGTAGTTGATTTACATTATTATGCCCACTCCCTTGTTCATCATTGTTATCTAGTTTGCTAGCTTGAGCTTGGGAAAAGAAAAGGGAAATAGGCCTTAGCCTTTTGTTATACGCGTGAAGAGAGAAATGGGTCTTCTAATTTGGGACAAATCAACAACTCAGCATTCTTGCAACACTTAGGCTATACACTTATACACAATCCATATTGTTATGTTATATTTTATATTCATATCATCCATACATGGGTTATATCTTAATGTCACAATATAATTTACATAATTAATATTTCAAGGTAGTAGATGTGATATGGCAATGTAACATACATATAATTCATGTACATTTTATCATACCGGTGTAATCTACTTAGATATTATTCAATTAAATCCTATTAGTCAACCATTATCTATAATATATTCATGATATATTATTTTAATGTATACCCATATACATATTGTCATATACATATTTCATGATGTATTCATAACATATAGTTCCAATATGTTCACTCACATTGCTTCATACAATATAGTTTAATAAATCTTAATATATGGTTGCTATATATAGTATAGTCACATAAGTGTCGCACTACATTATATAATATAGTTGTATTTCATATATTTTATATATTTAATTATTGCATACTTGCACATAACAGTCAATATAATCTTATTATATTAATAACTTACTTATTTGTTTTATGTCAAATAGATAAATTATTCATCTTATTGATTAATTAAAAATAATATTAATTAATCCATTCCTCATTGATTAATGTAATTATTAATCTCTATAACAATTGTAGACACTCGAAATTTTCTGCATACCTGTTACTAACATTGCAGGAGGGCGGAATCGTCTTTCAGAGATAACCCTGGAAGATAGCTCAGTTCAATCCCGGAGACAACCCTGGGATATTCAGTATTACCATCTCGGAGATAACCCCGTGATATCCAGCTCAGACCCGAAAATATCACCGGAAGTTTCAGCCTCAATCCAGGAAATAACACCGGGAGTTTCAGTTTCAACCTCGGAGATAACCCCGAGAAGTGCAGTTCAAATACCGGAAAACACACAGAGAAGACTGTTTCATCTCGGAGATAACCCCGAGATACTCGGCCTCGATCCGAAAATAACACCAGGAAAGATAATATCAACCTTGGAGATAACCCCGAGGTATGCAGTTGCAGTTCCGGAGATAACCCTGGAAATGCTTGTTTCAAAGCCTATGCAAACAGCTTCAAACACTTAATAAAGCTCCGAGGCACTCATCTACCAAGTCCCGAGATAACCCCGAGAAGTCAGGCACATATCAGAAACAACATTGAGGATGGTCAACACCTGTAGCAGTCCAATCTCAGAGCTAACCCATAGCAACGACCGCTAAATCAGCTCAAACCAGAGATAACCCCGGTGAAGGGCATTACCGTTATTTTTCCATCTCAAAACCCACATCGCGCCGTCTTAACAACAACATATATACATTCTACACAACATTGTCCTACAAGAACCAAAGAGCGCAAATCCCGAGTGACTACTGCACAAGACAGCACACCAGATAGAAGTTGAAGCTTGAAAACATAGGGCATGGTCCCATCTTCCTGACTTCGTACAACCTCTAATCCCATGTCATTGTGTAGCTCTCAACAACATCATGATGTAAAAGGTCTTATACACCTCGATCGGACGCCCAAATTGAAGTTCTGAAAGTTCAAGGGAACATCATGTTGCATGCGTGCACGCATTGCCGAGATGGTGGGACCAGCATGGAACACAGGGCACCTGGTGCAGCTTGAGTGCATCTGGCATGCCAGTGAGGTACACCTGCAGCTCCCCTCTCTATAAATAGCGGGCTTGGGGCAGCCATTTTGCAAAGAGAAAAGGCGAGGAAGCCCTGTCCAATTTGCTTTGTGCACACAATAAATTGAGTGCATTCTCATTTTAAACACTTGTGAGCTTATATATATTATATATTTTACTCTACGAGAGCCGAAGTGTTCATCCTTTAAAGTTACTGAAGTCTTCTTTGGCAGTCCATTGTAAGCCTTCTTACACACCTTAAAGCCTTTCTCTTCATCTTTGCACACACTATTCTTCACATTGAGATTCATGTTATGTGTAGGCAGGACTTCTATCCGTTGTTTTATTTCATTTGTATATATATATATATATATATATATATATATATATATATATATATATATATATATATATATTAACGTTATCGAGTTATGCCTCGATTGAGCCTAGATTTTACATCCGGAGCGTTTATTTGCTTACAAATATATTGAATGTTTTATTTATTGATGCATATGGTGATATGTATAATAATAAATGGAATTGATTATGGACTATTGACCAATGTGATTGGATTTTATTTTAGTTGTATGCATGAATGTATGAGTTTTATTAAATGGGGTCTGTGTACCTCGTCTTCTCTAATTTTTCCATGATGTAATTTCTATCTCCATCCTATGTACTTCCCCTTAACTGCTGATCAAGGTTTCTATTTAAATTAAAAAGTTTATGTAACATGATTAGTTAGAATTATTTGAAGAATTAGAGACCAAGTAGCAAGGATCGCATGAAGACCCATTAGTTGCAGCTTTTTAAATACCTCCAGAAACTTGTTGAATTGCTTATCTTCCCTTTTCTTATTTAATCTCTGCGGATATGGAACTTGAGTATGAATTGGTGGTACTGAACTCTTAAGCGTCTCCTCTAAACCTGCTTTATCTTTCTCTTCCTGCTGAACCTCAGACTTTTCCAGATTTTCTTCCTTATCAACTGACTACTCTGCCTCGCGTGGCTGCGCGACCTCCTCAGTACAATTGGGCGCGATGGCGCGACTTACAGTGTCTAACATGTTTTTCCCAGATCTCAGTATGATAGCTTTACACTATTCCTTCCCGTCTCTTCTTGGATTTATCTCTATATTACGTGGAAATAAACCCTGGGGCCTGTTCGTAAGCATGTTCGCCATCTGCCCCATCTGAGTTTCCAGATTCTTAATAGCCACTGCTTGGCTTTTGATCATAACCTCTGTATTCACCATGTATTTCATCATCATCTCCTCCATTTCTGATTTCTTTTCTTGCTTAGGTGCAGTTGGAGTGTGATGTTGTTGTTGTTGAGAAAATCCTGGCAGAAAAGGTGGTCTAAGATTAAACTGTGGTTGCGCTG
The DNA here is from genome assembly GCA_020205605.1 of Panax ginseng. NCBI lineage: Eukaryota > Viridiplantae > Streptophyta > Magnoliopsida > Apiales > Araliaceae > Panax > Panax ginseng. Next base: position 59,638,076 of record CM035143.1, on the reverse strand, counting down.
GTTGTGTCTGAAACTGATTATTTGATTGAAACTGATTCTGCTAATTCCCTTGGTTATTTGACCAACTAAAGTTTGGATGATTTCGGTAATTGGGGTGGTATGTGTTCTGAAACTGACCTTGGTCTTTTCTGTAGTTGTTCATATACTGCACTAACTCTGAGCTGAAAGTACATTGATCTATCGAGTGTGACCCCGCATAAATCTCACATACAAATGCAACCGTCTTCGTTTTACCCTCTACTAATGTGTCTATTTTCTTTGCCATGATTGCCATCTGTGCTGACAACTGCGTGATAGCATCCACCTCCAACACACCTGCAACCTTGGGTTGTGGCATTCGAGATGTAGGATTCTAAAAATCGTTTGATGCCATCGTCTCAATAAGGTTATAGGCTTCTCATAGCTTTTTGCCCATAATGCCCCTCCTGCAGCTGCATCTACAATCATTCTCGATTGCCATCCCAATCCATTATAGAACGTGTTAATCACCATCCGATCTGGCATTCCGTGGTGTGGACACTTCCTCAGAATCTCTTTATATCTTTCCCATGCTTCATATAAGGACTCACCCTGTTGTTGCTCAAACTGAGAGATAGCTGTCCTTATCTTTGCAGTCTTAGCCATTGGAAAGAAGTTGGCTAAGAATTTCTGTGCTAAGTCCTCCCATGTAGTTATAGACCCTGCTGGCAAAGAATGAAGCCAACTTCTTGCTTTGTCCCTCAATGAGAATGGGAATAGCCTAAGTCTGATAGCATCCTCCGTCACACCGTTATATCTGAATGTATCACAAATTTTGATGAAACTCAACCGGTGCTCATTCGGATCGTCTGTAGCGGCACCCCCAAAATGTATTAAATTCTGTACCATCTGAATAATGCCCGTTTTTATCTCAAATATATGGGCTGCTATCGCTGGTCTGACGATGCTAGACTGTAATCCATTGATATTGGGCATGGAATATTCCTTCAGAGCCCTATGCTCCTCTCTTTGCTCTTCTCCTTGTACCTCGACTGCCATATTAGTTGTGGTACTGTCTAGCTGTGCTTGTAAATTTCTACGAGAACTAGCTTTCTAACCTCTCCCGTTTATGTTGTCCTGAATAGGTGTTAAGTTGGGGTTGGATGACCGTGTGCGCATAAAAATTTATCTAAATTCCTGAAGTAAAAACAAAAATGGAAATGAGATAAGAATGGATTTGTCTAAGTCATACAATATAGGTTAAAACTAATGATAATAATAATAATTTAAACGCCTTTTCCCGACAACGACGCCAAAAACTTGTTGCCTCTTTTTTAGTTCAACAAAAGAGCTCTAACTCATGCAAGCATACATGCGTCAACAAGTAATACAGAGCAAGTAAAGTATCGATCCCATAGGGAAAATTGTTTAACTAAAATTACTATGCATCAACTAAATCACTATATTTATATGCTCAAACTAATGAATATGATTGGTTTTTTTATTCTATTTGCAAATAATGATTAAACAATAAATAAGATGTAATAAATCAAATCTAGAAGTAATGGGATCCTAACTTCATTTAATATTTCATTTAATCACCACTATTATGCAAGACTTGTTCACATATCTCAGGAAAGTAGTCAAGAGCACTAAAAGAGTTATAGCTATTTTTCAATGCACTATGACCTACTTACACATCATCCACAAATGATACTCTATGTAATCATCAATATAACCAAAATCATTATATGTCTATGTGAAATTGCAACTATATTGAATTTAAGTTCAAGCCCTTATTCTAACTCATACGGTGAAACAATATATGTCTATCTGGTTCACGAAATACACAAGCCATATAAAACAGCCCCATATACGCATGTTATCATGACTACAATCCATACTTGCATGTTCATTGTCAATTCCATAAAAGTACTGAAACGAATGGTGATCAAGCATTCATACATGCAAAACAATCATGATAGAAATTCCAAATGATATGTAAATCAATCCAACATTCAAACATGCAATCAAACTACATATTAAAATCCGTTAGAATCCCATAATGGAGTTTAGTTCACGACTGAACCAAAAGTCATTATGGGATCAAATCTAGACATGATTAATAAACAAACAATTGAAAGATGAAAGGTAGAAACGATCACACCCAATTGCTGAATATAATCAACTATTAAAATTCTCATATGAATCCATCAAATACTAATAATAATCCACTCTGGTAGAAAATTCCAAGAAGAAGTAGAAAAGTAGAGTTTTGGTCTCCTTCTACGTTGGAATGTCTCCCAAAGAGTAAACCCTAGTTACGATGTTAAAAATACGTAAAACTGAATAATTCTCAATAATAAAATCCTCCTCTGACACCAGTCAGATATCGTTTAAAAACCAATTACACCCCTTTTAATTAAAAATTTAAATAAAATAAATCAGCATAAATTAGCATCGCTCCCTCCCCCAGTGTACTCCTTGCGCGGGCGCGCAACTTGCAGTGTGTTATGATCTCCAACCGGGTTCTCGTGCGGGCGCGCGTTCCCATGCTTGTTCTGTAATGCATGGCTTACGCACTTTTGGGTTCTTGTTTCAACTGCTTTGACTGACCGATCTATTCTCGCTTACTCATTCCTACTTAGCCTTCTACTTCTTGACCCTCATGCCACGCATATCACAGCTTATGTCTCGCTCATGCATCCATTCGCCTCATGCCTTCTAATTCCACCAAATTAGGCCGTTTCCTGCACTTTTTCACCAAAAGGAGTTTTAAGTATATGCAATGCAAACTAACATGAAATGCAACTAAAACACACTAAAATGTAATTGAGATAGGCATAGTTCGCGTGAATTGGTACTCAATAAGTAGGTATAAAACCCACTTATAAAATACCCCCAAACTTGAATTGTTTCTTGTCCTCAAGCAATGCATACTAATGAACAATGAAAATGCAGCTATATTACTATGCAACTAAATTATGATGCAACTAATCTCACATTGTCCAGCTATCACAGAAATTTAGTCCAAATTGCCTCAGCGAATTTTTCTAGATTCAAGAATACAGATTCAAACTAAACTGTAGGCATAATGTCATATACTCAAATAATTTATCAATACTATAGATATGTTGTGTGTGTGTTATGTTCACCAAAACTTGATTTAAGCATAGAATACACATACTAAACTGCTCAAAATAGAAAATTATAGTTTAAATCAAGATTCATGTATACATATGCTACAAAGACTATTCCAACATATCAAAACAAACTGAGGTTCAACAATGGGCTTAACTGCTTTATTTTTTTTACTTACGAGGGCGATTTTCTTACTTTTCCGCGGTGTTTATTGCTATTTTCTTTTTCTTTTTTCCTTTTTCAAATGACTGTGCAATGTCTTACTGCATTAGGCAACACTGCTATCCCTTAGCGAGCTTTCAACCAACGACTCCCAGACCATGAAAGACCTTAGGGCGCTAGGTGTAGAGACAATCCCCTCGGGCGTACTTATTCAAGTAGCCAGGGCCCCGAAATAAGACTAGCCACGTTATTACTATTACTCTTTCTTTTTTTTATACATACATACCCATGTTTTCCCAAAGTTTAAAAATCAATGTTATAAACCGTCTAAGTTACTTTCCATAGATTTCCCTTTTTAAAACTATATTTTCTATCGAATAATGCAACACATCCTTCTTATACCTACAAGTGATTGTGAACACATTCGTGCAAACCGAAAACATTTAAACAACAACATGAACTTCATCGTGTAAAATAGTATAGCTAGGTTCATGTTATCCAACATACTCAAAAATCGTTTAAAAATTCACTATCATCATCGGCTAGACAAAAATTTCTATACGGCAAGAACTGTGAGATATGCAAACTAAACATGAACATGCAACAATATACGCAAAAGTAAACTATATGATGCAAAAATTTAAACAAAACATGCGAAAACTACAAAATTAAACTACATTACTATCCCAATACCCCCAAACTTATAATATTCAATGCCCCATTGAATGAAGATAAAGGGTAACGAAAAACTCTCCTAATGATCAGTGTTACCACCCTCCTCAGGTGGTGAATCTAGTGGTGGATATGGCATTCCTGTGCCGAACTGAGGCCACACTAGCGTCGTTTTTCACAAGAAAAGCTTCGGCCAAAGCCCTCATGAGTCCTGTCGAAAACGTGCCCAGATTATCGTACATGGCATTGACTTTTCGTTCCAACCTTTAGAGCTGGCGATCACCATGGGTGGCATGTATTTACGTGGACGAGCCTGCCTCATCTGTCTGAGGGGGCTGTTGTGACGTCTCTGGAAAAGTAGGCTGAATGATAAATCCTCGTTCGCATGGATGCGGTTCACCTCCCGTCCAATCCTCAAATTTTATAATTGTGGCATGAGTTATATCCTGGCTTGGGTATTGCATTTGTTCGTTGCCCCAGTTGCATCCCTGATGAACACATAGCATAGCGACCACTGATGTGTGTGGAATGCTCCCAATGGTGCCTCCCCGCAAATATCACAATATATTCTGATGGATGAGATGGCCAACGTCAATGTATTTCCCGATGATTATGCCCCATAGAATAATTTCCCTCTCAGCTGTGATTTTGTGCTGATGAGAGGAAGGCACGAGCTTGCCATATATGAATAGATTCCACGCCTTTGCATAACGGTTCAGGGTTGCGGCTGGGAATATGCGAGGTTGAGTCGTGCCAACTTTATAGGTCCATTTCATGCTAGGCACGCACAACTCAGCAATAACCAACTCCAAGTCTGTCCCCGAATGTGCACCGATGACCCAATTAGCAGCCCCTGTTGGCGGTGTATCGGTAAGTCCAAAAATGGTGCGGATGGCATGGGGTCTGTAATCTATCTCGACACCGTGAACCAAAGCTATACCGCTCATGGTGACCTTGGCATTGGCGTAAAACTCCCGGACTATGCTCATCGGAATGGGCGTGGGAGTGGCAGTCAGTCCACCCCAGCCTCTCGCATGAATCATGGCACATAATTGCCCATCTTGCCTCTCTGGTTTGAAACCGCGCTCCTTGATAAATGTCTTCGCCACGATTAGGTAGTACTTCTGCTGAGCTTCCAAGTTGAGAAACTTGGTGTGGTCAACAATATCCTCCCCTTGGCTGCCCGATGAGGATGAAGAAGAAGATGAAATAAAGCGTACTCGCTTAGGCCCCATTTGCAGTTGATACACTTCGCACCGATGATATGACTGAGAATGAAAAAGAACAAATGATGATGTTTCTCTCCAAATTCATTCTGCCCAACCAAATAGAAACCTTAATTTTCTACTGCAATTTGATGAGAACGGGTAGAGTAGAACGTGGAAGAGATCATGGATAATCACGTGTTGGAGAGATGTACGGCTTCAATTTGTAACTGATAGATAGATAGAGACGTGAGTTATGGAGAGATAGTGTGTTTGCTCTTCTGTTTTGTTTGCAAATGAGAGTCCAACCTATCTCCATCATGTTTTTAAACTAAAATTTTTTTCCGTCGTCTGCATTGTCAGCGTGGGCGCAGGCGAGTTTTAATGAAATTTGGTGCGTGGTAAAAGCAATGGACAAATCTGGTCTGGTACTCATATCGCGCGGGGGTGCGAATTGGTGCTGCAGTTGTTGCGCGGCCGCGCGTCCCTGATATCTGCATTGCTAGCTCTTAGTTTTCTAGAATCTTCAAGACAGAACTGCATGCTCTCCAATACACCTGCAATAACATCAATAGACCTTATCAAAGCATGGTTTACTAAATAAAAATGAATGCCTATTTTGTCTCCCTAATTTTAATGCAATGCATGCACGTGCTCTTCTGTGATTAGACTACAATGAATGAGTATATAACGGTACTCATACTATCCTAACAAGTAATGAGAATAAGCTAAACTAATAACTTGAACTAAATAAATACTACGTAGAGATAGAAACTATGGGTTGCTTCCTATCAAGCGCTAAGTTATAGTCAATTAGCTTGACTGTCTCTGAGTCTAATGTCGCAGATAGATTCGAGGTGACTTTCTTCATGTCCACCTCACCACCAAAATCACTCTTAAATCTCTGACCATTCACGTTAAGATGCTTGTCCGAAAACTTATTACATACTGCAATGGTTCCATACGGTGGAGAGATATCCAGATATTGAACGAATTTATTTAATTCCTCATCCTCTACATCTGAATTTTCAGCAATGATGCTTCTCAGTGGTTCACTATCCACTATACTCTGCACTTCATCATTTAGAACCCGGTTCACCACATCAACCCGGAAGCATTCTTCTTCAGCTGTTGGGAACTTCATTGCCTTAAAGACGTTAAAGGTCACCTCCTGATCATGTACACGCATCGTGAGTTCCCCTTTTTTCACATCTATCGAAGTCCTGCCTGTGGCTAAGAATTGTCTCCCCAGTATAATTGGTATACTTTTATCTTCCTCGTAATCCAAAATGATGAATTCAGCCGGAAAGATAAATTTGTCCACCTTTACCAAGACATCTTCAACAAGTCCCCATGGATACGTGATGGATCTGTTAGCTAACTGTAATGCTATGTTTTTTGGCCTTGGGAGCAGTAATCCCAATCGATTGAATCTTCGATAAAGGCATCAAATTTATGCTTGCCCCAAGATCACACAAACATTTTTCAAAATTCATCTTCCCGATTTAGCACGGGATGGTGAAATCGCCGGATCCTTCAACCTTGGGGTAACCTCGTCAAGTACTACATCGCATTCTTTCATAAGGCCACTGTCTCAAATTCGTCTAATCTCCTTTTCCTTGATAGTATACACTTCATAAACTTTGCATAGCTTGGCTTTTGTTCCAATGCCTCGGCGAACGGTATATAGATTTCCAGCTTTTTAAATACCTCCAGAAACTTGCTGAATTGCTTATCTTCCCTTTTCTTATTTAATCTCTGCGGATACGGAACTTGAGTATGAATTGGTGGTACTGAACTCTTAAGTGTCTCCTCTGAACCTGCTTTATCTTTCTCTTCCTGCTGAACCTCAGACTTTTCCAGATTTTCTTCCTTATCAACTGACTGCTCTGCCTCGCGTGGACGCGCGGCCTCCTCAGTGTAATTAGGCGCGGGCACGCGACTTGCAGTGTCTGCCGTGTTTTTCCCAGATCTAAGTGTGATAGCTTGACACTGTTCCTTCCCGTCTCTTCTTGGATATGTCTCTGTATTACTTGGCAATGAACCCTGGGGCCTGTTAGTAAGCATGTTCGCCATCTACCCCATATGAGTTTCCAGATTCTTAATAGTCACTGCTTGGCTTTTGATCATAACCTCTGTATTCGCCATGTATTTCATCATCATCTCCTCCATTTTTGATTTCTTTTCTTGCTGAGGTGTAGCTGGAATGTGATGTTGTTGTTTTTGAGAAAATCCCGACAGAAAAGGTGGTCTAAGATTAAACTGTGGCTGCGCTGGTTGTGTCTGAAACTGATTATTTGATTGAAACTGATTCTGCTGATTCCTTTGGTTATTTGACCAACTAAAGTTTGGATGATTTTGGTTGTTTGGGTGGTATGTGTTCTGAAACTGACCTTGGTCTTTTTTGTAGTTGTTCACATACTGCACTGACTCTGAGCTGATAGCACATTGATCTGTCGAGTGTGACCCCGCATAAATCTCACATATAAATGCAACCGTCTTCGTTTTACCCCCTGCTAATGTGTCTATTTTCTTTGCCATGGCTGCCATCTGTGCTGACAACTGCGTGATAGCATCCACCTCCAACACACCTGCAACCTTGGGCTGCGGTATTAGAGATGTAGGATTCTGAAAATCGTTTGATGCCATCGTCTCAATAAGGTTATAGGCTTCTCATAGCTTTTTGCCCATAATGCCCCTCCTGCACCTGCATCTACAATCGGTCTCGACTGCCATCCCAATCCTTTATAGAACGTGTTAATCACCATCCAATCTGGCATTTTGTGGTGTGGACACTTCCTCAGAATCTCTGTATATCTTTCCCATGCTTCATATAAGGACTCGCCCTGTTGTTGCTTAAACTGAGAGATAGTTGTCCTCATCTTTGCAGTCTTAGCCATTGGAAAGAACTTGGCTAAGAATTTCTGTGCTAAGTCCTCCCATGTAGTTATAGACCCTACTGGCAAAGAATGAAGCCAAATTCTTTCTTTATCCCTAAATGAGAATGGGAATAGCCTAAGTCTGATAGCATCCTCCGTCACACCGTTGTATCTGAATGTATCATAAATTTCGATGAAACTCAACAGGTGTTCATTCGGATCGTCTGTAGCGACATCCCAAAACTGTAGTAAATTTTTTACCATCTGAATAGTGCCCGTTTTTTTCTCGAATGTATTGGTTACTATCGCTGGTCTGACGATGCTAGACTATAATCCATTGATATTGGGCATGGAATATTTCTTCAGAGCCCTATGCTCCTCTCTTTGCTCTTCTCCTTGTACCTCGGCTGCCATATTAGCTGTGGTACTGTCTAACTGTGCTTGTAAATTTCTACGAACACTAGCTTTCCAACCTCTCCCGTTTATGTTGTCCTGAATAGGTGTTAAGTTGGGGTTGGATGACCGCGTGCGCATAAAAATTTATCCAAAATCCTGAAACAAAAACAAAAATGGAAATGAGATAAGAATGGATTTGTTTAAGTCATACAATATAGGTTAAAACTAATGATAATAATAATAATTTAAACGCCTTTCCCCGGCAACAGCGCCAAAAACTTGTTGCCTCTTTTTTAGTTCAACAAAAGAGATCTAACTCATGCAAGCATATATGCGTCAACAAGTAATACAGAGCAAGTAAAGTATCAATCCCATAGGGAAAATTGTTTAACTAAAATTACTATGCATTAACTAAATCACTATATTTATATGCTCAAACTAATGAATATGATTGGTTTGTTATTCTAATCGCAAATAATGATTAAACAATAAATAAGATGTAATAAATCAAATCGGGAAGTAATGGGATCCTAACTTCATTTAATATTTCATTTAATCACCACTATCATGCAAGACCTGTTCACATATCTCAGGAAAGTAGCCAAGAGAAGTAAAAGAGTCATAGCCATTTTTCAATGCACTATGACCTACTTACACAACATCCACAAATGATAGACTCTATGTAATCATTAATATAACCAATATCACTATATGTCTATGTGAAATTGCAACTATATTGAATTTAAGTTCAAGCCCTTATTCTAACTCATACGGTGAAACAATATATATCTATTTGGTTCACGAAATACACAAGCCATATAAAATAGCCCCTGTGACGCCCCCAAAATAGGTTTACATCACCCATTCTGAGTTGTCAATACACGGTACAGAAACAACTACAACATTATTATTACAATAGTAAAACTGTGAGTTTGAATACAAATATTATCTTCTAGACAATATCTATTCCCAAATAAATCCTCATCACATTTATTGATATATTATTTTACAAAAATGGTGAGGACTACTAAACAACTCTGTCTATAACCATCATTCCATACCCCGACTCGTACTCGCTACATTCTCGCCTCCTGAGAAGAAAAATGGAACAAAAAGGAAAAGGATGAGCTCAACTAGCCCAGTAAAGAATATTATGACTAAGATAATATACAACAAAATTATCGTTAGTCTTCAACAGGGAAAAATCTAATAGAATACAATAGACAACAAGTTTTAAATCAATATTCGCAGCGGAAATAATAATTCATTAGAAGAGTTAAGTAGAGAATGCAAACTACTATCTTCTATGTATGAATTTTAAAGTTCGTCGTCTATCTTTTATCCCTGTAACATCAATCAATATATATCTGGAATCACATATTCATCTTTGCACTACAGGCCAAAGATATTCATCAATTGGTCATGTTCATCTAAACACCTGTTCATCTTTGCACTACGGGCCAAAGATATTCATCGAAATCATTCATCTTGCACTACTGAGCCAAAGATATTCCATAATATCATCATTTAAGACCGAGGATGATGAAAAATATTTTTAAAGAAACGAATCCAAAGTGAATCAAAATGACAAGGATTAAGGATTAAGGATTCGTACTTTGTTTTATCCACGTCCAAAAATACTCAAAAAAAATATGGTGTAAAATTCAAGAATGATCAAAACATGGATACAATCAAAGCTAGTATCCGTAATAGATATTTTGAACGAAAAGAAATTTTTTATTTTTTGATGAATAGTGCCAGATTCGTGAATAAGATCAGTATCACGTGAATGGTACCAGTATACGTGAATAGTAACCCCAAACACTAAAAGTTCTAAATTTGATTAAAAGTTCAGATCAGAGATTTAAGCATAATGATATTAGAATAAATAATATCATTTAAAAAATAATAATCCCTTACCTCGAAAGACAGTACTTCTAGTTGAAACGTCGGATATTGACTATGACTTGAACTTGCACCGTATAGCAATACTCAAAGTATACTCAAAATACTCACAAGAATACGCTCGATAATATAGAGAGAGAAAACTTCAGTTTCTGGTGTAATTTTCAATTTTAACCTAAGCACCCTATTTATAGGAAAATGCTTAGAACACCAAAGTAGAAAATTTAATTTAATAATATTATTATTATTTCTACAACTTCCTATGCATACCAACTGAATTCAACCATTAAAACACATGCAAGACCCATACTCAAATCACCAAAAATGTTTTTCATATTAAAAATATTTTAAACTTTCAAAAATCAATTATTTCGGAGCTTCGGAACTTCAATAATTCATAATAAATAGCCCTTTTATCAGAAAATTAGAATCTTGCGTGTTTTTATAGGAAATTCAATTCTCTACAACTTTCTGAGTAAGAAAATGTTTCCAAATTCCAAATGTAAATTGGAGAAATCCACAAACCAAGGCGATTTTATTGTGCTACAATCAAATTTCAAATAAGAAATTGGGTCCACCAACATGTTTAACATGTTTTAAACATTTATTGCAACAAAAATACTCTTTCTCCTCAGATACTCATATATCACACATTCATTATAAAATATCACCATTATTATATTATTAAAAATATAATAATATATTTAAATGAATTATTTTATCAGAAAAAGATAAAATTTTAATTTTCAACAATTGTCACATTAAAAAATTTTCTCCATCTATATCCACATAAAATTAATATTTTCCTCATCATATAAATCAATAATTAATTATTCACAAATAATATTACAGAATCACATTATTGACAACCAGACAATTCCCAGGAAAAAGGGGGCTTTCCAATAAAAATTTCTCCTTACTGGCGCGCAATTAGGTGACCAAACCTCTCCTTAGACAGAACTTTCTAGACGTTGCCAATAATGTTATCTAATAATATTATTCAGATAATATGAGTTATTGCTTCGATAATAAAAAATATTGTGTAATGATAATTATTGAAACAACAGCAATATAAAATATCAACACAACAATTATTAAATCAATAAAATATTGAACAGTAATTACTGTAACCATTATTGAGTAGTTCCTTCTTACGTAAGAGTCAATAATTGGTGCAATACCAAAGTGTCTTCTTGTGAAACAACGATATTACTATGTTTTAACCATAGGGTATTTCAACAAAGGTATACCAGAATAACTACGCTCAGAGTTATTTTTAAACAACTTATATTTATCGCTTTTTTTCCTCAAATCGCTTTTTCAGTTATGGGGCCCACACACATGGTCGCGGCATTGCATTTAATATTCCCAGAAGCATTTAATATTCCACCACCAAACTAATATTCCCCGACAATAATGAATATTTTATAACCATTTGCTTATTTTGAAATACTTGCGTATTTTACCCATAACTATCCACATTAATCAAATCAACCCTTACTATTTCAAAATAATAATTAGAAGAAATTAAATTTCATTTATTAATTATTTGGGGTCTTACAACCTCCCCTCCTTATGAAATTTCGTCCTCGAAATTGACATACGTACATGGTGTTTCGAAAAGGTGAGGATACCTCGCTTTCATTTCCGTATCCAATTCCCAGGTCATTTCCTCTATAGCATGGTTCCTCCACAAAACTTTAACTTGTGGTATGACCTTCTTGCGTAGGACATGCTCCTTCCTATCCAAGATCTTGACAGGTACCTCCTCATACGTTAAGTCTTTGGCTATCTCGTCCTGGTTCTAACTCAATAACGTGGTTCGGTCTTTCACATATTTACGAAATACGATATGTGAAACACATTATGAACACGAGACATACTTGGAGGTAATGTGAGTCTATAGGCTACATTTCCTACTCGGTCAAGAATTTGAAATGGACCAATAAATCGTGGATTGAGCTTTCCTCTCTTCCCAAATCTTGTAACTCCCTTCCATGGAGAAACTCGCAACAATACATGATCCCCTATACAAAATTCCACGTCCTTTCGATGAAGATCCACATAACTCTTTTGTCGATCTTGTGCCGTTTGTATACGTTATCGAATCATTTGGATCTTTTCGGTAGTCATACGTACTAACTTGGGTCCCAACAATGTTGCTTCACCCACCTCATCCCAACATATTAGAGAGCGACACTTTCGTCCATATAATGCTTCAAATGGAGCCACACCTATACTTGCCTGATAACTGTTGTTCTAGGAGAAATCCACCAATGGTAAATACTTATCCCAACTGCCCTTGAAGTCTAGGACACAGAGTCTTAATAGATCTTCAAGAGTTTGAATAGTCCTCTCTGATTATCCGTCCGTTTAAGGATGGTATGCGTCGAATCAATCAGAACTGCGCTCATAGCTTTTTGCAAGCTAACCCAAAATCTTGAAGTGAATCTTGGGTCACGATCCAAACTATGGATATTGGCATGCCATGCAACCTCACAATCTCATTTACATATATACTAGCAAGACGTTCAAGGGAATAAGTCTCCCGTATTGGCAAGAAATGAGCAGACTTGGTTAATCTATCAACAATAACCCAAATAGCATTGATGCCTTGAGAAACCGTAGGAAGACCCGTAACGAAATCCATGGTAATGTGTTCCCACTTCCATTTCGGAATCTCAAGTGGTTGCAACGGACCCTTAGGTACTAGATGCTCTGCCTTTACACGTTAAAAAGTTGAACACATCGAGATAAACTTTGCAATCTCTCTCTTCATATTGTTCTACCAAAATGTATGTCGAAGATCACGATACATTTTGGTACTTCCAGGATGGATTGCAAACGGTGTATTGTGTGCCTCCATCATGATCTTGTACTTCAATTCAGAGTCGTTAGGAACACAAAGTCTGGAGTGGACTCAAAGTTTTCCTTCATCATCGATTCTCTCTTCCGGAATAGCACCTTCTTGTACTTTCTTATTCATAAGCATCAGCTCCGGGTCGGTGGCTTGAGCAACCTTAACTTTTTCTATTAAAGTTGGCTCTGTATGCGTATACTTGACATCCATCGCTTTCGCTCCTCGCATATGATCTTCTACTCAACGCACAAGAACCACGCTCGCTTTCGAGGATGGTATTGAATAGTGTGGTCGTAATCTTTCAACAACTCAAGCCAACGTCGTTGCCGCATGTTGAGTTCCTTTTGCGTGAAGAAATATTTAAGGCTTTTATGGTCTGAATATATCTCCACTTTCTCCCCATATAGATAGTGCCTCCATATCTTTAGCGCGAAAACAACTGCTGCCAACTCTAGATCATGAGTAGGATAATTCCTCTCATATTCTTTAAGTTGTCGCGAGGCATAGGATATGACTTTCCCACGTTACATGAGAACACATCCTAACCCTTTGCGCTCAAGCATCGTCAGAGATAACAAATCCATCCGTATCGGATGGTATTGTTAGAAAAGTGCCAAATAAGTCTCCTCTTAAGCTCTTGGAAACTCTTCTCGCATTCCTCGCTCCATACTTAATTTTATATCTTTCCGAGTCAATTTGAGTTAATGGAGTAGCGATTCAAGAAAATCCTACCACGAATCTCCGATAATAAACCATTAAGCCCGTAAATCGCGATACTTTGGTCCATCGACTTCGGTTGCTCCCAACTTTGTATTGCTTCAATCTTCGCCGGATCAACAGATACTCCATGTTTCGACACCACGTGCCCAATGAATGCTACTTCCTCAAGCCAAAACTCACATTTCTTTAACTTGGCATAAAGCTTGTTTTCACGAAGCCTTTGGAGTACCAGCTTCAAATGGTACTCATGATCTTCACGGCTTTTGGAATATATGAGGATGTTATCAATAAAGACAACAACGAATCGATCCAAATATTCCTTGAATACTCGGTTCATCATATCCATGAAAGTCAGCAGGAGCATTAGTCAATCCAAAAGACATGACTAGGAATTCATAATGCCCGTCTGGGGAGTTCTAAAGGTAGTCTTTGGAATATCCTCGGTTCTAATCTTCATTTAATGATATCCGTAAGCTAAGATCGATTTTTGAAAAGAATTGTGCTCCTTGTAATCGGTCAAACAGTAATCAATACGAGGTAGAGGATACCTATTCTTGATTGTGACATGGTTCAATTCCGATAGTCAATATTAAAGTCGCGATACTCCCGTCTTTCTTCTTTACTTAATAAAACAGAGCACCCCAAGGAGATGTACTAGATTTAATGAAAACGGATGTCCAACAACTCCCGTAGTTGGACCTTTAACTCGAAGTTCAATAGAGCCATTCGATATGGGGTTTTAGAAATGGGCTTTGTACCAGTTCAAGATCAATAAAGAATTCAACTTCACGCTCGGGGTAGACCGGGAAGTTCTTCAAGAAATACGCCAGAAAGTCAATAACAACAGAATATTATTCAAATTTGACGTGTCTTTATTCAAATCCATAACATGGGCTAAGAAAGCTTGACATCCGCTTTTCAATAAACGAATAGCTTTATGATTAGATATGACATGTTGATTGATTTTAATGGTTTAGTTGCTTGAATTGCATAACAAAGTTGTTTAAGAATATGAAAGCTAACAACCTTACTTAAAATAATCAATTTTGGCATGATGAGTAGTTAACCAATCAATCCCTAAAATCACATCAAAAGCAAGTATCTTTAAAGAGATAAGGTCAATGGTAAGGTGATGATGCCAACTTGAATCAAACAAGATTTATAAATAGTGGATGTGATGAAAGTTTCTCCTAACGGAGTTTCCACAGAGATAGGTCAAAGTCTAATTTTTCCGAGTCAAATTTAAACGTTGAGCACAAGTAGGAGAGATAAATGAATGGGTAGCACCCCAGATTCAGTAAAGTATAAACTTCACAAGAATTTATGATTAGCTTACCCGTGATCACCTCGCTTGGGTTCCTCGATTTTGACCAAATCACAACAAATTCTCTTCCAGAACCGCTGACTTTGACTTTTTCGGGACAATCTTTTGAGTCACCGTCCCTCGTTGAACTAGGTTTCGCTACCGCATAATCCCGAAAGCGATATGTCCTTCCTTTCCACAATTATAGCATACCTTGAACTGCTGTGGGCGGTTTGACCGATATGTCCCTCTTTTCGTAGATTTGTAGCATATACGACCATGGTCGTTCTCCTCCCTTAGAACCGATTCTTTTAAGCATTGTCGTCTTCACATGGTCGTTGTTAAATCTCCTCTTTTTAAAATCTCCTCCTGACTCGCTTCTTCTATTTTCATGGCCATGATTACCACCAGAGTGGTTACCATTTTTGTCCGTCTTTTTCTTTTCTCCGCTTAGTTATCATTGTTTTTGTTGACCGCCATCTCCTAGATGATCCTCACGGTTGTGGTCCTCGGTTGACCGTACTCGTTATCTCGCTCTAATAATTGAGCCCTGTTTACAACATCTGAGTAGAGAGAAAATTTATGAGAAATGAGATACTGACGTATGCCGGGTTTCAAACCTCTAAGAAACATCCGCGTCATACGTTCCTCATTCTCCACCAAATGAGGTGCAAACCTGGATAACTCTGCAAACTTTGCCTCGTACTGAGACACCGTCATGTTGTTTTGCTCTAATCTGATGAACTCCACTTCCTTCATATGACGAACACTTTCAGGAAAGTATTTGTCATTAAATAGTTTCTGAAATGTCTCCCAAGACATGCTGAGTGCGGCTGGATGGGTATGCTTCACAGACTCCCACCAGTAGTCTGCCTCGCCACGGAACATAAAGGTGGCGAATGGAACCTTCTGTTCCTCCGTGCATCCCAAGACATCGAATATCTTGGTAATTTGCTTGACCCATGTTTCCGCCATGATCGGATCTGGCTTTCCCTTAAATTCTGGTGGTCCCAACTCTTTGAACTGCTTGGCTGTGACAACCCGTGAATTGCTATCATTTCCTCCTGTATTTTGAACACGATTCTCCTCGTCGATTTTTTTGCATGAACCGCAAAAAGCTTCTAAACATCCCTCATTCATCATCGCTTTCGGTGGTGTTGTTCACAGGAGGAACATTGCCCACTTATTGCACGTTCTCCTCGCTGGTGAGTACCAAAGGCGTCTCCACTGGCCTCATTTCCTTTGTTAATATTCTCGGTCGACATTCTCAAATACTTGTCATAAAACAAGGGTTAATTAAGCAAATCAATATATCACATAATATCCCTATATCTCGACCAACTAACAAATAAGCTTAGGTAGGACACACTAGCGAAGGATTTACTCGTATCTCCCTCCTAGTTCTATTCCCGATCTCCGCCAGAGATCATATCCCTAAGCTCGATACCAACCGTGACGCCCCCAAAAAAATAGGTATACATCACCCATTCCGAAAGTTGTCAATACACTGCATGTAAACAACTACAACTTTATTATTACAATAGAAAAACGTGAGTTTGAATACAAATATTATCTTCTAGACAATATCTATACCCAAATAAATCCTCATCACATTTATTGATACATTATTTTACAAAATGGTGAGGACTACTAAACAACTCTGTCTATAACCATCATTCCATACCCCAGGACTGCATACTCGCTTACATTCTCGCCTCCCGAGAAGAAAAATGGAACAAAAAGGAAAAGGGTGAGCTCAACTAACCCAAAGAAGAATATTATGACTAAGATAATATACAAAAAATTATCGTTAGTCTTCAACAGAAAAATCTAATAGAATACAATAGACAACAAGTTTTAAATCAATATTCGCAATGAAATAATAATTCATTAGAAGAGTTAAGTAAGCGAATGCAAACTACTATCTTCTATGTATGAATTTTAAAGTTAATTGCCTATCTTTTATCCTTATAACATCAATCAATATATATCCGAATCAAATATTCATCATTGCACTCTGAGCCAAAGATATTCATCAATTGGTCATGTTCATCTAAACACTGCTCATCTTTGCACCACGAGCCAAAGATATTCATCAGAAATCATTCATCTTTGCACTACAGGCCAAAGATATTCCATAATATCATCATTTAAGACTGAGGATGATGAAAAATATTTTTAAAGAAACGAATCCAATTGAATCAAAATGACAAGGATTAAGGATTAAGGATTCGTACTTTGTTTTATCCACGTCCAAAAATACCTCAAAAATAATCATAGTGGTGTAAAATTCAAGAATGATCAAAACATGGATACAATCAAAGCTAGTATCCAGAATAGATATTTTGAACGAAAAGAAATTTTTTTATTTTTTGATGAATAGTGCCGTATTCGTGAATAGTACCGTATACGTGAATGGTACCGTATACGTGAATAGTAACCCCGACACTAAAAGTTCTAAATTTGATTAAAAAGTTCAGATCAATACTTCGGCATAATGATATTAGAATAAATAATATCATTTTAAAAAAATAATATCCTTACCTTGAAAAAAGACAAGATTTAGTTGAAACGTCGGATATTGACTATGACTTGAACTTGCACCGTATAGCAATACTCAAAGTATACTCAAAATACTCACAAGAATACGCTCGATAATATAGAGAGAGAAAACTTCAGTTTCTGGTGTAATTTTCAATTCTAACCTAAGCACCCTATTTATAGGAAAATGCTTAGAACACCAAAGTAGAAAATTTAATTTAATAATATTATTATTATTTCTACAACTTCCTACGCATACCAACTGAATTCAGCCATTAAAACACATGCAAGACCCATACTCAAATCACCAAAAATGTTTTTCATATTAAAAATATTTTAAACTTCCAAAACTCAATTATTTCGGAGCTTCGTAACTTCAATAATTCATAATAAATAGCCTTTTATCAGAAAATTGAATCTCAGAGAGTTTTTATAGGAAATTCAATTTTCTACAACTTTACTGAGTAAGAAAATGTTTCCAAATTCCAAAGTAAATTGATTAAATCCACAAGCAGACGATTTTACAAAGCTACAATCAAATTTCAATCAAGAAATTGGGTCCACCAATATGTTTAACATGTTTTAAACATTTATTGCAACAAAAATACTCTTTCTCCTTGTATACTCATATATCACACATTCATTGTAAAAATATCACCATTATTATATTATTAAAATATAATAATATATTTAAATGAATTATTTTATTAGAAAAAGATAAAATTTTAATTTTCAACAATTGTCACATTAAAAAATTTTCTCCATCTATATCCACATAAAATTAATATTTTCCTCATCATATAAATCAATAATTAATTATTCACAAATAATATTACGTAATCACAATATTGACAACTGTGCAATTCCTGGAAAGAGGGGTTTTCCAATAAGAATTTCTCCTCATGGCGCCAAGCAATTAGGTGACCAAACTCTCCTTAGATGAGAACTTTCTAGATGTTGCCAATAATGTTATCTAATAATATTATTCAGATAATATGAATTATTGCTTCGATAATAAAAAATATCGTGTAATGATAATTATTCAAAAACAAAGAATATAAAATATCAACGCAATAATTATTAAATCAATAAAATATTGAATAAGAGAATTATCGTGAAACCATTATTGAGTAGTGCCTTCACGTAAGAGTCAATAATTGGTCCAATACTGGTATCTTTCATCGCAACAACGATATTATCGTGTTTTAACCACCGGTATTCCAACAAAGGTGTACTTACAGAATAACTACGCCTGTTATTTTTAAACAACTTATATTTGTCGTTTTCTTCCTCCAATCGCTTTCAGTTATGGGGCCCACACATGGTCGCTGCGTCAATGCATTTAATATTCTGACAAAGACGAATATTCCACGACCAAACCTAATATTCCCGACAAATAATAATGAATATTTTATAACCATTTGCTAATTTTGAAATACTTGCGTATTTTACCCATAACTATCCACATTAATCAAATCAACCCTTACTATTTCAAAATAATAATTAGAGGAAATTAAATTTCATTTATTAATTATTTGGGGTCTTACAGCCCCATACACGCATGCTATAACGATTACAATCTATACTTGCATGTTCATTATCAATTCCATACAAGTACTGAAATGAATGGTGATCAAGCATTCATACATGCAAAACAATCATGATAGAAATCCCAAATGATATGTAAATCAATCCAACATTCAAGCATGCAATCAAACTACATATTAAAATCCGTTAGAATCCCATAATGGAGTTTAGTTCATGACTGAACCAAAAGCCATTATGGGATCAAATCTAGACATGATTAATAAACAAACAATTGAAAGATGAAAGGTAGAAACGATCAAACCCAATTGCTGAATATAATCCACTATTCAAATCCTCATATTAATCCAGCAAATACTAATAATAATCCACTCTAGTAGAAAATCCCAAGAAGAAGTAGAAAAGTAGAGTTTTGGCCTCCTTCTACGTTGGAATATCTCCCAGAGAGTAAACCCTAGTTACGATGTTAAAAATACATAAAACTGAATAATTCTCAATAATAAAATCTTCCTCTGACACCAGTCAGATATCGTTTAAAAACCAATTACACCCCTTTTAATTAAAAATTAAAATAAAACAAATCAAAGATAAATCAAGATCGCGTCATGGCCACGTCCCCCAGTTGTACTCCTCTGCGCTAAAGTGAATAACTTGTAGTGTGTCATGATCTCGGTAGGGTTCTCGCGCAGCGCTGCTCCCATGCTTTGTTTCGTCACATGGCTGGCTCGCACTTTTGGGTTCTTGTTCTCTTCACAGACCGATCCTGCTCTCACGCTTCATTCTCGCTTAGCCTTCTACTTCTTGACCCTCATGCCACGCATATCATATCTTGTGCCTCGCTCATGTATCCATTCGCCTCATGCCTTCTAATTCCACCAAATTAGGTCGTTTCCTGTACTTTTTCACCAAAAAGGAGTTTTAAGTATATGCAATGCAAACTAACATAAAATGCAACTAAAACACACTAAAATGTACTTGAGATAGGCATAGTTGACATGAATTGGTACTCAATAAGTAGGTATAAAACCCACTTATGAAACCATCCACCAGAAAACATCATTGGAGATATAAACAAAGGAATCACTACAAGAAGAGGTTTGCAAAATTAATGTATTTTTTCAGCATTTCTATCCCAAGTTGAGCCAAAGAATGCTAAAGAAGCTATCCTAGATGAAAGCTTGCTAATGGCAATCCAGGAAGAACTTCAGCAATTTGAACGATGCCAAGTTTGGGAACTTATGCCCCCTCCTAAAGATGTTTCTATCATTGGAACAAGGTGGGTATTCAAGAATAAGCTTAATGAGCATGTGACTATCACTCATAACAAAACAAGGCTAGTAGCTCAAGGATATAATCAACAAGAAGTGATAGACTATGAAAAAACTTATGCCCCAATCGCATGGGACTAGAGTCCATCCGCATCTTGTTAGCATTTGCATGTTACAAGAAGTTCACACTTTATCAAATGGATGTAAAAAGCGCCTTTCTCAACGGATACATCAATGAAGAGGTGTATGTAAATAACCTCCTGGATTTGAACATGAGAGGTATCCAAATCATGTCTACAAGCTAAAGAAAGCTCTCTATGGGCTAAAACAAGCTCCAAGGGCTTAGTACGAAAGGTTGAGTAAGTATTTGCTTTCAAATGGTTTTAATAGAGGAAAAATTGATTCTACATTATTTATTAGGCATGAAAATAAAGATATTATTATTATACAAATATATGTAGATGATATAATTTTCTGTGCTACTAATAATTTCCTTTGTGAGTGGTTTTCTAAGTGCATGCACAAGGAGTTCGATATGAGTCTAATGGGAGAACTTAATTACTTTTTGGGACTCCAAATCAAACAAACAAAGAACGATATGTATATCCATCAAACCAAATATACAAAAGAGCTTCTCAGAAGGTTTGGATTTGAAGGATCTAATTCAAAGGCTACACCAATGAGCACTTCAATAAAGCTTACGTCTGACGAAAAAGGTATAAATGTGGAGGTAACTAAATATCGACGTATGATTGGATGTTTATTATATTTAACCACATCTAGACCAGATATTATGTATAATATTTGTTTATGTGCACGTTTTCTAGCAAAACCTAAAGAATCTCATTTACAAGCTATTAAAAGGATTTTTAAATATTTAAGTGGTACAATCAATCTGGGATTATTTTATCCAATCTGCAATCATTTTGTACTAATGGGTTATTCAGATACTGACTATACAGGGTGTCAAATTGATAGAAAGAGTACAAGTGGTGCTTGCACATTTTAAGTCACAGTCTTGTTACGTGGCATAGTAAAAAGCAAACTTCAGTTGCTTTATCAACCACTGAGGGTGAATATCTAGCTGTAGGGAGTTGTTGCTCTCAAATTTTATGGTTAAAACAAACTCTACGCGACTTTGATGTTTTATATGATAATGTGCCCATATACTGTGATAATTTTAGTGCTATAGATATCTCTAAAAATCCTGTGTTACATTCACGTACAAAGCATATAGAAGTTAGACATCATTTTCTAAGGGATAATGTTTCAAAAGGATTAATTAAATTAATTTTTATTCCAATAGAAAGATAGTTGGCTGCCATTTTTTACTAAACCCTTAAGTGAAGAAAGGTTCTGCATGTTAAGAAGAGAACTTGGAATGTGCATGGTATAATATGATCACGTACTAAAATAGTTCATTATGGGAGACGTATCTACTCGGCACAACTTACGGTAAATATCATTATGGGATTCGAAATTTAAAAAGACATACGCTGAGAGTTTAGTGATTCAAGGAGTCTTTTCGGCGTACAACACTTTCCATTAAATACAAAGCGTCTCTCCTTTTTCACTCACAGTCTCAGAAATTTCATTTCCCCATCTTTATTCCGCCCTCAACTCTAGTTTTTGTAACAAAGATGAAGACTCGTGCTAATAAACGATCTTCCGGCATCACCATCAAAGAAGGGAAACATCCACGGTCTCCATATACTGTGCGATCATCGAAGAAGTCCAAACAACAACCTCACAAGACATCTGTTCATGTCTCTTCCGACGATTCTGATGGGTAAGATTCCAGCTTTTCTTTCTTAAAGACATCCCCACAATCTCCTGGTTCGGAGCCTCCTCCTTCTCAATCAGAATCGCCAATAAATCTGGTAAACCCTTTCTTTATTACTTAAGATTTGCCAGATAATTTCTTTCGAGGTAAGAGTTTTGAAGCCCGCTTTAAAACCTCTATTGCTACTAAACAGTTTGTTTATGAGAAAATTTTGGATCTATTTTATTTCAAAAATTCTTCTTTGGAAAAACTTTTCACTTCTAGTGGTATTTCTGGTATGCTATTTCCTCTCACAAGGGCATATCCTCGTTTGGTACAACAATTTTACACAAATTTAGAGTGAAATGGGGATTGTTATATGTCTTTTGCGAAGGGAAAGTCTATTTTTCACTGTTGTCAATTTTGGAAGTATTTTTGGTATTCCTTCATCTGGTCCCTGTCCATGACACATGTCACATTTATTCTCGACGAAATAGTGATATGCTCGACGGAATTCCGTCGAGTTTAAGGAATCTTCAAATTTTGTCACGCTGCCAAGTGTCATGGTTATCGTCGACCGAAGGTTTTCAGTCGGAAATATATTAACCCCGACTGAATATTCAGTCGAGGATAAGTCCGTCGATGTTAAGTATCCTCGACCGAAAGATCGACAGACTTAATTTTGACCTGCTTATATATGACCGAATTTTCGACTGAATATTCCATCAGAAATAAGGTTAACCTCGACGGAATATGCTTATTAAAATATTTCGTCAAAAATAACCCTTTTTGTTGTAGTGTCTTAAGGGTGCTGCAAATATACCCTTTCCTCCTCTTGAACAACTCCAGACTGTGATGAATAATTCATCTCTGACAACTCTGTTTACTCCCAAAATTGTTGATGTCTGTCCACTTGCATTTATTTTGCACAAAATACTTCGGTATAATTTGTTTCCACGAGTAGGTGGTGGAGCAGATTTTTCTTACCCAAATTTGGTGGTTGTTGCAATGATTTTAAAAGGTGTTCGCTTTAATTTTTCTCTTATGATGTTGTCCCACATGATGAGTTGTATTCATCAAGTTAAAAAGTGTATGCCTTATGGTTTGTTTTTAACAAAAATGTTTCAGCATTTTAACATCTACCTTGATGATGAAATTGTGGTATCCCATAATGAATTTATTGATTCTGCTAATCTAAAACACTCCCATATTTCTTTTGTTGATGGCTCATTTGTACGTCTTACTCCTGATCCTATTCCTACTCCCCCAAGTGTTATTTCATCTGATCCTGCTTCTTCTACACTTCCTACTTCCTCAGTCTCATCTCCAGCAGTAATTGATATGTTGACTCAGATTCACAAAAATCAAAAGCTTATGCGTTCTGATATTGTTGATATTAAACAAAGGCTTTCGGTTTTAGAAAAAGGAAAACTGCCTATTCGGGCAAATGATTTGAACAAATGTTTTTCACAAATTGAGGATGAATTTATCGATTTACAAGCTGGTTTTGAGTTGCATACCATGGCTATGGTTGAATCTCTACACCGAAAGATCAATAGAAATTCCTGTCAACTAAGCCAAGAACTGAAGTTTGTGAGTTATCAGGTTGGCGAATTTGCTGATTTCATGGCTCATCGTATGAATGATGTTGGTAGGAGGTTACACTTTGATAGAATGCACTCTCTAGTTCCTAAGTGGCCTTGCTGTAATTGGATGGCCGAATATATTGGAGATTTTCTTGACTTGCCTCTACCCAATGAAACTTTTATTCCTCGTCCTCCTAGGTTTGCTCATGACTTTTCTATGGAAGAAAGGATTCATCGTCTTCTCCATCGTCCTTATTCCAATAACTGTCCTCTACCTGTGATTCACATCGACGATATTGATATTTGATGATCTTTTTGGTGATGACAAAGGGGGAGACATGTTGCTGAGAAGGTTGCCGGTTGCTGTGAAGACATATGCTGGGAAGATACATATGATGGGAAGATATATTTGCATGTTTTTGGTTTTATGTTAAAAACGATTTGGTTAGTACCAATGTGTTTAAATTTTTTGTTTTGATGGGTTGTTTAAAACAATATGACTGGAGCCAATATTAGATATTATGATTGCTTGACTACACTGCTATTTTTTGTGATTATAGTAATTGTTTCAGCTAACAAATTTGCAGGATAAATTATGCCTAAACAAAAGGCATGGTGGAAATTAGTTTGAATCTTCTGAAATTATTTGTATGCATGAATTCAGGGGGAGTTATAATTTTTGGTGTTGTCATCATCAAAAAGGGGGAGAATGTTGGTTTGTTAATATTCCAACCTTTGTATTTTGATGATAATTTGATATTATGGACTAATTTGCCTATTGTAAAATTTCAAGAAGATGATGAAATGGTTATTGACAAAGTATTTGAAGATTTGAGTCTTAAGAAAAATGTGTAAGGTCATTGCAAATATTCGATTTTTCAATACAAGGCTCTAGGACATTTTTATGTGTGCATTAAAATGTGAATAATTTTTTTTTGCATGCCTAAAGAATTATATATTATGCTAAAAATTACTGATTTTATTTGGTTAGTATTTATATATTATGCATGTGTAAAAATAAAATGATAAGTTATGTTGTCCTAGATTATAATTGTTTTCTCGCCATGTGTTATGAAATGTTAAGACTTGTGTTTTAATAAAAATTATTTGTATAACACTTGTGCAAAAAAATTTGTTGAAAATCTAAAAGGTGTTGGTTACTTAAAAGGTGGTGGTAAGAGAGGCATGATTACTTGGAGTGCATATATCTTGGAAATATAAGATAATCATTATCTTGGAAAGATTGGTCCACTTTAAACTTCTTCTTATTTACGTAACTAACACTCCTATATTAATGCTATGATATCTTTTGCTTCAAATTGATATATGTTGGAAAGTGGCGGCAGATTTTACTTATCATAATTGCTATAGAATTGAAAAGGTCCTGAAACCGAAAGTGTTACCTACTTGAATCAGTTTTTTTCTAAATCATGTTTGAAAGAGTCCAATAAATATTTTTACCGAAGATAATCTGATTAGTTCTTAAATGTAAATATTTTTATGTTACTTACCTTTTATATTTTTCATTGGCAACATATATAATTTTGATGTCATGCAACAAAACTAATAAAGCAACGATAATATATAATTTGGGCTATAAATAAGAATTGATATCTGTGACCAATACACAACACTTGAATTAATATTTTGCACTTATATACTTAAAGAGCTATTAAATTATTCCTGGTTCAAAATTCTGAGCTGCTGTGCTATTCACATTCATATTATTCTCAGCTATTTTCGTGAGCTTCATATTGGTGATATCTCTTACTTTTACTACTTGATCATTGTATACATTAGTTGGGCCTTGCAATGTTAAATTATTTATTTGCTTTGATCATTAGACCTCTATAATTGTAATCTTATATTTTAGACTAAGTGTTGTCTAAAGGATTTTAATCCCGGTGGATTAAGGTTTATTTACAAACAGGTTCAAGGAAGCTTAGGTGCTTAAGGGGTGAGTGTGCTCAAGTGAATTATTGTAATTCAATTTGATAGAATCTATTTTGTAACAAGGGTCATTTAAAGAAATAATAGCGAGTCTCAAATACTAGTTGGTATTGGACGTGGACTAGGCTATTATTATAGAGGGTAATAGCTGAACCACGTAAAAATTCTTGGTGTTATTTTATTGCTTGTTTTACTTTAATATTTCTCAAGATAGTTAATTTTCTTAATAATTAAAATATAAACATTTGCTTCATCTTGAGATATTGTGTTAACACCAAGTATTCTATTTGACTTATAAATTCACAAAGATATTTTCTTAAACAAAAATTCAATTCTAGAGACTACATTCATTCAAAGAAGTCGCATTCTTCAATATAGTAGGCTATATTCAATAGTTTGAATTCAAAGTTTAAAAATTGGTCATAGTTTGTTCCCACACTTATTCAACCCCCCCTTCTAAGTGTGCTTTATCTGAATTTCAGAAAGGAACAAGCTAGTCATTAGCCTTATTCTTGCCCTTGTCTTTCCCAGAGACACTTCCTTGTTCCGCCTTAACTGAAAGGTTTTAAATAAGCAAGAATGAGCACAAATTGCCCAACAAGTAATATACAACAAGGGTAATGAGTATTATATCATGAGTTTGAAATATCAATGTATTGTCTCCAAGATAGTTCAGAGTCTTAGAATAATATCATGAACAATGAGGATCAATAATTCTCGAATCAAATCTTTGGAATATGAAATGATAGTTCAATATAGATCAACATATATATATGAATTGAAAGGCTATCAACGTATTCAACTGAATAAAATAATTTATATTGAGCAGTCACTAAGGACTATTGAACATCTACTAGAATTACCAATATTAAACTGATAACCCAAAAGAATTTAAGTACGATAGATGATTAGTCTACAATACTCTATGTTATGCATAACACCACAGTAATATTCACGCGTGTGTTAGGGTTTCCAACAATATACACTCCCCTTACCATAAGGGTTGTTCAACTCAGTTTTCAAGATTTCCGCACCAGTCAATTGGTTTGGACAGTTTTATAAACATGCATATAGTCTAGCCAAATCAAATGGCATAAATACTTTCACAATATTCAAGAACAATACCAAGTTCAACATGAATAATAGTTTTCACAAGAGTTTAAACATACTAGCTCAATTGAACGAGTAAGTAAGATAACTTGCATTCAAAGAGATAAGGTTTAGATACTTGTTTACGATAATCATTGACTAAAGTAATGCAAGGGTTTAGGATACTTGTCTTAAGCGTAGTTTATCCACGTTAAGAAATGAACACTTTCGAATCCTATTTATAGTGTATTGTAAGTATAGGATGCCCATTAGCTAACACATTCGTTACTTAAGCTTGATATGATTAAAGTATACACATACGGTACAAAAATCAAATTTTAGGTTTATCACAAAATCGAGTACCTAGTTACTTCATAAGCAAATTTAAAATGCTCAAGATTAAGACCTTTTTATCTATGGACTTTCATTATATAAGGCAAACACTATCTTATTACTTAATCATCACATATATACATGTATCAGTAGGGTGTAAACCATTTCTAGCAATGTAGGCATCTTATAAGCTTACTGTTCAAAATCAGATTGTCAGATTGCATAACTTCTGATTCCAGTGCACAAGAACACGCACTATGGTTAAGTTTAGGGTCTGCAGAATTTCTTGAGCCTCTCCGCCAAGCCAAGGCTAAGCCGTTGCCTTGTGGTTTCTGTCTGGCATGGATACAACATTCACACATAATATATATTATCATGTCAAAGGTGCTTTCATGTCTCTCAAGTCAATCTAGGTCCCTTCTTTCATAATATGGTTCTAAGTTGAACATTTTAACAAGTTAAGGCCAGTCAAGGTCATGAAACCACAAAGTCTAACATGATGGCTTTTTAAACATATACGGTAGTCATATAACTCATATTAGGCATGCTTATGAGTATTCATATTGCTGACATGTAACTATTTTAGTTATTATTTTGAAAACATGTTTTATTTTGTCTTAACTTGATTTCACTACTCCTAACATAGTAGGCATATATGTATGATACATTAACAAGTCTAAAAGTATCATCAAACATGTTCATAAATGTCAGATTCTAACTCTCAAGGTAGCATGTTAACATTCACATTCAAAGTTCGTATTTTCATTAGTAAAGTACTAATAAGTCCAACATGTTCATGCTTCCTTATGAATCATATAAACACAAGTTAACGGGTTATTCATGCATTTCTAAACCATACCAACATGCTTGCAAAGTTAGTATATAAACATGGCATACATACATATCAAGTTCTTCTCTAAAGTTCTAAATTCATTTTAAACTATACACTTTCGTAAATCATGTATGCTAATCTAGTAAAATATGCTCACATTAGGTTAATATACTTATATATACACATCACACATGCTTTCATGCTGGTTTAAGCCATATTAATTGACCAACACTTAGCAGATTTTAAACAGAAGGCAAAAAATGAACACAGATGTTTGCCACAAGAAAAGGCCAAGCATCAGCAGAAGATATATTTCCACAAGAACAAGGCTTACATCTGGTTCAAGCCTCGTAGCGACTGCGTCGGCAGGATTTCAACCCAACCACAGAAATCATTCACGAATTTGATTCTAAATAGTCATATAACAGTTTAAACATGCTTATATGGTTACATAACAACTATGTAAACATTACTCAATCCCCATTATCATCTAACTCAACATAATTAGGAAATTGATAATTTAAGAATGGAAATTTTGACAGAAACCAAAAATGAAGAACAAGAAGTAATCTTATACCTTTGTAATTAGCTTGCTAATTCACACTTCTTCTACTGATGTGTATATAATTACTTACTCTATCTATGCTTTCAATTTCACACTTAAGCAATTCTCAGCAATGGAAAATGGAGAAAGGGAGTCCATATTTATAGAAAAATGATTACACAGACATTATAATTTCCCACTAAATCAAACCCATAGATTGAAGGATTTCATGAAGGTTATTAAAGAGTTATTAGATGGTAGTTGATTTACACTATTATGCACACTCCCTTGTTCATCATTGTTATCTAGTTTGCTAGCTTGAGCTTGGGAAAAGAAAAGGGAAATAGGCCTTAGCCTTTTGTTATACACGTGAAGAGAGAAATGGTCTTCTAATTTGGGACAAATCAACAACTCAGCATTCTTGCAACACTTAGGCTATACACTTATACACAATCCATACTGTTATGTTATATTTTATATTCATATCATCCATACATGGGTTATATCTTAATGTCACAATATAATTTACATAATTAATATTTCAAGGTAGTAGATGTGATATGGCAATGTAACATACATATAATTCATGTACATTTTAGCATACCGGTGTAATCTACTTAGATATTATTCAATTAAATCCTATTAGTCAACCATTATCTACAATATATTCATGATATATTATTTTAATGTATACCCATATACATATTGTCATATACATATTTCATGATGTATTCATAACATATAGTTCCAATATGTTCACTCACATTGCTTCATACAATATAGTTTAATAAATCTTAATATATGGTTGCTATATATAGTATAGTCACATAAGTGTCGCACTACACTATATAATATAGTTGTATTTCATATATTTTATATATTTAATTATTGCATACTTGCACATAACAGTCAATATAATCTTATTATATTAATAACTTACTTATTTGTTTTATGTCAAATAGATAAATTATTCATCTTATTGATTAATTAACAATAATATTAATTAATCCATTCCTCATTGATTAATGTAATTATTAATCTCTATAACAATTGTAGACACTCGAAATTTTTTGCATACCTGTTACTAACATTGTAGGAGGGCGTAATCGTCTTTCAGAGATAACCACGAAGACAAATTTCGAGTTCAATCCGGAGACAACCAGGATATTCAGATACTATCTTGAGATAACCCGTGATATCCAAATTTCGGACGAAAATACCACCGGAAGTTTCAGCCTCAATCCAGGAAATAACACCGGGAGTTTCAGTTTCAACCTCGGAGATAACCCCGAGAAGTGCAGTTCAAATACCGGAAAACACACAGGAGAAGACCGTTTCATCTCGGAGATAACCCCGAGATACTCAGTCTCAGTCCCGAAAATAACACCAGGAAAGATAATATCAACGTTGGAGATAACCCCGAGGTATGCAGTTGCAGTTCTGGAGATAACCCCGAAAATGCTTGTTTCAAAGCCTATGCAAACAGCTTCAAACACTCGATAAAGATCTGAGGCACTCATCTACCAAGTCCCGAGATAACCCCAGGAAGTCAGGCACATATCAGAAACAACATTGAGGATGGTCAACACCTGCAGCAGTCCAATCTCAGAGATAACCCATAAGAACGATCGCTGCATGAAACTGGGGCACCGAGTCACTGCAGTGCAGTGCATCTCATGCCAGAGGTACACTGCAGACTCCCTCTCTATAAATAGAGGGCTTGGGGCAGCCATTTTGCAAATAGAAAAGGCGAGGAAGCCCTGTCCAATTTGCTCTGTGCACACAATAAACTGAGTGCATTCTCATTTTAAACACTTGTGAGCTTATATATTGCTATATTTTTACCGGTGAGAGCCGAGTGTTCATCCCTTTAAAGTTATTGAAGTCTTTTTTGGCAGTCCACTGCAAGCCTTCTTACACACCTTAAAGCCTTTCTCTTCATCTTTGCACACACTATTCTTCACATTGAGATTCGTGTTGCGTGTGTAAGCCCGGACTTTGGTTCGTTGTTTTATTTCTGTTTGTATATATATATATACGGATTAACATTATCGAGTTATGCCTCGATTGAGCCTAGATTTTATATCCAGAGCGTTTATTTGCTTATAAATATATTGAATGTTTAATTTATTGATGCATATGGTGATATGTATAATAATAAATGGAATTGATTATGGACTATTGACCAATGTGATTGGATTTTATTTTAGTTGGATGCATGAATGTATGAGTTTTATTAAATGGGGTCTGTGTACCTCGTCTTCTCTAATTTTTTCATGATGTAATTTCTATCTCCATCCTATGTACTTCCCCTTAACTGCTGATCAAGGTTTTTATTTAAATTAAAAAGTTTATGTAATATGATTACTTAGAATTATTTGAAGAATTAGAGACCAAGTAGCAAGGACCGCATGAAGACCCATTTATAATGGAGCCCGAGTTTAAATGTAATAGTTATGGTTAAATTTAATTTTTGCAACCCTAAGTATAACCTTTTGGTTCTCTTGGTGGCTCTAATGAACCAAATTAGAATAAAAGTCTATAATCAATTTGGTTAGAATATAGTATTCTATATGCATGCCTATATATATATATGTGTGTGTGTGTGTGTATTCACGCTAAACAAGATGAGACAATTTAGACTAAAAGATAATGTGCACCCCAAACTTTATACCCTTGTTGACTTTTGCACCCTAAACCAAAAAAGGTGTCTAATTACACCCCAAACTTCAATTAAACGTAACATAAAACATAATGTCGTTAATTAACCGGTCAAAAATGACCGGCTAAGGCTGTAATATGGATTTAGAGGGGTATTTAAGTCTTTTTCTTATTATCTTCTCCAACATTGCTAAATCTTCTACCCCTACAACAACTAAAGTCCAGCCTGGTGAGACCTTGTGGATCATCTCTTCTCGTGTCCATGGCACATGTGCTAAATGGAAGGATTTGGCTAACCTGAATCCTCATATTCGTAATCCCAACGCTATCTTCCCAAATGAAACTATTAGGTTACTACCGAGTTAAGGTGCCTTTTAAAGGCAAGATAATCATCCTCTTTTGGCAAACTTTGGGTCATGAAACATTGTGAATTATTGTGGAACTATTCCAAAAGAACTAGTCTTAAGTTATTTTGAAGAACAGAAAGACTACATAGATAATACTCAGCCTGACTAAGGAAGAGTAATGGGCATTCGCAGCTTGAGGAAGTTTGTGAGAGGTTTGAGTGTGAAATCCACCATTGGCAACAATCTTTTGGCTAGAAATGGTTTAAATGGAATGGACATGGAATTGGTCAAGAGATGACTTTTGTCGGTGCTAGTCTTCCTAGTAATTATAATAAACAAGGTCAGCTTATATTATGTTTGTACATTACTATGTAAAGAACATAGTTCTACATTTTTTTACCGCATGTTAATATTTTCTGGGCCTTGTCTCGTCCTCTGTTATGTAAATTGTTTTGTTCATCTAATGGATGAATATGAGTGCTAGTTTTTGTTATTTAATGGATGCTTCTTCTATGATCTGATATTCTTCTTAGAAGTGGTAATTTGCATTTGATACACTTGGCTCTTCCTATGCTGCTTCTACTTATGTCCATTCTTCATATCTTATTGGTTTATATTGCCCTGCTTCTACTTATGTCCATTCCTCACTAGTATTATTTCATCACTTAAAGATCTTATGTAAGTAAGTTGTTTAAACTCTCCTATTTACTCTTGTTGAAAAATTTTGCAAGATGAAGGGAAAGAAATCCATAGAGCGCAGAGAGGCATCAAGGGATTGCATGTGATTATAGATTTAGATATGATCATAATAGCATGTGATTGTATTTTCTGCATGGCATTGGAATTCATAATTTATGTATAGGATAGAGATATACCTATACATCGCATGTAATCTGATAGAGAACTTGGGCTTAAAATCCTCTTTAATTGTAGTACATATAGAGATATAGTGAATTAATTAATTAGGGTATTATTCTTAATTCTATCATCTGTGGATTTAAGTTGATATGAGTATGATGCATTGAGAGATGGTCATATTTACTTATGTGTTCTTGATTAACAATTCAGAATAGTGAGCATAATTGATAAGAAGTGTATTAATTTAAGTGAAGTAATAAGTGAAGTTGTGGTCTTAAATCTCCATATTCTGATTTTTAATTAGTGATAATTAGAATTAGTGTAATTAAATAATTTAATTCATAATCTTAAATTGATTGTTTAAATAAAATTAGTTTGATTAAGAGTTATTATTTGGTAATTTGTATTAATAATTCCTCGTGGGAACGATACTCTACTTACACTTTATTACTTGTTGACCACGTATACGTGCGTGTTGTGCGTAATTAGAATTTACCCAATAAGTTTTTGGCACCGTTGCCGAGGAATTAGTTTAATATTTTTTTTGCCAATATTAGCTTCAATCAAATCAGTCTTAATTTAAACTTTATATTTTATTTTAATATCTTCTTATTTTCTTCTTTTTTCAGGTACCATGGTTGGATTCAATTATCAAAGGCTATATTCGAGTATGACTCAACCAAGGGACACATTAATTGATGGACTCAATAGAATTTCTACATTATCAGCACATCTAGAGATACTTTCGAGGAGGTTGGACGTTGTTGCAGCCTAACGTATTTAAATGATAGTGGTAATTTGTAATTATTATGCTGGGAATCATACGAGTAATCAATGCACCGTCAATTTTGGACCAGGACTGTAACGCCCCCATATCTATACTCCCACGGTATCCAGTATGGTGCTTACTACAAGTCAATATATATAGCGCATTCAAATCTATACACCCATGGTATTTGATTATATGCTTATATCTAATTGAGTGACTACACAATTTATAACCAGATATAATTCCCATAGATCCAAAATTCATAGTATCCCATAACATATGACAATTCTCAAGAGAACTATTACTGTATTTGGATACGTTCACTTAGATATATGAACTGTATTTGTGAATAGTATCTCTATCTATCCAAAATTTAGAGTATTAGTAATAACATGAACAATCCATATTACCAATACCCTCACTCAGATGTATAGTCTATGTCATGCGATTTACACCATCGTATCGATAGTACCTATCTATTCAAAATCCAGAGTATCAACAACAACATGAACAGTCTATGTTATCAATACCCTCACTTAGATAAATAGGTCCCAAGGATCTCAAACTAGAGTGAAGATTCTAAATTACATCTTTATATATAAGAAAACACGGTTGCGAAAATAAAAGATATTATATATCATAAATATTAAGGTTCGATTACATGATTCTCATACAGAATTTCTTATTACAAAGTATTCAACTAGACAGGAATATAAGCTAATCTAAGCAGGGACGCTTCCCTTTATCTACTCCAGATGTACCAGGGTTAACATCTAATACTGCAAAGGGAATAATTTGCAAGGGTGAGTTATGACATGCTCAACAGGTTTTATATTTATAGCAATATATGATTTGAAGAAGTATAACAATTCAAAATTTAACTGATAGTTGCTACCATTTCTCGAACTTCTTTTTCAACCATTTTTGGACTTTTTATTTCTGTCAATCACACAGACTTAGAAACTTTGTTTTAGATATAAGATAGGGGATCAACCTACTCAATATCCTAGGAGTATGTATCTCATCCTACCAGTGCTCAAATGCACCCAAATTAATGTCAATTTATTATTAACCAAACCTCGATCCCTTACAGGATACCCAACTTCAGTATTGGATGTCTTACCAAAACAATTTGGTTTGACACAATAATTTATGCTCAATAAACAATATCATGTGAATAAACAATTCATTTTTTAGTTATGATGAAGCTATATCAATAATAGTACAATAAGTGGTAATTCAAGTTTAGGTTTGATTTATCATATCAAAAGCAATTCAAGATAGAAATCTTGTTCAACGAATAAACATGTTTTGAGAATTTGTGTAAGTAATAATTTGGAAAAGTAATTATGGTATAGGAAACTTTCCTGAGCGTAAATCAGTCAAGCAATGATATTCGATTCGTTAACAAACACCTAAGATGTTCATTCATTTAAATCTAACACATTAGTATTGATAAAAATACTCAAATACAAAATTTACATATGTTCGAGTTAAATTTGATATGGGTTCGGTGTTCAAAGATTTTACCGAATATAAAATAAGTTTATAAATCGACTAAATTCTATTTATAAGCTTTATTATATTTTTAGATAATTTAAATATCCTTTATAATAATTTCTAGAAGCTTATAATAATTTTTAAGTATTTATTTATCCCTTAAATGATTTTTAATTCATTTATTTCCTTTTCTAAATAATTAATAATTACTTAGAGTATTATAAAAACTTTGTTTACAATTTTTAAATAATTTATAATAATTTATTATGATTTTTAAATCATTAATATTATTTTTCAATAATTATTTATTATTTATAAGTAATTAATCTAATTACTTTATTATTAACTTAATTATTAAAAATATCCAAATAAAATAAAATATTTATTGAATTTATGTAAAAATATTAAAAGTTAATTATAATAACTTAATATTATTTTGAAAACTATATTTATATTTATTTATTAATTATTTCTAATTTCTAATTAATTATTTTCTAAACAACATTTTTTGTCTGTAGCTAAAGCCCTATAGTGACAGGAAGTGTCGCTATAGGTGTTCTTGAGTTTATGGGTTTCAGTCAGTCATGGTCGAGGGACGACTTTGACCATGATCTATCTTGCTACTGTTAATGATTCTGGGTTTGGACAAGTATGGACGTTATAGTACTTATACAATAGTACAACATCAGACAAATTTCGTGCTATAATCTACTTATAACAAGAAGTTATAGAGGCTCAATGTAACGCCCGAGAAAATTGGATCTTTATGTGAATTAATTTTTTTTTGATTATTTGAATTAAATGAATTTAATTGATTATTTGTATGAGTAGGATGTTTGAAGGTCGTTCTATGACGTAGAATGTGCGAATGTGGTTAGTATTCTGGCTATGTACTAGGAGTAATTGTTTTGAATTTCCTAGATGAAAATAAATGTTTTCCGAGAAATTTCTGCTCGGGAATTAAGTTTGAATTTCCAAGAGACGCGTAATGACAGAATTCTAAGACGAAATGGAATATCTAATAATATTTCAATTATGGCAAACAAAGTTTTCACCTGCGGACTTAAAACCTAAGGGTTAGGAAAAGTGAGTTCCGAGAAATTAATGACTACGTATAATGATTAGGGTTATTATACGTGAGGAATACGTGTATGATACTAGTTATTATACGAGTATAGTACGAAGATTATTACGACGTATAACACGAATATTCTACGAACTAAATACGAAGAGAATACGAGAATAGTACGAGTAGAATACGATTAGCTCTTAATGGACTTTGAGTTTATGAACTTTGTAGAATCCAATTGGACTTGGATTATTTCAATCCCAATGCAATGTGAAATCACGCCCAAGATAGGCCCAATATAAATTAATTCTAAGGCTCAAACAAAGAAACCAAACCGTGGATCGAACCGATGGGTCACCGGATGGGTAAAACCCATGGGAGGACCCACAAGACCATGTGGGTCGGCCACTTGGTGGCCAAGTAAAGTAACCCACTTGGAGGCCAAGTAAAGTAGATTTACTTGGTGAGGAAGAAAAGGGAATAGTAAGGAGGTTGGGCATGTTGACCATTTTGCACTCCATTTAAATTGCCTATATAAGAAAGCTTAACTTGGTCATTTGTTACTTTACAAACTTTAACCAACATAATTGAGAGAGAGATAAAAGAGCTAGAAACAAGTACTCAAGTGAGCTTGAAGCAAATCTTAAGAGTTTTTAGCAAGAACGCGAAGAACGTAAATGTAATAATTCGTAAAACATTAGTTTTTAATTCGTTTAAATTTATTTTTCGTAGAGAATCATAAATTGGTGGAGCATGTTTCTTCCAGAGGAATAAGGATGGCTATTAGTGGATTAACCATTTACAAGCTATGTATGAGTAGGAATCATAAGCGTTTAAGAAAGTTTAAACCGATTAAACCTTTTAACGTTAATTTGGTTGTTGATGGACAATTTGAAAACCAACATTTATATGGAACGTGAATATTGCTTGGTTAGGATGTAGACAATGAATCAATGGATTGATTCCACTTGATTTAGCGTATAAAACACGAGTTACGAAGTTATAGCGAAATTTACGAGATTAGGTGTTAAACGTTGAAACCGTAAAATTTTCGGATTAGTAATCAAAACTCGTCATTTAGTTCAGGAACTTTAGTTTTCGATGGAGTAACGTAGAATAACGTATTTAAGAGTTGTGGACACAAGGTTGGTCGAATTCCGACTTAGAACGAAGGAAAACTAATTAGGAATGCTCACGTATGTAAAAAAAACGTGTAAAACCTGGCAAGAAAAAGAGCTGAAGGGATTAATAGCATCGACTCACCACGGGGTGGATATGAAAAGATTCGTAATCCGTCACGGGGGTATTTAGTTGTTATCAAGAGCCATGCCCGCCGGGGTGGGGGTACTGGAAAATGTTGACCAGTTTGTTTTTAAATCAAAGTGTTTGTAGATCAATTACGGGGCATGTATATACTTAAGATACATGGTAAAATCACTCTTAGGTCACATTTATAGTGATGACTTTAGGGATTGAACGTTATCTATTAATCGTTAAACGAAGAACGTAAAGTATGAAAGGTAAACCATATTCGATTATTATGGTACGTAACCATTGATGGATGAGTATTAGTAATGACGTAAGAGCGTTAATAAGCCGTAATGAAGGATAGTAACTCGAATCGGCTTTTATTAATGAAATAATTTCAAGTAAGACATAGAAGAGAAAGAAGTTGGTTAAAATAATGAAGTTAGATTGTTTAGTACTAATCTCTGTGTGCTATGTGAATATATCGTGTAGATACGGTAAACACTAAGAATTGTTGAATATTATATTCGAAGACACTTGAAGGTAAGTTTTCTTAACGCTTGTCTAACCTTCTTGTTAGCCAAGTTTATGTGATTTATGATATAATATGCATGAATTATTTTACGAAAAGGTCGATGCCAGTTTTAACACAGCTAGACTATTCTTAAGAGTTAGATTGATTTGTTTAAAAGTCTTTTAATATAGAACTATTAACGCTATCCTATGCCAAGTATTTGGTATGGATTTAACGGTAAGTTTGTGTATAAACAAACAAATGTATTTTCATCGATTATTTCGATGGGCACGTGAGGTTGCCAAAACTTTAACGTAAATGCGTTTAACGGATGAGTGTTGATCAATATAGAGTACTATAGGTTGATCACCTAGAAGTGCTCATAAGATATATCGGACTTACGGACTTAGTGTAGGGATGTCCTTTTCATGAATGAAAACAAAAAGAGAATGTGCACGGTCTTTCGATCTGCTAAGAATTCCTAAACTACTTTAAGTACTTTGGAATTGAATTATGTGAATGAAAAGTGTTATCAAAATTTTCATAGTACGTCATAGCTACTTATTCAGTTATTGAAGAATAATCATATAATTCTTGATGTGGTGTATGTATTATATCTTGTTTGACTTGCTGAGCTAGTTATGCTCACTTCTTGCTTGAATTATATGATTGCAGCTAAGGCCAAATGAACTGAGGGTCCCAATAGGGAGAAAAGTAAAGCTAAGATGGATAAGTAGATTATCTTGTAATAAAATAATATGTTTGTATTAATTATACTATGATAAACGAAGAATGTAATCGGTTTCAGAACCTAGGAAATGATCCATTATTATTGTAATAAGAATGTAGTAAATACACTCATTTTGTTGTCTTTTCAATGGGATGAATGTATATTGACGAGTACCATGTAGCACCATATCTGTGGCTTGAAAGTACCCAAATTTGGGGGCCGTCACCGGTTGGTATCAGAGCATTAGGTTATAAAACTTAAGGGGGGAAGAACCTTAGGCTAATAAACTCGTTAGTAGATGAGAAGTATAAGCGAATGAACTCTAGTAGAATAATTTAACTAAGTATTGAGGAAACTCAGTACCGAATGATTTAAAAGATGGAAATTAACCCTAAATAAATTAAATGTGATTTGTGCTTATATTATTGTGTATTATATACTAATCAACATGTTATATGTTATTATAGATGTCCATCGATAGCTACATGTATAGGGATATACACGTAGTGAGTGAAGAGTCAGTAAACAGAGTAGAGCCATTACCAGTGCCAATATCGGCAGTACCAGTGGTGATAATAGAAGAGTCCGAGCCTGAGGAGGAATTTTCAAAGGAGGACTACTCAGAGGGAGTTATGGGATTGACATCATACCTAGATATGATGATTGATGTGGAGGAGGATATGGAGGTAACATCGGTTAATACAGTGGTACCTGCACTAGAGCCAACACATCCAGATACAATGAAGGCATTGTATCTATCGGTGCTTGACCGTAACGTGCAACTGGACAATATTGTGTAGAACCAGAAGGAGGAGATTAGTGATCCCCATGAGGCTAAGTAGTCTGCAAAAGCAGATTTCGAGATTGAGCATGATGAGAAAGTGCTCATGAAAGATAAGGCCACAGGATATAAGAAGGAGGCCATAGAGCTTCGTAGAGCACTAGGTGTTGGGAGAATGCATATTATGATTTGATGTTTTAATGTATATGATCATGATTATTTGTAAAGTCCTTCAAGTAATATATGTACAAGGACTTAGTGATAGATCAAATTTATTAGGTTGATCTAAGCTCTAAATGTGTATCATTCTGTAATAGAATGTATAGATAGAAAGATCAAAGCTGTTAAGTTGATCTTGAGATGTAATAGATAGGCTTCGAAGAAATTGGAGTGCATAAATCTGATCAACATTGTCGAAGTCAAGGCAGAAACGTAGAGCTTCAAAAATCATAGAGTGGTCCCAACGTTTGCCGAGCCAACTCAATGATCGTAGTGTGCTGAAGGAAACGTGGAGTTTACAAGTCAACGATCGTAGAGTGCTCTTGGAAACATAGAGTTTACGAATCAAGCAAGCAAAGACCGTAGTGTGCAAAGACTTAAGATAAATCGTAGTGCTCTCACCGACAAAGATCGGATCAGTGCACGAAGGCTTACAAGTCACCAAGATCTAAATCGTAGAGTATGACGATCTGAATCGTAGAGTATCATCTGTCTTGTGTCAGAAAACGTTGAGCCTCATGATTTGTGTGGAGATAGGTTCCAACATAAGAGGAATGGATTCTAAACGCTGTAGTACTCACCAGTCCCAAAGTCATAAGAAATATCCTTAGTATGCAACAAAGAAGCGTATTGAAGAAGCTAAGGAAAGTACCATTGGTAAGGGAGAAAACACCTTTTCAGGTGTTAGGTGAGAAAGCACACTGCAGTGTCAGTGGGCTAGAATGCAGTTCAGAAGATGTGCAGAAATGTCTCCATCAAAGATCAGAAAAGTCAAACACATTTAATGCCTCAACAGATGGATCCAACGGATAGTTTTCAAGATCACATATATGCAAATCAAGCAGATGAGACTGAAGTAAGCAAGCATTGAAAAAACAACGTGAACAACTCTCAAAGCTCAACTCTACGATCTGAGAATTAAAAAAGCTTGCTCAGCTACTCAGTTCTTTCGAACAAGTGCTTAAACAACAACTGAGTAACAACCATCAAGAACTCAACATCTATCAATCAACTGAAGAAGAGTACCAAGTCTGCTTGACTTGAAAAGTTCTAAGTGAACTGTAAGAGAGCCAAGTTTGCTGGACTTGAAGAGTTCAAGAGTGAACTAAGAAGTTCCTAGACTGCTGGTCTAGAAGGAATTTGTGTGATTCAGAAGTTGTAAAAGACATCCTTAGTGGGTTTCCTACTCGTTGAGTAGAAGAGTGGACTAGGAGCTTTAAGTGCTCTAAACCACTTAAAACGACTATGTCTTTTACGTTCATACTATAACTGCTATATTTGTCATAACTTCTATAACTGCCTCACTCTCATAACTCCATTGCTTTGTAAAGAAGATTAAACAAACATAAATTCGGCTAAGTTTTAATCATCAATAAAGAACAAGTTTAAAATGAAAAATATTTAAATATCTATTCAACCCCCCCTTCTAGATAACTATTGTGCCAACTAGGAACTAACATGTTGTGTCTACCAAGCTTCAATGCCAGAATCTCTTCGTAGACGCAATGGAGAAAAAACCTAGATGTTGGACATTCTTGAATGTGATCTTATCTAAACAAAGAATTCTAGGAGACTTTAATGCAATGGCCCTCACAAAAGGGAACCTACCAAAAGTTACATTGTTTCCGATGGATAGAGGGTTCCTCAACTTTCGAAGAGGAATTGGATAGCATTGACCAGACAAAGTCGGGCTTACGACGTTAAAACTAGCGCTACTTGGGAGGCAACCCAAGCTCTAAACCTCTTCTTCCTTATTTATTCTTTATATTTTAGTTTTTAGTCTAGCTCAAATATTTAGTTTTCAAAGAATAATGACTCCATAATGGTATGCTCGCAGGTAAGGCAAGAAAAAGAAAGTCACCAAGCTTCGACTTCTAGCGCAAGCGCACCGCCTAATGCTCAGATACGCCACGGGCTCGCGCCTCACCCTAGTAACTTTATCGACATGTCAAATGGGCGCGCCAATTCGCTGATCCCATAGCGCGGGGCGCGCCATATCCAATATACCAAGAGCGCTAGGGGGCGCTATGCATTAGAGATTGGTATCGTTTTAATCATCATTAACAACCGAGTTTAAAACGAAAAGATTTTTAAATATCTATTCAACCCTCCCTTCTAGATAACTATTGTCCCTACTAGGAACTAACAATTGGTATTAGAGCAGGTTCTATTATATACAGCTTACAAGCTTTAGTAGATCCAATATCACACGTACCAAGCGAATCTAGGACTGGAGGAGGCAGCAAGCCACCAATGTGCAACAAGGATAAATTTGCAAACTGGAAAGTCAGGATGCAAGCATACATGGACTCAATAGATGAAGATCTATTTGAGACAGTTCAAAATGGGCCCAATGTTCCAACAAAGCTTGCACCAACCACTGACGATCCAAACAAAATACAAATCAAGGTTAAAGAAGAGTGGACAGACAGCGAGAATAGAGCTGTCCAACTTGACAAAAAGGCCAAGAACATCCTATTCCAATCCTTAGAAGACGATTTGTTCAAAAAGGTTGTCAACAACAAAATAACTAAGGAGGTTTGGGAAGCACTGTTGATCATGCACGAAGGAACTGAAGAAGTTGGAGAAAACAAACAGTCACTCCCGACACAGCAGTATGAGATGTTTGTTCATGTTCAAGGAGAAAACGTGACTGCCACCTATGAGAGATTCAACGTTCTGCTCAACTCTCTACGAGCATATGGGAAGATCTATCCTAACAAATATCTGATCATAAAGTTCATGAGAGCCCTACCGAGCAAGTGGGATGCCTAAACCACTGTTATAAGAGAGTCAAAGAATCTTCACGAGATGACAGTTCAACAACTATATGGCAATCTTATGACATACGAACTGGAGCTGACTCAATGAGCTGAAACCCTATCAGAAGGAACAAGGAAGGATAAGGGTGTTGCTCTCAAGGCAACTGAAGGTGCATCAAAGGTCAACACTGAGATTAACTCTGATTATGACGAGGACAATGATGAAGACCTTGATATGCTGGTGAAAAGATTAAGAAGGTTCATGCGTCAAGGCAAACCCAGTAAGCCAAAAAAGGTCAGCAATTACAGTAGCCAGGAGCAAATGAATGATCTATGCTATAACTGCAAGAAGCCTGGTCACTTTATTGCCAACTGCAACAAACCTCTAAGAGAAGAACTAAAGAAGAAAACACATGCAAGGAAGGAATACAAAGGCAACAAAAGGCCTTAGAAGAGAGACAAACTGGGAAGGTACAGTAGAGGTAAGACACACTCATCACTATTTATGAAATCCAAGGACACGTGGAAGAATGAGAATCGGCTTAATAGAAGAACAACTAAAGAACCACACAAGTCCAAATTTAGGATGAATCATTATACACACACAGGCATGCATCATACTAGATGTTTTATATGCAAAAATATGGTCATAAGGCTGCCGAGTGTTATTATAATTCCATGCATGTATGACCCAAGATTAAACAGATTTGGGTCCCCAAAGGCACTAACAAAGGACCTATGCAAATATGGGTACCAAAATGAAGGTTAAATGTTTTGACAGGAAAAGAGCTCCACGATCACTACATGGTATCTGAACAGTGGAGGCTCAAGGCACATGACCGGGAACAAAGCCCGTCTATCTAACTACATAGAGAAGGAGGGTCCCTCAGTCATCTTTGGAGACAACGACTCGGGCAAGACAAGAGGATATGGCTCTGCTGGCAATGGTGCAGTATCGTTCAGCAAAGTAGCATATGTGGAAGGTTTCCAACACAACCTTCTAAGCATCAGTCAACTCTGCGACAAAGGTCATCAAGTAACATTCCTCAACAACCTATGTGAAGTTAGAGATTTGAAGACATCTGTTGTAAAGCAAATCGGGACAAGAGAAGGAAATGTCTACACAGTGAATCTTGGTCAACTAAGCTCAGACGAGACAATATGTTTTCTAGAAAAAGCATCTGAAGAAATGAGCTGACTATGGCACAGACGATTGTCTCATTTAAACTTCAAAAGCATGTCCAAACTGGTATCAAAAGATCTCGTTGCTGGCCTACCTAAGTTCAACTTTGTAAAATAAAGGCCATGCAATGCCTGTCAGCTTGGAAAGCA
This sequence comes from Panax ginseng, assembly GCA_020205605.1. Classification (NCBI taxonomy): domain Eukaryota; kingdom Viridiplantae; phylum Streptophyta; class Magnoliopsida; order Apiales; family Araliaceae; genus Panax; species Panax ginseng. Next base: position 59,594,635 of record CM035143.1, on the reverse strand, counting down.
AACCAGAAGCTCATTCAAGAGAAAAACTGCAAACTCTATTGACAAGCCCCTACAGTTGCTTCACATGGATCTATTAGGGCCAATCCCAACAACTAGTCTTGGAGGAAAAAGATACTCTCTAGTTATAGTCGACGACTACACCAGATTCACATGGGCATTCTTCCTAACTTCAAAGGATGAACCGAGCTCCCAATTAATCAAGATGTTTAGACTGGTGATGAATGAGAAAGGAGAGAAAATCAAGCCCATAAGGAGTGATCATGGCAGAGAATTCGACTTCTCAGAAATGGACCAGTTCTGCATAGATAATGGCATCAGTCATAACTTTTCAGCTCCACGAACTCCTCAACAAAATGGAGTAGCTGAAAGAAAGAACAGAACCTTGATAGAGGCTGGAAGAACTCTACTAGCAGTAGCTCATCTGCTTGAATACTTTTGGGTAGAAGCTGTCAACAATGCATGCTACACTCAGAACAGATCACTAATACACTCTACGATCAAGAAGATGCCCTACAAACTGTGGAAAAGAAGAAAGCCAAGAGTCAACTACTTTCATGTTTTCGGATGTGCATGCTACATTCTCAACAATGGAAAGCAGTACCTGACAAAATTTCAACCCAAGTCAGATGAAGGAATCTTTCTTGGATAAGCCACTGACAGTAAGGCCTACAGAGTGTTCAACAAGAAGACACTGAGTGTTGAGGTCTCAATTCATATCATCTTCGATGAAACAGACTTAGCCAACACAGTGCTTCAAGACACTACGACCGATAGTGCATACACTACGAATGAAATCGTCGAGCCCAACACTACGATCGTAGTGCCAGATAGTGAAATCATTGAGAAAAAAAATGAGATCGTAGAGAGGTCTATGCAAGACAATGAACCTCCACACCAAGAAAAAGAAATAGATCTTGAAGACTTAAGAGAAGAAGGCATCAGGACATATGTCCCAACCGGTAACAGATGGGCCAGAGATCACACTCAGGATCTAATCATTGGAGAGCCGAGTGCTAGAGTCAAAATAAGAGCTGCCACTCAAAATGAATGCTTTTATCTAAGCTTTCTATCTCAAATAGAACCAAAGAAGATAGAGGATGCTATGGAAGACTCTAGTTGGATAGAAGCCATGCAGGAAGAACTCAACCAATTTGAACGAAGCAAAGTATGGAGATTGGTACCAAGACCAAAGAGTCATCCTGTCATTGGAACCAAGTGGGTCTTCAGAAATAAAATGGATGAAGATGGAGTTATAACCAGGAACAAGGAAAGATTAGTGGCAAAGGGCTACTCTCAAGAAGAAGACATTGATTATGATGAGACATTTTCACCTATTGCCAGACTAGAAGCCATCAGAATCTTTCTTGCCATTGCTGCTCACATGAAGTTCAAAGTCTTTCAGATGGATGTCAAAAGTGCATTCCTAAATGGAGAACTCCAAGAAGAAGTCTATGTAGAGCAACCTCAAGGTTTCATTAATCCATCTCTTTCCAATTATGTTTATAGATTAGACAAAGCCTTATATGGTCTTTAAAAAGCACCTAGAGCGTGGTATGAAACACTAACTAACTTCTTAATTAAAAATGGGTTCACTAGAGGTAGAGTAGATACCACACTGTTTCTTAGAAAGCATAATGACAAAGTCTTATTAGTTTAAATATATGTTGATATTATTTTTGGTTCTACTAACGAAATGTTATGCAAGAGATTCTCTAAGCTGATTCAGAACAAGTTTGAAATGAGCATGATGGGTGAGCTGAATTTCTTTCTTGGACTGCAAGTAAAGCAGACTGATGAAGGAATTTTCATAAACCAAGCCAAATACATCAAAGACTTACTCAAGAAGTATGACATGGAATCAGCCTCTCCCATAAAACACCAATTGCTCCTGCAACCAAGCTTGACAAAGATGAAAAAGGTAAAAGTATTGATATAACTCAATACAGAGGTATGATAGGTTCTCTTTTATATCTAACTGCCAGTAGACCAGACATAATATTTGCAACATGCATATGTGTTAGATTTTAGGCTAACCCTAAAGAGTCACATTTATCTGTTGTAAAGAGGATCTTCAGGTATCTCAAAGATACACCTTACTTGGGGCTGTGGTACCCCAAGGAATCCTCATTTGAACTAACAGGATACACAAATGCTAATTTTGCAAGATGAAAAATAGATAGAAAGAGTACCAGTGGCACCTGTCAATTGCTAGGAAACAGACTTGTGTCCTAGTTTAGCAAAAAGCAAAACTCAGTGTCTACTTCAACTGCAGAAGCTGAATACATTGCTTCTGGCAGTTCCTGTGCTCATATCCTATGGATGAAAAATCAGCTAGCTGACTATGGGTTTTATTTCAAATCTATTCCCATTCACTGTGATAACACAAGTGCCATAGCAATAACTCATAATCCTATTATACATTCTAGAACGAAGCATATAGAGATAAGGTATCACTTCATTAGGGATCATGTGCAAAATGGAACTATATCTTTACAATATATCCCTACTGAAAATCAACTTGCTGATGTTTTTACAAAACCTCTAGATGAATCTAGATATAATAAGTTAATAAGTGAGCTAGGCATGCTAAATCTACAACCATAAAATATATGCTCTAGATTGTGCTAACCATAACAGATACAAAGGCTAAACTCAAAATCGTAGACATGATTAAGGGAAGTCAACGATCGTAAAGTTGAAGAGACAAAACCACCTCAACGATCGTAGCAAAGACTCAACCATCGTAGTGCAGACTCAACGATGACAAAAACCCCATCAACAAATCAAGAGTGCATCCTGTGATGATAAGCTTCAAAACACAACAATCCCTCTGATAAGCGCCTCAGGAACAAACCTAATCCTTGACTCACTCCAAGAGGTTGGCCCTTCCTGAGTTTCCTTAAAAGAATGCTATGTTAAAAACTCATCACAAGGATCTGGTCAGACTCGACGATCGTAGATCAGACACGACGGTTGCTGAACAGACTCGACGATTGTAGATCAGACTCGACAAATGCTGGACAGACTCGACGATTATAGATTAGACTCGACAAATGCAAAGCACTCAACGATCACAAAACTACCTCAACGATCGTAGTGCTCCCTAAGGACACCTTAGCTTTGCAGGAGCCAAGGGAAAATCAGTACAATCCCTATCAGTTAAAGTCGTAGAGCCAAGTAAAAGTCGACACTTGTCCCACTAAGCAAAAAGGAGAGAGGGAAGTTACATGTACTATTTGAAATCGTATTTTTGAAATTAGAAGTTCAAAAGATCATCTCTCTCATCCTCTCTCAAAGCAGAAACCCTAAATCAGAAGAAAGTTCAGTCAAATCTCACTTCCAGCTAGAAAATCATTGGCGTCTTCTAGTGTTATCTCAGGGTATAGACTCTGTTTTGATGAGTTTAAAACTGCTCAACCCAAGTTCCATAAGACTCTGGCCTTACTGAAGAAGGCATGTCGCGAAGAAGCCTTGAGCACAGACACATTAATCTATCCCATGTTAGTGAAAGAGTTCCACCGGAATGGTGTGTTTGAAAACGACACCATCACTACAAGAGTAAGAGAAGTGGAAATCAGACTGAAGGCCGAAGACATCAACCTCGCCCTAGGTCTCAAAAATGAAGGGCATCCAATCATAGACAGCGTAGACTTCCAAGAGGGACTTAGAAGAATGCATCACAAGAAACTCCCCTCTGTGAAAGGGTACAAGAAGAAGGAGTTCCCACAGAGGTATGAATTTATGGCCGATATAGTTGGGAAATGTATATGCTGCAAGAGCTCAGGTCATGACTCTGTGAATGAAGTACAACTTAAGCTCATGACTGCCATGAGTTATGGAATACAACTCAACTATAGAGCCCTATTGCTCGATTGGATTGGTAAGTGGATCATCAACTCGAAGAAGTCAAAAAGCCCTCAGAAGATGCTCTACAGGCGATTCATAAGTATCATTCTACAATCTTCCCTAGGTGACAAAATTGGGGATGAAGAAGGAGAAGCTATCAACCCAAATAGACGAATGACCCAGAAATTGTTTGAAAATTGGAAGAGGAACCTAGCTGAGTATGTTCAAATGATGACCGAGTCCAGTGGAAGAACTGGGGATCTGAAGGACTCAGGCCTTCCAGGAAACATGTCTGTGGTCAGGGAGATCGAAGAAGAATAAGAAACCACCAAAGGAGAACCCTCTGTCCTTACCAGAAAGAGCAAGGGCAAGAGGAAGCTGAAGGCTAGACTGGTAGAAGAGCCTCAAGGATCTACCACTGATATACCTGTAGAGTCCTCTGATATAGAGACTCTGAGGATGCTAAAAAGAAAGCAGTAGGAAGATGAAGTAGATGAGGATCAGGCTACCATATCCCAGATCCTGAAGAAGAACAAAGTTGGTCATAAGTCCAAAAGGCCATCTGTCACCTCAATCGTAGAGTGTCTACTGTTCGTAGAGACCAGACCAAGCATGGCAGGCAAGGAAGTAGTTGCTTCAAGCATAGTGGCTGTTGAATAGGACAAAACTGAGGTTCAAGAAAGTCCTGAAGCTCTGGCTAAGCCTAGCAAATCAAGGAGAAAGCTGGTCAAGAAGTACATTCTTGAGAATGAAAAAGTGCTCAAGAAGGAAGACAAGAGCATGGTTGCCAAAGTGGACAGTGCTCCAGCTGAGGGGGAGATCCCTGAGATTCTCACGATAGAAAATACACCACCTGAGGGGGAGATGCCTGAAGCTCAAGAAGATGCTCCAATTGAGGGGGAGTTTATGAGCTTACAAGAAGATGATCAAGTTGAGGGGGAGCCTCAAGATATCTCCATGGCAGAAGAAGAGGTCCCTGCCAGAAATGAAGAAGAACAAGTGCAAAATCATCAAGTGACCATTAAGATAATGGAATCCTCAAACGAGAACAGAGAAGAAGAAGAAGATGTTGATGATCTTATGATCACTGGTGTGGGCAAAGATGGGCATAGAAGCTATCTCTACAATCAGATGTTCTCTTACCTACCCATGATGCCATACCATCAAGCTCAAATCCTCAACTCTTGGGATCACATGTTCTGGAGCTTCAAAGAGTATCTAGCCATCTCAGTACTAGCCAATGGATTCCCAAGAAGACTCAACTTTGCCAAGGAGCTGCTTACCAACAACTCTTCCTCAAAGGATAAACTTGAGGTACTGTCTATCCCAACCCTTTTCAGAGTTAATCACTTGCCATCATCCTCATTTAGCTATTTTTATGAATTCCCACGATGGTTGGAAGTGATACTTCATCCACTAAACTAATTTCCAGTTGCAGAATCCCAAAATTCTGGAACTGAGGAACCAAATGCAGTCAACTTCATATTGCTCACACAAACCACCATCTCTACAATTCCTGACTCTAGCCCCATCGTAGAGTCCCAAATAGAAATCGTAGAGCCAAATATTCCAAACATAGAAACTCAGGCCCCTCCATCAGACATACCATCCTCGTCCTCCAATGACTATTTTAGTCTTGATCTTGCTCTCTACTCCCTGCAAGATCAATCCCATAAAAGAACCCCTCCATTCAATAATCCTCAAACCAATGATACTCTTCCAAATCTGCCCACAAAAGATGACTTGAATGAAGTGTCCAAGAATATGGTCAAGAACATTGAAGAAAGCTTGGACACTCACTCAGACCTCATTCATCTCTGGCTGAATCAAATGATCACTGCTGCAAATAATATCCCTGGCACTCTAAATGCTGAGCTTACAAAGAAGCTGAGGGAAATTATCCAAGAAATTCTTCAAAGCATGAAGGACAGAGATGAGATTCACTTCCAGATAGCCACCAAGCGAAGAGAGGTTGTTCTTGAAATGCAGAGAAATCAAGAAGTCCAAAATAAACTCATGTTGGAGAACATCATAAACCTGAAAGCTTCAGTCAAAGAATTCCAGAAAGCTTATGTGAATCAGGAACAATAGACTGACATTGTTCTCACTGCCCTCCGAAACAAAGAAGCTAGATCTGAAATCCAGATAAAGGAAAATCAAGAGGATATTGCTCAAACACAAAGCCAACTAAACGAGCTTGTCCAAGGAGTAAATCGACTTTATGCAGACATTCGAACCCTTGATGCTGACATAAAGGGGAGAATAAAGGGAAAATGAGTTCAAGGAGCACAGGGAGATTAGGGCAGAGGCAGAGGAGGTCAAGGAAACCAAGAAAGGGCAAGAGGACAATTTTCACGAAGCCCTCCTGCAAGATAATTCCACCAACAGACTCCACGATCAAGCAATCAGACTCAACGATCTGATCAGCATGAAGTCTTGATGGCTCAGCCTTTAAGAAGTCAAGGGATAACTACCAGCTCACCAAATGTGACCACCACATGCCTAAGAATGCCAATTGGAGATCCAGCATTCATGAATAGGCATGATCACAACCCGATAGTAAGTCCAAGTCAGCTGCAAGAGTTAGCAAGAAGGGATGAAACTATCAGAAAAAGAAGGACTGAGGAGTATGCCAATCCTCCAAGGAAAAGGTCAAAGAAATAGAGATAAGTTGAAATTTGAATTCTTATTGATGTAAAGCTAAACTGCAATATTTCTTGAACATCAATAAATTCATGCTTATTCTCTAGAAATTTCAGCTGCTCATTGAAATACTAAGTCATGTTTAAATTTCCTGCAAATGCATCTAAACACTAATAATCATGATAACAAATCTCCTTGGTTATGTCAACATCAAATAGGGGGAGATTGTTGGGAGAATGCATATTATGATTTGATGTTTTAATGTATATGCTCATGATTATTTGTAAAGTCCTTCAAGTAATATATGTACAAGGACTTAGTGATAGATCAAATTTGTTAGGTTGATTTAAGCTCTAAATATGTATCATTCTGTAATAGAATGTATAGATAGAAAGATCAAAGTTATTAGGTTGATCTTGAGATATAATAGATAGGCTTCGAAGAATTTGGAGTGTATAAATCTGATCAACATTGCAGAAGTCAAGGTAGAAACATAGAGCTTTAAAAATCATAGAGTGGTCCCAACGTTTGCCGAGCCAACTCAATGATCGTAGTGTGCTGAAGGAAACGTGGAGTTTACAAGTCAATGATCGTAGAGTGCTCTCGAAAACGTAGAGTTTACAAATCAAGCAAACAAAGATCGTAGTGTACAAAGACTTATGATAAATCGTAGTGCCCTCGGCTGACAGCATCAGACTAGGCACCAAGGCGACAAGTCACCAAGATCTGAATCGTAGAGTACCACGATCTGAATCGTAGAGTATCATCTGTCTTGTGTCAAAAAATGTTGAGCCTCATGATTTGTGTGGAGATAGGTTCAAACATAATAGGAATGGATTCTAAACGCTGCAGTCCTCACCAGTCCCAAAGTCATAAGAAATATCCTTAGTATGTAACAAAGAAGCGTATTGAAGAAGCTAAGGAAAGTACCATTGGTAAGGGGGAAAACACCTTTTCAGGTGTTAGGTGAGAAAGCAGTCTACAGTGTCAGTGGGCCAGAATGCAGATCAGAAGATGTGCAGAAATGTCTCCATCAAAGATCAGAAAAGTCAAAAGCATTTAATGCCTCAACGGATGGATCCAACAAATAGTTTTCAAGATCACATATATGTAAATCAAGCAGATGAGAGAGAAGTAACCAAGCATTGAAAAAATAATGTGAGCAACTCTCAAAGCTCAACTCTATGATCTGAGAATTAGCAAAGCTTGCTCAGCTACTCAGTTCTTTTGAACAAGTGCTTAAACAACAATTGAGTAGCAACCATCAAGAACTCAACATCTATCAATCTACTGAAGAAGAGTACCAAGTCTACTGGACTTGAAGAGTTCTAAGTGAACTGTAAGAGAGCCAAGTCTACTGGACTTGAAGAGTTCAAGAGTGAACTAAGAAGTTCCTAGACTGCTGGTCTAGAAGGAATCTGTGTGATTCAGAAGTTGTAAAAGGCATCCTTAGTGGATTTCCTACTCGAGGAGTAGAAGAGTGGACTAGGAGCTTTAAGTGCTCTGAACCACTTAAAACGACCATGTCTTTTACGTTCATACTATAACTGCTATATCTTCCATAACTGCTATAACTGCCTCACTCTTATAACTCCACTACTTTACAAAAGAGATTCAAACAAACATAAATTCCGCTAAGTTTTAATCATCATTAACTAACAAGTTTAAAACGAAAAGATGTTTAAATATCTATTCAACCCCCCCCCCCCTTCTAGATAACTATTGTGCCTACTAGGAACTAACAATAGGGTTGAGGGACCAGAAAATAGCACAGATGTCTTACATCCATGATAGTGCTCATGAGTATTTTAAGCTAAAAATTGGTTGTTATTCCATTGAGTCGGGACAGACTCGACACACTAGTAGTCAGGATATTGTGTCGATTCTAGCGAATCAGAAGCATGAGAATGCTGTAAGGTAGTGTTTGTAGATCGGTAGATCTTTTTGTATATGTGTAGTGACGTAAAACTCTCTTTTGTATAGTTAAAGGGTAGTCTTTTTGTAAATCCCAACTTTTGTGAAGTTCAATTGCGGGATAGAAATGTAATAGCTTTTGGCTATGGAAAGTAAATTGTAAATAGTTTCAAATTATAAAGAAGCATATGAATATAATGAAGTTTTTATTTAATGTGCTTTGTTGTGTATGAGTTATTATTTGGCAAATAATAACTAAGTAAGCAAATAAGTAATAATGAAATTTCTTTTATTTAATCAGAAAATGCCGCCAAGAAGGAGACAACATAATCAGGAGGCTGAGTCTCATAACGATAATCAGGGGTGGGTCAAAATAACCCTATGCAAGAGGTCATTAATTTATTAACGACTGCATTTAACCAAATCGGGGGTAGAGCACCCGCAGTAGCTAGGGTAGCAAGAATGACTACCTTTAAATAATTTAAAAGTGTAGGTTCGCCTGAGTTCAAGGGAACCACGGACCCAATAGAGGCCCATACATGTGTGAAGGAGATAGAGAAGGTGTTTGTTATTACAAACATAGCAGAGGCACAAAAGACTTCTTTTGCGGCCTACATGACGAAGGCGAAAGCCAACTTTTGGTGGGAGGCTCACCAGGGTGGGGCTAGAGTTGATGCTATTACGTGGGAACAATTCAAGAAGGTTTTCTTCGAGAACTACTTTCCTACTAGCATGCAGTGGACTGAGGGGAGGATGGAGATTAAGTTTCTAGAACTTAAACAAGGGGACATGACGGTTCCCCAGTATGCGGCCAAATTCAATGAATTGGCAAGGTTACTCCACACCAAGTGGACACTAAGGAGAGGAAGGCTCGTAGGTTTGAGCAGGGGTTGAAACCTTGGCTTTATAGTAAGATTTCTGTTTTCCAGAGTGCTTCCTACGGGACCATTCTGGAGAAGGCAATTATCGTACAGGGTGGTAGTGAGGCGTTGACCCAATACCACGAAGAGAGAAAGAATAAGAGCTAGGGAGAGGGAAGATCCAAGGCGGAGGGAGCCAATGGAAGTGGCAACATGCCAAAGAAGAAGAGCTTTAAATCCGGGAATACTAGAGTGAAACAAGGGGATCCTAAGCGTAGGATCGAATCATACAAGAGATGCAGAAAGACTCATCGGGGAGTCTGTTTGATGGGGAAGTCAGTTTGTTACAAATGTGGGCAAGAGGGGCATATATCACCCAATTACCCTAATCCTAAGAAGAACCAGGGATGTTTTGTTTATGGGTCGATGGACCACGTGGCAAGAAATTACCCGAATAAGGGAAATGAGGGTAGCAAGGGTGCTAGTAGTGGTAAGTTTGCATTTACTGGACCAACACCATTGTCAGTAGAGCCACGGCCCATACTTTTAATATGACTGTCCAAGATGCGATTACATCAGCAGATGTAGTAGCAGGTATCATTCCAGTCAATGAAATAAATGCTTATGTGTTATTTGACTCGGTTGCTACTTGTTCTTTTATAGCATGTGAATTTGCTATGTGATTAAGTTTACTCCCGGAAAGATTTGAAATACCTTTAGACGTTAAGGTAGCAAATGAAGAGATAATTTCCATTGAATACATTCATAGGAATTGCTGCATAGATATTAGAGGTAACAAATTATCGGTAGATTTAGTACCGATAAAGTTGAGGGAATTCGATGTAATTCTCAGTATGGATTAAATAATTAACCATAAGGCTATAATAGATTGTCATAGGAAAAGTGTGAACCTTCGGCTTTCTAAGAAAACCAAGGTAGTGTTATACGGTAGTAAATCACCGAGACGCTCTGGTTGTCTAACCATGACACAAGCTAGGAAGATGTTAAAGAAGGGGTGTATAGGATACCTGTGTCATGTTGTGGATACCCAAAGAGTGAAAATATCATTGGAACATGTTAGTTCCTAGTTGGCACTATAGTTATCTAGAAGCAGGGGAGGTTGAATAGATATTTAAAAAACCTTTTCATTTTAAACTTGTTCATTGATGATGATTAAAACTTAGCGGAAGTAATGTTTGTTTTAATCTCATTTACGAAGTAGTGGAGTTATGATAGTGAGGCAGTTGTAGCAGTTATGGCAGATATAGCAGTTATCTTATGAAAGTAAAAGACATAGTTGTTTTAAGTGGTTCAGAGCACTTAAAGCTCCTAGTCCACTCTTCTACTCCTCGAGTAGGAAATCCACTAAGGATGTCTTTTACAACTTCTGAATCACAAAGATTCCTTCTAGACCAGCAGTCTAGGAACTTCTTAGTTCACTCTTGAACACCTCAAGTCCAGCAGACTTGGCTCTCTTACAGTTCACTTAGAACTCTTCAAGTCCAGTAGACTTGGTACTCTTCTTTAGTTGATTGGTAGATGTTAAGTTCTTGATGGTTGCTACTCAGTTACTGTTTAAGCACTTTGTCGACGTCGAGATTTTTTGGTGTCCCTTTCCGTTACTTGTTCTTTGGTGTTCTCATTTTAGGTGAGATTTGTTTGAAAAAAACAAGTGAAAAATGTCCGACGTGTATAATGTCGAGGATAGGACTGTTAAGAGTCGCCAGTTGGTTTTTTAAATGGTTGTACCAACACAACCGAGAAAAAGTTTGCACATTGACCCAATGATGTGACATTGATATACGGGTCGGTGAAACCGAGATTCGTTTAGGGTCCGGGGACTTGGTTATGCGGGGGGGAGGTGTTAGGCACCCCCCGACATCCGTGTTACCATGGTGACCACCTTTTTTCAAGAAACTATTATCTGAGTGTGTGTGTGTGGGTCAATGTGCTGTCATATGGAAGTTGTGCGAGGCCTCGTTCGAACCTATATACACAAGGTTTGCATTTATGTAAAAATTCAGTTTTTAGCAAGATATGGCAGTGATATTTTATAAAAGAGGTTTTTCAAACCCTGATGCTCAATAAGAATTGAGACCTTTTACACTCCCATTTTTATTAAGTGATCGGCTGGATTGATTTTATTTGACGGATGCGAGGCATCCGTATAAAAATAATGTACAAAAAAAATGTCGACTTCCTCGTGGGTATGGAAACCATCTGAGGAAATTCAGACATCGATGAATAATTTACAAGCTGCTTACAGCTGAAAAATGTCCATCACGGAAACCGAATCTAGATCCAATGGGATGAATCTGTGATCACATGATTCCTAGGCGCACAGAATGTTGGTATAAAAGCAATAAATAGGTATATATATAAAAGCGGTAAATATATATATATACAGACATGATCACCAACCACGAAGCACCTCTATAGGGAATCAGAAATGTAAATAAAGCTGTTAAAAGCTATCAACCACCATGGAGGAAACTCCAGGCTGGACAAAACATAAATAAAGTCAGAAGCGATCAATCGCCATATAAGAAAACTCCGCAGACGGAAACATATATATATATATATATATATATATATATATATATATATAATATAAGCGAGTAAATGCACTGCATCAGTAGTCTAAGCTCATCGAACAAAGTCCGATACATGTTGATATATATATATATATATAAAAGCGAATAAATGCACGGGCATCAAGTCTAGGCTCATCAAACAAAGTTCGACACTTACAGTTAATATATATATATATATATATATATATATATATATATATATTAAACCAATAAACGCTCCGCATCAAGTTCTAGGCTCAATCGAGGCATAACCCGATAATGTTAGTCAATATATATGTAAAATATATATATATATATATATATATATATATATATATATATATATATATATATACTGATGAAATGAAACCACTAATGAATTAGGCAAAAGCAAGCAACACGACTCTCAACGTGTAGAAGGGTGTGTGCAAAGATGAAGAGAAAGACTCTAAAGTGTGTGAGAAGGCTTACAGCTGACTGCTAAAAAAGGCTTCTATATCTTTAGAGTGTCTAAAAACTGGGTTTTTGTGGGTACAAAAGAGGCTATATATGATCTCACAGGTGTTTGAAAATGGGAAATACACTGTATGGGCGAGTGCAGAGCGAATTGTGTAGGGTTTCCCCGTCTTTTCTCTCTTAAAAATCAGCACCCCAAGCCCTCTATTTACAGGCATATGAGCCATAGGTGTACCTGCGGCTGAGCCGCAGGTGTACCAGAGGCGGGTCGAGTCGGGTCGTCTCGAAGTACGTGCACTCTAGCACTGTAATATCCACTCGGATTTTGAGAAGTGCAATCCGGGCATCCGTTTTGAGGTATACAGGACCTATTTCTGACTGCCGTTGTCGAGAGTTGTACGATGGCATGGGATTAGAGTTTGTACGAAGTCATTGAAGATGGGATGATGCCCTCCGGTCTTCAAGCTTCAACTTTCCTCCGTTACCCCGCACAATGGTCACTCGGGATTGGTTAGCCTTGTGGGACATCGTTGCGTAGAGACGTGACGTGGCATCGTGTTGGACGAGTTGACGATGTTTCCCCTCACCGGTGTTATCGCCGGATTGGGCCGATAAAGCAGACGTTGCTCAGACTTCGCTGAGATTGGACTGCTGCAATTGTTGAAGGTCCTCATTGTCATCTTTGTGGTGTGCCTGTCTTCCCGATGTTATTTCCGGGTTGGTACAGTATATCTCGTTGTGAGCGCTGAGATTGAAGCTGATGGCATTTGAAACAAGCATTTTCGGGGTTATCTCCAAAACTGCATTCCTTGGGGTTATCACCAAGGTTGGTGGCTATTCCCATGGTTGGGACTGAGACTGGATACCTCGGGGTTATCTTTGAGATTAATCGATCTTCTCCAGTGTGTGTTCCGATATTGTATCTGCAGGTCTCGGGGTTATATCCGAGGTTGGAACTGTTACTCCCAGAGTGTGATCTGGGGTTGATGCTGAACTCCCGGTAGTATCTGGTATGGATTTGGATTGTCTTTCAGGGTTCTCTCTTAAAAGACGAATCTGTCCTCCTGCAATGTTAGTAACAGTAGTACAAAAAATTTCGAGTGTCTACAGATGCCCCTCTTTATCATACTCGTGCCTGGCGATGCATGGGTAGGATAAAGTATCCTAGACACTTGAAACGCAACAAGATTAACATGGTACTATGGATAGCAACATGATGCAAATGTATGATGCATGTATACGGGGTTGTGGCCCAACATGCTGGGGATGATTGTTGTCTTCCTGTTGCTTCAACCTGGGATTAGTACATTGACCGGATCGATGTGTGGTTTAATCATTAGGATGTTGATGTTGGAGTTATCACCAAATTCCTGTGTTCTTGATAACGACTTGATCCTGAAGGGGTACCTCTTATGTGTAAGAGATCTGTGGGGATAAAGCTTGATCTGTTTGAGGATGTGTATAACATATTCCATCATCTATCCTCTTTGATAATGTTGACCTCTCCTGGTTAGTATCGCCAGAATATGTCACGATTCTGTTGGATTTACTGCCAACAACAAATGCTATCAGGGATGCCTGACCTTCGTTGACGTGTGAATCAACGGCTGAAACATCCTGTGGGATATACTGTCAAGGTTTCTTGACCTTCGCTGACGTGTGAATCAACGGCTGAGATTCTGTGAGGAGATTGTCAAGGTTGCTTGACCTTCGGCCGACGATGTAGATCAAGCGGACATTGCGTTTGATGACCCCCGGGGTCCATTTGAGAATATGAGCATTTGGGTATGAGAACCTCAAATAGCTCTATAGCTCTGATAGGTTTAAACGCTATCGGCTGAAATGACGTCATGGTTGCTTGACCTTCGTTGATATGTGAGTCAACGGCTGAGCATGCGTTGCTACTCCCGCCGGAGATATACGTTGTAACCCCCGTTGGGGATCTACTGGGGACGCATGAGTACGTATGCAACTACCAAACGGTTCTCAACGCTTCGATGGGTTTACCTGCCATCGGCTGAAATAATGTCAAGGCTTCTTGACCTTCGTTGATAGAATTGTCAACGGATGAACGTGTTGTAACCCCCACCGGGGATCTACGTTGTAACCCCCATCGGGGACTCACGTTGTAACCCCCGTCGGGGATCTACGTTGTAACCCTCGTCGGGGACCTATTTAGGGTATTGACCCGGAGTTGGCGGCATAGGACCTGTACGAGGTATTGCCGGATGTGATTTGTGACAAATGGGATCATTGGCAGGGTATACCTCGTGTTCGGGTGACTACCAATGAGTGATGTACAGGTTCAAAGTCTCATCTGAGAAGACCAGGATTATATGTTGTTTTGCTCAATCGCGTGGCATTTTTATTCCTGATTTGACCTTTCTAGCCCATAAGAACTCCATTTTAACTCGAACTGGACCGAGCCGGAGGGGTGGGACCCATATAGAGGAGCCGCAGGTGCACCTGCTACAGCCGTAGGTGAGCCTGCGGCCAGGCGTGGATGATAAATCCTACAGCCTGCCTTCGCAAGTTCATTTTTAACTCACTTTGCTTAGAAAAAACCGCGATCCTTCTTCTTGGATCTACGCTAAGTTCGAAATTCGCTTCTAAATTTCGTCATCGTACAAGTGTTCTACACTATCCTGGTAACGTATGCATGTATTTTTTTCCAGTTTCTGTCCGTTAGATTGTGAGATATTGCACGAAATGCATCTAAACACATAGTAGTGATTATGTATGCACAAATAACTTGATAAAAAATATTCAACATAGTAAATGTTAGTATTAAACCATGCTGAACATAATGATGTGAAAAAATTTGACTTTTGAGACAGTGTAATTGACACCTTTTTCTGCTATTTTTTGTCCTATTTGAGGTCCAATGAGCAAAAGGTAGAAAGGAAAAATACTCCTAGCATTGAGGTTGGCCTTATGCATGATGATTTTGATTTTTAATGTATATATTAGGTATATGACTTTGGGGGACGGTGTAATCTTGAATGGCCACCTAGACATACCTATGTGCATGTGGATAGTCCTATTTCAAAGGGGGGGGATGCATGAAATTTTTCCAAATGTAGGCATTGGGTAGTCATGCATTTTAACTCTATTATATGTTAAAGTAAATGCATGCATGCATATAGTCATAGATGCATTTAAAAAGCTCCAGGTAAGGAAATACCACACCCTTTTTGAGGTGATTTGGAGACTTATTGTCCAGATATTGATGGATCCGGATCAGCCGAGCAGTTCTTACAGGATCGCTTCTGGCGTACGACGGAGGGCTTCTGAAGTGCCTCATCCACGTTCTGTCAGACAGCCTCGTTGGTTGGTGGAGGCTATGATACGTCCTGTCCAGGTTGATGTTTCAGACGTCGAGGACGAGGAGGCGGATATTGAGGATCCCGCTCCTGCTGCATCTATCCCTCGCAGGGAACTTCCGAGCATTCAGGTGGTGAACCCAAAGTTGCTGGGTGATTTGGGAAAACATCCATTGATATACTTGTATGCTAACGAGGTATGGCGTTAGACTTTATCTTCCTTCTTTCCTATTGATGAGGATTAAAGGGTTCTGATGTTGATCTGCGTTTCATGCAGGTTCCAGTTTAACAACACCTCCGGGGAAACTGGTTTAGGATCCACTCCATGTACTGCATTTCATCCCCGACTATAGAAGCGATGAGTGCATGAGTGGGGATTTGGGGCATTTTTCTCCATCCTTCCCCGTCGTTGTCCCTGGGGTTACCTCAAGGCATTGTCTGAGCGATGGTTTCATTAGACTCAGTCACTCCACCTGCTAGATTGCGAGGTGATGATGACGCCTATGGATTGGCGATTTATCACAAGTATGGAGTTTGGAGGGGAGCCAGTGCCTTGCATGGCGAATATTACCCCTACTGCCATCAGATCCTTATTAGGAGTTCCGGCATAGGCGCTCAAAGGTAGGACTGTCCGTTCAAGTCCTTTGAGCGTAGATGTTATGAGTGGGCTATTGAGTGAGCCCATGCTTGATGATGTCAGGATCAGGGATCGCATTCTGTGGCGATTGTTCCTGATGATCATTCGAGGTTGTGTCATAGCAGATAACTCTTCCATGGTATCTTTCGCTTTGGTCACTGCCACAGGTGATGTGGACCGTATAGGAGAGTATGATTGGGGCTCTTACACCTTTGTCTATTTCCTCTGGGGCATGCGTCTGCGCTCACAGGGTTTGACCGAGGCTTGGCTAGGATTTTACCCGTTTCTACTGGTGAGTATTTCTCTTGTCTTTTCCCATTCATAGGTTAAGAATGTTTACTGATAGCAGATGTTTTGCCATTGTGTTGGCAGTTTTGGGCCTATGAGAGGCTCCCATGTTTGCGTCCCATGAGTGTGTTAGGCTTAGATACTTATCCACGAGGACAACGATGGCCCCTCAGATGACCCATTTGGTTTTGTCGGCGTAGATCCTCCTCTTTATAGGCCTGACATCCCTGTTGATAGAGATCCAGTGACTCAAGAGGAGTTACATCAGGTGGACAGGATTGAGGATGTGGACATCAAGACCCTGGTCTTCTTCTGATGTGTATTCTCGTTATATCTTTTGATAGGCCTCTGTTAGATATTGGGTGGTTGTTCCCCATTCTCGCTATATCTTTTGATAGGCCTCTATTAGTAGTAGGGCGTCTGTGCCCCATTTTCATGTACTTGTAGCTGTATAGAGCTGATGTATTAGATGATGATATATTTAGGAATGTATGCACCATTTTTTCATTCCCTATATCATATTGACATCCATTATCCGTTATGCATGTATCATGTTATGCATATGTATGTATGTCGGAGATATTGGCATTGACCTGGATGGTCTTATGACACGGCTACCGCACATATGTCTTCTTGACGGTTAGTCAGTATAGATCATACCGTCCGTGGTGGCATTGGGTATAAGATCGTGATGCGATAGCATGTCACCACCGCATTGGGGTATTTGTAGATCATTCTTTGCAGACATACCATGACCCTTTTGGTATTTCAGGTTCCTGCAGTATTCGTGGATGGGATGATAGAGCACTGGCTACCTGATAGGCAGGTATTTGGCTTTGGCACACATGAGTTGACTCCTACTCTGGAGGAGTATGCCCGTTTGACGATGTTGCCCTTAGACAGACCCTGCGTACACATGGCTTTGGGAGACATGAGTAGGCGATTCATGACTACAGGATTGAGGTATGAGTAGTCTGAGGATGAGTGACATCCGCCACGTGATCTCTCAGCGTTTTCTGTATGATAGATTTGGCGCGGAGGATAGCTACTCACGACATTCCGGGGATTTCACCGTGTCGGAGGATCATTGGCGTTTGGCCAGAGTTGATGTACTGATGCTATGTGTACTTTCATACGTGTATATGCTGAGGTATATGGATGAGATAGATATAGGGGTTATCATGGTTGTGAGAGCTCTCAGGGAGGGTCGTACCATTGTACCTATGATCGTGGTAGAGACCTTGCGATCAGCATCCTACTACAGTACTTACCCGTCAGGCATGTTTACTAGGAGTTCGGTTATGTTGTATGTGTGGTTTATGTCACACTTGCGACCGGTTGGTACCCTTAGATGGCATGGGTATTGCTTCTCCCATGATGTGGCTATGTCATACTCCTTTCAGCCATCGGAGTGTACAGATGCTCAGTCCTGGTCCGCATTTTTGGCAGATATCAGAGATCTATTTGGTATATTGCTGTGCTCGGGGCTTTGCTCACCATACAGTTTCATTACTCATGCTACGGGCATGGATTTCGTCCCTTTGGCTGGCTTGAGGGGCGTGACTACTTATAACCCATTTTCCGTAATGTTGCAGTTCGACCAGTTCTAGGATTTTCATCCTTTCGAGGGGGCGACAGGTCAGCGGTCAGCTTCTCGATACCTCTCAGGAGAGGACCGATCTCATGTATATGCTTGCTGGGATCAGCATGAGCTAGCTATTTTTCCTGCCAATCGTCCCGGTTATTCCGCATAGTACTCCGCATGGATGGGAGCAGAGGTTTCATTTTGCAATGATTTTTAATCTGGGAGAGCGAGTTATACGATGTAGAGCCTACAGAGGAGATTGATGCCTACATTGAGGAGGAGCGCGCTGCTGGGTTGCCATCATTTGTTCCGGATTCTCCTAGTACCAGTACTTTTGTGATTCAACACTCGACACAGTACTTAGAGCAGAGTCTTCATCTGATGACCTTTGAGAGAGATCAGATTCGATCTATGATGTCGACTGCTCTTGATGTGAGGGACGACGCCCAATTAGAGAGAAACGAGGCATTAGCTCATAGAGATGCCGCCGTCGTTGAGCGTGATGAGGCCAGGTCAGCCATAGACGCAGTGGTAGTTGAGCGGGATATCGCTATATCTGCCCGGGATGTGGTACATCACGAGATAATCTTCGCAATGAGGTCCCTTACCACTGGTATGATCGTAGAGATGAGCTTAGAGCAGTACTTACAGCAGAGTCTTCATCTGATGACCTTTAAGAGAGATCAGATTCGATCTATGATGTCGATTGCTCTTGATGTGAGGGATGCAGCTCTGTTAAAGAGAGACGAGGCATTAGCTCACAGAGATGTCGTTGTTGTTAAGCGGGATGAAGCCAGGTCAGCCAAAGATGCAGTGGTAGTTGAGCGGGATATCGCTATATCTTCCCGGGATGTAGCCGTCAGAGATAGTACTGCGATGAGGTCCCTTACTAATGGCATGATCGCAGAGATGAGCACTTACATCGATGAGCATATGGTTAACATGCAGATGGCTATAGATCTGTTGGGTCGTGTGGATATTCTCACCCAGGAGACTACAGCTTTACCTCCTTCATCTGAGAGGGACGCCATGTTGGTCTTGCTAGCTCGCATATACCCTGACTTGTAGATGAGCTTTATATTCACCTGCACAGACTAGCTTAGCCATTTTGTCATGTACAATTTATATTGTATATATATCAAACAACATTATATATCACAGGGAAATATATTTTTGGATCACTTCCCTTTTAGATATGTCCTGCTATTTGCTTGATATTTTGCCTGCTGCTTCAGGGCTTGTGATCTTGACGTATTCTGAATTCCTCCTGGGTGGATGGACATTAAGTTGTCTCTGGATAGTTCAGAATGGATCATTGATCTATGTATCCCTACCATATTTGGTGTCTTGGGACTTATTTCTGGATGGAAATGTAAAGAGGAGTGTGGCTTTCCTCTCTGAGATTGACCGCATCACAAATGGTCGCCAGTACTTCTATTTAGGAGAAGCCTAGTTAATTCCACCTCTTATGATTTGGCATTGCTCTTCGAGGTATGACCGCAGCTTAGATGGTCGCTGAATCTCCTATTTGGGAGGAGTTCAGGTAATTCCATCCCTTTGGTCTGAAAGCCAAATGAAATATAGAGGATTTGAAAGAGAATCCCAGTACCAATTGACAATGGTTTGTGTTTTGGTAGGGGGTGAGACCGCACCATGAATGGATGCCTACGTACTCCTATTAAAGAGGAGATCAGGTCTGCGTAGTTCGAACCTGGTGTAAGAGGTTCAATGCTGTATATGGCTGACATGGTGTAGGAATGTTTTTGGTTGTTTTTGTTTTATGTAAGGGCAGAAATGTTTTTGTTGTTTTTGTTTTATTGCGACCGAGCCATATGAAATGGTTGCCTACATACTCCTATTGAAGAGGAGATCAGGTCGATGTAGTTCACCCCGCAGGGCGAGAAGAAAAGCGTAATCCCATGTGCAGGTCAGAGTGCGGGGAGAAGAAGGTTTTAGTCCTAGGTTGAGGATAAACTGTAGGTGAAAAGTTTGATCCCAGAAATGCGTAGCCAAACTATAAACGTAAGAGGTTCAATCAGCAGGGGGGATGACCTAAATTTTATGAGCGCGAAGGAGAAAGGCAGGCTGCTGGCTTGAAGAGTACCTTTCCCTGAGGGGCAAAGTGTAGAAAAGTTGTATGTGGTAAAGGGTTAACGAATCGGAATGACTAGTGACCTGATGATGATGCACCAGGGTGTTTGTTGGTCACTTCAGATATAATACCGTTTCATGGTGTCTAAGTTGATGAGTTCTGGAAATTCATCGCTGTCTATTTCTTGCAATCTGAGAGCGCCTCCTGTCAATACTTCCGCGACAATAAACGAGCCTTCCGAGTTAGGAGCGAATTTTCCTTTAGCCTGATCTTGGTTGTCAAGAATCTTCTTTAAAACCAAGTCATGTTGTTTAAACTGCCATAGCTGGACTTTTTTATTGTAGGATCGGGCGATCCTTTGTTGATATAACTGACCATGGAAGATAGTCGCGGTTCACCTTTCGTCTATTAGAGACAATTGGTGATACCTGTCTTGTACCCATTGGTCTTCATCTAGCTGAGCGTCGATCAACACTCTGAGACATTCCATCTCAACTTCTATGGGGAGCACTGCTTCCATCCCATAGGTTAAAGCGTAGGGGGTTGCCCCAATGGAAGTACGCATTGTGGTTCTGTAGGCTAACAGAGTCAGAGGCAATAGGTCAGGCCAATCTTTGTGGTTGGCGGACATCTTTTGCATAATCTTCTTGATGTTTATGTTAACCGCTTCAACAAAGACCGCGTTCATCTTTGGACGATAGATGTGAGTTAAGATGTTTGATGTAGAATTTCTTCGCATAACTCCTCCATCATTTTGTTGTTGAGGTTCTTGGCATTTCGACACAATCACCTACGGTTGTCCATATCGACAAAACGACATTGTTTCTCATGAAAGCGGTGATGACTTCTTTAGTGACCACAGGGAAGGAGGTCGCTTCTACCCACTTGGTGAAGTAGTCGATCATGGTGAAGATAAATCGGTGACCATTACTGGCTTTAGGCTTGATGGGCCCGATAACGTCCATTCCCCACATTGAAAAAGGTCAAGGCGAACTCATATTATGGAGTTCTCGTGGAGGGGCGTGTATAGCATTCCCATGAATCTGGCACTGATAGCATCTTTTGACGTGGTCATTGCAATCAGCCTTGAGAGATAGCCAATAGTGTCCCATCCTGAGGACTTCCTTGACAAGGAGGGGGCCACTCATGTAGGGGCCACAGACTCCACCATGGATTTCATCCATAAGCCTTTGGGCTTGATCTTTTTCTAGACACTTGAGGAGATCTAGTCCTGCATCTCTTTTGTAGAGCGCATCTCCACTCAGGTAGAACTTCATAGCAAGTCGATGGATCCGCCTTTTCTCAGTCAGGCTCGCCTTAGCGGGTGTAGATCCCTCTCGCAGATATTCCTTGATATGCTGATACCAAGGAGGTTGGATGGGAGGTAGCTCATCCGATACTTCTCCAATGTAATTCCCATAGGCTGGGGCCTTGTTCAGGGAAATTGTGACGCTTGGCAAGTGTTCCTTGTCTGATATTCGAATCAAGGAGGCCAAAGTTGCTAACGCATCCGCAAAATCATTCCTATTACGAGGAACATGTAGAAAGAAGATTTCTTCGAACTCCAAAGCCATCTTCAAAACCTACCGATGGTAAGGCAGCAAATGTAGCTCCTTGGTTTGATAGATTCCGGTGGATTATCTGATTACCAACTCCGAATCTCCAAGGATAGTTAACCGCCTGATGCCCATTGAACGGGCAAGTTTTACCCCCATTGGACAGCCTTCATACTCAGCCGTATTGTTGGTGCTAACAAACTGTAATTTGACGGCAACAGGATACTGCTCCCCCGTACCAGATACTAGAACTGCTCCCGCTCCAGAACCTTGCATATTAACAGCTCCATCAAAATACATCTTCCATGATTGGCGCGTATCGTACTGATGGTGTTGTTGCACTATCATTACTCCTTCATCAGGGAAATATGTTTCCAAGGGTTTGAAATCCCCTAAAGGTGAGGCGACCAGTTGATCCGCAATTCCTTGACCTTTGATGGACTTTTGAGTCACATATACGATGTCAAATTATTGTAAGATCAACTGCTATCTGGACAGCCGGCAATTTAATATGGGTTTGTTGAACACGTACTTGAGAGGATCCACGCGGGATATGAGATGGGTTGTGTGACCATGGAGGTAGTGTTGTAACCTCATGGAAGCCCATGCTAAAGCACAACACGTCTTTTCGATTAGCGTGTACTTGTGTTCACTGCTGCTGAACCTTTTACTGAGGTAATAGATAGCTCATTCTTGGCCTCTATCGTCTTTCTGTCCCAGCATGAAGCACATGTCATTGTCACTTACGGATAGATACATGAACATGGGAATATCGTCCCTGGGTGGTACCAGGACAGGAGCTTTGACTAGCTGTTTCTTGATTGTAAGGAAGGCATTCTGGCACTCATCATTCCATTTCATGGAGGAGTTCTTCCTTAATAGCTTGAAGATTGGCTCACAGGTTGCTGTGAGTTGAGAGATAAACCTGCTGATGAAGTTGATTCTTCCCAAAAATCCCCGTATTTCATTCTCTGTATGAGGAATGGGCATTTCAGTGATGGCTTGGATTTTGGCAGGATCCAGCTCTATCCCTTTGTGGCTGACTAGAAATCCTAGCAACTTGCCTGATTTGACGCCAAAGGTGCTCTTAGCTGGATTCAATTTCAAGTTGTACTTACACAACCTGTTGAACAACTTTCTGAGATGGTTTAGATGGTCATCCTCCTTTCGGGACTTGACAATGATGTAATCCACATACATATCAATCTCTTTATGCATTAAGTCGTGGAAAAGAGCCATCATAGCTCATTGATAGGTAGCTCCGGGATTTATGAGGCCGAATGAGAGCCGTCTATAACAAAAAGTTTCCCAAGGAGTGATGAAAGCAGTCTTCTCACGATCTTCCTCGGCAACCATGATCTGATGGTACCCCGCAAAGCAATCAACAAAGGAGTACATGTCGTATTGCGCAGTATTGTCAATGAGAATGTGGATAAATGGCACGGGAAAGCTGTCTTTTAAGCAAGCTTTATTCAAGTCCCGGTAAT
The DNA here is from genome assembly GCA_020205605.1 of Panax ginseng. Classification (NCBI taxonomy): domain Eukaryota; kingdom Viridiplantae; phylum Streptophyta; class Magnoliopsida; order Apiales; family Araliaceae; genus Panax; species Panax ginseng. Next base: position 59,571,375 of record CM035143.1, on the reverse strand, counting down.
CCACGTAAACTCGCACCTTCCCTCCAGGTTTAGGTACAGGCACGATGTTGGATATCCACTCAGGATATGTAGACACCATGATGATGCCAGCTTGAAATTGTTTCACAATTTCTTCTTTCACCTTTAAACACCACTCAGGTTTCAATCGCCTGAGTTTCTGCTTTACTAGCTTAAATCCCTCTTTAATGGGAAGGTGATGAAGGATAATGTCAGTGGACAAACCCACCATGTCTTCATGAGACCATGCAAACACGTCCTGGAATTGGGTCAATAGCGTAACCATGTCATTCCGTTGGTTTGTGGTAAGGTCTGAACCAATCTGGATTAACTTAGGCCTTTCTAAGGTTCTGAGATTGAAAGAAATGGTTTGATCAAGGTTGGGTTTGGGTTTGGGTTTGTCTTTGACCCATTCTTAAATTTATGGAGGCACCTCAATGTCATCCGGTATATCCATCAAGGCTGAATTCATCTCTGTACAATCCTTGTGTAGGAGAGGCATCGTATCCGCAAGTATAGGCACATCTAAATTCAGAGTCCTGAAACAAAATATACTTTCACTTAGTATATATGAAATGTGTTGATCATACACAGTGTTAGCATATACTGGCAAAATAAACTGCTAATACTGTACAGAAAAGTAAGCAGTTATTATATCTACAGGGTAGAAAAAGTTTCTGCCCGCGTTACCCTCGTCGACCAAAGCAAAGAATGCTGTCCCAATTGGCAAGGGTAAAGTCCGGGTGGACCGCAGTGATGGAGGGATTGTCATCATCCTCCTTGTCTCGAATGATGGCCATTACGTCAGGGCAATCATCGTCTGGGGTGTATTTGTTGGTATGTTCATCATGAACGATGATGCGTATACCGGACATCATCCGTATGACGTCTTGCTTGATTCTTCGTTCCTCTTCTTCCACTGTCGGATTTGGAACAAAGACTTCTTTCCCCTTCACCGGTGCTGGCTTGGGACATAACATAGCAATTACATTGGCTAGCACCTTTACGGGAGGTTGTGCAGACTCAGATTTTGAAGGCGAAGCCAAACGCCACATGGTTGAAGTTGAGGGAATCTGCTGATGCTTATGAGGATTCCTGTGACTAGAACTAGCAGAATAGTCTAGCCCAGCTGTTCCAGCTTGCCTGGTTAAGCGGATTGGATACTTGATACCCTGGCAATCTTTACCCAACCCTTGTCCCGGCTTATGACCCAATGACATCATTTCTTGAGTGGCTGACATTACTTGGGTAAAAATTTTAGGTTCGGGCAATGGTGCTCCAATAGCATGGTATTGGGTGTTGCTTATTTCCAAAGCATTAAAACTGACTGGTTCCACATCGGCATTGGCATTGATGAATGGCATGTCTCCGTGCTGAGGAATCTCCGGTTCAGCATTGACTGTAACCAGGCTATTGTTGATGATGTATTTCAACTATTGGTGAAGAGTGGAGGGGACTGCCCCAGCCATATGAATCCATGGTCGTCCTAATAGTAGGTTGTATCCTGAATCTATCTTGAGCACATGGAAGGATACGCAGAATGCGTGAGGACCAATTTCAATTGGCAGCTCAATTACTCTGACCGAGTTACGGCGGGCTCCATCAAAAGCTTTGATGATAGTATGGCTACTACGAATTCGGTTGAGATTGATGTTCATCTTCACTAAGGTAGCATATGGGCAGATATTCAGGGAGGAACCTCTATCTATTTAGACTCCTGCTACCATATATCCGGAGGACAAGACCGCAATGTGTAACGGTTTGCAATGACCGGTCCCTTCGAGCGGTATGTCATCATCAGTGAAGGATATCACATTGTTGTTGAAAATGTGATCAACCATATGTTGAAATTTTTCCGTATCCACTGATGTCGGGAGATAGGCTTCTTCCAAAACCTTTAACAAGACCTTCCGGTGATTCTTGGAGGTTAGGACCAAGTCCAAAATCGATATTTGTTGTGGAGCTTCTTTCAAGCTTAAAACCACCGCAGCTTCGTTATGACCCACAGCGCGGAGGAATTTCTCAATCTTCTGTATGGGTATTTTCCCCTTCGATTTGGTGGTAGACTTCATCACCCGATGGGGAAGATACAGTGGATTTTCCTTCGACACTGCAGCAGTTGTATATGAGGTGGATCCTTCACCTTCTCCATAATTCCACAGAACTGTGCGCAAGCTAAAAATAGGATATTGTGCTCTGCACGACAAGTTGATTGGCTCGGGAGCGGCCACTTTCAAATGATTGTTTCCTCCCTTGAGTTGAATTATTAGCATTGTGAGTAAGGCATTAATCCCATCATCTTTAGTGGATATGACTGCTACCACACTTTTCCACTTAGTAGGGCCTGCATTCTCACTTGCATGTAACACAGTGTCGTTATCTGCCAAGCGCAGTACACCACTGTAGATTAGATTTTGAATATGGTGGCGGAGTGCCCAACATTCTTCTGTGCTGTGATCGCGAGACTGGGAATGATATTGACATACTCCATTAGAGTTGTACCGTCCCGAACGGGGGTTGATTGGAGGTAGAAGGGAACTGATCCTTCCTTCATTGATTAACATATGAAGAATTTCCTCCATAGGTTGGCCCAAATAAGTGAATTCCCTTTTGTTGGCGAAATCCCGACGGGCTTTGGCATTTACTCTCTTCGCCACTTTGTCTTCCAGTATTTCATTTTCTGAAGGTGATGAGGGAATATTCATGACAATAGGTAGGAGACTGGCGTGCTCCTGGCTGATTAATTGCCGAGTCACTTGATGCTGATAAGTCACCAGTTCCGCCAATTGTTCAATTTATTTGCTGAGAGCTTTGATCTTTTGTTCTATTATGAATTGGAACTTGGCATAATCCCATTTGTCATCACCGTCTTTGAGGGTCTGGGAAGATTCACAGCTGAAGTTGGAATTCTGTCCATTGCTCCAATTGATCATGTTGACCTCTTCTTCTTTGTGTTGAGGAAGAGGGTTGTCTTTATACACGCAATTTGATCGGGTTTGGTGACTATGATCTCCCGTTGTTCATCGTGTCTTGGATCTTGTGTTTCAAGGCCCAATAATCCTGAGTATCATGTCCAGTGCCCAAGCATGATAAGCACATTTCTAAGCGACATTGAAACCCCGTCCATTAGAAATTTGGTGGTGGAAGAAGATGTGTAATTTTCTTCTGTGTTGTCAGAAGATTGAGAATGTTCTCGAGGAATCCCCTAAGGGTGTAAACACTCGAGGGCGTTGGACTTCTCCACCTTTTGGTATTGGAGGGCTTGTAGACTGTGCTGGAAAGGGAGTGTAGTTTCTCCTTTGAATGGGCATGTTGTGATTACCTTTTTGCCCCTGTAGTATCAGGGAAACATCTTCTTCTTTCTTTTTATGGACCCTCCGAGGGTTGTTCCCATAATTTCCAGATTGGACATGGTCTGCAATAGCTTTGAGTGCAGCTAGGTCTTGAATCTTTCCTGACTTCAATCCCATCTCAGCCATCTCCCCATGTTGAACAATTTCAGAAAACGGTTTGCCGATGCCGGCTAAAACTCTCTCATAGAAGGGAGCTTCTTGTATGTCTATAAATGTCATGACCATTTCTGATTCTGTCATGGTAGGACTAACTTGGGTAGCCAGGCGTCTCCACCTTTGAGCATACTCTCTGAAAGACTCGTTAGACTGTTTCTTGATCTTGGTAATTTGATACCGATCAGGAGCCATCTGAGTTTGAAAACTGTATTGAGTGAGGAAGGCATGTGCTAGCTCTTCCCTGCTGTGGATTTTGGAGCTGTCTAATCTTGTGTACCACGAACGGGCTTCTCCAGTTAGACTCTTTTAGAACAATTGCATTCTTAGCTTTTCATCCTCTGCATAGGATCCAAGTTCTCCAATAAATACTTTTAAATGTGTATAAGGATCTCCTAACCCGTCATATTTTTCAAAGTCAGGAGTTTTAAATTTTTTTGGGTAATGAACACCAGGAAAAATACACAGATCAGCATATGAAACACTCTCGTGTGTTCCAATTCCTTTGATAGCACAAAGGGTCTCTTCCATTTGGAGGACTTTCTTTTTGATGTCACCAGTGTTTGGATCTCCAGTGGGATGGGTAGCATCATGAATTTTGTTAATTTGTATCCAATCTGTAGTTCGTGTATGGTAATGGACAGGATTCCTCCTTGTGTGGAGGATTCGGTATGTCTGGGTATTTTTCGACCTGTGCAGGATGGTGTAATTCTTTTAATAGAATAGCCAAATCATGTCTCATTTACTTAATCCATCAAATTTTCATGCGGCTGGATTAAGTTGATCCAGACGGATGATTGACATGATTAACGGTAGGCCTGTTGCCTTTTTGGACTTTGACCGGGTGATAGGTCCGATTGATTCCCTGTGAAAGACTTGCATAGTTTAGTATTTAGGGGAGGTGTATAATAATATGCTATGTGATGTGTTCTTTTTAGGAATTTTATCCTGCAAAACGGATGTCAGCTGTTTGTAACATGTATGTGGACACATTTCTTCATATTTCTCATTACATGGAGATATATATAGAATGAAATTACAAGTAATTGTGTTTACGAGTAATTGAAATGAGAGAGCATGAAGAGACTTTCCTCCGTTTTGGGTTTATCAGAGGCTGACCAATCTTAGGTTACTCTCGCGGCTTTTTGGCATGAAGGTTCCCAAATCATCGCAATCTACTAGATGGGAAGTTAATCCGGTCTTTCAACTGGAGCGAATTTGGGTGGTGCCTTTCCTGATCCTCGGAGAATCAGGCTTCTCACGAGTCCAGTAATCAAACACCGACGGGATAGCCTCCTAGTGGAGGGACCACACAACATACATTCACATACATCGCGTCTCACCGTATGGAATGATGACATGTGCGAAGCACTAATATCACAAGCAGTTATGGTGCGAAGCACTAAGTGAAATAAGGAAATGCATTCGTACACATTCATCAAATATAAATGCAATATCCACACACAAGTAGATAAAAGTTTTGAAAAGATTGTAATAGCGGCATAAGTCCTCTTACTGGAGTCCCCAGTGGAGTCGCCACTTGTCGACGTCGGAATTTTTGGGTGTCCCTTTCCGTTACTTGTTCTTTGGTGTTCTCATTTTAGGTGAGATTTGTTTGAAAAAAACAAGTGAAAAAGGTCCGACATGTATAATGTCGAGGATGGGGATATTAAGAGTAAATGGTTGGTTTTTAAATGGTTGTACCAACACAACCGAGAAAAGGTTTCCACATTGACCCAGTGATGTGACACTGATATACGGGTCGGTGAAACCGAGATTCGTTTAGGGTCCGGGGACTTGGTTATGCGGGGGGAAGGTGTTAGGCACCCCCCGACATCCGTGTTACCACGGTGACCACCTCTTTTCAAGAAACTATTATCTGAGTGTGTGTGTGTGTGGGTCAATGTGCTGTCATATGGAAGTTGTGCGAGGCCTCGTTCGAACCTATATACACAAGATTTGAATTTATGTAAAAATTCAGTTTTTAGCAAGATATGGCAGTGATATTTTATAAAAGAGGTTTTTCAAACCCTGATGCTCAATAGGAATTGAGACCTTTACACTCCCATTTTATTAAGTGATCAATTTGGATTGATTTTATTTGACGGATGCGAGGCATCCGTATAAAAATAATGTACAAAAATAATGCTGACTTCCTCGTGGGTATGGAAACCATCTGAGGAGATTCAGACATCGCAGAATAATTTACAAGCTGCTTACAACTGAAAAATGTCAATCACGGGAACCGAATCTAGATCCAATGGGATGAATCTGTGATCACATTATTCCTAGGCGCACAGAATGTTGCAATTTGTATAAAAGCAATAAGCAAGTATATATATAAAAGCGGTAAATATATATATACAGACATGATCACCAAGCACGAAAGCACCTCCATGGGGGATCAGAAATGTAAATAAAGCTGTTAAAAGCTATCAACCACCACGGAGGAAACTCTAGGCGGGACAAAACATAAATAAAGTTGTAAAGCGATCAACTGCCACAAAGAAAACTCCAGGCAGGATGGAAACACACACACACACACACACACACACACATATATATAGAGCAAGGATCAAATGCATACCCCTTATCTTACTCACCTGTGATTACCCTCCTTTAGGCGACGGTTTTGGTCATACAACCGTCGCCTATACTTTTAGCGACGGACAACATATAACGTCGCTAAAAGTATGAGCAACATTTATGTATACCGAAACCATTACGCCTAAAGGAGGTGAGCACGGTGAGTAAGATAAGGGGTATGCAATGATCCGGATCGTATATATATATATATATATATATATATATATATATATATATATATATATATATATGATAAATAAATGCAAGGATGTAAAATCTGGGCTCATCGAATGAGTTCGACCACAATTCATATATATATATATATATATATATGCGAGTAAACGCACTAGACCAAAGTTCAGGCTCATCGAACAAAGTCCAAACACACGGTTGATATATATAAGTATATATATATATATATATATATATATATTAAATAAATCAAGAACTCCTGCATCAAGTTCAGGCTCAATCAAAGCATAACTCGATAATGTTAGTCAATATATATATAAATATAATATATATATATATATATATATATATATATATATGATGATCGAATGAAACCACAATCAAGTAAGGGCAAAAACAAGCAAAACGACTCTCAACGTGTAGAAGGGTGTGTGCAAAGATGAAGAGAAAGACTCTAAAGTGTTTGAGAAGGCTTACAGCTGACTACTAAAAAAGGCTTCTATATCTTTAGAGTGGGTAAACACTAGGCTTTTGTGGGTACAAAAGAGGCTATATATGAGCTCACATGTGTTTGAAAGTGGGAAATACATTGTATGGCCGAGTGTAGAGCGAATTGTGCAGGGTTTCCCCGTCTTTTTTCTCTTAAAAATCAGCACCCCAAGCCCTCTATTTATAGGCATATGAGCTGAAGGTGTACCGCTAATTTGAGTCGCAGTGTACCCAGAGGTCGGTCGGGTCGGCTTTCGGGTTTGTCGGGCCGGGTCGTCTCAAGCACGCATACACTCAAGCAATCAGAATGTCCACTCGGATTTTGAGAAGTACAACAATCCGCATCCGTTTTGAGGTATACATGACCTATTTCGCATCACCGCCGTTTGTCGAGAGTTGACGATGGCATGAGATTAGAGTTAATACGAAGTCATTGAAGATGGGACGATGCCCTTCGGTCTTGAAGCTTCAACTTTCCTTCTACCCCCGCATAATCAGTCACCGAATTGGTTAGTCTTGTGGAACATCGTTGCATGAGAGGCGTGGACGTGGCATCGTGTTTAACGAGATGACGATGTTTCCCCTCACCAGTGTTATCACCGGATTGGGCTGATATAGTAGACGTTTCTCAGACTTCGCTGAGATTGGACTGCTGCAATTGTTGAAGGTCCTCATTGTCATCTTTGACGTGTGCATGTCTTCCCGATGTTATTGCCGGGTTGGTACAGTGTATCTCGTTGTAAGAGTCGAGATTGAAGCTGATGACATTTAAAACAAGCATTTCCAGGGTTATCTCCGAAACTGCATTCCTTGGGGTTATCACCAAGGTTGGTGGCTATTCCCATGGTTGGGACTGAGACTGGATACCTCGGGTTATCTCCGAGATTAATCGGTCTTCTCGGGTGTGTGTGTTCAAGATTGTATCTCTGCAGTCTCGGGGTTATATCCGAGGTTGGAACTGTTGCTCCTAGAGTGTGATCTAGGGTTGATGCTGAACTCTCAGTAGTATCCGATATGGATTTAGATTGTCTTTCAGGGTTCTCTCTTAAAAGACGAATTTGTCCTCATGCAATGTTAGTAACAGTAGTACAGAAAATTTCGAGTGTCTACACACTTGTTCGAAAAAACTGAGTAGCTGAGCAAGCTTTTTTGTTTCTCAGATCGTATTGTTGAGCTTTGAGAGTTCTTCACGTTATTTGTTCAATGCTTTCTTACTTCTCACTCATCTGCTTGATTTGCATATATGCAATCTTGAAAATTATATGTTGAATCCATCCGTTGAAGCATTAAATGCGTTTGACCTTTATGTTCTTTAATGGAGACATTTTTGCACATCTTCTGAACTGCATTCTGGCCCACTGACACTGCAGACTGCTTTCTCACCTAACACCTGAAAATGTGTTTTCCCTCTTACCAATGGTACTTTCCTTAGCTTCTTAAATACGCTTCTTTGTTGCATACTAAGGATATTTCTTATGACTTTGGGACTGGTGAGTAATGTAGCGTTTAGAATCCATTCCTCTTTTGTTGAAATCTGTCTCCACACAAATCATGAGGCTTGACGTTTTTCTGACACAAAACAGATGATACTCTACGATACAGATCGTGGTGACTTGTCGCCTTGGTGCCTGGTCTGATGCTATCAGCCGAGAGAACTATGATTTCTCTATGAGTATTTGCACAGTACGATCTTTGCTTCTTTGAGTTGTAAACTCTACATTTCCGAGAGCACACTACGATCGTTGAGTTATAAACTCTACGTTTATGAGAGCACACTACGATTGTTGAGTTGGCTCGGCAAACGTTGGGACCACTCTACAATTTCCGTAGAGACCCTTCAAGGCAGGCACACTACGATCTTCCAAGCTCTACGTTTCTGCCTTGACTTCTGCAATGTTGATCAGATTGATACACTACGATTTCTTCGAAGCCTATCTATTACATCTCAAGATCAACCTAACAGCTTTGATCTTTCTATCTATACATTCAATTACATAATGATACACGTTAAGAGCTTAGATCAACCTAACAAGTTTGATCTATCACTAAGTCCTTGTACATATATTACTTGAAGGACTTTACAAATAATCATGAGCATATACATTAAAACATCAAATCATAATATGCATTCTCCCAATAATCTCCCCCTATTTGATGTTGACATAACCTAGGAGATTTGTTGTCATGATTATTAGTGTCTAGATGCATTTTCAGAAAATTTAAACATGACATAGTATTTCAGTGAGCAGCTAAAATTTCTAGAGAATAAGCATGAATTTATTGATGATTGAAGAGTATTACAATTTAGCTTTACATCAATAAGAATTTAAGCTTTTACTTATCTCTATTTCTTTGATCTTTTCCTTGGAGGATTGGCATACTCCTCAGCCCTTCTTTTCCTGCTAGCTTCATGCCTTCTGGCTAACTCTTCCAGCTCACTTGGACTTATCAAGGGGTTGTGATCATGCCTATTCATGAATGCAGGATCTCCAATTGGCATTCTTAGGCTTGTAGTTGTCACATTGTGAGAACTAGTGGCTGGCCCTTGACTCCTTAATGGCTGAGCCATTAAGACTTCCTACTGATCAGATCGTTGAGTTTGTTGGTGGAATTGTCTTGCAGGAGGGCTTCTTGACGCTTGAGCGTGAAATTGTCCTCTACCCCTTTCTTGGCTTCCTTGACCCCCTCTTCCTCTTCCCTGGTCTCCCTGGCCTCCTTGAACTCCTTTCCCTTTATTCTGAGCCATTAAGACTTCCTGCTGATCAGATCGTTGAGTTTGTTGGTGGAATTGTCTTGCAGGAGGGCTTCTTGACGCTTGAGCGTGAAATTGTCCTCTACCCCTTTCTTGGCTTCCTTGACCTCCTCTTCCTCTGCCCTTGGCTCCCTGGCCTCCTTGAACTCCTTTCCCTTTATTCTCCCCCTTTATGTTAGCATCAAGGGTTCGAATGTCTGCAGAAAGTCGATTTACTCCTTGGACAAGCTCGTTTAGTTGGCTTTGTGTTTGAGTAATGTCCTCTCGACTTTCCTTGATAAGGACTTCAGATCTAGCTTCTTTGTTTCGGAGGGCAGTTAGAACAATATCAGTCTGTTGTTCCTGATTTACATATGCTTTCTAAAATTCTTTAACTGAAGCCTTTCAGGATTATGATGTTCTCCAGCATAAGATTATTTTGGACTTCTTGAGATTTCTGCATTTCAAGAACAACCTCTCTTTGTTTGGTGGCTATCCGGAAGTGAATCTCATCTCTGTCCTTCATGCTTCGAAGAATTTCTTTGAAAATTTCCCTTAGCTTCTTTGTAAGCTCAGCTTTCATAGTGCCGGAGAGATTATTTGCAGCAGTGATCATTTGATTCAGCTAGAGATGAATGAGGTCTGTGTGAGTTTTCAGGCTTTCTTTTATGTTCTTGACCATGTTCTTGGATGCTTCCTTCAAGTCATCTTTCATGGGCAGATTTGGGAGTGTATCACTGGGTTGAGGATTGTTGAATGGAGGGAATGTTTTCTGGGATTGATCTTACAGGGAGTAGAGGGCAAGATCAAGATTAAAATATTCATTTGAGGAGGAAGATGGAATATCTGATTGAGGGGCCTGGGTCAGGATGTTTGTGTTTGCTGACTCTACAATTTGAGGTGAAGACTCTGCAATGGGGCTAGAGTCCGTGATCATAGAGTTGATAGTTTGAGGGAGCAATATGAAGTTGACTGTATTTGGTTCCTCAGTTACAGAAGTTTGGGATTCTGCAACTAAAAATTGATTTAGTGGATGAAGTATCACTTCCAACCATCGTGTGAATTCATAAAAATAGCTAAATGAGGATGATGACAAGTGATTAACTTTAAAGATGGTTGGGATAGACAATACCTCAAGTTTATCCTTTGAGGAAGAGTTGTTGGTAAGTAACTTCTTGGCAAAGGTGAATCTTCCTAGGAATCCATTGGCTAGTACTGAGATGGTTGGATACTCTTTGAAGCTCTAGAACATGTGATCCCAAGAGTTTAGGATTTGGGCTTGATGATATGGCATCATGGGTAGGTAAGAGAACATCTGATTGTAGAGATAGCTTCTATACCCATCTTTGCCCACACCAGTGATCTAAAGATCATCATCTTCTTCTTCCGCTTCTCTGTTCTCGTTGGAGGATTCCATTATCTCAATGGTCTCCTGATGTTCTTGCACTGATTCTTCTTCATTTCTGGCAAGGACCTCTTCTTCTGCCATGGAGATATCCTGAGGCTCCCCCTCAACTTGATCATCTTCTTGTAAGCTCAAAAACTCCCCCTTAGCTGGGGCATCTTCTAGAGCTTCAGGCATCTCCCCCTCAGCTGATGTATTCTCTATCATGAGAACTTCAGGGATCTCCCCCTCAGCTGGAGCATTGTCCTCTTGACTTTTTATGGACAGTTCTTCTTTGGCAACTACACTCTTTGTTTCCTTCTTGAGCACTTTTTCATTCTCAAGGATGTATTTCTTGACCAGCTTTCTCCTTGATTTTATAGGCTAAGCCACAACCTCAAGACTTTCTTGAACCTCAGTTTTGTCCTGTTGCTCAGCCAATATGCTTGATGTAGCCACTTCCATGCCATATATGCTTGGTCTGGTCTCTACGATCAGTAGAGACTCTACGATTGAGGAGATGGAAGGCCTTTTGGGTTTATGGCTGATTTTATTTTTCTCCAGCAGCTGAGATATGGTGGCTCTATCTTCTTCAGCCTCAACCTGATGTTGCTTCTTTCTCAGGATCCTTAAATTCTCAATGCCAGAGGACTCTGCTGGTTTATCAGTTGTGGATCCTGGGGTTCTTCTTCCATCCTAGCCTTAAGCTTCCTCTTGCCCTTACTTTTTCTGACAAGGACATAGGGTTCTCCTTTGTTTGTTTCTTCTTCTTATTCTTCTTCTTCGGTTTCCATGACAACAGACATATTTCCTGGAAGGCCTGAGTCCTTCAGATCACCAGTTCTTCCACTGGACTCGATCATCATGCGAACATAGTCAGCTGGGTTCCTTTTCCAATTTTCAAATAATTTATGGGTCATACGTCTGTTTGGGTTGATAGCTTTTGTCACCAAGAGTAGACTATAGAATGATGCTTATGAATCGCCCGTAGAGCATCTTTTGAGGGCTTTTTGACTTCTTTGAGTTGATGATCCACTTACCAATCCAATCGAGCAATAGGGCTCCATAGTTGAGTTGTATTCCATAACACATGGCAGTCATGAGCTTAAGTTGTACTTCATTCACAGAGTCATGACCTGAGCTCTTGCAGCATATACATTTCCCAACTATATCGGCTAGAAATTCATACCTCTGTGGGAACTCCTTCTTCTTGTACCCTTTCACAGAGGGGAGTTTCTTGTGATGCATTCTTTTGAGTCCCTGTTGGAAACCCATGCTGTCTATGAACGAATGCCCTTCATTTTTGAGACCTAGGACGAGGTTGATGTCTTCATCCTTCAGATTGATTTCCACATCCTTTACTCTCGTAGTGATGGTGTCGTGTTTAAACACACCATTCCTATAGAAATCTTTCACTAGCTTGGGATAGATCAATGTGTCTATGCCCAAAACCTCTTTGAGACCCGCCTTCTTCAGTAGCGCCAAAGTCTTGTGAAATTTAGGTTAAGCTATTTTGAACTCGTCAGAATAGAGTCTGTAGCCGGAGATTACACTGGAAGTCGCCATTGATTTTCTTGCTGGAAATGAGATTTGACTGAGCTTTCTTCTGATTTAGGGTTTTTGCTTTGGGAGAGGATGAGAGAGATTATCTTTTGAACTTCTGATTTTCAAAAATACGATTTCAAAGAGTATATGTAACTTCCCTCTCTCCATTTTGCTTAGTGGGACAGGTGTCGACTTTTTCTTGGCTCTATGATTTTGACTGATAAGGATTGTACTGATTTTCCCTTGACTCCTGCAGAGCTGATGTGTCCTTAGGGAGGACTACGATGGTTGAGGTAGTCTTGTGATCGTTGAGTCTGCTTTGCATTGGTCGAGTCTGAGCTACGATCGTCGAGTCTGTTCAACATTCTTCGTGTCTGAGCTACGATCGTCGAGTCTGTTCAGCATTCGTCATGTCTGAGCTACGATCGTTGAGTCTGTTCAACATTATTTCAATGGTCTCTTGATGTTCTTGCACTGATTCTTCTTCATTTCTGGCAGGGACCTCTTCTTCTATCATGGAGATATCCTGAGGCTCCCCCTCAACTTGATCATCTTCTTGTAAGCTCAAAAACTCCCCCTCAGCTGGAGCATCTTCTAGAGCTTCAGGCATCTCCCCCTCAGCTGGTGTATTCTCTATCATGAGAACTTCAGGGATCTCCCCCTCAGCTGGAGCATTGTCCTCTTGACTTTCTCTGGAAAGTTCTTCTTTGGCAACTACACTCTTTGCTTCCTTCTTGAGCACTTTTTCATTCTCAAGGATGTATTTCTTGACCAGCTTTCTCCTTGATTTTCTAGGCTGAGCCACAGCCTCAGGACTTTCTTGAACCTCAGTTTTATCCTGTTGGTCAGCCAATATGCTTGATGTATCCACTTCCTTGCCAGATATGCTTGGTCTGGTCTCTACGATCAGTAGAGACTCTACGATTGAGGAGATGGAAGGCCTTTTGGGTTTGTGGCTAATTTTATTTTTCTCCAGCAGCTGAGATATGGTGGCTCTATCTTCTTCAGCCTCATCCTGTTGTTGCTTCTTTCTCAGGATCCTTAGAGTCTAAATGTCAGAGGACTCTATTGGTTTATCAATTGTGGATCCTAGGGGTTCTTCATCCATCCTAGCCTTAAGCTTCCTCTTGCCCTTGCTTTTTCTGACAAGGACAGAGGGTTCTCCTTTGTTTGCTTCTTCTTCTTCTCGTACCCTTTCACAGAGGGGAGTTTCTTGTGATGCATTCTTTTGAGTCCCTCTTGGAAACCCATGCTGTCTATGAACGAATGCCCTTCATTTTTGAGACCTAGGGTGAGGTTGATGTCTTCAGCCTTCAGACTGATTTCTACATCCTTTACTCTCGTAGTGATGGTGTCGTGTTTAAACACACCATTCCTGTAGAAATCTTTCACTAGCTTGGGATAGATCAATGTGTCTGTGCCCAAAGCCTCTTCGAGACCCGCCTTCTTCTGTAGTGCTAAAGTCTTGTGAAATTTAGGTTGAAATTTGTTTTGAACTCACAAAACAGCAGTCATCAGAAAGGAGATTATAATCGAAGTCGCCATTGATTTTCTTCTTTGGAAATGAGATTTGGACTGAGCTTTCTTCCGATTTAGGGTTTTTCTTTGGGAGAGGATGAGAGAGATTATCTTTTGAACTTCTGATTTTCAAAAATATGATTTCAAAGAGTACATGTAACTTCCCTCTCTCCATTTTGCTTAGTGGGACAGGTGTCGACTTTTGCTTGGATCTACAATTTTGACTGATAAGGATTGTACTGATTTTCCATTGACTCCTTCAGAGCTGATGTGTCTTAGGGAGGACTACGATCGTTGAGTTAGTCTTGTCATCGTTGAGTCTGCTTTTTATTTGTCGAGTCTGAGCTACGATCGTCGAGTCTGTTCAGCATTCGTCGTGTCTGAGCTACGATCGTCAAGTCTGTTCAACATTCGTCGTGTCTGAGCTACGATCGTCAAGTCTGTTTAGCAACCATTGTGTCTGATCTACGACCGTCGAGTTTGACCGGATCCTTGTGATGAGTTTTTGACATAGCATTCTTTTAAGGTAACTCAGGAAGGGCCAACCTCTTGGAGTGATTCAAGGGTTAGGTTTGTTCCTGAGGCTCTTATCAGAGGGATTGTTTTTTTTTTTTTTGAAGCTTATCATCATAGGGTTCATTCTTGCTTTGTTAATGGGAATTTTTTCATCATTGAGTCTGTACTACGATGATTGAGTCTTTGCTACGATCGTTGAGGTAGTTTTGTCTTTTTAGGTCTATGATCGTGGACTTCCCTTGATCATGTCTACGATTTTGAGTTTAGCCTTTGTATCTGTTATGGTTAGCACAATCTAGAGCATATATTTTATGGTTGTAGATTTAGCATGCCTAGCTCAGTTATTAACTTATTAAATCTGGATTCATCTAGTGGTTTTGTTAAAACATCAGCAAGTTGATTTTTAGTAGGGATATATTGTAAAGATATAGTTCCATTTTGCACATGATCCCTAATGAAGTGATACCTTATTTCTATATGCTTAGTCCTAGAATGCATAACAGGATTATGAGTTATTGCTATGGCACTTGTGTTATCATAGTGAATGGGAATAGATTTGAAATCAAACCCATAATCAGCTAGCTGATTTTTCATCCATAGGATCTCGAAAGCACAAAGAATTTGCCAATGAGAATGTATTCAACCTTCCGCAGTTGAAGTAGACACTGAGTTTTGCTTTTTGCTAAACCAGGACACAAGTCTATTTCCTACCAATTGACAGGTGCCACTGGTACGCTTTCTATCTATTTTTTCATCCTGCAAAATCAGCATATGTGTATCCTGTTAGTTCAAATGAGGATTCCATGAGGTACCGAAGCCCCAAGTAAGGTGTACCCTTGAGATACCTGAAAATCCTCTTTACAGCAGATAAATGTGATTATTTAGGGTTAGCCTAGAATCTAGCACATATGCATGTTGCAAACATTATGTCTGGTCTACTGGCAGTTAGATATAAAAGAGAGCCTATCATACCTCTGTATTGAGTTATATCAATACATTTACCTTTTTCATCTTTGTTAAGCTTGGTTGCAGGAGCAATTGGGGTTTTCATGGTAGAGGCTGATTCCATGCCATACTCTTGAGTAAGTCTTTGATGTACTTGGCTTGGTTTATGAAAATTCCTTCATCAGTCTGCTTTACTTGCAGTCCAAGGAAGAAATTCAGCTCACCCATCATACTCATTTCAAACTTGCTCTGCATCAGCTTGGAGAATCTCTTGCATAACTTTTCGTCAATAGAACCAAAAATAATATCATCAACATATATTTGAACCAATAAGACTTTGTCTTTATGCTTTCTAAGAAACAATGTGGTATCTACTCTACCTCTAATGAACCCATTTTCAATTAAGAAGTTAGTTAGTGTTTCATACCATGCTCTAGGTGCTTGTTTAAGACCATATAAGGTTTTGTCTAATCTATAAACATAATTGGAAAGAGATGTATTGATGAAACTTGGAGGTTGCTCTACATAGACTTCTTCTTGGAGTTCTCCATTTAGGAATGCACTTTTGACATCCATCTGAAAGACTTTGAACTTCATGTTAGCAGCAAAGGCAAGAAAGATTCCGATGGCTTCTAGTCTGGCAACAGGTGCAAATGTCTCATCGTAGTCAATGCCTTCTTCTTGAGAGTAGCCCTTTGCCACTAATCTTGCCTTGTTACTGGTTATAACTCCATCTTCATCCATTTTGTTTCTGAAGACCCACTTGGTTCCAATGACAGGATGACTCTTTGGTCTTGGTACCAATCTCCATACTTTACTTCGTTCAAATTGGTTGAGTTCTTCCTGCATGGCTTCTATCCAACTGGTGTCTTCCATAGCATCCTCTATCTTCTTTGGTTCTATTTGTGACATGAAGCTTAGATAAAAGCATTCATTCTGAGTGGCATCTCTTGTTTTGACTCTAGCACTCGGATCTCCAATGATTAGATCTTGAGTGTGGTCTCTGGCTCATCTGTTTCTGGTTGGGACATCTGTCCTGATGCCTTCTTGTCTTAAGTCTTCAAGATCTATTTCTTCTTCTTGGTGTGGAGGTTCGTTGTCTTGCATAGACCTATCTACGATCTCATTTTCTTGCTCAACAATTTCACTATTTGGCATTACGATCGTAGTGTTGAGCTCAACGACTTCATTCATAATGTCTGCATTATCGATCGTAGTGTCTTGAAGCATTGTATTGTCTAAGTCTGTTTCATCAAAGATGATGTGTATCGAGACTTCAACACTTAGTGTCTTCTTGTTGAACACTCTGTAGGTCTTACTGTCTGTGGCATATCCAAGAAAGATTTATTAAATCGACTTGACTTCATTTGAAATTTTTTTCAGCATTGCTTTCCATTGTTGAGAATGTAGCATGCACGGTAGAAAACATGAAAGTAGTCGACACTTAGCTTTCTTCATTTCCATAGTTAAGTAGGGCATCTTCTTGATCGTAGAGTGTGTATCGTTGATCGATTCTGCGTGTAGCATGTAGTGTTGATGACTTACGCGAGAAGTATTGAGCAGATGAATTGCTACTAGTAGAGTTCTTCCAGCCTCTATCAAGGTTCTGTTCTTTCTTTCAGCTACTCCATTTTGTTGAAGAGTTCGTGGAGCTGAGAAGTTATGACTGATGCCATTGTCTGTGCAGAGCTGGTCCATTTATGAGAAGTCGAATTCTCTTTCATGATCACTCCTTATGGCCTTGATTTTCTCTCCTTTCTCGTTCATCACCAGTCTGAACATCTTGATTAATTGGGAGCTCGTTTCATCTTTTAAAGTTAGGAAGAATACCCATGTGAATCTGGTGTAGTCATCGACTATAACTAGAGAGTATCTTTTTCCTCCAAGACTAGTTGTTGGAATTGGCCCAAATAGATCCATGTGGAGCAACTGCAGGGGCTTGTCGATAGAGTTGGCAGTTTTGCTCTTAAATGAGCTTCTGGTTCGTTTTCCAAGCTAACAGGCATTGCATGGCCTTTCCTTTACGAAGTTGAACTTAGGTAGGCCAGCAACGAGATCTTTTGATGCTAGTTTGGACGTGCTTTTGAAGTTTAAGTGGAACATGTAATAACCCGATATTTTTCATATAAATAAATAAGAAATTTTGCATATAAATTTCTTTTTTTATTTTAATGATGAGAATATGTGTCAAGTAATGTATGATAAATGCAAATATATTTATTACCTATAAATAATTTTAGAATTATTAATCACCACAAATTATATTCCTATAGTAATTAATTTTTGTAAGCGAAATATTTTTATTAATTATTTTCCATGAAAACATGATTTTATATTATTTAAATAATATATGAATTGATTATTAGAAGTATAATAATAAATATTTTATTATATGAATTTGTTCAGAATATTTAAGTTAATTATTTTAGCTTAATTATTGATGTTGTATATGAAGAATAAATCAGATATGGAATCCAAACCCTAATTTTGGATTTTGAGCAATGAATGAGAATAATAATATAATATTAATTATATTTTGATTTTTCAATGCTATGAATATGTACTGTATATCTGTAGACTGATAATGGTAGACCAAATATGGTAAATTATGTCATAACCCTCATGTCGTGTTATTAAACCCTAATTGTTAAACTCGGTTTTGAGTTCGAGACGGTGTAGTACTTGTGTTATATGAATTTTACTGTGTATTATATAATTTCTGTAATTAGGAGAAACCCTAATTATTATTTGAAAATCCTAATTTGCTAAAAATTAGAAACCCTAATTACTGTTTTAGTAAATTATAATGATAATTACGAAACCCTAATTATTAATTTGGGAACCCTAATGATGTTAACGAACCCTAATTATTTAAACCCTAATTTTCTATTAAAAATCCTAATTTAATTAGTGTGTTTAAAATTAAAATTTTATTACACTTTAATTTTTAATTGTCCAAATCCTAGAAATTATTTGGGAAACTTTAAGATGTAAAATCTAGTGATTAAACCCTTGATTTAATAACATTGGACAAGAATACCCTTGAAATTAAAAATAATTACCAAAATATCCTTTTGTCCCATTAGTTGAATTATTGGTTAGACAAGATCTAGCAAAAATCTGGCCAGCCACCCTAGACCTACCTATGAGCCTACAAGCTATGGCACATCACATGATCATCCATGCCATACATAGCATACATGGATTATATAGAATTCAAGAGAAAGAAAGTGCACAATTATTCACAACTTCATCCTAGAACTCCTCTCTCTAAAACCCATTAAATTGTAGTGCTAGATCAGTCCCCAATCAAGCCCCACGATCACACTTATCAAATCAGAAGCATAGAATCAAGAATTTGTTCACAAAGAGGTAAGAACCCTAGAAGAAATCTGACCTTGATCGAAGTGTTAGATGTTAGTTTTTTTTGTGTTAAGCATGTAGTATGTAGTATATAACGATGATCTGGGTTGCTAGATGTTAGATCCATAACATCTAGAGGCTCGGATTTGAAGTTTTAAAAAATCTAGAAAAATATTTCTTTTGATGTCTGACAGTGAATGTCAGGCCTTGTAGATCTCTGTAGGGGTTTGAGTTTTGTGTTTTAAGTGTTGGATCTTGTAGAATGATGTAAGATCTTGAATCTGGAACATGAATCAGGTTCATATCTGTTGTAGATTAAAAGTTATTTAAGGTCAAATGGGTTGACCCGCATTCGACCGGTCGTTTTGAAGCCAGAATCAAATTTTGTAAACCTTTGATGTGTTTTTTGCAGGGCTTGAATCTTGCTATGTTTAAGTTTGTTTTGCCATGTTATTGTTTTGTAGTTGTAGAATGACATGAATACTACATGTTAATGCCTTTTTATCACATATATACTTAACAGAATTAAATCTAGAGATGGTGAACTTGGTAGCCGAATCGCTTCAAGAACATTTCGGGAAACCTAGAAATGTTCAAGAAACGATCCAAGGAGGGTACTTTAATGGCCCATATATCTTGTTTGTGTTGATGTTATGATGATCTGAGGATATGTTATTGTTCCTTGTAGTGTATACTAAAGATTTGACCCATTAAACGATATAAACCATGACCAGAACGTAAAGTAATTCAAACATTAAAGTGATAGGTCGAACTGTTGAGTTTCTAGGAAAAACCCAGAAACACTCTGACAGCATGTTTGCTAGCTTAGCTCGGTTTCATTAAGTATTGTTAGACTTGATCATGTATTGAAACATGTTCTCTGATAGTTTGTTTACATAGCCCGACGAGCAGAAAACTTGTTACATGAATAGATTGACAGATTTAAGGCCACAAAGGGCATTGACTGACCATGACTATAATTTTCTGGGCATCCCAGAATATGATGAACACGTTCTGACAACATGTTCTGATGCTTAGATATCCCTCATGTTGTATGATTTTGTCCAGAAATGGTTATGCACATGTATTTCTACATACATACTACAATATTTAATCAATATCATGTCTAGAAACGATTCATAGAGAGAATGATTGATGGTCAAAGGAGGTACCCTTGACACTGACTGTCAGTGTTCTTGAGCCTCAAGAACACCTATCGCGACAAAAACTGTCGCTAAAGCCTTTAGCGACGGATTTAATTATTTTTGTTTTATAATTTTTGAAAAATACATTAAAAATAGAAATAAATTCCTAAAAATTATAAAATCAGTTTTAAAATTATTTTAAGTTATAAAAATTAACTTTTAATAATTTGACATATTTTTCATAAATATTAATATTTATTTGGATATTATTGGTATTTAAATTATTTAATAAATGCATTAAATAAATTAATTAAAAATGATTTTATTATATTAAAATCATTTTAAATAATAATAATAAGGTATTTAATAATATTTTAAGTTATAAAACATAACTTTTAATATTTTAAGATAAATTTCATTAATTATTAAATATTAATGATATTAGATTTATTTAGTAATTATATTAAATAAATTAATTAAAATGATTTTAATATTATAAAAATTATTTTAAATGAAAATAAATAGTTTAAAAATATTTTAAGTTATAAAATATAACTTTTGATATTTAAAGGTAATTGCATTAATAATTTAATATTAATGATATTACGTTTATTTAATAAGTATATTGAATAAATAGTTTAAAAATGGTTTTATCGAATTAAAAATTATTTAAAAGGAAATAAATGAATTAAAAGTATTTTAAGTTATCATTAATGACTTTTAATATTTTGATAAATAATAAATTAATATTCTAATATTAATGGTAATTGTTTAAAAATGATTTTAGATGTTTTAAAAATCATTTAAAGGTACTATTAATACTTTAAAAATATTTTGAGTTATTATAAATAACTTTAATATTTTGACAATGATTTCATTAATAGTTTAATATTAACTAAATATTAATGATAATAGGATTAGCTAATATTTAAATCATTTAATAATGATTTCAGAGTTTGAAAATTCATGATAAAGTATAATAATTATTTAAAAATTATTATAAGGCTATGAAAAAAATAATATGAGTGATATTTAAAATATCTAAATGAATATTGAACTACACGATAGAGTCTTAGACTCGATATTTACCCCGATAAAGTCATTTAAGACAATCAAATATTTTAAATTGACTAGACTTAGATAAATTGACTAGATATGTGTTTGTTAGTGAATCAATAACTGTTAAACATATGTGACAATGTGATTAGGTTATGTGATGACTACAATTAGCAGTAATATGTGATACGATATATTATTCTAATCAAACGAATGATCTTATTACTGATAGATCGCTGTATAAAAGATTAATCTAAGTTGCGTTATTGTAAGCAGCAGCTCAGGCAAGTATCCTACTTTTGCATTTACTTTATGCAATGGACATGAGTAAGAAAAGTTTGTAATTATATTATTATTGTGCGGATTATTAACTCTATTATTATTGATTATGTATCAAATCTTTGTATCCATACAAGTTCTTACATTATCTGATCATTGTATTATTGTATAATTCAGATATTTATTTTATTCGTTAATTCGTATATAGGGTTAGACAAGTGTCCCCACTTGGATAACCATTGTATTTAATCATATGTTGATGCATACTTATTGATTTCAAGTATGTATACGTTGACTTAAAAAGCCGTCTAAGCTATTTGATTCAATTTAGACATAAAATATTGTTGAACAAGATAGAAGTTATTGTATCCAACCAAATTGTTTTTGGTTGATTCGACTAAGTATGAACATCCCGAATATGGGAAAACTTTTGTGCACCTAAGGTGGATAGAGTGAACGATAATATCGTTCTTGCATGTAGTATTGATCAATACAGGGCATAACAAACTGATCACCCCCCGTGCCCGTAAGTTATGACGGTTTAGAGATGAATTTCTGTTTAACCTTTTCAAAAATAGAAAACAATGTTCATAGTATGTTGACTGATCCAGTTATAGTCTGTACGTAGTTTCAAAAAAATTCCATATTGAAATGATATGTTGTTATTATTGGTTCAGCTTACTTCACAACTGTTGATTCGTTGAAGAAGTGTCTTTTAAAGAAAATATTTAATTCTTTCAGCCAATATATATTGTTGTTATTACTTGCTGAGCAATCCAATGCTCATTCTTGCTTTAAATTTAAATGTTTTCAATTAAGTATGATCAACCAGAAGGTTCAGGCAAGAACAATGGGAAAGGATAGCTGTTCGAATGAGATTTATAATATGTTGTGTAATATTTATAGTTTATTAAGACAATGATACTTATTATCTACGATGTAATGAATGTTTAAAGGTCTCGTACCTGGGAGTAAACTTTGATGCATATGTAAATTAAGTTTAAACTTTATATTATTGTTATTATTATTAGCATTATTCAGCTTATAGAAATGGTATCGTGAAGCACCGAGTTCGGGTTTCAAGTACCCGGATTTGGGGGCGTCACAAGTTGGTATCAAAGCTTTAGGGTTAGAAACCTTGGGTGGGATCGACCTTAGGCTATAACCTTAGAACAGAGGGAAACATTGAAAATACAAGTAACTCATATAGAGTTTAAAAGGAGATTAATTAAATAAATTCATCGTTGAACAAAATAAAAGATAACTCTTATAAAACTATTGTTTGTTGTGTATATATTATTTACTAATCAACATAAGTTGTGTGTAGATGTCAGGTGGAAAAGAATTAGGATACCCTCTGATCGTAAAGAAGGAGCCGATATCAAAGCCAAAAGCTGAAATAGAGGCTCATAGTGCAGACAACCTTGATGAGGTGGTGGTATTCGAAAACATAGTACCAGATCCAAAAATGGTGGAACTGACAGATAGTGATTCAGAAACTAAAGTTGGAGCTGATCAAGCATCAACGGAAGTACAGAATCTGAAGAACAAGGTTTCTTCTCTAGAAAAGTTGTGGGAAATAGAAAAGCTACTAAATAACCAATTGCGAAAGGCGTTAATAGAAACTATGGAAGAACAAGATAAGCTTAAAATCCAAATTGATCAAATGGGAGCCAAAATCAACAAATCGTGTGCAGCTCCGAGCAAAAAGGGAAAAGAAAGATGAAATACCGTGACTTAGGAAATTAGTAGGATTAGTAGTTGATTATGTATGTTTGATAATGTACGGGTGTAATGAAATATTCTCAAACTTTTGTATAAGTTATTACAGTAATTCCCGACTTTTGTGGTCACGAAGGGATAACAGTATGTGCTACGTGATGTAAAGTACTTTGAATTAATGAATATGAATCAATGTTTCATTAATGGAATAAGTTTTGTATAAAACTTTGTGTTACATGTTAAAATTATACAATAAGGTTTAGAATGTAAGTTAAACTTATGATTTTATGTAATCAGATAATGCCGCCAAGACGTCAAACACGAAATCAAAGGGCAGAAGAATTTGTCAACAACGCTGAGGGACAACCGAAAGACCCAATACAAAACTTTGCGAATATGGTAGCTCAAAGCTATGTAGCGAGGAATAATACCAAATGAGGAACCAAACCAGACAATCGCAACAGCAAACTTTAAAGACTTCAAGGCAGTAGGACCACCAGAATTCAGGGGAACAACTGACCCTATAGAAGCCCAGACATGGGTTAACGAGATAGAAAGACATTCATAGTTGGTAGGGTAGATGAGGGGAAAAAGACCTCTTTTGCCACTTATATGTTGAAAGGAGAGGCGAACGTTTGGTGGGAAGCAAATCAAGCGAGGCAAGGAGAGGGAGTAGTTACTTGGGCTAGGTTTAAAACTTTGGTTTTTGAAAACTACCTCTCAGCTAGCATGCAGGCTAGGATGGAGGTAAAATTTCTAGAGTTAAAGCAGGATAACATGACTGTTGCGAAGTATGCCGCAAAGTTTAATGAGTTGGCTAGGTTTGCTCCGCATAAGGTTGATAAGGAGGCTAGGAAGGCAAGAAGCTTCGAGCTGGGATTAAAACCTTGGCTCTACATCAAGGTGGCAGTGTTGCAAATCAATACTTTTGCAACACTCATGGAAAAGGCTATCATAGCTGAGGAGGGGAGTGAGGCCATAAGCCTCTATAACAAGGAGAAGAGGAACAAAGGCAAGACTGTAGGAGCTGTGAAGGTGGAAACTAATAGTGGGAATAGGGGTGAGAAAAGAAAGGGGAATTATTTTGGGAATGTTCAGGTGAAGCAGGAAGGTGTGAAGAAACAGACTGTGCAGTGTAAAAATTACGGGAAGAATCACTCTGGCGAGTGTCTGAAGGGTAAGTTTGTATGTTACAAGTGCGGGCAGGAGGGTCATATGTAAGACCCCAACTTATTAAAAATAAAATCGAATTTCCTCTAATTATTATTGTGAATAATAAGGTATTAATTTGATATAATTCTCTAGTTATGGGTGAAATGTGCAAAATTTGCAAAATATGCAAGTGGTTATAGAATAATCATTGTTGTCGGGGAATATTCATTTGGTCATGGAATATTCTTGTTGTCGGGGAATATTCATACGATGGCGCAGTCATTTTTGGGACCCATAACAGAATAATTGTCGGATGAAGAAAATGACAAGTTTGAGTTTTTATAAATAACACAGTAGTTATTACCAATTAACTTTGTTGAATATACGATGGTTAAAATACGATGAATGGCGTGGATGTACGAAGATTGATGAATTATTGATCCTTACGTAAGAAGGCACTACTCAATAATTGTTACGATGAATTCTTATTCAATATTTTATTTTATTGATTCAATAATTTCTGCGTTTATATTTTATATTATTGTTGTTTCAATAATTGTCACTGCACAGTATTTCCCATTATTAGATCAATAATTCATATTATTTCAATAATATTATTAGATAGCAATATTGGCAATGTCTAGAAAGTTCTATCAATGAGAGATTTGGTCACCTAATTGCGCGCCAGTAAGGAGAAATTCTTATTGGAAAGCCCCCTCTTTCTTGAGAACGGCCTGGTTGTCATAAATGTGATTCTGTAATATTATTTATGAATAATTAATTATTGATTCATATAATAAGGAAATATTTATTTTACGTGGATATAAATATTGGATATATTTATTGTGGTTAAAAATGAAAGAGTTAATGCTGAGGTGTTTTATCAGTATTTTTGTCAGAATGAAGGTATTAAAAAAATTAAACGAGTATTTTTGAGATATATTGCGTGAGTTATAATTTTTAATCCGACCGTTGGATCGTTGTAATTTTTGGATATGTTATACATATATAAGTTGAGTATATGTCCACAAATTTTGAACCGTTAAAAATGAACGTATGATTTGTTATGAATTTTAAGAGGTGACTGGTTCAAAAATTATTGAAGTATCCGAATTTAGTATTTTGGTAGAAAATTCTAGAATTGAGTGGGCCCCACTTGTGGTTGGTGAAGAAATGTACTGAATTTTATTTCAAATGTGGTGGGTGGGAATAGTAGCAGGTAAAGCCATCAAAGTGTTCTTGGTCAAGTCTGCTAACATTTTCCTATAAATAGAGGGCTAAGTTAGAATTGAAAATCACACCAGAAACATAATCTTTCTCTCTTTCTCTTTCTAGATTATTGAGTGTATTTTGTGAGTATTTAGATACTTTGTGAGTTTCTATTCATTAGTGTAAATTTCCTTCAGCGTTATACCTATATTCCGATCAGAAGTACTGATATTTTGAGGTAAGGGGTGTTATATTCTTCTTAAAATGATATTTTCTTCAATATCATTATACCGAAATGTTGGTATGAACTTTTATCAAATTTAGAACTTTTTGTGTGGGGGTTACTTATTCACGATAATATTAATTATTCACGTATCTTGCATACTATTCACGAATCTTGACTATTCACCAAAAAATGAAATTTTCTTCTTTTTGTCCAAGATGTCTATTATGGTAACTATCTTTGATTGTATCTATGTTTTGATCTTTATTCTTGAATTTTGCTTCAAAATTGGTTATTTTGGAGTATTATTGATCTTGGATAAACTGTTATACAAATCCTTACTATTTGTCCTTCTGTCTCATTGGATTCGTTTTTTTTTAAAATATTTTCATCATCCTCGGTCCTAAATGATGATATTATTGAATATCTTTGCCTGTAGTACAAAGATGAATGATTAATCGATGAATATCTTTGGCGCGTGTAATGCGAAGATGAGCAAGTGTTGAGATGAACATGACCATTTGGTGATCTGAAAATGAATATCTTTGGCTGTAGTGCAAAGATGAATATTGATTAAAGATGTATATGATTGTTGTTACAGGATAAAATATTGATGATGGACTTTTAAATCTTAGAAGATGGTAGAATTCTTTCTTTACTTGACTCTTCTAATGGATTGATGTTTTCGCTGCAGTTGTTGATCTAAAACTTGTTGTCAATTATATTTTATCAGATTTTTCCTATTGAAGACTAACGATAATTTGTTGTATATTATCTTAGTCATAATATTCTTCTTTGGGCTAGTTGAGCTCACCCTTTTCCTTTTTGTTCCATTTTTCTCGGGAGGTGAGAACATAAAGAGAACTAGTGGAGTGCGGAGTGATGGTTCTAGAAAGATGTTTTTAGCAGTCCTCACTATTTACGTAAAATAGTGTTTGAATAATTATAATGAGGACTTATTTGAGTGTGGATATTGTCTAGAAGACAATATTTGTATTTAAACTCACAGTATGTGTTGTCATATTTTGCACGACAATTATATTATTGAAGTTGTAGTTTGTTTTCTGTACCATGTATTTGGCGACTCAGAATGGGTGTTGTATACCTATTTTGGGGGTGTCACAGTTGGTATCAGAGCTTAGGGATATGGTCTCTAGCGGAGATCGGGGAATAGAACTAGGAGGGGAGAGATGAGTAAATTCTTCGCTAGTGTGTCCTATCTAAGCTTATTTGTTGGTCAGTTATAATATAGCGATATTATGTGATATGTTAATTTGTTTAATTAACCCTTGTTTTTATGGCAGTATTTAAGAATGGGTCACGAGAACGTTAACAATGGAGTGTATGAGGCGTGGAACAACCTTTAGTTACAAACCAGAGAATTACAATGTGAAGGCAATAATCCTTCGTAAAACAACACTCTAGAACAAATGATGAATGATGGGATGTTCAGAAGTTTTTTGCATTTTATGCAAAACCAGACGAGGGAAACTCGTGCACAGAATACAGGTGGAAATGCTAGCAATCCGCGGCTTGTCACAGCCAAGCAGTTCAAAGAGTTGGGACCACCAGAATTTAAGGGAAAGCCGGATCCGATCATGGCGAAAACGTGGGTCAAGCAAATTACCAAGTTATTCGATGTCTTGGGATGCACGGAGGAACAAAAGGTTCCATTCGCCACCTTTATGTTCCGCGGTGAGGCGAGACTTCGGTGGTGAGATGCAGTGAAGTGTACCAGAACGGTACCGCTTTCAAAGATGTCTTGGGAAACATTTCAAAAACTATTCAATGACAAGTACTTTCCTGAAAGTATTCGTCATATGAAGGAGGTGGAGTTTATCAAACTGGAACAAAACAACATGATGGTGTCCCAGTACGAGGCGAAGTTTGCAGAGTTATCCAGGTTTGCACCTCATTTGGTCGAAAATGAGGAACGAATGACAAGGGTGTTTCTGAGAGGTCTAAAGCCCAGAGATTGACAATATCTTATATCTCATAAATTTTCTTTATATTAGGATGTTGTAAATAGGGCTCAATTATTAGATCGAGATAATGAGTATATAAACCGATGGACCACAACCGTGGTCATCGGTGGATGGTGATCATCGTAAACGATGATAACCAACGAGGAGGAAAAATCTGAACAAAGCGGTAACCACTCGGGTGGTCATCGTTGGCCATGATAATAGGAGAGGTGAGTCAAGTGGAAATTTCAGAAGAGGAGATTTAACAATGACGGAAGACATCATCAAATGACAAAGACCAACAACAAATTCTAGGGAATGAGAACGACCGCCAGTTAGATGTTACAAATGCGGGAAAGAGGGACATATCATTAAACCGTCCCACAACAATCCAAGGTATGTTACTGTTGTGGAAAGGAAGGCCACATAGCTCGGGATTGATCACGTAGCAAAACCAAGTTCAACGGGATGGTGACTCAAGGTCATGTCCGGATAAGTCGAAATCACGGTTCCTAGAAAGCGTTTGTCGTGGAGCCAAACGCGAGGAACCCGAACGAGGTGATTACTGGTAAGATAATCTTGAACTCTTTGCGAAGTTTATACCTTACTAGATACCGGTTCTACCCATTTTTTTATCTCTTTTGCTTGTTCTCAACGTTTAAACTTGACTCCGGAGAAATTAGACTTTGATTTATCAATGGAGACTCCGTTGGGTGAAACTTTCGTTACCTCCACGGTTTATAAATTTTGCATGATCCAAGTTCGCACTATCACATTTACCGTTGATCTTATCTCTTTAAAGATACTTGCTTTTGATGTGATTTTAGGAATTGATTGGTTAACCACTCATCATGCCAAAATTGATTGTTTTAAATAAGGTTGTTAGTTTTCATATTCCTAACCAATCGTCATACAATTCAAACAATTAAACCACTAAAATCGATCTACTATCATATCAAGCCATAAAGTTATTCATTTATTGAAAACGGATGTCAAGCTTTCTTAGCCCATGTTATGGATTTGAACAAAGACAAGTCGATTTGAATAATATTTACCGTTGTTAGAGAATTTCGATGTATTTCTGAAGAACTTCCTTGCCTACCCTAGAACGTGATGTTGAATTCTTTATTGACCTTGAGCCGGGTACAAAACCCATTTCTAAAACCCCATATCGAATGGCTCCTATTGAACTTCAGGAGTGTCCAACTACAGGAATTGTTAGACATAGGTTTCATTCGTCCTAGTACATCTACTTGGGGTGCTCCTGTTTTATTCGTAAAGAAGAAAGACGGGAGTATGCGACTTTGTATTGACTACCGAGAATTAAACCATGTCACCATCAAGAATAGGTATCCGCTACCTCGAATTGATAACCTATTCGACCAGTTGCAAGGAGCACAATTCTTTTCAAAGATCGATCTTCGATTACGGATATCATCAATTTGAAGATTAAAAGCGAGGATATTCAAAAGCGCCTTGAGAACTCGATGCGGGCATTATGAATTCTTAGTCATGTCTTTTGGATTGACTAATGCTCCTCTTGCTTTTATGGATATGATGAACCGTGTATTCAAGGAATATTTGGATCGGTTTGTTGTTGTCTTTATTGATGACATCCTCATTTATTCCAAAAAGCCGTGAAGATCATGAGCACCATTTGAAAGTCGATACTTGAAAGGCTTCGTGAAAACAAGCTTTTGCCAAGTGAAGAAATGTGAGTTCGGCTTGAGGATGTAGCATTTCTTGGGCGCGTGGTGTCAAAACATGGAGTATCTGTTGACCCTGCAAAAGATTGAAAAGCGATACAAAGTTGGGAGCAACCAAAGTCGTTGCCAGAAGTCGTAGCTTTACGGGCTTAATTTGGTTATTATCGGAGATTTGTGGAAGGATTTTCTCGAATCGCTACTCCATTAACTCGGTGACTCGAAAAGATACAAAATTGTATGGAGTGAGGAATGCGAGAAGAGTTTCCAAGAGCTCAAGAGGAGACTCATTTCGCACTGTTTCAGCAATACCATCAAAATGCGGATGGATTTGTTATATCAATGATGCTTGGGCAAAGGGTTAGGATGCATTCTCATGCAACATGGGAAAGTCATAGCCTATGCCTGCCCATGATGACAACTCAAAGAATATGAGAGGAATTATCCTACTCATGATCTAGAGTTCTTGATGAGTAATATTCAGCGTTGAAAATTTGGAGACACTACTTGTATGGGGAGAAAGTGGAGATTTATACGGACCATAAAAGCCTCAAATATTTCTTCACCCAAAAGAACTCAACATCGCAGAACGACGTTGGCTTGAACTATTGAAAAATTACGATCACACTATTCAATATCATCTTGGAAAAGCGAACGTAGTAGCTGACGCATTGAGTAGAAGATCATATGCGAGTACGAGTGCGATATTGTCAATGCAAAGGCCCATTCTGTATAACTTGCAAAGGACGGAGGTAGAATTAACGACTCTAGGGACCCATATGATGATGGAAAATATACGAGTAGAACCGACTTTAATCGATAAAGTTAAAGCTGCTCAAGCTACGGACATGGAGCTGATGCGTATGAAGAAGAAAGTGCAAGAAGGTGCTATTCCAGAAGCAAGAACCGATGAAGAAGGAATACTTAGATTCAACTCCAGACTTTGTGTTCCTAACGATTCTGACTTGAAGCATAGAATCATGATGGAGGCACACAACACACCGTTTGCAATCCATCCTGGGAGTACCAAAATGTATCATGATATTCAACATACATTTTAGTGGAACAATATGAAGAGAGAGATCGCGGAGTTTATCTCGAGGTGTTTAACTTGTCAACGTGTAAAGGCAGAGCATCAAGGGCCAAAGGGTCCATTACAACCAGTCAACGTGTAAAGGCGGAGCATCAAGGGCCAAAGGGTCCATTACAACCACTTGAGATTCCAAAATAGAAATGGGAACACATTACTATGGATTTCGTTACAGGTCTTCCCAAAGTTTCTCAAGGCATAGATGCTATTTAGGTTATTATTGATAGATTAACCAAGTCTGCCCATTTCTTGCCGATACGTGAGATTTATTCCCTTGAACGTCTTGCTAGTATGTACGTGAATGAGATTGTGAAATTGCATGGCATGCCAGTATCCATAGTTTGGATCGTGACCCAAGATTCACTTCACAATTTTGGGTTAGCTTACGAGAAAGCTATGGGAGCGGAGTTCTGATTGATTCGCATACCATCCTCAAGCGGACGGACAATCGAGAGGACTATTCAAACCCTTAAAGATATATTAAGACTTTGTGTCCTAGATTTTAAAGGAAGTTGGGATAAGTACTTGCCACTGGTTGAATTCTCCTACAACAACAGTTATTAAGCAAGTATAGGCATGGCTCCATTTGAGGCATTGTATGGACGAAAGTGTCGTTCTCCAGTATGCTGGGACAAGGTGGGAGAAGCAACGTTGTTGGGACCAGAATTAGTACGCATGACTTCAGAAAAGATCCAAATGATTCGACAACGTATTCAAACCTCACAAGATCGACAAAAGAGTTATGCTGATCTTCATAGAAAGGACGTGGAGTTTAATATTGGAGATCATGTATTGTTACGTGTTGCTCCATGGAAGGGAGTTACAAGATTTGGAAAGAGAGAAAAGCTCAATCCAAGATTTGTTGGTCCATTTGAGATTCTTGACCGAATAGGAAATATGGCCTATAGACTCGCATTTCCTCCAAGTATGTCTCGTGTTCATAATGTTTTTCACATATCCATGCTTCATAAATATGTGAAAGACCCGAACCATATTATTGCGTTAGAACCAGACGAGATAGCCGAAGATTTAACATACGAAGAAGTACCTGTTAAGATCTTGGATAGGAAAGAGCATGTCCTACGCACAAAGGTTATACCACAAGTTAAGGTTTTGTGGAGAAATCATGCTATTGAAGAAATGACCTGGGAGTTGGAATTAGAAATGAAAGCGAGGTATCCTCACCTTTTCGAAACACCAGGTACGTATGTCAATTTCGAGGATGAAATTTCATAAGGAGGGGAGGTTGTAAGACCCCAACTTATTAAAAATAAAATCGAATTTCCTCTAATTATTATTGTGAATAATAAGGTATTAATTTGATATAATTCTACGGTTATGGGTGAAATGTGCAAATTTTTCAAAATATGCAAGTGGTTATAAAATAATCATTGTTGTGGGGAATATTCATTTGGTCGTGGAATATTCTTGTTGTGGGGAATATTAAATGCGGCCAGTAGCGATCATTTGTGGGCCCCATAATGAATAATTATCGAATGAAGAAAGCGACAAGTTTGAGTTTTTTATAAATAACGGCGTAGTAGTTAACAATTAACCTTTATTGGAATAAAATTGGTTAAAATATAGTAATCTGGCGTGGATGCACAGTATTGATGAATTATTGATCCTTACATAAGAAGGCACTACTCAATAATTATTACGATGAATTCTTATTCAATATTTTATTTTATTGATTCAATAATTCTGCGTTGATATTTTATATTATTGTTGTTTTAATAATTGTCCTTTGCGATGATTTCCCATTATCAAATCAATAATTCATATTATTTGAATAATATTATTAGATAGCATTATTGGCAATGTCTAGAAAGTTACATCAAGGAGAGGTTTGGACACCTAATTGCGGCGCATGATGAGGAGAAATTCTTATTGGAAAGCCCCTCTTTCTGAGGAGCGGCACTGGTTATCATAAATGTGATTACGTAATATTATTTGTGAATAATTAATTATTGATTCATATGATAAGAAAATATTAATTTTATGTGGATATAAATATTGGATATATTTATTGTGGTTAAAAATGAAAGAATTAATGTTGAGGTGTTTTATTAGTATTTTTGTCGGAATGAAGGTATTAAAAAAATTAAACCAGTGTTTTTGAGATATATTGCGTGAATTATAATTTTTAATCCGACCGTTGGATCGTTGTAATTTTTGGATATGTTATACATATATAAGTTGAGTATATGTCCACAAATTTTGAACCGTTAAAATGAGCGTATGATTTGTTATGAATTTTAAGAGGTGTTGGTTCAAAATTATTGAAGTATCCGAATTTAGTATTTTGGTAGAAAATTCTAGAATTGAGTGGGCCCCACTTGTGGTTGGTGAAGAAATGTACTGAATTTTATTTCAAATGTGGTGGGTGGGAATAGTAGCAGGTAAAGCCATCAGGTTGCAGGTCAAGTCTGCTAACATTTTCCTATAAATAGAGGGCTAAGTTAGAATTGAAAATCACACCAGAAACATAAGCTTTCTCTCTTTTTCTCTCTAGATTATTGAGTGTATTTTGTGAGTATTTAGATACTTTGTGAGTTTCTATTCATTAGTGCAAATTTCCTTCAGCCTTATACCGATATTCCGATCAGAAGTACTGATATTTTGAGGTAAGGGGTGTTATATTCTACTTAAAATGATATTTTCTTCAATATCATTATACCGAAATGTTGGTATGAACTTTTTATCAAATTTGGAACTTTTTTGTGTGGGTTACTATTCACATATATACGTGACTTTATTCACGATATCGACACTATTCACGAATACGACACTATTCACCAAAAATGAAACTTTCTTATTGTTGTCCAAGATGTCTATTATGGTTACTATCTTTGATTATATCTATGTTTTTATCTTTATTCTTGAATTTTTTTTTCAAAATTGGTTATTATGGAGTATTATTGATCTTGGATAAACCATTATACTAATCCTTACTATTTGTCCTTCTGTCTCACTGGATTCATTTTTTTAAAAATATTTTTCATCATCCTCGGTCCTAAATGATGATATTCTTGAATATCTTTGGCTTTGTAGTACAAAGATGAATGATTAAGCGATGAATATCTTTGGCCGTAGATGCGAAGATGAGCAGTGTTGAGATGAACATGACCAATTTGGTGATACAAATGAATATCTTTGGCTCAGTAGTGTAGGAGATGAATATTGATTAAAGATGTATATTGATTGTTGTTACAGGGATAAAATATTGATGATGGACTTTTAAATCTTAGAAGATAGTTGAATTCTTTCTCTACTTGACTCTTCTAATGGATTGTTGTTTCCGCTGCAATTGTTGATCTAAAACTTGTTGTCTATTATATTTTATCATATTTTTCCCTGTTGAAGACTAACGATAATTTGTTGTATATTATCTTAGTCATAATATTCTTTACTGGGCTAGTTGAGCTCACCCATTTTCTTTTTGTTCCATTTTTCCTAGGAGGTGAGAACATAGCAGGAACTAGTCAGGGTACGGAGTGATGGTTCTAGAAAGATATTTTAGCAGTCCTCACTATTTCTGTAAAATAGTGTTTGAATAATTGTAATGAGGACTTATTTTAGTGTGGATATTGTCTAGAAGACAATATTTGTATTTAAACTCACAGTATGTGTTGTCGTATTTTGCACGACAATTGTATTATTGAAGTTGTAGTTTATTTTCTGTATCATGTATCTGGCGACTCAGAATGAGTGTTGTATACCTATTTTGGGGGCGTCACATCATATCTCTCCCAACTGCCCCAACCCAAGGATGAACAATGGATGTTTTCTATGTGGATCGACTGAATATAAGGTGAGGGATTGTCCAAAGAGGAAAATGGAGGCATGGAGTGTAACCACAAGAAAAGGAAGCGGGACTATGGCAATCATAGGACCGACTTCCACCAACAAACCAACCGCACGAGTCTTCAATATGACGGTCCAGGATATTGTGGCAGCTGGAAATAGAACTCCAGGTATTATTCGAATAACTTTTATTTTTGTGTATATATTTGATGTTCCTTTATATAGAAAATTATTTTATAAATAAATTTTGAGGGAGGAATTTGAGTTGTTTTAGAAATCAAGCTTCCGTTTAATCAGAAAGACAAGCTTTATAGTGAATAATTAAAGATCAGTTCGATCAAATATGATCGAGATCTACTTGCAATGATTATGTATGTATATACCCCTATATGTACGTATGAATTTTTAAAACGGTGATTCCGTGGACGGAATCCTTATAAGGGAGGGTGAATGTAATAACCCGATATTTTTCATATAAATAAATAAGAAATTTTGCATATAATTTTTTTTTATTGTTTTAATGATGAGAATATGTGTCAAGTAATGTATGATAAATGCAAATATATTTATTACCTATAAATAATTTTAGAATTATTAATCACCACAAATTATATTCCTATAGTAATTAATTTTTTTGTAAGTAGAAATGTTTTTATTAATTATTTTCCATGAAAACATGATTTTATATTATTTAAATAATATATGAAATGATTATTAGAAGTATAATAATAAATATTTTATTATATGAATTTGTTAGAATATTTAAGTTAATTATTTTAGCTTAATTATTGATGTTGTATATGAAGAATAAATCAAATATGGAATCAAACCCTAATTTTGGATTTTGAGCAATGAATGAGAATAATAATATAATATTAATTATATTTTGATTTTCGAGTGCTATGAATAAATCTTTGTATATACATAGATGATAATGGTAGACCAAATATGGTAAATTATATCATAACCCTCATGTCGTGTTATTAAACCCTAATTGTTAAACTAGGGTTTTGAGTTCGAGGCGATTGTAGTACTTGTGTTATATGAATTTTCTTTGTGTATTATATAATTTACGTAATTAGGAGAAACCCTAATTCTTATTTGAAAACCTAATTTGATAAAAATTAGAAACCCTAATTACTGTTTTAGTAAATTATAATGATAATTAGGAAATCCTAATTGTTAATTTGGGAACCCTAATGATGTTAAGGAACACTAATTATTTAAACCCTAATTTTCTATTAAAAACCCTAATTTCTATTAAAAACCCTAATTTAATTAGTGTGTTTAAAATTAAAATTTTATTACACTTTAATTTTTAATTGTCCAAATCCTAGAAATTATTTGGAAAACTTTAAGATGTAAAATCTAGTGATTAAACCCTAGATTTAATAACATTGGACAATAATACCATTGAAATTAAAAATAATTATCAAAATACCCTTGTGTCCCATTAGTTGAATTATTGGTTAGACAAGATCTAGCAAAAATATGGCCAGCCACCCTAGACCTACCTATGAGCCTACAAGCTATGACACATCACATGATCATCCATGCCATACATAGCATACATGGATTATATAGAATTCAAGAGAGAGAAAGTGCACAATTATGCACAACTTCATCCTAGAACTCCTCTCTCTAAAACCCACGAAATTATAGTGCTAGATCAGTCCCCAATCAAGCCCCACGATCACATTTATCAAATCAGAAGCATAGAATCAAGAATTTGTTCACAAAGAGGTAAGAACCCTAGAAGAAATCTGACCTTGATCGAAGTGTTAGATGTTAGTTTTTTGTGTTAAGCATGTAGTATGTAGTATATAATGATGATTTGAGTTGCTAGATGTTAGATCCATAACATCTAGAGGCTCAGATTTGAAGTTTTAAAAAATCTGGAAAAACTTTTTTTTTTAATGTGTGACAGTGAATGTTAGGCCTTGTAAATCTCTGTAGGGGTTTGAGTTTTGTGCTTTAAGTGTTGCATCTTGTAGTATGATGTAAGATCTTGAATCTGGAACTTGAATCAGGTTCATATCTGTTGTAGATTAAAAGTTATTTAAGGTCAAAGTGGGTTGACCCGCATTGACTGGCTGTTCTTGAAGCCCAGAATCAGCTCAGAAACCTCTGACAATGTTTTTGCAGGGCTTGGATCTTGGTATGTTTAAGTTTGTTTTGCCATGTTGTTGTTTTGTAGTTGTAGAATGACATGAATACTACATGTTAAAGCCTTTTTTATCACATATATAATTAACAGAATTAAATCTAGAGATGGTCGAACTTGATGTAAAAAGCGCTCAAGAACATTTTCAGGAAACCCGAAATGTTCAGAAACGATTCCAGGAGGGTACTGACCAAACCCATATATCTTGTTTGTGTTGATGTTATGATGATCCGAGGATATGTGATTGTTCCTTGTAGTGTATACTAAAGATTTGACCCATTAAAGCGATATAAACCATGACCGAGCGTAAAGTAATTGAACATTAAAGTGATAGGTCGAGGCTGTTGAGTTTAGGAAAAACCCGAAACACTCTGACAAACATGTTTGCTAGCTTAGCTCGGTTTCATTAAGTATTGTTAGACTTGATCATGTATTGAAACATGTTCTCTGATAGTTTGTTTACATAGTCCGACGAGCAGAAAACTTGTAACATGAATAGATTGACAGATTTAAGGCCACAAAGGGCGTTGACTGACCATGACTATAATTTTCTGGGCATCCCAGAATATGATGAACACGTTCTGACAACATGTTCTGATGCTTAGATATCCCTCATGTTGTATGATTTGGTCCAGAAATGGTTATGCACATGTATTTCTACATACATACTACAATATTTAATCAATATCATGTCTAGAAACGATTCATAGAGAGAATGATTGATGGTCAAAGGAGGTACCCTTGACACTGACTGTCAGTGTTCTTGAGCCTCAAGAACACCTATTGCGACAAAAACTGTCACTAAAGCCTTTAGCAACGGATTTAATTATTTTTGTTTTATAATTTTCGAAAAATACATTAAAAATAGAAATAAATTCCTAAAAATTATAAAATCAGTTTTAAAATTATTTTAAGTTATAAAAATTAACTTTTAATAATTTGACATATTTTTCATAAATATTAATATTTATTTGGATATTATTGGTATTTAAATTATTTAATAAATGCATTAAATAAATTAATTAAAAATGATTTTATTGTATTAAAAATCATTTTAAATAATAATAAGGTATTTAATAATATTTTAAGTTATAAAACATAACTTTTAATATTTTAAGATAAATTTCATTAATTATTAAATATTAATGATATTAGATTTATTTAGTAATTATATTAAATAAATTAATTAAAAATAATTTTAATATTATAAAAATTATTTTAAATGAAAATAAATAGTTTAACAATATTTAAGTTATAAAATATAACTTTTGATATTTAAAGGTAATTGCATTAATAATATTACGTTTATTTAATAAGTATATTGAATAAATAGTTTTAAAATGGTTTTATTGAATTAAAAATCATTTTAAAGAGAAAATAAATGAATTAAAAATATTTTAAGTAATCATTAATGACTTTTAATATTTTGATAAATAATAAATTAATATTCTAATATTAATGGTGATTGTTTAAAAATGATTTTAGATGTTTTAAAAATTATTTAAGGGTAATATTAATACTTTAAAAATATTTTGAGTTATTATAAATAACTTTAATATTTTTGGCAATGGTTTCATTAATAGTTTAATATTAACTAAATATTAATGATAATATGATTAGCTAATATTTAAATCATTTAATAATGATTTGAGTTTGAAAATTCATGATAAAGTATAATAATTATTTAAAAATTATTATAAGGCTATGAAAAAATAATATGGTGATATTTAAAATATCTAAAGCGAATATTGAACTACGATAGAGTCTTAGACTCGATATTTGCAAATAAAAAAGTAAATTATAGAAATATTTGAAATTGATCTAGACTTAGATAAATTGACTAGATATGTGTTTGTTAGTGAATCAATAATTTATTAAACATATATGACAATGTGATTAGGTTATGTCTTTGTTGCAATTTGCGATAATATGTGATACGATATATTATTCTAATCAAATGAATGATCTTATTCTTGATAGGTTGTATAAAAGATTAATCTAAGTTGCGTTATTGTAGGCATTGAAAGAACAAAAGTATCCTACTTTTGCATTTACTTTATCAATGGACATGAGTAAGAAAGTTTGAGTAATTATATTATTATTGTGCGGATTATTAACTCTATTATTATTGATTATGTATCAAATCTTTGTATTCATACAAGTTCTTACATTATCCTATCATTGTATTATTGTATAATATATTAGGATATTTATTACATTAGATTAATTACAGTATATAGGGTTAGACAAGTGTCCCCACTTGGATAACCATTGTATTTAATCATATGTTGATACATACTTATTGATTTCAAGTATGTATCGTTGACTTAAAAGCCATCTAAGCTATTTGATTCAACTAGACATAAAAATATTGTTGAACAAGATAGAAGTTATTGTATCAACAGATTGTTTTGGTATGGATTCGAGCTAAGTATGAACATCCGAATATGGGAAAACTTTTGTGCACCTAAGGTGGATAGAGTGAACGATAATATCGTTCTTGCATGTAGTATTGATCAATCTGAGGGCATAACGGGTGATCACCCCCGTGCCGTAAGTTATGACGGTTCTGAGATGAATTTCATTTAACCTTTTCAAAAATAGAAAACAATGTTCATAGTATGTTGGTGATCTCCGATTATGTACATACGTAGTTTCAAAAAAATTCCATATTGAAATGATATGTTGTTATTATTGGTTCAACTTACTTCTA
This sequence comes from Panax ginseng, assembly GCA_020205605.1. NCBI lineage: Eukaryota > Viridiplantae > Streptophyta > Magnoliopsida > Apiales > Araliaceae > Panax > Panax ginseng. Next base: position 59,532,376 of record CM035143.1, on the reverse strand, counting down.
TTTGTTGATTCGTTGAAGAAGTGTCTTTCAAAGAAAACATTTAATTCTTTTGACTAATATATATTGTTGTTGTTTACTTCTTTGGGCAATCCAATGTTCATTCTTGCTTTAAATTTAAATGTTTTGAGTTAAGTATGATCAACGGAAGGTTTAAAAGAACAAGGGAAAGGAAAATTTATTGAATGAGATTTATAATATGTTGTGTAATAGTTATAGTTTATTAAGATAATGATACTTATTATCTATGATGTAATGAATGTTTAAAGGTCTCGTACCTGGGAGTAAACTTTGATGCATATGTAAATTAAGTTTAAACTTTATATTATTGTTATTATTATTAGCATTATCCAGCTTATAGAAATGGTATCGTGAAGCACTGAGTTCGGGTTTCAAGTACCCAGATTTGGGGGCGTCATAGGACAACCGTCTATGCCATAGCCATCTCATTTCTTCAGATGCTTTTGCCAGAAAACATATTGTCTCGTCTGAGCTTAGTTGACCAAGATTCACTGTGTAGACATTTCCTTCTCTTGTCCCGGTTAGCTTTACAGCTGATGTCTTCAAATCTCTGACTTGACATTGGTTGTTGAGGAATGTTACTTGATGACCTTTGTTGCAGAGTTGGATGATGCTTAGAAGGTTGTGTTGGAGACCTTCCACATATGCTATTTTGCTGAAAGATACTGCACCATTACCAGCAGAGCCGTATCCTCTTGTCTTGACTGAGCCGTTGTCTCCAAAGATGACTGAGGGACCCTCCTTTTCTATGTAGTTAGATAGAAGGGCTTTGTTCCCTGTCATGTGCCTTGAGCATCCACTGTCCAGATACCATGTTGTGATCGTGGAGCTATTTTCCTGTCAAAACATTGAACCTTCATTTTGGTACCCATATTTGCATGGGTCCTTCTTTGTTAGTGCCTTTGGGGACCCAAATCTGTTTAATCTTGGGTCTCACATGCATGAAATTATAATAACACTTGGCAGCCTTGTGACCATATTTATTGCATATAAAACACTAGTATGATGCATGCTTGTGTGTGTATGATGATTCATCCTCCATTTGGACTTATGTGGTTCTTTAGTTGTCCTTATGTTAAACTGATTCTCATTCTTCCACGTGTCCTTGTATTTCATAAATAGTGATGAGTGTGCCTTACCTCTACTGTACCTTCCCAGTTGATTCGTAGATTTGGTCTTTCTTGACTCTACGATTCTTCGAGGTTGGTGAGTAGAGGTTAGGTTACTCTTCTCTTTTATGAACCCCAGGCCAGCATGAGATCCCTTACTCCTTTGAGTATGAATGGAAACAGTAGAACAAGGTTGAACTGATTCTTCCTTCTGTGAGGATTTCACAAAGGTAATGCTTCTACTAAAACATGAGGCATTACTAGTGCTAGTTTCCTTTGCCTTTTCCACACATGGCTCTGAGGAGAGGATTCGAAAAGCCTAAGCTGTTACATCGAATGTACTTCTCTGACTAGAGAGCAGGGAGTCCATGGATGATGAGGATTTGTTCCATGTAGAGACAGTCTTTTCTAGTTCCTCAATTTTAGAGGTTAGATTAGACTCTCTTTGTGCATTGAGTTTATTTGTCTATTTTAAGATCTCATTCTCAGCCTCAAGCTTGGAGATAAGGTTAGTACTTTAAAGGGCAATTTCAAACTCTTCTTGAACTTTCTTCTTCTCCTCTTGAAGAAGTTAATGGTCCTTAGACAAAACTCTGAACCACTTAATGTATTGATGTAGATCAGTGGTTATGCCATGTAGTGCAGTTCTTAAATTATTCATGTCTACATCAGGTGAGTTGAAGTCAAATACCTCATCGAGACTTACTTCATGTATGTTAAAATTTTGTGTGTCCTTTGCATGTTTGGCCATTAGGCACAGATTAGCAATTTGTGGTTCTTCATCATCTCCGGAGTAAGGATTGGAGTCATTGTCTGAATCACTCCACGATCCTCCAGCTACTAGGCCTCTGTCTCTCTTCTAAGGCCTTTTGTTGACTTTTTATTCCTTCTTTGTATGTGATTTCTTCTTTATTTCTTCTCTGAGAGGTTTATTGCAGTTGGCAAGGAAGTGGCCAGGCTTCTTGCGGTTGTAGCATAGATCATTCATTTGCTCCTGGCTACTATAATTGCTGACCTTCTTTGGCTTGCTGGTTTTGCCTTGACGCATGAACCTTCTTAGTCTTTTTACTAGTATTGCAAGGTCTTCATCATCGTCCTCATCATAATCAGAGTCAATCTCAGCGTTGACCTTAGATGCTACTTCAGTTGCCTTGAGAGCAACACCCTTATCCTTCCTTCTTCCTTCTGATAGGGTTTCAGCCCGTTGAGTCAGCTCCAGTTCATATGTCAAGAGATTGCCATATAGTTGTTGAACTGTCATCTCGTGACAATTCTTTGACTCTCTTATAGTAGTAGTTTTGGCATCCCACCTGCTTGGTAGAGCTCTCATAAACTTTATGATCAGATCTTTGTTAGGATAGATCTTCCCATATGCTCGTAGAGAGTTGAGCAGAACGTTGAATCTCTCATAGGTGGCAGTTACATTTTCTCCTTGAACATGAATAAACATCTCATACAGTTATGTCAGGAGTGATTGTTTGTTTTCTCTAACTTCTTCAGTTCCTTCGTGCATGATTAGCAGTTCTTCCCAAACCTCCTTAGCTATTTTCTGTTGATAACGTTATCGAACAGATCGTCTTCTAAGGATTGGAACATGATGTTATTGGCCTTTTTGTCAAGTGGACAACTCTCTTCTCGTTGTCTGTCCACTCTTCTTTAACTTTGATTTGTATTCTATTTCGATCGTCAGTGGTTGGTGCAAGCTTTGTTGGAACATAGGTCCCATTCTGAACGGTCTCAAATAGATCTTTATCTATTGAGTCCATGTATGCTTGCATCCTGACTTTCTAGTTTGCAAATTTATCCTTGTTGCACATTGGTGGCTTGCTACCTCCTCCAGTCCTAGATTCGCTTGGTACGTGTGCCATTGGATCTACTAAAGCTTGTAAGTTGTATAATAGAACTTGCTTTGATACCAATTGTTAGTTCCTAGTTGTCACAATAGTTATCTAGAAGGGGGGTTGAATAGATATTTAAAAAATCTTTTCGTTTTAAACTTGTTTGTTGATTATGATTAAAACTTAGCGGAATTAATGTTTGTTTTAATCTCCTATCTGAGTAAGCGGAGTTATGATAGTGAGGCGATTATAGCGATTATGGTAGATATAGCGATTATCTTATCAAAGTAAAAGACACAGGTTGTTTTAAGTGGTTAAGAGCACTTAAAGCTCCTAGATCCACTCTCTTCTACTCCTCGGTAGGAAATCCACTAAGGATGTCTTTTATAACCCGAATCTGATTCCTTCTAGACCGGTGATGCAGGAACTTCTTAGTTCACTCTTGAACTCTTCAAGTCCAGCAGAGACTTGTCTCTCATTACGATTCACTTAGAACTCTTCAAGTCCATCAGACTTGGTACACTTCTTCAGTTGATTGGTAGATGTTGAGTTCTGTATGGTTGCTACTCAGTTGCTATTTAAGCACTTATTCGAAAGAACTAAGTAGCTGAGCAAGCTTTTCTGTTTCTCATATCGTAGAGTTGAGCTTTGAGAGTTCTTCACGTTATTTGTTCAATGCTTGCTTTCATCTCTCTCATCTGCTTGATTTTCGTATATGTGATCTTGAAAACTATTCGTTGAAGCATTAAATACGTTTGACCTTTCTGTTCTTTGATGGAGACATTTCTGCACATCTTCTGAACGGCATTCTGGCCCACTGACACTGCAGACTGTTTTCTCACCTAACACATGAAAAGGTGTTTTCCCCCTTACAAATGGTACTTTCCTTAGCTTCTTTAATATGCTTCTTTGTTGCATACTAAGGATATTTATTATGACTTTAGGACTGGTGAGTACTGCAGCGTTGCTCTTATGTTGAAATCTGTCTCCACACAAATCATGAGGCTCGACGTTTTCTAACACAAGACAGATGATACTCTACGATATAGATCGTGGTGACTTGTCACCTTGGTGCCTGGTCTGATGCTATCAGTCGAGAGCACTACGATTTCTCTTTAAGTATTACACGCTATGATCTTTGCTTGTTTGAGTTGTAAACTCTACATTTCCGAGAGCACACTACGATCGTTGAGTTGTAAACTCTACATTTTTGAGAGCACACTACGATTATTGAGTTGGCTCGCTAAACGTTGGGACCATTCTACGATTTTTGAAGAGGCCTTTCAAGGCAGGCACACTACGATCTTTGAAGCTCTACGTTTCTTCCTTGACTTCTGCAATGTTGATCAGATTGATACACTATGATTTCTTCGAAGCCTATCTATTACATCTCAAGATCAACCTAACAACTTTGATCTTTCTATCTATACATTCAATTACAGAATGATTCACGTTAAGAACTTAGATTAACCTAACAAGTTTGATCTATCACTAAGTCCTTGTACATATATTACTTGAAGGACTTTACAAATAATCATGAGCACATACATTAAAACATCAAATCATAATATGCATTCTTCCAACACAGTCTTTTCTAGTTCCTCAATTTTAGAGGATAGATTAGACTCTCTTTGTGCATTAAGTTTATTTGTCTGTTTTAAGATCTCATTCTTAGCCTCAAGCTTGGAGAAAAGGTTAGTACTTAGAAGGGCTATTTCAAGCTCTTCTTGAACTTTCTTCTTCTCCTCTTGAAGAAATGAATGGTCCTTAGACAAAACTCTGAACCACTTCATGTATTGATGTAGATCAGTGGTTATGCCATGCAGTGCAGTTCTTAAATCATTTATATTTACATCAGGTGAGTTGAAGTCAAATACCTCATCGAGACTTACATCATGTATATTGAAATTTTGTTTGTCCTTTGCATGTTTGGCCACTAGGCACAGATTAGCCATTTGTTGTTCTTCATCATCTCCGGAGTCAGGATTGGAGTCATTGTTTGAATCACTCCACGATCCTCCAGCTACCAGGTCTTTGTCTCTCTTCTGGGGCCTTTTGTTGCCTTTGTAATCCTTCTTTGCATGTGATTTCTTCTTTAGTTCTTCTCTGAGAGGTTTGTTGCAGTTGGCAATGAAGTGGCCAGGCTTCTTGCGGTTGTAGCATAGATCATTCATTTACTCCTGGCTACGTAATTGCTGACCTTCTTTGGCTTGCTGGTTTTGCCTTGACGCATGAACCTTCTTAGTCTTTTTACTAGCATAGCAAGGTCTTCATCATCGTCCTCATCATAATCAGAGTTAATCTCAGTGTTGACCTTAGATGCACCATCAGTTGCATTGAGAGCAACACCTTTATCCTTCCTTCTTCCTTCTGATAGGATTTCAGCCCGTTGAGTCAGCTCCAGTTTGTATGTCAGGAGATTGCCATATAGCTGTTGAACTGTCATCTCATGAAGATTCTTTGACTCTCTTATAGAAGTGGTTTTGGCATCCCACCTGCTTGGTAGAGCTCTATGAACTTTATGAGCCGATCTATGTTAGTATAGATCTTCCCATATGCTCGTAGAGAGTTGAACAGAACGTTGAATCTCTCATAGGTGGCAGTTACGTTTTCTCGTTGAACATGAATAAACATCTCATACTGCTGTGTCAGGAGTGATTGTTTATTTTCTCTAACTTCTTCAGTTCCTTCGTGCATGATTAGCAGTGCTTCCCAAACCTCCTTAGCTATCTTGTTGTGGACAATGTTATCGAACAGATCATCTTTTAAGGATTGGAACATGATATTATTGGCCTTTTTGTCAAGTTAGACAGCTCTCTTCTCGTTGTCTGTCCACTCTTCTTTAACTTTGATTTGTATTCTATTTGGATCGTCAGTGGTTGGTGCAAGCTTTGTTGGAACATAGGGCCCATTCTGAACGGTCTCAAATAGATCTTCATCTATTGAGTCCATGTATGCTTGCATCCTGACTTTCCAGTTTGCAAATTTATCCTTGTTGCACATTGGTGGCTTGCTGCCTCCTCCAGTCCTAGATTCGCTTGGTACGTGTGCCATTGGATCTACTAAAGCTTATAAGCTGTATAATAGGACCTGCTTTGATACCAATTGTTAGTTCCTAGTTGGCACAATAGTTATCTTGAATGGGGGGGGGGTTTAAAAAATATTTAAAAAACCTTTTCGTTTTAAACTTGTTCGTTGATGATGATTAAAACTTAGCGGAATTAATGTTTGTTTTAATCTCCTTTACGAAGTAGTGGAGTTATGATAGTGAGGCAGTTATAGCAGTTATGGTAGATATAGCAGTTATCTTATGAAAGTAAAAGACAAAGTTGTTTTAAGTGGTTCAGAGCACTTAAAGCTCCTAGTCCACTCTTCCACTCCTCAAGTAGGAAATCCACTAAGGATGTCTTTTACAACTTCTGAATCACATAGATTCCTTCTAGACCAGCAGTCTAGGAACTTCTTAGTTCACTCTTGAACTCTTCAAGTCCAGCAGACTTGGCTCTTTTACAGTTCACTTAGAACTCTTCAAGTCCAGACTTGGTACTCTTCTTCAGTTGATTGGTAGATGTTGAGTTCTTGATGGTTGCTACTCAGTTGCTGTTTAAGCACTTGTTCGAAAGAACTGAGTAGCTGAGCAAGCTTTTATGTTTCTCATATCGTAGAGTTGAGCTTTGAGAGTTCTTCACGTTATTTGTTCAATGCTTGCTTTCATCTCTCTCATCTGCTTGATTTTCGTATATGTGATCTTGAAAACTATCTGTTGAATCCATTCGTTGAAGCATTAAATGCGTTTGACCTTTCTGTTCTTTGATGGAGACATTTCTGCACATCTTCTCGAGGCGCATTACGGCCCCAATCGACACTGCGAGATTGCTTTCTCACCTAACACCTGAAAAGGTGTTTTCCCTCTTACCAATGGTACTTTCCTTAGCTTCTTTAATACGCTTTTTTATTGCATACTAAGGATATTTCTTATGACTTTGGGATTGGTGAGTACTGCAGCGTTTAGAATCCATTCCTCTTATGTTGAAATCTGTCTCCATACAAATCATGAGGCTTGACGTTTTCTGACACAAGACATATGATACTCTACGATACAGATCATGGTGACTTGTCGCCTTAGTGCCTGGTCTGATACTGTCAGCCGAGAGCACTAAGATTTCTCTTTAAGTATTTGCACACTACGATCTTTGCTTGTTTGAGTTGTAAACTCTACGTTTCCGAGAGCACACTATGATCATTGAGTTGTAAACTCTACGTTTCCAAGAGCACACTACGATTGTTGAGTTGGCTCGGCAAACATTGGGACCACTCTACGATCTTTGAAGCTCTACGTTTCTGCCTTGACTTCTGCAAAGTTGATTAGATTGATACACTACAATTTCTTCGAAGCCTATCTATTACATCTCAAGATCAACCTAATAGCTTTGATCTTTCTATCTATACATTCAATTACAGAATGATACACGTTAAGAGCTTAGATCAACCTAACAAGTTTGATCTATCACTAAGTCCTTGTACATATATTACTTGAAGGACTTTACAAATAATCATGAGCATATACATTAAAATATCAAATCATAATATGCATTCTCCCAACAGAACAGATACCGATAATACAAGAATTCGCAGATGTATTTCCATAGGAGTTACCAGGAATTCCGCCGGATAGGGAAGTCGAATTTGTGATTGACTTGTTGCTGGGAACGACACCAGTCTCTAAGGCACCTTATAGAATGGCGCCAGTAGAGATGAAGGAGTTAACGGTTCAATTGCAAGAACTATTAGACAGGAAGTACATTCAACCGAGTGTGTCTCCATGGGGAGCATCAGTATTGTTTGTAAAGAAGAAGGATGGGTCGTTACGACTTTGTATCGACTATCGTGAGTTGAACAAGTTAACGATTAAGAATAAATACCCACTGCCTAGGATCGATGATCTATTTGATCAGTTGAAAGGGGAAAAGTATTTTTCTAAGATAGATTTGTGTACAGGGTACCATCAGTTAAAAGTATGGAAAGAGGATGTACCTAAGCTGGCGTTCATGACTCGTTATGGTCATTACGAGTTTCTGGTCATGTCGTTTGGGTTGACAAATACGCCAGCCGCATTTATGGATATGATGAACAGAGTGTTCAAACAGTATTTGGACAAGTTCGTCATAGTGTTCATTGATGATATTCTAGTCTATTCTAAGACGCCAGAAGATTATGCTAAAAATTTAAGGATAGTGTTGGAAACACTACGAAAGGAGAAGTTGTATGCGAAGTTCACTAAGTGGGAATTTTGTCTTGAGAGAGTGCAGTTTTAAGGGCACGTTATTGATAAAGATGACATTTTCGTGGATCCAGCAAAGGTGGAAGTAGTTAATAATTGGGAGCAACCAAAAATGCCAACCGAGGTTCGGAGTTTTCTGGGGTTAGCGAAATACTATAGAAGGTTCATTCAAGACTTTTCTAAAATAGCTACTCCGTTGACGAATTTGACTAGGAAGTCGGTAAAGTATGTGTGGACTGAGAAGTGTGAAGATAGTTTTCAGGAACTAAAAAGAAGGTTAAGTGAGGCACCTGTATTATCCTTTACCAGATGATATGGGGAATTTTGTAGTTTAAAGCGATGCTTCGCATAAAGGACTTGGTTGTGTGCTCATGCAGCATGGCAAGGTCATTGCGTATGCGTGACATCAGTTAAAGGATTATGAGAAGCTCTATCTTACTCATGACCTAGAATTGGCAGTAGTAGTTTTTACTTTAAAAATATGGAGACATTATTTATATAGGGAGAAGTGTGAGGTATACACGGACCATAAAAGTCTGAAATATATGTTCACACAGAAGGAGTTGAATATGAGGCAGAGAAAGTAGTTAGAGTTGATAAAAGATTACCATTGTGATATCTTATATCATCCGGGGAAAACGAATGTAGTAGCCGACGCGTTAAGTAGGAAGGGTAGAGATAAACTATCAATGTTAACGACTCAGAACGAGTTAATAACGGAGATGGCAAGAATGGAGTTAGAAGTTAAATTACCGAGTGAAGCGGTAGAGATGTTGTTCACGATGGACACTCAGCCAACCATTGTAGAACGAGTTAGAGAAGTACAATTGGGTAACGAAGAATGTGAACGAATAAAGAAGAGGATGGAAGATGAAGAGAAGACTAAGTATAACCTTGACAAGGATGTATTACTTCATTTTGAAGGAAGAATTTGGGTTCCAAATAATTCTGATTTAAAAGAAGAGATTATGAGTGAGGCCCATAGTTTAAGGTTTTCCATACATCCCGATATTACTAAGATGTATCAAGACCTTCGACAGAACTTTTGGTGGCCAAACATGAAGAGGGAGATCGCATAATATATTAGTAAGTGCTTAACTTATCAGAAAGTTAAGGTTGAACACCAACAACCAAGTGGATTGTTACAATCACTAGAGATTTCGGAGTGGAAATGGGAGCATACCACCATGGACTTTGTGGTGGGACTTCCAACGACGAGGAAGGGTTACGACGCTATTTGGGTAATAGTGGATCGGCTGACGAAATCCGCTTACTTTCTACCAATAGGAGTTAGCTATAACTTAGAGCAATTAGCTAAGCTTTATGTCAAGGAAATTATTTCGAGACATGGAGTACCGGTTTCGATTGTGTAAGATCGTGATCCACGATTCACGTCAAACTTTTGGAGGAGCTTACAAGAGTAACTAGGGACGCAATTGAGATTGAGTACGGCGTATCATCCTCAGACGGATGGAAAAAGTGAACGGACAATTCAAACGCTAGAAGATATGTTAAGATCTTGCGTTATGAATTTCAAGGGGAGTTGGGACGACCATCTACCTTTGGTGGAATTCGCTTACAACAATAGTTTTCACGCTAGTATAGGCATGCCTCCTTACGAAGCGTTATATGGGAGGAACTGTAGGACTACACTGTGCTGGGATGAAGTAGGTTAACGCCAGATGTTGGGACCTGAGATGGTACAACAAATGACAGATATGGTAAAGTTAATACATACTCAATTGGTAGCAACTCAAGATAGACAAAAGAAGTATGCATATCCTCATCATGAGAAGAGGGAATTTGAAGTAGGTCCGTATGTCTTTTTGAAAGTATCGCCTTGGAAAGGGAAGATACGTTTTGGAAAGAAAAGGAAGTTAAGTCCAAGGTTTATAAGACATTTTGAAATATTAAGAAGGGTATGAGAGGTAGCTTATGAAGTAGCATTACCTCCAGGTATGGAACAAATACATAATGTGTTTCACGTGTCTGTTTTACGTCCATATAAACCGGACTACAAGCACGTAATAGAGTATGAATCTATTCAGATAGAAAAAGATTTAACGTCTGAAGAACTTCCAGTTTAGATTGTTGATAGGAAGGAACAAGTTTTGAGAAATAAGATAATACCTTCGGTGAAGGTAATTTGGAGAAACCACAATGCCAAAGAAGCAACGTGGGAACTCGAAAGTAAAATAAAGGAATATTTTCCCCATTTGTTTATGTAATTGTAGCGAGATTCTGGGGACAGAATCTTTATAAGGGAGGGAGAATGTAATGCCCGAGAAAATCGAATCTTTATGTGAATTAATTTTTTTTTGATTATTTGAATTAAATGGATTTAATTGATTGTTTGTATGAATAAGATGTTTGAAGGTCGTTCTATGACGTAGAATGTGCGGAGATGTGGTTAGTATTCTGGCTATGTGCTAGGATTAATTTTTTTTGAATTTTCAAGACGAAAATAAATGTTTTTCGAGAAATTTTCGTAAAAATATTATTCATCTGTTTCTGGTCGGGAATTAAGTTTGAATTTCTAAGAAACGCGTAATGATAGAATTCTAAGATGAGATGAATTATCTAATAATATTTCAATTATGGCAAACAAAATTTTTGCATGCGGACTTAAAACCTAAGGGTTAGGAAAAGTGAGTTCCGAGAAATTAATGACTACGTATAATGATTAGGGTTATTATACGTGAGGAATACGAGTATGATACTAGTTATTATACGAGTATAGTACGAAGATTATTACGAAGTATAACACGAATATTTTACGAACTATATACGAAGAGAATACGAGAATAGTACGAGTAGAATACGATTAGCTCTTAATGGACTTTGAGTTTATGAACTTTATAGAATCCAATTGGACTTGGATTATATCAAGCCCAATGCAATGTGAAATCAAGCCCAAGATAGGCCCCATATGAATTAATTCTAAGGCCCAAACCAAGAAACTAAACCGCGGATCAAACCCATGTGTCACCGGATGGATAAAACCCATTGGACAACCCATGGAGGGACCCACAAGACCATGTGGGCCGGCCATTTGGTGGCCAAGTAAAGTAACCCACTTGGAGGCCAAGTAAAGTAGACTTACTTGGTGCGAAAGAAAAGGGAATAGTAAGGAGGTGGGGCATGTTGACCATTTTGCCCTCCATTTTAATTGGATTTATAGGAAAGCTTAGCTTGATCATTTGTTACTTTAACAACTTTAACCAACATATTTGAGAGAGAGAAAAGAGCTAGAAATAAGTAATCAAGTGAGCTTGAAGCAAATCTTAAGAGTTTTAAAAACAAGAACGCGAAGAACATAAAGGTAATAATTCGTAAAACCTTAGTTTTTAATTCGTTTAAATTTATTTTTCGTAGAGAATCATAAATTGGGGGAGCATGTCTCTTCTAGAGGAATAAGGATGGCTATTAGTTGATTAACCATTTATAAGCCATGTATGAGTAGGAATCGTAAGCGTTTAAGTAAGTTTAAACCGATTAAACCTTTGAACATTTATTTGGTTGTTGATGGACAATTTGAAAACAATCATTTATAGGGTATGTGAATATTGCTTGATTAGGATGCAGACAATGAATCAATGGATTGATTCCATTTGATTTGGCGTATAAAACACGAGTAACAAAGTTATGGCGAAATTTACGATATTAGGCGTTAAACGTTGAAACCGTAGAATTTCCGGATTAGTAATCAAAACTCGCCGTTTAGTTTGGGAACTTTAGTTTTCAATGGCGTAACGTAGAATAACGTATTTAAGAGTCATGGACTCAGGGTTGGTCAAATTCTGACTTAGAATGAAAGAAAACTAATTAGGAATGCTCACGTATGTAAAACGAACGTGTAAAACCTAGCAAGAAAAAGAGCTGAAGGGATTAACAGCATGGACCCTCGCCGAGGCAGGCTATGTAAATACCAGAACCATCGCCGGGGTGGGGGGTATTTAGTTGTTAGAAGGAACCATGCCGCTTGAGCAGCGAGCCATTTGAAGAACAAACCCAAAGTGAGGGCGAAGTCTTTGAAATTGTTCACCAAGTTTATTTTTGAATCAAAGTGTTTGTAGAACAATTACGGGGCATGCATATACTTAAGATACATGGTAAGATCACTCGTAGGTCACATTTATAGTGATGACTTTAGGGATTGAACGTTATCTATTAATCGTTAAACGAAGAACGTAAAATATGAAAGGTAAACCATATTCGATTATTATGGTACATAATCATTAATGGTTGAGTATTAGTAATGACGTAAGAGTGTTAATAAGTCATAGTGAAGGATAGTAACTCGAATCGGGTTCTATTAATGAAATAATTTCAAGTAAGACATAGAAGAAAAAGAAGTTGGTTAAAACAATGAAGTTAGATTGTTTAGTAACTAATATCTGTGTGCTATGTTAATATATCATGTAGATACTGTAAAGACCAAGAATTTTTCAATATTATATTCAAAGACGCTTGAAGGCAAGTTTTCTTAACGATTGTCTAACCTTCTTGTTAGCCAAGGTTTTGTGATTCATGTTATAAATGTGTTGAGTAAAATCCAGTTACACACAGCACGCAAGTATACGTGGTCAACAAGTAATAAAGTGATAAGTTGAGTATCGTTCCCACAGGGAATTCTAATTAATAAATTTCAACTACTAATACTATATCAATTCAATTTTATTCAAACAACGAGAAATTGCGATTTTCTAAATTAGTAACTCAAAATTAAGCACTTAAAGATACTGTACTAAGATAAACAATTAACTAAGCTATTACTTGAGGGAATGACTTCCGGTAGGTAAATATTAAGACTTCAATATCCCCAATTATGAATTATAACTCAGTTATCTAATCATCCCAATTACTATGTCTCATGGATTGTTAACAGGAATTTTCAAATGCCAAAAGTCCTCTTCCAAGTGATCAATTGACTTCTATTTAACCCAGATTAACCATGCTATATTCCTATGCAAAACAATTGGATTAAACTCTTTCCAGTCCCAATTCCTTATATGTTACATGCGGTGAACAGATATTTCCATTCAATTCACAAACCTAATTAATTCTGAGTGTAAATAATCGAGTCACATGTCATCATGTCGAGTTCTAACCCTAGAATTCCTCTCCCAATTCCTTCTACAGAGTAACACACTAATTATTGGCCAAATAATTAATCATTAAAATCAAAACATGATAAACAATCCACTTCAACATAAATAATTATAATGACAGAATAACTAAGTTATAACCATAAAAGGTTCAATTGAAATCTTAATTAAAGAGTTAGTTCATCACGGAAATAAGAATCATTATTTGTTGATAAATCATCCTTAAAGAATTACAAATTAAAAATAAGGAGAAAAAGAAGAAACTCTGTAGCCAATCTTGAAGCTCCAAGTAATCTCTGTATTCTTCAATGGAAAAGCTCTTTCAATCCTCTCTGCCAAATAAATCCAAAATCCCCCTTTTAATTCAGCAATTAGTTTCTTTTTATAGTCCCCCACAATCCTCTTCCAATTAGGGTTTATTATTAGCCCTTAATAGGCAACCAGAAGTCAAACGCGCTAATCCGGTCAACGCCTGAGAGGCTCGGCGCCCGTGGCCGAGGATAGTGCAATTTCAGCGCCCCATTATTTGGACTATGAAATTACAGTTTTGCCATTCAATGCTTGAAATTCCATAATTGCCCTTCCGAATTTCCAAATCGCCAAATAAGATATAAACACAATAAAAATGCTACTAAATAACTTAAGAATGCAATAATTTAAGTCTAAATATATCCGAATTATGGGTATACTACCCATTCATCAAAATGCATGAATTATTTTACGAAAAAGGTCGATGTCAGTTTTAACTCGGCTAGACTATTCTTAAGAGTTAGATTGATTTGTTTACAAGTCTTTCAATATAGACTATTAACGCTATCCTATGCCAAGTATTTGGTACGGATTTAAAGGTAAGTTTGTGTATAAACAAACAAATATATTTTCATCGATTATATCGATGGACATGTGAGGTTGATAAACTTAAACGTAAATACGTTTAACGGATGAGTGTTGATCAACATAGAGTATTATAAGTTGATCACCTAGAAGTACTCGTAAGATATATCGGACTTATGGACTTAGTGTCGGGATGTCCTTTTCATGAGTGAAAACAAAAAGAGAATGTGCATGGTCTTTTGATCTGCTCAGAATTCCTAAACTACTTTAAGTACTTTGGAATTGTTTTATGTGAATGAAAAGTGCTATCAAATGTTTCATAGTACTTCATAGTTACTTGTTCAGTTATTGAATAATAAGCATATAATTCTTGATATGGTGTATGTATTATATCTTGTTAGACTTGTTGAGCTAGTTATGCTTACTTCTTTCTTGAATTATATTATTGCAGCTAAGGCCGAACGAACTGAGGGTCCCAAAGGGATAAAGGCAAAGCTAAGATGGATAAGTAGATTATCTTGTAATAGACTAGTTTGTTTGTATGAATTATACTATGATAAACGAAGAATGTAATCGGTTTCAGAACCTGGGAAATGATCCATTATTATTGTAATAAGAATGTAGTAAATACACTCATTTTGTTGTCTTTTCAATGGGATGAATGTATATTGATGAGTACCGTGTAGCACCATATCTGTGGGTTGAAAGTACCCGGATTTGGAGGCGTCAGACTCAAAGTCACTATCAGAGTTGTACTTGAGTTTTTAGGTAATCCAGAACAATGGTCATGGTCGGTCAACGGTTTTGTAGCTTTCATATCTTTGAATCTATGGATTTATGTTGTGTTTGTTGTAATAGGTAGTCTATATGTCAAGGTACATATATCTAACACTGTTTTGGACAAAATATAATCCTAAAGTCTCGATCTAAGTTGGTCAAAGTACAACCAAAGGTTGTTCTTCATGTTCATTAGTTTTTTGGTGGGTAACCTAGAAAACTTGGTCAAGCTCGGTCAACGACTTTTGACCATTAATTCTAGTAATCTTATGAACTGTTTAAGAAATTTAAAGTCATAAATATGTATTATGTATATCAAGGTACTAATTCATTACAAAAAGTTATTATAACAACAAACAAAATGTGTTTAAAAGGCTGGTCAAAGTTGCCGACTCAACCTAATCTTGAGTTTTCTGGGTAACCCAGAAAACAGAACTTCGTGATCGGTCAACCACCTTTGACCACCTATATCTTGCAATATAAAATTCCATTGAACCTGTTTTCTTTTCCAGATTAAAGACCGCATATCATACTATAAATAACACAC
The DNA here is from genome assembly GCA_020205605.1 of Panax ginseng. Taxonomy (NCBI): domain Eukaryota; kingdom Viridiplantae; phylum Streptophyta; class Magnoliopsida; order Apiales; family Araliaceae; genus Panax; species Panax ginseng. The sequence goes on along the minus strand of CM035143.1, from coordinate 59,516,864 downwards.
AATTACCAGACCTAACTTAACAAATATGGATCTATAGGCTCTGACATTCGACTGTCAGACCTATTTTTCCAAAATTTCCAGATTGCTTAAAACACTAATTTAAGGCATCTAGATGTTATAAAACTATGTTCTATCAACCTAACATACTTTCTAACATGTTAATACATAAATCTAAACATCTCAACAATAATTTGAACAAAGCATCAAAGATCTAGCTATGAATTAGGATTTGCACCTTTCTTGCTTGATTTTGGATTTCTAGCTACTGAATCTGTTGTTGCAATCACCAAGGCTTATTGAGATATGATATATGAGTGTTTAGGCTTAGAAATTTCATAGGTTTGAACTGAAATTGGGCTGTTATTTATAGAATTGCAAGGTTGGGGTTTTGTGTCATTTTCACCTTCTTTCCTCCACAAATATATGATCCTATGACTCTTCTGGTGCTTGGGAGTTACAAGCATGTTATGTGCAACCTATGAACTTGCATTGGTGACTCTTAACCTACTTGTAAGCTAGTTAGGTTAGATTAGTAGCTTAATTATGCCCTAATCTTCACTAATCTTAATTAGGGTTTTGTTTTTAATAATTAGGGTTGTTTAATGATGTTTATTAGTACCTAATTGAAGTTTAATAATCATAATTAGGTGTTAGGATAACCAAATTAGGGTTTAGTCTAGCTAATTAGGGTTAGGGTTTACAAACTAGAATTAGGGTTTGTAATCTAGGGTTAGGGTTTATAATCTAGGGTTACTAACCTTGATTTTACACAAATCCTAACAAGCACGACAAAATATTTTGTCAGTGTAAGCACGATAAAGCAGCTTGTCAAAACAAATATAGCGAAAAGTCTATTTTTAGAAGAAATTTTTTAAGCACGAGGTGTCAAAGCACATTAATTTTTGGATAAAAATTTATTTGACCTAATTTGTTAAACAGAGTATATATTAACACACAACACTTTCAGAATGGAGAGATTTATTAATATAACTGAATTTACATATCTGAGACTTATTAGTGTTTTGGGTTTTTACATTCACCCCTACTAATAAAAATTTAGTCCTCAAAATTACAGTACAGGTTAAGTAAACAGTTGGGGATAGTTCTCTCGCATTTTATCTTCGAGCTCCCATGTAGCCTCTTCAACGTTCTGATTCCTCCAGATCACTTTGACCGATGTTATCACTTTATTTCTCAGGACTTTCTCTTTGCGATCGACGATCTGCACAGGTTCTTCTACATAAGAAAGATCTTCTTCGATTTGGATTGGCTCATAATTTATAACGTGTTTATAATCAGGTTTGTATGGTCGTAATACGGACACTTGAAACATATTATGAATATGGTTCAACTTAGGAGGTAGTGCTATTTCATAAGCAACTTCACCTATCCTTCTTAAAATTTCAAAAGGTCCAATGAATCTCAGACTCAGTTTTCCTTTCTTGCCAAAACGTATCTTTCCCTTCCAAGGAGATACTTTTAAGAATATGTGGCTTCCTACGCTAAAGTTTCGTTGTTGACGATGTGGATCAATGTATTTCCTCTGTCGATCTTGAGTTGCTTGTAATCGTTCACGTATAATTCTGATGGTTTCAGTAGTTTGTTGAATTATTTCAGGTCTTAACATTTGTCTTTCCCCGACCTCATCCCAACATAAGGGTGTTCTACATTTTCTCCCATATAAGGCTTTATAAGGTGGCATACCTATACTAGCATGATAACTATTGTTATAGGTAAATTCTACCAAAGGTAATTGATCTTCCCAACTTTCTTTGACGTCGATGATACATGTTCTCAACATATCCTCTAATGTTTGAATGGTTCTCTCACTTTTCCCATCAGTTTGAGGCTGATAAGTTGTACTCAATCTTAATTATGTTCCTAAATGTTTTTGAAGGCTGTTCCAAAAATTTGAAGTAAAATGTGGATCTCGATCTGATACTATGGAAACAGGTACTCCATGCCTATAGATGATTTCATTTATGTATATCTTGGCAAGTTGGTCTAAGTTATAAGTAACTTTAATAGGTAGAAAGTGAGCTGATTTGGTTAAACGGACAACTATTACCCAAATGGCATTGTGGTCTTTCTGTGTAGCTGGAAGACCTACCACAAAATCCATGGTTATATGTTCCCACTTCCATTCAGGAATTGGTAAGGGTTGAAGTAATCCACTCGGCTTTTGATGTTTAGCCTTAAACCTTTGACACATAAGACATTTGCTTACCCATTCAGTTATTTCTCTTTTCATATTCAACCACCAAAAGTGTCGACTTAAATCTTTGTACATTTTAGTACTGCCAGGATGTATAGCAAATTTAGAATTATAAGCTTCGTTTAAGATTTCGTCTTTTAAGGCTTGATTGAACGGAACCCAAATTCTATCTTCATATCTTATTATTCCATCCTTGTCTATTCTGAATTTGTTATACTTAATATTAGTTAGATTAGACTTATACTTCTGACATTCCTAATCCTTTTCCTACATCTCTTTGATTCTATCAAGTAGAGATGAAACTCCCTCTAGAATGAATAACTTTTGGGTAGAGGTAGTTGGACATTCCATCTCAATTTCTAATTTTTCAAAATCTTTTATTAACCTATCATTGGTGGTTTTTACATTCAATTTTTCTTGATTCTTTCTACTTAACGCATCAGCTACGACATTGGCTTTACCGGGATGCTATAAGATTTCACAGTCAAAATCTTTTATCAGTTCTTTTTGTGTAAAAATATATTTCAGACTTTTGTGATCTGTATATATCTCGCACTTTTCCCCGTACAAGTAATGTCTCCAAATCTTTAGAGCAAAAACTACAGCGGCTAACTCTAGGTCATGAGTAGGATATCTCTTCTCATAATCTTTGAGTTGTCGTGATGCATAATCAATCACTTTCCCATGTTGCATCAACACACACCCTAAACCTCTGTGTGATGCATCACTATAAACTAAAAGGCCTCATGTATCATCTGGTAAGGACAGCACTGGAGCCATAATCAGTCGCTTTTTCAACTCTTGAAAGCTTTCTTCACATTTATCTGTCCAGGCATATTTCATCGTCTTCCGAGTTAAATTGGTTAGTGGGGTTGCTATTTTTGAAAAATCTTTTATGAACCGGTGATAATAACCCGCTAAACCGAGAAAACTTCTTACTTTTGTTGGAGTTGTTGGTTGTTCCTGTTAGTTCCTAGTAGGCACAAGTTATCTAGAAGGGGGGGTTGAATAGATATTTGAAAATATTTCCTTTTAAAACTTGTTCTTAGATAATGATTAAAACTTAGCGGAATTAGTATTTGTTTTAATCTTCTTTACCAAGCAATGGAGTTATGAGCGAGTAAGGCAGTTATAGCAGATATAGCAAATATAGCATAAATGTAAACGACACAGATGTTTTTAAGTGGTTCAGAGCACTCAAAGCTCCTAGTCCACTCTTCTACTCAACGAGTAGGATATCCACTAAGGATGTCTTTTACAATCTTCTGAATCACACAGATTCCTTCTAGACCCAAGTGATCTAGGAACTTCTCTAGTTCACTCTTGAACTCTTCAAGTCCAGCAGACTTGGCTTTCTTACAGTTCACTACGAACTCTTCAAGTCCAGCAGACTTGGTACTCTTCTTCAGTTGATTGATTGTTGTTGAGTTCTTGATGGTTGCTACTTAGTCGCTATGTAAGCACTTATTCTAAAGAACTGAGTAGCTAAGCAAGCTTTGCAATATCTCAGATCATAGAGTTGAGCTTGAGAGAGATGTTCACGTTGTTTATTTTAATGCTTGTTTATTTCTCTCTCATCTGTCTGATCTGTATATATGTGATGTTGAAAACTATCCGTTGGATCCATCCGTTGTGGCAATAAATGCATCTGAACTTTTTGTACTGTGATGGAGACATTTTTGCACATCTTCTGAATTCTTCATTCTGGCCCACTGACGCTGCAGGCTGCTTTCTCACCTACCACCTGAAAAGGTGTTTTGTCCCTCTTACCCATGGTACTATCCTTAGCTTATTCAATACACTTCTTTGTTGCATACTAAGGATATTTCATATATTCTGGGACTGATGAGTACTGCAGCATCTGGGATCCATTCCCCACTTGCTGAAAACACAGATCATGAGGATCGACATTTTCTGACATGAGACAGATGATGCTCTACGATTTGGATCGTGGTGTTCTACAATTTAGATCGTAGTGTCTTTGACATATTTGCATACTATAAAGCTATCAGTTCGAGAGCACTACAATTTCCCTTAAACCTTCACACACTACGATCTTCTCTTGCTCGTGTAGTTGACTCTACGTTCCTGAGAGCACACTACGATCGTTGACTTGTAAAAATTCATGTTTCCCTCAGCATACTGAGATCGTGGAGTTGGATCGGCAAACGTTGGGACCACTCTACGATTTCTGAAGAGTTCCCTTCAAGGCAGGCACACTACGATCTTCAGGCTCTACATTTTTTGCCTTGACTCCTGCAATGTTGATCAGATGGATGTACTATGATTTCTTCAAGACTAATCTATTACATCTTAAGACCAACCTAACAGTTTTGATCTTTCTATCTATACATTCTTTATTAGAATGGTACACGTCGAAAGCTTAGATCAACCTAACAATTTTGATCTATCACTAAGTCCTTGTATATATATTCATTTAAGAACCTTACAAATAATCATGAACATATACATTTAAAACATCAAATCATAATATGCATTCTCCCAACAATCTCCCCCTATTTGATGTTGACATTACCAAGGAGATTTGTTTTCATGATTATTAGTGACTAGATGCATTTGCAGGAAATTTAAACATGACTTAGTATTTCAGTGAGCAGCTGAAATTTCTAGAGAATAAGCATGAATTTATTGATGATCAGAAGATATTACAATTCAGATTACATCAATAGGAAATTTAAGTTTTAACTTATCTCTGTTTCCTTGACCTCTTTAGTGGAGGTGGGTTGGCGTACTCCTCAGCCCTTCTTTTTCTTTGAGCTTCCTCGTTCCTGGCTAACTCTTCCAGCTCGCTTAGACTTAGTACTAGATTCTCCTCATGCTTGTGCATGAATGCAGGATCTCCAGTTGGCATTCTTATGCGTACAGTAGACACATCTTGTGAGCTGGGAGTTGACTCCTGACGGCTTAATGGTATAGCCATTACAATTCCCTGTTGATCAGATCGTTGAGTTTGACTGTGGAATTATCTTGCAGGGGGGCTTCGTGATGCTTGAGCATGAAATTTTCGTCTTCCCCTTTCTTGAGTTCCATGACCTCCTTGACCTCCTTGATCTCCTTTCCCTCTATTCTTCTCCCCCTTTATGTCAGCATCAAGGGTTCGAATATCTGCAGACAGTCGATTAACTACTTGGAAAAGCTCGTTCAGTTAGCTTTGGGTTTGAGCGATCACCTCTCTATTTTCCTTGATCTGTTTTTCAGATTTAGCTTCTTTATTTTGGAGAACTATCAGAATCATATCGTTATGTTTCTCCTGATTTGCATAAGATTTCTGGAAGTCATAGACAGAAGCCTTCAAGTTGAGGATGTTGTCCAGCATAATTTTATGTTGAAGGTCTTGGTGTTTCTGCATTTCGAGAACAGCCTCTCTTTGCTTAGCAGCTCTTTTGAAGTGGATATCATCTCTGTCCGACATACTCTTCAGAAGTCCTTTGATAATTTCTCTTAGCCTCTTTGTAAGCTCAGTATTCATAGTGTCAGGGAAATTATTTACAGCTGTGATCATTTGATTCAGCCGGATATTGATGAGATCAGAGTGAGTTTCCAAACTTGCTTCTATAGACTTGACCATTTTCTCAGAGGTGTCTTTCAAGTCATCCTTGGTAGGCAGGCTTGGGAGAGTATCATTTCCGTGAGGATTGTTCATTTGAGGAGTTCTTGATTGAGATTGATCTTGCAGATTATAAAGAGCGAGATCAAGACTGAAGTAATCATGTGATGAGGAGGATGGTATATCAGCTGGAGGGGCTTGGGTTTGGATATCTGAGATAGGTGACTCTACGATTTTAATGTTGGATTCTACGATGTGGCTGGAGTCTTGAATCGTAGAGTTGGTGATTTGTGGAAGCAGGGTAGGGTTAACTTCTTTTGGTTCTTCAGTTACAGAATTTTGAGATTCTGTAACTGGAAACTGATTGAGTGGGTGAAGAATCACTTCCATCCATCGAGGAAATTCATAGAATTGACTGAATGAAGATGATGGCAAGTGATTAACTTTGAAGAGATCAGGAATAGACAATACCTCAAGTTTATCCTTGGTTGAGGAATGGTTGGTAAGCAGCTTCTTGGCAAAGATGACTTTCCCTGGAAATCCATTAGCCAGAACTAAGATTGCTGGATATTCTTTGAAGCTCCAGAACATGTGATCCCATGAGTTCAGGATTTGAGCTTGATGGTATGCCATCATGGGTAGGTAGAAAAATAGTTGAGTGTACATATAGCTCCTAAATCCATCTTTCCCTACACCAGTGATTTCAAGCTCATCATTATCATTTTCTTCCTCTTCTTTGGTCTCTTCTGAAGATTCCATTATCTCAATGGTCTCTGGAAAGTTTGGCATTGATTCAACTTTATCTTGGGCAGGAACCTCTTCTTCTGCCATTGGGATATCATGAGGCTCCCCCTCAGCATGGTCATCCTCTTGTAGATTCAGAAAGTCCCCCTCAGCTGGAACATCTTCTTGAGAGATCAGAAACTCCCCCTCAGCTGGAACATCTTCTTGAGCTGTAGACTTCTCCCCCTCAGCCGGTGTGTACTCAATCATGAGAATTTCAGGGATCTCCCCCTCAGCTGGAGCACTGTCCTCTTTATTTGCTTGGGGTTGTTCCTCTTTTGCAGCCACACTCTTGGCTTCCTTTTTCAGCACCTTTTCATTCTCAAGAATATACTTCTTGACCAGCTTTCTTTTTGCTTTGCTGGGTTTAGCCACAACTTCTAGACTCTCTTGAGTCTTAGCTTTGTCATGTTGAATAGCCACTATTCTTGAAGCAGCATCATCCATTTCTGCCACACTTGGCCTGGTTTTAGAGAACAGCAGAGACTCTATGATTGAAGAAACTGTTGGTCTTTTTGACTTATGACCAGTTTTGTTCTTCTTTAGGATCTGTGATATGGTGGCTTGATCCTATTCAGCTTCTTCTTGTTGTTACTTCTTTCTTAGCCTCCTTAGAGTGTCTATATCAGAGGACTCTACAGGAATGTCAGTTGTAGACCCTTGAGGCTCTTCGATTTGTCTTGCCCTTAGCTTTCTCTTGCCCTTGCTTTTTCTGGCAAGAGCAGAGGGTTCTCCCTTGTCTGCTTCTCCTTCTTCTTCAACATCCCTTACAACAGACATGTTTCCTGGAATGCATGCGTTCTTCAGATCCCCAGTTCTTCCACTGGACTCAGTCATCATTCTTACATACTCAGCAGGGTTCCTTTCCCAGTTCTTAAACAACTGCTGGGTCATTCTTCAATTAGGGTTGATGGCTTCTCCTTCATCATCCCCAATTTTGTCACCCAGTGCAGATTGCAGAATGATGCTTATGAATCTCCCATACAGCATCTTCAGAGTGCTTTTTGATTTCTTCGAGTTGAGGATTGATCTGCCGATCCACTCAAGTAATACAGCTCCATAGTTGAGTTGTATGCCATAAAATATGGCCGTCATGAGCCTTAGTTGAGCTTCATTCACTGCGTCATGACCCGAGCTCTTACAACAGATGCATTTTCCAATAATGTCAGCCAAAAATTCGTACCTATGTGGAAACTCCTTCTTTTTGTATCCTTTTACAGAGGGGTTTTTCTTGTGATGCATTTTCCTTAGACCCTCTTGGAAGTTTATGTTGTCTAAGAATGGGTGCCCTTCATTCTTGAAACCAAGGGCCAGATTGAAATCCTCTTCCCTTAGTCTCATTTCTACTCCCTTTACTCGAGTAGTTATGGTATTGTGTTCAAACACACTATTCTTATAGAACTCCTTCACTAGCTTGGGATAGATGAGTGTATCGGTGCTCAACACCTCTTCGAGACCCGCCTTCTTAAGTAAGGTCAGCGTCTTGTGAAATTTTGGTGGAGAATTCTTGAACTCGTCAAGCAGGAGTGCAGCTTTGAAATTACATTTAAAGCGACCATTGATTACGTAGTTGAGAAGTGAGATCTGTTGAGCGAGCTTTCTACGATTTAGGGTTTTTTTCTTTGAGAGAGAGAGAATGTGAGAGATAATCTTTTGAACTTCAGATTTGAAAAACATGGTTTCAATTTGTACTTGTAACTTCCCTCTCTCTTTTTGACTTAGTGGGACAGGTGTCTCCTTTTGCTTGGCTCTATGATTTTGACTGTGTAGGAATGTACTAATTTTCCCTTGGCCTTTTCAGAGCTGAGGTGTCCTTAGGAAGACTACGATCATTGAGGTAGTCTTATGTTCGTTGAGTCTGATTAGCATTCGTTAAGTCTGTCCTACGATCATCGAGTTTGTCCGAATCCTTGTGATGAGTTTTTGATAAAGCATTCTTTTAAGGCAGCTCGGGAAGGGCCAACCTCTTGGAGAGATTCAAGGGTTAGGTTTGTTCCTGAGCTACCTCTTGGAGAGATTGCCTTGTTATGAAGCTTGTCATCACAGGATGAGCTTTTTTCATTGTTGAGTCTACACTAAGATGGTTGAGTCCTTCCTACGATCGTTGAGGTAGTTGTCTATTCAGCTCTACGATCGTAACCTTTCCTTAATCATGTCTACAATTCTGAGTTCAGCCTTTGTATTTGTGATAGTTAGCACAATCTAGAGCATATATTTCATGGTTGTAGATTTAGCATTCCTAGCTCACTTATTAACTTATTAAATCTGGATTCATCTAGTGGTTTTGTAAAAACATCAGCAAGTTGATTTTCAGTAGGGATATATTGTAAAGATATAGTTCCATTTTGCACATGATCCCTAATGAAGTGATACCTTATTTCTATATATTTGGTCCTAGAATGCATGACAGGATTATGAGTTATTGCTATGGCACTTGTGTTATCACAGTGTATGGGAATAGATTTGAAATCGAACCCATAGTCAGCTAGCTGATTTCTCATCCATAGGATCTGAGCACAGCAGCTGCCAGCAGCAATATATTCAGCTTCTGTAGTTGAAGTAGACACTGAGTTTTGCTTTTTGCTAAACCAGGACACAAGTCTATTTCCAAGAAGTTGACAGGTGCCAATGGTACTTTTTCTATCTATTTTCATCCAAAGAAAATCAAGATCTGTGTATCCTATTAGTTCAAATGAGGATTCCTTGGGATACCATGACCCCCAAGTAGGGTGTACCCTTAAGATACGAAGATCCTCTTTACTGACAGATAAGTGTGACTCTTTAGGATTAGCACGAAATCTATCACATATGCATGTTGCAAACATTATATCTCGGTCTCTTTGGCGCTTAGGTATAAAGAGACCCTATCATACCCTCGTATTGCGTGATATCAATACTTTTACCTTTCTCATCCTTGTCAAGCTTGGTTTCGTGGAGAAATTGGTGTGTTTTTCATGGGAGAGGTCGATTCCATGCCATACTTCTTTAGAAGGTCTTTGATGTACTTGGCTTGGTTTATAAAAATCCTTCTTGATTTGCTTTACTTGCGTATCAAGGAAGAAGTTGACTCACCCATCATGCTCATTTCAAACTTGCTCTGTATTAGCTTAGAGAATCTCTTGCATAACTTTTCGTCAGTAGAACCAAAGATAATGTCATCAACATAGATTTGAACTAGTAAGACTTTGTCTTTATGCTTTCTAAGAAACAGTGTGGTATCTACTCTACCTCTAGTGAACCCATTTTCGATTAAGAAGTTAGTCAGTGTTTCATACCATGCTCTAGGTGCTTATTTAAGACCATATAAGGCTTTATCTAATCTATAGACATAATTGGAAATAGATGGATTGATGAAACCTGGAGGTTGCTCTACATAGACTTCTTCTTGGAGTTATCCATTTAGAAATGCACTTTTGACATCCATCTGGAAGACTTTGAACTTCATGTGAGCCGCAAAGGCAAAAAAGATTCTGATGGCTTCTAGTCTGGCAACAGGTGCAAATGTCTCATCGTAGTCGATACCTTCTTCTTGAGAATAACCCTTTGCCACTAATCTTGCCTTGTTTCTGGTTATAACCCCATATTCATCCATTTTGTTTCTGAAGACCCACTTAGTTCCTATCACAGGATGGCTCTTTGGTCTTGGTACCAATCTCCATACTTTACTTCGTTCAAATTGGTTGAGCTCTTCCTGCATTGTTTCTACCTAGCTGTAGTCTTCCATAGCATCCTCTATCTTCTTTGGCTCTATTTGTGATAGGAAGCTTAGATAAAAACACTTATTCTGAGTAGCAGCTCATGTTTTGACTCTATCACTCGGATCTCCAATGATTAGATCCTGAGGTTGATCTCTTGCCCATCTGTTACCAGCTGGGACATCTGTCCTGATGCCTTCATGTCTTAAATCTTCAAGGTCTATTTCTTTTTCTTGGAGTGGAGGCTCGCTGTCTTGGTTGGATCTCTCTACGATTTCATTATCATGCTCTACGATTTCACTATCTGGCACTACGATCGTAGTGTTGAGCTCGAAGATTTCATTTGTAGTGTCCGCACTATCGGTCGTAGTGTCTTGAGGCACTACTTTGTCTAAGTCAGTTTCATCAGAGATGATGTGTATTGAGACTTCGACATTCAGTGTCTTCTTGTTAAACACCTTGTAAGCTTTGCTCTATGTGGCATATCCAAGAAAAATCCTTCAAATCGACTTGAAATTTGGAATTTTGTCGATACTACTTTCCATTGTTGAGAATATAGCATGCACAACCAAAGACATGGAAATAAATAGCGACACTCCTGGCTTCCTTCCTTTCCACGATCAGTAGGGTGTCTTCTTGATCGTAGAGTGAATTAATGATCTATTACATGTGTAGCATGCGGTGTTGATGACTTACGTCCAAAAGTATTCAGTAGAGCGAGTTCTTTGCTAGTAGAGTCCTCCCCACCTCTCATCGGGGGTTCTGTTCTTTCTTTCAGCAACTCCATTTTGTTGAGGAGTTCGTGGAGCTGAGAAGTTATGATTGATGCCATTGTTTGAGCAGAACTTGTCTATTTCTGAGAAATCAAATTCTCTTCCATGATCACTCCTTATGGTCTTGATTTTCTCTCCTTTCTCGTTCATCACCAGTCTGAACATCTTGATTAATTCGGAGCTTGTCTCATCCTTTGAGGTTAAGAAAAATACCCATGTGAATCTGGTGTAGTCATCGACTATGACTAGAGAGTATCTTTTACCTCTAAGACTAGTTGTTGGGATTGGCCCAAAGAGATCTATGTAGAGCAGATGCAGAGGTTTGTTAATGAGTTGGCAGTCTTGCTCTTGAATGAGCTTCTGGTTTGCTTTCCAAGCTGGCAGGCATTGCATGGCCTTTCCTTCACACAGTTGAACTTGGGTAGACCAGCTACAAGTTTTTTTGATGCCAGTTTGGACATGTTTTTAAAGTTTAAGTGAGACAGCCTTCTATGTCATAGCCAGCTCATTTCCTCGGACGCTTTTTCCAGAAAACATATTGTCTCATCAGAGCTCAGTTGACCAAGATCTACTGTGTAGACATTTCCTTCTCTTGTTTCGATCAGCTTTATGGCAGATGTCTTCAAATCTCTGGCTAGACATTGGTTGTTGAGAAATGTTACTTGGTGACCCTTGTTATAGAGTTGGCTGATACTTAGAAGGTTGTGTTGGAGTCCTTCCACATAAGCTACTTTGCTGAAAGATACTGCACCATTGCCAGCAGAGCCAAATCCTCTTTTCTTGCCCGAGCCGTTATCTCCAAAGATGACTGAGGGACCCTCCTTTTCTATATAGTTAGATAATAGAGCTTTGTTCCCTGTTATATGCCTTGAGCATCCACTGTCCAGATACCATGTTGAGGTCGTGGAGCTCTTTTCCTATCAAAACATTTGAACCTTCATTTTGGTACCCATATTTGCATGGGTCCTTCATTGTTAGTGCCTTTGGGGACCCAAATTTGTCTAATCTTGGGTCTCACATGCATGGAGTTATAATAACACTTTGTAGCCCTATGACCATATTTATTGCATATGAAACATCTATTATGATGCATGCCTGTGTGTGTGTGGTGATTCATCTTCCACTTGGACTTGTGTGGTTCCTTAGTTAACCTTCTGTTAAACTGATTCTCTTTCTTCCACGTGTTCTTAGGTTTCATAAATAGTGATGAGTGTGCCTTACCTCTACTGTACCTTCCCAGTTGATTCATAGAGTTGGTTTTGCTTGACTCTACGATTCTTCGAGATTGGTGAGTAGAGGTTAGGTTACTCTTCTCCTCTATGAAACCCAGACCAGCGTGAGATCCTCTACTTATCTGAATATAACTAGAAATAGTAGAACAAGGTTGAACTGGCTCTTCCAACTGTGAGGATTTCACAAAGGCAATGCCTCTACCAGAACTTGAGGCATTACTGATGCTAGTTTCCATTGTCTTTTCCACACAAGGTTCTGAGATGAATTCCCCAAAGCCTAGACCTGTTCTGTCGAATGTGCTTCTCTGACTAGAGAGTAGGCAGTTCATGGATGATGAGGATTTTTTCCATGCAGGGATAGTCTTCTCTAGATCCTCAACTTTAGAGGTTAGAATAGACTCTCTTTGTGCATTGAGTGTGTTTGTCTGTTTTAAAGTTTCATTCTCAGCCTCAAGTTTGGAAAGAAGATTGGTACTTAGAAGGGCTGTTTCAAGCTCTTCTTGAACTTTCTTCTTCTCCTCTTGAAGAAGTGAATGATCTTTAGACAAGACTCTGAACCACTTCATGTATTGATGTAGGTCAGTGGTTATGCCATGGAAAGCAGTTCTTAAGTCACTTATATCTACATCAGGAGAATTAAAATCAAATACCTCATTGAGACTTACATCATGTATGTTTAGGCTTTGTTTGTCCTTTGCATGTTTGGCTATTAAGCACAGATTGGCCATATGTGGTTCTTCCTCATCTCCGGAGTCTATATTTGAGTTATTATCCGAATCACTCCACGATCCTCCGGCAACCAGGCCTTTGTCTCTTTTCTGAGGCCTCTTGGTTCCTTTGTATTCTTTCTTTACATGAGATTTCTTCTTTAGTTCTTCTTTGATAGGCTTATTGTAGTTGGCAATGAAATGACCAGGTTTCTTGCAGTTGTAGCATAAATCATTCATTTGTTCCTAGTTGACGTAGTTGCTGACTTTCTTTGGCTTGTCGGTTCTGCCTTGTCGCATGAACCTTCTTAGTCTTTTTACCAGCATAGCAAAGTCATCGTCATCGTCTTCATCATAATCAGAGTCAATCTCAGTGATGACTTTTTATACACCTTCATTTGCCTTGAGAGCAACACCCTTATCCTTTCTTCTTCCTTCTAATAAGGTTTCGGCGCGTTGGGTCAACTCCAGTTCGTACGTCAGGAGATTTCCATACAGTTGTTGAACTGTCATCTCATTAAGATTCTTTGATTCTCTTATTGTTGTGGTCTTTGCATCCCACCTGCTCGGTAGGGCTCTCATGAACTTAATGGTTAGATCCTTGTTAGGATAGATCTTCCCATACGCTCGTAGAGAGTTGAGCAGAATGTTGAATCTTTCATAGGTTGCAGTCACGTTTTCTCCCTGCACATGAGCGAACATTTCATACTGCTGTGTCAGGAGAGACTGCTTGTTCTCTTTGACTTCTTCAGTTCCTTCGTGCATAATCAGCAGTGTTTCCCAAACTTCCTTAGATGTTTTGTTGTTTACAACATTTTCAAACAGATCGTCCTCTAAAGATTGGAACAGGATGTTCTTCGCCTTTTTATCAAGTCGATGACTCTCTCTCTCTGCCATTCATCCATTCTTCTTTAACTTTGATTTGTACTTTGTTTGGATCGTCAATGGTTGGTGCAAGCTTTGTTGGTATATAGGGTCCATTAAGAACAGTCTCAAATAGATCTTCATCTATTGAGTCCATGTAAGCTTACATCCCGACTTTCCGATTAGCAAATTTAGCCTTGTTGCACATTGGTGGCTTTTTGCCTCCCCGGTCTGGATTCGCTGATACGAAGTGCCATTTGGATCTACTAAAGCGTGTAAGTCGTAAAATAGAACCTACTCGATACCAATTGTTAGTTCCTAGTAGGCACAAGTTATCTAGAAGGGGGGGTTGAATAGATATTTGAAAATCTTTCCTTTTAAACTTGTTCTTAGATAATGATTAAAACTTAGCAGAATTAGTATTTACCAAGCAATGGAGTTATGAATGTAAAAGCGGTTATAGAAGATATAGCGAGATATAGCATGAATGTAAATGACACAGATTGTTTTAAGTGGTTGAGAGCACTCAAAGCTCCTAGTCCACTCTTCTACTCAACAGTAGGATATCCACTAAGGATGTCTTTTACAATCTTCCGAATCACACTGATTCCTTCTAGATCGCCAGCCTAGGAACTTCTCTAGTTCACTCTTGAACTCTTCAAGTCAAAGCAGACTTGGCTTTCTTACGATTCTCTATTTAACTCTTCAAGTCCGTGAGACTTGGTAATCTTCTTCAGTTGATTGAAGGTGGTGAGTTCTTGATGGTTGCTACTCCATCGTTGTGTAAGCACTTGTTCTAAAGAACTGAGTAGCTGAGCAAGCTTTGCAATATCTCAGATCGTAGAGTTGAGCTTGAGAGAGATGTTCGCGTTGTTTGTTTTAATGCTTGCTTATTTCTCTCTCATCTGTCTAATCTATATATATGTGATGTTGAAAACTATCCGTTAGATCCATCCGTTATGGCATTAAATGCATCTGAACTTTCTGTACTGTGATGGAGACATTTCTGCACATCTTCTGAATTCTTCATTCTGGCCCACTGACACTGCAGGCTGCTTTCTCACCTACCACCTGAAAAGGTGTTTTGTCCCTCTTACCCATGGTACTATCCTTAGCTTCTTCAATACGCTTCTTTTTTGCATACTAAGGATATTTCATATATTCTGGGACTGATGAGTACTGCAGCATTTGGGATCCATTCCTCATTTGCTGAAAACACAGATCATGAGGCTTGACGTTTTCTAACATGAGACAGATGATGCTCTATGATTTGGATCGTGGTGTTCTATGATTTAGATCGTAGTGTCTTTGACATCTTTGCATACTACGAAGCTATCAGTTCGAGAGCACTACGATTTCCCTTAAACCTTCACACACTACGATCTTCTCTTGCTTGTGTTGTTGACTCTACGTTCCCGAGAGCACAGTATGATCGTTGACTTGTAAAACTTCATGTTTCCCTCAGCATACTGAGATCGTGGATTTGGCTCGGCAAACGTTGGGACCACTCTATAATTTTTGAAGAGTCCCCTTCAAGGAAGGCACACTACGATCTTCAGGCTCTACGTTTTCTGCCTTGACTCTTGCAATGTTGATCAGATGGATGTACTACGATTTCTTCAAGACTAATCTATTACATCTTAAGATCAACCTAACAGTTTTGATCTTTCTATCTATACATTCTTTATCAGAATGGTACACGTTGAAAGCTTAGATCAACCTAACAATTTTGATCTATCACTAAGTCCTTGTACATATATTCATTTAAGGACCTTACAAATAATCATGAACATATACATTTAAAACATCAAATCATAATATGCATTCTCCCAACAATTCCCAATTCACAACTATTTCGATCTTAGTTGGATCTACTAATATTCCATCTTTGTCAATTACATGACCTAAAAATTAAACTCTTTTTAACCAAAATTCACACTTGGAGAACTTTGCATAAAGTTGTTCCTTTCGTAATATCTCCAAAACGTCTTTCAAGTGTTTAGTATGTTCTTCCCGTGTTTTTGAGTATACCATAATATCGTCGATAAACACTACAACAAATTTGTCCAAGCATGGTTTAAACAATCAATTCATTAAATCCATAAATGTTGCCAGTGCATCTGTCAATCCAAAAGACATTATAAGAAATTCATAATGTCCATAGCGTGTGTGACGCCCCCAAATTCAGGTACTTGAAACCCGAACTCGGTGCTTCACGATACCATTTCTATGAGAGGAATAATAATAATAATAATAATAATAATAATAATAATAATAATAATAATAATAATAATAATAATAATAATAATAATAATAATAATAATATAAATAACAAACTTAATTTACATATATCAGAGTCTAATCCCAAGTACGCATCCTTTACTATAATTCTTTACATGATAGATAATATATATCATTGCCTTAATACAGTCTAACTATTATAAAAGATATCATTACACATATTCAGTTTGCTTTCCTTTTCACTGGTTCTTGTCTGAACCTTCAGGTTGATCACGTTTAGCTAAAAATATTTAAATTAAGCAAGGATGAGCATTTGAGTACCCTGTAAGTAATAACAATTAGAAATATAATTAGCTGAAAGAAATTAATGTTTTCTTTGTACATCACTTTTACAAAGAATTTATAGTTGTGAAGTAAACTGATCTGATAATAATAACATAACAATTCTATTTCAAAATTTTGAAACTACATATTGACTATAAAGGGGGTTTAAGTGACATACTATGAACATTGTTTTAAATTTTTGATAAGGTTTAGCAGAACTTCATCATCAGAAACCGTCATAACTTCTGTGCACGAGGGTGATCTCGCCTAATGTGCCTGTGTTGATCAATCTTGCATTGTAAGAACGATGTTATCGTTCACTCTGTCCGCCTTGGGCGCATAAAAGTTTTTCCGTGATCAGGATGTTCATACTTAGTCTGGAATTCAACCAAAACAATTTGATTGGATACAAAAAAGTTTTAACTTATTCAACGATATTTCTGAATTTGTGTCTACCTAGGTCAAATAGCTTAGACGGCTTTATATATATATATATATATATATATATATATATATATATATATATATATATATATATATCAACTTGTGATTAAATACAATGATTATCCAAGTGGGGACACTTGTGTAACCATGTTTAGAAATTAACTAATGTAATATATATACGAATTACCATATACTAACATGTTGATAAAAAATGATCGGATATAGAATATATCACAATAGGGTTAATAATATAGCATAATAATAATATAATTTTGAAACTTCTTACTTATGTCCATTGCATAAAAGAAATGCAAAGGTAAGATACTTGCCTGATGCGCTACTTACAATTTGCAACTTAGTTTTATCTTTTATATCACGACCTATCATTAATTAGATCATTCGTTCGATTAGAACAATATATCTCAACACATAACACTACTTATTGTAGTCAGCACATAACCTAATCACATTGTCACATATGTTTAACAATCATTGAATCACAAATAAACACATATCTAATCAAATTATCTAAGTCCAGATCAATTTTCGAAAAATACGATTGTCTAAAAAGCGGCTTTGATAAGTAATTATCGAGTCTAAGACTCTATCCTGTAACTTAGTATCAGTCATATTATTCTTAAATGACTTATAATAATTTTTAATCATTTATTATAATTTCTCATGAATTTTCAAACATCGGAATCATTATTAAATGATTTAAATATTAAACAATTCTATTATCATTAATATTTAATTAATATAAAACTATTAATGAAATCATTTCCAAAATATTAAATTTTTATAATAACTCAAAATATTTTTTAAAGTATTAATATTATCCTTAAATGATTTTTAAAATAATTAAAATCATTTTAAATAATTACCATTAATATTTAAATATTAATGTATTATTTATCAAAATATTAAAAGTCTTTAATCATTACTTAAAATATTTTTAATTCATTTATATCCTTTTTAAATGATTTTTAAATTATTTAAACCATTTTTAAACTATTTATTTAAAATAATTATTAAATAAATTTAATATCATTAATAATAAATTAATAATTATTAATATTAAATTAATAATGAAATTATCCTTTAAATATTAAAAGTTATATTTTATTACTTAAAATATCTTTAAACACTTTATTTTCATTTAAAATAATTTTATATTAATAAAATCATTTTAAATTAATTTATTAAATATAATTATTACATAACCTTAATATCATTAATAATAATTAATTAATGAAATTTACCTTTAAATATTAAAAGTTATATTTTATAACTAAAATATTTTTAAATACCTTATTATTATTTAAAATGATTTTTAATATAATAAAATCATTTTTAATTCATTTAGTAAATAACTCAATTATAATTAATATTAATTTATTAATGAATTTCATCACAAAATATTAAAAGTCATTAAAAATAACTTAAAATGTTTTCTTATATCATAATGTATATATGTACTTATGTGGTAAATAAAAATATATTTATTACATGAATATTTACAAATAATTTTATTTTAGAATTATTGATTGTTAAATAGTATATTCTTATAATAATTACTTTTATTGTAGAAATGTTTTATTAATTAATTTCCATGAAAATTTAGTTTCATATTATTTAAATAATATAGGAAATGATTTCTTTGAATAATTATAATAATTATTTTATTATGTGAATTTTAGTACTGATTATTAAGTTAATTATTTTACCTTAATTAATAAGGTTAAATATGGAAGAATAATCAAATATGGAATCCAAACCCTAATTTTGGATTTTTATCAAGGAAAGAGAATAATAATATAATAATATTATATTTTGATTTTTCGATTGTTATAAATATATACGGTATATACGTCTTTGGTAATGATTAAGTCAATAATGGTACAATATTTGAAAACCCTAATTTTCTTGTGTTAAATCGTAACTTGAAACTCAAACCGGAGTTTGTGATTGGTAAGAAATTGTGTTATTTGATTAATGTTGAGTATTATACAATTTAAGGTTAATTAGAAACCCTAATTATTATTTAGGAACCCTAATTATTTTAAAACCCTAATTTTCTATTAAAACCCTAATTTTAATTAGTGTGGTTAAATTAAAATTTTATTAAACTTTAAACTTAAATTTTTAAACCCTAGAAATTATTTGGGAAACCTTAAGGTTTAAGATCTATTGATTTTAACCTAGATTCAAGCATCATGGACAAAAATACCCTTAAAATACTTTGTTAGTTTACTAAAATAGCCTTTTTGGTATTTATTTAATGAGCTAGAATGCAAGTCACCACTCTAGATTTATAGCACATGCCTAAAACTCATTCAAGCTTTATCTCTATTGACACCTTGCATGTTAGATACATTGAATCTATGAAGTATAAATAGATTAAGAGAGAGAAAGAATTCATTTGTTAGCCATTTTTTTCAAACACTCAACCAAATTCTATTAAGCTCAAGACCCACGAAAATATTTGCTAGATCAGATCCCAAGACTAGCCCAACGCATACCAGTAACAGATCAAGAAGCTAGAAATCAAAATTTATCAAAGAAAGGTATTAAACCCTAATTCGAAATATGTCCAACGATCCTTTGTTAGATGTTATGATTCAGTGTTAAAATATGTTGTTAGTAGTGTATAATCATGATCTGTGTTGCTAGATGTTAGATCCATAACATCTAGAGGCTCGAATTTAATGTTCTTCAAAAACTGTAAAAAAACTTCTTAGTGGTCTGACAACGAATGTCAGTGGCCACCAATCTTTCTCTGTTATGTATTTTTGTTGTTTGTAGCTTTGATCTTGTAGTATGATATAAGATCTTTACTCTGGAAGTTGAATCAAGGTCATATTTTTAACAGATTGCAAGTTATTGTTAGTTAAAAGTCGTTGACCGACCATGACTGGACAAAATCTGGGTAACCCAGATCTTGCCCAGAAATGGTCTTACAAGAATTTTGAGCCCTCTGATCTCGTAACTTATTGTTGATTTGTGTTTGTTGTTGTGATATGGTTATTATATGATAGTCATACTACATTCTGATGCTCTTAGATCGGTTTTATCACCATCATACGGGAATTTGGGGGATGGTCAAACCAAGCAGAAGTTCACGGATGATCTTTCTGGGTAACCTAGAAAGTTCATGAACGTGGATTCTGACATGGTTTAACCGGACCTGTTTTGGCTATTATGTTGTTGTTATGATAATGTTTGGTGATAGATTTGTAGTACTACATGTGTTCTACAACCTGGACCTCTTAAATTACTAAAACAACACCTAGATCACAAGTTGTGGAAGCCCAAAGATGCATACTAGAACTGTTCTTCATTTCTGGGAAACCCAGAAATGAAGAACAGCTCTGACAGCCACTTTGGACGATTAGATCTCCTTTGTTAGTTGCTTTGTGATCATGTTGATTGTTGGAGCTTGTAGTATGTTACTAGTACTACAAGGTATGACGAGCAGAAATCCTAGAAACTTAACGAGCTAAGATCTACACTTGGTCAAACGTGCTCACTTGTTAACTGCTATGAATGTTCTTGAGGGATCAAGAACACCTACGACGACGCTTTCTGTCGCTAAAGGCTATAGCGACTGATTTAATAATTATATTTATTTTAATTTCAAAAAATCATTTAAAAATAGTAAATAAATTCCAAAAATTCCAAAATTAATTTTAAAAATTATTTTAAGTTATAAAAATTAACTTTTAATAATTTGACATATTTTTTCATAAATATTAATATTTATTTGGATATTATTGATATTTTATTTTTTAATAAATACATTAAATAAATTAATTAAAAATGATTTTTATATATTAAAAATTATTTTAAATGATAAAAGGTATTTATTAATATTTTAAGTTATAAAATATAACTTTTAATATTTAAAGATAAATTTTATTAATTAATTATTATTAATGATATTAAAGTTATTTAATAATTATATTAAATAATTTAGTTTAAAAATGATTTTAATATTATAATAATCATTTTAAATAAAAATAAAGTGTTTAAAAATATTTTAAGTTATAAAATATAACTTTTAATATTTAAAGGATAATTTCATTAATAACTTAATATTAATGATTATTAATTTATTATTAATGATATTAAATTTATTTAATAATTATATTAAATTAATAGTTTAAAATGGTTTTATTAATTTAAAAATCATTTAAAAGGATATAAATGAATTAAAAAAATATTTTAAGTTATAATTAATGACTTTTAATATTTTTCATAAAACATTAATACTTTAATATTAATGATAATTATTTAAGAATGATTTCAAGTGTTTTAAAAATCATTTAAGGGTAATATTAATACTTTAAAAAAAGTATTTTGTGTTAGAATAAATAACTTTAATATTTTGGAAATGATTTCATTAATAGTTTAATATTAATTAAATATTAATGATAATAGAATTGATTAATATTTAAATCATTTAATAATGATTCTGATGTTTAAAAATTCATGATAAACTATAATAAATGTTTTAAAATTATATTAAGTCATTTAAAAATAATATGACTGATACTAAGTTACAGGATAGAGTCTTAGACTCGATAATTACCCGATAAAACTATCGGTACGCCGACATGTTTCAAAAATTGATCTGGACTTAGATATTTTGACTGTATAAGTGTTTATTTGTGTTTCAATGGTTGTTAAACATATATGACAATGTGATTAGGGTATGTGTTGACTGCAATAAGCAGTATTATGTGTTGAGATATATTGTTCTAATCGAACGAATGATCTGACTAATGGTAGGTTGTGATATAAAAGATAGAACTAAGTCACGAACTGTAAGCATCGCATCAGGCAAGTATCTTATCTTTGCATTTTCTTTATGCAATGGACATGAGTAAGAATATTTATGAATTATATTATTACTGTACATATTATTAACCCTATATTATATACGCTCATTGATTATCAACATGTTAGTATATGATAATTCAGATATATATATTTTGTTCGTTAATTTCTATAAATGGTTATACAAGTGTCCCCACTTGGATAATCATTGTATTTAATCACATGTTGATGCACTTTTGTCAATTACCCGTATATATATATATATATATATATATATATATATATATATATATATATATATATATATATATATTGAATTATAGATTATTGTTGAACAAGATAAAACCTTTGATTTGGAACCCAGACAAGTATGAACATCCCTTACATGGGAAAACTATTTATGCACCCAAGGTGGACAGAGTGAACGATACCCTCGTTCTTGCACGTAGTATTGATCAATGCAGGCATATGGTGATCGATCACCCCGTGTTCTTAAGTTATGACCGTTTCTGAGATGAATTCTGTTTAACCTTTTAAAAATGAAAACAATGTTCATAGCATGTCACCATAACCCTAGTTATAGTCAATATGTAGTTTCAAAAATTTGAAAGAGAGTTGTTATGTTATTATTATTGGTTCAGATTACTTCACAACTATTGACTTATTGTAGAAAGGTAGTACAAAGAAAATATTTAAATTCTTTCAGCTTATATATATATAATTGCTATTACTTGCTGGGCACTCAAATGCTCATCCTTGCTTAATTTAAATGTTTTCAGCTAAGTGTGAACAAACAGAGAGCTCTGCTAAGAACATGGGAAATAGAAAGGTTGCTGAATGAACACAATGCTATTTTATGTAATAGTTAACTTTATTAAGACAAGTATGATATATATTATCTATAATGGGTTGTAATGAATGTTTAAAGGTTACGTACTTGGGATTAGACTCTGATGATATGTAAATAAAGTTTGATATTTATATTATTGCTATTATAATTAGTATTATTCCGCTTATAGAAATGGTATCGTGAAGCACCGAGTTCAGGTTTCAAGTACCCGGATTTGGGGGCCTTACATAATGCAAGAGGGGCATTTTGATCTTTTCGCTTGAGAATTTAAGGGCATAATTATAAACTTGGAAAACCCTTAAGGTTTGACCCTTAGGGTTTAACCCTAAGGTTAACAAAAATTTAATTTTCTAGGATTTTTATTTAGGGTTTAAAATAATAAAAAAAAAATTTAATTTCTAAAAATGAAAATTAGGGTTTCCTAATTAGATTAGGTTATCTAATTATATTATACATGAACATTAGGGTTTGACATCCACTAATTAGCATTAAGGATTACAATTAGCAATTAGGGTTTCATTTTAGTAAATTAGGGTTGCTAATTTAGAAATTAGGTTTACTAATTTAGAAATTAGGGTTTCTAGAAATTTGAATTTCTAAATATTAATTAGGGTTTCTCTAATTAACATTAAATTCTATAATACTTAACATAATTCATTTAGCACAATTGCATAACCGTTTCTAACTCATAATTGAGTTTCAAATTAGGGTTTCCAAATTTAGTAGTTAGGGTTCTTAATTAATTAGGGTTTCTAATTAATTAGGATTTATAAATATTATTTAGGGTTTTCAAAATTAGGGTTTGTAATTACTAATTAGGGTTTTTCCATAATTAGCATTAAATTCTACAATACATTACTAAAAAAATATTACTAGGGTTTCTACAATACATTACTAATCATATACAACATAACACGATGGCTGAGCAGATTGTAACGTTTTAACTGACATACGAACTAGGGTTTATAAAAAATATTACTAGGGTTTCTTGATTTGCTAACTAGGATTTCTAACTATTAATTAGGGTTTACCTAATTAATCATAACATTATATACAACATAAATCATATATCACAGTTATATATAAAAATCTTGAATTTCCCTTTAAATTTCAAAATAGGGTTAAATAAATTAATATTAGGGTTTAGTCATAATACATTAAAACTAAACAACCATTAACAGTCCACACACATATACAATACATATTTATAGCACTGTAATATAAATAATATAGTATTAATATTATATTATTATTCTCATTCCTTAATAAAAAATCCCAAATTAGAGTTTGGATTCCATATCTGATTTATCTGGCTTATTTGCCTTTATTAATTAAGTTAAAATAATTAACATAATTAATATAAATTAAATTCATATAATAAAATAAAATAATTATTATAATTATTCAAAGAAAATCATTTCATATATTATTTAAATAATATATAACTATATTTTCATGTAAAATAATTAATAAAAACATTTCTACTATAAAATTAATTATTATAAGAATATACTTTATAATAATCAATAATTCTAAAATAAAATTATTTGTAAACATTCATGTAATAAATATATTTTTATTTGTCACATAAATACACATACACCTTATCTTGTACAAATCCTCATCTTTAAAATAATAAAAATTTTACGCAAAATTTCTGATTTAATTATATAAAAATATCGGGTTGTTATATTCACCCTCCCTTATAAAGATTCCGTCCCCGGAATCACCGTTTTAAAACCTATACCTATAAGGGTACATAACATACACAATCATTACCAGTAGATCTCGATCATAATTTGATCGAACTGATCTTTAACTATTCACATAAAGCTTGTCTAGCTATCTAATTAAACGGAAATTTGATTTCTAAAAGAACTCAAATTCCTCATTCAAAATAATTTATAAAATAATTTTACTATATATAAGAAAATAATATATAGGAAGATAATATTGATTAGAATAATACATGGAGTTGCATCCCCGGCTGCCACGATATCTTGAACGGTCATGTTGAAGACGTTTGCGGTTGATTTCGTTGGTTTGTTTGTTGATGTTGGTCCCGTTGTCGCCAATGTCCTGCTGCCTTTTCCCGTATTCGTATTTCTTGCCTCCCATCTCTTTCTTGGACAGTGTTCCACCTTATACTCCATTGATTCACACTTAAATTACGCATACTTGCCCTTTATCTCCTTTCCTTTTATCGTATAGGTGACAAAACTATCTTTTTCCCCTTCGTTACCTTAGCTGTCATAAACGCGTCAACATGGTTAGTTGATCTTTCGAATCATGGCAGTACGATGGCTTGAAGTATTTGACATTCGTCGATCGATTATCTGGCTGATCTTCCAGTGACTGGTATTCTGTTCTGCATAGCTTGATCGTCCATTTTTGCAAAATTCTGTATCGGGGCTGGTTGTCTTCCAGCTTTCTTGATAGGTTCTTCTGTCCGTGTATTTTGTTTTCATCTCCTTGGCGGCATTATCACAATTTATTCTATATTCTAAGCCTTATCGTATACATATAATCATATAACACGAAAGTTTCTACTCAAATAATCATATACTCGAAATATTAGATTTTGAAAACTTGGTTTACTACATTAACCAATGATCAGATAAATAATTATTATCTTTATACAAAACTTATTTCATTAATCCCATTTAGATTCATATTCATATCACTTGACATACCATAGCACATATTTCTTTAATCATCCGCTATCCCTTTGTGACTCAAAAGTCGGGAATTGCTGCCATAACTTATACAAAATTCGAAAAATATTACCTTATACAAACATACATATCATATACAAAACATAGAATCATACATATTCAAGTAATACTAGTACTACTTATTTCTTACGCCTCCACTAAGGATCAATTTCTTAGAAATCTGTATATTCCCATTATTCTCAATAATTCATTCACACCTAACTACACCTAGTTCATCCAACTTACCATACATTATGAGTTTAAGAACTCGACATTGACCATATACTCTGTAACTATACCTATCAGTTATACTATCATTTCTGGGTCCGATACTATATTTTCCAAAATAACCACCTCATTGAGGTAGCTTTCAATGTGAGCCTCTATTTCAGCTATTGGCTTTGATATTGGCTCGGTTATGGAGGTTGACTCCTTCTTTATGACCTGAGGGTATCCTAATCCTTATCCTTTTTTTTACCTGACATCTACATATAAATTATTTTGACTAGCATATAATATATACACACAACAATTAATAGTTTTATACAAGTTACCTTTTATTTTGTTTAACGATGAATAAAAAATATTCAATTCATCTCCTTATAAACTCTATATGAGTTATTTATATTTTCAACGTTTCCCTCTGTCCTAAGGTTATAGCCTAAGGTCTAACCCACCTAAGGTTTTTAACCCTAAGCTCTGATACCATGTTGTGACACCCCCAAATTCAGGTACTTGAAACCCGAACTCGGTGCTTCACAATACCATTTCTATGAACGGAATAATACTAATAATAATAACAAAAATATAAATAGCAAACTTAATTTACATATATCAGAGTCTAATCCCAAGTACGCAACCTTTACTATAATTCTTACATGATAGATAATATATATCATTGCCTTAATACAGTCTAACTATTACAAAAGATACCATTACACATATTCAGTTTGCTTTCCTTTTCACTGGTTCTTGTCTGAACCTTCAGGTTGATCACGCTTAGCTGAAAATATTTAAATTAAGCAAGGATGAGCATTTGAGTGCCCAACAAGTAATAATAATTAGAAATATAATTAGATGAAAGAAATAAATGTTTTCTTTGTACATCACTTCTACAACGAATTTATAGTTGTGAAGTAAACTGATCCGATAATAATAACATAACAATTCTATTTCAAATTTTGAAACTACATATTGACTATAAAGGGGGTTTAAGTGACATACTATGAACATTGTTTTAAATTTTTGATAAGGTTTTGCAGAACTTCATCTGCAAACCGTCATAACTTACAGGCACGAAGGTGATCTGCCCAATCTGCCCTGTATTGATCAATACTGCATTGCAAGAACGATGTTATCGTTCACTCTGTCCACCTTGGGCGCATAAAAGTTTTCCCGTGATCGGGATGTTCATACTTAGTCTTGAATTCGAACCAAAATAATTTGATTGGATACAAAAAGGTTTTAACTTATTCAACGATATTTCTAAATTTATGTCTAGTTGGGTCAAATAGCTTAAAGGGCTTTATATATATATATATATATATATATATATATATATATATATATATATATATATATATATATATATATTGTAGACACTCGAAATTTTCTCAACAGATCACTCTGTCGCTAACATTGCGGGAGGATGATTTAGCTTTTTAAGAGGGAACCACGAAAAGACAATCCAAATCCATACCGGATACTAGGAAGTTACGCATCAACCCGGATCACAACGGGAGTAACAATTCCAACCTCGGATGTAACCCCAAGGCCTGCAGATACAATACCGGAACAAACCCCGGAGAAGACCGATTAATCTCGGAGATAACCCCGAGATATCCAGTCTCAGTCCCAACCATGGGAATAGCCACCAACCTTAGTGATAACCCTAAGGAATGTAGTTTTGGCGATAACCCCGAAAATGCTTGTTTCAAATGCGACCAGCTTCAATCTCGGCGCTCACAACGAGATGCACTGTACCAACCCGAAAATAACATCGGGAAGACAGGCAAACCTCAAAGGTGACAATGAGGACCTTCAACAATTGCAGTAGCCCAATCTCAGCGAAGTCTGAGCAACGTCTGCTTTATCAGCCCAATCCGGCGATAACACCGGTGAGGGGTAACATCGTCATCTCGTCAACACGATGCCACGTCATGTCGTCTTAACATCTCTACGCAACAATGTCCCATAAGACTAACCAATCCCGAGTGACTATTATGCGGGGTAACGGATGAAAGTTGAAGCTTGAAGACCGGAGGGCATCATCCCATCTTCAATGACTTCGTACAAACTCTAATCCCATGCCATCGTACAACTCTTGACAACGGCGGTCCGAAATAGGTCCTGTTTACCTCAAACGGTTGCCCGGATTGCACTTCTAAAAGTTCGAGTGGACATTACGAAGGCTGCGTGCAAGGCACGCATTTCTAGACGACCCACCAAAAAACCCGAGCCCACCCGGGTTGCCTCTCAGTACACTCAGGTTCACCAGCAGTACACCTGACTAAATTTCCTATAAATAGAGGGCTTAATTTTGCCCATTTTGCAAGAGAAAAAAGGCGAGGAAGCCACGCCCAATTTGCTCTCAGACTCACCCCATGTAGTGTACTTTCTCCTTTTAAACACCTGTGAGCTAACATATAGCTCTTTTGTACCTACAAAAGCCAGTGTTTATCCACTCTAAAGATATAGAAGTCTTCTTTGGCAGTCAACTGTAAGCCTTCTCACACACTTTAAAGCCTTTCTCTTCATCTTTGCACACACCCTTCTTCACGTTGAGAGTCGTCTTTGCAGTCGTTTGCAGGACTTCAAATTCAGTGGTTTTATTTCAATTTTTATATACATGTTATATATATATATATATATATATATATATATTATATTGACTAACATTATCGAGTTATGCCTCGATTGAGCTGAGACTTTGATGCAAGTGCGTTTCATCGCTATATATATATATATATATATATATATATATATATATATATATATATATATATAAATCGATTATCGAACTTTGTTCGATGAGCTTAGACTTGATGCGGGCGTTCTATCGCTTTAATATGTATATATACTTATATATATTAAGCGTGTGGTCTTGACTATGTTCGATGAGCACGGATTTTACATTCGAGCGTTTATTTGCTTTAATATATATATATATATATATATATTAACTGCTCGTAAATAATCATTCGATGAGCCTTGATTTTACATCCGAAGCGTTTACTCGCTTTTATATATATATATATACTTATATATATGAACTGTTGTCGAACTCTATTCGATGAGCACGGATTTTACATCCGGTGCATTTACTCGCTTTATATATATATATATATATATATATATATATATATATATATATATATATATATATATATATATATAACTGTTGTCGAACTCATTCGATTATATAAATATATATATATATATTCGTCCCCACGGAGTTTACTTTCGTGGTGGTTGATCGCTTTCTGACTTTCTTTACGTTTTCGTCTCGCTCGGAATTTACTTCGTGGCAGTTGATTGTTTTGTACAACTTTATTTACATTTCGTCCCGCCTAGAGTTCCCTTCGTGGCGGTTGACCGTATTTACAGCTTTATTTACGTTTCGTCCCGCCTGGAGTTTTTTCCGTGGCGGTTAATAGCTTTTACAGCTTTATTTACATTTTTGATCACCTATGGAGGTGCTTCGTGGTTGGTGATCATGTCTGTATATATATATTTACAGCTTTTATATATATATATACGCCATCGCTTTCATACAAATTGCGGTTGCATGCGCTTTAGGAATCATGTGATCACAGATTCAACTTATTGGATCTAGATTCGGTTCCCGTGATGGACATTTTCACCGTAAGCGTTTTGTAAATTATTCGCATTATTCGAACTTCCTCAGATGGTTTCCATACCCACGAGGAAGTCGGCGTTATTTTGTATATTATTTTCGTACGGATGCCTCGCATCTGTCAAATAAAATCAATCAAGCCGAACACTTAATAAAATGGGAGTGTAAAAGGTCTCAATTACTATTGAGCATCAGGGTTTGAAAAACCTCTTTTATAAAATATCACTGCCATATCTTGTTAAAAAAATGAATTTTTACATAAATTCAAACCCTGTGTATATAGGTGCGAACGAGGCCTCACACTACTTCCAAATAACAGCACATTGACCCACACACACACACATTCAGATAATAGTTTCTTGAAAAGAGGCGGTCACCGTGGTAACACGGATGTCGGGAGGTGCCTAACACCTTTCCTCGGCAGACCCTAATGAATCTCGGTTTCACCGACCCGTTTAGCAGTGTCACATCACTGGGTCACTGTGAAAACCTTTTCTCAGTTGTGTTGGTACAACCATTTGAAAAACCAACTGGTGACTCTTAACAGTCCATCGTTGACATTATAAATGTCGGACCTTTTTTACTTGTTTTTTCAAACAAATCTCACCTAAAAATGAGAACACCAAAGAACAAGTAATGGAAAGGGACATCTAAAAATCCCGACGTCGACATATATATATCAACATGTGATTAAATACAATTATTATCCAAGTGGGGACACTTGTATAACCATGTTTAGAAATTAACGAACAGAATATATATCTGAATTACCATAAACTAACATGTTGATAAACAATGATCGGATATAGAATATATCACAATAGGGTTAATAATATAGCATAATAATAATATAATTTTGAAACTTCTTACTCGTGTCCATTGCATAAAGGAAATACAAAGGTAAGATACTTGCCTGATGCGCTTCTTACAATTTGTAACTTAGTTTTATCTTTTATATCACGACCTATCATTAATAAGATCATTCGTTCGATTAGAACAATATATCTCAACACATATCATCGCTTATTGCAACAAAGACATAACCTAATCACATTGTCACATATGTTTAACAGCCATTGAATCACAAATAAACACATATCTAATCAAATTATCTAAGTCCAGATCAATTTTTGAAACATGTCGGTGTACCGACGTCTTTATTGGGTAATTATCGAGTCTAAGACTTTATCTTGTAACTTAGTATCAGTCATATTATTTTTAAATGACTTATAATAATTTTTAATCATTTATTATAATTTCTCATAAATTTTCAAACATCGGAATCATTATTAAATGATTTAAATATTAAACAATTCTATTATCATTAATATTTAATTAATATAAAACTATTAATGAAATCACTTCCAAAATATTAAAGTTATTTATAATAACTCAAAATATTTTTAAAGTATTAATATTATCCTTAAATGATTTTTAAAACAATTAAAATCATCTTTAAACAATTACCATTAATATTTAAATATTAATGTACTATTTATCAAAATATTAAAAGTCTTTAATCATTACTTAAAAATATTTTAATTCATTTATATCATTTTTAAATGATTTTTAAATTTTAAAACCATTTTTAAACTATTTATTTAATATAATTATTAAATAAATTTAATATCTTTAATAATAAATTAAAATTATTAATGAAATTATCCTTTAAATATTAAAAGTTATATTTTATAACACAAAATATCTTTAAACACTTTATTTTTATTTAAAATAATTTTTATATTAATAAAATCATTTTTAAATTAATTTATTTAATATAATTATTACATAACCTTAATATCATTAAAAATAACTAATTAATGAAATTTACCTTTAAATATTAAAAATTATATTTTATAACTTAAAATATTTTTAAATACCTTATTATTATTTAAAATGATTTTTAATATAATAAAATCAGCTTTTAATTAATTTATTTAATTCATTTAGTAAATAACTCAATTATAATTAATATTAATTTATTAATGAATTTCATCGCTTAAAATATTAAAAGTCATTAAAAATAACTTAAAATATATTCTTATATCATAATATAATTTTAAATGATTTTTCAAGTATTAAAATCATTTTTAACTAATTTATTTAATATTACAATTAAATAAATTAAATACCAATAATATTTCAAAAATTTTAAATATTTGTGAAATATACTTAAAATAAATAAAAACTAATTTTCAGAATTTAAAATAATTTTTAATAATTTATTTGGTATTTTTAATAATTAAAAACTATTTTTCTATTTATTTCATTAAAATAATTAATTTTCAGAATTTAAATTAATTAAAAATACATCGTGTAATCATTGAAGATCGCTTTATATGACATAGCCGTACGCTTATAGATGTTCTTCGCGTTCTTCATGCAATCCTAGATCTTCATACACAGTTTTTATGGTTACTACTTTGACCAACTATTAATCTTAATCTATGATGATTCAAGGCATGGTTCTGGTCAGATTTTACAGTGCTAGTTTAGGACTACAACATTCAACAACAAATAAATTCATAACATGCATAACAAAGGCGATTTAAGGGCCTAAAGTAGCTGTCAGAGGCAGTTCTTATTTATCTGGCATATATGCCTTTATTAATTAAGTTAAAATAATTAACTTAATGAATATAAATTAAATTCATATAATAAAATAAAATAATTATTATAATTATTCAAAGAAAATCATTTCATATATTATTTAAATAATATATAACTATATTTCATGGAAAATAATTAATAAAAACATTTCTACTATAAAATTAATTATTATAAGAATATACTTTATAATAATGAATAATTCTAAAATAAAATTATTTGTAAACATTCATGTAATAAATATATTTTTATTTATCTTGTATAAATCCTCATCTTTAAAATAAAAAAAAACTTACGCAAAATTTCTTATTTAATTATATAAAAATATCGGGTTGTTACAACGTGTCCTAAACGCTTTTTTCGGCACATCTTCTTTTCTTACCTTTAGTTGATGATAACCTGTTCTAAGGTCAATCTTTGAAAAGTGTTCAACCCCTTTTAATTGGTCAAACAAATCATCAATCCTTGGTAAATGATATTTATTCTTAATGGCTATATAATTTATTTAATTCTCTATAGTCTTTACATAACCTCATGGTTCCATCCTTCTTCTTTACAAACAATATTGGTGCTCCCCAAGGTGAAACACTAGGTTTTATGTACTTTTTATCTAAGAGTTCCTATAATTGTATAAGTAACTCTTTCAGTTCTACAGGTGCCATTCTGTACGGTGCCTTAGAAACTGGTGTCGTTCCCGGTGCAAGATCAATGACAAACTCAATTTCCCTATTTGGAGGTAAACCTTGTAAGTCATCTGGAAATACATTGGGAATCCTTAACTACATGTATTTGATCTAGTTTTACTCCTTGTCGAGTATCAACTATATAGGCCAAATATCCCGAACAACCTTTTCTAAGTAACCTTTCTGCTTGAACTATAGTCAAACATCGAGATTGCTTAGGTGAACAGTTTTCGTTGAACACTACCTTTGACTTCGATGCAGTCGAAAGGATTATACATTTTTTATGACAATCAATCATTGCTTTATGGTTAAATAACCAATCCATTCCTAAAATTACATCAAATTCTCCTAGCTGAATTGGTATTAGATCTACCAGAAAGTTGTGTCCCTTTATTTCTACAATACAATTCCTATATATGGTCTTAACCGGAATCTTTTCATTGTTTGCAATTTTTACACAAAATGGTTTGTCTAAATTTTCATATGATATATTCAAGTTTTTAGAAAAGCTATTAGACACAAAGGAACAAGTAGCACCAGAATCGAATAACACATATGCATTTAAAGTGTTGATAGGGATAATACATGTCACCACGTCTTGTGAAGCAACAACATCCCTCACCGACATATTAAATGTTCATGCGGTTGATCCATTCTGAACTCCAACTGCAGCTACTGTTGATTGATTATTGTTATTCTCTGGTACTCTATTCCCTTTTTCTCCCTGGTTCTTGGGTTTGGGACAACTCCTTGAGAAATGATCCAAGGAACCACAGTTGAAACATTTATTTTTATTAGGGAGAGGACACTGTGGTGAAAGGTGTCCCGTTTGTCCACAATTGTAACATTTACTTTTAAAACATACCCCTTTATGTTTCTTTTCACAAGTAGAACAAGGTTTAATGTTATTATTACTAAAGTTATTATTGTTATTACCCATCTTTTTCCCCAGGTTGTTGGAAAAAGTAGTATCCCATTTTTGTTTATTATTAAACCCATCTAAACTGTGTTCGGTCTTAAGTTTCCCTTTCTCATTTTGACTCTTCTTTTCCTGATGAAATTTAATGAGACTTTCATTTTCACTTTCATCTATAGAAGCTTTCTCGAGAATTTCTGAAAAAGTCTTTATTTGGAGTACCAATAATTTACTTTGTATATGAGGTTTCAAACCTTCCTGATACCTCCGAGTCTTTCTAAGTTCAGTATTAACTTGGTGAGGAGCAAACCTGGACAGTTCATTGAACTTGGTTGTATACTGAGATACAGTCAAGTCTCCTTATTTTAGTTCTAGGAATCGTACCTCCATACGATCCTTCAGGGATTGGGAAAAATAGTTTTTAAAGAACAACTCTTTGAATCTATCCCAAGGTACAATTTCAGTTTATACCCGACCCTTAGTTGATCCCCACTAGTAATTAGCCTCAACTTTCAAGAAAAAGGTTGCAAAGGTCATCTTTTGATTATTATTGACATTGGTTACTAGGAAAAAAAATTCGATTTCTGTAATCCAAATTTGTGCTTCGACAGGTTCCGATGTACCTTTGAACTCAAGTGGACCAACTAATTTGAAATCCTTAAAGGAAGTGTTTTGGGTTGTGGGTCTATTCATAGCACCTAACAAAAGTTCTACTAAATTTTGGGTAGGATTCTCATCATTATCTATCTCTCGTCGAGGTCTTCTGGTTGGTGGCATGATTCTATAACAACAACAAAAAAATCACATAAGAATTTTAATAATACAAACATATCTTTTATTCATAAATCACAAGAGTCTTACAAAACAACTTAGTAGTTTACACATACTACTAGCTCACACATACTACTGGCTATATTACAAACTTCAAATGATCTTTTATTCATACTATTATAGAGCATTTATACGCTTATACTACCCTCTAAAACTCATTAACATCATCAAAGAAATCCTGGATCATGTGGTATACCACAGATTGATCTATCAGATAAGCAGTTTTCTTCTCCTCCACCGGATATCGAACTACTCGGCGCTGCAAATCATTGAAAGCATCTCGAGTACCTAAAGATGTTTTGAGAAGCCTTAACTGTATTTCCTTCATGCAATTTTGTGCATGGTGCAGTAGTTGTACTTTAAGTCGGTTATTAGTTCCCCTCTCATGTTGTAGCATTCCCTCAGCTATGTATACTTTAAACTTAATTTTATTATTCTCATATTCTGTTGTCTTCAATAGTGATGCCATTGCTTCATTATGTTCATTAATTCTCATTAATTATCCTGCTATTGGATCTTCCTCAGCATCTAGCAGTTGTTGGTCATGAAGCAATTCTTCATCCTCTACATCACTAGCTATAAATGACTCAATTTGTGGTGGATTATTTTTTATCACCATTCCTTCAACACTAGAGTTGGCCATCTATAAAATAAAAATCCTTTAATACTGATATAGAAATTTACACACTAAGATTTCTCTTCCTTATATTTATAGCCTTAACAACTTTGATACCAAAATTGTAACGCCCCCATATCTATACTCCCACGGTATCCGATATGGTGCTTACTGCAAGTTAATATATATAACGCATTCAAATCTATACACCCATGGTATCTGATTATATGCTTATATCTAATTGAGTGACTATACAATTTATATGTGACGCCCCCAAAATTAGGTATACATCACCCATTCTGAGTCGTCAGATACATGGTACAAAATTCAAATACAACTTCATTTATACAACTGTTGAACTGTCGTATAGAATAAAACCACAGTTAACTGTGAGTTTTAATACAAATGTATGTAACTCTCATGGGGCCTCGACCACAACCTTACAATGGTACATTACATAAAAGTATAATGAAAAACTGTTTTAAAAACTAAAATCTTTGGGAAGTGCTCAAGGAAACCTTCGTACAAGGGAGGCCATGCGTCCAGGTTATGATAGATATCATATGTCCACAAAATTATCCTTGGTTGACCCAAAAGTCCCCAAAGAAAAACAAGAAGATTACTATCATCTTCTTTCCAATGGTGAGTCTTCTCTTAACATATAATTATCTCCGTTGTCTCCAAGTGAAAATTATATTTCACATATACTCAAAGATCATATAGGTAGTGCTCGTAGATATACTCAGCTAGTGGATGTGAACAACCATGTCTTATGATAATACGAGGTTGTATGTCATTAGACATCTTGTATGATAGTGGCAAAACACCCTTCCAAAGGTGGGTTCGCCTCACCCTATTTGATTCACCAAATATAACTACTAAATGTTGTATAGAATACAACACACTTTTCTATACTATTTAGGGAGAACCTCCACAGCTAAAGACCACTTTTCTATTCCCTGTTATCCCCCGCTTCAACCGTGAACACTCTTATGACAACACTCTTATTACACCGAAAAGGAATTGTGAAGCGAAGAAAGGGTGAGCAACAACTAGCCCAATAAAGAATATCATGACTAAAGATAATTAAATTATCAATAGCTTTCATCAATAATAAATCGTAGATTTAGAACATATGGTAGATGATAAAATTTTCAACCATAGTTGCGGTGAACGAAGCAATCCATTAGAAGAGTCAAATAGACCATAAGGTCTATTATCTTCTCTATGTTAAAAGTCCACCAATAATGTTTTATCCATGTAAAATAAATCAAAGTTCACGCCCACAATCATATGAATAACTCATAATCATAATTGTGGTTCTAAATTCCTCTTCGCAACCGGTGATTGGAGATAATTTTCATTACCTATCTTCACTGAAACATCAAAAATCATGGTTATACCAAATCGTAATTCTCGCTCATAATCATACTAATAAATTCATCTTTGCACTACATGCCAAAGACATCTGTTGTATTTTAGAAGAGTCAAGTAGAGCATGATATCTACTATCTCTCTTAATTAAAAGTGTATAATAAATATTTTATCACTGAGACTCAAATTTTAATAAATAATCCACATCATCGAATCACCCGTGCACTACGGCCAAGGATATTTGTTAATATCACATCCATGAATTTATATTTCATCACGAGACTCATTTCGATAATCAATCCATATCACTAAATTATCCATGCACTACTACTAAGGATATTCGTTAATATCACGCACCAATTTAATTATCCATACACTACTAAGCTAAAGATAATCGTGTTTTCATCAACGGTCATGATCATGCCATAAAACAATTCATCTTTGCACCCTTGGCCGAAGAGAATCCATAACCATAATCATACCACAAACTATCCATCAATGCACTACGGGCCAATGAGGACTTTTTCTACATCATTTGTAACATTACGGTCATGATTATACCGAATAATTCGTGGTCATAATCATACCAAGTCCATCTATGCACTACGACCAAAGATGACTTTTAACACAATATAAGCATGATGATGATGACAATGATATAAGAATCAATTAAATGAGATAAATGATAAATATTAACATTTATAATAAAATTTATCCAGCGTTCAATAATAACCAAATGTTATCAATCACTTAATAATTTCATAATCTAATATCATTAATATTATAACAATATTTTAATCATTTCATAAACTTATAAACAATTTATTTCAATTGTTTACACTTTATCAAATAATGCATTTAATCATTCAAAAATGCCATACTCATAAGATTTCATAATCAATGATCAAATCCCTCATCAAAATCTGCATATACCCTATATAGGATTCTCAAGCCATAAAATCCTATTTTCTAATTTTATTACTTCACATAACATATTTAATTCATTTACTCATAACTAGTTCATTTTCATGAAAAATACCAAATCAGTCCCAAAAATATTTCTTTTCTGGGATTTAGCATAATATAGTCCCATCTTGAACATATATTTTTCTTAGAATTTTTAAAATTCATTTACTATTTTTCATATGGCTAAAATTGCCGAATATTTAGACATTTATCATAAATTGTACTTTTATTCAAAAATTCCGAAATTTACAGGGTACACTCCCGTTATATACATGTACTCCCAATAAATATTTCACCAATGTTGGAGTTAACCACAAGGAGTTATAAGGGTTTACTTTTAAAATAGTCTTTTCCCATAAAATCCATAACTCTTAATCTATACATCCAAAAATCGACATTTTTGGACACAATCTAGAAAATTCATCATATTATCATTTCAAAGTTTTTCAAAATTTTTTGAGGGTCAGAAAAATTAAGAAATTGCCCCTGGAAGAAACTCCTTTTTAATGAAAATACTATTCGTATGAATTCGAAGGATCATTTACAATGCATGCGGTAATCCACATAGACAAGTTATTTCAACAGAATAATAAAGAATGAAACTAGGTCATGCGTAAACACACAGACAGGATATTCCAACATAATAATAAATAATTAAATAACATAAGAATTCACCAGGCATGCGATAGATCGCACAGACAAGTTATTCCAACATAATAATAAATAATGGAATTGGTCGTGCAAACGCATACATACATGATATTTCGATGAATAATAAAGAATGGAACCGGTCCGGCGTAAAGCGTCATGCAGACGAGGATATTCCAACAGAATAATAAAGAATGGAACCAGTCCCACAGAAAAGCAGACGAGATGAGGATATTCCAATGTAATAATAAAGAATGGAATAACAGAAGAATTTCATCAAGTATAGGGTAGCCCGCGTATACAGGTTATTCCAACAGAATAATAAATAATGGAATAACAAAAGTTCTCTTCATTAATACAAAAGAAATAATACCCCCTACAAGTACAACAAATAATATCCCTTACTATAATAATAATAGTAATAATATCCTTTAAGAGTACGACAATTATATCCCCTACCTTAAGAAGAAGAGTACTAGATATATGAGTAGTGAAGTATCAGAATATTTTTCTTCTTTCTCTCTATAGTTTACCTCTATAGAGTTTCAGTGAATTCGTAAGAAATAATGAAGGAATGAACTTCTATTTATAGAAAATTGGACTGCATAGTAACTAACTCATGAACGGTCAAGATTGATTTACTTTAATCTGACGGTCCATATTTAAAGTAAAATCTTTTAAATAAAATATAATATATTCTATTTATAATCTAATAAAATGAATATCTTTATAAAAGATTTTACTATGCAAACACTATGCAGGTACTATGTAAACACTATGCAGGCACTATGCAAACACTATGCATAATAAAATATAATATATTCTAATTATTGTCTAATAAAACAGATAACTTTATAAAAGTATTTTGTTTTATATAAAAAGATTTTACTATTAGCCTAATAAAACGAATAACTTTATAACAGTATTCTATTTTATATAAAAAGCTTTTCTGTTTTATTACATTAATAATACCAATAAAACAAAACTGAGTGACTTATCACATAAGCATCAATAATTAATACTGGTGTGCTACTATGCAACCTACAGCAGACATCGTATTTTTTAACACCTAATGTTTCAACAGTTAACGGTAAAACTTTCGCCGTTATTTTCATAAAAATATTTTTGTCATTTTCTCAATCCGATAATAATTTCGTTGTGGGGTCCACCAATGATTGTACCGTTGTACGGATATTCCTTGACAAAAAGAATATTCCCCGACTAATCGAATATTCCTCTACACAACGAATATTTTATATCAACTTGCTTACTTTGCAAAAAAAAAATAATTCACATATTACCCTTAACTTTAAACTTTTATCAATTTAACCATTTACCAAAATAGAAAAATTAAATACTTGTATTTCATAAAATTCGGGGTCTCACATTATAACCAGATATAATTCTCATAGATCCAAGATTCACAGTATTTCATAATAGATGACAATTCTCAAGCGAACTATTACGGTGTTTGGATACCCTCACTTAGATATATGAACTGTATCTATTAATAGTATCTATCTATCTGAAATTCAGAGTATTAGTAATAACATGAATAATCCATATTACCAATACCCTCACTCAGATGTATAGTCTATGTCATGCGATTTACATTATCGTATCGATAGTACCTATCTATCCGAAATCCAGAGTATCAACAATAACATGAACAGTCCATGTTATCAATACCCTCACTCAGATAAATAGTTCCCAAGGATCTCATACTAGATTGAAGTTTCTAAATTACATCTATATATATAAGAAAACACGGCTGCAGAAATAAATGATGTTATATATCATAAATATTAAGGCTCGACTACATGATTCTCATAAAAAATTTCTTATTACAAAGTATTCAACTAGACAGGAATATGAGCTAATCTAAACAGGGACGCTTCCCTTTATCTACTTCAGATGTACCAGGGTTACCATCTAATACTGCAAAGGAATAATTTGCAAGGGTGAGCTATAGCATACTCAATGCGGGTTTTATATTTATAGCAATATATGATTTGAAGAAGTATGTGACGCCCCCAAATCCGGGTTACCTGACCCCCGAGTTTGGTGCTCACGATCCACAATATATATAACATTTAACTACCCATTTAATTATAAATAGGAACATACACTTCATTAACTGATATAGTTAATAGATAACCCCAAGTTCTCTAACCTTAACATTACAAACATACCCTTTAGTTATACAAAAAGGGTTCACAAATACAACATAATAATAATGTTCATAAAACTATGCTATCACTATGCCTTTTCCTTTGTCCTTCACAGCACCTCTTGCCACTTCGTCCCTAGCTGAAATTTTTTATTTAGCAAGGGTGAGCAAACAAATTGCCCCGCAAGTTAAGATATACAATGAATGTATAAGAATTAGAACAATAGACTATCTATTTGGATAGAATGATACCAAAGTTCGGGGAACTTTGAAATAGCTGAACAAATCTCTAATTACTAATAAGTCTTCTCGCAATCTATGCAACACAATAATTTGATAATGAAAGAGTGCAACGCTTTCAAGGTTTCTACGATATTCTAATGAATAATCAAAAATCAATTCTACGCAATAACAAAGTGGAACATTTTCCAGATTTATGCTGAGCGATCCGTTGGATCTTGAACTTCTCTTCTCGAGTAACTATCAAAGATTGGACTTTGATATACCCAGGTGTATCAGATAACCATAAAGATTAAGTTATACCCCTCTGCAAGTACTTAGAGCGGCCAACTCCTTGTACCCTATATTATGCATAATACTCAAAACGCGCGCAAAAGCTGAT
The DNA here is from genome assembly GCA_020205605.1 of Panax ginseng. NCBI lineage: Eukaryota > Viridiplantae > Streptophyta > Magnoliopsida > Apiales > Araliaceae > Panax > Panax ginseng. The sequence continues at coordinate 59,476,326 of CM035143.1, read as the reverse complement.
ATACGACCAAATATGTTCCCTTTATATAAAAGGTTGTTCTGCTCAGTCTTTGAATAAAATTTAATTTAACAATAAAATACAATGATTTCAATATCCAATCACTTCTCTTCTCTTCTCTTCTCAAACCTATCAAGTTTTCTTTTTCGATCTAGCCGAAAAAACTAGCATTAATCTATCAATAATAATTGAATTCTCTTCTCTTCTCTTCTTGAACCTATCAAGTTCTAACAAATGTTCGTCTAGCCAAAACAATTAGCTAAGACATGTTTCAATACGATTAAACAATAGACATAATTTAACTGTACTATTTGAAATCAATAATAACTTCTACAGATGTGAATATCCAACAACAGTTATTCTACAAGTATATTCTCAGAATCATTAATTCAATTTGAATTAATAAACATGCACTAACTGCGAATAATCAACAATAAATTATTGGACGTGGTCTAATCAATAACAATTAACGACCATAGTATTTAAACAGATATCACTCAAGGTTGAGTTAGGAAACTTGCCTTTTGCGTTGATTACTGCTACACAATAAACTTATCTGCGTTCAAAAGACCTATAATCACAATATCGGTCTCATAATTATAACAAGTAATCACAACACGTAACACTGTAATTTACAGTCAGTCTGTCTCCTAGGCACATTACCACATAGCCACATTAGTGTTCATAACCTATATAAACACTTATCAAGTCTAACTAGTTCTTGATGCATTTGGACTTGGTCTCATTTCGATTGTCTTCTGGTCACCCTATCTGACAATTTACACATTGATTGTCACTTAAACTCGATCTCAAAGCTTCAATATTATTTTAGATAAGTCATATATCATTTATAATATTTTTCAGAAGCTTTTAATAATTTTCTAATAATTATTATAATTTATAATAATTTTTCAAACAACGTAATCATTTTTAAATGATTTAAATACTAATTAATTTCATTATCATTAATATTTAATAATATTAAAATATTAATGACATACTGTCAAAATATTAAAGTTATTATTAATAACTTAAAATATTTTAAATCATCAATATTCTACTTAAATGATTTTTAAAATAATTAAAATCATTTTTAAATCATCACCATTAATATTTAATTATTAATAAAATTATTATAAAAATATTAAAAATTTTAATTATAACTTAAAATATTTATAAATCATTTTTATCATTTTTAAATGATTTTTAAATCAATAATTTTTTTTTAATTCAATTATTTAATATAATAATTAAATAAATCTAATATCATTAATAATATTTTATTATTGAGAATTCTCCAAAAATATTGAAAATTACATTTTATAATTCAAAATATTTTTAAACACTTTATTCTTATTTAAAATGATTTTTATAATATTAAAATTATTTTTCTCTAATTTATTTAATACACTAATTAAATATCAATAATATTCAAATAATTATAAATATTAATGAAAAATATCTCAAATTATTAAAAGTTATTTTTCATAATTTAAAATAATTTTTAAAAGAATTTTTGTAATTTTTAGAATTTATTTTCTATTTTTAATTAATTTCTGGAAAATCAAAAATAAAAAATTAAATAAACCGTCGATGTATGCTATAGTGACACAAAGCGTCGATGTAGGTGTTCTTGGTGCTCAAGAACACTGACAGTCGATGTTCAAGGGTCTCGGTTTGACCGGTTACAATTCTCTGTACATTCATGTTCTGGGCTTGCTTGAGCATCAATCATGTAGTAGGTATGTAGTACTATAGTTATCAATCCTCAACTCGGTTAAATAACAAAACAACAAAGAGATCTGGGCTCTCAAAGTTCCTGACAGGTAGTTTTTGGGTTTTCTAGGTAACCCAGAAACCCAGGCAGTGTCTTAGTGCCACTTTCAAGCTCACAATATCAGGTGTTCTGGTCAGGTATTAAGTGTTATTATGGTTCACATCTATAGTCCACATGTCATAGAACGTAACTATAACCACATATCAGACCAACTATGTAAGACCCCAACTTTTTAATGAATAAAATTAAATTTCATCTATTTATTATTTTGAATAATAAAGTGTTAATTTGATATAATACTTTGGTTATGGGTGAAATGTGCAAATTTTCCAAAAAAAAAAATAAGTGGTTATAAAGTATTCATTTTGTCGGGGAATATTCGTTTGGTCGTGGAATATTCTTTCTGTCGGGAAATATTCGTACGACGGCGCAGCCATTTGTGGGCCCCATAACGGATAACTGTCGGATGAAGAAAACGACAAGTTTGAGTTTTTATAAATAATGGCGTAATGGTTATCGTTAACACTGTTGGAATACGTGATGGTTAAAATCTGATGTCTGGCGTGGTTGCACAAGTAGATTTGCGAGTATTGCCAAGTATTTTGAAATTATTGATTCTTACGTAAGAAGTCACTACTCAATAATTGTTATAGTAACTACTGTTCAATATTTATTTTATTGGTTCAATAATTACTACGTTGATATTTTATATTATTGTTGTTTCAATAATTGTCACTGCACAGTATATCCATTATCAGATCAATAATTCATATTATTTGAATAATATTATTAGATAGCATTATTGGATGTGTTCAAGGAAGTTCTGTCAGGAAAGGGGTTTGGTCGCCTAATTGCAAGGCTGCCGATAAGGAGAAATCCTTATCTGAAAGCCCCTCTTTCCGGAAACGACACTGGTTGTCATAATTGTGATTCGTAATATTATTTGTGAATAATTAGTTATTGATTTATATGATAAGGAAATATTTATTTTATGTGGATATAAATGATGGATATATTTATTTTATGTGGTTATAAATGAAGGAATTAATGCTGAGGTGTTTTATCAGTATTTTATCGGAATGGAGGTTTAGAAAATCGTCCGTATGTTGATTTCGGTCATTTTCGTTTGGAATTTGAAAAAACTTAAACTTACAAAGTTGTAGAGAATTAAATTTCCTATGGAAAGCACATGAGATTCGAATTTTTCTGATAAAAGGGCTATTTATTATGAATTGTTGAAGTTTCAAAAAATAAAATATTTTTATTAAAAATATGGTGGGCCCCACTTTTGGTTGGTGAGTAATGAAAGGTGCTGGAATTTATTTTCAAAAGTGGTGGGCTTGAATAGTAGTAGGTAAAGCCATCAGGTAGCAGGTTAGTTTGCTATGGCGTTCTAAGCATTTTTTTATAAATAGGGTGCTTAGTTAGAATTAAAAATCACACCAGAAACAAGTTTTCTCTCTTTCTCTCTATATTATCGAGCGTATTTTGTGAGTATTTAGATACTTTGTGAGTTGCTATTCATCAGTGCAAGTTTCCTTCAGCCTTATACCGATATTCCGATCAGAAGTACTGATATTTTGAGGTAAGGGATGTTATTTTCTTCCTAATGTTGTTATTCTTTCAATATCATTATACCGAAATATTGGTATGGATTTTATTGTGGAATTTCTATCTTTTTGTATCGGGGTTACTATTCACGTAGACGACACTATTCACGTGTCGACCTTATTCACGAAACGGCACTTTATTCATAGAAAAATGAAATTTTCTCCTTTTGTCCAAGATGTCTATTATGGTTACTATCTTTGATTGTATCCATGTTTTGATCTTTATTTTTGAATTCTGCTTCACAATTGGTTATTATGGAGTATTTTTGAACTTGGATAAACTAAAGTACAAATCCCTAATCTTTGATCTTTTATCTCACTAGATTCGCGTTTTCTTTAAGATATTTTCATCATCCTCCATCTCTAAATGATGATATTACTGAATATCTTTGGCCTGTAGTGCAAAGATGAATGATTACCTAATGAATATCTTTGGCCCGTAGTGCAAAGATGAATGATTACCTAATGAATATCTTTGGCCCGTAGTGCAAAGATGAATGATTACCTAATGAATATCTTTGGCCCGTAGTAAAAGATGAGCAGTGTTGAGATGAACATGATTAACTTGGGTTATACAAATGAATATCTTTGGCACAGAAGTAAAAGATGAATATTTGATTCAAGATGTATATTGATTGATGTTACAGGGATAAAATATTTATGATGGACTTTTAAATCTTAGAAGATAGTAGAATTCTTTCTCTACTTGACTCTTCTAATGGATTGTTGTTTTCGCTGCAGTTATTGATCTAAAACTTGTTGTCTATTATATTTTATCAGATTTTCCCCTGTTGAAGACTAATGATAATTTATTGTATATTATCTTAGTCATAATATTTATTTACTGGGCTAGTTGTGTTCACCATTTTCCTTTTTGTTCCATTGTTCTTCTTAGGAGGAGAGAATTTAGCAGGAACTAACTGGGGTATGGAGTGATAATTCAAGATAGTTATTTTAGTAGTCCTCACTATTTTGTAAAATAGTGTATCAATAATTGTAATGAGGACTCCTTTTGAGTTTGTATATTGTCTATTAGACAATATTTGTATTCAAACTCACAGTATATGTGTTATCGTATTTTGCATGACAATTGTATTACTGAAGTTGTATTTGTTTTTGTACCATGTATTTGGCGACTCAGAATGGGTGATGTATACCTATTTTGGGGGCATCACAGTTGGTATCAAAGCTTAAGATATGGTCTCTGGCGGGGATCGGGGAATAAAACTTGGAGGGGAGAGACGAGTAATCCTTCGTTAGTGTGTCATACCTAAATTTAGTTGTTGGTCGGTCATAATATAAGGATAGTATGTGATATGTTAATTTGTTTTGGTGCTATCTTGTACAACATTCATACATTCATTCGATTGAAAAATCTAAAAAACGAACATAACTTCTATATATTTAAAGTAATATTTACATTTCCGGTTTATTCCCATTACAAAGGTTCTTTGTCATAATATCGATTACATTACAACAATAGACCTATCTATTACTGAAGGCGACTTAACAATGCGCCTTAGCTTTTCCTTTATCCTTTTTTGATCCTTGGGACGTTGGTGTTTGCTTTTGCATTCATATGGTTCAAGCAAGAGTGAGCATAACTAGCTCAACAAAGTATAACAATTTAATAACAACATGCTTGACACATACGAATCGTATATCTTCAATAACTGAACAATAGTTATGAAGTACTATTGATAATTCAAAATAGCACTTCATCTTTCTTTCAAAATGTTTTACAATAATAACAATATTTAGTAAAACATTCACTCCGGTCAAAGAGACCGAGTATTCATTCTTTATTGGAAAAGGACATGACGGAAGCAAGTCAAGTAAGCTTCGATATTACTTACGAGCACTTCTAGGTGATCGACTATTGTACTCTATGTTGATCGACACTACATCCATTAAGCGTATATGCGTTTAAGCATTTAGCAACCTCACGTGCCCTGTCGTTTTACCGACAAAACATTTGTTTAACATTTCAATCTTCTTTTGAAAACCATATCAAGTAGTTGACAAAAGATAGCAACATTTGATAATAAATGATTAGATTATCAATACTCAAGTCTAGCCAAAGGAATTGGCTTTAACTTCAACATACTTCAATTCATGCGAAAGAATACATGAACTTCAAAACTTGTTCAGATTGAACTGAGACAAGAGTTAGAATACTTGCCTTTAGCGTCTGCTACGGTATATTAACTTTATGTTCAAGTCTTTCAAGTCTCTACAATACATGATCACATAAGGCCTTACATTAGGTCACATATAATCAAGTATGTATATGACTATATCATACCTTCATCTCAATCTAATTGTGTATTAGATTAGGTTATTATCTGTTAGGTTTATCATTATCCTTGCATTTTTATATTCGACTAGGTTATCTCAACCTTTATACAACATCCTTAAGGTTTAACAAAGTTTAAACAATGTTACATTACATTCCTTAAGTTGTGTTCACTTTTAAATCAATTAGCTTTCCTTTCTTTGTACTTAGAAACATTCATTACCATCCTTGTTACGAGCTGGCCTTGCTTGGTGAGTGAGTCCTTACTTATTGGCGCATGTTCTATTTCACACTCAGAAGAAGATTTTTGTCTTGTACATGGTGTGGCTGCGGCGCCCACAAATTGTACTATGATTCGTATTGCTGGTGAACTCTTCTTGAGTGTGCTCGGAACTTTTTATTGTGCTATTGCTTTGTGTGTGACTCATTTAACCTAGGGTTGGGCTTGTGGCTTGACTCATACACTGAAAAAAAAAATTGATCTTTGAATTTTGTGAACTTCCGGACGTAGCATAACTTCTTGCCGTTATAAGTCCAAGAATTGGCTCGTTCAAAAGCCTACGGTTCACAAATTACGTAATCTACGCGTTCATGCAAAAATTTTATCTATTTGACTTCGTTTGCTAAAAATTCACCTATTGGTTCATTTTTTAGCGAAAGCGATAAGCGTTCGTGAGCGTTCGGCGCTTTCGTTTCTTCGTTTCTAAGTCGGAATCGGTCATTTTGAGTCGCAACTCTTAAATACCAAATATGACTTGTCTCCATTGGAAAACAATGGTTAGAGTTCAAACACAAAATTTGACTTCTATTAGAGAATTTTCTGAATTCGGCGATTATAAATCGATCGTGCAAATTTAAGTGATTCTTCATTCTTATGATTTGTTCAACATTACAAATGAATTCCATTCATCATGTGAACATCTCAACATACTTATTACAACAACCTATATTCATTGTTGGATTTTTGACTTATTCTTTATGAGCTTATAACTTGTCAAATTATAAACTACTTAAGATTTTATTATTCATGACTTATGACAATTAAAGTTTCTTAATCATCATACTTTACATATTTCTTCACATATAACTTTACTTATGTATACATGATACATATGATCATATAAGTTCTTAATATCACTTCTCTTAATAAACTCATTACAAGTTCATAATTTTCATACTAACATTGAGGTTAACTTATAATAAGTTTATAACTTTTATAAGTTCAAATGACTTATTGCCAACTTATGTGGCTTAAGTTCATGACTTACACATTCTTCTTGCTTCTTATCATTCATGTTTCTTAATCCATCTTTTCTTATCAACCTATCATGGTAGAGATAGAAGATAATTTGGAGAAGAAGTCTTACTTTTGAATTCTTGGTAAGGTAGCTTTCTTCTTCTTCTTACAAATGAAATGACTTATTTTTAGCTTATTCTCTCTAACACTTAAGCACTTTATAATCTGTTGGATTATTTGAACAAGTGTTAAATGGCTTGTAAGCCTCCTATATTTATAGAAAGTTGCAAAGCTAGGGTAGTTTAGTCATTAAATCATCCCACCTCCTTTAAGCCACCTCCTTCTTATTCATTACTTGTTAATCACAACACTTATCCTATGCTTGGTCATTACTCATTTAACTTGGTCATTACTCTTAAGTCTTGGTCATTACTTCTAATACTTGTCATTACATTAACTTGGTCACCACATATTAACCATATTGATATGGTTTGCCCCATGGGTCATACAACTCATGGATTCTAGTTTGGGCTTACATTAAATCAACCTTTGGGCTTTGCATTAATAAACACTAGTTGGTTCATTAATTAATAATTGGGCCTCTCCTTTAATTCACTTGGACTTGTATTAATTCAATCAACCTTTGCAAGTCCATTAGCATTACTTAATACATATAGTTTATGTATTATTTTTTCGTATTCTAATTCATATAGAATTTATATCGATATTTCATCCTTCATACAAACTCGTATAATACTTATTATATTATACTCGTTTTCATTACTTTGTACAATACCAAGGTATCATACCATTATCACTTATTCATTACTACTTACGCCTTCCTTAGCGTTTATAAATTAAGTCATAAGCGAAATATTACATTTTCCATAACTAGATTTTTATTACATAATCCATCTTACCTTGTTATTCCATCATTACGTATTTCTAGGAAATTCAAAAATATATCCAGAGCAAATCTGGAGATGAATAGTGTTTTTGGAAAATCTCTCGAAAAACTTTTATTTTCGTCTTAGAAATTCAAACACTTTAATTCATTCACGTAGCTCAAATACTACGACATTCTAACATCAATAGGTTATCTGATGACAACCATCTTGATAACACATAGAATAGAATTTTATTATTATTTAATTTAATAAAATCATTTTACAATAAGATCCGAATTTCTCGGTCGTTACATTCTTCCCCCCTTATAAAGATTCTGTCCCCAGAATCTCGTCTTACTTTTAATCAAATAGATGGGAAAATTTTTCTTCATCTTTTCTTCTAATTCCCACGTTGCTTCTTCAGCATCGTGGTTCTTCCATCTACCTTTCTTGATGGTATTACCTTGTTCCTCGAGAACTTGTTCCTTTCTATCGATGATCTGCATCGGTGATTCTTCATATGTTAAGTCTTTCTCGATATAGAATGGCTCATACTCGATTACATGCTTATAGTCCGGCTTATATGGGCGTAATCTGAATCGTGAAACACATTATGTATCCGTTCTAGAGTGCGGAGGTAATGCTATAACATAAGCTACCTCTCCCACCCGTTTTAATACCTCAAAAGGTCCTATAAACCTTGGACTTAACTTTCCTTTCTTTCAAAGCGTATCTTTCCTTTCGGGGAGATACCTTTAAAACATATGAACCCACCTCAAACTCTCGACTTAGTCTATGTGAGTGCGCATACTTCTTCTTACATACATCACGATTTGTGGCGAGGCGCATCCAAATTAACTTTACCACATCCATTGTCTGCTTTGTACCAATTACGGTCCTAGCATCGGCGTTCTCCCCCTCATCCCAACCTGATGGTGTTCGCATTTTTCTTCATACAAAGCTTCATATGGCGGCATGCCTATGCTTGCATGATAAGCTTTGTTGTTATATCATGAAACTCTACTAGTGGTAGGTGATCATCCCAACTACCCTTGAAATCCATGGTGTTGAAGACCTCAACATGTCTTCTAAGCGTCGAATTGTTCTCTCGCTCTGCCCATCGGTTTGTGGATGATAAGTTGTGCTTAACTTCAATTTGTGTTCCCAATTTGTTCTTGCAAACTCCTCAAAAGTTCGATGTGAATCGTGGATCACGATCGACCTGATCGATCTTGGTACTCCATATGCGGAAATGATTTCCTTAACATAAAGTTTAGCTAGCTGGTCTAAGTTATACTTGACCCTAATTGGCAAAAAAAAGTGAGCCGACTTCGTCAATGGGTCCACTATTACCCAAATCGAATCGTACCTTTATTTCGTCGTCGGAAGTCCCACCACGAAGTCCATCGTGATATGCTCCCACTTCCATTACGGAATCTCAATAAGCGTAATAAGCCCTTTGGGTCGTTGATGTTCAGCCTTAACTTTTTGACAAGTCAAGCACCTACTCACATACTCTGCTATTTCTCTCTTCATGTTTGGCCACCAAAAACTCTGTCGAAGGTCTTGATACATCTTAGTGCTACCAGGATGTATCGAGTACCTCGAACTATAAACTTCTTGTAACACTTGCTCCTTTAATTCCGTCTCATTTGGAACCCAAATTCTTCCTTCAAATCTTAATAATCCCTCATTATCAAGACTATACTTAGCATCTTCCTTCTCGGATAACCGCTTCTTCATTTGGTTACACTCGTCAGTCTTGAGTTGTATCTCCTTGACTCTTTCTACGATGGAAGATTGCATCTCCGTCGTAAAAAAATGCTTGCCCGAATCACTCGGCATCTTTACTTCTATTTCCATCCTAGCCATCTCATTATTAACTCATTTTGGTAGTTAACATAGACAACTTTTCCGACCCTTCTACTTTAAAGCGTCGGCGGCAACTTCATTAGCCTTTCGAGGGTGATCTGAGATTTCACAATCATAATCCTTTATCAACTCTAGCCATCTTCTACATCTCATATTCAACTCCTTACGGTGAAGATATACTTTAGACTTTTATGGTTAAGTATATATCTCACATTTTTCCCCATAAAGATAATGTCTCCATATCTTTAGGGCAAAACACTCTGCATGACCAGTTCGGATCATGAGTAGGATAAACTTTCTCATAATCCTTCAAGCTTGAGAGATGCATCTGCAATGACTTTGCCATCTTTGCATAAGCACACAACCAAGTCCTCTATCTGAAGCATCACTATACACTACAAAATTTTTGTGTCATTTACAGCGGTTATGACAAAAGCAGTAGCTTCACTTAATCTTTTCTTGAGTTCTTGGCTTGTCTTCACATTTATCCGTCCATACGTATTTCACCGTCTTCCTTGTTAAATTAGTCAGCGAGGTAGCTATCTTGAAAAATCTTGGATAAATCTTGATAGTACCTGCTAACCCTAGGAAACTCGCACCTCGATTCGGCGTTTTCGGTTGTTCCCAATTCATTCTTGCTTCCACCACCTTATTTGGATCTTTGAAATCCCCTCTTGGTCGATGACATGACCTAAAAAGCGCACCTTTTCACCAAAATTCACATTTGGTGAATTTTGCATATAACTTCTCCTTCCTTAGTGTCTCAACACTAATCTTAAGTGTTGACATGATCTTACGGCGTCTTAGAATAGACTAGAATATCATCGATAAACACCACGACGAACTTGTCCAAATATAGTTTGAACACTTTGTTCATCATATCCATAAAATCGGTGGTGCATTAAATCGACCCAAATGACATCACAAAGCTTCGTAATGACCATACTTGAGTCTGAATGCGATCTTTGGTACATCTTCCTTCTAACCTTCAATTTGATGATACCCCGTCCATAAATCTATTTTAGAAAAATACTTTGCCCCTTTAATTGATCAAAGAGATCATCGATCTGGGCAATGGGTATTTATTCTTTATCGTTAACTTATTCGACTCAGATAGTCGATCTGAAAGCCTTAACGATCGTCTTTCTTCTTCTTGACAAACAACACGGTGCCCCCACGGAGAAACACTTGGTTGAATGTACTTTACGTCCAATAGTTCTGTATTTGAACCATTAGTTCTTTCATTTCCACAGTAGCCGCCCATAGTGCGGTGCCCTTGAGATTGAGTCTAGCTCACGGCACAATGTCTATCACAAATTCGATCTCCCTGTCCGTGGTGAACCCGGTAACTCACTTGGAAATACATCCATGAACTTCGTTTACTATAGGTATTTGTTCCATGGTTTGCCCCCTCTCTCTGGGTATCAACAACATGGCATAGGTAACCTACACAACCCTTCCTTAAAAGTTTTCTAGTTTGTGTCATCGTAAAGGCTGACACGGACGTCCGACAATTTACTACTAGTAAAATACTATAGGAGGTTGCTTCAGCGTCACGATGCTCACACATTTCTTTTGGCAATCTATAATTGCTCCATGGTTAATCAACTTGATCCATTTCGAGAAATTACGTGAATTCTCCTAACTTTATCGGTATTAAATCTACAGATAACTTACGACCCACGATACATCTACGCAACAACTCCTATGAATATCTTGATGGGGAATTATCTCTTCGTTTGCTACCTTAATGTTCAAAGGTATAGGCAATTTTTGGGAAATAATTCTAGTCGTCTAGCAAAATCACATGCTATAAGCGAACAAGTAGCACCCGAATCAAATATGCGTATGCATTTATATTGTTGATCGGAATAATAATACTGACTACATCCCCGATGCCACCGCATCTTGGACCGTCATATTAAAAGTGCGGGCCATTGATTTCCCCATTTGAAATTTGGACCACTAATAGCTAACTTACACATTATTAGTTCCTTATTTCTTATGTCCCCTTCTTGGGCGGTTCTTTGCTATGTGGTCGGTTGATCCACATACAAAACATCAAGTGATTTTTCTTGGATTTGGGCAGTTAGGTGAAATGTGCCCTTCACATCCACAATTATAACATCTTGCCTTTCCTTTGAGGCAGAGACTCCTAAGTGAGTCTTCCACTTGAGTTTCTGAGGCCTCCATCCTCCTCTTAGAATCCTTGTTTTTACTCGGTATTCCCGAGTTAAAGCCCTTCTCTCTTTGACCGTTGCCACTTCCTTTGGCTCCCTCGGTCTTGGTTCCTCCATCAACCTTGCCCTTGTTTTTCTTATCCTTGTGTACTGCTTGGTGAGAGCCTCATTCCCACCTTGACAATTATTGCCTTTTTCTAGTATGGTTCCAAAGGAAGTACTTTGGAACAGAGAGATTCGGCTATAGAGCGGGGTTTCAAGCCCTTTCGAATCTTCTAGCCTTTCTCACTTGGTGTCCACTTGATGTGGAGCAAATCGTGCGATTCATTAAACTTGGCGACATCTTTGAGGAAGCTATCATATCCCCTTGTCTCAATTCAAGAAACCTCATTTCCATCCTCCCTTGCATACTCGTGGGAAAATAGTTCTCGAAGAAAATCTCCTTGAACCTCTCCCATGTTAGGTTTCCTATATCGGCCCTAGCTTGGTTTGCCTCCCACCAGAAGTTGGCCTCTCCTTTCATCAAATAGGTTGCAAAGGAAACCTTTTGACCCTCCTCAACATTTTTTATTACAAATGCTTTCTCGATTTCTTTTACCCCGTGCAGGCTTCTATAGGGTAGTAGTTCCTTTGAACTCGGCGGACCTACACTTTTAAAATCCTTAAAAGTAGTAGCTTCGTACTTACTCCGGGGAATCACGGGTACATTAGCCTTGGATTCTATTAAATGCAATAGTTAAAAGATTAACGAACTCTGCATTGGATTACTTGGACCACCCCTCAGGTTGGTTAACATTAGTGCCTTGATTTCGTTGTCTCCTTCTTGGCGGCATTTTGCTGTTAAGAAAACAACACATCATTATTACTTTATTCTTGTTGGTTTGTTATTATTTGTAATAAAACAACAACTCATACTCATTACTCAATATATTCCATAAAAAGACTTATATTGATTCATAACTTGTAGTTTAACACTACATTGTTTACATTACTCGACCTTGGTGATTACATTACCATCCATAATTACTTTTCAAAAATTGGGATTTACAAAAGACTACCCTTTGTTATACAAAAGGGTTTTTCGTCACTACTAGATACATAATATTTACATATCTAATCTACTCTAGCTATTGCTAGATTACATCGACGTAGGGCATTCTCAAAATCTTTCTTTGGCGGGGCCGTGATAACATCTCTCTTGATAGTGTGCCGGGTGCATCACTGCTTCTATCGATACTTGACTACTGCTGCTTTGAAATCTACATGAGAACTCCTATGTATATAGGACATCCTCTCCAACTTCCATTTGTTTAGTCTTTAGCTCTGCTTGAGCTCAAAGACTTCACATTTCGACTCTCGGACCTTGTCCTTAGCTAGAACTCTATCATCATGCTCCTCTTCCCACATTCCCTCCATTCTAGCCTTGTCCTCACGAGGATGACTTGGAGTTCCTCTTTCAACTCCTTAACCTCTTGGCGGTAATGGACATTCCTATCCAATCTTGAGCATAAGCAGTGCCTTCATTGATTCCCGTAGACAACTCCTCTGTAGGTGGAACTTTGGTCAAAGGACATCCGTCCACCTCCTCCTCTAGCATGCCATCAAATATAGACATGTAGTCTAAATCGTCCAGAGTCTCCAGGACTCGATTGTCACCAACTACGGTTCTCTTTGCTACGGGATTTGGTAGTATCTCTACCCGATTAACTTGAATCCTCGCTCACTACATGTATATCTCTATACATATCATTTTCTCTGACTCTACAATAAAACAATATAGTTTGATTAGTACACGTCGGTAAAATAATAGAAATACATAACATAAGATAATGCATTTTTTATAGGGTTACTTTCCATCTTTTACTTCTTTATTCTTTCTTAAGGTTATGACTTAAGGTTCTACTTTCCCCTTAAGTTTTATAACCTAGGCTTTGATACCAACTTATGGCGCCCCCAAATCCGGGTATCTTCGACCCGACATATGGTCTTTATCTTTGTACAACATTCATACATTCATTGATTGAAAAGATCTCGAAAAACGAACATAACTTCTATATATTTAAAGTAATATTTACATTTCCCGAGTTCTATTCCCATTACAAAGGTTCTTTGTCATAATATCGATTACATTACAACAATAGACCTATACTATTACAAGGCGACAACAATCGCCTTAGCTTTTCCTTTATCCTTTTTGATCCTTGGACGTTCGGTCTTAGTTTGCATTCATATGGTTCAAGCAAGAGTGAGCATAACTAGCTCAGCAAGTATAACAATTTTAATAACAACATGCTTGACACATACGAATCGTATATCTTCAATAACTGAACAATAGTTATGAAGTACTATTGATAATTCAAAATAGCACTTCATCTTTTCTTTCAAAATGTTTTACAATAATAACAATATTTAGTAAAACATTCACTCCGGTCAAAGACCTCGAGTATTCATTCTTTATTGGAAAAGGACAACCGGAAGCAAGTCGTAAGTAAGCTTCGATATTACTTACGAGCACTTCTAGGTGATCGACCTATTGTACTCTATGTTGATCGACACTACATCCATTAAGCGTATATGCGTTTAAGCATTTGGCAACCTCACGCGTGCATCGTTTTTCGACAAAACATTTGTTTAACATTTCAATCTTCTTTTGAAAACCATATCAAGTAGTTGACAAAAGATAGCAACATTTGATAATAAATGATTAGATTATCAATACATCAAGTCTAGCCAAAGGAATTGGCTTTAACTTCAACATACTTCAATTCATGCGAAAGAATACATGAACTTCAAAACTTGTTCAGATTGAACTGAGACAAGAGTTAGAATACTTGCCTTTAGCGTCTGCTACGGTATATTAACTTTATGTTCAAGTCTTTCAAGTCTCTACAATACATGATCACATAAGGCCTTACATTAGGTCACATATAATCAAGTATGTATATGACTATTTCATACCTTCATCTCAATCTAATTGTGTATTAGATTAGGTTATTATCATTAGGTTTATCATTATCCTTGCATTTATATTCAACTAGGTTATCTCAACCTTTATACAACATCCTTAAGGTTTAACAAAGTTTAAACAATGTTACATTACATTCCTTAAGTTGTGTTTACTTTTAAATCAATTAGCTTTCCTTTCTTTGTACTTAGAAACATTCATTACCATCCTTGTTACGAGGCTGGCATTGTTTGAGTCCTTACTTATTGGGCTTGTTGCTTATTTCACTCTCGAAAAGATTTTCGTCTTTGTACATGATGCTTTATGGCGCCACAAATTGTACTATGATTATGGCTTGTTGGTGAACTCTTTGATGTGTCTTTCGGACTTTATTTATTGCTGCTTGACGTGACTCATTTAGCCTAGGGTTTAGCATGGCTGCCAACAACTCTATACTGAGAAAAAATTTGATCTTTGAATTTTGTGAACTTCCGGACGCATAACTTCTTCGTTATAAGTCCGAATTGGCTCGTTCAAAAGCCTACGGTTCACAAATTACGTAATCTCTGGCGTTCATGCAAAATTTTATCTATTTGACTTCATTTGCTAAAAATTCACCTATTGGTTCATTTTTAACGAAAGCGATAAGCGTTCGTGAGCGTTCGGCTTTCGTTCTTCGTTCTAAGTCGGAATCGGTCATTTTTGAGTCATGACTCTTAAATGCCAAATATGACTTGTCTCCATTGGAAAACAATGGTTCGAGTTCAAACACAAAATTTGACTTCTATTAGAGAATTTTCACGAATTAAGCGATTTGTCAATCAATCGTGCAAATTCGGCAATTCTTCATTCTTATGATTTGTTCAACA
The DNA here is from genome assembly GCA_020205605.1 of Panax ginseng. Taxonomy (NCBI): domain Eukaryota; kingdom Viridiplantae; phylum Streptophyta; class Magnoliopsida; order Apiales; family Araliaceae; genus Panax; species Panax ginseng. The sequence continues at coordinate 59,460,657 of CM035143.1, read as the reverse complement.
TTACAAATGAATTCCATTTATCATGTGAACATCTCAACATACTTATTACAACAACCTATATTCATTGTTGGATTTTTGACTTATTCTTTATGAGCTTATAACTTGTCAAATTATAAACTACTTAAGATTTTATTATTCATGACTTATGACAATTAAAGTTTCTTAATCATCATACTTTACATGTTCTTCATATATAACTTTACTTATGTATACATGATACATATGATCATATAAGTTCTTGTATCACTTCTCTTAATAAACTCATTACAAGTTCATAATTTTCATACTAACATTCAAGGTTAACTTATAATAAGTTTATAACTTTTATAAGTTCAAATGACTTATTGCCAACTTATGTGGCTTAAGTTCATGACTTACACATTCTTCTTGCTTCTTATCATTCATGTTTCTTAATCCATCTTTTCTTATCAACCTATCATGGTAGAGATAGAAGATATTGGAGAAGAAGTCTTACTTTTGAATTCTTGGTAAGGTAGCTTTCTTCTTCTTCTTACAAATGAAAGTGACTTATTGTAGCTTATTCTCTCTAACACTTAAGCACTTTATAATCTTTGGATTATTTGAACAACTAACAAATGGCTTGTATGCCTCCTCTATTTATAGAAATTGCAAAGCTAGGGTAGTTTAGTCATTAAACCCACCTCCTTAAGCCACCTCCTTACTTATTCATTACTTGGCTAAGAACAACACTTATCCTATGCTTGGTCATTACTCATTTAACTTGGTCATTACTCTTAAGTCTTGGTCATTACTTCTAATACTTGATCATTACATTAACTTGGTCACCACATATTAACCATATTGATATGGTTTGCCCATGGGTCATACAACTCATGGATTCTAGTTTGGGCTTACATTAAATCAACCTTTAGGATTTGCATTAATAAACACTAGTTGGTTCATTAATTAATAATTGGGCATCTCCCTTTAATTCACTTGGACTTGTATTAATTCAATGAACCTTTGCAAGTCCATTAGCATTACTTAATACATATAGTTTATGTATTATTTTTCGTATTCTAATTCATATAGAATTTATATATACGATATTTCATCCTTCATACAAACTCGTATAATACTTCGTATTATACTCGTTTTCATTACTTTGAACAATACCAAGGTATCATACCATTATCACTTATTCTTTACTACTTCGCCTTCCATAACGTTTATAAATTAAGTCTGCAAGCGAAATATTACATTTTCCATAACTAGTTTTTTATTACATAATCCATCTTACCTTGTTATTCCATCATTACGTATTTCTCGAAAATTAAAAAATATATCCCGACCAAATATCGATGAATAGTGTTTTTCAGAAAATCTCTCAGAAAACTTTTATTTTCGTCTTAGAAATTCAAACACTATAATTCGTTAAAGTAGCTCAAATACTACAACATTCTAACATCAATAGATTATACAATGACAACCATCTTGATAACACATAGAATAGAATTTTATTATTATTTAATTTAATAAAATCATTTTACAATAAGATCCGAATTTTCAAGTGAGAGCGCCTTTCATAACTTTCCAAAAAGCGAGGAACCGAACGAGGTGATCACGGGTAAGCTAATCATAAACTCTTGCGAAGTCTATACCTTATTAGATACCGGTTCTACCCATTCTTTTATTTCTCCTGCTTGTGCTCAACGTTTGAACTTGACTCCGGAGAAATTAGACCTTGACTTATCTGTTGAGACTCTGTTAGGAGAAACTTTCATTACATCTACTGTTTATAAATCTTGCTTGATTCAATTTGGTACCATCACATTACATGCCAATCTTATTTCGTTGAAAATACTTGCATTTGATGTGATTTTAGGGATTGATTGGTTAACCACTCATCATGCCAAAATTGATTGTTTTCATAAGGTTGTTAGTTTTCATATTCCTAACCAACCTGTTGTACGAATTCAAGCAACCAAGCCATTAAAGTCAATCACTGTCATATCAAGCCATAAAGCCATTTGTTTATTAAAAAACGGATGTCAAGCTTTCTTAGCCCATGTCACAGACTTGAACAAAAACACGTCAGATTTGAATAATATTTCTGTTGTTAGTGAATTTCCTGACGTATTTCCTGAAGAACTTCGTGGTCTACCCCAGAGTGTGACATTGAATTTTGTATCGACTTTGAACCCGATAAAAAACCCATTTTCAAAAATCCATATCAAATGGCTCCTATTGAACTTCAGGAGTTAAAAACCCAACTATAGAAGTTGGTACCCGAGCCTCTATCTAGTGACTTCCTTTGTGGGATGCACCAAAGCCAAACTCTCCATAAGGGATGTCATATTCGTGTGGTGGTAAACTGATAGGCGCCATTGTGACGTGCTATCCAAGATTGGGATATAAGTCACAGTTGAGAGCAACCTAAGTTACTAATCGAAATATCTACCTTTCTAGGCTTAGCTAGTTACTATCAGGGATTCGTGGAAGGATTTTCTCGAATCGCTACTCCATTAATTTAGCTGACTCGAAAAGATACAAAATTTGAATTGAGCGAGGAATGTAAGAAGAGCTTCCAAGAACTCAAGAGGAGACTCATTTCGGCACCTGTTTTGACCATACCATCCTGGAAAAGTGAACATGGTAGCTGACGCATTGAGTAGAAGATCATATACAAGTACGAGTGCGATATTATCGAACATAAAGACCTATTTTGTATAATTTACAAACGATAAAGATAGAGTTAAAGACTCTAGGGACCCACATGATGATTTCAAATATACGAGTAGAACTGACTTTAATCGATAAATTTAAAGATGCTCAAGCTACAGACCTGGAGCTGGTGAATATGAAGAAGAAGGTGCAAGAAGGTGCTATTCCAGAAGCAAGAATTGATGAAGAAGGAATACTTCGAGTCAACTCCAAACTTTGTGTTCCTAACGATTCTGACTTGAAGCATAGAATCATGATGGAGGCACACAACACACCATTTGCAATCCATCATGGGAGTACCAAAATGTATCATGATCTTCGACATACATTTTGGTGGAATAATATGAAGAGAGAGATCACGGAGTTTATCTCGAGGTGTTTAACTTGTCAACATGTAAAGGAAGAGCATCAAGTGTCAAAGGGTCCATTGCAACCACTTGAAATTCCAAAATGGAAGTGGGAACACATTACTATGGATTTCGTTATGGGTCTTCCCAAGGTTTCTCAAGGCATATATGTGATTTGGGTTATTGTTGATAGATTAACCAAGTCTGCCCATTTCTTGCCTATACGGGAGACTTATTCCCTTGAACGTCTTGCTAGTATGTACGTAAATGAGATTGTGATATTGCATGGCATGCCAATATCCATAGTTTTGGATCGTAATCCAAGATTCACTTCACGATTTTGGGTTAGCTTGCAGAAAGCTATGGGCACAGGTTTACGATTCAGTTTGGCATACCATCCTCAAACAGATGGGCAATCAGAGTGGACTATTCAAACTCTTGAAGATCTATTAAGACTCTGTGTCCTAGATTTTAAAGGGAGTTGGGATAAGTACCTACCATTGGTGGAATTCTCGTACAACAACAGTTATCAGGAAAGTATAGGCATGGCTCCATTTGAAGCATTGTATGGACGAAAGTGTCGCTCTCCAGTATGCTGGGATGAGGTGGAAGAAGCAACATTATTGGGACCAGAATTGGTACGCATAACTATAGAAAAGATCCAAATGATTCAACAACGTATACAAACGGTGTAGACACTCGAAATTTTCTATACACCTATCACTAACATTGCAGGAGGACAGATTCGTCTTTCAAGAGGGAACCCTGGAAGACAATCCATATCCATTCCGAATACTACCAGAAGTTCGGCATCAACCCTAGAACACACACAAGGAGTAACAATTCCAACCTCGGAGATAACCCCGAGGCGTGCAGATCCAATATTGGAACACACACCAGAGAAGACCGATTAATCTCAGAGATAACCCCGAGGTATCCAGTCTCAGTCCCAACCATGGGAATAGCCCCCAACCTTGGTGATAACCCTAAGGAATTCAGTTTCGGCGATAACCCCAGAAATGCTTGTTTCAAATGCAACTAGCTTCAATCTCGGCGCTCACTCACAACGAGACAACCAGTACCAAACCCGGAGATCCGGGAGGACATGCACACCACAGAGTTGACACTGAGGATTTTCAACATTTGCAGCAGTCCAATCTCAGCGAAGCCCTGAGCAACGTCTGCTTTATCAGCCTAAATCGGCGATAACACCAGTGAGGGCCCACCTCGTTATCTTGCTAATGTGATGCCACATCACGTCGTCTCAACATTTTATACACATATCTCTACACAACGATGTCCCACAAGAATCAAGGAAAACAAATCCCAAGTGACTATTGTGCGGGGTGACGGATGGAATTTGAAGCTTAAAGACCGGAGGCATCGTCCCATCTTCAATGACTTTGTACAAACTCTAATCCCATGTCATTGTACAACTCTCGACAACGGCAGTCCGAAATAGGTCCTATATACCTCAGTCGAATGCCCGAATTGCAATTCTGAAAGTTCGAGCGAACATTACAGTGCCCAAGTGCACGTACTACGAGATAAACTGACCCGAGAAACTCGGGGCAACCTGGGTCCCCTCTATAAATAGAGGGATTGGGGTGTCCATTTTGAGAAGAGAAAGAGTGAGGAAGCCCTATCAAATTTTCTCTGAACTTCCAATATACTGAGTGCTTTCCCATTTTAAACACATGTGAGCTCATATATAGCTACTTTTGTATCTACAAAAGCCAGTGTTTACCCACTTTATAGAAGTCTTCTTTGGCAGCCCACTGTAAGCCTTCTTACACACTTTAAAATCTTTATCTTCATCTTTGCACACACCCTTCTTCACGTTGAGAGTCGTGTTGCGTGAGTTTGCCCGGACTTCAGTCCGTGGTTTTATTTCAGTTTGTATATACATATATTATATATATATATATATATATATATATATATATATATATATATTTATATATATGGACTAACATTATCGAGTTATGCCTCGATTGAGCCTGAACTTTGGTGCGGAGCGTTTATTTACTTATATATATATATATATATATATATATATATATATATTTGATGAGCCTAGACTTCGGTCTGGAGCATTTACTACTTCAATATATACATATATATATATATAAAGTTTGACATACAGTTAATATATATATATATATATATATATATATATTGTCCCACCTGGAGTTTACTTCGTTGTGGTTGATCGCTTTTACAGCTTTCTTTACGTTTCGTCCTGCCTGGAGTTCACTTCGTGGCAGTTGATTGCTTTGTACAGCTTTATTTACATTTTGTCCCGCCAAGAGTTTCCTCCGTGGCGGTTGATAGCTTTTACAGCTTTATTTACATTTTTGATCCCCCATGGAGGTGCTTCGTGGTTGGTGATCATGTCTGTATATATATATATATATATATACAGCTTTTATATATATACCCGCTTATTGCTTTCATACAAATTGCGGTATCATGTGCCTAGGAATCATGTGATCACAGATTCAACCTATTGGATCTAGATTCGGTTCCCGTGATGGACATTTTCAAATATAAGCAGCTTGTAAATTATTCTGCGGTGTCTGAATTTCCTCAGATGGTTTTCATACCCACAAAGAAGTCGACATTATTTTGTACATGTTTTTCTTACAGATGCTTCGCATCTCGAAAAAATAAAATCAATCAAGCCGAGCATTTAATAAAATGGAAGTGTAAAAGGTCTCAATTACTATTGAGCATCAAGGTTTAAAAAACCTCTTTTATAAAACATCACTTCCATATCTTGCTAAAAAACTGAATTTTTACATAAATTTAAACCCTGTGTATATAGGTGCGAACGAGGCCTCGCACTACTTTCAAATAACAGCACATTAACCCACACACACACACACACACACACATTCAGATAATAGTTTCTTGAAAAGAGGCGGTCACAGTGGTAACACGGATGTCGGGGGGTGCCTAACACCTTTCCTCCGCATAACCAAGTCCCCAGACCCTAATGAATCTTGATTTCACCAACCCGTTTAGCAGTGTCACATCACTGGGTCAATGTGCAAACCTTTTCTCGGTTGTGTTGGTGCAAACCTTTGAAAATGGTCGCTCCCGAGCCAATCAACTTGCCATACAGAGCACAATATCCTATTGTTAGCTTGCATAAAGTTCCGTGGAATTATGGAGAAGATGAAGGATCCATCTCACATGCAATTGCTACAGTGTCGAAGGAAAATCCACTGTATCTTCCCCAACAGGAGATGAAGCCTACCATCAAATCAAAGGGGAAAATACCCATGGAGAAGATTGAAAAATTCCTCCGCACTATGGGTCATAACGAAGCCAAGGTAGTTTTAAGCTTAAAAGAAGCTCCACAACAAATATTAATTTTGGACTTGGTCCTAACTTCCGAGGATAACCGAAAAATCTTGCTAAAGGTTTTATGTGATGCCCCCAAAATTAGGTATACATCACCCATCTTGGGTCGCCAGATACATGGTACAGAATTCAAATACAACTTCCTAATACAACTGTCGTGTACAATACGATAAAACATAAACTGTGAGTTTGAATACCAATATTGTCTACTAGAGATTATACAAACTCAAAAGGAGTCCTCATTACAATTATTATCACACTATTTCACTGAATAGTGAGGACTACTAATGCTATCTCTCGGACCATCACTCCGCACAGGCGACTCGTCCCAAATTTATATTCTCATTTCCTGAAGAGAACAGTGAAAGAAAGGGTGAGCTCAACTAGCCCAGTAAGAAATATTGTGACTAAGATAATGCAGAAAAAATTATCATTAGTCTCCAACAATAGCTCTTGGAACTTCTCCCAAGACATCTTGAAGGCCAGTCGGAGTGCTTTTTTTCTGATTCCCACCAGTAATCTGTCTCTTCACGCAACATGAAGGTGGCGAAAGGAACCTTTTGCTCCTCGGAGCATCCCAAGACATCAAATATCTTGGTGATCTGCTTTATCCATGCTTCCGCCTTAAGTGGTTTTGGCTCTCCTATAAACTCCGGTGGTCCCAGCTCCTTGAACTATTTAGCAGTGACCGTCCGAGAGTTTCCAGTGTTTCCACCTATATTTTGGATGAGCCAGCTCACCGATGTTGCATGAATTGCATAAAGCCTCTGAACAGTCCATCAATCATCATTTGGTTAGTGTTGTTGTTTGCATGAGGATTATCACCTTCCTGATGCACATTCTCCTGATTATTGATATGTGGAGACTCAACGGTCTCTTGTGCTCCATTGCTATTTTCAACATTCTCGGATGTCATTTTTAGATACTTCCACAAAACAAAGGTTCATTAACATATAACATATTATCCATATACTTTGACCGACCAATTAAATACCAAATAAACTTAGGTAGGTCATACTAGCAAAGGAATTCCCCGTCTCTCCCCTCCTAGTTCTAGTCTCACATCTTAGCCAGGGATCATATCCCTAAGCTTTGATACCAACTGTGACGCCCCCAAAATTAGGTATACATCACCCATCTTGGGTCGCCGGATACATGGTATGTAATTCAAATACAACTTCCTAATACAATCTGCAGTGTACAATACGACAAAACATAAACTGTGAGTTTGAATACAAATATTGTCTACTAGAGATTATACAAACTCAAAAAGAGTCCTCATTACAATTATTATCACACTATTTCACAGAATAGTGAGGACTACTAATGCTATCCTCTGGACCATCACTCCGTTCCCCGACTCATCCCGGCTATATTCTCATTTCCTGAAGAGAACGGTGAAAGAAAGGGTGAGCTCAACTAGCCCAGTAAGAAATATTATGACTAAGATAATGTTGAATAAGTTATCATTAATCTCCAACAATGTTAAACTGATAAAATATAATAGACATCAAGTTTAACTGCAACGGAACAAGCAATCCATTAAAAGAGTCAAGTAGAAAATAAAATCTACTATCTTTTATGATTTTAAAGGTTTTTCATCACTTTTATCATTTGAGACTCAAATTTTAATAAATATTCCACATCAATGAATCACCCCTGCACTACGACCAAGGATATTCTTTAGTATCACGACCACAATTATCCATGCACTACAGGCCAAGAATATTTGTGTATTCATTAATGGTCATGATCATGCCAACAACTATCCATCAATGCACTACGTGCCAATGAGGACTTTTACCACATCATTTGTAACATTACGGTCATGATTACACCGAATAATCCCTGGTTATAATCATACCAAGTCCATCTATACACTACAGGCCACATATGACTTTCAACAAAATATAAACATGAGGATGATGACAATGATATAAGAATTCAATAAAACAAGTTCAAGAATTAATTTATCTAGGAACTGATAACATCCAAATTATCAACATGATACTGCTTTGTAGAGTAAAATTCAAGAATGCTCAGAAGAATATTTCCATGAAAAGATACTAGATGAAGCGTAAATATCAAGGATATTCCACTAATTTCATGGAGTATAGAAGTCAAAACTTTAACCAACTGAGTATAATAAAGAATGGAATAACAAAATAAATCACTGTGCATGTGGTACTACGCATAGACAGGTTATTCCAACAGAATAATAATAACGAAACCAGGTCAGGCAAAATTTGCACCGACGGGATGTTCTAACATAATAATAAAGACGCAACCAGGTCTGGTGTAAAACACACAGACAGGATGTTCCAATAGAATAATAATAAAGACGGAACCAGGTCGGGTGTAAATCACACAGACAGGATGTTCCAACAGAATAATAATAAAGATGGAACCAGCTCAGGTGTAAAACACATGCATGTGATGTTCCAATGGAATAATAGAAGAATGTCACCAAGTATAGGGTAGACCGTGATATACAAAAGTTATTCCAACGAAGTAATAATAAGCAATGGAATAGCAACAGTTCTCTTCATGAATAAGAAAAAATAACACCCCTTACCGTAAAAGAAACTGGATATAAGAGTAGGTTAGTAGCAGAATACTTTTCTATAGTTTCTCTATAATTTCTCTCTCTAAAGCTTCATTGAATTCATAAGAAAATAACGAAGGAATGAGCTTCTATTTATAGAAAAATGGACTACATAGTAACTAACTCATGAACGGTCCAGATTGATTTACTTTTAATCTGACGGTCCATATTTAAAGCAAAAATTTTAAATAAAATATATATATATATATATATATATATATATATATATATATATATCACATGCTCTAATTAATTCACTTTGGATACACACTCCCGTGACTTTTCCCTTTTGCTTTTACTAATCAACATCATATATATATATATAAACTAATACTTAGTACCTTATATATATATATATAATAATACTAATAATAACTCCCTCCCACAATCAGATTACCCCCCAATAATTCTTGCCAACCGTATATATATATATATATATATATATATATATATATATATATATATATATATATATATATATATATATAATGAATAAATTCTCACTAGGTTATTTTGAAAATGGGTAAATAGGGGTCCATAAAATAAGCAAAATTTACAACAATTACTATAGCAATAATTGAACAAAACTGAGTGACTTCTCAAGTAAGCATCAATAATCAATACCGTGTGCTACTGTGCAACTACGCGTATTATTGTACTTTTAACACCGGGTGTTTCAACAGTTAACGGTAAAACTTCCGCCGTTATTTTCATAAATTATTTTTGTCGTTTTCTTAATCCAACAATAATTCCGTTGTGGGGTCCACCAATGATTGTGTCGTTGTACGAATATTCCCTGTTAAAATGAATATTCCCCGACCAATTAAATATTATATAACAACTTGCGTACTTTGTAAAATTTATAAATATTACCCACAACTATAACATTATATCAATTTTACTCCATAATATTCAAAAATAATATTTATAGAAAATTCATCTTTATTTAAAAAGTTGGGGTTTTACATTTTAGAAGAAGCCTATCTACCGACATCAGTTGATACGGAAAAATTTCAACATCTGGTTGATCACATTTTCAACAACAATGTGATATCCTTCACTGATGATGACATACCGCCCGAAGGGACCGGTCATTGCAAGCCGTTGCACATTGCGGTCTTGTCCTCCAGATACATGCTAGCTAGAGTCTTGATAGATGGAGGTTCATCTCTAAATATTTGTCCATACGCTACCTTGGTGAAGATGAATATCAATTTCAACCGACTCTGGAGTAGCCATACTACCATCAAAGCTTTTAACGGAGCCCGCCGAAATTCGGTCGGAGTAATTGAACTGCCAATCGAAATTGGTACCCATACATTCTGCGTATCTTTCCATGTGCTCAAAATAGATTCGGGATACAGCCTGCTCTTGGGACGACCATGGATCCATATGGTTGGGGCAGTCCCCTCCACCCTTCATCAACAATTGAAATACATTATCAACAATAGCCTAGTCACGATCAACGCTGAACCAGAATGTCCTCAACACGGGGACATGACATTCATCAATGCCAATGCAGATGTTGAACCGACCAATTTTCATGCCTTGGAAGTAAGCAATACCCAATACCATGATATTGGAACACCATTTCCGGAACCCAAGATTTTTGCCAAGGTAATGTCGGCTACTCAAGAAATGATGTCATTGGGTCATAAGTAGAGACAAGGGATAGGTAAAGATCGCCAGGGTATCAAGTACCCAATTCAATTAACCAAGAAAACTGGAACAGCTGGGTTAGGCTATTCTGCCAGTTCTAGTCATAGGAATCCTCATAAGCATCAGCAGATTCTGTCAGCTTCAACCATATGGCGTTTATCTTTGCCTTCAAATTCTGAGTCAGCACAACCTCCTTTAAAGGTGCCAGCCAATGTAATGGCTATGTTATTTCCCAAGCCGGTACCGGTGAAGGAGAAAGAAGTCTTTGTTCCAAATCCCGCAGTGGAAGAAGAGGAACGAAGCATCAAACAAGACGTCATCCAAATGATGTCAGGCATACACATCATCGTTCATGATGAACATACCAAAATATACACCCCAGACGATGATTGCCCAGACATAATGGCCATCATTCGGGATAGGAGGATGATGACAACCCTCCATTACTATAGTCCACCCGGACTTTGCCCTTTCCAATTGGAACAAAGACTCCTTGCATTGGTCGATTAAGGGTAAAACGAAGCGTAACTCTTTCTCGCCTCAGAGATATCATAATCATTTACTTTTTACATACAGATTAGCGCTTTATTTTGCCAGTATATGCTAACACTATGTATGATCAAAATGTTTTATATATACTAAGTGAAAGCATATTTTGTTTCAGGACCCTGAATTTAGATGTGCATGTACTTGCTGATACGGTGCCTCTTCTCCACAAGGATTGTACCTTTGATGTAGAGATGAATTTAGCCTTGACGGAAATATAAGATGACATTGAGGTGCCTCCAGAAATTCAAGAATGGGTCAAAGACAAACCTAAACCCAACCTTGATCAAACCACTTCCTTCAATCTCGGAACCTTAGAAAGCCCTAAGTTAATCCAGATTGGTTCAGAACTTACCCCAAACCAAAGGAATGACATGGTTAAGCTATTAACCCAATTCCAGGATGTGTTTGCATGGTCTCATGAAGACATAGTTGGGTTGTCCACTGACATTGTTCTTCATCGCCTTCCCATTAAAGATGGATTTAAGCCAGTCAAACAAAAGCTCAGGCGATTGAAACCTGAGTGGAGTTTAAAGGTAAAAGAAAAAATTGTGAAACAATTTCAAGCTGGCATCATCATGTTGTCCACATATCCTGAGTGGATATCCAACATTGTTCCTGTGCCTAAACCCGGAGGGAAGGTGCGAGTTTGCGTGGATTACCGGGACTTGAACAAAGCTTTCTTAAAGGATAGCTTTCACGTGCCATTTATCCATATTCTCATTGACAATACTACTCAATACGATATGTATTCCTTTACTGATTGCTTTACGGAGTACCATCAGATTATGGTTGCTGAGGAAGATTGTGAGAAAACTGCTTTCATCACACCTTGGGGAACCTTTTGCTATAGACGGTTGTCACTCGGCCTCATCAATGTCGGAGCTACCTATCAGCGAGCTTTGATGGCTCTTTTCCACGACTTAATGCACAAAGAGATCGAGATCTACGTGGATGACATCATTGTCAAGTCCCAGAAGGAGGATGACCACTTAGACCATCTCAAGAAGCTATTCAACAGGTTGTGTAAGTACAACTTAAAGTTAAATCTAGCTAAATGCGCCTTTGCCGTTAAATCAGGCAAGTTGCTAGGATTTCTAGTCAGCCACAAAGGGATTGAGCTGGATCCTGCCAAAATCCAGGCCATCACGGAAATGCCCATTCCTCAAATAGAAAAGGAAATACAGGGATTTTTGGGAAGAATCAACTTCATTAGCAGGTTTATCTCTCAGCTCACAACAACCTGTGAGCCAATCTTCAAGCTATTAAGGAAGAACTCCTCCATGAAATGGAATGATGAGTGCCAAAATGCCTTCCTCACAATCAAGAAACAGCTAGTCAAAGCTCCCGTTTTGGTACCACCTAGGGATGATGTTCCCCTGTTCATGTACCTATCCATAAATGATAATGCCATGGGCTGCATGCTGGGACAGAAAGACGATAGAGGCCAAGAACGAGCTATCTATTACCTCAGGAAAAGATTCAACAGCAGTGATCACAAGTACACTTTAATCAAAAAGACGTGTTATGCTTTAGCATGGGCTTCCATGAGGTTACAACATTACCTCCATGGTCACACAACCCATCTCATATCCCGCGTGGATCCTCTCAAGTACGTGTTCAATAAACCCATATTAAATTGTCGGCTATCCAGATGGCAGTTGATCCTACAACAATTTGACATCGTATATGTGACTCAAAAATCCATCAAAGGTCAAGGAATTGCGGATCAACTAGCCGCCGCACCTTCATGGTATTTCAAACCCTTGGAAACGTACTTCCCTGATGAAGGAGTAATGACGATTCAAAGAACACCATCAAGACGCGATCTGCGCCAATCATGGAAGATGTATTTTGATGTAGTCATTAATATGGAAGGTTCTCGAGTGGAGCGGTTCTAGTATCCCAGACGGGAGCAAAGATATCCGTCAGCCGTCCAAATTGCGATTTGTCGTAACCAACAACACAATTGAGTATATGAAGGTTGTCTTATGGGGCTAAAACTTTCCCGTTCAATGGGTATCAGGCGGTTAACTGTAGTTGGATATTCAGAGTTGGTAATCAGACAATCCACTGTAATCTATCAAACCAAAGAACTACATTTGCTGCCTTACCATCGGCAAGTTTAACAGATGGTTTTGGAGTTAGAAGAAATCTCCTTTCTACACGTTCATCGTAATAGGAATGACTTTGCAGATGCGTTAGCAACTTTGGCCTCCTTGATTCGCATATCAGACAATGAACACTTGCCAAGCGTCACAATTTCCCTGCATAAGGCCCCAGCCTATGGGAATTACGTTGGAGAAGTATCGAATGAGCTACCTCCCATCCAACATCCTTGGTATCAGCATATCAAGGAATATCTACGAGATGGATCTACCCCTCGCTGAGGCAAGCCCGACTGAGAAAAGGCGGATCCATCGAATTGCTATGAAATTCTACCTGAGTGGAGAAAGTCCTCAGGACAGGATATTATTGGCTATCTCTCAAAGCTGATTGCAATGACCACGTCATGAGATTCTATCAATGCCAGATTCATGGGAATGCTATATATGCCCCTCCACAGGAACTCCACAATATGAGTTCGCTTTGGCCCTTCTTAATGTGGGGAATGGATGTTATCAGGCCCATTAAGCCTAAAGACAGTAATGGACATCGATTTATCTTCACCATGATCGACTACTTCACCAAGTGGGTAGAGGCAGCCTCCTTCCCTAGGGTTACCAAAGAAGTCATCATTGCTTTCATCAGAAACAATGTCGTTTGTCGATATGGACAACCAGAGGTGATTGTGTCAGACAATGCCAAGAACCTCAACAACAAAATGATGGAGGAATTATGCAGTAAATTCCACATCAGACATCTTAACTCTGTAATCTATCGTCCGAAGACGAATGGTGCTGTTGAAGCAGCTAACAAAAACATCAAGAAGATTCTGTAAAAGATGTCCGCAAACCACAAAGATTGGCTTGACCTATTGCCTCTTACTCTGTTAGCCTACAGAACCTCAATGTGCACTTCCACTGGGGCAACCCCCTACACTTTAACCTATGAGATGGAAGTAGTGCTCCCCATAGAAGTTGAAATGGAATCCCTTCGAGTGTTGGTAGACGCTCAACTTGATGAAGACCAATGGGTATAAGACAGGTATCACCAATTGTCTCTAATAGACGAAAGGCGAACCGCGGCTATCTTCCATGGTCAGTTATATCAACAAATGATCACCAGATCCTACAACAAAAAAGTCTGGCTACGGCAGTTTAAACAACATGACTTGGTTTTGAAGAAGATCATTGACAACCAAGATCAATCTAAGGGAAAATTCGCTCCTAACTGGTAGGGCTCGTTTGTTGTCAAGGAAGTATTGACGGGAGGCGCTCTCAAATTGAAAGAAATGGACGGCGATGAATTTCCACAACTCATCAATTCAGACGCCATGAAACGATACTATGTCTAAAGTTGCCATCAAGCAAACATCCTGGTGTTGGATCATCAGATCACCAGTCATTCCGGTTCTTTAACCCTCTTACCACATACAACTCTTCCACACTTTGCCCCTCAGGGAAAATATACTTTTCAAGCCAGCAACCTGGCTTCTCTGCGTTCCTATGACTTAGGTCATCCCACTACGGATTGAACCTCTCGCCTTTGCAGTTTGGCTACCCATACATGGGATCAAACTTCTCATACCTATAGTTTATCCTCAACCTAGGATTAAACTTTCTCCTCCCCACAATCTGACCTGCACATGGGATCACGCTTTTCACCTTGCCTGAGGGGCGAACTACGTTGACCTGATCTCCTCTTCAATAGGAGTACGTAGGCAACAATTTCATATGGCCCGGTCGCAATAAAATAAAAACAACAAAAACATTTCTACCCTCTTCTCCTCACAAAACAAAAAAAACAAATTCCTACACCATTTCTGCCACATACAGCATTGAACCTCTTACACCAGGTTCGAACTACGCAGACCTGATCTCCTCTTCAATAGGAGTACGTAGGCAGCCATTCATGGTTCGGTCTCACCCCTTACCAAAACACAAAACCTTGTCAATTGGTACTAGGATCACCTTTCAATCCACTACATTTCATTGGCTTCTGACCAAAGGGATGGAATTACCTTAACTCTTCCCAAATAGGAGATTTGGCGACCATCTAAGCTGCGGTCATACCTTGAAGAGCAACACCAATCCATAAGAGATGGAATTAAATAGGCTTCTCATAAATAGAAGTACTGGCGACCATCTGTGGTGTGGTCATTCTCAGAGAGGAAAGCCACAGTCCTCTCCACAATTACATGCAGAAACCAATCCCAAGACACCAAAGATGGTAGGGATACATACCGATCAATGATCCATTCTGAACTGTCCAGAGACAACTCAATGTCCGTCCATCCAGGAGGAATTCAAAATACATCAAGATCACAAGCCCTGAAGCAGCAGGAAAAATATCAAGCAAGTAGCAAAGCATATTTAAAAGGGAAGTGATCAAAAATATATTTCCCTGCTATATATATAATGTTGTTTGATATATACAATGTAAACTGTACATGACAAAATGGCTAAGCTAGTCTGTGCAGGAAAATACAAGCTCATCTACAAGTCAGGGTATATGCGAGCTAACAAGCCCAACATGGCATCCCTCTCAGAAGAAGGAGGCAAAGCTGTTGTCTCCTGTACGAGAATGTCCACAAGTCCTAACAGATCTGCAACCATCTGCATGGTGACCATATGCTCATCGATGTAAGCACTCATCTCTGCGATCATGCCAGTGGTAAGGGACCTCACTGCAGTACTATATGTGACGGCTACATCCCGGGTAGATATGGCACTATCCCGCTGAACTATCACTGCATCTCTGGCTGATTTGGCCTCATCTCGCTCAACAACAGCGACATCTCTGTGAGCTAATGCCTCGTCTCTCTCTAACAGAGCTACGTCTCTCCCATCAAGGGCAGTCAACATCAAAGATCGAGCCTGATCTCTCTCAAAGGTCATCAGATGAAGACTCTGCTCAAGGTACTATGCTGAATGTTTTATAACGACAGTGCTGGTACTGGGAGAATCTAGAGGAAATGCTGGCAACCCAGCAGCGGGCTCCTCCTCGATGTGGGAATCAATGTCCTCCATGGGCTCTACATCATCTGAATTAATATCCGGTATTGTGGATACTACCGCAGCCGATAAAATCTCTGTCTCCATCCATGTGGAATACTCTACAGAACAACCTGGATGACTAACAAAAAAATCAGCTATCTCACGTTGATCCCAACATGCATACACACAGGATCGATCCTCTGCTGAAAGATAGCGAGAAGCTGAACGCTGACCTATCGCCCCCTTGAAAGGATGAAAGTCCTGAAACTGGTCAAACTGCGACATCACGGCCAACGGGTGATAAGTAGTCATCCCCTCAAACTAGCTAGAGGGAGATAATCCATGCCCGAAGCATGAGTAATAAAGCTGTTTGGTGAGCTGAGCCCCGAGCACGGCAATATGACAAATGGAACTCTGACATCCGCCAAGAATATGGACCAAGACATAGCATCTATACACTCCGATGGCTGAAAGGAGTACGACATGGTTATAGTATGGGTGAACCAGTACCCATGTCGTCTAAGAGTGCCAATCGATTTCAAATCTGACATAAACCACACATATAGTATGACCGAGCTGCCCGTGAACACTCATGTCGGATAAGTACAGCAGTAGGCGGCTGACCGTAAGGTCTCTGCTATGATCATAGGTATAATGGTACGACCCTCCCTGAGAGCTCTCACCGCCATGATGACTCCGATGTCTATATCATCCATGTACCGTATCATATAGACATACGACAGTACGCACAACAGCAGTACATCAACCCTGGTTAGACGCCAATGATCCTCTAGTGTGGTGAAATCCCCAGAATGTCGTGAATAACTATCCTCAGAGCCAAATTTGTCAAACAAAAAATGCTAGGATATAACGTGGCTTGATGTAAGCTCATCATGTACCACCCTACGCCTCAATCCAGTGAGGGTCATGAACCGTCAACTCATGTCCCCCAAAGCAATATGCACGCAAGGTTTGTCCAGTGGCAGCATCGTCAACCGTGCATACTCCTCCAGAGTAGGAGTCAACTCATTGGTCCCAAATCAAAAAACCTACACCTCTGATACCCAATGCTCTAGCATGCCATCCACAAATCTTGTGGGAACCTGAAACATCAACAAGGTCATGCTATGCTGCAACAAATGATCTACGGTCACCATGTTTGATGGTGACATGCTATCATACCATGATCGCATACCTGATGACACCAATGATGGTGGGGTATGATCAATACAGCTAATTGTCGAAGAAGACATCTGTACTGGCCGTGTCATAAAACCATCCAGGGGTCAATGCTGAATATCTCTGGACATACATAAATATGCATAACATAATACATGCATTGCAGATAATAGATGGCAATATGATATAGGGAATGAAAAACTGCGCATACATTCCTAAGTATATAAACATCTAATACATCATCTCTATACAACTACAAATACATGGAAATGGGGCATAGACGCCCTATTACTAATAGAGGCCTATCAAAAGATATAGTGAGAATGGGGCACAGTCACCCAATAGCTAACAGAGGCCTATCAAAAGATATAACGAGAATACACATTTGAAGAAGACAATGGTGTCAATGTCTACATCATCAATCCTATCCACCTGATGTAACTCCTCCTGAGTCACTGGATCTCTATCAATAGGGATGTCAGACATATACAAATGAGGATCTACGCCAGCAAAACCAAATGGGTCGTCTGAGGGGTCAGCGCCTGAGCTAGAAGGATTAAACGAATCTGCCTCTGCCGGATCTCTGCCCAAATACCGGATAAAGAAATGTGACTGGACTAGTCATCGGGTCAAACTGTCAATCTGTGTCATATGAGTCGGATCTCGGACACAGGCTATCCAATCCATCATCATCACGGATCCTGGAACCATATCCCCCATGAACTGAGTGGCGCGGGACTGGGCTCCAATGGTACGAGGGAACCACCAACACTGGAACATCTCCTGGATGCAAGGCCCCTCTGATAATGTAAAGCCGTCAAAACCCAACAATGGGATGTCAGTGACGGGTGACTGCGATACAGGCCAATAACGCCTGGCAGGAGGAAAGATCGGCATACGAATCTCCCCTGTGGTGCTCCTAATAACACGTTCTCCTAAATAGAGCTCCCATCCTCCATCTGTAAAGAGAGGAACTCTCCGGGTGGAGATCATATACTCGACGACAGTCGGGTACCCATCCTCAAATCTGATGGCCAAATGTTCCCCAGAATAGGAAATCCATGTAATGATATCAGTTGTCAACAACTCCAGCTGCATGCGACAGTGAGTGAAACCCTCAGCTACAAGGACCTCCACCAAAATGGAATGATGACATCGTTGTCCTCGTGGATAGGTATCTAAACCTAACACACTCACAGGACGCAAGCATGGGAGCCTCTCATAGGCCCAAAATTGCCAAAATAATGGCAAAACATCTGCGGTCAGTAAACACTCTTAACCTATAAATAGGAAATGACAAGAGAAATACTCACCAGCAGAAATGGGTAGAATCCTAGCCAAGCCTCAATCAAACCCTGTAAGCGCATATGCATGCCCCGGAGGAAATAGGTAAAGGTGTAGGAACCCCAATCATACTCTCCAATACGGTTCACATGACGCGTGGCGCTGATCAAAGCGAACGACATCGTAGAAGAGTTATCTGCTATGAAGCAGCCTCTAATGATCATTAGGAACAATCGCCGAAGAATGCAATCCCTGACTCTGACATCATCAGGCATGGGCTCATTCAAAAAAGCTCGCCATAACATCTACGCCAAAGGACTCGCGCAGACGCCCCGCCCTCAGCGCCCGCGCGTAACTCCTAACAAGGATCCGACGGTGAAGAGGGGTAATATTCGCCATGCAAGGCACTGGCTCCCCTCCAAACTCCATACCTGTGATAAACCGCCAATCCATCGGCGTCATCATCACCTCACAGTCCAACAGATGGAGTGACTGAGTCTGATGAAACCATCGTTCAGACAATGCCCTAAGGTAACCCCAGGGACAACGACGGGGAAGGATGGAGAAGAATGCCCCGAATCCCCAATCATGCACTACCGCTTTGTAATCAGGATGAAGAGCCTGATACATGGAGTGTATGCTAAACCAATTCCCTCGAGGCTGTGTGAAGCCGGGAACCTGTATGAAATGTAGATCAACTTCAGAACCCTTTAATCCTCATCAATAGGAAAGAAGGAAAATCAAGATCTAACGCCATACCTCGTTAGCATGCAAGTACATCAAGGGATGTCTGCTCAAGTCACCCAGAAGCTTTGGGTTCGCCACCTGAATACAAGGGAACCCTACGGGGAATATGTGCAGCAGGAGCGGGGTCCTCAATCGGAATATCCTCATCCTTGTCCTTAACGTCTGGTACGTCAGCCCTGATTGGACGAATCACGGCCTCCACCAATCGACGAGGCTGTCTGACAGAACGGGGTCGAGGCACTTCAGAAGCCCTCCGCCGTATACTAGAAGTAGTCCTGCGGGAACTACTCAGCTGATTCGGATCCATAATATCTGGACAACAAGTCTCCAAATCACCTCAGAAAGGGTGTGGAATTTCCTTACCTGGAGCTTTTTAAAATGCATTTTATGAATACATACATGCATCCATTACTTTAACATACATCTATAGTGGAGTTAAAATTGCATGACTATTTAAATGCCTATATTTTGGAAAATTTTTCCATAGTCCCCTTTGAAAATAGGACTATCCACATAGACATAGGCATGACTAGGTGGCCATTCAGTAGCACACCTGCCCCAAAGTCATATAAATAACATATGCATTAAAAATCAAAATCATCCATGCATAAGGTTAACCTCAATATCAGGAGTACTTTTCCTTTCTACCTTTTGCTCATTAGACTTTAAATAGGATAAAAATAGCAGAACAAAGTGCCAATTTGACTGTCTCAAAAGTAAAAAAATTTCACATCATTATGTTCAGCATTGTTTAATACTAACATTTACTGTGTTGAATTTATTAAGTCATTTGTGCATACATAATCACTACTACCAGGATAGTGCAGAACACTTGTACGATGACAGAATTTGCAAAAAATAGCCCGAACTCAGCAGATCTGAA
The DNA here is from genome assembly GCA_020205605.1 of Panax ginseng. Taxonomy (NCBI): domain Eukaryota; kingdom Viridiplantae; phylum Streptophyta; class Magnoliopsida; order Apiales; family Araliaceae; genus Panax; species Panax ginseng. The sequence continues at coordinate 59,440,254 of CM035143.1, read as the reverse complement.
GGAGGCTCTCAGATTTTCCTATGCGAGACAAGTTGAAAATGACTTGTGAGACTAACCTGCTGGATTATAACATCCACGGTTGGCCGCAGGTCCATCTGCGACTAAAGCGGGTGTACCTGCGACACCCTTATATGGGCCCCACCCCTCCGGCTCGGTCTAGTTCGAGTTGTAACGGAGTTCTCACAGACTAGAAAGGTCAAATCGAGAATAAAAATGCTACGCGATTGCACAAAACAGCCTGCAATCCTGGTCTTCTCAGATGGAACTTTGAGTCTGTACATCACTCATTGGTAGTCACCCGAACACAAGGTATACCCTGCTAATGATCTCATTTGTTACAAATCACATCCGACAATACCTTGTACAGGTCCAATGCCACCAACTCCGGGTCATTACCCTAAAAGATCAATGTGATCCCCAACGGGGGTTACAATGTAGATCCCCGACAGGGGTTACAACGTGAAGCCCTGGCAGGGGATTAAAATGCACATTCAGCCATTGACACACATATCAACGAAGGTCAAGCAGCCTTGATGTTATCTCAGTCGATGGCGATTAAACCTATCGAAGCCCGAGAGCTATTCGAGGATTTCATGCTCGATTACTCATATTCTCTAGTGGATCCCCGGCCGGGGTCACAACGCAATGCTCCGTTGATTTACACGTCAGCAAAGGTCAAGCAACCTTGACAATCTACCCACAGAGTATTAGCCATTGATTCAAATGTCAGCGAAGGTCAAGCAGCCTTGACAATCTATCCCACAGGGATTTCATCCATTGATTCATATACCGGTGAAGTACAAGTTGACGAAGGTCAGGCATCCCTGACGACATTTCTAGTTGGCAGTAAATCAAACAGAATCTTGACATGTCCTGGCGATACCAACCAGGAAAGGTCAAACGTCATCAAAGAGGATCGATGATGGAATATGTTATACACATCCTCAAAAAGATTTATCCCCACAGATCTCTTACACATAAGAGGTACATCTTCAGGATCAAGTCGTTACCAAGGATCAAGGAATTTGGTGATAAACCCAACATCAACATCCTAACAGATTCGGATTACACATCAAATCTGGTCATCATTGCCAATCCCCAGTTAAAGCAACGGAGAACCGGCAATCATCCCCAGCATGTTGCGCTACAACCCCGTACACATGCATCATACATTTACATCATGTTGCTACATATAGTATCATATTTGTCTTGTTACATTTCAAGTGTCTAGGATTCTTTATCCTACCCATGCATTGCATTGCATGAGTATGATAAAGAGGGGCATCTGTAGACACTCAAAATTTTTTGTATACCTGTCACAAACATTGTAGGAGGACAGATTCGTCTTTCAAGAGGGAACCCTGGAAGACAATCCATATCTATTCTGAATACTACCGAAAGTTCGGCATCAACCCCAGAACACACATTGGGAGTAACAATTCCAACCTCGGAGATAACCCTGACGTGTGCAGATCTAATACCGGAACACACACCGAAGAAGACCAATTAATCTCGAAGATAACCCTGAGGTATCCAATCTCAGTCCCAACCATGGGAATAGCCCCCAACCTTGGTGATAACCCCAAGGAATGCAGTTCCGGCGATAACCCCGAAAATGCTTGTTTCAAATGCAACCAGCATCAATATCGGGGCTCACAACGAGACACCTAGTACCAAACCCAGAGATAACACCGGGAGGACAGGCACACCTTAGAGTTGACACTGAGGACTTTCAATATTTGCAGCAGTCCAATCTCAGTGAATCCCTGAGCAACGTCTGCTTTATCAGCCCAAACCGGCGATAACACTGGTGAGGGGCCACCTCATCATCTTGCCAACGCGATGCCACATCACGTCGTCTCAACATTTTATACACACATCTCTACACAACGATGTCCCATAAGAATCAAGGAAAACCAATCCCAAGTGACTATTGTGCGGGGTGACGGATGGAATTTGAAGCTTAAAGATCGGAGGGCATCGTCCCATCTTCAATGACTTTATACAAACTCTAATCCCATGCCATTGTACAACTCTCGACAATGGCAGTCCGAAATAGATCCAATATACCTCAGTCGGATGCCCGAATTGCAATTCTGAAAGTTTGAGTGGACATTACATTGCCTGAGTGCACGTACTACGAGACGACCCGACAGAAAAAACCGGGCAACTGGGAAGCCTCAGTACACACTGCCGGGTCGAGCCAGCAGTACACACTGTATTGAGCCAGCAGTACACTGCAGCCCCCTCTATAAATAGAGGGCTTGGGGTGGCCATTTTGAGAAGAGAAAAAGCGAGGAAGCCCTGTCAAATTTGCTCCGTACTTACAATATACTGAGTTCCTCCCCATTTTAAACACATGTGAGCTCATATATAGCTACTTTTGTACCTACAAAAGCTAATGTTTACCCACTTTAAAGATATAGAAGTCTTCTTTGGCAGCCCACTGTAAGCCTTCTCACACACTTTAAAGTCTTTCTCTTCATCTTTGCACACACCATTCTTCACATTGAGAGTCGTGTTGTGTGAGTTTGCCCAGACTTCGGTCCGTGGTTTTATTTCTGTTTGTATATACTTATATATATGAATTGTTTTCGAACTCTGTTCGATGAGCCTGGATTTTACATCCAGTGCATTTATTTATATATATATATATATATATATATATATATATATATATATATATATATATATATATATATATATATATATATTATCCCACCTAGAGTTTACTTCGTGGTGGTTAATCGATTTTACAGCTTTCTTTACGTTTCGTCCTGCCTGGAATTCACTTTGTGGCAGTTGATTGCTTTGTACAGCTTTATTAATATTTTGTCCCGCCTGGAGTTTCCTCTGTGGCGGTTGATAGCTTTATTTTATATTTCTGATCCCCCATGGAGGTGCTTCGTGGTGCCTAACCCCTTCCCTCCGCATAACCAAGCCCCTGGACCCTAATGAATCTTGGTTTCATCGAATTCGCTTAGCGTTGTCACATCATCGGGTCAATGTAAACCTTTTCTCTGCTATGTTGGTACAACCATTTAAAAAACTAATCGGCAACTCTTAAAATCCATCATCGACATTATACATATCGGACCTTTTTCACTTGTTTTTTCAAACAAATCTCACCTAAAATGAGAACACCAAAGAACAAGTAACAGAAAGGGACATCTAAAAATCCCGACATCGACAAACGGCACAGGATCGACAAAAGAGTTATGTGGATCTTCATCGAAAGGACGTAGAATTTAATATTGGGGATCATATATTGTTACGTATTCCTCCATGGAAGGGAGTTACAAGATTTGGGAAGAGAGGAAAGCTCAATCCAAGATTTGTTGGTCCATTTGAGATTCATGACCGAATAGGAAATGTGGCCTATAGACTCGCATTACCTCCAAGCATGTTTCGTGTTCATAATGTTTTTCACATATCTATGCTTCATAAATATGTGAAAGACCCGAACCACATTATTGAGTTAGAACCGAACGAGATAGCCGAAGGTTTAACGTACGAGGAGGTAACTGTTAAGATCTTGGATAGGAAAGATCATGTCCTACGCACCAAGGTTATACCACAAGTTAAGGTTTTATGGAGAAACCGTGCTATTGAAGAAATGACCTAGGAGTTAGAATCAGAAATGAAAGCGAGGTATCCTCACCTTTTCGAAACACCAGGTACGTACTTCAATTTTAAGGACAAAATTTCATCAGAAGGGAAGGTTGTAAGACCCAACTTTTTAATGAATAAAATCAAATTTCCTCTATTTATTATTTTGAATAATAAATTGTTAATTTGATATAATACTTTGGTTATGGGTGAAATGTGAAAATTTTGCAAAATAAGCAAGTGGATATAAAGTATTCATTTTGTCGGGGAATATTCGTTTGGTCGTAGAATATTCTTTCTGTCGGGGAATATTCGTACGACGGCGCAGCCATTTGTGGGCCCCATAACGGATAACAATGAAAAAATGACAAGTTTGAGTTTTTATAAATAACGGCGTAATGGTTACCGTTAACACTATTGGAATACCTGGTGGTTAAAATACAGTAATACGCATGGTTGCACAGTATTTTTGAAATTATTGATTCTTACGTAAGAAGTCACTACTCAATAATTGTTACACTAATTACTGTTCAATATTTTATTTTATTGGTTCAATAATTGCTACGTTGATATTTTATATTATTGTTGTTTTAATAATTGTCACTGCACAGTATCTCCATTATCAGATCAATAATTCATATTATTTGAATAATATTATTAGATAGCATTATTGGCAATGTCTAAGGAAGTTATGTCTAGGAAAGGGGTTTGGTCACATAATTGCGCGCCAATAAGGAGAAATCCTTATCGGAAAGCCCCTCTTTTCTAGGAACGACCTGGTTGTCATAATTATAATTTTGTAATATTATTTGTGAATAATTAGTTATTGATTTATATGATAAGGAAATATTTATTTTATGTGGATATAAATGATGGATATATTTATTTTATGTGGTTATAAATGAAGGAATTAATGCTGAGGTGTTTTATCAGTATTTTATCGGAATGGAGGTTTTGAAAATCGTCCGTATATAGATTTCGGTCATTTTTCGTTTGGAATTTGAAAAATCTTAAACTTACAATGTTGTAGAGAATTAAATTTCCTATGGAAAGCACATGAGATTCGAATTTTTCTGATAAAAGGACTATTTATTATGAATTGTTGAAGTTTCAGAAAATAAAATATTTTTATTAAGAATATGGTGGGCCCCACTTTTGGTTGGTGAATACTGAAATGTGCTAGAATTTATTTTCAAAAGTGGTGGGCTTGAATAGTAGCAGGTAAAGCCATCAGGTAGCAAGTTAGTGTGCTATGGCGTTCTAAGCATTTTCCTATAAATAGGTGCTTAGTTAGAATTGAAAATCACACCGTAAAACAAGTTTCTCTATTTTTTCTCTATATTATCGAGTTTATTTTGTGAGTATTTAGATACTTTGTGAGTTGTTATTCATCGATTGCAAGTTTCCTTCATTTTATATCGATATTCCGATCATCAATCTTCGATATTTTGAGGTAAGGGATGTTATTTTCTTCCTAATGATGTTATTCTTTCAATATCATTATACCAAATAATTGGTATGGATTTTATTATGGAATTTCTACCTTTTGTGTCTGGGGTTACTATTCACGATATCGCATACTATTCATTTAATACTGACTATTCAATCGAAAAATAAAATTTTCTCCTTTTGTCCAAGATGTTTATTATGGTTACTATCTTTGATTGTATCCATGTTTTGATCTTTATTTTGAATTCTCGCTTTCACAATTAGTTATTATGGAGTATTTTTAAACTTGGATAAACTAAAGTACGAATCCCTAATCTTTGATCTTTTATCTCACTAGATTCGTTTTCTTTAAGATATTTTTCATCATCCTATATCCTAAATGATGATATTACTGAATATCTTTGGCCTGTAGTGCAAAGATTAATGATTACCTAATGAATATCTTTGGCTTATAGTGCAAAGATGAATGATTATCTAATGAATATCTTTGGCCCGTAGTGCAAAGATGAACAGGTGTTGAGATGAACATGACCAACTGGTGATATAAATGAATATCTTTGGCCTGTAGTAAAAAGATGAATATTTGATTCAAGATGTATATTGATTGATGTTACAGGGATAAAATATTGATGATGGACTTTTAAATCTTAGAAGATAGTTGAATTCTTTCTATACTTGACTCTTCTAATGGATTGTTGTTTCCGCTGTAGTTGTTGATCTAAAACTTGTTGTCTGTTATATTTTATCAGATTTTTCCCTTTTAAAGACTAATGATAATTTGTTGTATATTATCTGAGTCATAATATTCTTTACTGGTCTAGTTGAGCTCACCCTTTCCTTTTTGTTCCATTGTTCTTCTCAAGATGAGAGAATTTAGCAGGAACTAGCCAGGGTATAGAGTGATGATTCAAGATAGTTGTTTTAGTAGTCTTCACTATTTTGTAAAATAGTGTATCAATAATTGTAATGAGGACTCCTTTTGAGTTTGTATACTGTCTATTAGACAATATTTGTATTCAAACTCACAGTATATGTGTTATCGTATTTTGCACGACAATTGTATTACTGAAGTTGTATTTATTTATGTACCATGTATTTGGAAAATTAGAATGGGTGATGTATACCTATTTTGGAGGCATCACAAACTACATCACATTTTCCAGATTCATCTCGGTCAAAGAATGTCAGAAAACTAGTACATCCAGTTTTTGGGTTTTCTAGAAACGTTAAGTCAGGCTCGGATGGCTACTTTGACCTTCTATTACTTGCAATCTTTTGATCGTTAATACGATCTAAAGACATAAATATAAAGTACATATGGCAGGCTACACATTGGTTACAATAACATCCATTGACATTCGGTTGTCGGGCCACTTTTTGTGTTCTTGGATAGTTTTTGAAAAACTTTATTTTTAAGGCCTTTGATGCTATGGATCTATGATAGATCATCATAGATCATCATGAAATATCATCTAGCATGAATCTAAACACATAAACACAAAATTTACCTTAGCATACAAGATCAAAAGTGAGTTTAGGGTTTATACCTCTCTTGACCAATCCTTGATCTTAGCTCTCCAAATCCGTTCTTGGTGTTCTACGAGGTTATTTAGTGACTGATTTACTTAGAAAATTCGGAGATTAGGAGAGAGAATGAGTTTGTTGAGAGTAAGATAGCAAAATGACTAAGTTAAATGGACATTCTCTCTCTTTATCTCTTATAATTAGATACAATGTATCTATAATGACTAGGTGTCAATGTTGGATCAGTTTATGGCTGAGGCAAGAGTCAATTGGTTGCCTTTAGTTGGTCGCCAACTAAAGGTTTAGCAAATTTTACAAGTAACCTAATAAAAAATCTATAAAGGGCATTTTGGTTATTGTTCTTGTAATTTTAATGGCATTCTTGACTTTTGTTCAAACCCTTAGGTTCTAACCCTAAAGTTCTAACCCTAAGGTTCTAACCCTTAGGGTTTTAATTAGAAAATTAAGTTAACAAAAATATAATTAGAGTTTCTTAATTAAATTAGGGTTTTCTAATCATATTAAAGTTTTATAATCACATTCGGGCTTGCTAATTAGGATTAGGGTTTCCTAATTGGGGTTTAGGATTCCTGAATTTAAAATTAGGGTTTCTCGACATACGATTAGGGTTCCTAACTGAGCGTTAGGGTTTCTAAACATGAGATTATGGTTTCTAATCCCTTATTAGGGTTTACTAATTTTAAACCTTATCCGATCAATCATTGATCAAAATTTCTATACAGTAGAAACACGTACTCAACAATACAATTATTTGAAGTGTATTTTCTATTGAATCCCTATCCGAACTTAGGGTAAGGATTTTAATTCTTAGTTAAGCACAACTCTACTCTTATTTCTCAGTCAATACACAAATTGACTAATTCTCAAAACTAGTATCATAGATACACCGTACAATATTAACAGTCAATATTAATATTAAATAAAGAAAAATTATTCAAAAAATTTAGATTATTCGAAATCCGGGGTTATCTCAGATTCAAAATTTATCTGATAGTTGCTACCATTTCTAGAATTTCTTTTTCAAACATTTCTAGACTTTTTATTTCTGTCAGTCACACAGACTTAGAAACTTTGTTTTAGATATGAGATAGGGGATCACCCTACTCAATATCCTAGGAGTATGCATCTCATCCTACTAGTGCTCAAATGCACCCAAATTAATGTCAATTTATTATTGACCAAACTTCGATCCCTTACGGGATACCCAACTTCAGTGTATGATGTCTTACCAAAACAATTTGGTTTGACACAATAATTTATGCTCAATAAACAATATCATTTGAATAAACAATTCATTTCTTAGTTATGATGAAGCTATAGCAATAACAGTACAATAAGTGGTAATTCAAGTTTAGGTTTTATTAATCATATCAAAAGCAATTCAAGATAGAAATCTTATTCAACGAATAAACATGTTTTGAGAATTGTGTAAGTAATAATTTGGAAAAGTAATTAGGGTATAGGAAACTGGCTTGAGCATAGATCATTCAAGCAATCCTATTCGATTCGTTAATAAACACCTAAGATGTTCATTCATTTAAATCTAACACATTAGTATTGATAACAATACTCAAATATAAAATTTGCATATGGTCGGGTTAAATTTGATATGGTTTCGGTGTTTAAAGACTTTACCTAATATTAAATAAGTTGATAAATTGACTAAATTCTATTTATAAGCTTTATTATATTTTTATATAATTTAAATATCCTTTATAATAATTTCTAAAAGCTTATAATAATTTTTAAGTATTTATTTATCCCTTAAATGATTTTTAATTCATTTATTTCCTTCTCTAAACAATTAATAATTACTTAGAGTATTATAAAAACTTTGTTTACTATTTTTAAATAATTTATAATAATTTATTATGATTTTTAAATCATTAATAGTATTTTTCACTAATTATTTATTATTTATAAGTAATTATTCTAATTACTTTATTATTAACTTAACTATTAATTATAACGCCCCGAAATCCGATCTATCTTCACACCCGGATTCCGTTCGTCACGAGTACATCATTCATCCAAGATACATCATTATATACTGAAATATAACAACAAACACTCAAATCTCAGGTTCTGGAAACCTTATAATCTCTTTCATTACAAATAATGGTAATTATATTATTCATTTCATCTTACAAGAGTGACTTTTATCCGCCACCAAGGATATATAACAGTTCATTAAACTAGTCTATAATTCAATTTCATCTTTTTACATTACAAGTCTTCACTTGATCTTCTCGTTCATTCACCTTCTGAATGGTACTTCATCTGGATACCGTCTGCTTGATCTTTACGGGATCCTTAAGTTCTTCTAACCTTGTTCGCTAAAAATTGTTTTTCATTTAAAGCAAGAGTGAGCATTCAATTGCCCAGCAAATCATAACAGTTTAACAAACAACTTCAGAATTAAAACATTTTTTTAGAACTTCTATAACCGAACAAAGGTTATGAAGCAGCTTGAATAATAAGAATAGTCTCGATTCCTATCATCTTAAAACATCAGTCACTTTTACTTTGAAATACTTTTGTTCCTCGACCTTTTTCATAAACATCCTGTATGGCTAGAATCATTAGCACAGACTTAACAATAATGGTTCATGTATAAACAGAACATACTTGTATTGAACAGCTCAATCACATAACAGTTCATATCATAGAAACACTGAAGTGCTCAAATTGTGGCTCAAGGCCTCATACATTCTACCACCTTGTACAATATCACACATTCTCACATAGACAGAACTTCTCAAGTTCAACATCTTAGAAGTTTAAGAAACTAGCATTCATGCAATATGAAGGAGAAACCTTCATTACATGTACTATCCAAGTCTTAGATGAGAGTCACATTTTTGAATGATATTTCTATAAATTTCCTGGTGTATTCTTGAAGACAATTCTTAGCCTACCCCTAGAGCGTTAAAATCGAATTTTGTATTGACCCCAGTACAAAACTCATTTCTAAAACCCTCAAATATTTTCTTAACCCAAAATGAACGTGTAATGTGCCAAAGACGTTGGCTCGGGCTGTTGAAGATTACGATCGTACCATTCAATATCATCGTGGGAAAAGTGAACGTGGTAACTGACACGTTGAGTAGAAGATCGTATGCGAGTGTCATTTCGTATAACTTACAAATGATGGAGATAGAGTTAAAGACTCTAGGGACCCACGTGAAGATAATGAATATACGATTAGAATCGACTTTAATCGATAAAGTTAAAGCCGCTCAAGCTACATACTCAGAGCTGATGAATGTGAAGAAGAAGGTTCAAGAGGGCGTTATTCTAGAAGTAAGAATCGATGAAGAGAGGAAATCTCAACCCTCGATTTTATTGGCCCATTTGAAATCCTTGATCGAGTAGGAACTGTGGCCTATAGACTCGTTTTACCGCCAAGTATGTCGCGTGTTAATAATGTTTTTTTTATGTATCGATGTTACGTAAATATGTAGATGACCCGAACCACGTTATTAAATTAGAACTAGACGAGATAGCAGAAGATTTAACGTATGAGGAGCTACGTGTTAAAATCTTGGATAAGAAGGATCGTATTCAACACTCAAAGGTTATACCTCAAGAGTTAGAATCTGAAAAGAAGTCAAGGTATCCTCATCTCTTCTAAGATACAGTGCACGTACATAAATTTCGAGGGCAAAATTTCATAAGGTGGGGAGATTGTGAGACCCCAAATTTTATGAATAAAGATTTAAATTTCTCGAAATATTTTTTTAAATATTATGGTGTGGATTTGATATAATTTTATAATTGTGGGTAATATTTATAAATTTTGCAAAGTATGCAAGTTGTTATAAAATATTCGTTTGGGTGGGAATATTCTTTTTATCGGGGAATATCCGTGACGATGGCACAATCATTGGTGGACCCCATGGCGGAAGTATTGTCGTAGTTAGAAAAGCCATGTAATTATCTTTTATAAAAATAACTACGAAAGTGTTACCGTTAAAATTGTTGAACTACCCTAGTAAAAGTACAAGATGTCTGCTGTGGTTGCATAGTAGCACACCAGATTGATTATTGATGCTTACGTAAGAAGTCACTCGCTTATACTCAATTATTGCACACAGAATTCACGATCATATCTCTCATATTATTTAGTATCATCTGCATAATATTTATTATTATTAAATCAATAATTGAGACGGCAAAGTTATTCATATTATTATTTGCAATATTGACAATGTCTAGAAGTTCTGTCAAGGAGAGGCTTGGTCACCTAATTGCGCGTCAATAAAGAGAAATCCTTATCGGAAAGCCCCCTCTTTCTTGGGAACGACCTGGTTGTTAAATATTGTGCGTTATAATATTAATGATGAATATGTTCGTGTTGATTAAAAATGAAATTGATAGTTCCATTGTGTTGGGATTATTAGTGTTAGTGGAAATTGACATTTATTTTGATAATAATTAATGTCTGGAGGTTATATTGACCAATCAGGTATTCGGGGCACTTTTCGTGTCGAAGTACTATTCATGGGTTACCATTCATGGGTTACTATTCACCCGAATACTATTCATTCTAGTATTGTTCACTCAGGTATTTGGGACACTTTTTGTGTCGAAATACTATTCACCCGGTTACTATTCACTCTAGTATTGTTCACTCGGATATTTGGGACACTTTTCGTGTCGGGGTACTATTCACGGGATACTATTCACACGAAAAATATATTTATTTTCGGTCCAAATCATTTTTGGGTACAATATTATTCCATGAGGAGATGTGATAATTTTTTAGACCGTTGGTTGAAGTTATAATAGTAAATCAATATGGACGTTGGTTGAAGATATAATAGTAAATCAATATGGACCGCTGGTGAAAAGTTATAATAGTAAATCAATATGGATCGCTGGTTTAAAGTTTAATAGTAAATCAGTATGGACCGTTGTTTTAAGTTTAATAGTAAATCAATATGGATCATCCGTTTGAAAGTAAATCAATCTGGACCGTTCATGAATTAGTTACTATTCAGTCCATTCTCCTATAAATAGAAGCTCATTCTTTCATTATTTCTTATGAATTCACTAAAACTCTAGAGAGAGGAACTATAGAGAGAAAGAAGAAAAGTATTCTGCTACTTCACTACTCCAGTATTCAGTTTTTCTAAGGTAAGGGATATTATTTGTTGTACTCGTAAGGGGTATTATTTCTTTCGTATTCATGAAGAGAGTTTATGTTATTCCATTCTTTATTATTATGTTGGAATAACCTGTTCATGTGAAGTACCGCATACATAGTGAAATTCTTCTATTATTCCATTCTTTATTATTCTGTTGGAATAACCTGTCTGTGCGGTCTATCGCAAGCCTGGTGAATTCTATTGTTATTCCATTCTTTATTATTCTGTTGGAATAACCTGTCTGTGCGGTCTATCGCATGCCTGGTGAATTCTGTTGTTATTACATTCTTTATTATTATGTTGGAATATCATGTCTGTGCGAATTACGCTTGACCTGGTTCCATTCTTTATTATTCTGTTGGAATATCCTGTCTGTGCGGATTACGCATGACCTGGTTCCATTCTTTAGTATTCTGTTGGAATAACCTGTCTGTGCGGATTACGCACGCCTGGTGAATTTTTCTATTATTCCATTCTTTATTATTCTGTTGGAATAATATGTCTACGTGGATTACCGCATGGCAGCAAAAATCCATTTGCGGTTTCATATATTTTATTATACTCAGTTGGTTAAAGCTTTGACTTCTATACTCCATGAAATTAGTGGAATATCCTTGATATTTGCGCTTCATCCAAGATCTTTTCATGGAAATATTCTTCCGAGCATTCTTGAATTTTACTCCACAAAGCAAAGATCATGTTGACAATTTGGACGTTATTGAGTTCAGGATAAATTAACTTATAAATCTTTAAAATTTATTATTGAACTTGTTTAATTGAATTGTCATCATCCTCATGCTTATATTATGTTGAAAGTCATCTTTGGCTTATGTGCATAGATGGACTTGGTATGATTATGACCAGGGATTATTCGGTATAATCATGACCGTAATGTGACGAATGATGTGATAAAAGTCCTCATTGGCCTGTAATTCATTGATGGACAATCGTTGGTATGATTATGACCAGGGATTATTCGGTATAGTCATGACCATTGATGATTACATGAATATCCTTGGTCGTGGTGCAGGGATGATTCGATTTTATTTATTAAGCTGAGTCTCAGCGATAAAGTTGATGAAAAACTTTTTAAATCATAGAAGATAGTAGATTTTATACTTTACTTGACTCTTCTAATGGATTGCTTATTCCGCTGCAGATTTTGATCTAAAATTTATTGTCTATTATATTCTATCAGTTGTTATATTGTTGAAGGCTAATGATAATTTATTCTGCATTATCTTAGGCATAATATTTCTTACTGGGCTAGTTGAGCTCACCATTTTGCTTTCATTGTTCTCTTCAGGAAATGAGAACGTAACTGGGACTAGTCGAGAAACAGAGTGATGGTCCTAGATGGTGCATTTGTAGTCCTCACTATTCTGTGAAATAGTGTGATAATAAATGTAATGAGGACTCCATTGAGTGTGGATATTGTCTAGATGATAATATTTGTATTAAAACTCACAGCCTATGTTTTGTCGTATTTTACACGATTGTTGTATAATTAGTTTGTATTTGTATTCAGTACCTTGTATCTGGCGACCCAAGATGGGTGATGTATACCTATTTTGGGGGCGTCACATGCCTGATCTGCTGCTTATAGTACGCAACTTAGTTTTATCTTTTATACCGAAACCTATCATCATTAAGATCATTCTATCGATTAGAATAATATATCATACCACATAATATTGCTTATTGCAGTCAGCACATTACCTATTCACATTATCACACATAATCAACAGTCCTTGAATCACAAACGAACATTAATACAGTCAAAATATTTAAGTACATATCATTTTCTAAAACATGTCGGTGTACCGACGGCTTTATCGGGTAATTATCGACTCTAGGACTCTTTCCCAAAGTTCAATATCTATAAGTATCAGTCATATTATTTTTAAATGACTTATAATAATTTTTAAACATTTATTATAATTTATCATGAATTTTCAAACATCAGAATCATTATTAAATGATTTAAATATTAAACAATTCTATTATCATTAATATTTAATTAATATTAAACTATTAATGAAACCATTGCTAAAATGTTAAAGTTATTTATAATAACTCAAAATACTTTTAAAGTATTATTATTACCCTTAAATGATTTTTAAAAGAATTAAAATCATTTTAAATAATTATCAATAATATTAAAGTATTAATGTATTATTTATCAAAATATTAAAAGTCATTAATTATAATTTAAAATATTTTTAATTTATTTATATCCTTTTAAATGATTTTTAAAGTAATAAAACCATTTTAAAACTATTTATTTAATATAATTATTAAATAAATTTAATATTATTAATATTAAATTAATAATCATTAATATTAAATTATTAATGAAATTATCCTTTAAATATTAAAAGTTATATTTTATAACTTAAAATATCTTTAAACACTTTATTTTCATTTAAAATAATTTTATAATAATAAAATCATCTTTAAACTAATTTATTTAATATAATTATTAAATAACCTTAATATCATTAATAATGAAATTTACCTTTAAATATTGAAAGTTATATTTTATAACTTAAAATACTTTTAAATAACTTATTTATTATTTAAAATGATTTTTAATATAATAAAATCATTTTTAATTTATTTATTTAATTCATTTATTAAATAACTTAATTATCATTAATATTAACTTATTAATGAATTTCATCAAAAAATATTAAAAGTCATTAATATAACTTAAAATATTTTCTTATATCATAATATAATTTTAATAATTTTTCATGTATTAAAATTATTTTTAAATAATTTATTTAATATTATAATTAAATAAATTAAATACCTTTTAATATTCTAAAAATATCAAATATTTATGAAATATATTCAAAATAATTAAAAACTAATATTAGGACTTTAAAATAATTTTTAATAATTTATTTTGTATTTTTAATAATTAAAAACTAATTTTTCTATTTATTTAATAAAAATAATTAATTTAATAATTAATATGTCGCTAAAGGGGTGCCTATAACGACATAACTGTCACTATAGGTGTTCTTCGTGTTCTTGAGCTTAACCCAGAAAAACATGTCAGTGGTCAAGATGTCAAGTTTGACCAACAATTTCTCCATGAACCTAAGGTATTCTGGTCAGCCTAAATTGTTTGCATTGTAATATAAATGCAATACTACCATTAGAAATCGATAACATGGCCATAACACAACAGATCAGAGAGTTATTAGCAATAGAAAATCTTGTCAGACATGTTCTTGAGGTTCTGGGTTGTCCAGAAACTCAAGGGTCCTACTTTGAAGCTTTGGATCTTTGATTCTGAGCTTAGTTAATGTGATCTAACAGTTCAGTCATGTAGTAGAGATGTTAAGGTACAAATATCAAGCACTATATCATATTAAAAACATCACAACTAAGAGATTTTGGCTGGTCAAAGAGCCGGTAAAGATTTGTTCTTAAACATTTTTGGGTTTTCCAGAAATGTTCGTGAGCAGTTTCGTCAACCCATGTTTGACCAACACTCAAATCGATTCTGTTAAGAATCTAGGTGATATAAAGACTTTAGTATGTAGTATTCATGTCAGTCTACAAGTATAAAACATCAACATGATCAAAACACTTAACAACAGCAAGATCAAGCACCTGCAAAATCAACATCGTCAGCGTTTCGGGAAATTGCAAATTTGCTTGTAAATGTAGGTTATCCCACTTTGACTACTTATAACTTTTAATCTACAACCGATATGGACCTGATTCAAGTTTCATATCAAAGATCTCATGACATACTACATCTTCAAACATTTAAACAACAAAAACACATAACATAATGAGATTTACAGGGTCTAACATTCGTTGTCAGGCCACAAAAAAAAAAATTCCCAGATTTTGAAAAACTTAAATTTCGAGCACTTTGATGTTATGGATCTAACATGTGCCAACCCAGATCACTTATAGACACTACATAGAACATATTACAACACATAAACATAACTTCTAACACATCAATCAAGATCAGATTTTCGGTTTAGGTTTTATACCTCTCATGATCAATTCTTGATTCTAGGCTCTTGATTGGTTATGAAGCGATGAGTAGAATGTGTTTTGGGAATTTGGTATGCAATAGAAATTCGTGGGTTAGAGAGAGAATGGTCTAGGTTGAGTGTAAGTGCACAAATGGGACTTAAAGGTGAACTTTTCTCTCTCTAATCCTATATATATATATATAACTTGTAATGAAATTGACTGAGATTTTCGGCTGATGTGCATTGAATTATGTCACATGGGGTTAGTGAGAGTGGTTGAACAACCTCAACTTCGCTAGATTTACAAGTTAGCTCAAATAATGCACAAAAGGGTAAAATGGTCATTGGCCTTATGATTTTAAAGGTATTTTGGTAATCTTGGCAAACCTTTAGGGTTTGACCCTTAGGGTTTAACCCTAAGATTTAGCACAAAGTGTTGTCGGATTTCTAATTTAGGGTTTGAAAATGTAACATTTTAGTTTTCTAAAAATGTAATTTAGGGTTTCTTAATCATGCTTAATTTCTTAATCTTATAGAACATGAACTCTAGATTATAGATTCACTAATTATCATTAAGACCTATAATTAGCAATTTAGGGTTTGTAAAAATAAAATTTTAGTTTCAAAAAAATTATAATTAGGGTTCTCTAAAATAATTAAAGTTTCTTAATTAAATATAGGTTTGCTATTTAGGTTTAAGATCTACGTACTAATTAGCATTAAATTTTTCAATTTAGCGATTAGGGTTTACAACTTACAAATTAGGGTTTATAATATAAATATTAGGGTTTCTAGAAATTAATATTTTTAAATATTAATTAGGGTTTACCTAATTAATCATAAAATTATATAACATATATTAATAACACGATTATTTAATAGTCTCGAACTCATAATTAAGTTTCAAATTAGGATTTCCACTTAGCAATTAGCTAATTATTATTTAAGAAAATATGGTTTTTAAATTACTAATTAGGGTTTTTCATAATTAGCGTTTTCCTGATTATCATTAATAATTATAATTATCATAAATCTCATAACACAATTACTAAACAGATTTTAAAGTCTCATTTGACTTCAAAACTAGGGTTTATCAATAACACTAGGGTTTTATCAGTAATACGAGAATTTTCAGATATTGCACCATCATTGACCAATCATTAACAATGCGTACATACAGTACATATTTATAGCACTGAAAAATATATCAAAATATAATTGATATTATATTATTATTCTCATTCCTTGTTCCATTTCTAAAATTAGGGTTTGGATTCCATATCTCGATTTATACATCATATTTAACATTAATAATTAAGTTAAAATAACTAACTTAATTAATCTAACATAAATTCATATAATAAAATAAATAATTATTATAATAATTCTAAAATCATTTCATATATTATTATAATAATTAATAAAAATATTTCTACCATACAATTAATTATTATAAGAATATAATTTATAATAATCAATAATTCTAAAATAAAATTATTTGTAAATGTTCATGTAATAAATATATTTTTATTTATCACAAATACATATACAAATTATTATCACATATTCCCCATATTTATTTTAATAAATAAAAACAAAAATTTATACGCAAAATTTCTAATTTATTTATATAGAAAATATCGGGTTGTTACATTTTCGCATTTTGGTTGTGAGGCTCAAATTTTGGGTTTATGAAAATACTAAAGTACAAATATATCCCATGAGTTTCATATGTTATCAGTATCTCATTGTTCTCGTTGTTGTGAATTTTCATTCGTGTTATTTTTGTTTGATCTTACCATCTTTATAGTTAGTGGTTACTAATCCTTAATTAGATACTTTTTAGGTGGTGATATATTTTTCTTTTGTTTGTTGATTATTCATTTCTTATACCTGGTCGATGTAAAGTAGTTACTAACAAATTGTTGAGCTCCTGTTGCGGGTTCATAGAAATTTCCGTAGTAACTTATAACAATTTTTCTTTTCTTTTAATCTTAGTTTCTGCAACTCAAGGTAGATGGTAATGATATTGGTAAGAGCAAGTGCTTTACCCCCACACGCCTATACCCTTCTAGAAGGGTGTTTCTTTCATAGGAATTATATCAAGATTGCGTTTGTGAATTGATATTTATCCTTGAATTACTAAGTGTACCAAATTGTGATTCATAAGATTATATATAGTACTGAGAACAAAGAACCAAGAGTAGACAGTTATGCATTTATTTACATATAGACTATACTATACAAATGTACTATGTGGTCATCAATGATGACTTTTTGTGTTATATGATCACTTAATCGAAAGAGCAGGGCATTCTATACGCACTACTATATCATCTTATTCTCTTATCTTATTATCAATTTAAGATATCATGGAAGTGTAGGGTTTCAAAGCTTATCTTATTCTCTTATCTTATTATCGAAAGAGCAGGGCATTCTGTATGCACTACTATATCATCTTATATGTGGTCATCATAATATGTCCTTGGAAATATTGTACTTGGCTTCTTTGATCTTTTCCCTTCATTTTTAAGTAGTTATGTTGTTTGTTCCACTGTAAAACCATTAGAACCATTTTAGTCTGCTCATGAATGACTTCATAGTATCAATATGATCTACCTTGGGTAGAAATGTACTTCTTTTGTCCACTCATCACTTGGTAGGCTTTCAAATTATCATTTGTCCTTCTAGTTACAAGCTTCAACTTCTTCTTTTTGGCTTTTGACATGCAATGCAATTAGTTACTACTGATTTTCCTTCTTCAGAAACATAGTGTCTTAAGCTTTATGAGTTTTGAGTAGCAGAAAGTGCAAAAATACCTGAAATGATGTCTCATTATTGTGAGCTTTTTGTGTTTCTATTGATACAACATTATTTTGTGGAAAATATAGAGGAACTAATTTTACTTCTGAAAAAGATGGTCTTGTAATAATTTTACTGCATTTTAGAGTGAGAATATTGTTTGTTGACCCTTTGCTTTTCTAAGCCAAAAAGGTGTATAAACTGATGTTAATTTTGGGATGAATCCTCCTAGAAAATAGAAACATAGTGTTTGAGAAAATTAATTATTTTCTTTTTAACTGTAAGATAATATATTGTAGAACATATTCCAGGGCTGCAATGCTTGCCAACTCATTATCAAAAGTAGAATCACTCAAGGTACCTCTTTTACTCCCTCATGTAAAAGGAAGACAAATGTTTTTTGTATCTGTTGGGTATTGTGGCAAAGATTATTTAATGTTTTTCCCTCTCTTTAAAATACTGTATATCTCAGGAATTAGTTCAACAGAGTCGAAACACTGATGTGTGTTATTTAATTTTATATTTTTTTGAGCATTTATATGAATAATGTAACATGATATAAATTTCAAAATATCATAGAAAATGTTGCTGGAATACAAACCCAACAGTGGTAGTGCACATATCATGGAAGTTTAGGGTTTCAAAGCTTTCGCTCATATTAATCGGCAACTGTTGTTAAAGATTAACAAATTTACATATATTCTTAAAATATGAAATGTATTGAAATTCTAGCTTCTACCACGTGAAGATGTCACAACCAACAACTTTCTCTCTTTTTTACTGCAGGTGTATGCTCAAAGTAAGGTCGTGATAGTTGATGATTGTATGGCCTTGATTGGATCTGCTAACATTAATGACAGAAGTTTGCTTGGATCAAGAGACTCTGAGGTATCATTTCTAATTTATAGTTCCTTCAGCATTGCAATTTTTATTTCCATGTTTGAACCGTGAAACTGTTTGATATAGATTTCTTGCAGTTGAAGCATAATGCTTTTTCTAGAGATTAGGAAACTGATAAATGTAATAGTTAGATTTTTTTTTTCTTGGTTTGAAAAGCTATATGCAATAGCTTTCAATTTCAACTCCTTGTAATGTTTGTCCTCTCTTCTTTGCATCCATGGATTCTCTTTCATCACTTTTGGAGTTGCACATTAAGTTTCATTCTTTTAAGGAAAAAAATAATATAATTGTGAATTAATTCTAAATAACCCGTATAGAAATCACAAGTTATGTGGCGACTGCTTGAATGCTAGAGCTGTGTGCTTAGGAATATTGTCAAGTCATATGACCTATAGATTGCTAGATTAGAAAATTAAGTTTTTTAGGAAGAGCGAACAAATATTTACACATAAGAAAATGGGGACGATAAGAAGTTATTTTTTAAAAAATGTCAAAAGATGTTCAAATAAAATGATAAACAGCAATCTGAAGTACCTTTAATTATTGTTTCTACCAAAACCGGGAAAATGGTGTCAGCAAAAATATGAGAAGTCCTCTCTAAATGATTACTACTTGTCTCTTTCCAAAAGAACTTCAAGCATGGCATGTCACGACCTTTGCTTTCACAAGATTATCGAAAAGAACAACATTGATTGTAAAGAAATTTGGGGGAAGATTGTAGAGTATTGAACATTCTGATCCTAAACTCTATGAACAATAGGTTAACGTTAGAGATATATTTATTGTTGTCTTTAGGGCATTTATATCAAAACGAAAACAAGAGCTTAACGGTTATCAAATATTGAATGTGCTTCATTTCAGTTTTTTATTTTTATTTTTACTCTTAATGGGTTTTTTTCATATCTCTGTTCTTCACTCTTTAGCAACGAAAATCTGCATGCACGCACTATCATGTGATTGATTGCAAGTGTATTAATATTTTTTTTTTTATCCTGTGCTTTTTAATGTATTACTTTGATGAACAAATTGAAATTTAATTTATGTTGGTTAATGAAGTATATTATATTGTTTGCATTATGGATAGGCATTTTGTAGCATAGCTATGTGTGGAATTATAAATGAGTTAATTTTGTCCTACTGTCCATATCAGGTTGATTGGTCTTTATTTTTGTGTGGCAGTTCATTTCTCAATGTAGTTTTTTGTAACGTTCTATGGCAACTCAACTATCTTTTGTGGACAACATGTTGATTGTAGAGCCACAAGTGTTGGCCTTGGATGGTCAGTTACCCTTGGTTCACCTTTTACATTTGCCACTACACTCGAGCAGGAGTACAAGAGTGACATATTTGGGGAATGAGGTGATTTATTCATTCTAATGGAAATATGTTTAGTCATTTTATGATGATCATGGCTAATTTTAACCACTTGATGTATAGGAATTTTTCTTGGTGTTGTTCATGGTATTGTCAAGTCCTTGTTTAAAAGGTATACTGAGAATAGAATGAATGAATATTCAACTTATAAGAATATCGTGGATGGCATAACGGGGATTATATCTAGGACTATTGTCGAAGGTTGGTTTTGCAATTCCTTGGTGAGAATGGAAGTGAATTTTCTTGCTTATTAATTTAGTTGTTTTATGATCCTTCGTCTCCTTAGAAAATTTCGGTTATTATATTCATGATGTATACTTTATTTACATTGTTATATCCAACAGGGCATGTTGGCAATCTACAATTTGTTGGGAGAATGCATATTATGATTTGATGTTTTAAATGTATATGTTCATGATTATTTGTAAGGTCCTTAAATGAATATATGTACAAGGACTTAGTGATAGATCAAAATTGTTAAGTTGAACTAAGCTTTCAACGTGTACCATTCTGATAAAGAATGTATAGATAGAAAGATCAAAACTGTTAGGTTGATCTTAAGATGTAATAGATTAGTCTTGAAGAAATCGTAGTGCATCCATCTGATCAACATTGCAGAAGTCAAGGCAGAAAACGTAGAGCCTAAAGATTGTAGTGTGCCTGCCTTGAAGGGGACTCTTCGGAAATCATAGAGTGGTCCCAACGTTTGTTGAGCCAACTCTACGATCGCAGTATGCTGAAGGAAACATGAAGTTTAACAAGTCAACGATCGTAGTGTGCTCTCGGGAACGTAAAGTCAACAACACGAGCAAGAGAAGATCGTAGTGTGTGAAGGATGAAGGGAAATCGTAGTGCTCTCGAACTAATAAGCTTCGTAGTATACAAAGATTTCAAAGACACTACGATCTAAATCGTAGAACACCACGATCCAAATCGTAGAGCATCATCTGTCTCATGTCAGAAAACGTCGAGCCTCATGATCTGTGTTTTCAACAAGTGAGGAATGGATCCCAGATGCTGCAGTGCTCATCAGTCCCAGAATATATGAAATATCCTTAGTATGCAACAAAGAAGCGTAGTAAAGAAGCTAAGGATAGTACCATGGGTAAGAGGGACAAAATACCTTTTCAGGTGGTAGGTGAGAAAGCAGCCTGCAGTGTCAGTGGGCCAGAATGCAGAATTCAGAAGATGTGCAGAAATGTCTCCATCACAGTACAGAAAGTTCAGATGCATTTAATGCAACAACAGATGGATCCAACGGATAGTTTTCAATATCACATATATACAGATTAGACATAGAGAGAGAAAAAAGTAAGCATTAATCAAACAACGTGAACATCTCTCTCAAGCTCAACTCTACGATCTGAGATATTGCAAAGTTTGCTCAATTTACTCGGTTCTTAATGAACCAAAGGCTTACACAAAGAATCGCTGAGTAGCAAACCATCAAGAACTCAACAACTATCAATCAATGAAGAAGAGTACCAAGTCTGCTTTGGACTTGAAGAGTTAAGTAGTGAATCGTAAAAAAGCCAAGTCTCTTTGGACTTGAAGAGTTCAAAAGTGAACTAGAGAAGTTCTTAGATCACCGGTCTAGAAGGAATCTGTGTGATTCGAGAAGATTGTAAAAGACATCCTTAGTGGATATCCTACTCGTTGAGTAGAAGAGTGGACTAGGAGCTTTGAGTGCTCGAACCACTTAAAACAATCGTGTCATTTACATTCATGCTATATCTCTGCTATAATCGCTATATCTGCCATAACTACCTTACTGCTTTCAGAACTCCATTGCTTGGTAAAGAAGATTAAAACAAATACTAATTCTGTTAAGTTTTAATCATTATCTAAGAACAAGTTTAAAGAGAAAAGATTTTCAAATATCTATTCAACCCCCCCTCTTTCTAGATAACTTGTGCCTACTAGGAACTAACAATTGGTATCAGAGTAGGTTCTATTTTACAGCTTACATGCTTTAGTAGATCCAAATGGCACTCGTACCAAGCAAATCCAGGACCGGGGGAGGCAGCAAGCCACCAATGTGCAACAAGGATAAATTTGCTAACTGGAAAGTCAGGATGCAAGCATACATGGACTCAATAGATGAAGATCTATCTGAGACTGTTCTTAATGGGCCCTATATACCAACAAAGCTTGCACCAGCCATTGACGATCCAAATAGAGTACAAATCAAAGTTAAAGAAGAATGGACAGACACAGAGAAGAGAGCTGTACAACTTGATAAAAAGGCGAAGAACATCCTATTCCAATCCTTAGAGGACGATCTATTTGAAAATGTTGTAAACAGCAAAACTGCTAAGGAATTTTGGGAAGCCCTGCTGATTATGCACGAAGGAACTGAAGAAGTCAGAGAGAACAAGCAGTCTCTCCTGACACAGCAGTATGAAATGTTCGCTCATGTGCAGGGAGAAAACGTCTGCAACCTATGAAAGATTCAACGTTCTGCTCAACTCTCTACGAGCGTATGGGAAGATCTATCCTAATAAGGATCTAACCATAAAGTTCATGAGAGCCTTACCGAGCAGGTGGGATGCAAAGACCATAGTAATAAGAGAATCAAAGAATCTTAATGAGATGACAGTTCAACAACTGTATGGAAATCTCCGACGCATTTAGCTGGAGTTGACCCAATGCGCCGAAACCTTATCAGAAGGAAGAAGAAAGGATAAGGGTGTTGCTCTCAAGGCAAATGAAGGTGTATCAAAAGTCATAACTAAGATTGACTCTGATTATGATGAAGACGATGACGATGACTTTGCTATATTTGGTAAAGAGACTAAGAAGGTTCATGCGACAAGCGAAGTAATCCCAAGCCAAAGAAAGTTAAGAACTACATCACCAGAATAAATGAATGATTTATGCTACAACCCGCAAGAAACTGGTCATTTCATTGCCAACTGAATCAAGCCTATCAAAGAAGAACTAAAGAAGAAATCTCATGCAAAGAAAGAATACAAAGGAACCAAGAGGCCTCAGAAAAGAGACAAAGGCCTGGTTGCCGGAGGATCGTGCAATGATTCAGATAATGACTCAAATGCAGACTCCGGAGATGAGAAAGAACCACATATGGCCAATCTGTGCTTAATGGCCAAACATACAAAGGACAAACAAAGCCTAAACATATATGATGTAAGTATCGATGAGGTATTTGATTTTAATTCTCCTGATGTAGATATAAGTGACTTAAGAACTGCTTTGCATGGCATAACCACTGACCTACATCAATACATGAAGTGGTTCAGAGTCTTGTCTAAAGATCATTCACTTCTTCAAGTGGAGAAGAAGAAATTTCAAGAAGAGCTTGAAACAGCTCTTCTAAGTACTAATCTTCTCTCCAAGCTTGAAGCTAAGAATGAAACTTTAAAACAGACAAACACACATCATGCACAAAGAGAGTCTAAGCTAACCTCTAAAATTGAGGATCTAGAGAAGACTATCTCTGCATGGATGCAGATCCTCATCATCCATGGACCGCTCGCTCTCTAGTCGGGAGAAGCACATTCGACGTAAGCAGGCTTAGCTTTGGGGAATCCATCTCGAGCTAAGTGTGGAAAAGACAATGGAAACTAGCACTAGTAATGTCTCAAGTTTGGTAGAGGCATTGCTTTTGTAAAATCCTCACAGTTGGAAGAACCAGGTTCAACCTTGTTCTCTCTGTCTCTAGTTATACTCCACGTAAGTAAAGGATCTCATATTTGGTGCAGGTTTCATCAAGGAAAAGAGTAACCCAACCTCTACTTACCAACCTCGAAGAATCGTAGAGTCAAACAAAACCAACTCTACGAATCAACTGGGAAGGTACACTATTTATGAAACCTAAGGACACGTAGAAGAAAGAGAATCAGTTTAACAGAAGGTTAACTAAGGAACCACACAAGTCCAAGTGGAAGATGAATCACCACACACACAGGCATGCATTATAATAGATGTTTCATATGCAATAAATGTGTTCATGGGGCTACAAAGTGTTATTATAATTCCATGCATGTGAGACCCAAGATTAGACAAATTTGGGTCCCCAAAGGCACTAATAAAGAAGGACCCATGCAAATATGGGTACCAAAATGAAGTTTCAAATGTTTTGACAAGAAAAGAGCTCCACGACCTCAACATGGTATCTGGACAGTGGTTACTCGAGGCATATGACAGGGAACAAAGCTCTACTATCCAACTATATAGAAAAGGAGGGTCCCTCAGTCATCTTTGGAGATAACGGCTCGGGCAAGACAAGAGGATATGGCTCTGCTAACAATGGTGTAGTATCTTTCAACAAAGTAGCTTATGTGGAAGGACTTCAACACAACCTTCTAAGCATCAGCCAACTCTGTGACAAAGGTCACCAAGTAACATTTCTCAATAATCAATGTCAAGTCAAAGATTTGAAGACATCTGCCATAAAGCTGACCGGAACAAGAGAAGGAAATGTCTACATAATAGATCTTGGTCAACTAAGCTCTGATGAAACAATATGTTTCTGGCAAAAGCATCCGAGGAAATAAGCTGGCTATGGCATAGAAGGCTTTCTCACTTAAACTTCAAAAACATGTCCAAAGCGGCATCAAAGATCTCGTGGTCGCCTACCCAAGTTCAACTTTGTGAAGGAAAGGCCATGCAACGCTGCCGACTTGGAAAGCAAACCGTAAGCTCATTCAAGAGCAAGACCGCTAACTCCATTGACAAGCCCTGCAGTTGCTCCACATGGATCTCTTTGGGCTAATCCCAACAACGGTCTTGGAGGAAAAGATACTCTCGGTTGAATCGACGACTACACCAAATTCACATGGGTATTCTTCCTAACTTCAAAGGATGAAACGAGTTCAATTAATCAAGATGTTCAGATGGTGATGAATGAGAAAGAGAGAAAATCAAGGCAATAAGGAGTGATCATGGAAGAGAATTGATTTCTCGAAATAGACAAGTTACGCTTTCGCATAATGGCATCGATCGCCTAACTTCTCGACTCCACGAACTCCTTAACAAAATGGAGTTCTTTGAAGAAAGAAACGAACTACGATAGAGGTGGAAGGACACTACTAACAATGCTGTAAATGCCTTAATACTTCTGGGCAGAAGTTGTCAACATTGCATGCTACACACAGAACAGATCATTAATTCACTCTACGATCAAGAGGACACCCTACGAACTGTGGAAAGGAAGGAAGCCAATTGTCAGCTATTTCCATGTCTTTGGTTGTGCATGCTATATTCTCAACAATGGAAAGTAGTATCTGACAAAATTCCAGCCCAAGTCAGACGAAGGGATCTTTCTTGGATATGCCACAGACAGCAAAGCTTACAGGGTGTTCAACAAGAAGACACTGAATGTCGAAGTCTCAATACACATCATCTTTGATGAAATTGACTTAGACAAAGCAGTGCCTCTAGACACTACGACCGATAGTGCAGACACTATGAGTGCAATCGTCGAGCTCAACACTACAATCGTAGTACCAGACAGTGAAATCATAAAGCATGATAATGAAATCGTAGAAAGGTCCATCCAAGACAGCGAGCCTCCACTCCAAGAAGAAGAGATAGACCTTGAAGACCTAAGACAGGAAGGCATCAGGACAGATGTCCCAACAGGGAACAGATGGGCAAGGGATCATACTCAAGATCTAATCATTGGAGATCCAAGTGCAAGAGTTAAAACAAGAGCTGCTACTCAGAATGAATGCTTCTATCTAAGCTTCCTGTCACAGATAGAGCCAAAGAAGATAGAGGATGCTATGGGAGACTCCAGTTGGATAGAAGCCATGCAGGAAGAACTCAACCAATTTGAATGAAGCAAAGTGTGGGTCATCACCAGAAATAAGGCAAGATTAGTGGCAAAGGGCTATTCTCGAGAAGAAGGTGAGACATTTGCACCCGTTGCCAGACTAGAAGCCATCAGAATCTTTCTTGCCTTTTCTGCCCACATGAAGTTCAAAGTCTTCCAGATGGATGTCAAGAGTGCATTTCTAAATGGAGAGCTTCAAGAAGAAGTCTACGTAGAACAACCTACAGGTTTCATCAATCCATCTCTTTCCAATTATGTCTATAGATTAGATAAAGCTTTATATGGTCTTAAAGAAGCACCTAGAGCATGGTATGAAACACTGACTAACTTCTTAATAGAAAATGGGTTCACTAGAGGTAGAGTAGATACCACACTATTTCTTAGAAAGCATAAAGACAAAGTCTTGCTAGTTCAAATATATGTTGATGATATCATTTTTGGTTCTACTGACGAAAGGTTATGCAGGGCAAGTTTGAAATGAGCATGATGGGTGAGCTGAATTTCTTCCTTGGACTGCAAATGAAGCAGACTGATGAAGGAATATTCATCAACCACGCCAAATACATCAAAGACTTACTAAAGAAGTATGGCATGGAATCAGCCTCTCCCATGAAAACACCAATTTCTCCTACAACCAAGCTTGACAAGGATGAGAAAGGTAAATGTATTGATATCGCTCAATACAGAGGTATGATCGGGTCTCTTTTATACCTAACTGCAAGTAGACCAGATATAATGTTTGCAACATGCATATGTGCTAGATTTCAGGCTAACCCTAAAGAGTCACATTTTGTCTCTCATTGTAAAGAGGATCTTCGTGTATCTCAAGGTACACCTACATGGAAAATGTGGTATCCTAAGGAATCCTCATTTAAACCGATAGGATACATAGATCTTTGATTTTGCGGGATGCAAAATAGATAGAAAAAAGTACCGATGGCTTTTGTCAAATTCTTGGAAATAGACTTTGTGTCTGGTTTAGCAAAAAGCAAAACTCGGTGTCTACTTCAACTGCGGAGGTTGAATATATTGTTTCTTTGGCAAATTTCTTTGTCTTTCGAGATCCTATGGATGAGAAATCAACTAGATGACTATGGGTTCGATTTCAAATCTATTCCCATACACTGTGATAACACAAGTGCCATAGCAATAACTCATAATCCTGTCATGCATTCTAGGACCAAGCATATAGAAATAAGGTATCACTTCATTAGGGATCATGTGCAAAATGGAACTATATCTTTACAATATATCCCTACTAAAAATCAACTTGCTGATGTTTTTACAAAACAACTAGATGAATCCAGATTTAACAAGTTAATAAGTGAGCTAGGCATGATAAATCTTCAACCATGAAATGTATACTCTAGATTGTGCTAACCACTACAGATATAAAGGCTGTACTCAAAATCGTAGACACGATCAAGGAAAGTTCACGATCGTAGAGCCGAACAGACAACTACCTCAACAATCGTAGCAAAGACTCAACTATCAAAGTCCAGACTCGACGATGACCAAAAGCCCTTTCAACAAGCAAAGTGAATCCTGTGATGACAAGCTTCATAACAAAGCAATCTCTCTAAGAGGTGCCTCAGGGACAAACCTAACCCTTGAATCACACCAAGAGGTTGGCCCTTCCTGAGTTACCTTAAAAAGAAGCTTAGTCAAAAACTCATCACAAGGATCCAGACAGACTCGACGATCGTAGGACAGACTCTACGAATGGTGATCAGACTCAACGACTGCCGGACAGACTCGACGATCGTAGGACAGACTCTACGAATGGTGATCAGACTCAACGACTGCCGGACAGACTCGACGATCGCAGGACAGACTCAACGACCAGAAGACTACCTCTACGATCGTAGTCATCCTAAGGACATCTCAGCTCTGAAGACTCAAAGGGCAAATCAGTATATTCATGCACAGTCAAAATCGTAGAGCGAAGCAAAAGGCGACACCTGTCCCACTAAGTCAAAAAGAGAGAGGGAAGCTACAAGTACAAATTGGAACCGTGCTTTTGAAATCTGAAGTTCAAAAGATTATCTCTCTCTCTCTCAAAGCAAAACCCTAAATCAAAAGAAAGCTTAGTCGTATCCCACTTCTCAACTACTGTAATCAATGGTCGCCTCAAATGTAATTTCGTGCTGCACTGCTTCGATGAGTTCAAGGATGCTCCAACAAAATTTCACAAGACCTTAGCGCTACTAAAGAAGGCAGGTCTCGAAGAGGCACTGAGCACCGACACCCTCATCTATCCCAAGCTAGTGAAGGAGTTCTACAAGAATGGAGTGTACGAACACAACACCATCACTACACGAGTAAGAGGAGTTAAAATGAGGCTAAGGAAGAAAACTTCAATCGGCCCTAGGTTTCAAGATTAGGGGCGCCCATTTCTAGACAAAGATAAGCTTCCAAGAGGGCTTGAAGAAAATGAACCACAAGAAGAATCCCTCCGTGAAAGGCTACAAAAGAAGGAGTTCCCTCAAAGGTACTGAATTTTTGGTCGACATTATTGGGAAATGCATCTGCTGCAAGAGCTCAGGTCATGACTCGATAAATGAGACTCAGCTTAAGCTCATGTCGGCCATGTTCATGATACACAACTCAACTATGGGGCTGTATTGCTCGAGTGGATCGGCAAGTGGATCGTCAACTCAAAGAAATCAAAGAGTACTCCGAAGATGCTATATGGGAGATTCATAAGCATCATTCTGCAATCAGCACTGGGGGACAAAATTTGGGATAATGAAGGAGAAGCCATCAACACAAATCAAAGAATGACATAGCAGTTGTTTAAGAACTAGGAAAGGAACCCTGCTGAGTATGTAAGAATGATGACTGAGTCCAGTGGGAGAACTAGGGAACTAAAGGACGCAGGCATTCTTGGAAACATGTCTGTTGTCAGGGAAGTTGAAGAAGAAGAAGAAGCAGACAAGGGAGAACCCTCTGCTCTTGCCAGAAAAAGCAAGGGCAAGAGAAAACTAAGGGCAAGACAAGTCGAAGAGCCTCAAGAATCTACAACTAACATTCATGTAGAGTCCTCTGATATAGAGACTCTAAGAAGGCTAAGAAAGATGCAACAGCAAGAAGAAGCTGAAGAGGATCAAGCCACCATTTCACAGATCCTAAAGAAGAACAAAACTGGTCATAAGTCCAAAAGACCAACAGTTTCTTCGATCGTAGAAACTTTGTTGTTCTCTGAAACGAGGCCAAGTGTGGAAGAAATGGAAGAAGCTGCCTCAAAAATAGAAGTTGTTCAACATAACAAAGCTAAGACTCAAGAGAGTCCAGAAGTTGTGGCTAAACCCAGCAAAGCAAAAAGAAAGCTGGTCAAGAAGTATATTCTTGAGAATGAAAAAGTCCTGAAAAAGGAAGCCAAGAATATGGCTACAAAAGTAGAACTGCCCCAAGCAAACGAAAAGGAATGTGCTCCAGCTGAGGGGGAGATCCCTAAAATTCTCATGATTGAGTATACACCAGCTGAGGGGGAGAAGTCTACTGCTCAAGAAGATGTTCATGCTAAGGGGGAGCCTCATGATATCCCAATGGCTGAAGAAGAGGTCCTTGCTCAAGATGAAATTGAGCCAATGCCAAACCCTCCAGAGACCATTGAGATAATGGAATCTTCAAAAGAAAACGAAGAAGAAAAAGATGATGATAATGATAAGCTTGAAATCACTGGTGTAGGGAAATATGGATTTAGGAGCTATATGTACACTCAATTGTTTTCCTACCTACCCATGATAGCATACCATCAAGCTCAAATCCTGAACTCATGGGATCACATGTTCAGGAGCTTCAAAGAATATCTAGCAATCTCAGTTCTGGCTAATGGATTTCCAGGGAAAGTCATCTTTGCCAAAAAGATGCTTACTAACCATTCCTCATCAACAGATAAACCTAAGGTATTGTCTATCCCTACCATTTTTAGAGTTAATCACCTGCCATCATCTTCATTTAGCTATTTCTATGAATTTCCTAAATGGCTGGAAGTAACTCTCAATCCTGTAAATCAGTTTCCAGTTGCAGAATCCCAAAATTCTGTAACTGAAGAACCAGAAGAAGTCAACCTTACCCTACTCCCTCAAATCACCAACTCTACGATTCCAAACTCAAGCCACATCATAGAGTCCAATATTAAAATCGTAGAGTCACCTATCCCAGATATCCAAACCCAAGCCCCTCCAGCTGATATACCATCCTCCTCATCACATGACTACTTCAGTCTTGATCTCGCTCTTTATAATCTGCAAGATCAATCTCACCCAAAAACCCCTCCAATGAACAATCCTCAAGAAAATGATACTCTCCCAAGCCTGCCTACCAAGGATGACTTGAAAGACACGTCTGAAAATATGATCAAGTCTATAGAAGCAAGCCTGGAAACTCACTCTATTCTCATCAATATCCGGCTAAATCAAATGATCACAGCTGCAAATAATCTCCCTGGCACTATGAATACTGAGCTTACAAAGAGGCTAAGGGAAATTATCAAAGAGATTCTAAAGAGTATATCAGACAGAGATGAGATCCACTTCCAGGTTGCTACCAAGCAAAGAGAGGTTGTACTCGAAATGCAGAAACACCAAGACCTTCAACATAAAATTATGTTGGACAATATTCTCAACTTGAAAGCTTCTGTGTATGACTTCCAGAAATCTTATGCAAATCAGGAGAAACATAATGATATGATTCTGTCAGCCCTCCAAAATAAAGAAGCAAGATCTAAAAAATAGAAGGAAAATAGGGAGGACATCGCTCAAACCCAAAGCCAACTGAGCGAGCTTGTCCAAGGAGTTAATCGCCTGTCTACAGATATTCGAACCCTTGATGCTGACATAAAGGGGGAGAATAAGAAAGGGAAGGAGATCAAGGAGGCCAAGGCAGAGGAAGAGGTCATGAAACTCAAGAAAGGGGAAGAAGTCAATTTCATGCTAAGACATCACGAAGCCCTCCTGCAAGACTAACACATCATCAGACTCAATGATCTGGTCACCAGGCAATTGTAACAGCTATTCCTCTGAGTCATCAGGAGCCAACTCCTAACTCACAAGACGTGTCTACTGTACGCATAAGAATTCCAATTGGAGATCCTGCATTCATGCGCAGACACGAAGAGAATCCAGTTCTAAGTCTAAGCGAGCTGGAAGAGTTAGCAAGAAATGAGGAAGCTCAAAGGAAAAGAAGGGCTGAGGAGTATGCCAACCCACCTCCAAATAAGTGGTTAAGGAAACAGAGATAAGTTAAAACTTAAATTTCCTATTGGTGTAATGCTGAATTGTAATATCTTCTAATCATCAATAAATTCATACTAATTCTCTAGAAATTTCAGCTGCTCACTGAAATACTAAGTCATGTTTAAATTTCCTGCAAAAGCATCTAGTCACTAATAATCATGACAACAAATCTCATTGGTTATGTCAACATCAAATAGGGGGAGATTGTTGGGAGAATGCATATTATGATTTTATGTTTTAAATGTATATGTTCATGATTATTTGTAAGGTCCTTAAATGAATATATGCACAAGGACTTAGTGATAGATCAAAATTGTTAGGTTGATCTAAGCTTTCAACGTGTACCATTCTGATAAAGAATGTATAGATAGAAAGATCAAAACTATTAGGTTGATCTTAAGATGTAATAGATTAGTCTTGAAGAAATCGTAGTGCATCCATCTGATCAACATTGTAGAAGTCAAGGCAGAAAACGTAGAGCCTAAAGATCGTAGTGTGCCTACCTTGAAGGGGACTCTTTAGAAATCATAGAGTGGTCCCAACGTTTGCCGAGCCAACTCTACGATCGCAGTATGCTGAAGGAAACATGAAGTTTTACAAGTCAACGATCGTAGTGTGCTCTCGGGAACGTAGAGTCAACAACACGAGCAAGAGAAGATCGTAGTATACGAAGGATGAAGGGAAATCGTAGTGCTCTCGAACTAATAGATTCGTAGTATGCAAAGATGTCAAAGACACTACGATCTAAATCGTAGAACACCACGATCCAAATCATAGAGCATCATCTGTCTCATGTCAGAAAACGTCGAGCCTCATGATTTGTGTTTTCAACAAGTGAGGAATGGATCCCAGATGCTGCAGTGCTCATCAGTCCGAGAATATATGAAATATCCTTAGTATGCAACAAAGAAGCGTAGTAAAGAAGCTAAGGATAGTACCATGGTTAAGAGGGACAAAATACCTTTTCAGGTGGTAGGTGAGAAAGCGACTGCGGTGTCGATTGGGCGAATGCGTAATTGGAAGATGTGCAGAAATGTCTCCATCACAGTACAGAAAGTTCAGATGCATTTAATGCAACAACGGATGGATCCAATGGATAGTTTTCAACATCACATATATACAGATTAGACATAGAGAGAGAAAAAAGTAAGTATTAATCAAACAACGTGAACATCTCTCTCAAGCTCAACTCTACGATCTGAGATATTGCAAAGCTTGCTCAGCTACTCAGTTCTTAATGAACCAGTGCTTACACAGCAACTGAGTAGCAACCATCAAGAACTCAACAACTATCAATCAACTGAAGAAGAGTACCAAGTCTGCTTTGGACTTGAAGAGTTAAATAGTGAAGCGTAAAAAGCCAAGTCTGGCTTTGGACTTGAAGAGTTCAAAAGTGAACTACAGAAGTTCCTAGACTGCTGGTCTAGAAGGAATCTGTGTGATTCAGAAGATTGTAAAAAACATCCTTAGTGGATATCCTACTCGTTGAGTAGAAGAGTGGACTAGGAGCTTTGAGTGCTCTGAACCACTTAAAAACAACTGTGTCATTTACATTCATGTTATATCTGCTATAACTGCTATATCTGCCATAACTACCTTACTCGCTCGTAACTCCATTGCTTGATAAAGAAGATTAAAACAAATACTAATTCCGCTAAGTTTTAATCATTATCTAAGAACAAGTTTAAAGAGAAAAGATTTTCAAATATCTATTCAACCCCCCCCCCCCTTCTAGATAACTTGTGCCTACTAGGAACTAACAAAATTCATTCTCAGAAGATTCCAAAAGTGAGTTTGAGGCTGCTCGAGTTTAGCATCTCTTTTTAGATGTAACTAAAATATTGTATTGTAATGATAGATTGTAAAGGTTATTAGTTTAGTAGTTTGGTATAATAATGATCATCATATTTGGGGAGATGAATTATTCAAATATTATATTGTAATATTGTAATGTGAATGATTTTAAATGATGTATATAATATTTTTTATATTTTATTTATATTGTATTTGTGTTTGTTGAATAAATGTGCATTATTAATTATTATTTTTAAATATAAAAAGGCTATAGCGACGGTCATCGACCGTAGCTATAGTGTTCTATAAAACACAGGCCTATAGCGACAGTCGTCGAGCCTCGCTATATAGCTACGGTCATGACCGTAGCAATAACTTTCAGTGACCATTGGTAAAGAGAAAATACACAATTTTGTCGTGACCTATAGCGACGGTCATTGACAGTCGCTATAGGCCAAAAGACCATCGCTAAAATCCTTACCGATGGCTTTTATCGCTAAAACCTTTAGCGACGGCCGGCGATCGTCGCTATAGGTCAATTTTCTAGTAGTGCATGTGCCAAAGACGTTGGCTCGAGCTATTGAAGTTTACTACCATACCATTCAATACCATACTGGAAAAGCGAATGCGATAGCTGACGTGTTGAGTAGAAGATCATATGCGGTTATGAGTACGACGTTGTTAACACAAAGACCCATTTCGTATGCCTTACAAAAGATGGAGATAGAGTTAAGGACTCCAAGAACCTACGTGAAGATAGCGAATATACGATTAGAATCGACTTTAATCGATAAAGTTAAAGTTTCTCAAGCTACAGACTCAGAGCTGATGAATGTGAAGAAGAAGGTGCAAGAAGGAGTTATTCTAGAAGCAAGAATCGACGAAGAGATGAAATCTCAACCCTCGATTTAATTGGTCCATTTAAAATACTCGACCGAGTAGAAATTGTGGCCTATAGACTCACCTTACTACTAAGTATGTCGTATGTTTATAACATTTTTCACGTATCGATGTTACGTAAATATGTGGACGACCCGAACCACATTATTGAATTAGAAGTATACGAGATAGAAGAAGAAATATATTCTACGCTCAAAGGTTATACCTCAAGAGTTAGAATCTAAACAAGGTATCCTCACCTCTTTGGTATGCCAGGTACGTACGTAAATTTTGAGGATAAAATTTCATAAGGAGGGGAGATTGTAAGACCCTGAATTTTATAAAATGAAAGTATTCAATTTTTTTATAATTATTATTTTATTTAGTAAATAGTTAAATTGATAAAAGGTTAAAGTTAAGGGTGATATGTGAAAATTTTGCAAAGTAAACAAGTTGTTATAAAATATTTGATTGTTCGGGGAATATTCATTTTATCATGGAATATTCGTACAACGACACAATCATTAGTGGACCCCACGACGGAAGTATTGTCAGAGTTAGAAAACGACAGAAATATCTTTTTATAAAAATAACAGCGAAAGTTTTACCGTTAAAATGTTGAACTACCTGGTGGTGAAAATACATTAATACGCGTGGTTGTATAGTAGCACACGGTATTGATTATTGATGTTTACGTGAGAAGTCACTCAGTTATACTCAATTATTGCTACAGTAATTGCTGCATAATATCTCTCATATTATTGATTCAATTATTGTCACAGTATCACCTGTATGATATTTTGTATTATTAAATCAATAATTGAGACGACAAAGTTATTCATATTATTATTTACAACATTGACGATGTCTAGAAAGTTATGTTGAGAAAAGGGGTTTGGTCACCTAATTGCGCGCCAATAGGGAGAAATCCTTATCGGAAAGCCCCCTCTTTTCTGGGAATGATCTGGTTGTTAAATTTTGTGAGTTATAATATTAATAATGAATAAGTTCGTGTTGATTAAAGATGAAATTGTTGATAAAAATATTTTCATTGTGTTGGGATTATTAGTGTTAGTGGAAATCGATATTTATTTCGATAATAATTGATTTCTGAAGGTTATATTGACCAATCAGATAATTAATCGGATAAATGAGCAATTAATTGCTATTAGTTCACATGCATATAACTATTGCATGAAAATGTATTATGTTAATGTATTACGATAGTGAAATTCGTAAATAGTAAAATGTGAGACCCCAGATTTTATGAATAAAGATTTAATTTTCTCGAATTTTTTTTTTTAATATTATGGTGTGGATTTGAGATAATGTTATAGTTGTGGGTAGTATTTATAAATTTTGAAAAGTATGCAAGTTGTTGTATAATATTCGATTGGTCGGGGAATATTCTTTTTGTCGGGGAATATCCGTACGACGGTACAATCATTGGTGGATCCCACAACGGAATTATTGTCGGATTGAGAAAACGACAAAAATATTTTATGAAAATAACGGCGGAAGTTTTACCGTTAATACTATTGAACTACTTGGTAGTAAAAGTACAGTAATACGCGTGGTTGCATAGTAGCACACGGTATTGATTATTGATGCTTATGTGATAAGTCACTTAGTTTTGTTTTATTGGTATTATTAATGTAATAAAACAGAAAAGCTTTTTATATAAAACAGAATACTTTTATAAAGTTATTCATTTTCTTAGGCTAATAGTAAAATCTTTTTATATAAAATAGAATACTTTTATAAAGTTATTCGTTTTATTAGGCAATAATTAGATTATATTATATTTTATTATGCATAGTGTTTGCATAGTATCTGCATAGTGTATTGCATAGTAAAATCTTTTTATATAAAACAAAATACTTTTATAAAGTTATCTGTTTTATTAGACAATAATTAGAATATATTATATTTTATTATGCATAGTGTTTGCATAGTGCCTGCATAGTGTTTGCATAGTAAAATCTTTTATAAAGTTATTCATTTTATTAGATTATAAATAGAATATATTATATTTTATTTAAAAGATTTTGCTTTTAAATATGGACCGTCGATTAAAGTAAATCAATCTGGACGTTCATGAGTTAGTTACTATGCAAATTCGCTTTTTCTATAAATATAAGTTCATTCATTCATTATTTCTTACGAATTCTTTGAAACTCTAGAGAGAAACTATAGAGAGAAAGAAAAAAATTATTCTCGCTTACTTCACTACTTATATATCTAGTACTCTTCTTCTTAAGGTAGGGGTATTATTTCTTTTGTATTCATGAAGAGAACTTCATTATTCCATTCTTTATTATTACATTGGAATAACTTTATATCTGTGGACTTCCTATACTTGGTGAAATTCTCTGTTATTCTATTCTTTATTATTACATTTGGAATATCATGTATGCATGCGTTTACTTGGGACACGGTTAAAATCTTTACTATTCTGTTGGAACATCATGTCGATGCGCGTATTACGCTGACCGGATTCGTTATTTTGTATTTTGTTGGAATAACTTTGTCATCGCGGCACCGCATGCATGGTGATTTCTGTTTTATTCTATTCTTTATTATTACATTGGAACATCCTGCCGTGCAAATTTTGCGACACGGTTCCGTTATTATTATTCATTGGAATAACTTTGTTTTATGAAGTACCGCATGCATGGTGATTTCTTTTGTTATTCCATTCTTTATTATACTCAAGTTAGTTAAAGTTTTGACTTCTATACTCCATGAAATTAGTGGAATATCCTTGATATTTGCGCTTCATCCAGTATCTTTTCATGGAAATATTCTTCTGAGCATTCTTGAATTTTACTCTACAAAACAGTATCATGTTGACAATTTGGACGTTATCAGTTCCTAGATAAATTATTTCTTAAACTTGTTTTATTTAATTCTTATATCATTGTCATCATCCTCATGCTTATATTATGTTGAAAGTCATCTGTGGCCTGTAGTGCATCTGTCATCCTCATTGGCCTGTGGCCTGTATTATATCATTGTCATCATCCCCATTGGCCCGTCGTGCATTGATGGACAGTTTTTGTTATGATTATGGCTATGGATTCTCTTTGGCCGCAGTGCAAAGATGAATTATTTTATGGCATGATCAGGACCGTTGATGAAAATATGATTATCTTTAGCCGTAGTGCATGGATAATTAGTGGTCATGATACTAAAGAATATCCTTGGCCGTAGTGCAGTGGTGATTCGATGATGTGGATTATTTATTAAGCTGAGTCCCAGCGATAAAAATGATGAAAAACCTTTTAAATCATAGAAGATAGTAGATTTTATTCCTTACTTGACTCTTCTAATGGATTGCTTGTTCCGCTACAATTAAACTTGATAGTTATTATATTTTATCAGTTTAACATTGTTGAAGGCTAACGATAAATTATTCTGCATTATCTTAGTCATAATATTTCTTACTGGGCTAGTTGAGCTCACCCTTTCTTTCTTTATTTTCTTCGTGAAATGAGAACGTAATGAGGCTAGTCAGGAAGCAGTGATGGTCCTAGATGTTTGCATTAGTAGTCCCTCACTATTCTGTGAAATAGTGTGATAATAATTGTAATGAGGACCCCTTTTGAGTTTTTATACTCTCTAGTAGACAATATTTGTATTCAAACTCACAGTTTATGATTTGTCGTATTGTACACGATAGCTGTATTATTAAGTTGTATTTGAAATACTGTACCATGTATCTAGCGACTCAAGATGGGTGATGTATACCTAATTTTGGGGGCGTCACATAAAATATTTATTAAATAAAATAAATATTTTTGTTGAAATATTTATGGAATAAAATGAATATTCGATGAAAATTATTTGACAATAATTTATTTAAGTACAATAATATTGATTAAATGATTTTATAATCAGTGCGTACTTTATTACGCTAATGGAATAGAAATATTCTATTTTAATTAAATAATTAAATTAGAGAATTAATGATTTATTAAACAAATTATAATTATATTAGCTAATTAAATATTGTGTTGGCTAAATAAAGATTATAATTTAATTGGGTAATGTGTGACATGAGTACTATAGGATAAGAGAATTATAAAAATAAAATAGAAAGGGTTTTAAAGTGTGTCAACCAAACAAGGTCTTATGACCTTTGGTATATTGTAACTGCTGAGACCCTTAATTTATTTGAGCGTAAACTGTTTATCAGTTTTTATGTTACGCATTATGCCAAGTCTAAATAGTAGAGAGAAGGGAGCCTTATAGAAGGTTTGAGAGATATAGATATTTTTTATGGAATAGAAGAGAAATCCTGAGAATCAAGAGGGAAGAAGAGGTATAATCAAGGCTTCCTAATCATCTTCTAACCAAACTAAAGAAGAAATCAAAGGTAACAACTTGGTTGTAAAACCTATTTTGTGTTCTTATATATATACTTCTCTGTAAATGGATTTTGGTAGAGGATTTGCTAGGAATTGATGATATATACTTGTTAATAGATGTGTATAATCTGGAATTTACCCTCTGTAATGGGTTTTGTAGTAATCGGATTGGTTTAAATATGTTAAAAGATAAAGAAGTTGAGTTTTGGCATAATATGTACAAGATGGCTTATTTTAGACCCAAAATTGATGATTAAATCATGTGATAAACTGTAAATTGATGATAGTTTGTATTAATACATTGAGAAATGAAAAGAATATAAGTAGAATGAATCATTTTGGTCAAAAAAACGAATTCGTAGAGTCGAAAACCAACTAATTCAGACTCAAAATGAAGAAGTTATGAAGATTTGAAGTATGTACATTGAGAAAAGCGTAATCTGAGGCGTGAATAGCCTTGCATTGCCACGCCCAGAATGTGGTCTTGTAAATTGGTCGCTGCTAGATGGTGTGGGCGCTCTGTATTTGTGAAGGAAATGGACGCGGGCGCGCCCATAGTGTGTCATATATGACTGTTTTGATCGGTTTTGGTAAAACGATCATAATGTTTTCATACGGACTCCGATTGAGGTGATTCAAGATGATCCAGAACGAGCACGAATAGACCTACTACTTTTATTCTTTATGGTTTGCAATTTGAAGTCGTTAGCAGGGGTAAAAAAATTGCCATATTTGGGACTGTTGTGTTTTCAGAGGCAATCGAAGGGCGTCGGGCATACACGTATGCAAGTGTAGTGCTTCTGACGTTAAAAGATATTATTCTAAGTTATAAAACATGAATGTTAGTAAATATAATGATGTTTAACATTAATAAATGATGCATTAGATAATTTGTATAAGCATACTAAGTAAACACAAGAGAGACAAATTCGGCGTGTGACGAATAAACGTCAAAACATCGTGACAAGTGTTAATGGATGTAAAAAGTGTTTAAGTCAAATGAAATAAATATTATAAGATATTAAATAAATTTAATATAAAACAAATAATGATTCCTAGCAAGACTTAAACACTTGAATGAACTTCGAGTATCAAATATAATGAGATGTAAGTCAAAAGTTAACACAATCAAATTGAACATTATGTATTGATAATAAGAAGGGTTATGAGATATAGAGTAAAGTTTACATTACAACTAATATGCATTGCTATGTGACTAATAGTTGATGTGCATGATTATATAATTGTGTAGGGCACGTGAAGTGCAGATAGCTGTAAGTTGTTAAACTATTATTGGTAAACAACGATCAAGGCAAGTCTTTCAGTTCCTATTTGCTATGTGAACTTGATGATGAACTGTTTTAAATCTTTGTTGCAAAAAGCATGATGTGTTATATATATATTGAAAGTATGAAACGTTAAAGTCAATTTATGACTACATTAATTGAGTAATGAATGCTAATTGAGTAAGGAACTCAATCTTTATACTTGTTATATGAATTGCAGCATGTATGTTATGTTAGTCTAATGTTTATAAGATGTGTGACACCCCCAAACCCAGGTACTTCATTCCCACAGGGTTTGGTGTTCACTTGATCAAACATTCATTTCTAACTACCCAATCATAATAGAATTGAATAATAAAAAAAAAACCGCTTATACTGAGATTAAACTTAAATAAAAATCTCCCAGGTTATCTAACCTTTAATTACAAACATTCAAATGCGGAACATTAAATAAACTTCAATACAATCTTTAAATCAAAGTCTGATAATAAAACTATCAAAAATATTACAAGTCTTCATCACTTGTACATTTTTCCCTTTCCTTTGCTAGTCGAAGGTTCACCTACCTTCTCTTCTTTAGCTGCAATGAGTTTTTAAATATGCAAGAGTGAGCAAAACAATTGCTCACTGGATATAACATGGAATCAATAGGAGTATAACAATAATAACTGTCGAAATAGGCTCATCAAAAATGAATAGTACTCTATCAACAATAATCAGAAACTGAAATCCCAAAATATGGAAAATATACATCACTGAGGGTCGTAAGACCATGAACTACGTTGCAAGTAATCTTTTAACTCCAACTTTAACAGTCATAAGACTATAAGGACCTCGTACTTAGGGGGATCAGCCCTTCGTACAATGTCTTATGCATAAACATTTTAACGTTATGCGTAAGTTAACCCCTAATCATAACAATAGGGTTGTTCATCTCAGTATTTAGAGTACAAGTTCGCACCAAAGGAAGTTTGGTTTGGATAAGCTTTCAAGGTAATTTGGAATTCAACGAACATCAACTAAGGAGTAGTTGAATAAATCCAATAACACTATACTATAGAATAATTGTGATTGAATCAATCATAGTAAACTAAAGTCATGCTTTACGAATAATCTAATAGCATACAACTTGAATAACTATAGCATACCTTGCTTGAACCATACTAAGCCAAGGTTAATTAGAATTGAATACTAAGCATGCATAGCAATTTGAACGATAGAAATGTTCGACGTTGGTATATATAGTTGTGCATGCTAAACAACAAGTTAAATACAAGAATAACTTGCTCCAAAATAACTTACATCATTATATTGTAATCGAACTGAAAACAATAATTGAATTAACAAGATAATAGATTAGAAAACTTGCTCAAAGATAGCTAGATACTTGCACAATTATAAAAGTAGAGTTAGAGAACTTGCCTCGTGCGTAGGTTAATCAATTACTACTCACGTTCACCCCAAGTCCTACACATACCATATGTATTGACAATACACATTAGTTACACTAACATTACCTTTATGAGTTACTTTATTACTCTTAGTATAGCTACTAACTAAGTTTAAGTTTAAACAACATCACATCTTTTCATGAACATTATTTTTTTTAGCTTTAGTACAACTACTTAAGTGATCATGTTATTACACCACATGCACATTAACAACTTGATACAACACCCTATTACATGTTATCATTAAGTTATACTAATACACAAAGGGTTGCACTTGCATTCGCCCATCCCGACGCCCTCCGATTGGCTCCAAATACACAATAGTCCTAAAGATGGCCATTTTGACCCTTCATAATGATTTCAAATTGAAAACCTTAAAGAATAAAAGTTATAGGCCTATTCGTCCTCTTTCCGAATCATCTTGAATTACCTCTATCGGAGTTCGTATGAAAAGGTTATGGCCATTTTACTACAGCAGGTCAAAACTGTACGACCTAGACCACTTTTCGGTATTTGGTAGAGAGACGATTAATGCATTCAGATCTTCGGGCACAAATTCTAGCACTGGGGCGTGAACTTCTGGCCTATTTTTGGCGCTAGGGTGCGAAAATTGGCACTGGGGCTACGAACTACAGAACACCCAAAACCAGAAACCAAACCAAGCTACTATGTCTTAATTTCTAACACCAATTAACATGTATAACTTATGCAAATTACACATAAACTTCACCAAGCATACAAATACTAAATTAACACAACTTAAACCATTATTCTAGAAAAATTAAATACTAGAATAACATATTTTAAAACCAAAAACTCCATTGTTAACACAGTAAGCACTGTAATCATAGTTAGAAAACAATTTGATTTATTCTAACTATATTCTATTTAATTCTTACCCAATTCATATAATCACAGTTAAATTCCATGATTATCATACAATACAAGTATAAATTTTGGTACTCTGAAAAACATACATTCATACATGTTTATGTTCACAGTAAAACTATTTCTTTTTCTTTAACACATGATTAAAATACCACTCATATATACATATATATACATGCTAGTTATAACAATTATAACAACAAAACATGTAATACCAAAACAAATTCTAGAACAAGGTTTACAGACAAATTTGGTAAAAACTTATAGACGGTTATTTTAAGAAAAACAGAGACATACAATTTCTCAAAAACTATATAATGTAAACATATATGATAAGGTTTATACAACCTACCTTTAATTTGTTCCGACAACACTTGTTAATCACTGAGAATAGCTTTGACAAACTCAAAACTTATTTTGAAAAACACAGCCTTTTCTCTCTTAAACTTTCTCTGAAATTCTCTCTTAGTGTTCTTCTCTCTTTTCTCAGCAACTAGAATGTGTAAAAAGAAAACAATTGATAACTATAATGCGTAAAATAAAACCGCTAACCTTAATACGTCTAATTTAATAACATATCAGTTACAAAACTAACGTATATATTATATTATTATTTTATTAATCATTTAAATTTCAAAATCCAAAAGCCGTAGGCTTTGTTTGGCTTAACTAATTTATAATTAAACACTTAATAACCTTAAGCATTGTTTGGATAAAACCAACTTAAATTACTTTAATTTATTTTAATAACTCTTTATAACATAATTATTTGTCACACTTTATTTAATAACAATTTATTAAATAAATTACTTAATGACATAACCCAATCCACATAACACATTAATTATTTAACAAATAAATAATTAACTAATCACATTAATTATTTAACAAATAGATAATTAACTAAATTAACTCAATAAAATTGAACAATTATTTATTCAATAATAAACACATTCAATAAATATTTATATAAATCAATAAATATTTATAATTTACATTTATAAAATCTAGAATGTTACATCATTCCCCTCTTATAAGGATTCTGTCCCCAGAATCACAACTCAAACAACACATTCATTACATTCTTCCCTACTTACAAAGATTCTGTCCCCAGAATCGAAGACACAGGGTAAACAAATAACTCAGGGTACTCTTTCATCATCTTCTCTTCGAGTTCCCACGTAGCTTCTTCAGCATTGTGGTTCCTCCATATGACCTTCACAAAAGGTATCACTTTATTCCTGAGCACTTTTTCTTTCCTGTTGACTATCTGGATAAGAATCTCTTCATAAGACAAGTCTTTCTCAAACTGCAATGGTTCGTACTCAATTACGTGCTTGTAATCAGATTTATACGGTCGTAACACCGATACGTGAAAATAATTATGAATGTTTTGCAATTCTAGAGGTAGAGCTACCTCGTAAGCTACCTCTCCAACTTTCCTCAGCACTTCAAAGGGTCCAATAAACCTCGGACTTAGTTTCCCCTTTTTACCAAATCGAATTTTCCCCTTCCAAGGATAAACTTTTAGGAATATGTAATTTCCTATGTCAAATGCACGATCTTGTCTGTGTTGATCAACATATTTCTTTTGTCTGTCTTGAGCAGCTATCAATCTTGTTCTGATGAGTTGCACAACCTCAGCAGTTTGTTTTACCAGTTCTGGTCCTAACAGTTGACGTTCACCGACTTCGTCCCCGAGCAATTGGAGTTACGCACTTCTGCCAGTAT
Source organism: Panax ginseng (assembly GCA_020205605.1). Lineage (NCBI taxonomy): Eukaryota > Viridiplantae > Streptophyta > Magnoliopsida > Apiales > Araliaceae > Panax > Panax ginseng. The sequence goes on along the minus strand of CM035143.1, from coordinate 59,395,982 downwards.
AATGCCTCGTAGTTTAAGATGCCGATGCTAGCGTGGTAACTGTTATTGTAGGCAAATTCCACCAACGGTAATTGTTCATCCCAGCTTCCTTTGAAATCCATGACGTATGCTCTCAACATATCTTCCAATGTCTGAATCGTTCGTTCGCTTTGGCCATCTGTTTGCGGATGATATGTCGTACTCATTCGCAACTGGGTTCCCATACATTCTTGTAGTCTCTTCCAGAAGTTTGATGTGAACCTTGGATCTCTGTCTGACACAATTGACACTGGAACTCCATGTCTTGCAACGATCTCTTTAACATATAGTTTTGCCAGTTGATCAAGATTGAATCTAATCTTTATTGGCAAAAAGTGAGCAGATTTTGTCAATCTGTCCACTATCACCCAAATCGCATCGTTTCCTTTCTGAGTTGCTGAAAGACCTACCACAAAATCTATTGTGATATGTTCCCATTTCCATTCTGGTATCTCCAACGGTTGAAGTAACCCGATTGGTCTTTGATGCTCGGCCTTGACTCTCTGACATGTTAAGCACTTTGCAACGCATTCTGCAATGACTCTTTTCATATTTGGCCACCAAAAATGTTGTCACAAATCTTGATACATCTTCGTACTTCCTGGATGAATCGAATATCTCGAGTTATGAGCTTAGGTCAAGATGTCTTCTTTAATATCTGGTACTGCTGGAACCCATATTCGTCCTTCAAATCTTAACATCCCCTCGGTATCAACTATGTACTTTATTTCTTTTCCCTCGACCACACTTTCTCTTATTTTTCTGCATTCCTCATCCTGCAGTTGAGCATTCTTCACTTTGTCCACCAAAGTTTGACTGGCTTCCATCTGGTACAATTTCTCATCGATTCTTTTGGAAATTTGATTTCTAACTCTAACCTTGACATTCTTTGTAATAAGCTCCTCCTTATCGATTAACAATATCAACTTTCCCCGCCTTTCCTACTCAAGGCATACAGAACCACGCTTGCTTTGCTCGGATGATAAAAGATCTCACAATCATAATTTTTATCGGGTTCCATCTATCTTCTTTGACGCATGTTCAGGTCCTTCTCAGATGAAAATATACTTGAGACTTTTTTATGCATGTGTAAATCTCATATTTCTCTTCGTAGAGATAGTGTCTCCATATCTTTAGAGCAAACACAGTCGCCGCCAACTCTAAATCATGAGTCGGATACCCTTTTTCGTAGTCTTTCAATTGTCTTGATGCATACGCGATGACTTTCCCATTCTGCATAAGGACACATCTTAATCCCTTGTGTGAAGCGTCACTATACACCACAAAATTTCTCAGATTATCCTAGTAATGACAACACAGGTGCCATACTTAACTTCTTTTTCAATTCTTGGAAGCTTTCTTCACACTTCCCCGTCCAAACAAATTTTACAGATTTCCTCGTCAAATTTGTCAACGAAGTGGCAATCTTGGAGAAATCCTGGATAAACCGTCTGTAATATCCTGCTAATCCTAATAAACTTCTCACTTCTGATGGAGTTCTTGGTTGTTCCCAATTTATCACTGCTTCAACCTTTGATGGATCCACTGAAATTCCATCCTTGTCAATTACGTGCCCAGGAAATTGTACACGTTCCAGCCAAAATTCACATTTAGAGAATTCCGCAGACAACTTTTCTTTTCTTAGCGTCTCCAGCGTTAGACGTAAGTGTTCCACATGTTCCTCTTGAGTTTTAGAGTACACCAAAATATCATCTATGAACACCACCACAAACTTGTCCAAGAATGGTTTAATCACCATGTTCATCAAATCCATGAACGCTACAGGGGCGTTTGTTAAACCAAAAGACATCACCAAAAATTCGTAATGTCCATACCGAGTTTGGAATGCCGTCTTCGGTACATCCTCCTTTCTTACCTTCAGTTGATGATACCCACTTCTCAAATCTATTTTCAAGAAATATCTAGCGCCCTTCAATTGATCAAACAAGTCATCTATTCTCGGCAATGGATATTTATTCTTAATAGTGACTTTTTTTAACTCCCTATAATCAATGCAAAGACGCATTGACCCATCCTTCTTCTTTACGAATAACACCGGTGCTCCCCATGGTGACATACTCGGCTGAATGTATTTCTTGTCCAACAGCTCCTGTAGTTGTACCATCAGTTCTTTCATCTCCACCGGAGCCATTCTATATGGGGCCTTCGATATCGGAGCGGTTCCTGGCGCTAAGTCGATCACGAACTCGATCTCTCTGTCAGGCGGAAGTCCTGACAAATCCTATGGAAACACATCCACAAATTCCCTAACTATTGGTATTTCTTCCAGTTTCGCACCCTTCTTCTGAGTATCGACTATGTAAGCTAAATAACCCACACAACCTTAACTCAACAACTTCTTGGCATGCATAATCATTAGACATCTCATTTGTCTAGGCGATTTGCTACCATTGAATACTACCTTTGATGGAGTCATAAGGTTTACACATTTCTTTTGGCAGTCAATTATCGCTCCATGATTGAACAACCAATCCATTCCCAAAATAACATCAAACTCTCCTAGCCTGATCGGAATCAAATCTACCAACAAAATATTTTCCTTAATGTTCACCCTACAGTTCTTGCATACGAATCTAACAGGGATTACTTCCTTATTCACAATTTCTATGTTCAAAGGAAAATTCAATTCTTCTCTAGGCAATTTTAACCTCTTAGCAAATTCATTAGATATAAACGAACAAGTAGCACCCGAATCAAATAATACATTAGCATTTATATCATTGATTGGGATAATACCTGACACCACATCTTTTGATTGCACAAAGATCTTGCATACCATGTTGAAGGTTCCGGGTCGTGGGTTTGTTTGATGTTGCGAGTCCCGTGAATGGCCCATGTACCTCCATTGTTACCTCCATTGCTTCGTTGTCACACTCGTTCTTCTTTTAGGGCATTCACGAGCAAAGTGATCCTTGGATCCGCACGTGAAGCATACATTCTTCTTCGGTTGAGTACAACTTGGGGCGATGTGACCCTCCTGGCTACAATTGAAGCATACTCGCTTCCCCCATCAAGCACGCACCCTTATGGAATTTCTCGTATGTCGTACATGCTTCAAACTTTTTATTTTGCTGGTTACCTTGCTGATGTCCAGCACCCATGCTCCCATTCCACTTCCTCTTCAAGCTGTTGCTGCTGCTGTTGTTGTTGTTGTTGTTATTGTTGTTTCCATCGCTACCACTCCCATTCTTAGTCTCATTCTCATTCCTCTTCTTCTTTTGTTCCTGGTTGAACTTTGTCACTGCTTTGCCTCCACCTTCGCCGTAGTCTCGCTTTCTCCATCACCATTTGCAAATGTCTTCAATCGAACAGGAGACCCTCATCTTATGTGCCTGTGGCTTCAAAGTCCTGTTCAAATCTCTTCACCATACGCTCATCTGTACTGACCTGATATGGCGCAAACCTCGCCAATTCGTTGAATTTCGCAGCATACTCAGATACCGTCATCGTTCCTTATTTTAGTTCCAGAAACTGCACTTCTAGCTGACTCTTCGAACTCTCCGGGAAATAAGTCTCAAAGAACAAATCCTTGAACCTATCCCAGGTCATCACTCCTGGCCCTTCACGAGTTTTATTGGCCTGCCACCAATAACTAGCTTCTTCTTTCAACATGAATGTTGCGAAAGCAGTCTTCTAATCATCCCCTACCCTAGCGACATCGAACACCTTTTCTATCTCCATAATCCAGGTCTGTGCTTCGACTGGATTCATAGACCCACGGAATTCAGGTGGTCCAACTGCCTTGAAATCCTTAAACATTATACCATGGTTTTGTGGTTGATTCTGCAACGTTCCTATCAGTAGTGTCACTAGTTGTTGAACGGGGTTACCGTCAACATTGTCGTTATTAGTAGTTCTCTCATTGTTTCTCTGTCGGGGTGGTTCACGTCTGGGATGCATTTTCTGTTGAAACAAAACATCTATTAGATTATTACTCAGCTTCTTTAAGTATTTCTAATTAACTTGCCTCCATAAAAGAAATAACCACATAACACATAACACTTTGAATAAAATAATAACTTTTATTTATTCATCATTACTTCGAAAAACATAAAAACAATAGCATCACTGCTATTTACATTCCTTTCCTGAACTACAAAAGTTACAAGACAACATCATTATTATCATATCCAATGGTTACTTAACACTAGGGATTTACACATTATTTAATACTTATTACGTGCATTACAGGCACATTTTCTACGATAATCTATTAAGATACTTCTTAGCCCTATCACGTTCTTCCTCCATAACTCAAAACATTGTTCTGCGATCTAACACGAATGATGGCAGCGTCTCGAACTGAATCGGATATCCCATGACCCGATCTTGAGCTCGATTAATTGCGGTGTTAAAAACTTTATCCATCTCTTCCATCTTCATCCTCTTCGCCTGTGAGTCCCTTACTGCTCTTCCAGTTCATTGATAAGCTTCCTTGTATGCATCTTCAGCTCATACCCTCTTGGTAGCTTCTTCCTTCAACTTGTTCTTCAGTTCCACGACCATCTCGATCAGTTGTTGTAATAACCCGAGATTTCCTAAATAAAATAAATAAGAAAATTTGCGTATAATTTTTTTTTTTTATTTAATGACGAGAATAAGTGTCTAGTAATGTGAACGATAAATGCGAATATATTTATTACTTGAAAAATTAGAAATAATTTTGGAATTATTAATTACTACAAATTATATTTTATGGTAATTAATTTTCAGTAGGTAAATGTTTTTATTAATTATTTTCCATGATAACATGATTGGAAATAATATATGAAGTGATAATTAGAATTATATAATAAATATTTTATTATATGATTTGTTCGTAATATTTAAGTTAATTATTTTAACTTGATTATTGATGCTTTGTGTAAGAAAGAGAAGTCGATATGAGATCCAAACCTCGAATTGGGATTGTGATCAAGAGATGAGAATAATAATATTATATTATTGATATTATGATTTTTTACAAAGACAATAATTATGTATCGTGTATAAAGTGACAGATAATATTGAGCAATGATACCAATTAGGTCATAGCATATTACCGTGCTGTGAAACCCTAATTATTAAACTCAGTTATGAGATATGACTGAGTAGTGACTGTGTATATGAAGTTACTGTTGTATGTCGATAATTAGGACAAACCCTAATTATTACAACCCTAATCGGTTGAAGTTAGAGACCGTAACGACTGTGTTAGAACATACACAGATAATTAGAGAACCCTAATGGTCAATTAGAAACCCTAATTGATGGCGTTAAGAAACTCTAATTAGAAAATCCTAATTTTCTATAGAAAACCCTAATTTAAAATTATCGGGTTTAATTACGATGTTAATGTATAAAAGTTTTAATTTACCAAAGGATAGAATTAATTGGTAAATGATAAGAATTACCATCTAGTGATTAAATACTACATTTAATTGCTATGTACAAAAATGCCCTTGAAATTATATGCGAAATTACCAAATTACCCTTTTTGGTTTATTAGTGTATTATTAGTTACATTATTGGAAGAATCTTGCTAGCAAAGCATGGCAAACATACTTACCCTACCAATTGAGCATCCAATACTCAATTATGCTCACTCAATCAACTAATCTAGCATCCAATGTATCTATATAATTTTATATAAATTAAAGAGAGAAAATGCATTTTAGTGCATTATTTGTGCATTATTGAGCTACCAATCCCTAAAAATCCGGCCAACCACTCCATAATTATCATGTGAGCTCAATTATACCAGCCATATAAGCATCCAAGGCAATCTAAGGGTCTATATATAGAGATTAAATAATGAAAACACACTCTAATATTTTCTAAACTCTCTAGCTATACTCTCTCAAACTCTAGCCAACGAATTTCTCTTACCCATAAGCTCATAATCAAAGCCCAGCCATCACAAATAACAAATCAGAAGCATCAAGAAGTCGAAATCAAAAATCAAGTAAGAAAAGGTATGAAATCCCAAAATTAGAAATCCTTCGATTCGATGTTAATTGATGCAATTGATTATTTAAAGTTGTGTAATAAGAAGTCTATTAATGTTCGGTTTGTAAAATCATGAACCCATAACATCAAAGTGCAATTTGAAGATTTAAACAAGTTGGAAAAACCGAATTTCGTTATTTTTCACCAAATGTCGAGGCTATAAATCTTTGGTCGATCATGAGTTTTGTTGTTTAAAAGTTGTTATATGTAGCCTTTGATATGTGGTCTTTAAACTCCAAAAGGAATCAGGTCTATATCTATTGTATATCGGGATTTATAAGCGGTCAAAGTGGGTTGATCCCAAGATTGACCATTGCTTTTTCAAACCCGAAAATATTCTAAGTGTCCGTAATTTTTTTTTGACAAATGTCGGGCCTTATATATCTCGGTTATCTTTAATGTGTTTTGTGTTCTAAAGGTTGATATGTGTATCTTGTTATGTGGTATTTAACCTCCAAAAAGAATCAGTCCATATATATTACGGATTAAGAGTTATTTAAGGTCAAAGTGGGTTGTTAAGATTGACTGTAAAATTCAGGTAGCCTGAATTTTCTAAGTGTTAATTTTTCCGACAAGGTTTGACCATACTTTAGATGCTTTATTTCTTGTTGTTATGATGATGTTAAGTGTTAGAGTTGTAGTCCTACATGTGGTCTACTAATCGGAATTGATAGATCACATAAAAGTTACACGATCATCAAGTTATAGAGGTCCAAAGTAGGCACCTCGAATCTGTTCTTCGTGAAGAACGACTTTGGTAGCTACTTTGATGGCTGATTTATCCCAGATCGATGTTTGTTTAGAGGTTATGATTATTGGAGATTGTAGTCTGTAATTCCTCTACAAGACCCAATTTATAGATTGTCCAAATTCGTTAAGATGAGAGAGTTATTCACTACCAAAGTAGGACACCTTGCCGGTTCGCCTTTTATGAAGATCAGGTAGGCTCAAGAACACCTATAGCGACAGTTGCTCGTCACTATAGGGCCTTTAATGACGATTTTAATTATTTTAATTTTCGATTTTAGGAAATTAATTTAAAAATTAGAAAAATTAGTTTTAATTATTAAAATACCAAATAAATTATGAAAAATTATTTTAAAGTCCGAAAAATAATTTTTAATTATTTTGAGTATATTTCATAAATATTTAATATTTTTGAAATATAAAAGGTATTTATTTATTTAATTATAATATTAAATAAATGATTTAAAATAGTTTTAATTCATGAAAAATCATGAAAAATTATATTATGGTATAAGAAAATATTTTAAGTTATTTGTGATGACTTTTAATATTTTGTGATGAATTTCATTAATTAATTAATATTAATGATATTAAAGTTATTTATTGATTATATTAAATAATTAGTTTAAAAATGATTTTAATATTTTAAAAATCATTTTAAATGAAAATAAAGTATTTAAAGATATTTTGAGTTATAAAATATAACTTTTAATATTTAGAAGATAATTTCATTAATAATTATATATTAATGATATTTAGTTAATGATTTGTGATATTAAGTTTATTTAATATTTATATTAAATAAATAGTTTAAAAATGGTTTTATTTATTTAAAATTATTTAAAGAGGATATTAAGGATTTAAAAATATTTTAAGTTATAATTAATGACTTTTAATATTTGGATGAATAGTACATTAATATTTATATATTAATGGTGATTATTTAAAATGATTTTAATTGTTTTAAAAATCATTTAAGGGTGATATAAATGTTTTAAAATAGTTTGAGTTATTATAAATAACTTTTATATTTTGGCAATGGTTTCATTAATAGTTTAATATAAATTAATTATTAATGATAATGGAATTGTTTAATGTTTAAATCATGTAATTATAATTCCGTTGTTTGAAAGTGATATCCGGTCAAATTAACTCGACTTGAGAACCGATTATGAAGTCCGAGATTTGATGAAGAGCACCCATAGTAACATTTATGTCACTATAGGCAAGTTAAGAATGATGATTTGAATTATTTTAAATTTTTCAATTTACGGAAAATTCGAAAATGATTAAAATGTCCGATATTTCTGAGATGTTAAGGTATAGAATAAGAGTATTAGACTCAAGATTTACCCGATAAAGTCTGTTTTAACGCGCGGACAACCTATCGTAATTCTATAATAGAAAAGAAAAGACTTCAGAAGAGCATGGGTGAGATATTTGAAAAATGTATAAAAGTATAGAATAGAAAGTATGATCATCGCTGCGATTATGTGATGACGTGATTAGACTATGTCTCAATCAGTAATTGATAAAGACTATGTGTTATGATATATTGTTCTAATCGAACTAATGACCCGCTTATTGATAGGTTGTGATAAAGAGATAAAACCTAAGTTGAGATTTGTAATCAAAGAATCGCAAGTATCTTACCTTTGCATTTCCTTTTTATGCAATGGACATGAGTAAGAAGTTTGTAATTATTATATTTCCATACATGATTATATACGCTTTGATTATCAACATGTTAGCTCGGATATATATTACGTTAAGTTGATTTCTAAATGGTTATACAAGTGTCCCCACTTGGATAATCATGGCATTTATTCACATGTTGATATACCTTTGTCAATTAATCAGTATACATATATATGTTGAATTACATATTATTGTTGAGCAAGATTAAAACCTTCGGGTTTGGAACTGTGCATGTATGAACATCCCGATAATGGGAAAATTTTTATGCTTTTTACGGACAAAGGGTGAACGATGAATTTCGTTCAAGTTATGTAGTATTGATCATCACAGGTACAATCTGGGTGATCACCCTTCCGTGTAAGTAAGTTAGTTATGACCAGTATGCGGATGAATTTCGCTAAACCTTTTGAAAATGAAAAAAAACAATGTTCATAGTATGTTTCTTAAACCCTATTCATGGGTGGAGCCTAATTTCAAGAAATTGAAAGAGAATTGTTATGTGAATTTTTATCAGTACAGATTACTTCACAACTTTCGATTCGTTGTAGAAGTGTTATGGAAAGAGAATACTTATATTCTTTCATCTTATATATATAATTGCTATTACTTGGTGGGCAACTCAAATGCTCATCCTTGCTTAAACTAAATGTTTTCGGTTACGTACGATCGACCTGAAGGCTCGGGCACGAACAAGGGAAAAGAAAAGTTGTTGAATGAGATTTAGTATGAGTTAATGGTTATAGTTAGTAAGACAATGGAATCTATTGTCAGGTATTGTAAGGAATGTATTTGAAGGTCACGCACTGGGAAGTAAACTTTGATGTATGTAAATTAAGTTGAATTATATTATTATTTAGTATTATTGACTTAAAGAAATGGTATCGCGGAGAACCGAGTTCGGGTTTCAAGTATCCGGATTTGGGGTCGCCACAGTTGTTCCTTCTCTCCTTCAGTCTGTACTAGTTTCTCCTCGACATTTGTCAGTCGTTCTTCACGATCTTGGATCTCACCGTCTTTTTGTGTCATTGCAGTCTATTGTTCAGCTATTATCTCATGTAACTCCTCAACTGTATCCTGAAGTTCCACGTTACGGTCATGCACCTCATCGTATATACGGCCTGCTATCGAGTTAAGTGGAATCCTTTCCTCCTCGTCCTCGTCATCCTCATCCTCCTGTGGTAACTCAACGGCATCCTCCTCGTCTGTCTCCACATCACCATCCTCATCTTCAACTACTGTGACCAATGGGGCTGACTCCCGTGGCAATAGTTGTTCCCAAACCACCTGAATGTCGCGAGGCTCCTCCTCTATAGGCATGTGAGGTCCCTCCTCCCTAGCCTGACTGGATTCTCCGACATTAGTCATCCTGACAACAAAGTTTTAAATTTTTAATTATTAATCATTACTACTCGACACTCACAAGTTCATAAACTATAAACACATAAGCACAAAAGTGTTTTATTACTTCTTTCCTAAAACTCGATAAGAGTTATCTCCACTATCTTTTCAAGGTTACTTCCAAGGCTTTTCCCCCACCTAAGGTTCATAACCTAAAGTTTTGATACTAACTTATGACACCCCCCAAACCTGTGTACTTCATTCCCATTGAGGTTTGGTGTTCACTTGATCAAACATTCATTTCTAACTACCCAATCATAATAGAATTGAATAATAAAAGAAAAACCCGCCTATACTGAGATTAAACTTAAATAAAATCTCCAAAGTTATCAAACCTTTAATTACAAACATTCAAATGCGAAAAATTAAATAAACTTCAATACAATCTTTAAATCAAAGTCTGATAATAAAACTATCAAAACTATTACAAGTCTTAATCACTTGTACATTTTTCCCTTTCCTTTACTAGTCGAAGGTTCACTTACCTTTCTTCTTTAGTCATGCAATGAGTTTTTAATATGCAAGAGTGAGCAAAACAATTGCTCACCGGATATAACATATGGAATCAACAGAGAGTATAACAATAATAATTGTAAAATAGGCTCATCAAAAGTGAATAGTACTCTATCAACAATAATCGTAAACTCAAATCCCAAAATATGGAAAATATACATCATCGAGGGTCGTAAGACCATGAACTAAATCCACGATTGCAAGTAATCTTTTAACTCCAACTTTAATAAATATAAGACTATAAGGACCTCATCTTGGGGGATCAAACCCTTCGCATACAATGTCTTATGCACAAACATTTTAACGTTATGCGTAAGTTAACCCCTAATCATAACAATAGGGTTGTTCATCTCAGTATTTGGAGTACAAGTTCGCACCAAAGGAAGTTTGGTTTGGATAAGCTTTCAAGGTAATTTGGAATTCAACAAACATCAACTAAGGAGTAGTTGAATAAATCCAATAACACTATACTATAGGATAATCGTGATTGAATCAATCATAGTAAACTAAAGTCATACTTTAGGAATAATCTAATAGCATACAACTTGAATAACTATAGCATACCTTGCTTGAACCATACTAAGCCAAGGTTAATTAGAATTGAATACTAAGCATGCATAGTAATTTGAACGATAGAAATGTTCAACGTTAGTATATATAGTTGTGCATGCTAAACAACAAGTTAAATACAAGAATAACTTGCTCCAAAATAACTTACATCATTATATTGTAATCGAACTGAAAACAATAATTTAATTAACAAGATAATAGATTAGAAAACTTGCTCAAAGATAGCTAGATACTTGCACAATTATAAAAGTAGAGTTAGAGAACTTGCCTCGTGCGTAGGTTTATCAATTACTACTCATGTTCACCCCAAGTCCTACACATACCATATGTATTGACAATACACATTAGTTACACTAACATTACCTTTATGAGTTACTTTATTACTCTTAGTATAGCTACTAACTAAGTTTAAGTTTAAACAACATCACATCTTTTCATGAACATTATTTTTTTTTAGCTTTAGTACAACTACTTAAGTGATCATGTTATTACACCACATGCACATTAACAACTTGATACAACACCCTATTACATGTTATCATTAAGTTATACTAATACACAAAGGGTTGCACTTGCATTCGCGCATCCCGACGCCCTCCGATTGGCTCCAAATACACAACAGTCCTAACGATGGCCATTTTGACCCTTCATAATGATTTCAAATTGAAAACCTTAAAGAATAAAAGTTATAGGCCTATTCGTCCTCTTTTCGAATCATCTTGAATTACCTCTATCGGAGTTTGTATGAAAAGGTTATGGCCATTTTACTACAAAGAAGTCAAAGCTCAGACGACCTAGACCACTTTTCCAAATAATGGTAGCGAGAGACAAGGCGCATTCCAATGTGGGGCACAAATTCTAGCCATTTGGCGTGAACTTGGCCTATTTTTGGCGCTTAGGGTGCGAAAATTGGCTGGCTGGGCTACGAACTACGTAACACCCAAAACCGTAAACCAAACCAAGCTACTATGTCTTAATTTCTAACACCAATTAACATGTATAACTTATGCAAATTACACATAAACTTCACCAAGCATACAAATACTAAATTAACATTAACTTAAACCATTATTCTAGAAAAATTAAATACTAGAATAACATATTTTAAAACCAAAAACTCCATTGTTAACACAGTAAGCACTGTAATCATAGTTAGAAAACAATTTGATTTATTCTAACTATATTCTATTTAATTCTTACCCAATTCATATAATCACAGTTAAATTCCATGATTATCATACAATACAAGTATAAATTTTGGTACTCTGAAAAACATACATTCATACATGTTTATGTTCACAGTAAAACTATTTCTTTTTCTTTAACACATGATTAAAATACCACTCATATATACATATATATACATGCTAGTTATAACAATTATAACAACAAAACATGTAATACCAAAACAAATTCTAGAATAAGGTTTACAGATAAATTTGGTAAAAACTTATACACGGTTATTTCAAGAAAAACAGAGACATACAATTTCTCAAAAACTATATAATGTAAACATATATGATAAGGTTTATACAACCTACCTTTAATTTGTTCTGACAACACGTGTTAATCACTGAGAATAGCTTTGACAAACTCAGAACTTATTTTGAAAAACACAGCCTTTTCTCTCTTAAACTTTCTCTGAAATTCTCTCTTAGTGTTCTTCTCTCTTTTCTCAGCAGCTAGAATGAGTAAAAAGAAAACAACCGATAGCTATAATGCGTAAAATAAAACCGCTAACCTTAATACGTCAAATTTAATAACATATCAGTTACAAAACTAACGTATATATTATATTATTATTTTATTAATCATTTAAATTTCAAAATCCAAAAGCCGTAGGCTTTGTTTGGGTTAACTAATTTATAATTAAACACTTAATAACCTTAAGCATTGTTTGGATAAAACCAACTTAAATTACTTTAATTTATTTTAATAACTCTTTATAACATAATTATTTGTCACACTTTATTTAATAACAATTTATTAAATAAATTACTTAATGACATAACTCAATCCACATAACACATTAATTATTTAACAAATAAATAATTAACTAATCACATTAATTATTTAACAAATAGATAATTAACTAAATCAACTCAATCAAATTGAACAATTATTTATTCAATAATAAACACATCCAATAAATATTTATATAAATCAATAAATATTTATAATTTATATTTATAAAATCTGGAATGTTACAAGATGTATGTTGAGCATGTTATTATGTGTTACGTGATGCATGAAAACTGTTAGATTTTGCTGGGTTGTCGAGCTCAACGTTGCAAATAACCACTTTTGCAGATAAAGGATTCAAGGTAACGTTATATGCTACTTGAAAAACATTAATCAGCTGTAATGCATGAAGATTTAGATACTTTAGCTAAAGTTTTTATTTCTTTAAACCATGATTAGGGTTCATGAGATGTACTCAATGTTTTATGAAGTATATTTTATGTTGAGTTGTAAAGTTAAAGTTTGAGCTAGCTATCCAATGTATAAAGGATATCGATTTGGTATGTAAGTATATATACATTAACTCTGATAAATTGAATCATGTATTATTTATGATTCAAAGACATGTAGATGATAAAGGTTTTGATTCAGGGAATTAAAGAAAGAAGATAGAAAAGTTTAAATTATTCCACATTTTATTAAGTTTAACATCAAATAATGATGTAAAAATCAAAAGTTAGAAGTGTTATTAACGACCGAAGTCGATAATTGAATTGTATGAATTTTGGGGTCGTTACATAAATAAAGTTGTAATTGTATTCTGTACCATGTATTTGGCGACTCAGAATGGGTGATGTATACCTATTTTGGAGGCGTCACAAATTTGATTTGATTTTTATTTACTAGTTTTTTCATTATTTTCAATCATTAATTCGGTTAGTTTAATAAAATTGAAATAATACAAACCTGGTAATTGTTAGATTAAAATTAATTATTGTATCTGTGGGAACGATACTCAACTTATCATTATATTACGTGTTGATCACGTATACTTTCGTGCTGTAATAACCCGATATTTTCTATATAAATAAATAAGAAATTTTGCATATAAATTTTTTTTTATTATTTTAAAGGTGGGAATATGTGCAAGGTAAAGTGTGTGTGCGTGTGTGTGTGTGTGTATATATATATATATATATATATATATGTGTGTGTGTGTGTGTGTGTGTGTGTGTGTGTGTGATAAATAAAATATATCTATTACATGACTAATTTCAAATAATTTTTCAGAATTATTGATCATTATAAATTATAATTTTATAATAAATTAATTTGGTAGTAAAAATATATTTAGTATTTATTTTCCATGAAAATAGATTTATATATTATTTAAATAATATATGAAATGATTATTAGAATTATTATAATAAATATTTTATTATATGAATTTATTATATTTAAACTTAATTAATAATGCTATATATGTAAGATAAATCGGATATGGAATCCAAACTCTAATTCTGGATTTAGAATAAGGAATGAGAATATTAATATAATATTATTTATATTTAAGTGCTATAGATGTGTACTGTATGTGTGTAGACTGATAATTGGTCAATTTTAGTGTGACAGTAGAAAAATCTTGTATTATTATGCTAAACCCTAAATTGAAACTCAAATTAGAGTACAAGATTGTTATGTAATTGTGATAATGTGATTAACGTCGGAATTATAGATATTAACCTTAATTAGGGAAACCCTAATTTTTGAAAACCCCTAATTAATATTTAGAAACCCTAATTTCTATATTTGGAACCCTAATTGTCAAATTGGAAAACTCTAATTGCTAAATTAGAATGTTTAATGTTAATTAGTGGACTTTAAACCCTAATGTTCTTGTATAATATAATTAGATAACCTAATCTAATTAAGAAACCTTAATTTCAAAACTAAAATTTCCATTTTTAGTTTAATTTCAAAACTCTAGAAAATTTAAATTTTTGCACCCCCTAAGGGTTGGAGCAAATGACAAAATGGCCATTAAAATTAAAAGTAAAATGACTTAAATGCCCTTGTTGCATTATTATAGGAAACTTGTGTATCTAGTCATATTTGTAGTAGGTAACCAGCTAAGATCAGCCCTGTGACTGATATAGATATAAGTCAGCCATCTTATATCATAAAATTCATTGCATACAAGTAGTATATATATAAATTAAGAGAGAGAAAGTTCCTCATTTAGTTCATTTGTTCACTTATACTCAACCAAGACTCTCTCTCTCTCTAGCCCACAATATTTCTTTGTTAAACCAGTCCTAAATCAAGCCCCACTAACACTCACAACAAATCAGAGGCCTAGATTCTAGAATTTGTTCATAGAGGTATAAAACCTAATTTAAAAATATGAACTTTGATTCCATGTTAGATGTTAGTTTTTTTATGTTAAACATGTTGTATGTAGTGTATATTGATGATCTGGGTTGATAGATGTTAGATCCATAACATCTATAGGCTCGGATTTGATGTTTTCAAAAATCTGGAAAATATTTTATTTTTGTCTGACAATGAATGTCAGACCTTATATCTCAGTGATTGTTAATTATTTTTGTGTTTTGAAAGTTTGTAGTTGTAGTATGCTATGAGACCTTTAATCTGAAACTTGAATCAAGCTCAGATCATGAACAAATTAAAAGTTATGGTTGGTCAAACCTAGTTGACTGAACATGACTTTCCAAATCTGGAAAACCCAGATTGTGCCTAGAAGGATCTGACAAGATCTTCATGGGCTCTGATCTGACAATGTTTTGATGATCTGTTATTATTATTGTATCTAATCTGTAATATGTCATATAGACTACATGTTAAGGCCTTTAGAACGCATAAACCTCAAACTAACTGGATTCAGTGGCCGGTCAAACTAGCCAAGACGATCACGTCTTTTGTTTTCTGGGTAACCCAGAAAACATATGAACGTGTCGACTGACCTAGTTTGACCAGACGATTTTTGTTGATTATGATGTTGTTATATGTATTTTATGTGATAGATCTCTTCACTTACATGCTGGCTACTCATTGAACGCATTAGATCACACAAATATTACAATAACAGCAAGTTGTGGAAGCCCAAAAGTGGTTACTGAATCGTTTCTTCATTTCGGGTAACCTGAAATGAAGAAACGACTTCGACAACCGATTTACATGCTTAGATCTCCTTTGTGTTATGCTATTTGGTCATGTTTGTTGTTGGATCATGGAGTGTTACATTAGTTCTACAATCTGTAATCAATAGATAGCCCAAAAACATAATGATCTGGTCATTACACTTGGTCAAACCTAGCTACTCGAACACTGGCTTGTCAGGGTTCTTGAGGCTCAAGAACAATTTAGGCGACTATTTCTGTCGCTAAAGGCTATAGCAACAAATTTAATAATTTTATTTAATTTATTTTCCAAAAACCATTTAAAATATAAATTAATTATTAAAAATTCCAAAAATAGTTTTAAAAATTATTTTAAGTTATAAAATTAACGTTTAATAATTTCACATATTTTTCATAAATATTAATATTTATTTGGATATTATTGATATTTAATTTGTTTAATAAATGCATTAAATAAATTGATTAAAAATTATTTTATTATATTAAAAATTATTTTAAATGATAATAAAGTATTTAAAAATATTATAAGTTATAAAATATAACTTTTAATATTTTAAGACAAATTTCATTAATTATTTAATATTAATGATATTAGATTTATTTAACAAATATATTAAATAAATTAATTTAAAATGATTTTTGATATTATAAAAATCATTTTAAATAAAAATAAATAGTTTTAAAATATTTTAAGTCATAAAATATAACTTTTAATATTTAAAGGTAAATTTCATTAATAATTTAATATTAATTTATTTAATAATTATATTAAATAAATAGAATTAAAATGGTTTTATTGAATTAAAAATCATTTAAAATGATATAAATGTTTTAAAAAATATTTTAAGTTATAATTAAGGGCTTTTAATATTTTGATAAATAATAAATTAATATTTAAATATTAATGGTAATTATTTAAAATGATTTTAATTGTTTTAAAAATTATTTAAGGGTAATATTAATACTTTTAAAATATTTTGAGTTATTATAAATAACTTTAATATTTTGGTAATGGTTTCATTAATAATTTAATATTAATTAAATATTAATGATAATATAATTATTTAATATTTAAATCATTTAATAATGATTCCGGTGTTTGAAAATTTATGATAAATTATAATAATCAAT
Organism: Panax ginseng; assembly: GCA_020205605.1. NCBI lineage: Eukaryota > Viridiplantae > Streptophyta > Magnoliopsida > Apiales > Araliaceae > Panax > Panax ginseng. The sequence continues at coordinate 59,378,775 of CM035143.1, read as the reverse complement.
TAAAAGTTGTTATAAGTTATTTAAAAATAAGATGACTGATATTTAAGTTATTTAAATCGAATATTGAACTGGAAACTAGAGTTCTAGACTCGATAATTACCCGATAAAGTCGTCGGTACATCGAAATATTTCAGAAATTGATTTGGACTTAGATAATTTGACTAGATACGTATTTGTTTATGATCAAATGACTGCTAAACATATGTGACAATGTGATTAGGTTTGTGTTGACTGTAAATAGCAATACTATGTGATATGATATATTATTGTAATCGAACGAATGATCTTATTAATGATAGGTTTCGATATAAAAGATAAAACTAAGTTACGTTATTGTAAGCAGCAGCTCAGGCAAGTATACTAACTTTGCATTTACTTTATGCAATGGACATGAGTAAGAAAGTTTTAGAATAATATTATCATTGTACCTGATTATTAACTCTATTGTTATCGATTATGTATCCAATCATTTGTATTCATACAAGTTCTTAAACTATCCGATCATTGTTTATCAACATAGTATTATTGTATAATCCAGATATTTATTATGTTCGTTAATTTCTAATATGGTTAGACAAGTGTCCTCACTTGAATAATCATTGTATTTAATCACATATTGATACATACTTATTGATTTCCAGTATGTATATGTTGACTTAAAAGCCGTCTAGGCTATTTGATTCGGCTAGACACAAATTTAAAAATATTGTTGAACAAGATAGAACTTTATTGTATCCAACTGAATTATTTTGGTTCGGATTCCCGACTAAGTATGAACATCCTGAATATGGGAAAACTTTTGTGCGTCAAAGGCAGATAAGATGAACGATAATATCGTTCTTGCATGTAGTATTGATCAATACATGGCATAACGAAATGATCACCCCCCGTGTACCGTCAGAAGTTATAACGGTTTACAGATGAAGTTTTGTTAAACCTTATCGAAAACTGAAAATAAAGTTCATAGTCTGTCGACTGCTCTCCATGAATAGTCAGTACGTAGTTTCAAAAATTTGATATAGATTTGATATGTTATTATTATTGGTTCAACTTACTTCGCAACAGTTGATTCGTTGTAGAAGTGTTATTCAAAGAAAACTTTTACTTCTTTCAGCTAATAATTATTGTTGTTATTACTTGTTGGGCAACAAATGCTCATTCTTGATTTAAATTTAAATATTTTCAGCTAAGTGTGATCAACCAGAAAGCTCTGCCAAGAACAAAGGAAAAGGAAAGGTTGCAATATAAGTTATAAGCTATCATATGTAATATTTAGACTTTAGTAAGACAATGATATTAATTATTATCATGTAGTGTAATGTATTAAAGGTTACAAACCAGGGGAATTTAGAAAACTCTGATATGTAAATTAAGTTTGGTATCTATATTATTGTTATTATTATTAGTATTATTCCGCTCATAGAAATGGTATCGTGAAGCACCGAGTTTGGGTTTCAAGTACCTGAATTTGGGAGCATCACACGTGCTGTGTGTAATTAGATTAGACCCAACAAAGGACATGCATGATGCTATGACCTAAAATTATATCCCTAGGAATCTATTGTCACTAGGCTATTGTAAATGTAGATTGAAACAGGATAAGATAAAGACATATCTGATCTGATTGTGGTCACCATGATTTGGTTGTTTAGATATGGATTCAGATAGGCCTAGTAACTTTTCTTCCCATAGGGCTTCATCTGGGGTTCACCTTCGGAGGTCTGCTTTAGATGTCCCTGCTCTGCGAGTTACCCGTTAGGTTCGCCGTCTCACTGAGTCAGTGATTCGTCCAATTGGTGTTGATAAGAGTGGTTTGCCTGATGATGAAGGTGATCTTCTTGAGGCTGAGGTCCCTCCTTAGCCCGTGCTCGCAGATTCCTCCTTAGTATTCAGGTAGTTGTTCCCAATTTATTGGGATCTGATTTGAGCCGCCACCCATCCATTCACTTACATGTGAATGAGGTACAGGAGATTCCTTTTTATAGAGTTGCTTTAATTTCCCATTCTTGGTTATAATCACTACAAGAAAAAAGCATAAGTCCGACGGAATAATCCGTCGGACATAAGCCTATTCAGTCAAAAATATATTATTCCCGACGAAAATATCCGTCAGATATTCGGTCGTAAATATTCGCATCGAAAATACGATCCGTCAAAAATTCTGTCGGATATTCATTATCCTCGACGAACGTATCTCCAACGGATGTTCGTTGAACATTAACTATCTTCGACAGAATATATAGGACAAAACTTTTCGTCGAATATAACAGTACCTATTTTCGACGGATGTATTCCCTCGGAATTATATTATTTTTCGACTGAAAACTAAAATAACCCACTATTCATTAAAATTGTCTAATTATTAACTTCGTTGGAATTTACATCGGAGATAGAGCGTTTACGACGGATACGTTCCATCGAAGATAACGTATGTTCGACTGAAATTAGGATATTTCGGTATTTATTAAAAATTGATTATTTGTTAACTCCGAGGGAAATTCCGTCGCAAATACCCTATTCCGTCGGAATTAACTATCCTTTTTTTAATTGCAGATTTTAAAAGTTCAGTTTCCAGGTGTTTAAACACATTAATGTACCTGTAACCTGTCACAACCCAATATACAATAATATAAACATGTATCTCACATTCAAATATGCAACGTAGCACTAAAACTTAATCTTCAACTCATTATCATTCATATTCACATTCAAATATCCCCCAAAACGTATTATAAGCTAACCAATTACAAATATAAGCTAATGTTCCATAAATGTTAAACAATATAATTTACAATAGTTGTACAGACGTAATTAGACAATACAATATATACAAAAGTTCTACAATAACATGAATATATACAAATGAACTATAAACTAGTAAAAGTATCATCATCGGGCAGAGGTGAACGACGTTGCTCTGGTGTATAATAATCATACTTGTACTCCTTCTCATCATCGCCAGCCTGGTCGCCATCACCACTCTGTTGATAGAATCAAAAATATAAATCATTAGTCCGTATATATATATGTGAGAATTAACAAACTAGCCTTAATTGAAAAACATAAACAATAAGAATACCTGAGTAGGTGGGGGCGGACGAAAAGCCTCCTCCAAGAGGGTAATCACCATCCGGAGCATCTCGGTGCTCCAAGCGTCGAACTGCTCTCGTGGTAATCTCGTACTCTCTGCAGAGGCCCCTGCTATAATATCCTGAGCAATCTGGTGAAGACAAGAACTAGAAGGCAACTGCTGACGCCAAGACCGGATCGGTATGGAACCTATCTGACACGGCCCCTATCAGCAGCCGAAAGATATCGTCATCCAAGTCAGCGCCCGTATGAGATGGTCCAACATGTGCTCTCACACGCTGGCGCTGACTGGAGCCTATAAAGAGATACAAATTCGATTACTAATAATAATTTATATAATGTGATAAATTTGGATAATTTTGTGAAATATAAAAAAATATTACCTCCAGGAAGTGTATATGCGGGTATCCTCGGCAGACCCAACACTCGATATCTGCCAGTACTACTAGTAGGGGGATCCTGAGATGCGACACATAGTCTCAGCTCCTCATCCCAGTCTAATATCGGGAAGAGGGGTGGCAGAATCTAACGGCTCAGAACCCCTCCTAATAGTCTCCAGCTCAGCTATACGCTCGTCCCGAAGCCTCTGAAATCGGTCCTATAATGTATTCCGTATACGTATGTTAATTATATCATTTTATTTACGATTGAATATTATTAAAAGCTAAATAGTAAGATGAGTTTTACCCGTATAGCTAAAGCTGCCTGAGACAAAGCACGCTCGTCCTTAGGCGTGTGGGCTCGATCCCAAAACTCTAGAATGGTAGGATCTCGGCCCAAGGTCCTCCCCAATGCCTAATACAAACAATCATAAAATAGGTCTTAAGTATTTGTGTGAGAACTTGACACATAAATAACTAAATACAATGTACTTATCGTCTTCGCCTCCTCGAACGACTGAGAACCAGTGGTGTGTACTATCCGAAGCTGACCACGGTTCTTCTTCGCCTGCTCAGACTTTTTCTTGAAGTCTTCAGCCTCCTAGTGCGTACATATAGCCTCCCAGGCTAAATCGGAGACTATGCGGGGCTGATGATCTCTAATGGTGGTCCCGAGCTGGTCCACAACTGCCGGGGCTGCCTTCTGTCGCATCTCATACAGCCATCCAGAGTAATTCGCATCGACGTGATGCTCAATCACATCATCGCCAGCTAACTGAGAGATGCTCGTGTCAAATCGATAATAAAACTATAACAAAAGATTATTTAAAATTAAGAACAATTGATTTCTTCATCCCAATACAACTATGTAGTGATAATATGCTTAACTTGCGTGGAACTTCTGCAAGACGGTCTGCATAAAAGTGGCATTGTACCGCGCATACTGACTGAACCGCATGCACCCTCTTGGGAGATGCGTCAAACAAATCGCGTGTAGGGTGTGCTTAGCCACCGAGTCTAGTATACTACAGAAAAAGTATAACAATATGTGTTATGTGAATTGTGTTTTGCAATAACTAATAGAAATAGTACGAATATATTAACACTTACTGATGGGAAACGACATCCACCGGTACTATAAGTGGCACTGCCGGCGGACGACCAAATGTATCATTTCGTATTTGCACCGGCCTAAGGGAGAGACATAACATCCAATAACAATCCCAAACTGGGGACTGTTCGACATTCACCCCTACTGAGTGTATGTCAAACGGGTTTCTAAGTTTCAAAGTATAGTACATATATAATTGAAAATTCTACTTAGTTTATTGAAAAATATGGCAAACTAAGCAAATGCTACTTAGTTTATGAGAATTGTTATGTGGAATCTCTACTTGAGTCGGCAACCGAGAAAAAAAAGGGTCTTAGTTCCTGTTGTGTCATATACTCGAATAATAAAGTTAATTCAATTACAGCAAACATTCCTCATTGTTCCATCATAACAAATGACAACATCCCCAAGGAGTTCCATTAAGCAATTGAACAAAGTTTCAGCTTAAGAAACCCTCTAGATGAACAAACGATCACTTCTTTACTAGGAATGAATCATCTCCCCATATGGGTCCAATCCATGATATAGACAGCTTCTCACCACTCCAAATTCCTCAAATGGATAGTTCTAATACAAGAGGTGAGACGTTCTGTGAGAACTACCCATCTGAGGAATTCGGAGTGGTGAGAAGCTGTTTATATCATGGATTGGACTCATATGGGGAGATGATTCATTCCTAGCAGAGAAGTGATCGTTCGCTCATCTAGAGGGTTGCTTAACCTAGAACTTTGTTCAACAACTTACTGGCACTCCTTCCGGATGTTGCCATCTGTTATGATGGAACAGTGAGGAATGTCTGCAGTAATTCAATTACCTTTATTATTCGAGTATAGGACACAAATAGGAACTACGACCCTTTTTTTTTAATTGTTGCCGAGGAACCGGTTGGAGTACTATTAGCTGCAACTGCTATGTCGAAACCTGCATACAAGAAAGAGTACATATATGTAGGGAGAGTGTTATTGCATTTATATATTGAAAATTGTGGCAAACTAAGCAAATGCTACTTAGTTTATTTTTTCAATGATAATAAACTAAGTAAGTGGTATTAGTTTATGAAAATTGTTATTTGGAATCTATAGAGACTATTGTTCAACATTCACTCCTACTTAGTTTATTTTGCCAATGTGAACTAAGTAAATGGTACTTAGTTTATGAGAATTGTTATTTGGAATCTATAAAGACTACTGTTCGACATTCACTCCTACTTATTTTATTTTGCCAATGATAAACTAAGTAAGTGGTACTTACTTTATGAGAATTGTTAGGAATCTATAAAGACTATTGTTCGACATTCACTCCTACTTATTTTATTTTATTTTATTTTATTTTATTTTATTTATTTTAATTTAATTTAGCCTTAATTTAATTTAATTTAATTTAATTTAATTTAATTGAAATTGAAATTGAAATTGAAATTGAAATTATTTGATTATATTTTATTTTATTCTTTATTGAATTGTATTCTATTTGTATTATATTATATATTTGTAAAATTTTTATTAAATTTAATTTTTTTATTAAATTAAATAAAATTTGTTTGATTTTATTTAATTTACTTCAAATTAGTTTATATTTTAATATTGGGACTAATTACTAATATTATCAAAATAATTCTGACAAAATCTTGCAAATGCATACATCTGACAGAATTTCTGTCACAAATTCAGTCGGAAATTGCAAATATATCAAAATTAAAAACAGTCCTAAAATCAGTTAAATTCAAGATTGAAAACTAATTAAATTACATAAACAATGCAAACAATATATACTGCATAATTATCCATTCTCAATCAAAATATATACCAAATTTTAGCCCCAAATTTCAGCCTCAAATCCAAATTTCAGTCAAATATATAACAAATTTTTAACTCTATACCAATTTCAGTCTCAAATCCAATTGCCAAAGCCAAATTGATGCACATACAATAACCAATTAAGGAATTTACCAATTTTTAGACTCAAATCAATATATACATACAATATAAAAATTATTCAACCTATTGATTTTGTACATCATCACCAAAATGAAATAATATTTGAACTCATACCTTTTGGAGCTAATAAACTGTCCGGCGTGTGGTGGTGGTGGTGGTCGGTGGCTGGAATCGGAAATGGGTGGCAGTTGGAGGTGGCTCTTGGTGGTGGTGGTGGTGGTCGGCGGCTGGAGGAAGAAGGCAGAGAACTAAGATGGTGGTGGTGGTGGTCAGCGGCTAGAGGGGCGCCTGACGGTGGGGGAGAACTGATCGATCGCGAGAAGGGGGCACGCGGTTGGTCGGCGGTGGAGGTGTTGGTGGCAAGTGGGCGCTGGAGATGAGAGAGAGATGAGAGTGAGAGAGAGAGAGACTGAGATGAGAGAGTGAGAGAGGAGAGATATAAAACTGAGAGAATACGGGGAGACGCTGGCCTGAGTTAGTCGAATAGGTTTTATAAGATATTTTCGACGGAATATCCGTCGGACCTACATCCCTCGGAATTAACTTATCTTCAACGTACAGTCCCTCGGAAATAACCATAATTTCGTCAAATTTAAGTTTTGCGCTGGCGGGAAATTTGGCGCCATATGAGGTCTTATATTCCCGACGGAATTTCCTCGGAAATAAACTATTTTGGACGGAATTATTTTCGACCTAATATTTCGTCAAAATTATATTTATTTCGACTGAATACAGTCCGTCGAACTTAGTTCCGTCGGGATTAGTCGGTTTCCTTGTAGTGAATCGATTTTTAATCCCGATGTCATGCAGGTTCCTAAGTTCAGCTAGCCTATGGGGAATTAGTTTAGTGCCACCGATGTCTTTGGTAAGGGCTAAATTAAGTTTAATTTTAGCCCTTTATACAAAATTGACGACATAGCAATGGCGACGGTTTGAACCGTCGTTATATCTCAGAAAATTGTCGATATAGCCGATTCATCTTTGGTTCGTTTTTTTTATTCGCTGGAGAAATGGACCGTGTATATACGGTCAGACTCTCAAACGAACCATAGGGAGCGAACTAATAATAAACTGGCTATAACGACGATTTTTTTCGTCGCTACAGCATAAAAAAATTAGTTTTCTATGTTATAGCGACGGAAAAAACTACCGCTATAGTCGGTTCGTTTTTAGTTCGCTTCCTATGGTTCGCTGGAGAGACGGACCCTATATATATCTATAGAGAGTAAATATGTGTTTTGTGGCTCACAGCCATGTTACGTACAGACTTTAGAGGAGTGTAGGAATCTCGATCTTACATATCACTCAGGTTAATTTGGTCCAATAGTTAAGTCATTTAAGCAATGACTTGAGGTCCCAAAATTGAAAAGGTCTCCAAATTTTAATAATCTATATATGTTAGAACCCATTAAAAAAGTCCAATTTTTTCCCAAGTAAATCAGTAGCTACAAGTACAATCATACAAGTTTGATCAATAATTTTGCATCTAAAAGAGCAAGAAAAATGAAATTCTAATTTTTAAAAAATCATAGATATTAATTTAATTTAGTATTGAATGGTTAAAAAAAGACCTCAATTTAAGATTTAGCTTGAGACCCTCAAAAAGTTTGGACCGGCCCTTATATAACTACATACTCCTATAATTTCTCTGATAATATTAGGGGGCATCAAATGAATATTTAACAATTCTCTCTTAATACAACTTCTTACGTTAGCCTTCTAAAACAAAAAGGAAACGTATAACGGCTAATAATTTTTATTTTTTTTAAAATATTTTATGTGAGAAAGAAATATATATATATATATATATATTAGTGAGTATCTAATTAAGAAATTAATATTTTTACAAACAAAAGTAATAATTTTATAAGGTTGCTCTCAAGTAAATGAGTCACACTCATGTAAGATAGACCTCATAGAAATTGTTGGGCCATGATACTTTTCATAATTGGATTGGACCTAATGGGCTCTTCCTTTGGACTACGTTACTTTTGTCCTGTTGGGTCGAATGATTGGGCCAAGTTATTTGATTATGTTATTGGTTATTTTGGTTGGATCCGGTCAGTCTAGACCATCTTTATTATATTGGGCTAAATCCTTGGATCGGTCCATTACACAAATTGCCACTCAACCCAGCTTTGACCGGTAATCATTACACAAGATAACAGTTGACTGTTATCTGCCACCTTTCTGCATGGCATTAATGAGGATGGGACTCAGATGACCGACGGTGGAAAACAGTGGTAGCAGGTAGGGAAGTGAGCTACATACTTTCGGCTGAGATGACCGGGAGTGGGCGAAAGTGTCAGGGGGTAATGGGTGGCACGATAAACCGAGTTTAGAGTGCGTATGGGGCAACGATCATACAAGGAAGGAAGGTAACTAAACTAATCACTTATCTAAACTATTATTATCTCTCAAGCACTAGACAATATTTTCCTCCATTGTTAACCTTGTGATCGCCGATACTGACTCTCACACCGGAGCTATCCCCCGATGGTTAAGCCGTCAAGCTTTTGGTATTGACTTGTTGAACTATGCAGGATATCGGACGCGTCTTGGTGATTGGGACGTGGGGAAAGATCTTGGCGTTAACATTGGCGCTAGAAGGAGGGGAGTTCTAGTGTCCTGAGTATTTTTCAATCACAAACTGTGTTTTTTTTACGTCAGTATTCATGGTGAAGAGTAGAACACCTACACCCAAAGGGCAGCCGATGACTGTAAGTGAATCAGCACCACGAGTATCTGTCAAGGATCGTTTGGGACCGCAACTAAGTATTCATGCCAAAGACAAACGTCAAACGTTCACATGAAGATTTCTCGTAGAGGGTCGTGAGGCAACGCGTTAGTTAAAGCTAGTTTTCACGGCAGAGAAAGGGTCTGGCCATGGTCAGAAACGAGTAGAAGGCACCTCGCCTAGAACTCTATACCGAGATGACCAAGATGAAAAGGCTTCCCGATTAGCTAAGATGGCAGATGAAGCAGATAGGGCGATGGAGGTACTTATGAAGCAGCAACAGGATATAGCTGAGCAGATGGCTCGAATGGCAGAGTTGAGGGATGAAGAGTTCAGTTATGTTCAATCTGAAGAATGAGGGCATCGAAGTGGGAAGGAACCTGCTCATTCAGGACGTGAGTCTTGGGGCCAACCTCGAGAAAGAAAAAGATCCAGAAGCCCTACTCCTCAAAGATCGAAGAGGGCACATCACCCTGTCGGTTCTAAGGAGCAGAGTCGAAGCGAACGAAGAGGTCAATCCAGAGATCGCACTCCTGAGAATACAAAGAAGGCGCTCGTTGTTGCGCATTCACACCTTAGCGGCCAAGTTCAGAAACGAAGTAGATCCAGAGGTCACACTCCCGAGAGTTTACTGAGGGTACACCACCCTGTAGACGCTCGTCATTGGAAAAGTCCCTCGAAAGTTGGGGGTTCTATTGTAAGGGATCGGTCCACTCAGAAGAGGAAGGAGACCAAAAAAAGAAGCATCTTCCCAACCAGAAGGTGTGGAGTATCTGGTTAAAGAATTGAAGGAACTTCAAAAGTAACTTGCCAAAGTACAGAAAACGAAAGATACTTCGGGAAAGAAGGCATCCCCTTTTTCCGTGGAGATTCTAAAAGAGATAGTTGACCCCACCAAGAAGTTGCCCCACATTATCCCTATGACCACAGTCAGGCGTTCGACCGACTGATGGATTATTATGACTTTAGAGATGTTGATAAGTGTCATACTTTTGTCACGACACTCAGAAAGGATGCCATGCAGTGGATGGGGACTTTTCCTTTGGATTCAATCTCATCTTGGGCAGACATGTGCAATAAGTTCCATGCTCGCTTCGGGAGCAACAAAAGGAGGGGGAAACCAACTGGCTCATTGGCTCAAGTTCAACAGTATTCGAATGAGTCTTTGGGCCAATATGTAAAGAGGTTCCGTGAAGCATTCGGCCAAATAACAGACTTAAACGATCTACAAGCCATGGGATTGTTTTAGAATGTGTTAGATCTGGTCAAATCAGAGAAGTTGGTGAAGAAGTTAATGTTTCACCACCCGAAGAGTCTCGCTGAAGCTTTCGACAAAGCTGAAGGTTATATCGTGGTAGAGGAAGCCATGAATAACCTCAAATGTCCTTCTTCAGATCGGCTTAAAGAGACAGATCGGGACAAAATAGAAGGGGACCAGAGGAAGAATGAAGGAAATAAAGACCGCTGTGAGGGCGGGTCAAAGAAATACAACAATAATTGAAGACAGGGTGGAGGACGTTCGTCGCTTCGCTCCGGCCAGAAGAGTAAATAGGACGATATCGCACTCAACACCGATAGGTCATTATCTTGGATCAGATTAAGAATCAACCTATCTTCGAGCCACCTCGAGATAACATTAAGCCCGGAAAAGGAAATTCTGGTAAATATTGTGATTATCATCAAGCCTCGGGTCACGATATGAACGACTGTGCTAGTTTGAAGGATTTTATTGAAAGAAAGGTACAAGGCGGGGCTTTAGTTCAGTATGTGGCTGCCAGAACGACTTAGCAAGTTCAACAAAGGGATAGAGAGCCCGTTCAGGAAGCCCAATCAGTTCAACAAGCATTGCCAGCTCCGGGACAGCCTGCAAGGCATATGGTAGATGTCATCACTGGGGGCACTTCTGGTAAGCTCGTTGGAAAAAGCACCGAAGTCATCTGGAATCGGTCATGTCAGTGGCGGGTACCCTCTCGAAGACTGACATACCTTATCCAGGTACGGTAATCTCCTTTACTAAAGAGGATTACCCTTTGAAAACCATCGAACCGCATGAGGGATCATTGGTGCTGACTGCACAAGTGGGTTCGATGGATATAAAGAGAATGATGGTAGACAATGGGTCTTCTGTAGATATCTTGTATGCCCACACTTATCAGAGGATGCATCTGGACGGGCGAAAGATGGAGATAGGGCAGGAGGCTCCTTTGTACGGTTTTAGTAACGATCCGGTCAAGGTGGCTGGAACTATTGAACTACCGATCATCTTTGGAACGGCCCCCCATCAGGTAGAAGTTATTTGCAAATTTTATGTTGTGCATGTAGATTCTGCTTATAATGCTATTTTGGGGAGGCCTACTTTAATTTCTTTACAAGCTGTAACCTCAATCCCTCATTTCAAAATCAAATTTCCTATGGCTCATGGGGTTGGAGAGGTGAAAGGAGATTTGGAAAGATCTGGCCAGAAGATGTTATAGAAATGCCATGATCACTTCGGGAGTGGGAGTATCGAAGCAAAAATAGACCATGGCGATAGAGATCGAACCCTTCACTGAGAGCAGTTCAGAGCCATTGGTCATGCCAGCTGAAGAAATAGAGGAGATAGAGCTCATCCTTGGCAAAACGAACAAGACAGTGAAAATAGGTTCGGGTTTGCCGGAACCTCTTCGGACGAACCTCATGGAACTCCTGCGATGCTATGTTGACATCTTCGCATGGGAACCTCAAGACATGCCGGGAGTGAGCAGGTATATTGATGAGCATCGATTGGAAGTGGACCCGTCAAAGAAGCCAGTTCGACAGAAGAGGATGATCTTTGCACCCGAGCGCCAGCAGATCATCGATGAAGAGATTGCAAAGTTGTTAACTGCTGACTTCATCTTTATGATCGACTACCCGTAGTGGATGGCAAATGTGGTGTTGGTCCAGAAGCAGAACGGGAAATGGCGAGTCTGCATCGACTATATAGACCTGAATAAAACTTGTCCAAAGGATTTATACCCACTGGCCCACATCGACCAGCTCATCGATGCAACTTCGGGGTATGCTTTATTAATTTTCATGGATGCATTCTCTGGGTATCATCAGATTTCCATGAGTAAAGAGGATATACCGAAGACGGCGTTCATTACGCATCATTCGGTATATGCCTATAAGAAAATGACCTTCGGCCTCATCAATGCCGGGGCCACATACTAGAGGATGATGAAATACGTCTTCAGATATCAGTTGGGCAAGAATATGGAGGTGTACGTGGATGACATGATTGTTAAGAGCATGCTGGTACATAAACATCTGGATGATTTGAGACTGAAACCTACTAAGTGCACCTTCGAATTAGGGGCTGGTAAGTTTCTGGGGTATCTTGTCAGTTAAAGAGGAATTGAAGCCAATCCAGAGAAGATTCAAGCGATCCTAAACATGAAGACTCCTCAGTCATTTAAAGATGTTCAACGTCTGACTAGAAGGATTGCAGCTTTGAGGAGGTTCATGTCCAAGTCGGCAGAAAGGTGTTTGTCATTTTTTGATAAGTTGAAAGGGCCGAAGAATGCAAAGACGTTCCAATGGGCTTCGGAGTGTGAGGACGCCTTTTAGAACATCAAGTCCTACTTATCTTCAGTGCCTTTGTTAGTGAAGTCCGCTCCTGTTGAGCCTCTGTATTTGTACATAGCAGCTAGTTCGTTGGCCGTAGGAGCAGTTTTGGTGCGTGAAGTTGGGGGTAAGCAGCACCCGGTTTATTATGTAAGCCATGTTCTTTGGGATGCTGAAACAAGCCTTTGAAGAAGATTATAGGCAAACCTGAGGTATCGGGGAGATTAGCTGCATGGACGATGGAGTTGTCTCAATTTTTCATTGAATATCATCCCCGAACCGCCATCAAGGGGCAGGTCTTGGCTGATTTTGTAGTCGAATGTTCATTTTAGAAGTCGATGAAGTTGTGGCGGTCAAGGATCTAATGAGCGATTGCGATTCTTCAATGAGCGAGTTCGTGGACGCTATATGCAGATGGGTCTTCTACTACGGTCATCAGCGGAGCATGGATTATTCTGACGAGTCCGGAGGGATTCAAAGCGCAACAGGCCATCAGATTTTAGTTTAAAGCAACGAACAACGAAGCTGAGTATGAAGCGGTACTCGCAGGTTTACGACTAGCGAAGAGTCTTGAAGTGCAGGGAATTGTCATCTTCAGTGATTCTCAGTTAGTCATTAAGCAGCTCTCTGGGGAGTACTAAGCTCGAGGTCCAAGAATGATCAAGTATTTGGCAGAACTAAAAGGGCGGCTTTAGTATTTCCAGTCCTACGAGTTTCAAGGGGTCGAACGTAATGACAATTCCATTGCCAATGCACTTTCCAAATTAGCCACTACGGATGTTAGAGTTTTTGATGGATCTGTTTACTTAGAAATTTTGTAACATCCTAGTGTTCATCATGAATCGGTAATGTGCGTTGACCGAACCAGCTGCTGGTTGATTCCATATCTGGAGTATCTGGCAGATGGCGTCTTACCTTCGGATCAGATGCTGGCTAAGAAAATCAAGTACAAGAGTGCTAACTTCGTTCTGATAGATGGGGATCTATTTCGAAGGGCCTTCTCGTCTCCACTATTAAAATGTTTGACTCCATCCGAAGCTGAATATGCTCTCCGAGAGGTTCATGAAGGCATCTGCGGTGACTAAATGGCTGCTAAGTCATTAGCCTATAAAGTACTTCGTCAGGGGTACTACTGGCCTACCATCTTCAAGGAAGCGACTGAATACGTCAAGAAGTGTGAGAAATGTCAGCTCAACAGTCCGATCCCACATCAGCCACCAGAAGAGCTATTCTCAATTTTATCTCCTATACCCTTTTCTGTCTGGGGGTTGATATATTGGGTCCACTACCGAAACCAAAAGGGCAGGTCAGTTTTGTCATAGTTGCCATCGACTACATGACCAAATGGGTAGAAGCAAAGCCACTTAGGTTAATAACGGAATAGGAATGCTTGAATTTTTTGAAGGAGTCAGTAGTGTTCCGTTTCGGAATTCCTAAGGTGGTGATATCAGATAACGGACGTCAGTTTGTGGGATCAAAATTTGAAGCATTTTTGAAGGAGTTGGGAGTTCAGCACAAAAAGACTTCGGTAGCTCATCCTCAGTCGAACGTGCAAGTCGAAGTGACTAACGAACGCTGCTGAATGGGATCAAGCGTAGGTTGGATGAAGCTAAGGGAAGATGGCCAGAAGAGCTCCTCAGCGTGTTATGGGCTTATCGGACTACCCCAAGGACTACAACGGGGGATTCACCTTTCAGACTAGCCTATGGTACTGATGTCTTAGTCCCAGTTGAAATTGGATCTCCAAGTCTTCGGGTCAGTCAGTTTAAAGAGATCTACAACGACGAAGGACTGAAGGTCAACTTGGATCTATTAGAGGAAGTCAGAGAGGTGGCTTTGATCAAGCTAGTAGCCTGTCAACGGAGGGTAGCCAAGCATTACAACAAGGGGGTAAAGCTTCGCAGATTTGAAGTGGGAGATTTTGTTCTCAGAGAAGTTGAAGCATCTACACCTCAGAATTTGGGAAAGCTGATGCCGAACTGGGAAGGACCGTATGAAGTCATAGAAGTACCGAAGCCGGGGACTTATCGGTTGAGGGCATTAGATGGATCAGAAATTAAAAATACTTGGTATACGGGAAGACTTAGGAAGTACTTTCAGTAAATACAGTGTCAGTACACCGGAAGTCTGTAAATGATTAAGTCCTCATCAATAAAAGTTCCTTTTTTCTCAACAAGTCTTGTCTTCATTGATGTTCAGTTCATTGGTGTAAGGAGGTTCGGGCGGACTTGCTGACCATTCGATGGTAGCCTTAATGGCAGATGGTCCTTATGGGTTTTTCAGGCCCTTCGTGGTAGGCAAACGCCATCCTTAAGATATTTTCAGGCCCTGCATGGTAGGCAATTGTTGACCTTTAGACCTTTTCAGGCCCTTCGTGGTAGGCAAGTGTCATCCTTAAGACGCTGTCAGGCCCTGCGTGGTAAGCAATTGTCGACCTTTAGACCTTGTCAGACCCTTCGTTGTAGGCAAGTGTCATCCTTAAGACGTTGTCAGGCCCTGCGTGGTAGGCAGTTGTCGACCTTAATACGTTGTTAGGCCCTGCGTGGTAGGCAATTATCGACCTTTAGACCTTGTCAGGCCCTTTGTGGTAGGCAAATGTCATCTTGTGCAAGTTGTTAGGCCCTTCATGGTAAACAACTCCCCAATGAAGTAGATCTATCTCACACTTCGGTAACGAATAAGTATTCCTTTACTTTATTACCTAAATTTTTCTAAGTGTTGAATTCGGAATGCCTCATTCTTTAACTTCATCTTATCTGTTATATGACTTGCCTAGTTGTTAATTAACAGTTTAAGTTAAGTCCATGAAAGAGCTTGTACATTTTTCAAGTTGAATCGATATTGGAGTATTGATAAAAAGTAAATGCACCGAAGTCATAAGGGATGAGACCACATTTCATTAATATTTAATTTGATTACAAGAGTAGAAAATTTTTACACAAATCCTATAAATTAAAGAAAATAAAATTATCTTCAGACAGCATCTTCATCTCCGGAGTCTAACAAGGCCGGATCCAGTTGGGCCGCCACCAATTTTTCCTTGCCTCGACTTCGGTAAGCTTCGTACCCTTCATAGTATACCTTCAGAATTTTGGCACCAAGCTCATCAGATGTACGATACTCCGCCTGTATTTGCTTGCGCATTTCTTCGGTCAGAGGCGGACTTCGACCCTTTAAGGCTTTCAGCTTATGACGAAGTTTACGGCGCTTGGATGAATATTTTTCCTTTTCTTCATGGGCCTTTACCTGAAGAGTATTAGCTTGTAGCGTCAAGTTTTGGTTGACTAAAACCAGTTCTTCATTGTTGGCCTTCAGCGCTTCGGTCTCTTTAACAAAACGGACGTTCATATCAGGCAACTTCTGTTCGCTAGCTTTCGTCACCTTCATTTCTTCCTTATCCGAGAACAGTTCAACCTTGGACTCCCTCAGACCCTCTTTGGTTTGGGCAAGTTCCCTCTGAAGGCCTTCATTGGTATGAAGAGCATTTTCATGTTCGCTCCTCTCACGAGCCAACGACGCCTTCAACATATTATTTTCTCTTCTTAAGGCCTCCTCATCGGACTCAGCATTTATATGTCTGGGACATAAACGCCTGAAGACTGCATTTGCCTGCAAATATTTACAGTATCCAGTCAATTTCAGATATTTAAACAAGGAAATAAATGTATAAACAATAAAACTGTCACTTACCTTTGCCAAATAACTCATGCCTTCATCAAGGAAATTCCCGTTTGAATGATGGTCGAATCGGTGATCGTCAGTTTCCCGGATGAAGGCATCAAAGAGCTGAAAGGGAAAATTGGCGTTGAACCGAGGCCATAAGGTCGGTGCTCCAGCTGCCTCGTTCTGGAATTCCTGTGATGAAGGCATAGGTTGGTCATGGGTTGGAGAAGGGTCCATATATATGTTCTCTGGGGATGGAGATCGGGCTGGAGGGGGGTCCCGAACTGGTGAAGCTTCCGGAGTCAAGTCTGGGTGACTGCTGGATGGTTGTTTTCTCTTTCGAGATGGTGCTACAGAGGGCTCGAGTTGCTCTTCTTCATTAGCCACTCGAGTATCCAACAGAGTTGAAGTGGGAGGAATCGTTGAAGAAGGCACTCTGAGGTCGTCAGGAGTTAGAGGGGTAATTTTGGTTTTTAATTTTTTGACTCGAAGGAGCTGTTTACGCTCGTCTACGGATAGATCGAGTAAACTCCTTCGAACAGGTATTGGGTTGACAATTGGTTCAGGCTCGAAAGGGGCTTTAGAATCTGATGAGATGAAAATTTGTTTGGGTTTTCTGACGGCTCTCATTTTTCGACGAGGCTTGAGAGACTCTTCTGGTAGAAGGTCTTCAACTTCTGGATCAATGGTTTGAGGTCCGATTGTGGGAGTGTCAGCAGTTTGTATATTAGTAGGGGGGTTGGTAGTGGTTTCTGCAGTTTTTTCTGCCAGGTTATCTTCGGATGGGACTTCCTGTTGTGGGGGATCGACAGTGACTTCTACAGATTTTCCGGCTAGAAAATCCTATAAGTCCTTCACCTCCGAAGATGATGGTTTAATCAAAGTTACTACAGAAGATTAACAACTTTATATCAGAATCCGTATTACACCAATTTTAAAATATTTATAAAGTAAATTCGTACTTATATTTGTGGTCATACAACCATGATTGCTTGGAAAGAAGTCCATAGTTCCATTCCTCCTTCGGGAAATTATCAAAAAGTTCTATCATTTTGGCCTCACATTCTTTAGGAACGTCTCCGAAATCAATCGAAGTCTTCTCATCAGTGGCCCAGTTCGGTAGAGAGGGGATTTCAGGTCCTTTGACGAAAAACCACCTCTAATGCCATCCCCTATTGCTCGAAGGAGTGTTTACCAACGAACGTCTCTCGAACTTCTCTCCTGTCTTCGAAGGATGCTTGCTTATGATCTTAAATCCCTTCTCTCTAGATTGGATGATTTTGTACACGGTGAAGAAGAAGTCGAGTGTAGGTTCAACACCTAGCTCGTGGCAAAAGGTAATGAATGCGAGGATATGAATATAAGAGTTCGGTACTAATTGACTGAACCCAATACCCAGAAATCCTAAGACAGTTACTATGAAGGCGTGGAGAGGGAACCGAACCCCCTTCTCCAAAATAGTCACCGGAACAGTCGTTCATCCTTCAGGACGTTGGTACATTCGTTCTTCAGATCTGAGAGCTCTCACCAAGTGGGTATCCGGAATGTGGCATCGAGTTCGAATCCTCTTCAGATCAATCTCTGTAACTTTCGATGGAGTGTTGGCATGGAAATATCGCTCCTTAATCCTATAGAAGGCAGAAGGGTTGGGTAGGGGTTTCGTTATTGGATTCTTAGTAGGAATTACAGTTGTCGGGTTGGAGCTCGAAGCTTCTTTGTTAGGGCTTGGGTTTGGAGGAATGGCACTAATAGGTGTCACTAGCGAAGGAGAACCTTGTTCAGAATCTTGGGAAGCCATTGATGGTGTTTTGCAGAGAATAGAAGAAAAGCTCTGAAGAGAAGAAGAAAGCTCAAAGGTCCGAAATTCAAATGGGCAGGTAAAACTGTCAAAATTGGGGGAAATTACCTTTTATACTGACGATTTCATTTACTTACGACACGGCAGGCGACATTAATTAATAGTAATGATTTCGAATTGGAAGGGGTGGCGTCCGGTTTTGGGTTTGATATTTAAACCAGAATGGGCCTGTGTCTATTGGGCTTTCAATTTTCGTCCTTGATATTGATTTGGACCGACTCAATGGAGCCTCGGTTAGTTTCACTTTGGATCCCTTGTGACTTATTATAATTCGTTACATCATGGACCTATATTATTTACAGTCTTCTACTAAACATCCTGTTTAATAAAAGACTGGGGGGCAATGTTGGGCCATGATACTTTTCATAATTGGATTGGACCTAATGGGCTCCTCCTTTGGACTATGTTACTTTTGTCCTGTTGGGTCGAATGATTTGGGCCCAGTTATTTGATTATGTTATTGGGTTATTTCGGTTGGATCCGGTCAGTCTGGACCATCTTTATTGTATTGGGTTAAATCCTTGGATTGATCCATTACACAAATTGCCACTCAACCCAGCTTTGACAAATAATCATTACACAAGAAAACAGTTGACTGTTATCTGCCACCTTTCTGCATGGCATTAATGAGGATGGGACTCAGATGACCGGCGGTGGCAAACAGTGGTAGCAGGTAGGGAAGTGAGCTACATACTTTCGGCTGAGATGATCGGGAGTGGGCGAAAGTGTCAGGGGGTAGTGGGTGGCACGGTAAACCGGGTTTGGAGTGCGTATGAGGCAACGATCATACAAGGAAGGAAGGTAACTAAACTAATCACTTATCTAAACTATTATTATCTCTCAAGCACTAGACAATATTCCTCCATTGTTAACCTTGTGATCGCCGATACTGACTCTCACGCCGGAGCTATCCCCCGACAGTCAAGCCGTCAAGCTTTTGGTGTTGACTTGTTGAACTGTGCAAGATATCGGACGCGTCATGGTGATTGGGACGTGGAGAAAGATCTTGGCGTTAACAGAAATATCATATTTTACCTGTGAAAATATCAATTTTCTCTAATTATTACAATCATAGAATTAATATGTCGATGTTTAGAGGTTTTTTAGATAAATATAAAAAATATTGAAATGTATAAATATTTGTATAAGATTTGTTTATGTTTATCAATGAGTTTAAATTAATACAAGTTTAATAAATTTAAACTGTAAAAAAAAATCTTATTTTATAATGTTATAACAATGGTGTTATACGATCTCAAATGTTTGAAAAATTAATAGTCTCGTTTCTTTAATAATCTTTCTATTCGTACGATTAAATTTTGTTTAATGACCAAGATAATATTATTATTTTATAAAACAAAAATATATAACTTATATACCTAAATGATATATCTTCAAAACCCTTATTTCATATATAACTTTTTCTTGTAAAATGTTTATAGTAGAAAATAATATCCTTGACAACTTTTTAAATATTCATCCGGCGTCTTAAAATATATTATCCTCTCCTCCATGGAGTATCCAGGAATGCTTGTACGTAGTTGTAGCTAGTTTTGCAGCGGTGCCAAGCTATGTGTGAACATATTTTTAGGTATTAGTATCATTTTGAAATTAAAGATACATATTTTTATTATAAAATTAAAAATATATTTTATTTAATTGAGACTTAAAACAAAGTTATAATAAATAATTTTTTTAACAAATACTCTATCCATTCCAAAATAGTATATCTATGATGAAATTATGTGAAAATTATCTCCATTTGTCCAGTAATTATAAGTTATAACACTCTCATCAACAAGTATGTGTATCAAATATTGAAATTATTCCCGCTTTATATTCTTGTGTCGCAAATGAGATCTTGAAATTATGTCAACGGGTAGACCTGGCAGATGGCCTAGGCCTGCGGTACGGGCCGGTTCGTCCGTCAAAAATCAGGCTTTAAGCCGTAGTTTTTTAGCCAGTCAAAATTTGGGTCTTTTTGGTCCGGCCCGCCCAAGTGGCCCGTAAACTTTTTTATTTTATTTTTTTTAAAATAAAATGTTACTACTTGTGGATTGTGAGGCTTGAACACAAGACTTGTAAGTAAATAAATAAGAGTTCAAACCAACTAAACTACAACAACTATTTGTTTTTAATGCAATCTTCAATATATTTTAATTATAATTGAAAATTATAATTAAGATATGTAGTTAATGTAGGTAATTAATTAATAATACTAATTTATAATACTATTAAAATTTTAATTGATTGAGATATGTAGTTAATAATTTCAAAGTATAAAACTAGTAAACTAACAAATAACAATTATTAGTTTAAGTTAGATAATATAATTATAAAAATTTAAAATTATCTATATATTAGTATTAATTACAGTATTTATTATTTTTAAAAGTTAAATAAATTATATTAATTTTAAAGAATCAAATTTGACTATATACTTTGAATTACTAACAATATATAATCCGAATCAACCACTAATTTTTTAGATCATGAGTCCAAAAATCATACACAATAATATAAATAATTTTATCCCTTAATTATGCAATCCCCCTACTTATTGTAGTACATTTGGAAAGTAAATCTATCATTATCCCTTAATTATGCATTTCCCCTACTTATTTGGAAAGTAAATCAATCATTATCCCAAATCATGCCTTTAGAATAATATCTAAAATTATAATACTATTAAAAAATTAATTGATTGATGTGACGCCCCCAAAATAGGTATACATCACCTATTCTGAGTCATCAAATACATGGTATAGAATACAAATACAACTTAATTATACAACTGTCGTGTAAAGTACGACAAAACATAAGCTATGAGTTTTAATACAAATATTATCGCTCAGACAATATTCAAACTCAAATTCAATATTATTACATTTATTTTCCACTATTTCTTTGAATAGTGAGGACTACTAATGCTATCATCTCGATCCGGCTACCCGCTCCTCGACTAGTCCTCGTTACGCTCTCATTTCAAGAGAACAATAAAAGTAAAAGGGTGAGCTCAACTAGCCCAAAGAGAAAATATTATGACTAAGATAATGCGTAATATATTATCGTTAGTTTTCAACAAAGTGTTAAACCGATACAATATAACAACCATCAAGTTTAAGCTGCAGATGAACAAGCAATCCATTAAAAGAGTCAAGTAGAGAATAAAATCTACTATCTTTTATGATTTAAAAGGTTTTTCATCACATTTATCGCTGGGACTCAGCTTAATAAATAATTCACATCATCGAATCACCCCCTGCACTACGGCCAAGGATATTCTTTAGTATCACGACCATAATTATCCATGCACTACGGGCCAATAATATTTGTGTATTCAATAATGGTCATGCCAACAACTGTCCATCAGTGCACTACGGGCCAATGAGGACTTTTACCACATCATTTGTAACATTACGGTCATGATTACACCGAATAATCCCTGGTCATAATCATACCAAGTCCATCTATGCATTATAGGCCACAAATGACTTTAAACAAAAATATAAACATGAGGATGATGACAATGATATAAGAATTCAATAAAAACAAGTTCAAGAATTATTTTATCCAGGAACTAATAACGTCCAAATTGTCAACATGATCTTTGCTTTGTAGAGTAAAATTCAAGAATGCTCGGAAGAATATTTCCATGAAAAGATCATTGGATGAAGCGCAAATATCAAGGATATTCCACTAATTTCATGGAGTATAGAAGTCAAAACTTTAACCAACTGAGTATAATAAGGAATGGAATAACAAAAGAAATCACCAGCATGCGATAGACCATAAAAGCAAAAGTTATTCAACAGAATAATAAATAACGAAATCAAGTCCCACAGTAAAAGCATACAGATGAGGATATTCCAACAGAATAATAAAGGCGGAATCAGTCGCATAAAACGCACAAATAGAATAATATTCCAACAGAATAATAAAGACGGAACCAGTCCGACGAAATAAAATGCATGTGACGGATATTCCAATGTAATAATAAAGGCGGAATCAGTCCACAGAAACGCATGAATATGATATTCTAATGAATAATAATAAAGCGGAACCGGTCCGGCGTAGAGAACGCATGCACGAGGATGTTCCAAATGTAATGATAAAGAATGGAATAATGTAAGTTCTCTTCATAGATAAGAAAGAAATAATACTCCCTACCTTTAGAAAAACTGGATACTGGAATAGTGAGGTAGCAGACTTCTCTTCTTCTTTCTATAATTTCTCTCTATAATAATCGCTCTAAAGCTTTTGTGAATTGGTGAGAAATGAAGGAAGAATGAGCTTCTATTTATAGAAAAATATAGTTTTGATAATTGCACATTTTGGGGCTCAAAAAATTACAGTACAATACCTCCAACTTTTCTTTTATTTTTAATTTAGTCCTGCAAGTATTATCAATTTTGCACCAACTCCCCTAATAGTAAATAATGTGATTCAATAGTACACATATGTGAACAAATAGTTATATAAGCATGTGAATTAGTAGCAATTAATTGCTCATTTATCCGATAAATTACCCGATTTATCAATATAACCCCTAGACATCAATTATCATCGGAATAAATGTCGATTTTCACTAACACAAACAATTCTAACATAATGAAACTATTTTTATAAAAAATATAAATTTTGAAATTTTGAAGTTTGACTTTCAAAGAAAAAAGTCAACTGTTGACTTTTTGACCAAAAAGTGATCCCGGAAAATTTTGTGTTTATAGACTAATTTTACTAAATTTCGTCGTTCCGGACTCAAATATCACGTCCGCGTCTCCAAATTCAACTCCGAACAACATTCATCATTAATATTATAACTCACAATATTTATCAACCGTGTCGTTCCCGTAAAAGAGGGCTTTTCAATAAGGATTTCTCCCTATCATGTAGCCTTGATTAGGTGACCAAACCTCTCCTCGATGTAACTTCTAGACTTTGTAAATATTGAAATTTATAATATGAATAACTTTGTCGTCTCAAGTATTGATTTAATAAAAAAAACATTTTATGCGATGATATCTTTGTGACAATAATTGAATCAATAATATGATAGATATGATGTAAATTATTGTAGCAATAATTGAGTATAATCGAGTGACTTCTCACATAAGCATCAATAATCAATATCGTGTGCTACTATGCAACCAATGCCGTATATTATTGTACTTTTACTATCGGGTAGTTCAACAGATTAACGATATAACTTCCATAGTTATTTTCATAAAGTATTTTTGTCGTTTTTCAATCAAACAATAATTCCGTTAATAGGGTCCACCAATGATTGTGCCGTTGTACAAATATTCCTGTTAAAACGAATATTCCCCGACCAATCGAATATTATATAACAACTTCATGATTTTGCAAAATTTGTAAATATTACCCACAACTATAACATTATATCAAATTCACACCATAATATTCAAAAATATATTTCGAGAAAACTTAATCTTTATTCAAAAAATTGGGGTCTTACAATTGAGATATGTAGTTAATTTAAGTAATTAGAATTATTGTTTATTATAAATTATTTTTAATATTTATTATTATTACTATTTTTGGTGTATCAAGATTTTGCAAAAAAAAAAATATATAGGAAAAGTCCATGGTCTTACCATACCCCTTCCTTAACTTGCCAATGGCCTAACAAATCTAGCCCACCAGGCGTTTTTTTGGCACAGCCCCTACCTACCGCTTGTTGCTGAGTTTATCATCGGGGATATTTATTACTTATTTTTAAATAAAAATCTTATTTCTCCTTTTTTATTTTTTTGTTTCTCCTTAAAAACTTTAAGTGCTTATTTGGTTAAAGATTGTTTGGGACTTTAAAAATTTGTTTACCTAGTTGAACTTATTTCAAATACAATTTATTTAACTTTTTAATACAATACAAAAAAATAATATAGGAAATTTGATATATTTTTACACAAGTTACAGACGCAAGTAACCAAACAAATCTGAACAATAAATGTTAAACATATTAAAATCAAACATCTCCAATTTACATTTGGAAATTGGAATAAAACATGGCCTAAACGATTATTTCTAGCCCATTTCAATTTTCAAGAATAAAAAAATAATGCATTTCCGTTTTACATGTGAAGTCAAACAAGTCCTAAATGATACAGTATTTCCAACCCATTTCAGTTTTAAAGTACTATTATTAAAGTAAGCAGTAAGTTGATTGAACTACTGAAGTACTCTAGTCATAGTTGTGTTGTAGCTTAGGGTTTCAAGGTTGGGACATTAAGAACTTAGCTTTGGTTTAGGTTTAGGTTTAGGTTTAGGCGACGGTCGACATATGGTGGTATAGTACGCGAATCCGTCACAACAGCCTAATAATAATAATAATGGCACATATAAAGTTTTTAACGGAGTGACGTCACTGCTTTATAGTTCAGTTTAACATAGACAGAGAGTAGCAGTAGTATATATATATATATATATATATATATAGAGAGAGAGAGAGAGAGAGAGAGAAAAAAAGTCTTGGCCGACAGATTTTATAGACAGAAAAATTGGACAGGTTCCAATTTTTATTTTTATTTTTTTTACTTGTGACTCTCAAAAAATGTATAGTATTTATTTCAACAGGAATTTTTACAAAATATAGTATTTTAGGTATAATTTGGATACATACATAAAAACAGGGTTATATAGTCTGTATAACCCTGTTTTTGTATATGTATCCAAATTACATCTAAAACACTATATTTTGTAAAAATTTCTGTTGGAATAAATACTATACATTTTTTTAAAGTAAAAAAAACATGTCCCATTTTCCTGTCCATCGCCTGTCGGTGTAGAACTACTCATATATATATGGTTTCCATCCTATATATGGTTCTCCATCCATAACAAACGATTGTTATGGACACTCAGGAACGAAGTTAGGATTTGATCTTGAAGGGGTCAAGAATTTTTTTAACAACATAATATATATTCAGAAAAAGTACTCAGAAAAAATGCATTGATATGGACCGTAATTAATATAAGCTCGTCGAACTTCATCAAATAGATCACCACGACATTTTCATATTTAGATACGTTTTCCAGGATCACGCTCCAAATAATTAATATCTCATTACCTTCAATTCTTGGTGATTTTAGATAACGTTATTCTTGTTCAGAGGTAGGAAGAGATGTTTGAACATTAGGCTCACGGGCAAGTAAAGATATGTCATTTGTCAACATGATTTGATTACTTTCTCTTGAAAAATGAATTAATAATATGTGATTTTCTCATGATTCTAAAGCAAAAGATAAAAAAAATCAGTTAACTAAACTACAAAAATGAGTTAATCAATATTATTGGACCACTCATTGAACTTTTTAATAATAAAATTTTCATAAATTTGCAATCAAATAAGTATGGATTTTAGTCGGTTACCGAAAAACAAATTGAATATGCAATTGGAATTTACATATAAAATATTATGATCACTCATTAAACTTTTAAAAATTAAATATCAAGTTTCATAAAATAAACAAATAATAAAAAAAATTAAATAATGGTTAAAGTTGGTTACCTGAATACAAATGTATCATTCAATTGGAATAACACATATACAATATTACGTTCTAATTATACAAACTTGCAATTATAATAAATTTAATATTAAATTAGTTTGTAATCAGAAGCAGTTCATGAACAACTTAATAAATGAACAAGTGGTACACAATTTTCAAACTTGGGGGGGAGGGGGGGGGCTCCAGTCATAGCATTGCTTCGTCTCTGTGCACACTATTCCAATAACCATGATCTTAATCGTTGATCTCGATAATGAATGACTGAGATTCCACTCATTTTCCCCCATGCCACAACTATATGTTGGGGTAGCAAAAAAACTTCTTATGGCAGGGGTAATAACCATACTGCCCCTCATTCCTTTAACCGTTACCTGCCTGCTTCTTATACATCTCTTTTCCTTGTGCATGCTTCTTATACCGTTGCTAATATTATTATTACTTATGCATGCTGTAAGACCCCAATTTTTATGATTAAAATTATTTTTTCTCGAATTATATTTTTAAAAATTATGGTATGGATTTGATATAATGTTATAGTTGTGGTTAATATTTATAAATTTTATAAAGTAAGCAAGTGGTTATAAAATATTCGATTGGCCGGGGAATATTCGTACGATGGCACAATCATTGGTGGACCCCGCAAACAGAATTATTGTCAAAATTAAAAAATGACATAATTATCTTTTTATAATAATAATGACGAAAGTTTTACCGTTAAACTGTTGAAATATCCGGTGGTAAAAGAACAGTAATACGCGTTGTTGCATAGTAGCACACGGTATTAATTTTTGATGCTTATGTGAGAAGTCACTCAGTTATACTCAATTATTGCTACAGTAATTGCTACATAGTATCTCACGATATTTGATTCAATTATTATCACAGTATCATCTGCATAATATTTTATATTACTAAATCAATAATTGAGACGACAAAGTTATTCATATTATTATTTGTAATATTGACGATGTCTAGAAAGTTCTGTCGAGGAGAGGTTTGGTCACCTAATTGCGCGCTAATAAAGAGAAATCCTTATCGAAAAGCCCCATCTTTTTGGAGAATGATCTGGTTGTTAAATATTGTAAATTATAATATTAATGATGAATAATTGTTAATAGATTAAAAATGTGTTTATTAAAGATAAGTAATTTTTTGTAAATATTTATTCAATTTTGGATATAAATAGAGGTGTTTGTCATGAGGTATTTGTTATAAGTTTGACTTATTATTCCATGAGGAGATGTGCTAATTTTTCAGACCGTTGGTTCAAGTTATAATAGTAAATCAATATGGATCGCTAGTTTAAAGTTTTAATAGTAAATCAGTATGGATCGTTGCTTTAAGTTTTAATAGTAAATCAATAAGGACCGTCCGTTTAAAAGTGAATTAATCTGGGTCGTTCATGAATTAGTTACTATTCAGTCCTTTTTCCTATAAATAGAAGCTCATTCCTTCATTATTTCTTACGAATTCACTGAAACTCTAGAGAGAGAAACTATAGAGAGCAACAATAAGAGTATTCTGCTACTACCCTACTTCAGTATTCAATCTTCTATTAAGGTAAGTGGTATTATTTTTTTCGTATTCATGAAGAAATTAAGTTATTTTCTTTCAATACTCATAAGGGTTGTTATTCCATTCTTTATTATTCTGTGGAAATAACCTGTCTACGTAGACTACCGCATGCATGGTGAAATCTTTTGTTAATTCATTCTTTATTATTCTGTGGAAATAACCTGTCTACGCGGACTACCACATGCATGGTGAAATCTTTTGTTATTCCATTCTTTATTATTATGTGGAAATAATTTGTCTACGCGGACTACTGCATGCATGGTAAAATCTTTTATTATTTCATTATTTATTATTTTGTGGGAATAACCTGTCTACGCGGACTATCTCATGCCTCGTGAATAACCCTTCGTATTCAATTATTATTAAATTGTGAAAATGATCGCTTCACGCGATCACCGCATTTACATGTAAAAAATCCATTTTGCGTTTCAGTATATTATTTCTTTTCATATTCTTAAATCTAAACTTACTATGGTAAATATTGCTTCTAAAATTCCTGAAATTAGTGGAATATCCTTAAGTTTTGCGCTTCATCGAGTATCGTTTCATTGGAATGTTGATCTGAACTTTTTATTAAATATCAATATTTTCACCCTGGGTACTATTCACGGGTTACTATTCAATTGAATATTATTCACCCGAGGATTCGGGGTACTTTTCATACCGAGTTAATATTCACGGGTTACTATTCACTCGGGTACTATTCATCCAAAATACTATTCACGATAAAAATTGATTTTTTTCGGTCCAAATTATTTTTGATACAATATTATTCTTGAATTTTACTCCACAAAGCAGTATCATGTTGACAATTTAGACATTATTGAATTCTGGATAAATTAAATTATAAATCTTTAAAAATGTATCATTTACTTTCTTTTAATTAAATTCTTATATCATTGTCATCATCCTCATGCTTATATTGTAACAAAAGTCATCTGTGACTTACGTGCATAGATGTGCTATTGATTGGTATGATTATGACCATTGATTATTCGGTATAATCATGACCGTAATGTTACAAATGATGTGGTAAAAGTTCTCATTGGCCTGTATTGTATTGATGAATAGTTGTTGGTATGATCATGACCATTGATGATTATATGAATATTTTTGGCATGTAGTGCAAGGATGATTCGATGATGTGGTTTATTTATTAAGCTGAGTCTCAACGATAAAGTTGATAAAAAAAAATTTAAATCATAAAAGATAGTAGATAAAAGATAGTAGATATCATGCTCTATTTGACTCTTCTAATGGATTGCTTGTTCCGCTGCAGTTAAACTTGATGTTTTTTGTATATTTATGATCAGTTTAACATTGTTGAAGTCTAACGATAAATTATTCTGCATTATCTTAGTCATAATATTTCTTACTGGACTAGTTGAGCTCACACTTTTGCTTTCATTGTTCTTTTCAGGAAATGAGAACGTAGTCGGGACTAGTCGGGGAACAAAGTGACGGTCCGATATGGTGGCTATAGTAGTCGTCACTATTTTATGAAATAATGTGATAATAAATGTAATGAAGACTTTATTAGAGTTTGAATACTGTCTATGAGACAATATTCGTGTAAAAACTCTAAGCTACGATGTTGTCGTATTGTATAAAGGAAGTTTGTATTTGATTTATGTACCATGTATTTGGCGACTCAGA
Organism: Panax ginseng; assembly: GCA_020205605.1. Classification (NCBI taxonomy): domain Eukaryota; kingdom Viridiplantae; phylum Streptophyta; class Magnoliopsida; order Apiales; family Araliaceae; genus Panax; species Panax ginseng. Next base: position 59,349,647 of record CM035143.1, on the reverse strand, counting down.
ATGGGTGATGTATACCTATTTTGGGGGCGTCACACATGATTCTTAAATTAGTATTACCATTAATCTTAATATGAATATTAGTATTAATATTAGTAATATTAATGTTAATAATAATATTAGAAGTAGTTAAAATTAATTTTTAATTAAATTTAATATTGAAATTATTATTAATATTAGTATTAACATTCATGTTATATTAATTTTAATATTAAAATTAATTTTAACTACTTCTAATATTAATATTAACATTAATATTAGTAATTACATTAGTAATATTAATGTTAATACCTCACAGAAAAAAAAGGTCAATGGTAACGTCTTCAAATATTTTATTTTAAAAAGTGTCTTACCAATGCAATGCGGTACGATATGGTCATATTGATTCCATAACCTTTTAATTTTTTGATTAATTATGCTACAAAATATACTTTATTGTACTATTTAAAACAAGTTTTAGATAAATAAAATTTAAAACTTCTAACAATATGTTACGAAAATGTCTGAAGTGTGTGTGTGTGTGTGTATATATATATATATATATAAATTATCCCTTAAAAATATCTAAAGTATAAGTTTAAATTTAAAAATATTTTATAAAAATTAATATATTCTTAGAAGTATTTAAATAAAGCTCATTATTTTTAGAAAAAAACAAATTGTTATATATATTGTATTCATGTGAACTGTAAAGATCATTGTGAATAAAAAAGAAAATTATACTCTTTTTTCTAATTTAATTTTTTATTTATACGAAAAGCATTTAAGTTATCTTTATACCATTGCTTTAAAGTTCAGGATAAATGGATAATAATAGGGGTGGGTATGGTGCGGTTTGGTGCGATTTGAAGTCTAAATCGCACACAAAACCGCTTAGGTGCGGTTTGAAAATTTTAAAATCGCACACGAAATCACTTGTGATTGATGCGGTCCGATTTTGAAGTGTGCGGTGCAGTTTTAATTGGTGCGGTTTCGGTTCCAAAACCAATTGAAACAACAAAAAAGTTTAAGCCTTCAATAAAATTTAACATAAAACTTATATCAAACAATTAACTTAGTGACAGAGTGTCGATAATAAAAATTATATTAAACATACTTTAAAATTAAAATATACACTATATAAAATTTGGTTACTTGTTCGGCCCGAATAATAGTAGAAGTCTTTCTAAGCAGATAGATACAGGGGTAAATATGCATGTTTAAGAGAGTTTTAGTGGGGCCTACAAAGAAAAGCTTTTGTAATTTGCTTTACGTCAGGTCTAAAAGCAGTGGCAATGAGAGATGAAAATAGAAAAAAGGGAGGAACAAACGGATACTTGTTGGATAAAACTTACAACCCACATGTCAAACAATAATAATTATTATAGTATACCAGTTCAGGTACTTCTCAAGGTCTTGAATAACTGGTTTAATATCTTTAGCTAAACAAGCTATCAGAAAGCAAATTTCCTTTTCAGCCTATATTACGAGTGTGTTTATTGATAAATTAAGGTCATCCAATCATAATGACGATTAACGTCAAGATCTTTCTTCACGTTCCAATCACATAAAACGTGTCTGATATCCTACACAGTTCAACAAGTCAACACCAAAAGCTTGACGACTTGACCGTCGAGGGATAGCTTCGGCGTGAGAGTTAGTATCGGCGATCACAAGGTTAACAATGGAGGAAAATAATATGTCTAGTGCTTGAGAGAGAATAATAGTTAGGTTAAGTGTTTTGTTACCTTGTTTCCTTGTGTGATCGTTGCCCCATATGCACTCCAGACCCTGTTTACCGTGCCACCCACTATCCCTGACACAGCCCTCTCCCACGTCCGGTGATTCACCTGCTACTCCATCACCTTTGTCCACCGCCGGCTATTACAGTTACATCCTCATTAATGCCATGCAGACGGTGGCAGAGATAACAGTCAACTGTTATCTTTTATCATGATTACCGGTCAAAGATAGGATAAGAGACAATTTGCATAATGGATCGATCCAATAACTAAGCCCAATAATAAAGATGACCCATCTGACCGGATCCAACCGAAATGACCCAATAGAATAATCAAATAACTCGGCCCAATCTATTCGGTCCAAAAGGTAAAATATATCGGTCCAAGGGAGGAGCCCATTCGGCCTGGCCCAATACGAAAAGTATTATGGCCCAACACTGCCCCCCAGTCTTTTATTAAACATGATGTTTAATGGAAGACTGTAAATAATATAAGTCCATAATGAAAGGGATTTGTAATAAATCAAAAGGGGCTAAGATGAATCTCACCGAGGACACAAGCCCACTCCGGTTAACCCATTAAACCCAAAACCGGACGCTACCTCTTCCCCGCCCACATCATTACCTCCAATTAATGCACCGTCCTCGTGCACCGTGCAATCGTCAGTATAAAAGGTAATTTTCCCCAAATTGACAACTTTACTTGCCATTTCAAATTTCAGACGCCTTTTCGAGCTTTAGACTTCCTTCTTTCTCAGATTTCTTACTCTTCTCTGCAAACTACCAACAATGGCGTCTTCTGGTTCTGCTAACGCCACTCCAATCCAGGCCATTCCTCTTACCACTATTCCTCCTACACCCAGCCCTACCAAGGTCGCTTCGGGATCAAACCCTAACCCCACTGGTACCCCAAGCAAAAGCACACCGAAAAAGCCTCTTCCCAACCCTTCCATCTTCTTCCAGAGTGCAGAACAGTTCACCCATGCCAACACTGCATCAACTCTGACTGAGAAGGACGTTCAGAATGTATATGAACAGTACCAGGTTCTGGCGACCCACCAATTTCGCCGTCCCACTGCCACTGAGAGGATGTACCAGTGTCCGGACGGCTGGACCGCCATGCCTCTGACACTTCTAGAAAAATGGGTTTGATTCCCCTTGCACGTTTTCCTGGTCACACTCCTGGGGTTTGTTGGCGTTGGATTCGCCCAACTAGTCCCGAACTCTTACATCCACATCTTGGCGTTCATCGCCTTCTGCCACGAAGTAGGTGTTGCCCCTACACTCGACTTCTTCTTCTCTATATACTGTATCACCAAGTCTAGAGAGAAGGGGTTCAAGGTTCTTAGAAAAATACCTGCAAGATCCGGAGAGAACTTCGAGCGACGGTCTCTGATCAACACTCCCTCTAGTAATCGAGGATGGTATGAACAATGGCTCTTCGTTAAAGGGCCAGAAATTGCCTCTCTCCCCGATTGGACGACATTGGACAAAGTATCAGCCGACTTTGGGGATATAGCCGAAGAGCGTGTGAAAGAGATGATTGAACTCCTGGACAACTTCCCGAAGAAGGAGTGGAGTTATAGTCTTCTTACCAAACAAGCTTGGTTATATGACCACAAATGTAGGTCTCAAATTTTTACCGAAATAAAATTTTTGAGTTTATTATTGTAAACAGATCTAACAAAATGTATTTTTCTGTTGCAGTGTCTTTGATTAAACCTTCATCGATGGACCGAAGGGACTTGGAAAATTTTTTCTCGGGAAAAGCTCCATCACCCCCTACTACTGAAACCCCCCAGGAAGAAATTTCGGCTTCTGAGGCCCCAGATGCCGAAGATCTTCCTATAGAACCTGAAGTTGCCGAAGAGACTCTCTGACCGCGCAAGAAGAAGAGTGATGTTCGAAAGCCAAGAGGTATCTCCCAAGAATCCCAACCAATCTCTACCTCCAGCTTGATTGATATGCCTGCAAACGAACGGATGCAGGCTCTTCGTATCAAGAAAAGGCGGGTTAAGGTAATTCCTCTGTCTGCCGACGAGCTTCTGGTTCCCACTAGCCCAATGGAAATTCAGGTTGCCGAACAGGAACATGAAGAACAACTTGAGGCTACAATTCCTTCTAGGAAAAGAAAACATCCTTCGGATGATCAGCCATCACCACCCGAAGGACCTACTCTAGATCAACCAAATTCATTCTCTATCCCTTCACCAACTCGGGAACTTACTCCTGCTCGTTCTCCATCCCCCAAGAACATATACATGGATCCTTCACCATTACCTCCCCGTGAAGAACGTACACCCTTCCTTTCAAGGCCTTCTGTCGATGAGTTTCAAAATGATGCGATGGGGTCTCCAACTTTATGGCCCCAATTTAATACCAATTTCCCTTTCCAACTCTTCAACTCATTTGTCAGGGAGACCGATGAACATCGGTTTGGCAACAGTTCAATAATGGACCTTATCAAGGAAGGCATGAGCTATCACGCCAAGGTAAATATTTATCTATCTGTTCTTTTGAATTTATATGTATCTCTTTGAGGACTAACAGATTGTCTGTGAACATCTATAGGCGAATGCTGTCTTCGGGCATCTTCTCCCACGCTACCAAGAAGCTAAAGCCGAAGAGGATGCAGCCAGATGGGAGAATATTATTCTGAAGTCAGCTTTGACTAAGGAAAAAGGTGACCTCGGTACTGCCCTCTTTAACAATGAAAACCTCCAAAGGGATCTAACTCAAAGAATGGAGGAGTTGAAGATCTGTAAAGAGGAACTGAAGAAGACGAAGACCAGTCAACAAGAGATGACGAGTCTGAACGTCGATCTTGACACGCAGAACCTCGCTCTGAGGCTCAGAAATGAAGAACTCTATATAGCCAATCAGAGCTTGGCGATACAAGTTGACAATCTTCAGGAGCTGGCTCGCGATGACAAAGAGAGAAATTTGAACATACGTCTCGAGCTTCAGGGTAAGCTGAAGGCCTTGGAGGATTTAGGTCCCCCCTTAATCGAAGAGCTTCGCCAGCAAATCCAGGACGAATACCGGAAGTCAAATGAGCTGAATGAGAAGGTAGTTCAAATGTTTTTTTGAAGGTTATTATGAATGCCAAAGAAAGGATAAGGCAAAACTTGTCATGGCCATGGCTGATCCTACCATTCTCGATTCCTCCGAAGACGAAGCAGCAGCCTGAAGATGAATCTCTATCTTTTTAGCTTATAGGATTTCTGTAAAAAAATTTGTGTCTTTTTGTCCTTCTTATAATTGACAATATATTAATGAAATACCAGTCTTTTTCCTTATTACTCCATTGTTATTAATTTCTGTCAATACTTTAATATCACCCACCTTGAAAAATGTAGAAACTTTTTATGAACTTAACTTAAACTGTTAATGAATAACTAAACAAGTTATATAACAGATAAGATAAAGTTAAGTAATGAGGCAATTCGAACTCAACACTTAGAAAAATTTAGGTAATAAAGTAAATGAATACTTATTCGTTACCGAAGTGCGAGATAGATCTCCTTCATAGGGAATTTGTTTGCCACGAAGGGCCTAACAAACCCACAAGATGACATTTGCCTACCACAAAGGGCCTGATAAAGTCTAAAGAACGATAGTTGCCTACCACGAAGGGCCTGACAACGTCTAAAGGATGGCATTTTCCTACCACGAAGGGCCTGACAAACCCATAAGGTCAAAAATTGCCTACCACGAAGGGCCTGACAACGTCTAAAGGATGGCATTTACCTACCATGAAGGGCCTGACAAATCCATAAAGATGAAAATTTCCTACCACGAAGGGCCTGACAACGTGTAAAGAATGGCATTTGCCTACCACGAAGGGCCTGGTAAACCCATAAGGACCACCTACCATTAATGCTACCATCGAATGGTTAGCGAGTCCACCCGAACCTCCTCTTCTGCCGAACCGACTTCTTTGACGGGTCCACCTCTAATCGGTGCTCAGCAATCTCCCTGCTCACTCCCGGCATGTCTTGAGGTTCCCACGCAAAGATGTCAACATAACAGCATATGAGTTCCATGAGGTTCGTCCGGAGAGGTTCCGGCAGACCCGAACCTATTTTTACCGTCTTGTTCGCCTTGCCAGGAATGAGCTTGATCTCCTCTGTTTCCCCAGCTGGCACGACTAATGGCTCTGAACTTCTTTCGGTGAAGGGTTCGATCTCTATCGCCATGGTCTACTTTTGCTTCGATACCCCCACTCCCGACGTGATCACGGCATTTCTATAACATCTTCTGGCCAGATCCAGATCTCCTTTCACCTCACCAACCCTATGAGCTGTAGGAAATTTGATTTTGAAATGAGAGATTGAGGTTACAACTTGTAAAGCAGTTAAAGCAGGCCTCCCCAGAATGGCATTATAAGCAGAATCTACATGCACAATATAAAATTTGCAAATTATTTCTACCTATTGGGGGCCGTTCCGAAGATGACCGATAGTTCAATAGTTCTAGCCACCTTAACTGGATTATTGCTGAAACTGTATAAAGGCGCCTCCTGTCCGATCTCCATCTTCTGCTCGTCCAAATGCATCCTCTGATAAGCGTGGGCATACAGAATATCTACAGAAGACCCGTTGTCGATCATCATTCGCTTCATATCCACCGAACCCACTTGCGCAGTCAGCACCAATGATCCCTCATATGGTTTGATGGTCTCCGAAGGGTAATCCTCATCAGTAAAGGAGATTACCGAACCAGGATAGGGTCTGTCAGTCTTCGGGAGGGTACCCGCCACCGACATGATCGAATCTAGGTAACTTCGGCGCTTCTTTCCAACAAGCTTACTAGAAGTTCCCCCGGTGATGACATCTACCACGTGCCTTGCAGTCGTCCTGAGCTTGAGCGGCAATGTCATTGAATCGACCGAGCCACTTTGAATAGGCTCTCTATCCCTCTGCTGAGCTTGTTGAGTCGTTCTGGCAGCCACATACTGAACTAAGGCCCCACCTTGAACCTTCCTCTCTATGAAGTCTTTCAGACTAGCACAGTCGTTTGTATCGTGACCCGAAACCTGATTGTTAGTTCCCAGAGGGCACAATAGATCTAGAAGGGGGGGGGGTTGAATAGATCCTTTTTATTTCAAATACTTTTCTGGTTTATATTATATTGTTCATAATTAACATATAACAAACATAAGAATCTTTTCAAGCACAACGAAATAAGTAAAAGATCCCCTTCATTGATATATTCATAATCATACATACATTGTTCATAGAGTAAGTTTAGTTGTAAGCCATTAAAACATACATAGCAGTTATAGCAGTTATAGTACATAATGTAAATGACATAATGTAAAAGACACAAGGGGTTTTAAGTGGTTCAGAAACTCAAGCTCCTAATCCACTCTTACGCTTTTAACTAGTGAGATTTCCACCAAGGAAGGCAAAGACCTCAGAATCACTAAGATTCCTTCAAGGCCAGCAGCCTTGGGACTTCAATTCACTAAGAACTCTTCAAGGCCAGTAGCCTTGGGACTCCTTTAGTTCCCTAGGAACTCTTCAAGCCCAGTAGTCTTGGAACTTCATTTAGTCCCTTCGGACAAGGACCCTTCTGGCCCTGCTTTATTTAGTCCCTTCGGATAAGGACCCTTCAAGCCCTGGCTTTGTTGAGTTATTTGTTTGTTGTTATTGGAGTCGGTGCTGAGCTGCTAAGATGTCTTCATGCTCTGAACATCTTCTATACTTAGCAGCTTGGCTTGATCATCCTTAAATAGCAGTTGAGTGTTGTATGATGCTCATCTTCTTCAGTTACTCAACCACTTCGGATGACCCCTTGATGAACTGCCTTGAAGATCATTCTCCTTGGTACTTGATGGCTGTACATGATAGGCTTCTAAGATGACTATAAGCTCTTCTATTAGGTACTTAGAAGCTTTCTCATGCTTGACACCAAGATGACATTTGTGATCTCCCTTCTTGCTACTTGATGCCTTCTCATGATGGACTTGCTAAGATGATTGTAGGCTCTTCTCTATTGTACTTAGAGTCTTCCCATGATGTACATCAAGATGACATAATGCTCTTCTTTCTCTCGGCAGTTCAGAACACTCTTCATGTAGTAGAACTCTCACTCACACTTCTACTTCTTTCTTTATCTGACTTCTGAGTGTTCTTGGTGGATCGTAGAGTGAGCCTTCAGACTCACTATTTCACATGGTTATGATAAGTCCACCTTCTCTCCAAATTCGGCAACTCCAACAACCTTTGATCTTTGAAGCTCTTTCTCATTGATACTTCTTCCCAATCCTTCCGTTTGAAAGTAGCCGTTGAAGGCTATTCAAATATCTTCACAGATCTCGAGTTTCTTAAGGTAGACTGCTTGATGTGACTTGTCATACTTTTTCTGACACTGCAGTCTACAGTTTCACCTACCCTGTCAGATGTATCACTTTAATGTCTTGGGCAGGTTGAAGACTTTATTACCTCTTTCTGATTTCTCAATCAGAGGTTGTCCTATTGCATCGATGCTCTCAATAAGCACTTGTTCGAATATTACCCTTCAGATTGAACCTTTGCCAATGCTTCAATCTTCAGCTATTCGAACTCTACGATTCTGATGCACGTCTTCAAGGACCTGATCATAGTGTCTTGTTGAGTGTTGCTCATTGACTAGTTGAGTTAACACTATGATCTTGAAGAGTGTTGATTGGATCTTCAATGTAGAACACCTCTTCCTTGTATTGTGCAGTGCTTTAATACTTCTATTTGCTTCGACTGTTCTCAGAGACTGATGGCCTAATTCCTTGTCCTGGTCCCTACGAATATCAAGACACTTGATTTGTAGTGCGTCAACTTGCTTTCTCCTTGTGATCTCCGCTCACTCACTTATCATCATTGAACCGACCCGCACTTAATCACGTTAGCCTTGCTCTTCGTGAGGTGACCCGGTATCTCGGTTCACCTTCCATCAGTTCCTTCTTTGTTTGGCAAACACTACGATCTTGGTTGCTTCCAAGATCATTGTCTTCTGTTCACTTGATAGCTACTGCATTAGCTGTCTTTCCTTAGTCAGCTTCTGAAATCTTCTTTGGATCTCCTTGTGGAAGACTTCATCTCGAATGGCTTCACAACTCAATCTCTATGCTAATTGGGTTGGTGCTTAGATCTTTTTTTAGCTTGAATGCCATTCATTGACTGCTCTCTGGTTTCCTTGGATGTAGCTTGTAGCTTGAACTAGAGGCTTCATTCCTTTGGATATTCTGGGAGTGCTCATTTGTTGAGAACCATATATGCTCTACGATTCATCCTTGGCATTGTGAGCACTTCTGCTTAGGTCGTAGTTCTGCACTCTACGATTCACCTTCAGCTTGTGCAGACACTACGATCCCGAGATCAGATCTTGACACTACAATTTCTGCCTTGTGCTTGTTGTTTTCATCTGATCTTGCTTGACTATGATCTCTGCATGTAATCCATAGGCTCTACGAACTCAGAGTGTGATCTACGATCCTTGACTTGGCTTCAAAGATCGATGAGACTCTCACGACTCTAAGTGTAGTCTACGTTTCTGTCTTGGCTTCGGCAGATGATCGGTCTTCTCGTAGGCAGGCTGTCTCTACGATTCTGAACATGACTTCCTCAGGACACTACGATCCCGAGGAAGCTCTACATGATACACTATGATCCTTCTTCGTTTCCCTTGGCAGTCTATGAACTCCGAGATCTACTCTCTTGCATACTCCTATTCTACCTCGATAGCTCTCAAGTTAACCTTGACTCACCTGGCAGACTACGACTTCTGGTGCAGTGCTCGACAATCAGACAAGCCTATCTATTACATCATAAGATCAACCTAACAAGCTTGATCTTTCTATATTTATAGTCCTTGAACATCATTTCTTTTTAAGGACTTTACAAAGCTGTCTTTCTTATGTAGGATCAACCTAACATATTTGATCAATTCATTCTAAGTCCTTGTACACATATTTCTATTATCTATCAGAGGATTTTACAGCTTTTCTTAATGCAAGCATACTTTCATATTATTTATTCATATATATATATATATATATATATATATATATATCGTAATCAAATCATACATAAATAGGAATAGCATTCACATGCTTATTCCTGACAATCTCCCCCTATTTGATTATGACAAAAATAATAAGTGCATATGCATGTTATGAATGAATCTTATATACAGTGAGCAGCTGTATTTCTAAAATAGATAATTATGAATGTCATTTATATTGATATGGCAATTTATATATTAAGACATTCTACATCCTGGATCCAGAACATACCTCACAGGTTAGAGATGTACCTCCTTGGCTCCATGTATGCTTCCCGGATGTTTGCTGATCAGCTACTCATATGATTGTTCTTCTTTTTCTCGTTTCCCATGGGATGATGACCTTCTGTCTTTTCTTTGCTCCATTTCAGCTTCTTTCTGATCATGCCTCCCCTCAGACTCTGCGATCATGGGATCATCATCTTTTGGCTCCCCCTCAGATGATGATTCTTTTTTTGCTGCAGCTACTGTCTTCTTCTTTGACTTCTTTTTTCTTATCCCTCTACTCTTCCTTGACTGCCTCTTGCTCCTCTTCTTTCTATGCCTCTTTTTCTCCCCCTTTTTATCATCAATCATTTGAGAGGGCTGCTCCATGTTGGACATAAGTTGCTCCATTTGGTAGGAGGAGTTGGCAACTTTAAACTTTAGTTCTTGCTGGCCAAGCTCAAGTTGCACTGAGAAATATTGTTTCAGGTCGTCAATCTTGTCGGACAGGGCTTGGATCTGCTCTTCATTGGTCTTCTGAATTCGTAGAGCATCTGCCTTCTGATCTTGTATGGCCTTCTGATAGATGTTATCTCTCTCTTAGAGTTTGAGAGATACATCAGCCATAGTAGCTTGAAGCTTGTCTTTGGAAGGAATTATCTCCTCGCCATCGATGACTTCGGGATTCTTGGTGAGCAGAGATATTTTATCGCTTAGATCATCAGAACTTTTCTGTAGTTCTTGCTCCAAAGTAGTTTGATCCTTTTGTTGGGCAGCAGCTGGTTGAGCATCAGTTTGGACTCCACGATTTTCATTCTTAGACAGATTTTCGAAAGTCTGAATAATCTGAATGATCGTTTAGTTCCAATTATGAGAGGATGAGGGAATGTCAGATAGTAGTGCTTGATCATAAGAAGGCTTCTGGTTTTGGGCTTGAACATCATCAGCAGTAGAGTGAACAGACTCTACGATCAGCTCCTTGGTCATGACTCTTCGTCGTTCAAAATCCACTCTACGATTGTAGGGGATGTAGAGGTTTCCAGCATGTCGATAGACCTTGAAGTGAGGCTGGTTTATGATCATCTTTGTAGCATAACTTTTCACCCTTGGGAAGTTTTGAGCTACCAGCTCCGAACTTGGAAATTGCTTGTAACACCAACTGAAGTAGCTTCCATCTTTTTCAGTGTGGGCCTTGAGCCATGGCATGCACTGGAAGAACCATCTCTCTGATGGAGCATCTGGTAGATCATTTGACACTTCCACTACGATCCTTCTGCTAAATCTTGTAGGAGAGAGAACTGGATAATCTTCTTGTTCGTCTGCTTCCTAAGGTGCAGAACCAGAATCTTCTGCAATCTCTTCTCTCTCGGAGCCAGAGCTTTCTTGATCATTTTCAGCTGACAAATCTTCTTGCTGCAGTTCATCTCCAGAACCTTCTTCAGCAGGATCTTCTTCAGATTCATCTTCTTCATTTCTGGTACTTTCTTCCGGAGTTACAGACTCATCATCACTCAATTCAATGATGGCATTTGATTGACCACTGCCCCTTTTGGAGGCAAACTTGGCTTGCAGTCTGTAGCTTTTCTTTCTTCTTGGAGGTTCAGGTTTGGGAGAGTCAAACTCTTCTTCTTCTTCAGACTCTGATTTCTCTGATTCAGCAGACAGACTTCTTTGAGGTTCAGCACTGGCAGGGACAGACTCTTCTTCTATCATCTCATCAACTTTTGATTCATCATGGGGGCTATCTGGATTGGAGGGGGCAAGTTCTTCTTCTTCAGATACAACATTACTTGACCTATCATCTTGGGTCATTGGGGCAGTTGCACTTAGAGATTGAGTTTGGTCATCTTGAACCTCTTCTTCATTCATAGAGTGACTTCTTTGAGGATTAGCCATGGGGCTTGAGCATTCTTCTTTATCCGCAGATGCTGTAATTTCTTTCATCACATCAGCTTCATTTTCATTGCTAGATGTTGTCTGTGGAGATTTGGTCTTGACATCTGTTTCCTTTTCTTCTGCTGACTCTATGTCCCTTTCTTCAGCAGAGGTACTATTTTGTGAAGCTGAGGCTTGTTTGGTTTCCACCTTAGCTTTCTTGTTGATAGGCCCTTGGAGCAGCCTGTTGCTTCTCCTCTTTGTTGTTTCAACAGTTAGGACTTTTTCTTCATTGTCCTTGTTCTTTGAGGAGACTTTTCTTGATGGGGTCTGAGCTTTCTTCACACCTCTTAATTTCTTCTTAGCTGGTGTGATTGCTTCTGGTTCAAAGTTATCAGACTCAGAGATCTCTGCCTCTTCTATCTTCCTCTTCTTTGCAGAGGCCCTACTGCTGCTCCCAGCTGTCAGTCTTTTGTTCTCATTAGGGTTCTTCTTCTAGTTCACAAATAATTATGGAGACATCACTTTGAGCACATTCAATGTTTCTCCCTCATCATCCTTGATTTTCCTTCCTAGCTTCTTCTTCAGTACAATACTCAGCAGCCTACCATGAAACACCTTGGTTAGGGGTTTTTCAGTGGACTTCTTCTTCTTAGCCTTCTCTACCCACTTGGAGATCTAATCAAACAAGATAGCTCCAAAGTTGATTTGTTTCTTCAGAACTATAGCTGACATTATTTTCAACTGTTGGTCAATCACTGTATCATATGCAGTGTTCTTGCACAGTATGCACTTTCCAACTATTTCAAAGAAGGAATTCATACTCTTGTGAAACTCCTTCTTCTTCATGTCTTTAAAACTAGGGTTTCTTTGGTACCCCATAAACTCCTTTGCTTGTTCAGTATTGACATTATCAAGGTTCTTCAGCCCTTGGTTAGGAAAACCTAGGCATTGATTGAGGTCAGAAGATTTTAACTTCAGAGACTGACCTTTAACCTTGGTAATAAGGGTTTCTGAATTGATGGAGGCGTTTGAGTTGAATTCTTTAACCAGGTTGATGTAGACTCGAGTATTTAGCTCATGGCATTCTGAGAATCCAGCTTTCTTCACAAGCTCGAGAATATCCCTGAACTTCTTTTCAAATTTCTCAAACGATTTGGTTCCAAGATGAATGCCAGTGATTACTTGCCAGTTTTCCATTTTGAGTAGTTCGAATAATGTGGGTATCTGATTTAGATATGTTTATAAGAGATGGCTGAGTGTAATTTGGTAAGGCTCTGGAGGGTTAACTGATTTTTGCTCTTGAGAGGATTCTAGGGTTTGAAAATGGGAGGGAGAAAGGTTCGATAGCTTTTGGTAACTGTCTGCAGATTTGAAATTGTCTTGAAGGCAGTTCCTTCTAACTCTGTATAATTAGTGATGTGTCAATCGTCCATTGGTTGCACGTTGCACAGTAATGAGTTGTAGCTCCCCATAACTTTTTAGTTAGATGTTTCCTTTTAGAAGAGTAGTCATTTAAACGACATGGCTTTGACCGTTGACCTTTTGATTCGTAGAGTAGCATGATAAAGCAGCTATGGACTCTACGATTTCCTTTGTTGACTCAACGATCAACTTTTGAGAGATGCTGCAGTGGATGGCTTTGTCTTTTATCCTTACTTTGATGCAGCATAGCTCAATCACTAATGTATTCGAACTTATCTCCTTAACTTGAATAGTTTAACAACTTTCTCATTTTCCAAGCTCCTTGTGAAGTGGAGTACCCTTTGGTAGGGCTACGATCGTCAAGTTATATTCTACGATCGCTGAGGTTGTACTACGATCGTTGAGGCAGCACTACGATCGTTGAGGTTGCACTGCGATCGCTTAGTTCTCTTCAAACTCGACTCTTCGATCGTTGACTGACTTGGTCTTTGAGATGAACTAGATCAAACATTCCTTCTTGGTTAAGGTAGCTCAGGAAGGGCCAACCTCTTAGAGTGAGCTAAGGGTCAGATTTGTCCCTAAGGCGCTTTCCAGATGAAATACTATAGCAGTTATTTGCAATGACATCTCATTCGACCTTTTCTGATTGGGAGGTCTTCTACCAGCTTTAGAGAACTGCATTGCTGAAATCGTGGTGTCCTCCTGCTTCTTACACTACGATCATATGTTTGATCGTAGGCACTTCACGATTATGGGATAGGTGGTTGAAGGGTTATCAGTAGTACATTTTGAGACGTTCCTACTGACTATGGATCTTCATTTGGTTCATCAACCACAAAGTTTTGGGACTCTGTAGCTGGTATAATTTTTCATAGTATATCTCAGTGCTGTTGTTCCTTAACAGATCACTGTTCCCCCATTGTTGATGCTGTCTTCCCAGATAGATGTGATTCCCTCTTCTTCAAATTCATTTGAAGGCAGCCTTGCATATCTCCTTCTGACTAGAATCTCCATCAATACTTAGATTTCCTTGTATCGTAGAGATGAGTATTTTCAGGACTGATCACTCTACGATTATTTGATAGTACTACGAACGTAGTCTTCTTTGACAGTTGTGTGTTTGTGAAGTTCTGCTCTCGCAATAAGTTCCTCTTGAATGATGCTCGATAATCTTCTATTATGAGCTTCCTTGAGGATTCTTCCCATATAGCATTCTTGACTGGCTTTTGAGCACATAAGACCCTTTCCTTCTTTGGCTGAATGGCTTGCTTCCACATACAGATTAGCATCCATGTGAGCTCCATTCTGGTTAGCTCAGAGGGTCTTCAAGGACAGGTTTGGACAGATAGGAACCCTATCAGAATCATCTCTGAATTGTCCTTAGCCTTCTGCTGGTTGAGTCTTCTTGACTGAAGTCTTCTCCTTCATCATTCCTTATGTGGTCAAACTGACCAAGTACCTGCAGGTTTAAATATGTTTCTATTTTTGGTACCCATAATTAAATGGGTCCTGCTAGGTTAGTTTTCTAAACCCCTGTTCCTCTTATTTGGATAATCATCATATTTATCACCAACAGACATATTCATGCATGCACCTATCTTATGATAATACATTTTGAGATGCATGATGGTGAGTGTGTGTAGGATATGGCATTTAATAACACACTCTCTATCTATGATGGTTTCATCATTTACTGGATTATGTTCACAGTGTTTAAGTGTTCAGAGTAGGAATCAACACTATGATTTATGAGTATCTAGTTGATTCATGGAGGTGATCAGTTTCTACAGATCAGCCAGATCCTCTTGTAGAACTTATCATAATCTTTGAGTTGTCAAACACTTAGAACTTAGGCTTGTACATACATATTAACCCACCAGCAACGATTACTTCACATAAAGTTTATTTAACCTGTGATGCTCTTATGACCCATTTCAGATTTCCTTCAAGATGTCATCTTCAACCTAAAACTTGGATGGAGAGAAAGTTTATAGTCATTTGAGTTTCCATCCTCAGGTTACTTTCTCTCTTTAGCTCTTTAAGTAGATTATGGCTCCTTGACAGAATACTGTCATGGTTCATAAGAGGGTGCAATTATGATGTATACATTTATAATAGAGAGGAATCGTACCTTTTTACTGTCCGTTACTAAACAGTCATTTATCTTAGATATACTGAGTTTAGGTATTGATGTGCATAGCTTTACTTTTGCTCCTGACAGCTTATTGCTCTTGTTGGCCTTTAATTAATTAGTCGTGGTCTTGAAGATGTAGGCCAAGAGAATCTTAGCATTAAGATCTTTGACATCCTTTAGCTGACAGAGTTTGCACCCAGCTGTTGGTTGGCCAGACATAAGTTTGAGAAGATCTTCTATCTTTTCTCGATAAGCATTTCTTAGCATGTATGGCTTCTTCATCTTTCAGACTGGTGGGTGCTTGACTCTTTGTCATTGATGTCTCTTGATTTCTCTCGTCTGGTCTTCAGACTACAAGATTGACTGCAGGCTAGGATGGGTCTTGTTGATGTAACAATAGAGACCATGGAAAAATCTGAGCAGCTTCAGGTGTATATACACATTTAACCTATACACAATATTTCCAACATGTGAGCTCATCTGCATATAACAAGTTATTTACTACTAAAGTAAGTTTAGAACAATGGTAGTGCCTGGGATCAGACTCAAAGCGATTAGCTTTTGAATATAGCATGAGAACCTGCTCTGATACCAATTGTTAGTTCCCAGAGGGCACAATAGATCTAGAAGGGGGGGGGGGGGGTTGAATAGATCCTTTTTATTTCAAATAATTTTCTGGTTTATATTATATTGTTCATAATTAACATATAACAAACATAAGAATCTTTTCAAGCACAACGAAATAAGTAAAAGATCCCCTTCATTGATATATTCATAATCATACATACATTGTTCATAGAGTAAGTTTAGTTGTAAGCCGTTAAAACATACATAGCAGTTATAGCAGTTATAGTACATAATGTAAATGACATAATGTAAAAGACACAAGGGGTTTTAAGTGGTTCAGAAACTCAAGCTCCTAATCCACTCTACGCTTTTAACTAGCAGTGATTTCCACCAAGGAAGGGCAAGACTCGAATCACTAAGATTCCTTCAAGGCCGTGACCTTGGGACTTGATTCACTAAGAACTCTCAAGGCCGTGACCTTGGGACTCCTTTAGTTCCCTAGGAACTCTTCAAGCCAAAGCAGCTTGGAACTTCGTTTAGTCCCTTGCATAAGGACTCTTCGGCCCTCGCTTTGTTTAGTCCTTTCTTGACAAGGACCCTTCAGCCCTCGGCTTTGTTGAGTTGTTTGTTTGTTGTTGTTGGAGTCGGCTTTGAAATGCTAAGATGTCTTCATGATCTGAACATCTTCTATACTTAGCAGCTTGGCTTGATCATCCTTAAATAGCAGTTGAGTGTTGCCTGATGCTAAGCTTCTTCAGTTACTCAACCACTTCGGATGACCCCTTGATGAACTGTCTTGAAGATCATTCTCCTTGGTACTTGATGGGTGCACATGATCGGCTTCTAAGATGACTGTAAGCTCTTCTGTTAGGTACTTAGAAGCTTTCTCATGCTTGACACCAAGATGAAATTTGTGATCTCCCTTCTTGCTACTTGATGCCTTCTCATGATGGACTTGCTAAGATGACTGTAGGCTCTTCTCTATTGTACTTAGAGTCTTTTCATGATGGACATCAAGATAAAATAATGCTCTTCTTTCTCTCAGCAGTTCAGAACACTCTTCATGTAGTAGAACTCTCACTTCTACATAGTAGAACTCACACTTCTACTTCTTTCTTTATCTGACTTCTGAGTGTTCTTGGTGGATCATAGAGTGAGCCTTCGGACTCACTGTTTCACAAGGTTTAGATCAGTCCACCTTTTCTCCAAACTCGGCAACCTTTGATCTTTGAAGCTCTTTCTCATTTATACTTCTTCCCAATCCTTCCGTTGGAAAGTAGCCGTTGAAGGCAATTCAAATATCTTCACAGATCTCGAGTTCCTTGAGGTAGACTGCTTGATGTGACTTGTCATACTTTTTCTGATGTTACAGTCTACTGTTTCACCTACCCTGTCAGATGTATCACTTTAATGTCTTGGGCATGTTGAAGACTTTATTACCTCTTTCTGATCTCTCGATCAGAGGTTGTCCTATTGCATCGATGCTCTCAATAAGCACTTGTCCGAATATTACCCTTCAGATTGAACCTTTGCCAATGCTTCAGTCTTCAGCTATTCGAACTCTAAGATTCTGATGCACGTCTTCAAGGACCTGATCTTATTATCTTGTTGAGTGTTGCTCATTGACTGGTTGAGTTAACACTACGATCTTGAAGAGTATTGATTGGATCTTCAATGTAGAACACCTCTTCCTTGTATTGTGCAAAGGCTTCAATACTTCATTTGCTTTCGATTGTTCCCGTGAGACCGATGGCCTAATTCCTTGTCTGGTCCCCTTCTCGAATATCAAGACACTTTGATTTATGGCTGGCCCAAACTTGCTTTCTCCTTGTGATCTCCGTTCACTTATTATCAATGAATGACCCAGACTTAATCACTTTAGCCTTGCTCTTCGTGAGGTCGACTAGTATCTCGGTTCACCTTCCATCAGTTCCTTCTTTGTTTGGCAAACACTACGATCTTGGTTGCTTCCAAGATTGTTGTCTTCTGTTCACTTGATAGTTACTGCAGTAGCTGACTTTCCTTAGTTAGCTTCTGAAGTCTTCTTTGGATCTCCTTGTGGAAGACTTCATCTCGAATGGCTTCACAACTCAATCTCTATGCTGATTGGGTTGGTGCTTAGATCTTCTTTTAGCTTGCATGCCATTCGTTTAGTGCTCTCTAGTTTCCTTGGATGTAGCTTGTAGCTTGAACCAGAGGATTCATTCCTTTGGATATTCTGGGAGTGCTCATTTGTTGAGAACCGTATATACTCTACGATTCATCCTTGGCATTGTGAGCACTTCTTCTTAGGTCGTAGTTCTGCACTCTACGATTCAGCTTCAGCTTGTGCAGACACTACGATCTCGAGATCAGATCTTGACACTACGATTTCTGCCTTGTGCTTGTTGTCTTCATCTGATCTTGCTTGACTACGATCTCTACATTTAATCCACAGGCTCTACGAACTCAAAGTGTTATCTACGATCCTTGACTTGGCTTCGGCATCAGTAGACTCTATGACTCTGAGTGTAGTCTACGTTTCTGTCTTGGCTTCGGCAGATGATCGGTCTTCTCATAGGCAGGCTGTCTCTACGATTCTGAACATGACTTCCTCAGCACACTACGATCCCGAGGAAGCTCTACCCGATACACTATGATCCTTCTTCGTTTCCCCTGGCAGTCTACGAACTCCGAGATCTACTATCTTGCATACTCCTATTCTGCCTCGATAGCTCTCGAGTTAACCTTGACTCACCTTGCAGACTACGACTTCTGGTGCAGTGCTCGACAATCAGACAAGCCTATCTATTACATTATAAGATCAACCTAACAAGCTTGATCTTTCTATATTTATAGTCCTTGTACATCATTTCTTTTTAAGGACTTTACAAAGCTGTCTTTCTTATGTAGGATCAACCTAACATATTTGATCAATTCATTCTAAGTCCTTCTACACATATTTCTATTATCTATCAGAGGACTTTACAACTTTTCTTAATGCAAGCATACTTGCATATTATTCATTCATATATATATATATATATATCATAATCAAATCATATATAAATAGGAATAGCATTCACATGCTTATTCCTGACAATCTCCCCCTATTTGATTATGACAAAAATAATAAGTGCATATGCATGTTATGAATGAATCTTATATACAGTGAGTAGCTGTATTTCTAAAACAGATAATTATGAATGTCATTTATATTGATATGGCAATTTATATATTAAGACATTCTACATCCTGGATCTAGAACATACCTAACAGGTTAGAGATGTACCTCCTTGGCTCCATGTATGCTTCCCAGATGTTTGTTGATCAGCTACTCATCTGATTGTTCTTCTTTTTCTTGCTCCCCCTGGGATGATGACCTTCTATCTTTGCTTGGCTCCCTTTCAGCTTCTTTCTGATCATGCTCCCCCTCAGACTCTGCAATCATGGGATCATCATCTTTTGTCTCCCCCTCAGATGATGATTCTTTTTCTGCTGCAGCTGCTGTCTTCTTTTTTGACTTCTTTTCTCTTATCCCTCTGCTCTTCCTTGAGTGCCTGTTGCTCCTCTTCTTTCTATGCCTCTTTTTCTCCCCCTTTTTGTCATCAATCATTTGAGAGAGCTGCTCCACGTTGGACATAAGCTGCTCCATTAGGTAGGAGGATTTGGCAACCTCAAACTTGAGTTCTTACTGGCCCAGCTCAAGTTGCACTGAGAAAGATTGTTTCAAGTCGTCAATCTTGTCGGACAGGGCTTGGATCTGCTCTTCATTGGTCTTCTGAATTCGTAGAGCATCTGCCTTATGATCTTGTATGGCCTTCTGATAGATGTTATCTCTCTCTTGGAGTTTGAGAGATACATCAGCCATAGTAGCTTGAAGCTTGTGCTGGAAGGAATTATCTCCTGCTACTGACAGCTTCTGGGATTCTTCAGTGAGCAGAGATATTTTCTCGCTTAGATCATCAGAACTCTTCTGTAGTTCCTGAACCAAAGTAGTTTGATCCTTTTGTTGGGCAGCAGCTGGTTGAGCATCAGTTAAGACTCCACGATTTTCATTCTTAGACAGATTTTTGAAAGTCTAAATAATCTGAATGATCGTTGAGTTCAAATTGTGAGAGGATGAGGGAATGTCAGATAGTAGTGCTTGATCATAAGAAGGCTTCTGGTTTTGGGCTTGAACATCATCAGCAGTAGAGTGAACAGACTCTACGATCAGCTCCTTGGTCATGACTCTTCGTCCTTCAGAATCCACTCTACGATTGTAGGGGATGTAGAGGTTTCTAGCATGTCGATAGACCTTGAAGTGAGGCTGGTTTGTGATCATCTTTGTAGCATAACTTTTCACCCTTGGGAAGTTTTGAGCTACCAGCTCCAGACTTGGAAATTGCTTGTAACACCAACTGAAGTAGCTTCTATCTTTTTCAGTGTGGGCCTTGAGCCATGGCATCCACTGGAAGAACCATCTCTCTGATGGAGCATCTGGTAGATCATTTGACACTTCCACTACGATCCTTCTGCTAAATCTTGCAGGAGAGAGAATTGGATAATCTTCTTGTTCGTCTGCTTCCTGAGGTGCAGAACTAGAATCTTCTACATTCTCTTCTTTCTCGGAGCCAGAGCTTTCTTGATCATTTTCAGCTGACAAATCTTCTTGCTGCAGTTCATCTCCAGAACCTTCTTCAGCATGATCTTCTTCAGATTCATCTTCTTCATTTTCGTACTTTCTTGGGAGTTAAAGACTCATCATCACTCAATTCAATGATGGCATTTGATTGACCTTTGCCCTTTTGGAGGCAAACTTGGCTTTGCGATCGTAGCTTTTCCTTCTTCTTGGAGGTTCAGTTTGGGAGAGTCGGACTCTTCTTCTTCTTCAGACTCTGACTTCTCGATTCAAGAGATGACTTCTTTGAGGTTCACCTTTGGCGAGGGGATGGACTCTTCTTCTGTCATCTCATCAACTTTTGATTCATCATGGGGGCTATCTGGATTGGGGGCAAGTTCTTCTTCTTCAGATACAACATTACTTGACCTATCATCTTGGGTCATTGGGGCAGTTGCACTTAGAGATTGAGTTTGGTCATCTTGAACCTCTTCTTCATTCATAGAGTGACTTCTTTGAGGATTAGCCATGGGGCTTGAGCATTCTTCTTTATCCGCAGATGCTGCAATTTCTTTCATCACATCAGCTTCATTACATTCTTTGGATGTTGTATGCGTGGAGACCGGGTCTTGACATCTGCTTTTTTCTTTTCTTCGACTCTACGTCCCTTTCTTGTTGAGAGGTACTATTTTGTGAAGTCGAAGGTTTGGTTTGGTTTCCACCTTAGCTTTCTTGTTGATAGGCCCTTGGAGCAGCCTGTTGCTTCTCCTCTTTGTTGTTTCAACAGTTAGGATTTTTTCTTCATTATCCTTGTTCTTTGAGGAGACTTTTCTTGATGGGGTCTGAGCTTTCTTCACACCTCTTGATTTCTTCTTCGCTAGTGTGATTGCTGCTGGTTCAGAGTTATCAGACTCAGAGCTCTCTGCCTCTTCTATCTTCCTCTTCTTTGCAGAGGCCCTACTGCTGCTCCCAGCTGTCAGTCTTTTGTTCTCCTTAGGGTTCTTCTTCTATTTCACAAATAATTATGGAGACATCACTTTGTGCACATTTAAAGTTTCTCCCTCATCATCCTTGATTTTCCCTCCTAGCTTCTTCTTTGAAGACAATACTCGTGACTACCATAAAATACCTTGGTCAGGGGTTTTTTAGTGGACTTCTTCTTCTCAACCTTTTCTACCCACTTGGAGATCTAAACGAACAAGATAGCTCCAAAGTCGATTTGTTTCTTCAGAACTATAGCTGACATTATTTTCAACAGTTGGTCAATCACTGTATCCTGTGCAGTGTTCTTGCACAGTATGCACTTTCTAACTATTTCAGCAAGGAATTCATACTCTTCAGGAAACTCCTTCTTCTTCATGTCTTTAAACTAGGGTTTCTTTGGTACCCTATAACCTCCTTTACTTGTTCAGTATTGACATTATCAAGGTTCTTCAGCCCTTGGTTAAGAAAACCTAGGCATTGATTGAGGTCAGAAGATTTTAACTTCAGAGACTGACCTATAACCTTGGTAATAAGGGTTTCCAAATTGATGGAGGCGTTTGAGTAGAATTCTTTAACTAGTTCGATAGCTTTTGGTAACTGTCTGTAGATTTGAAATTGTCTTTAAGGCAGTTCCTTCTAACTCTGCATAATCAGTGATGTGTCAATTGTCCATTGGTTTCACGTTGCCCAGTAATGAGCTGTAACTCCCCATAAATTTTCAGTTAGATGTTTCCTTTCCAGCAACCTTTGATCTTTGAAGCTCTTTCTCATTTATACTTCTTTCCAATCCTTCCGTTGGAAAGTAGCTGTTGAAGGCTATTCAAATATCTTCACAGATCTTGAGTTGTTTGAGGTAGACTGCTTGATGTGACTTGCAATACTTTTTCTGACGCTGCAGTCTACTGTTTCACCTACCATGTCAGATGTATCACTTTAATGTCTTGGGCAGGTTGAAGACTTTATTACCTCTTTCTGATTTCTCGATCAGAGGTTGTCCTATTGCATCGATGCTCTCAATAAACAATTGTCTGAATATTATCATTCAGATTGAACCTTTTCCAATGCTTCAGTCTTCAGCTATTCGAACTCTACGATTCTGATGCACGTCTTCAAGGACCTGATCGTAGTGTCTTGTAGAACACCTCTTCCTTGTATTGTGTAGTGCTTCAATACTTCTATTTTCTTCGACTGTTCTCAGAGACTGATGGCCTAATTCCTTGCTCTGGTCCCCTTCTGAATATCAAGACACTTCAGATTTGTGGCACGTCCAACTTACTTTCTCCTTGTGATCTCCTGTTCACTTATCATCAATGAACTGACCATGCACTTAATCACTTTAGCCTTGCTCTTCAGAGGCTGACCAGTACCTCGGTTCACCTTCCATCAGTTCCTTCTTTGTTTGGCAAACACTACGATCTTGGTTGCTTCCAAGATCGTTGTCTTCTGTTCACTTGATAGCTACTGCATTAGCTGACTTTCCTTAGTCAGCTTCTGAAGTCTTCTTTGGATCTCCTTGTGGAAGACTTCATGTCGAATGGCTTCACAACTCAATCTCTATGCTAATTGGGTTGGTGCTTAGATCTTCTTTTAGCTTGCATGCCATTCTTTGAGTGCTCTCTGGTTTCCTTGGATGTAGCTTGTAGCTTGAACCAGAGACTTCATTCCTTTGGATATTCTGGGAGTGCTCATTTGTTGAGAACCGTATATGCTCTACGATTCATCCTTGGCATTGTGAGCACTTCTGCTTAGGTCGTAGTTCTGCACTCTACAATTCAGCTTCAGCTTGTGCAGACACTACGATCCTGAGATCAGATCTTGACACTACGATTACTGCCTTGTGCTTATTCTCTTCATCTGATCTTGCTTGACTACGATCTTTGCATGTAATCCATAGGCTCTACCAACTCAGAGTGTGATCTACGATCCTTGACTTGGCTTCGACATCAGTAGACTCTACGACTCTGAGTATAGTCTACATTTCTGTCTTGGCTTCGGCAGATGATCGGTCTTCTCGTAGGCAGGCTATCTCTATGATTCTGAACATGACTTCCTCAGCACACTACGATCCCGAGGAAGCTCTACCCGATACACTACGATCCTTCTTCGTTTCCCCTGGCAGTCTACGAACTCCGAGATCTACTATCTTGCATACTCCTATTCTGCCTCGATAGCTCTCAAGTTAACCTTGACTCACCTGGCAGACTACAAATTCTGGTGCAGTGCTCGATGATCAGACAAGCCTATCTATTACATCATAAGATCAACCTAACAAGCTTGATCTTTCTATATTTATAGTCCTTGTACATCATTTCTTTTTAAGGACTTTACAAAGCTGTCTTTCTTTTGTAGGATCAACCTAACATATTTGATCAATTCATTCTAGGTCCTTGTACACATATTTCTATTATCTATCAGAGGACTTTATAACTTTTCTTAATGCAAGCATACTTGCATATTATTCATTCATATATATATATATATCATAATCAAATCATATATAAATAGGAATAGCATTCACATGCTTATTCCTGATATTGATGATAATCGCAATATTTATGAGAGTTACCTTTTTCGGGTTTAATATTATCTCGAGGTGGTTCGAAGATAGGTTGATGCTTGATTTGGTCTAGGATGATCGCCCTGTCAGTATTGAGTGCAGTGTACGTCTTATTAACTCTTTGGGTAGGAGCGGACGAACGACCACCCCCCTGTCTCCAGTTGTTATTATATTTATTTGACCCACCATCATAGCGGTCTTTATTCCCTTCACTTTTCTTCTAGTCCCCGTCTGTTCTGTCCCGATCTGTCTCTTTAAGCCGATCTGACGAAGGACGTTTGAGACTATTCATGGAGTCCTCTTCCACGATATAGCCTTCTGCTTTGTCGAAGGCTTTAGCGAGACTCTTCGGGTGGTGAAACATCAACTTCTTCACCAACTTTTCTGATTTGACCAGATCTAAGCCATTCTGAAATAATCCGACGGCTTGCAGATCATTTAGGTCTGTCACTTGGCCGACTGCTTCACGGAATCGTTTTACATATTGGCCTAAAGACTCGTTCGAATATTATCGAAACTGAGCCAATGAGCCAGTTGGCTTTCCCCTCATTTTGTTGCTCCCAAAGTGAGCATGGAACTTACTGCACATGTCCACCCAAGATGATATCGAATCCTAAGGCAAAGTCCCCATCCACTGTCTAGCATCTTTACGGAGTATGGTGACAAAGGTATGACACTTAGCAGCATCGCTAAAGTCATAATAATCCATCAGTCGGTCAAACGCTTGACTGTGGTCATAGGGATCCCCAGATCCATCGTAGCTTTCTATGTGAGGCAACTTCTTGGTGGGGTCAACTTTTTCTTTAAGAATATCCGCGGAAAAAAGAGATGCCTTGTGACAACCCGGAAATTCGAATTGTCTAGAAATTAAGATTTAAAGAATTAGTTATTAATACTATTATGTGCTATGTGTTTATTAATCATTTTATAACCTAGAATGATTATTAATCGAGAGGATTCTGGCTACAAGCTGGATTGAACGAGTAAGAATTTTCAAGACGAAAATAAAACTTTTCCGGGAACAAAATATTTCTGGGGAAAAAGATGAAATAGGCACTATTCACCTGACGAAACCTAAGGGTTAGGGTTTGAATAACCTAAGCCTTTTCGAGAGTTTGGTATGTCGAAATGACATTCCGTCGAAAGATTTGACAATAATATATCATGAAAAGTTAAGTAAGCCGATAAAAGTTTTTCTCGAAAAACGTGCAGAAATCGGACGAAATAAAAACGACGAAAAGTACTACTATGTATTTTTCACTCGTTTAGTTACGTTAGGGGAAAACGTGAAGGAAAACGCTTAACGTGGAAAAGTGTTTTTCAGTTTTTCGGAGATCCGAGGATTATGTAAAAGTTAATCGGTAAAGAAAAGACGAAATATCCAAAAATATTTGGATTCCGAGAATCGCAATTTTCGAACTGTCGGACGAATTCCGAATTACGGAAGCACGAAGCTTCTAACGGAAGCTAGGTAAAGGAGGTGGGGTGGCTACTTGGCAACCAAGTAAACTTGGTGGCTAAGTTATGAATAGTAAGGAGGTTAGGAGGGGAAATGACTAAAATGCCCCTAACCTTGGTTTTTTATAAATAGAAAGCTTAAGTTCATTATTTTGAGCTTTTGAAAATCCTACTCTTTGAGAGAGAAAGAGAGAGGGTTCGGATGGAGGAAGAGAGGAAGAAGAATGAGGAAAAGCTAGCTCGATTGCACGCTTTGTCCGACGGAAGGAGATTAAAGAAGAACGGTAATCCGAACACTAGTTTCTTCTAAATTTTCTTTAAGTTTTATGTTCAAAAACATAACTTAATGAGGATAAGAAGTAGATTAAGTTATAAAAGATTTCATATGGTTGAAATCGTAAGAAAATGAAGAAATAAGAATTAGAAATTTATTTTATAAATTTCTTAAGGAAGTATAAGATTCGTAAGGATTTTGAGCGATCCGAATGAATCCTATGAATGAGTAGGTCAAATAAGTAAGGAATGGTGTTCTATAACATCAAATTCCAAGAAAAAGTGAAAACGTAATCCAAAATATTGATTAAAAATGAAGAACGAACGAAGAACACGCGAAGAACACGAAGAACGTTGTTGATGGACAAATTTAAAACCATCGTAGTATAATTGTTGTTGATGGACAAGTTTAAAACCATCGCGAGATGCTTATTTCTTGGTTAGGAACGTTAGAAACATTCATGAAGAACAGATTAAACTAAGCTATAACGAAGTTATGGCGAAAATTTCGTAAAAAAAGAATGAAAATTTGAAAGTTAGTAAATGAACCCGAATGAGTAGGGTTTCATAAGAATGTAAGAGAACGTATAAAATGTGAGTCATGGACTCAAGAACGAACGAATTCTGAGTTCGGATGACCGAATTACGGACGAACGAACAAAGAACATTAAAAACGTTAAAATGAACAAAGAATGAAGATTAAGCCAATTGAATGGCATGTTAATAGATTCAGAACAAAGTTCTGTATGAGGGTAATCAAAGTACGTAAGATAAGGAAGAAAATGGCTTTGGAACAACCTCATTCCGAGTTATAATGAAGAAGTTATGAGATTTCGAAATCAGCGTCTCAAGCTTGTAAAAGACTTAGAAAAAATTTTCTAGGTTTCATGCCGGCTAGGTGCAGTCATGAAGTCATGCCTTGAGGCCCGTGTCTTGCAGCGTGAGCTTGACCATAATCTTACGGAGAGTGGAGGCTGCGGCATGAGAGATAACAAAGGACTTGGCGCCTTGTACTTGACCGGGAAGAGAGAGAGAGAAAGTAGGTCGCGCCACGGCAGAGAGGAAAAAGAAGAACACGGCGACTGGCGCCGGTCAAGAGGCAATACCCAGAAATGAGATTTTAACTGCTCAATTTCTCAGGGGATGTGAAAGAAAGAAATATAAACATAATGTTCAACTAATGTAACACTTAATCAAGTGTTTTAAACCTTTAATAAAGGTTGAACGAAAAGATTAAACAAGATTAAAAGACAAAGAATGTAGATGCGGGTTACGGAACCCATGTCCAGGGACCGTAGCCGCGATAAACGAACGTGAGGGATTGCTATGGTTGTGATTCCTTAGACGTTGGTTGACGATGTTAATGTATAA
This sequence comes from Panax ginseng, assembly GCA_020205605.1. NCBI lineage: Eukaryota > Viridiplantae > Streptophyta > Magnoliopsida > Apiales > Araliaceae > Panax > Panax ginseng. The sequence continues at coordinate 59,322,457 of CM035143.1, read as the reverse complement.
CATTTTGATTTTATGACATGGCATTGAGAGATGAATGTAAAGCGTTTAGACGCTGTGAACGTAACGTTGTTGCGATGAACGATCGGTCTTAGCATACATCGAACCGTATGGCTTTGACATTAAGGAATTATAATGAACATGGGGTTCATGGGATGGATAACGATCAAAAGTGATTAAAAACCTTGAGTAAAGGTTGAATGAGAGATTAAGAGACGAGCAACGTGAACGTTGAATTCGTAAACGATCTTCGTAAATCGTATTTGTATTTGACAAACGTTCTAAGTATACCCTAGTTATATGACTTAGACGTTGATGAAAGTAGTAAGTAAGATACGAATGGTATTAAGAAAGCCGTATCAAACAATAATAAGATTAATGAAAGCCGAATGGGAGTTGGATAAGAACGAGTTCTGAGGTATGGCAATTACTTGCCAGAAAGCCATAAGGAATAAGAAGTTAACTTAACGAACATTATAATTTAATAGTTTTTATAAGTTAAGAGAAAGTTAGGTTGTGGTACAATCGTAACCTTTGATGGTAGACATATGGGAGCTGGGCTAAACAATTCCTTCAGAGAGCAAAGGTATATACGAAATTGGCAACCGATCTAACTCACTGTGTGGGCAGTGTAGACGAGACGGGAACTTGTTTGTTGGTTGTTTGTGGGAAACCACTCAGAGTACCATATGGACTACTAGCAGAGAAGCGATGTGTGCTGAGTCCTAGAGAAGTATACGAGGAAGATAAGAATGTAAATCATCAAAGATGATGAACATTTTGAGTAAGACATCTCCGTATGTCATGAAACCGTAAACCGATAATGAAAGTTAGTCGCGTAAAATTATATTGTAAGAACACGAACCTTAAGAAGTAAAGTTAAGTAAACCAATGCGTAAGTCAAGTATATAACTAATTGGTGTATTTGTTATTTCCTTATGTGTTAGAGGGATTGAATGAGCGATTCGGTACGTAGTCGTAGGCATGTAGCGTAAGACAAGTTTCCTAACTTCATTCATATTTTAAATGAATGCTAGTTTCTTAAACTTCTCAGATGTTGAACTTGAGAAGTTCTCTCTATGTGCGAATGTGAAATATTTGTACAAGGTGGTAGAATGTATGAGGCCTTGTGCCACAATTTGAACACTTCGGTGTTTCTGTGAGATGAACTGTTCTATGATTGAACTGTTCAATAAAAGAATGTTCTATTTATACATGAACCGTTATTGTTAAGTATGTGCTATTGATTCTAGCTAGACAGAATGTGTATGAAAAAGAGTAGAGAATTAAAGTATTTCAAAGTGAATGTGACTAATGTTTTAAAATGATAGGAATTGAGATTATTCCTATTGTTCAAGCTGCTTCATAACCTTTGTTCGGTTATCAAAGTTCCAAAGGAATGTTAAACTCTTGAAGTTGTATGTTCAACTGTTATGACTTGCTGGGCAATTGAATGCTCACACTTGCTTTAAATGAAAAACATTTTCAGCGAATGATGTTAGAAGAACTTAAGGATCCCGTAAGGATCAAGCTGACGGTATCCAGATGAAGTGCCATTTAGAATGTGAATGAGCGAGAAGATCAAGTGAAGACTTGTGATGTAGAAAGATGAAAATTAAACTATAGACTAGTTTAATGAACTGTTATGTATCCTTGGTGGCGGATAAAAGTCACTCTTGTAAGATGAAAGGAATAATGTAATTATCAGTATTCGTAATGAGAAAGGTTATAAGGTTTTAGAACTTGGGAATTCAGAATGTATGTTATTATATTGTAGTATATAATGATGTATGTTGGATGAATGATGTACTCGTGACATACGAAATCCGGGTGTGAAGAAAGACCGAATTTCGGGTCGTTACATGCCTTCTTTCCCGAAGTATCTTTTGTTTGCTGGACTTTGGCAAGCTTCTTCCGAAGTTCCTTCAATTCTTTAACCAGATACTCCACTCCTTCTGGTTGAGATGGTGCTTCTTTCTCTGGTGACTCTTTCCTCTTCTGAGTAGACCGGCCTTTTACCATAGATCCCCCAACTTTGGAGGGACTTTTTCGATGATGAGGGTCCACAGGGTGGAGTACCCTCAGTGGACTATCAAGAGTATGAGCTCTGGATCTGCTTCGTCCCTGAACTCGGCCGCTGTGGTGAGAATGTGCAAGGCAGATTGCCTTCTTTGTATTCTCGGGAGTGTAGTACCTTGATCGGCCTCTCTGTTTGCTTCGACCTTGCTCCTTAGAACCAATAGGGTGAGGTACCCTCTTCGATCTTTGAGGAGTAGGGCTTCTGGATTTTCTCCGATCTCGAGGTTGGCCCCGAGATTCATGACCTGAATGGGCATGTTCCTTCCCACTCTGATGCCCACGCTCCTCGGACTGAACATAGCTGGAAGCTTCGTCCCTTAACTCCGCCATCTGAGACATCTGCTCAGCTATATCCTGTCGTTGATTCAAAAGTACCTCCATGGCCCTATCTGTTTCGTCTGCCATCTTGGCCAGCTTGGAGGCCTTATCATCCTTCGAGTTCTAGGCGAGGTGCCTTCTACCCGTTTTCGACCGTGACTAGATCCTTTTTCAACCGTGAAAACTAGCCTTCGCTTAGCGTTACCCACGGCCTTCAGACGAGAATCCTCTGATGGACGTTTGGAAGCTGTGCTAGCATGAGCACTTACTGCAGGTCCCAAACGATCTTTGACAGATACTCGTGGTGCGGATTCACTTGCAGCCATCGGCTGTCCTTCAGGTGTAGGCGTTCTACTCTTCCCCATGGATTCCGACGTAGAACGAACATAGTTTGTGATTGAAAATACTCAGGACACTAGAACTTAGCCCTCCTTCTAGCGCCAATGTTAACGCCAAGATCTTTCCTCACATCCCAATCACGTAAGATGTGTCCGATATCCTGCACAGTTCAACAAGTCAACACCAAAAGCTTGACGGCTTGACCGTCGGGGGATAGCTCCAGCGTGAGAGTCAGTATCGGAGATCACAAGGTTAACAATGGAGAAAAATAATATGTCTAGTGCTTGAGAGAGAATAATAGTTAGGTTAAGTGTTTTGTTACCTTGTTTCCTTGTGTTATCGTTGCCCCATATGCACTCCAGACCCGGTTTACCGTGCCACCCATTATCCCTGACACAGCCCTCTCCCACGTCCGGTGATTCACCTGCTACTCCATCACCTTTGTCCACCACCGGCTATTACAGTCACATCCTCATTAATGCCATGCTGACGGTGGCAGAGATATTAGTCAACTATTATCTTTTGTCATTATTACCGGTCAAAGATAGGATAAGAGACAATTTGCATAATGGACGATCCAATGACTAAGCCCAATAATAAAGATGACCCATCTGACCGGATCCAACCGAAATGACCCAATAGAATAATCAAATAATTCGGCCCAATCTATTCTGTCCAAAAGGTAAAATATATCGATCCAAGGGAGGAGCCCATTCGGCCTGGCCCAATACGAAAAGTATTATGGCCCAACAATGACCAAGTACTAGATACAAAATAAAGGGCCTAGTAGTTTATCCTCATCATATATACACATTGTTTGTCCCCCATTTAATTAATTCCATGACGCTACAACACGTAGCGACAACCCCTTTTGCTTCTAAAGAATTAGATTGTTAGAAAGTTACACATTGTTTCCTAACTCCCAAGTATTAATTGATATATATATATATATATATATATATATATATTGTTTCATTTTATAAAAATTAATGTAATATTATTATTTTATATTTATCCTAAATATATTATTTATCTAATTTAGCATGAATGATATGATAATAAAATTAGGAAGGTAATTGTATGACATTATTTTCTTTTTTTTACTTAATTTTTTAAAATAAATTTTTAGAACAAAATAATTTGTTAAAAAATAATTAATTATTATTTGATTTATTAATAATATTAGACTTAATTCAAATAACATGAATAAAGGAATAATAATATTAATTAATAACATTAAATTAATATTAATCAATGTTATTATTCCTTTATTCATGTTATTAATTAATATTAATTAATAACATAAATAAAGGAATGTTATTAATATTAATATTAATATTAATTAAAAGCAGAATAAAGGAATAATAACATTGATTAATATTAATTCCTTTATTATTATAATAGAGGGAACCAGATCTTGAATTATTTTGAATATAAATAGTAGAGGGAACTAGCTCTTGAATTATTTTTTATCAAATTATTTTGTTCTAAGACGTCAAGAAAAATTTCCTCTTTTTTTTTGGAATTCCTCTCTTCACCCTTTATGTTCTCTATGTGTTGAGTTTTGTTTGAAAGGGCGAGTTTGAAAAGAGTCCGACATAAAATGTCGACGATTTAAAAATTCAAAGTTCTAGTTGGTAGTAATAAAATGGTTGTACCAACTCAACCGATTTTGAGAAGGTTTACACAAAGACCCAATGATTGGACCCTGTTTAACAGGCCTTGGAAACCAAGATTCACAAAGTTCGGGGGCTTGATTAAACGGGGGGAAGGTGTTAGGCACCTCCCGACTTCCGTGAAAACACGGTTACTACGTCTTTTCAATCCCCTAATTTATCTGAAGTGTGTGTGTGTGTATTGGGCCTAAGTGCATTTATTTGAAAATAGTGCCATGCCTCATCTGCACCTATATACAAAGGGTTTGATTTGCATAAAAATTCAATTTTAAGTAATATATACATCAATGATATTATGAAAACAGGTTTTCAAACCCTTATACTCACATAGTAATTGAGTTATTTGATACTTCTATTTTATTTCGTATTCGACTTGATTTGATTTTATTCTCGAGATGCAAAACATCTTTGACAAAATAATATATATAAGTGCTAGGCTCCGTATGGGCATGAAAGCCATTGAAGGATGTCCAAACACCATAAATAGGATTTACAAGCTAGCTTTATAGCTGAAAAAGGTCCATTATGGGAACCAAATCTAGATCTGTCAGTTGGATCTTAGATCCTGTGGCTCCTAGGCTCACATGGTTGCTTAATATTTACAAAAACTAGAAAGAAAACTAGATTTAAATAAATCTTAGTCATTCTAGCTCAACAGTTTCAGTTTTGCAACTTTTGAATCGGTTAAAAGTTAGATATGGCTAGATTTAGATAAATCTAGTCCACAGATTTACATATTATGGATTTACATTAAATGGGCAGTTAAAACAGATATTTAAATGAAATAAACAGTTTATATATATATAAGCAAGAAAAAGCCACAGATATTCGATCCAAGCTCAACTGTTCAGTTTAAGTCTATATATATATTAAAGAGAGGAAAGATCACAGATCTACGATCCAAGCATAACTAATCGGTGAAAGTATATATATATATATATATATATATATTGTGATGTCCCCAAAATAGGTATACATCACCTATCTTGAGTCGCCAAATAAATGGTACAGAAATAAAATACAAACTTCTCTTATACAATACGACAAAACGTAACTGAGAGTTTTTACACGAATATTGTCTAAAAGACAGTATTCAAACTCAAAAAGGAGTCCTCATTACAATTATTATCACACTATTTTATAAAATGGTGAGGACTACTATATCCACCATCTCGGACCCTCACTTCGTTCCCCGACTAGTCCCGGGTACGTTCTCATTTCCTGAAGAGAACAATGAAAGAAAAAGTGTGAGCTCAACTAGACCAGTAAGAAATATTATGACTAAGATAATGCAGAATAAATTATTGTTAGCCTTCAACAGTGTTAAACTAATAAACAAGTTTAACTGCAGCGGAACAAGCAATCCATTAGAAGAGTCAAGTAGAGTATGATATCTACTATCTTCTATGATTTAAAAAGTTTATCAATAATTTTATCGCTGAGACTCAGCTTAATAAATAGTATCACAACCACGAATTATCCATGCACTACGGGCCAATGATATTCGTGTTTTCACCAATGGTCATGATCATACCAGCAACTGTACATCAATGCACTACGGGCTAATGATGACTTTTACCATATCATTTGTAACATTACGGGTCATAATTATACCGAATGATCCCTGATCATAATCATACCAATCAACAGTCCATCTATGCACTACGACCAAAGATGTCTTTCATCAAAATATAAGCATGAAGATGATGACAATGATATAAGAATTCAATTAAATGAAAGCAAATGATAAATTTTAAAGATTTATAATTTAATAATGTCCAAATTGTCAACATGATACTGCTTTGTGGAGTAAAATTCAAGAATAATATTGTATCAAAAATGATTTGGAGCAAAAAAAAATCAATTTTTGTCATGAATAACTAGTACTCCGGGTGAATAGTACCCGAGTGAATAGTACCCCGTGAATAATACTTTGAGAATAGTACCCCGTGAATAGTACTTTATGAATAGTACTCGTGAATAGTACTTTTCTGAATAGTACCCTGTGAATAGTACTTTATGAATAGTATCGTATATATGAATAGTACTCATGGACAATACTTCGACATGAAAAGCTTAAAATTTAACAAAAATGTGTAGAAAATATCCTTGTGAAACGATACTAGATGAAGTGCAAATTTCAAGGATATTCTACTAATTTCACGGAGTATAGAAGCAATACTTTAACAAAATGAGGGTATAATCAAGAATACGAGACGAAATAATATTACTCACATATTACAGAGTATGGAAGAAAATATTATTCCTTATGAATACTGAACAAAAATAATATCCTTTATCTTAGAAGAAGACTGGATACTGTAATAGTGAAGTAGTGGAATACTCTTCTTCTTTCTCTCTATAGCTTCTCTGTCTATAATTGCTCTTGTGAGTCTGAGTGAATTGGTGAGAATGAAAGAAGAATGAGCTTCTATTTATAGGAAAATATAGTTTCGATAATTATACGTTTTGGGGCTCGAATTATTACAGTATAGTACCTTCATCTTTTTCTCAATATTTAATTTAGTCCTGCAAGTATTATCAATCTTGCACCACCTCTCCTAATAGTAATGCATGTGAACCAATAGTTCCATTCATGTGAGAAAATAGTTATATACATGTGAACTAATATCAATTAATTGCTCATTTATCCGATTTATTACCCGATTAGTTAATATAACCTCCAGAAATCAATTATTATCGAAATAAATGTCAATTTTCACTAACACTAATAATCCCAACATAATAGAAATATCAATTTCATCTTTAATCAACACAAATTTATTCATTATTAATATTATAACTCACAATATTTAACAACCAGATCATTCCCAGGAAAGAGAGGGATTTTCGATAAGGATTTCTCCTTATTGACGCTCAATTAGGTGACCAAACCTCTCTTCAACAAAACTTTTTAGACATCGTCAATATTGCAAATAATAATATGAATAACTTTATCGTCTCAATTATTGATTTAATAATATAAAATATTATGTAGATGATACTGTGACAATAATTGAATCAATAATATGAGAGATATTATGCAGTAATTACTGTAGCAATAATTGAGTATAACTGAGTGACTTCTCACATAACCATCAATAATCAATACCGTGTGCTACTATGCAACCACGCGTATTAATGTACTTTTACTACCGGATAGTTCAACAGTTTAACGGTAAAACTTTCGCTGTTATTTTTATAAAAAGACATTTCCGTCGTTTTCTAACTCCGACAATACTTTCGTTGTGGGGTCCACCAATGATTGTGCCATCGTACGAATATTCCCTGTTAAAATGAATATTCCCCGACCAATCAAATATTTTATAACAACTTGCTTACTTTAAAAAATTTGTAAATATTACCCACAACTATAACATTATATCAAATCCACACCATAATATTCCAAAATATATTTTGAGAAAAATTAATCTTTATTCATAAAAGTTGGGGTCTTACAACCTCCCCTTTTATGAAATTTCGTCCTCAAAATTAAGGTACGTACCTGGTATGTCGAAGATGTGAGGATACCTTGACTTCATTTCAGATTCTAACTCCAGGTCATTTCCTCAACATCGTGGTTTCTCTACAAAACTTTGACTTGAGGTATAACCTTAGAGCGTAGAATATGATCCTTCTTATCAAAGATTTTAACAGGTATCTCTTCATACGTTAAATCTTTTGCTATTTTGTCATGTTCTAATTCAATAATGTGGTTCGGGTCTTTCACATATTTACGTAACATAGATATGTGAAAAACGTTATGAACACGAGACATACATGGCGGTAAGGCGAGTCTATAGGCCACAGTTCCTACTCGATCAAGGATTTCCAATGGCTGAATGAATCGAGGATTGAGCTTTTCTCTCTTTCCAAATCTTGTATCTCTTTTCCATGGAGTAACACGTAACAACGCATGCTCTCCAACATTGAATTCCACGTCTCTTCGATGAAGATCAGCATAACTCTTTTGTCGATCTTGTGAGGTTTTTATATGTTGCTGGATCATTTGAATCTTTTCCGTTGTCATGCATACCAAATCCGGTCCCAACAACATTTCTTCACCCACCTCTTCCCAGCATACTGGAGAACGACATTTGCGTCCATACAACGCCTCGAATGGAGCCATGCCAATACTTGTTTGATAACTATTGTTGTAGGAGAATTCCACCAATGGCAAGAACTTGTCCCAACTTCCTTTGAAGTCAAGGACAAAGAGTCTTAATAAATCTTCAAGAGTTTGAATAGTCCTTTCCGACTGCCCGTCTGTTTGAGGTTGATATGCCAAACTAAATAGTAAATATGTGCCCATAGCTTTTTGCAAACTAACCCAAAATTATGAAGTGAATCTTGGGTCTCGATCAGAAACTATGGATACTGGCATACCATGTAGTCATAAAATCTCATTTATGTAAATACGAGCAAGACGTTCAAGTGAATAAGTTTCTCGTATAGGCAAAAAATGAGCAGACTTGGTTAATCTATCAACAATAACCCAAATTGCATCAATTCCTTAAGAAACCTTGGGAAGACCAGTAACAAAATCCATGGTAATGTGCTCCCACTTCCATTCTGGAAGTTCAAGTGGTTGCAATGGACCTTTTGGCACTTGATGCTCTGCCTTGACACGTTGACAAGATAAACACCTTGAGATAAACTCCGCGATCTCTCTTTTCATATTGCTCCACCAAAATGTATGTCGAAGATCACGATACATCTTGGTACTTCCGGGATGGATTGCAAACAGTGTGTTGTGTGCCTCCATCATGATCTTATACTTTAAATCAGGGTGGTTAGGAACACAAAGTCTGGAGCTAACTCGAAGTATTCCTTTTTTATTGATTCTTGCTTCCAGAATAACACCTTCTTGTACTTTCTTCCTCATACGCATCAGCTTTAGGTCTGTAGCTTGAGCAGCATTAACTTTATCGATTAAAGTCGGTTCTACTCATATATTTGCCATCATAACGTGGGTTGATGAATGGGGAATATACCCATGAATTGATACATTTTAGGCTTACATTGTTGTTGTTCTCACGTCTTTTAGATAAGTTTTCACTGTGTTCGTGTTTATTTTGTAGATTGAAGCGGAGCAGGGACAAATTTGGGATTTTAGCATACGAGTGGCAAAACTATAATTTCTTTGAACTACAGCGCCGGGACGCTAGTCATAATACTATTCTCAGCGCCGGGGCACTGGAGCCCGGCTCATGTTGACCAGATGCGTGCGTATGATGAAGAGTTGACTTAGATAAGGAACTTAATTAAGTTGCTGATCAGGAAAAGGATTGTGGGTAGATGAGAAGGAGATATAAAAGCTATTTTGCTGAATTAAAGGAGGGGAGCTACCACAATTAAATACGAAGCAAGGGATTACTTGAAGATTGAAGGATTGGCTCTATAGTTTTCTTCTTCTCCTTATTTTCAATTTGTGTAATTCCTTAAGAATGTTTGGCAAAAGATTGTTCGTTTTTATTTCCGTTATGAACTAACTCTTTTATTAAGATTCCAATTGAACCTTTTATGTCTATAAATTAGTTATTCAATTTATTCCAATTATTTATGTCGAAGTGAATTGTTTATCCTGCTTTGTGCTTATTGATTAATTATTTGGCCAATAATTACCTTGTTACTCTAGAAGGAATTGAAAGAGGAGATCTAGGGTTAGAACTGGCATGATAACTTGTATTCTTAATTATTTGCATGACGAATAATTAGGGTTGTGAATGGAATGAAAATATCTGTTCACTGAATGTAACATGTTGGGGATCGGAGTTTAATGTGTTTAATTTAATTGTTTTGCATAGAAATATAGCAAGATTAATTGGATTAAATAGAAGTTAATTGATCACTTGAGAAAGGGCTTTTGAAACTTAGAATTCCCGTTAACAATTCAGTAGGCATAATAATTGGGATAATTGGCTAATTGATTTATAGTTCATAATTGGGGATATTGGAGTCTTAATCTTTATTTATCTGATTTCATTCATTAAAATCTTAGTTTTATTTAGTTGATTTATTCTAGAATAATCTATTTTTAATTGTTTAATTTAATTTCCATATTTAGAAAAATCACATTTAAGGGTGTTTAAATAAAATTTAGTTGATATAGTGCTAGTAGTTGGAATTTGTTGATTAGAATTCTCTGCGGGATCGACACTCTATCTTATCACTTTATTACTTGTTGACCGTGTATACTTGCACATATTCATTGATTGCGAAATCGACCAACAAGTTTTTGGCGCCGCTGCCGGGGAGTTCTTTATTAATATTAATTCCATATTAGTTATAATAAATTATGTCTTAATTTAAACGTTATTTATTTTTTCTTCTTGTATCTACAGGAATTCTTTGCGAGTGTATGCACACTAGATCAAGGGCTAAAAAGGAACTTTTTCCTTATACAGACGACATCGAAAGGAAGTTTCGAAAATTGCAGTTGACTAGTGTAGTGTCACCCGAGGAAGAAAAACGGGTAGAACAGAAAATACCCGTAAACATGGCAGGGGAAGAACAAAAATCACTTAGGGAATATGCCATGCCTAATGTCACAGATATACAGTCGAGTATTAGGAGGCCAGTGATTAATGCAAACAGTTTTGAGATAAAACTGTGAACAATTCAGATGCTCCAAAATACATGTCAGTTTGGGGGTAGTTCGATAGATGATCCTAATGAACACATCTTAAGTTTCTTGGAAGTTTGCAACACCTTCAAGTTTAACAATGTATCAGAAGATGCTATATGGTTGAGGATGTTTCCGTTCACATTGAAATATAAAGCTTAGAGTTGGTCACATTCTTTGCCTCCTGGTTCAATTACAGCATGGGACGATTTAGCTCAAAAATTTTTAGCTAAGTTTTTCCCACCAGCGAAATCGGCAAAATTGCGGAACGATATTCATACCTTTGCACAGTTCGACTCAGAAACATTATATGAGGTGTGGGAAAGATTTAAGGACATGCTCCGTAAATGCCCACATCATGGAATTCCACAGTGGATGCAGGTTGGGATATTCTATGATGGATTGCATGCATCCACAAGAGCCAGTATTGATGTCGCAGCAGGAGGAGCAATTAGGAGTGAGCAAAAAACGGATAAAACAGAACTACCGAACCGAACCGAATTATTTTAACCGATTTATTTCGATTTTCATTTTTTTTTTGGAATTTCGGTTATATCGAAATTATTATTCAGTATTCGGTTTCGGTTTCAGTTTTCAAAAATAGATTATTCGGGTTACCCGAATAACCGGATTTTAATATTAAAAAAAATTAATTATTAATTATTAATCATATATTCATATTATCTATTAACTTCTATTCCCCCATTTTGTTTTCTAAGTTTTACTTTTCCCCCAATTCCATTTTTCCCTAACCCACCCCAGATCTGAGACTCGAATTCTCACTCAGTCATTCTCGAATCTCGATCGACTCTCGACAGTCTCAAGTCTTCAGCCCGGACTCCACCTCTCCCCTTCTCAGTCTCCGGCAGTCTGACGCGGTCTCTTACTCTCTGCCTCTCGTCTCGACAGTCGACTCTCGACCCTCAGTCCCTCACTGACTCTAACTCACTGGCACGGTCTCTGTCTGTCTCTGACTCACTGGTCTTTCAGTCTCCGGCGCGGTCTCTGTCTATCTCTTCGCTCCTCTCGTCGTCGCTGACTCGCCGTCTCACTGAGTCGCTGTCTTTCAAGTAAGCATTAATTATTTTGGTGGTGCTTTTTGACTTCTATGGTTTTTGTCTTACCGTTTGTTGTGATTTTTGAAACTCTATACCTTTTTCACCCTGTAGTTATCTCTTATCTGTGTATTTGTTATATTGCTTGTATATTGCTTGTATAGCTTATTTCATGATAGCTGACTATTTAGATTGTATGGTTGTTGGTTAGTTATCTGCTGGACCAAGTGTATGATAGTTTGACCAAGTGTTTTTTAAATTAACAGTCACTTGTGAATAAGAAAATTATTAACATGCATTTACATTCACTTCAAGAACAATAGCTTATTTCATGATAGTTGACTGTTTAGATTGTATAGCTGTTGGTTAGTTATCTGTTGGTGTTTAGCATGCATAATCAACTGAAATGTTGTATTTTGATTTATGCTTGAATATTAATTGCTTGAAGTTTTTGATTTATATAAACTTTTTAAACTTTCGTTGTTAATGTAATTTGTTTGAAATTTTCAGATGATGTCAAGAAGTATTTTAAATGATTTGCATATGGTGGATGATACAGACGAACCTGACCTTGATGACCTTGATGCAATTGGACATGAGAAAGAGGGGGGTGAGTGTTGTGGTCTTTAAGATAAGAAATGCTTAAGTTTAGATTGCCCAACTAGATGGAACTCTACTTACTTGATGTTAAGTTCAGCCTTAAAGTACAAAGAAGCTTTTGATCGATATGGATTTGAAGATCATGGCTTTGTAAAAGAGATGGGGGGCCAAGATATTCCAACGGACTCGGATTGGAATAGGGCTAAATTATTTATGAGATTCTTAGAACATTTTTAATCTCACTGTACGTATTTCCGGCTCATCTTATGTCACATCAAATACTGCATTTCATGAAATAAGTCAAACTTATGTTATTTTGAGTGAGTGGGAAAGAAGCAATGATAGAGAATTGAAACAAATGACCAAGGCAATGAAAAGAAAATATGATAAGTATTGGGGAAATGTTACATAGAGGAATATGTTGTTGTATATTCCCGCTGTGCTTGATCCTCGGTCTAAGTTGAGTTTTGTTCAATTTGTTTTAGACGAAATGTATGGAGATGATGAAATTGAAGTTAAAGATCCGTTGGTGGGTATTGGAGTAGATCTTCATTTTGATATTGACAATGATGATAGGGATTTAGAATATCAAGCAAGGAATAGGGCCACGGGGATAGAGATTGCCGATGGTGTGAAGAAAGCAATGGAAGATATGTTTAATGAGTACAAAAAAAAGTATTCAACTCAAGAAAGTGGGCCAAGTGGCACATCAAGTTTAAGTAACATGTCATCCCAGGGTTCTAATTCAATGGAATCCCAAAATACAAATAGACTTATGGATAAGTTCAAAAAGCGTCGGACCGGAGTGATACTTGAAGAAAAATCAGAGTTGGACAAATATTTAAGGGAAGATGTGGAAGAAGCTGATGAGTCTTTCGATATTTTGGTGTGGTGGAAAGCAAATAGTGCAAGATTCCCTATCCTTTCACGTCTTGCTCGTGATGTGTTGGCTATTCCCATTTCTACTGTTGCTTCGGAATCCGCATTTAGCACGGGGGGCGCATTCTTGATTCATTTAGAAGTTCATTGTCTCCTAATATGGTGGAAGCTCTCATATGTGCTCAAGATTGGATTAAAAAGAAGAATTGCATTGATGTGGAGGAAGATAACGACTTTGCCTATAAACTTGAGTGTGGTAATAATTATTGTTTATGTTTATTTTATTGAACTAATAAAACAATTTATAAAAATAATGTGTTTAATTATATTTTTCATTTTTCAGCAATTTCCAAGTTGAGCCTTGCTACTAATGATGCCAATGTTTCCACGAGGACCACGACTCAACTTGATTAATGAGGTAAATTCATCTTTTGATTCATTATTGCTATATTTGCTATCTAATATGAATTCAATGTATATATGCATGATGTTGTTTGTATTAGTTTAGGTCCTAATGAAGTATTTATGATACACCAACATCATATTTTTTTTGTGTAAGTCAATGTGTTTAACTGTTTATCTACAACCACAAATTTTATACTCCTATTTTACAGGATATGATCGATGTTCATGGCATTTCATTACTAGGAAATAGAAATAATGTTGTTGATCTCAGAGGTAAACTTTTGGCAAACTATACTATATATATCATTTTTTATTGTCTACTTCTTGATCTTTAATTTATAGTTACTGTTTTCTGCATCAATTCCATGTTTCTCAAAATTTACACAAATTGTTCATCCAAAACATGTTAGTAATGCAGTGATGTTGCAGAATTGAATGCCATAAGCATAAACATGATAGTAATGCAGTGGTGTTGGTTTAGTAAGGCTAGAAAAATCAATTCAATTGTAGTGATGTTGGTTTAGTAATTCAATTCCATGTTGATATTTAGTAATGTTTTTTTTATATAATGTAGTGATGTCTCCTGACGCCTGACGGGGTTGACAAAAGTGATTCACTGGACTCTTCAATTCTTCAATGTAAACTCTTCAAATGGCATTAAGAACCTCTATGTAAACTTCTCAATTCACTGGACTGACAGTCTGGCACTGGACTAGTGGACTGCATAATGTTTGTGTAATATGTGATGTGGTAGACTTATGGATAATATGTGATGTGGTAGACTTATGGTAGTTGTTTGTGTAATATGTGGACTGTGGTAGACTGTCTTTCAAGTTTTAATTCCTGGACTGTCTTTCAATTGAATCAATTCACATGACTGCAGTACTGCTGTTATTTGACAAATGGCAAGCCTTTTAAATGCGGTTATTAACCGAATAACCGAATAACCTATTCGGTTATTCGGTTATTGCATATTACGGTTATGTGTTCGGATACTTAAAACAGGTTAGTTTCGGTTTACGGGTATAACCGAAATCCTAATTCGGTTCGGTTATTACCCGAATGCTCACTCCTAGGAGCAATCATGTCTAAGAATTTTGATGAGGCATATCAGCTATTAGAGACGATGGCCAATAACAACTATCAGTGGCCCATGACTAGGTCTAACCCTCCGAAAACACCGAGAAAGTTTGAAGTGGATCCAATGACAGCATTGGCAGCACAGGTGGCCGCAATAGCAAAGAAAATGGAAACATGGAGTCCACCATCCACGCAGCAAGTAGCAATGGTTTGTGATTTATGTGCTGGGAATCATGCTACAGATCAATTTGCCATCAATTCTGAATCAGCTCAGTTCGTAGGGAGCTATAATCGATCAACTCAACCGTATCCGACTCAAAATGCATATAATCAAGGTTGGAGAAATCATCCTGGATTTTCATGGAGTAACAATCAAGCTCAAGCACTTAGACAACAAAACACATCTGGATTTCAAAATCAGACTCAACAACAACCAGAAAGGAAACCAGGTTGGGAGGAAGCCTTGGAAAAATTCATTAGAGCTACTGATAAAAAGATCGAGGAACAAGACAAGATATTGAATCAAGTAGATATGAACGTGAAAAGTCAAGGTGCGTCGATAAAGAATCTGGAAAATCAATTGGGGCAGATAACACATGCATTGAACAACCGTCCACATGGAACACTCCCTAGTGATACAGAGATAAATTCGGGAAGAGATAAGCATTGCAAGGCCGTAACTTTATGTAGTGGAAAGGATTTGCAAGAGTCAATTAAGGATAAGGAAAAGAGGGACAACGCAATAGGTGAAACAGACGAAGCTGTGAAAACCAGAAAACATGAAGATGAGACCTTAGAATAGAAAGCACCGGAACCGACTATCACAATGCCTCCCATACCGTATCCGTAGAGGTTTCAGAAATCCAAATTAGATATGCAGTTTTCAAGATTTTTGGATATTTTCAAAAAACTACATATCAACATCCCATTTGCTGAGGCTTTAGAACAAATGCCGAGCTACGCCAAGTTCATGAAGGATGTTTTGTCAAAGAAAAGGAAATTGGGTGATTTTGAAACAGTAGCGCTAACTGAAGAATGTAGCGCAATTATCCAGAATAAGTTACCTCCGAAGTTAAAATACCCAGGTAGTTTTACTATTCCATGCGACATTGGTAACCAGTTTTCGGGAGAGCGTTGTGTGATTTGGGGGCCAGTATAAATTTGATGCCATTATCCGTCTATAGTCAGTTTGGACTTAAGGCACCAAACCGACAAATATCGATTCTTGTTGGCATGATCGATCGCCATATATCCACGAGGTATTATTGAAGATGTATTAGTAAAGGTGGATAAATTCATCTTCCCAGCAGATTTCGTTATCTTGGATTGTGAAGCAGATAAAGAAATTCCCATCATTCTCGGGCGACCATTCTTAGCAACGGGGAGAACATTGATTGACATGCAAAAAGATGAATTAACAATGCGAGTTGAAGATCAATAGGTCACCTTTAATGTATTTAAGTCGATGTCTTATCCAAAAGAAAAAGGTGAGTGTTTGCGGGTGGATATAATGGATGAATTAGTTAATCACAAGTTCTGCGGAAATTACTCAGAGGACCCGATTGAATCCATGTTGTTCGGGATAGACAAAATTTGTGTTGAAGATGACATTGAGTATGTCAAATGGCTAGATACACCATCTTTCATCCGGAAAAGTAAGCAACCATTCGACACCCTTGAAAGGTCCGAAATAGAAGGTAAAAAGTTCAAAACCTCAATAGAAGAGCCACCGGTGTTGGAATTAAAACCGCTACCATCTCATCTGCAGTATGCTTATTTGGGGAAAGATTCTACCCTACCAGTTATTATTTCAACAGAGTTAACGGACATGCAAAAAGAAAAACTGCTAAGGGTATTGCGAGAGTTCAAAACAGCAATTGGATGGACCATAGCGGATATCCGACGAATTAGTCCGTCATTCTGTATGCAAAAAATTTTATTGGATGAGGGGCAAAACCAACCATTGAGCAGCAAAGAAGGCTAAACCCCATTATGAAGGATGTGGTGAAAAAGGAGATCATAAAGTGGTTGGATGCCGACATTATTTATCCAATTTTCGGACGGTTCATGGGTAAGTCCCATGCACGGTCGTATCAAAGAAAGGGGGTATGACAGTGGTGAAGAACGTAGCTAATCAGCTCATCCCTACTAGAACCGTTACAGGATAGAGAGTATGTATGGATTACCGCAAGCTGAATAAAGCCACACGCAAGGATCATTTACCCTTGCCGTTCATTGATTAGATGTTGGATAGGTTAGTGGGACATCAATTCTACTATCTTTTGGATGGATATTCCGGGTACAATCAAATTGACATACCCCGAAAGATCAAGAAAAAACCACATTCACATGTCCATATGGTACGTTTGCATTCCGACGTATGTCCTTTGGTTTATGTAATGCGCCAACAACTTTTCAACGGTGCATGATGGCGATCTTCTCAGATATGGTTGAACATAATTTGTAGGTATTTATGGATTACTTTTCCATGTTCGGTGATAGTTTCGACTTATGTTTGAAAAATCTGATTGTAGTGTTGAAGCGATGCGTGGAGACTAACCTGGTCCTTAACTGGGAAAAATGTCACTTTATGGTGCAAGAGGGGATTATTTTGGGGCATAAGGTTTCTGCATCAGGATTAGAGATGGATAGAGCAAAGATTGAGACGATTGAGAAACTACCTCCTCCATCATCTGTGAAGGGAATACGGAGCTTCCTGGGACATGCAGGTTTCTACAGACGCTTCATTAAAGACTTCTCGAAAATTTTGAAACCCTTATGTTCCCTCTTAGAGAAAGATGTACCGTTCAAGATGGATCAGTCATGAATTGTTGCTTTTGAAGTATTAAAGAAGAAATTGGTCTCAACTCCAATTATAGTGGCAACCAATTGGTCTTTACCGTTTGAATTGATGTGCGACGCCAGTGATTACGCAGTTGGAGTCGTATTGGGACAACGTCGCGACAAAATTTTTCATACTATCTACTACTCTAGCAAGACGTTGACAGATGCTCAGTTGAACTACACGACCACCAAAAAAGAATTACTTGCGGTCGTGTTTGCCTTCAACAAATTCAGAGCATATCTCATAGGGACTAAGGTAATTGTCTACACTGACCATTCTGCGATTAAGTACTTGATTGAAAAAAAGGATGCTAAAACGCGGTTAATACGATGGGTACTGTTGCTTCAAGAATTTGATTTGGAGATCTGAGATAGAAAAGATACCGAGAACCAGGTGGCGGATCATCTTTCTCAGTTGGAAAATGCAGACAGTCAGCAAAAAGACAACGTTATGATTAATGAGAGATTTCCGGATGAACAGCTTCTTCGAGTTACAACGATAGTGCCATGATATGCAGATTATGTGAATTACTTGGTTGGTAAGGTATTACCCCCGAATTTGAATTCGCATCAATGAAAGAAGTTCCTCCACGATGTTAAGCAATATTATTGGGATGAACCATTTCTGTTTAAAGCTTGCGCGGATCAAATGATTAGATGATGTGTGCCTCATGAAGAGATGGATAGCATATTGGGTCATTGCCACTCATCAGATTACGGAGGTCATTACGCTGGTGATCGGACAACGGCCAAAGTGTTGCAATCGGGATTCTTCTGGCCTTCTCTATTCAAAGATGTATACCTATATGTGCTAAAGTGTGATCGGTGTCAACGAGTAGGTAATATTTCCAAGCGCAATGAAATGCCACTTAACACAATTTTAGAAATTGAACTATTCGATGTGTGGGGAATTGACTTTATGGAACCTTTCCCATCATCCTTCAATAATTAGTACATTCTGTTGGTGGTCGATTATGTTTCCAAATGGGTAGAAGCCACAGCTTTAACCACAAATGATGCCAATGTTGTCCTCCGATTTTTGAAGAAAAACATCTTCACACGATTTGGGACGCCGGGGGCGATAATCAGTGATGAGGGAACTAACTTCTGTAATAAACAGTTCACTAAATTTCTTACAAAGTATGGTGTCCATCATAGAATTGCAGCCGCGTATCATCCCCAAACCAACGGTCAATCAGAAGTCTTGAATAGGGAGGTCAAACGAATTTTGGAAAAAGTGATCAATCCATCGCAAAAAGACTGGGCAATGCATCTAGATGATGCCCTATGGGCATATCGAACAATGTATAGGAATCCGATTGGCATGTCACCCTACAGAATGGTCTATGGAAAGGCATGTCATCTCCCGGTTGAACTAGAACATAGTGCACACTGGGCCATTTAGAAACTTAATTTCGATTTACAAGCAGCGGGTGAGAAAAGGTTACTTCAATTAAATGAGTTGGACGAATTTCGGTTCAATGCCTATAAGAACGTAAAGCTCTACAAGGAGAAAGTCAAAGCCTGGCACGATAAGAAAATTCTTGATCGAACATTCGAACCTGGCCAACAAGTATTGCTTTTCAACTCACGATTGCGTTTATTTCTTGGAAAACTGAAATCTCGCTGGTCGGGACAGTTCACGATTGTATCTGTCACAACGCACGGAAATGTTGAAGTCGAGTAACCGAATTCAAAGCAAACATTCAAGGTGAACGGCCAACGACTCAAGCAATATTGGAGTGGACCCATCGAACGCCAATCTAATGTTGTGTACCTCTCCGATCCAGCGACCAATTGAGCAACACAGCAAAGTCGGGCTGATGACTATAAACCAAGCGCTATAGGGAGGCAACCCTAGGAATTTTAATTTATTTTGATTTACTTCAGTCAAACTAGTTGTTATTTCAATTTATTTCATTTTTTAGTTAGTTGTAAGTATATACTCTTGCATGTCCTTAGCCTTGCATTCCTTGTTCACATGTAATTTGTAAGTAATAGGGATAATGGGCAGAGCCAAAAATCTTCTAGTGCCTCAGCGCTCCAAAAATCAACGGCCCTCAGCGCCCCGTCACTGCAAGTCAGTAGCCTAACAAAGGCCCAGTGCCCTAGCGCTCCAAGACAAGTGACCTTCAGCGCCCCGGCGCTAGCCAGATCTCACGTCCTTGCCTAGCAGCGCCCCGACGCTTGCCACTAGTATAAAAGCAGCGCCCCGGCGCTAGTCTCGGTAATCAGTTTATGCATAGCAGCGCCCCGGTGCTAGAATTCCTTTATAACCCAGTGCCCCGACGCTGGGGAATGGTTACAAGTGAAATGGGTTCAACACAACTGTTCGGTTCCCACTTATTCCATTTCAATTCTCATCACGTTTTTTTTCCTCATCCCTCTAATGATCTCATTTGATAACTGATCCAAAACATTTTGATAGAGCATAACTTGTGACACTATTTCATATCTCACTTCTTTCTCCTCACGTGCTCAGTAATTTTCATCAACTAGTTCCATCTCAAAGGTATGTAATGCTTTAATTCCAAATCTCCACTACATCAAATCTCAATCGCATACTGGTAATGGCAATTAATATTGACCTTGATTCATTTTCCCAATGACTAAGATTGTGTATTATCGTTCTTTGTTTTGGCTAAATTCATGTTGCATGTGTGTGAAACACTTTTTGTGAGACTCCAGATTTGATGAATAAATATTTAATTTTCTCGAATTTTTTTTTTGAATATTATGGTGTGGATTTGATATAATGTTATGGTTGTGGGTAATATTTATAAATTTTGCAAAGTACGCAAGTTGTTATATAATATTCAATTGGTCGGGGAATATTCGTTTTATCAGGGAATATTCGTACAACGACACAATCATTGGTGGACCCCACAACGGAATTATTGTCGGATTGAGAAAACGACAAAAATACTTTATGAAGAAAACGGCGGAAGTTTACCGTTAATACTGTTGAACTACTCGATAGTAAAAGTGCAGTAATACGCGTGGTTGCATAGTAGCACAAGGTATTGATTATTGATGCGTACGTGATAAGTCACTCAGTTTTGTTTTATTGGTATTATTAATGTAATAAAACAGAATACTTTTATAAAGTTATTCTATAAATAGAATATATTATATTCTATTATGTATAGTGTTGTATAGTGTCTATATAGTGTTTTGCATAGTAATTTTTTTATATAAAAGCAGAATACTTTTATAAAGTTATACATTTTTATTAGACAATAATTAGAATATATTATATTTTATTATGCATAGTGTTTGCATAGTGCTGCGATAGTAAAATCTTTTATAAAGTTATTCGTTTTAAAAGATTATAAATAGAATATATTATATTTTATTTAACAAATTTTGCTTTAAATATGGACCGTCAGATTAAAGTAAATCAATCTGGACCGTTCATGAGTTAGTTACTATGCAGCCCATTTTTCTATAAATAGAAGCTCATTCCTTCATTATTTTCTTACGAATTCACTGAAACTCTAGAGACATAAACTATAGAGAGAAATAAGAAAGTATTCTGTTACTTCACTACTTATATATCTAGCACTTTTCTTCTTAAGGTAGGGAATATTATTTGTTGTACTCGTAAGGAGTGTTATTCTTTTGTATTCATGAAGAGAACTTATGTTATTCCATTCTTTATTATTCATTGGAATAACTCAGATATCTGCTGGCTACCCTATACTTGGTGACATTCTTCTATTATTCATCTTTATTATTACATTGGAATATCATGTTTGTGCATTTCTGCCGGACTTGGTTAAAGTCTTTATTATTATTACGTTGGAATATCCTGTCATGTATGCGTTTTGTGGGACCGATTAAAATCCTTATTAGTATTCTGTTGGAATAACTCGTCATGCGCAAGTACCGCATGCATGGTGATTGCTATTCCATTCTTTATTATTACGTTGGAACATCTGTCGCCGGCGCGTAATTACTTACCGACTTTGGTTCCGTTATTTAGCATTCTTTTGGAATAACCTGTCTGTGCGAAGTACCGCATGCATGGTGATTTCTTTTGTTATTCCATTCTTTATTATACTTAGTTGGTTAAAGTTTTGACTTCTATACTCCATGAAATTAGTGGAATATGCTTGATATTTGCGCTTCATCTAGTATCTTTTCATGGAAATATTCTTCTGAGCATTCTTGAATTTTACTCTACAAAGCAGTATCATGTTGACAATTTGGACATTATTAGTTCCTGGATAAATTAATTCTTGAACTTGTTTTATTGAATTCTTATATCATTGTCATCATCCTCATGTTTATATTTTTTGAAAGTCATCGTGGTTTCAGAAGTGCATAGATGGACTTGGTATGATTACGACTGAGGGGGGTTATTCGGTGTAATCATGACCGTAATGTTACAAATGATGTGGTAAAAGTCCTCATTGGCCCGTAGTGAATTGATGGACAGTTGTCACTACACTAAAAATGGCCTCTAGCGAAGGAAATTTTGTGAAGGAATTTATTTCTTCACATGAGGAGTTGTTTAGCGAAGGAACAGTGAAGGAAAAAAGTATAGTGACAATATAGTTATTAGCCAAAAAAATATCCTTCACAATTTATATTTTTTTCCTCGCAAAATTGGGGCAATAGAAAGATTTTTGGAGCCAATTTATGATAAAAAATTGCGAGGAAAAAATCTATTTAGTGAAGGAATTATTACTCACTATATATCATTATTCACAAGTTTTTTGCGAGGGATAAAATTAGTCGCTATCTTGTTCTAAAATTTTTTTTTTGAATTAATTGTGGTGAATATAAATACCTTAAATTTTTTACAATAGTAAATTTAATTTTAATAACACTTTTTAAGTAACTTACAATATCAACTATTTATTTTAATAAACTATAAAGTACTATGTTAAACTTTAAAATTTCTCTATAAAAGTTTATTTTTATGATCATAATTAAATAAAAAGTTAAAGTTAAATAAAAATAAAAATAAATAATCCAAAAGACTTTAAATTTTATTTTAAGTATATAATATTAATCCAAAATAGTCTTTTTGGAGATTAATTTAAAGTAATTTTATTTTTTGGTATTGTATTTAATATTTAGTTAAATAACAATTTGGGAGAGCTTTAATTAAAAAAGACTTTTAGATTATTTAATTTTATTTTTAATTAGTTCAGTATTAAATCATAAGAAAAAATCAAAAAAACTTAACTTTATTTATTTGAAGTACAATACTATGCTTGTTTCAAAAAATGAAAAAAGAAAAAAAAAAGAGTACAGTAGTGTGCGTGACTCATACAAGAAAAGGAAGCAAGCGAGATAGGATGCAAGCCAGATCAAGGTTTCGGTCAATCTTTTAGAAGCCGTGGTGAGAACTATAGTGAAGGGGATGAGAAACAGAAAGAGGAGATGAGAAGTTAGATGAATTGGGGATGAGAAGCTGCCGGAGATGAATTTGAGAAGGGTTTCTTTGGGGAATGGGAAGATTGAGGGTTCAGAGCCGAGGAGATTGAGTTTGGATTTGGCACGCCGAGGTTAGGATCGCAGTCCGGCGGCTAAAAATGGTGGACGACCGGTATCCTCTGATTACGCTTCTATATGTTTTTTACTCGCTCTATATATAGTTGTATATGATTCTGAATGGTGTTATCTATCCTCTGATTCTGCTTCTGTATATGATTACGCATTTTTTTTAGTAGAAAAATAATGGTCAAAATTGCTCAGTTTATGTTTCCAAAGTTGTTCTATTTTTTGGGTTGTACATGATGAGGTCATGTTAAGCAAATGCTTTTGCCATATATATAACAGACAAATGATAGGATGAGTGTACAATGTTTGGTTAGGGAAGGCTGATATATGATTATGTCCAATTTCCTCACCATGTTGCATGAGTTAGTTCAGACAAATACGATGCAGCAGTTGTACTGTGCACTACAAGAATCTCTTTATTTTAGATTTGCGTCATATAGATCGAGCCCCATTTAAATATGCACTTAGTGTTTAACACTTGACACTTTAAAACACAAAAAACAAGGTCCAAGTACATTGTCAAATAGATATGGAACTAGCTACTAGGAATAATAGTTTTGTGGATTCAAATATCCCTTTGTCAGTTCGTCTTCCAAATGTTTTTTTAAAATACATCCACTGTATCACCCCTTGGTGCACTGCAGCACCAAAATGTCCTTGGAACTTAGTTTTTAAATGTCTTTTGTGGCTCTAACTAGCTTCAACTCTTCTTGCCCCAATTTATTTATTCCATGTTATCTAATTTGTGAAATTTAAGTTTCTTTTCTAGCTTTGAATTCCAATCTATTCCGTTGTTCCCCTCTCCACGAGATATCTCTCAATTCCACAGATCGAGTTCCTTAAATCACATGTTCCAATTTGAGAAGTCCTCCTCGTTTTCAACGCTACATTATCAAGTACAAGAAAAATACAATCAGTACACTCTTCTAGATAGAGAAGACTATGACACCTGAGAAACACAACTCCTAGTTTGTGGAAACTAGTAACCTACCAAGAAGGATCGTCTCTA
The DNA here is from genome assembly GCA_020205605.1 of Panax ginseng. Taxonomy (NCBI): domain Eukaryota; kingdom Viridiplantae; phylum Streptophyta; class Magnoliopsida; order Apiales; family Araliaceae; genus Panax; species Panax ginseng. The sequence continues at coordinate 59,298,037 of CM035143.1, read as the reverse complement.
AAACTGAACTAAGTGAACTTCCCTCCTAGCAGTAAAAGTAATCGATGAGGTCAGTAAACTCCTTCACAACCACATAAGATGGTAAACATCACACCTCTCACGCAGAAATCTGACCACTTCCAGTTCACCTCAACTAGTTATGCATACCCATCTGCTTTATCACAGCCATTTCCTTCCTCATGTCTCCCCTAACATCCTCTTACTGTGGCCCACAGAATAAAATAAGTTCCCAAATGAAGCCATATTTCATGACTTCTTGTTTTGAAGCACTTACCTACCCCACATCACTAGCATCCTCTTTGTACCCTCTGCACCTAGGTATCTCTGATCAGAAAAATCTTCTATAAGAAAATATGGATGTAAGGTTTTTAGTCCAAGATTAAGTTTTCTCATTTCTTTATACCAGTTTGTTTTTATTCTATCTTGGTCTACAATTCGATTAATATGTAAATAACACACTCTTGAATAGCTTAGGATGCACTAAAGTAGGCTTTTACAGACCCTCAAGTTTAATTATGGCATTATCTACTGTCCTATCATTTTTTTCCTCCCTATTATATTATGCCATCTCACATTATTGTAAAACTTGCAATTTTGGGAGAATGGTAGCTTGCTTTCGGTATACTTCTATTGATGTAAATTACGTACATCTCCCACCTTCAACTCTTGAATTCAATTATAATAATCAAGAGTGGTTATCAAAAGAAGCTGATGAGGTGCAACTATCTTGAACCCTTGATCCAATTAGTAAATGACTTGAGCATCTACCTTGCTTTATCGTTGATTAATCTTATGAGTGATGCGAGTTCACAGTGAGAAAGCGTACCAACTTTTCGCTGAGGTCTACCGTGCTCTTCATCAGATTTTTGAGAAAGTATCACTTGAGAAAGTCAAGAAGTCGAATTAAGGCAGCAAATTGCGGAACTAGAAAGGATACTACAGGAGGAGAAAGAAGAAATTGAGGTAGTTGCATTCAACGAGTTCTTCTGATCCTTTTTACTTATTCTGGGGCTAGATTTGCACGAGAGAAAAAAGATTCATGCTAAAATGTATTGGGGCGTTCAGTCCTTGGACATGTCAATCACAAATATCCCAATCTGCTCTTTTGCCAGATGTCAGGAGCCTGGTGTAGGTACTATTAAGAATGTCAGATTTGCTATGATTTTCCTCTTGGAATTTATATTATGATATTGGACCAAAGAGATTGAGAATTTGCAGATAAATTGTGCCTCGAAAGGATTCTTTGGTTTTCCATATTTGGAAGCTTTGCTTCGGTGCCAAACCTTTGTCCATTCCGGATCGAGAGAGAATCATTTGTTGACACATCATAACCTACTCACCACATCACCGCCCTATTGCAGGATTGTGTTTTCTCCGTGAATCAAGAAAGTCATATTGCGTTTGCTTGTTAAGCGAGTAAACTTGGCATTACCGGACTTTTTTGAATCGTGGTCGTAGACATGTTATTCTCGCTTCCATAAATTCTTTTAACCACAACGGATCATTGTTTCTATACTTACTGCTTGCATTACTATGCTATCTACAAGCTGTGTTGCTGATTATGTGCCTTATTGGTTATCTTTTAATAGGACAACCTTTCAGAGAAGGATGTCAACCAAGGAACTCTTGTAGTTTTTAATATCAATTCTGCTATATCAAATGATGAGCTTCACAAGTTTATAGAATTTTATGACGTTAGAGTCGCCGAAGCTGCTCTCTGTGCATTGAACAAGAGTGACGTTGCAGTGAAGCGAATATAAATTTACTTATAATAATTACAGTAAGCAACTTATTGTAAATTTTAATATAAATACATTAAATTTTTTAGAGTAGTAAATTTACTTATAATAATTAACTTTTTAAGCAACTTATTATAATATTACTTATAAAAGATTTGTTTTTTTAAAAAAATGTTATTAACTTTCTTTTTGGAACATATCAGTATTCTTATGTACGTGTGGAACAGAGTCGGTATTCAGTGTTCTTCAGTTGGTGGGTGTATGTGTGGTTCGGCTGGAGAGGAAATGTTGCCTGCTAGTGAGGACACTACTTCTGATTTGATGAAACAACATGATCAATTTGTTGGCACCTTGCAGTCTTTTTTAGCAAAATTGTAGGTATTGTTCTCATCATCACAACTGTCAATTAAGGTTTTTAAAATTGAATTTCAGGTTGTACATGTTGAGGACTAGTTTTTCTTTTGTAGCATATTTTAATGCTCAGTTTACTTTTAGTCAAAAAATATGTTGTTGTATATGTTTTTGGCAGATAGTACACAAATACTGGGAGAGAAATGATATCAAAGGGGCCATTAGTGTAATGGAGAAGATGGCTGATCATGCTACTGAGTTGAGCTTATTTGCGGGACAATATTTCATTTCTTGTAAAAATAAATTTGTTTAATTTCTTAGTTTGTGAATGGAAAAAATATTCTTTCCAATTTCAATCTACATTCCATTATGTTTGATTCTTATTGCGGCATAATGCAGGTCCTTTCAGTCATGATGTTGTTTCCACGATAGGCATTTTTGAAACAACTAGCTTATCAGTGATACAATTATCTTCGACTAAAATTCATAGATACTAGAAGAAGAAAGTATACACATGATCACATTTATTCTTGTTTAATTAATTGGTTACCCAGTAATACTATGTCTCAATGTGCCTGCCTCAAATTCTATTTCCTTTGATATGCAAAGATAACCCATGACTTGGTTCAAGTATACCATACCGGATAATACATGTAATAGTTTAGGATGCTTCTTCTAATTTGACATTGGATAGATATATTGGAGCTTTGCTCACGATGGAGAATGTCTTTTTATGTCTATAATGCGAAATTTCTTCCCCCCACTCCTTTTTCAAAGAAGCACAAACTAGTCAAACAGAGGTGCGTTCTCTAGTAGTTCAACATAGATAACCTTTAAAGTCATACTATTTACATTAATGATTCAATACTTTGGATTTCATCGTCGATATTTAACTTTCATTTTGCCCATCCGAAAAGGTGCAAATGGTATTGATGGCGTTCTGAAGTTGGTGGACAAAGTACCTCATTTCAAGAAAGATGCTTCATCTCGACTTCTTATACTCCTTCCCTGAATTAAATAACTGCATTTTCATTAGTGATCGATCAAAATTTAGTATGAACAATTTGATTTGTAAGAGATATATTGCAATTTTCATTCGGTTCTTGGTTTGGACATGCACCCTAGTTCTTTCGGATGAGTCAATATATTTTTCTTCTTTGGTGATATTTGGATATTATATGAAAACTTAAAGAGTGCATCATGTTTCACTATCATTATACATATAGCTTTCTCCGATATGGAGATCATCAATTCTTGAAATATCTACCGCAATATCTTGATGAGCTTACATTAAATGCTATGTACATGATGAGTGGCGTTTATTTTGTGTCGAGGGCGTAATGAAGTTTAACGTAGGATCTTTGCACTATTGCAGGAAAACAAAAAGTAACACACCCTCGGTGTCAACGTGCTAATGAGGCGACATCAAATGGGACACTAGCATTTCTCAAATGATGGCTTGTAGTTCGTAATTGCAAAATGCAATTGCCTGCATAATGAAAAATAAACAGCAAGGTAAAAATTTATAATATTGCAAAATAATATTTCCATATTAGTATGGAAATCTCTCTACATTTTAATTCCCAGATATGCACTATAGATTTGATCCTTGGCCACTAATTTCCGTCAACTGAAACTGGTCTTGCGGAGAGAAGTATCTCTTGAAAGTTATTGACAAATATTAATGTCCAGAGTAAAAGCTAATAATCAGTTTAGTTCTTTGCAACTCACAAGAGTTTGTCTTAAGTTGCTGCTTGAATGCAGGAACATCCCCATTTTAGGTGTTTGCCTTGGACACCAGGTACCTCCAAACCTTTTTCTGTACAATGTTGGTATCTTTCATTTGATTAATTAGTAGCAACTTAATATCTTTGTCTGATAAGTAACTAGCTATTCCATATTTAGGTCCCTATGTAGACACGATTCCCTTTATCCAATTTTATATGTTCTTTTTAGTGGCTACTATAGTTTTCTATAAGCTCATGAAACACCTTACTAGTAAAAGAAAAAAAGAAAAACGCTCATCTTCCATTCTTTAGGTGGTTAAGATGAGAAAATCTGGTGTGAGCCGAAGTACTTATAGGAATCTTTTTCTATCCCCCTAGCGTTCTCTCGTTTGATGATATTTTCCTTTAATGATGTAAGACACTTGGACAATCATTTTACATCTTTCTTTTAATTTTGCACAAATATCTTATGTCCTGTCATTGGGAAATACGTATATGATTTTAATGTAGAATCCAAATAGATAAAATCACAGATTTAAATTGAAGGTAGGAGCAAGCATAAAGGATCAAATCCAACCCCTTAAACCCACCCTTGAATAGAGAAAGATTCCCTTGTGTTAAAAATTTCTTTCTTGAATTATAATAAGGTCTAAACTCCTTAATCCAGGTCGGTTAAACAAAATGTTCCAAAAGTGGGAACGATTAGTTCTATATTAACCAAAGTGGTCTTGATACATATCCGATAAGGAAATAAATAGTAACATAACTATTACTAATATCAGTCTAATGAAGCAAGGTAGAGTACATATATATAAAGGGAGACACTATTTGCATCAGTGAATTAAATGGAAACATGCTAAAGCGACATCAAAACAACCTGATACACCAAATAACTTTTCCTATCCGTGGACCAGTAAATTTCAATTACCTGGGCAAACTGAGGGTTCTTGTGGGATTGTGTTATTGTTGCAGCTTCCGCTTCTGCAACATTCAGGACTTGATACAAAAAATCAAATAGTTCAAAATGCAGTTGTTGGCCAAACAAATATATTACAGTACAACCACCCCAGACCACGGAATCACCAAGTGTATCATGATTGTTTATTGTTACCTGAACAGATTCTTCAAGATATTCCTGCAGGTTAGGAACTTATTCAGATCAAAAGTAGGAGTGTTGTGCACAAGTTGGTGTCAGTTAAAAGTTGTTTCTAGGTGACTGGATTACAAACTTTTCCATCAGAATGACATTATACGACCATCTTGTGTCTAGCATAGCATACATCACATTATTCAACCATCTTCTTCCGAATATATTGTCATCAATACATAATTGAGTTTTTATGGTATTCATACAGACTAAAGAAAGTAGGTGAAAAAAATTGGGTTGCCTTTATTCTAGAGTAATGTGATCTTCTGTGTACACCAGCATGTTGAAAATTGGCACTTCATTTGTTTGAAGTAAAGTATGTTATAAAAGCAGCATATAAAAAGAGGGTTGGTAAAATTATGATGAGGTTTGAGTTGTTGGATATGGTTTCTAGAGGCATGAAGACCCTCTTGACACTTAATTTGGTCAAATATGGTATTTGATGCATTTTGAAGGAGTTCATTTAAGATAGATTATAACACATATGCATCCTTTAAATTTTTGCGGGAGCATCAAATTAATCCATTATATACTAATTCTCCTCGTGTTCTCTTTCTGTAAACATTCTAATGTTAATTTTATGTTACTTTGGCAGAACTATTCTTCAGTCATTACTATTCATCCCGAAGTGATTGATGGGAGAGCTGGCACTCTAGTCATTGAATCGTTCCTGGTGGATCTGCCTGATCCTATTCATGGAACACCCTAAAATAAACCTATCATGTTACAAGGATAAACTCCTCTTAAAAAAAACAATGAAAAACACTACTCTATCTAGGGGGTTAGCGAAAACTTCAAATTTCATGCATTGTGATAGTATGATATTTGTTTTTTATTTATACATGAATACATTGTGTTACCACAATTGTTGTGGTTTCCATCTTTCAGGTGTCATTTTGATTCAATGGTTAGGTTAATTCAATCTAGTACATATTAGTTAGGTAATTTATAGGTGGATGACAGTTAACCAAGCGCTAGCTAAAAATAGCATCCAGCCTCTCTTTTCTAATCTCATTCTGATCTATCTTTCAACTTGTTTGGACAATAAATGACTACCAGAGATTTACACATGCTAGCCTACTTTTTAAATAAACATATGCTTGCCTCCCCTATTTTCCAGTGGTCTTCACATTCCTATTTTATTCGTTGGAGTCATAATGCATTGTTTTTTGTTAACCTGGAGTGTGATTTGTGCTATGTGCAATATTTATGAGCTTAGAGACGTCTTATCATATTTGTCAAGTGCTTATATTTGTTACCTCGAGGTAACTTGAGTAGGATATTTTGGCAGATATCAACTTCACTGTGGTCTGTCGCCTCTTAACCTTGGTAATGCCTTGGAACAATTTCATGTTTTGGGGGAATGTTATGTACATGGATAGTGCAAGTTATTTTTTTCTCATGTAGAAATATTACAGGCTTCTTTTTTCTGTTAGTACTACAGACATTTAGTAGGTGGTGTGATCTAGTTTTGGCTGCTCTCTTCATTGAAAGAAACTTGCTAGTGCCTTTTGTTTTATTATGTTTGGGCCTAGTCAATTATTTAGTTTTACTTTCAGTGTCTAGAGATTCAGGCATGTTTCTAACTGCAACAAAAACTCTGAACTGCAGAAAAAACTCTGAACTATGAAGAGAATTTGGCAGAGCAGGGATTCAAGTAATAAAGAAATAAGCACGAGGGGGAGCCCTACTATCTAATTTGTTGTTATTCTTTCAGTTTTCTTGTATTAGTTATTAAATATTGTAAGTACTATGATCTTTGGGAGATCAAGACATATTAACAAATTTTGTACTTATCGTAACTTGAGCATTATCTATTTATATATGGAGTATTAGTTTTAATTATTGGCTCTTTATGCATTAGTTTATTAATTATTTGAAATAGGTATGATATTTATATTAACTTGAAATATTAAATTTAATATTTATTATAGCAATTACTAAAAATAATAGTAATAATAATAAATATGAAATTATTGATTTGAAAATTAATTATAATTTTCAATGAATTTTGATTATTTAGCAATTAATTTTTTATTTACAAATTTATAATTTGTGAAGGAATTTTTCTCTCACTAATTTGAAAAAAGATTCTCAATTTATAATTAGTGAAGGAAAATATTCTCACGTTAAATAAATTTGTTCTTCACAATATATTATTTGTGAGGGAATCAAGTTATTCACTAATTTCAAATAGTCCTTCTTAAAATATTAATTGTGAAGAAAACTAATCTTTCACTAAATAACAATATTCCCTTACTAAATACAATTTGTGAAGGAATAAGTTATTCACAATATATCCTTCACAAAAAACATTTAGTTACTAATTAGCGAAGGATACCCAATTGCGAGGAGGTCTAATGTGAGCACTCGTGTGAAGGAAATATTCCTTCACAATAAATCACTTGTGAGAGATATAGGGCCTCTAGTGAAGGATTTGTCCTTCACTAGAGGCCATTTTTGGTGTAGTGTGGCATGATCATGACCATTAATGAATACACAAATATTCTTCGCCCGTAGTGCATGGATAATTTGTGGTCGTGATACTAAAGAATATCCTTGGCTATAGTGCAGGGGTGATTCGATGATATGGATTATTGTTAAGCTGAGTCCCAGCGATAAAAGTGATGAAAAACCTTTTAAATCATAAAAGATAGAAGATTTTATTCTCTACTTGACTCTTTTAATGGACTGCTTGTTTCGCTGCAGTTAAACTTGATGTTTGTTATATTGTATCAGTTTAACACTATTTAAGGCTAATTATAATTTATTCTGCATTATCTTAGTCATAATATTTCTTACTGGGCTAGTTGAGCTCACCCTTTCTTTCACTGTTCTCTTCAATAAATGAGAATATAGTTGGGACGAGTCGGGGAATGGAGTGATGGTCCTAGATGGTGCATTAGTAGTCCTCACTATTTTGTGAAATAGTGTGATAATAATTGTAATAAGGACTCCTTTTGAGTTTGTATACTCTCTAGTAGACTATATTTGTATTCAAACTCACAGTTTATGTTTTGTCGTATTGTACACGACAGTTGTATTATTAAGTTGTATTTGAATTCTGTACCATGTATCTGGCGACTCAAGATGGGTGATGTATACCTAATTTTGGGGGCGTCACAGCTGGTATCAAAGCTTAGGGATATGATCCCTGGCTGAGATGTGAGACAAGAACTAGGAGGGGAGAGTGGGGAATTCCTTCGCCAGTATGACCTACCTAAGTTTATTTGGTATTTAATTGGTCGATCAGAGTATAGAGATAATATGTGATATGTTAATTAACCCTTGTTTTGTGGCAGTATTTGAAAATGGCATCTGAAAATGTTGAGATAAGCAATGGAGCACAGGAGGCTATTGTGTCTCCACAGATCAATAATCAGGACAATGTGCAACAGGATGACGATAATCCTCCTGTAAACAATAACACTGATCAATTAACGAACGACGGTACATTTAAGAGCTTTTTAGAATTCATGTAACAACAGGCGAAGGTGGAACCTGTTCATAATACAGGAGGAAACAATGGCAACCCACGGTTGGTCACCGCTAAACAATTCAAGGAGCTGGGACCACCAGAGTTTATTGGAGAGCCAAAACCACTTAAGGCGGAAGCATGGATAAAGCAGATCACCAAGATATTTGATGTCTTGGGATACTCCGAGGAGCAAAAGGTTCCCTTCGCCACCTTCATGTTGCGTGAAGAGGCAGATTACTGGTGGGAATCTGTAAAACGTACCCAGCCTGACGCACTCAAGATGCTTTGGGAGAAGTTCCAAGAGCTATTCAATGACAAGTACTTTCCCGAGAGTATTCGTCACATGAAAGAAGTGGAGTTTATCAAATTGGAATAAAACAATATGACCGTGTCGCAATACGAGGCTAAATTTGTGGAGTTATCCCGGTTTGCATCCCATTTAGTCGATAATGAGGAGAGACTGACGCGAATGTTTCTAAGAGGTTTAAAACCTGAGATACGTCAATATCTTATCTCTCATAAACTGTGTTTGTATTCAGATATTGTTAATAGGGCTCAGTTATTGGAGCGCGATAATGAATCAACCAAACCAAAAGAGAGCACCTGGAAAAATGATAATACCGGTGATAACAGTCATCAAAGCGGTGATAATAAGCTTGGAGGGAATCAACATGTCAGAAATGGTAACCACTTCGGTAATAATCATGGCCAAAACAATAAGAATGGACATTTCAAGAAGATAAGGTTCAACAATGACGTAAAGACATCGGCACTAGAACCCGTTTCAAAGGAAGAAGAACGACCATCGGTTGTATGTTTCAAATACGGACAGCAGGAACACATCCGTCCAAACTGTACGCAGCAATCCAAAACGTGTTTTAATTGCGGAAGAGAAGGTCACCTAGCTCGATTTTGTTGTATGGTGAAGTCAAGTCCAGTTGGGATAGTGATGCCAAAGGATGTCCCAGACAAGCTAAAGCCGGTAGTTTAAGAAAGAGTGTTTTTTTTTTCGTGACAAGGAACCTGAATAAAATTATCACGGGTATGTTAGTCATAAACTCTTGCGAAGTCTATACCATGTTAGATACCGGTTCTACTCACTCTTTTATTTCACCTAGTTGTGTTCAATGTTTGAAGTTAACTCCGGAGAAGTTAGACTTTGATATATCTGTTTAAACTCAGTTCGAAGAAACCTTCGTTACCTCCACTATTTATAAATCTTGTTCAAATCAACACTTTCACGTTACGTGTTGATCTTGTGTCTTTGAAAATACTTGCCTTTGATGCGATTTTAGGAATCGATTGGTTAACTACTCAGCATGATTTTCGTAAGGTTGTTAGCTTTCATATTCCTAACCAACCTGTTATGCGAATTCAAGAAACCAAATCACTAAAGTACTTCATTGTCATATCAAGCCATAAGTAAAGAGCCCCGGTCCTTTCGTTGTTGACTTTCTTGTGTGGAATGTACCGAAGCCAGACTTTCTGTAGGCGATGTCGTGAATGACGATGGCAAGTTGATAGGTATCAATGTAACGTACTATCCAAGTCTTGGATGATGGTCACAGTTTGAATGATATTTCTATTGTTAATAAATTTCCTGACGTATTCTTGAAGTCTTCTTAGCCTACCCCTAGAGCGTGAAATCGAATTTTGTATTGACTCCAGTACAAAACCCATTTCTAAAACCGTTAAATATTTCTTCAACTAAAGCGAATGTAACATGTGCCAAAGACGTTGGCTCCAGTTGTTGAGGATTACGATCGTACCATTCAATAACATCGTGGGAAAGCGAACGTGGTAGCTGACGCGTTGAGTAGAAGATCGTATGCATTTACGAGTGTGATATTGTTAACACAAAGGCTCATTTCGTACGACTTATAAATGATGAAGATAGAGTTAAAGACTCTAGGAACCCAAATGAAGATAACGAATATACGAGTAAAATCGACTTTAATCGATAAAGTTAAAGTCGCTCAAGCTACACACCCAGAGCTGATGAATGTGAAGAAGAAGGTTCAAAAGGGCGATATTCTAGATGCAAGAATCGACGAAGAGAGGAAATTTCAACCCTCGATTTAATTGGCCCATTTGAAATCCTCGATGAAGTAGGAACTGTGGCGTATAGACTCGTTTTACCACCAAGTATGTTGCGTGTTCAGAATATTTTTTTTACGTATCGTGTTACATAAATATGTGGACGACCGAACCACATTATTAATTTAGAACTGGACGAGATAGCAGAAGATTTAACGTATGAGAAGATACGTGTTAAAATCTCGGATAAGAAGAATCGTATTCAACACTCAAATGTTATACCTCAAGAGTTGTAATTTGAAATGAAGTCGAGGTATCCTCACCGCTCAAAGATACCAAGACGCATATAAATTTCGAGGGCTTAAATTCCATAAGGAGGGAGATTGTGAGACCCCAGATTTTATGAATAAATATTTAATTTTCTCGAAATAATTTTTTTGAATATTATAGTGTGGATTTGATATAATGTTATAGTTATGGGTAATATTTATAAATTTTGCAAAGTACGCAAGTTGTTATATAATATTCGATTGGTCGGGGAATATTCATTTTATCAGGGAATATTCGTACAACGGCACAATCATTGGTGGACCCCATAATGGAATTATTGTCGGATTGAAAAAACGATAAAAATACTTTATGAAGATAACGACGGGAGTTTTACCGTTAATACTGTTGAACTACTCGGTAGTAAAAGTGCAGGAATACGGGTGGTTGCATAGTAGCACACGGTATTAATTATTGATGCGTACGTGATAAGTCATTCAGTTTTGTTTTATTGGTATTATTAATGTAATAAAACAAAATACTTTTATAAAGTTATTCTATAAATAGAATATATTATATTCTGTTATGCATAGTTTTGCATAGTGTCTGCATAGTATTTTGCATAGTAAAATCTTTTTATATAAAATAGAATACTTTTATAAAGTTATCATTTTATTAGACAATAATTAGAATATATTATATTTTATTATGCATAGTATTTGCATAGTGCTACTGATAGTGTTCGCTGATAGTAAAATCTTTTATAAAATTATTCATTTTATTAGATTATAAATAGAATATATTATATTTTATTTAAAAGATTTTGCTTTAAATATGGACCTTTAAATTAAAGTAAATCAATCTGGACCGTTCATGAGTTAGTTACTATGCAGTCCATTTTTCTATAAATAGAAGATCATTTCTTCATTATTTTCTTACGAATTCACTAAAACTCTAGAGACATAAACTATATAGAGAAAGAAGAAAGTATTCTGTTACTTCACTACTTATATATCCAGTACTCTTCTTCTTAAGGTAGGGAATATTATTTGTTGTACTCGTAAGGAGTGTTATTCTTTTGTATTCATGAAGAGAACTTATGTTATTCCATTCTTTATTATCTCATTGGAATAACTCAGATACGCTGAGCTACCCTATACTTGGTTACATTCTTCTATTATTCCGTCTTTATTATTCATTTGGAATATCCTGCTCATGCGCTTTTACGCCTTTGGGACCGGTTAAAATCTTTTATTATTATTCGTTGGAATATCATATGCGTCGCTTTTACGCTGGACACGATTAAAATCTTTATTAGTATTCATTTGAATAACTTCATCATCTGCAATCTACCGTATGCATGGTGATTTCATTGCTATTTCATTCTTTATTATTACATTGTTACATCATCATGCGGTGTAATTTTTGCGACTCGGTTCCGTTATTTAGCATTCTTTTGGAATAACCTGTCTGTGCGAAGTACCGCATGCATGGTGATTTCTTTTGTTATTCCATTCTTTATTATACTCAGTTGGTTAAAGTTTTGACTTCTATACTCCATGAAATTAGTGTAATATCCTTGATATTTGCGCTTCATCTAGTATTTTTTCATGGAAATATTCTTCTGAGCATTCTTGAATTTACTCTACAAAGCAGTATCATGTTGACAATTTGGACATTATTAGTTCCTGGATAAATTAATTCTTGAAATTATTTTATTGAATTCTTATATCATTGTCATCATCCTCATGTTTATATTTTTTGAAAGTCATATGTGGCTTGTAGTGCATAGATGGACATGGTATGATTACGACCAGGGGTTATTCGGTGTAATCATGACTGTAATGTTACAAATGATGTGGTAAAAGTCCTCATTGGCCCGTAGTGCATTGATGAACAGTTGTTGGCATGATCATGACCATTAATGAATACACAAATATTCTTGGCCCGTTGTGCATGGATAATTTGTGGTCGTGATACTAAAGAATATCCTTGGCCGTAGTGCAGGGGTGATTCGATGATGTGGATTATTTGTTAAGCTGAGTCCCAGCGATAAAAGTGATGAAAAACCTTTTAAATCATAAAAGATAGTAGATTTTATTCTCTACTTGACTCTTTTAATGGATTGCTTGTTCTGTTGCAGTTAAACTTGATGATTGTTATATTCTATTAGTTTAACACTGTTTAAGGCTAATGATAATTTATTCTGCATTATCTTAGTCATAATATTTCTTACTGGGCTAGTTGAGCTCACCCTTTCTTTCACTGTTCTCTTCAAGAAATGAGAATATAGCTGGGACGAGTCGGGGAACGGAGTGATGGTCCTAGATGGTGCATTAGTAGTCCTCACTATTCTATGAAATAGTGTGATAATAATTATAATAAGGACTCCTTTTGAGTTTGTATACTCTCTAGTAGACTATATTTGTATTCAAACTCACAGGTTATGTTTTATCGTATTGTACACGACAGTTGTATTATTAAGTTGTATTTGAATTTTGTACCATGTATCTGGCGACTCAAGATGGGTGATGTATACCTAATTTTTGGGGCGTCACAGCTGGTATCAAAGCTTAGGGATATGATTCCTGGATGAGATGTGAGACAAGAACTAGGAGGGGAGAGATGGGGAATTCCTTCGCTAGTATGACCTACCTAAGTTTATTTGGTATTTAATTGGTCGATCAGAGTATAGAGATAATATGTGATATGTTAATTAACCCTTGTTTTGTGGCAGGATTTGAAAATGGCATCTAAAATGTTGAGATAAGCAATGCAAAGACAGAGACCTGTTGAGTCTCCACAGATCAATAATCAGGACAATGTGCAACAGGATGGCGATAATCCTCCTGTAAACAACAACACTGATCAATTAACGAACGACGGTACGTTTTAGAGCTTTTTAGAATTCATGTAACAGTAGGTGAAGGTGGAACCTGTTCATAATACAGGAGGAAACAATGGCAACCCACGGTTAGTCACCGCTAAACAATTCAAGGAGCTGGGACCAGAGTTTATTGGAGAGCCAAAACCACTTAAGGCGAAAGCATGGATAAAGCAGATCACCAAGATATTTGATGTCTTGGGATGCTCCGAGGAGCAAAAGGTTCCCTTCGCCACCTTCATGTTGCGTGAAGAGGCGCAGACATTGGTGGGAATCATAAAACGCATTACCCGACTGGACGACTCAAGATGCTTTGGGAGAAGTTCCAAGAGCTATTCAATGACAAGTACTTTCCCGAGAGTATTCGTCACATGAAAGAAGTGGAGTTTATCAAATTGGAATAAAACAATATGACTGTGTCATAATACGAGGCTAAATTTGCGGAGTTATCCCGGTTTGCATTCCATTTGGTCGATAATGAGGAGAGAATGATGCGAATATTTCTAAGAGGTTTGAAACCTGAGATACGTCAATATCTTATCTCTCATAAACTGTGTTTGTATTCGAGATGTTGTTAATAGGGCTCGATTATTGGAGAGCGATAATGAGTCAACCAAACCAAAAAGAGAGTAGGCGGCAAAATGATAATCTGGGGTGATACTTGATCATCAAAGCGGTGATAATAAGCTTGGAGGGAATCAACATGTCAGAAATGGTAACCACTTCGGTAGTAATCATGGCCAAAATAATAAGAATGGACATTTTAAGAAAAGAAGGTTCAACAATGACTTAAAGACGTCGGCACCAACACCCGTTTCAAAGGAAGAAGAACGACCATCGGTCATATGTTTCAAATGCGGGTAGGAGGGACACATCCGTCCAAACAGAACGCAACAATCCAAAACGTGTTTTAATTGCGGAAGAGAAGGTCACCTAGCTCGATTTTGTTGTATGGTGAAGTCAAGTCCAGTTGGGATAGTGATGCCAAAGGATGTCCCAGACAAGCTAAAGCCGGTAGTTTAAGAAAGAGCATTTTTTTTCTTGACAAGGAACCTGAATAAAATTATCACGGGTATGTTAGTCATAAACTCTTGCGAAGTCTATACCATGTTAGATACCGGTTCTACTCACTCTTTTATTTCACCTAGTTGTGTTCAATGTTTGAAGTTAACTCCGGAGAAGTTAGACTTTGATATATCTGTTTAAACTCAGTTCGAAGAAACCTTCGTTACCTCCACTATTTATAAATCTTGTTCAAATCAACACTTTCACGTTACGTGTTGATCTTGTGTCTTTGAAAATACTTGCCTTTGATGCAATTTTAGGAATCGATTGGTTAACTACTCAGCATGATTTTCGTAAGGTTGTTAGCTTTCATATTCCTAACCAACCTGTTATGCGAATTCAAGAAACCAAATCACTAAAGTACTTCATTGTCATATCAAGCCATAAGTAAAGAGCCCCGGTCCTTTCGTTGTTGACTTTCTTGTGTGGAATGTACCGAAGCCAGACTTTCTGTAGGCGATGTCGTGAATGACGATGGAAAGTTGATAGGTATCAATGTAACGTACTATCCAAGTCTTGGATGATGGTCACAGTTTGAATGATATTTCTATTGTTAATAAATTTCCTGACGTATTCTTGAAGTCTTCTTAGCCTACCCCTAGAGCGTGAAATCGAATTTTGTATTTACTCCAGTACAAAACCCATTTCTAAAACCGTTAAATATTTCTTCAACTAAAGCGAACATAACATGCGCCAAAGACGTTGGCTCGAGCTGTTGAGGATTACGATCGTACCATTCAATAACATCGTGGGAAAGCAAACGTGGTAGCTGATGCGTTGAGTAGAAGATCGTATGCGTTTACGAGTGTAATGTTGTTAACACAAAGGCCCATTTCGTACGACTTACAATTGATGAAGATAGAGTTAAAGACTCTAGGAACCCAAGTGAAGATAACGAATATACGAGTAAAATCAACTTTAATCGATAAAGTTAAAGTCGCTCAAGCTACACACCTAGAGCTGATGAATGTGAAGAAGAAGGTTCAAAAGGGTGATATTCTAGGAACTGTGGCCTATAGACTCGTTTTACCGCCAAGTATGTTGCGTGTTCAGAACATTTTTTTTATTTATCGATGTTACGTAAATATGTGGACGACCGAACCACATTATTAATTTAGAACTGGACGAGATAGCAGAAGATTTAACGTATGATGAGATACGTGTTAAAATCTCGGATAAGAAGAATCGTATTCAACACTCAAATGTTATACCTCAAGAGTTGGAATTTGAAATGAAGTCGAGGTATCCTCACCTATTCAGCATACCAAGTACGTACGTAAATTTCGAGGGCAAAATTCCATAAGGAGGGGAGATTGTGAGACCCCAGATTTTATGAATAAATATTTAATTTTCTCGAAATAATTTTTTTGAATATTATTGTGTGGATTTGATATAATGTTATAGTTGTGGGTAATATTTATAAATTTTTCAAAGTATGCAAGTTGTTATATAATATTCGATTGGTCGGGGAATATTCGTTTTATCAGGGAATATTCGTACAACGGCACAATCATTGGTGGACCCCACAACGGAATTATTTTCGGATTGAGAAAACGACAAAAATACTTTATGAAGATAACGGCGGAAGTTTTACCTTGAATACTGTTGAACTACTCGGTAGTAAAAGTGCAGTAATACGCGTGGTTGCATAGTAGCACACGATATTGATTATTGATGCGTACGTGATAAGTCACTCAATTTTGTTTTATTGGTATTATTAATGTAATAAAACAAAATACTTTTATAAAGTTATTCTATAAATAAAATATATTATATTCTATTATGCATAGTGTTGCATAGTGTCTGCATAGTGTTTTGCATAGTAAAATCTTTTTATATAAAATAGAATACTTTTATAAAGTTATCTGTTTTATTAGACAATAACTAGAATATATTATATTTTATTATGCATAGTGTTTGCATAGTGCTGCATAGTAAAATCTTTTATAAAATTATTCATTTTATTAGATTATAAATAGAATATATTATATTTTATTTAAAAGATTTTGCTTTAAATATGGACCGTCAGATTAAAGTAAATCAATACTGGATAGTTCATGAGTTGAATTACTATGCGATTCCATTTTTCTATAAATAGAAGCTCATTCCTTCATTATTTTCTTACGAATTCAACTTTGAAACTCTAGAGATAAACTATATAGAGAAAGAAGAAAGTATTACATTACTTCACTACTTATATATCCAAAGACTCTTCTTCTTAAGGTAGGGAATATTATTTGTTGTACTTTCGTAAGGAGTGTTATTCTTTTGTATTCATGAAGAGAACTTATGTTATTCCATTCTTTATTATTACATTGGAATAACCTTTATATCTGTGGCTACCCTATACTTGGTGACATTCTTCTATTATTAAAAGTCTTTATTATTACATTTGGAATATCTTATGCATGCGTTTTCTGTGGGGACTGGTTAAAATCTTTATTATTATTACATTTGGAATATCATATGCATGCATTTACGCATGGATTCGATAAAATCCTTATTAGTATTACATTGGAATAACTTTGTCTATGCACGAAGTACCACATGCATGGTGATTTTTGTTGTTATTCCATTCTTTATTATTACATTGGAACATCACAGCCATCGGTCTTGAATTTACTTTGACACGATTCCGATTATTTAGTAATACATTGGAATAACTTTATGCATGCGATGCAATCGCATGCATGGTGATTTCTTTTGTTATTCCATTCTTTATTATACTCAGTTGGTTAAAGTTTTGACTTCTATACTCCATGAAATTTGTGTAATATCCTTGATATTTGCGCTTCATCTAGTATCTTTTCATGAAAATATTCTTCTGAGCATTCTTGAATTTACTCTACAAAGCAGTATCATGTTGAAAATTTGGACATTATTAGTTCCTGGATAAATTAATTCTTGAACTTGTTTTATTGAATTCTTATATCATTGTCATCATCCTCATGTTTATATTTTTTGAAAGTCATCTGTGGCCTGTAGTGCATAGATGGACTTGGTATTATTATGACGAGGGGTTATTGATTGTAATCATGTAGTAATGTTACAAATGATGTGGTAAAAGTCCTCATTGGCCGTAGTGCATTGATGGGCCGAGTTGTTGGCATGATCATGACCATTAATGAATACACAAATATTCTTGGCGTAGTGCATGGATAATTGTGGTCGTGATACTAAAGAATATCCTTGTCAGTAGTAGTGCGAGGTGATTCGATGATGTGGAATATTTATTAAGCTGAGTCCCAGCGACAAAAGTGATAAAAAACCTTTTAAATTATAAAAGATAGTAGATTTTATTCTCTACTTGACTCTTTTAATGGATTTCTTGTTCCGCTGCAGTTAAACTTGATGTTTGTTATATTGTATCAGTTTAACATTGTTTAAGGCTAATGATAATTTATTCTGCATTATTTTAGTCATAATGTTTTTTACTGGGCTAGTTGAGCTCACCCTTTCTTTCACTGTTCTCTTCAGGAAATGAGAATATAGCTGGGACGAGTCGGGGAATGGAGTGATGGTCCTAAATGGTGCATTAGTAGTCCTCACTATTCTATGAAATAGTATGATAATAATTGTAATAAGGACTCCTTTTGAGTTTGTATACTCTTTAGTAGACTATATTTGTATTCAAACTCACAGTTTATGTTTGTCGTATTGTACACGACAATTGTATTATTAAGTTGTATTTGAATTCTGTACCATGTATCTGGCGACTCAAGATGGGTGATGTATACCTAATTTTGGGGGCGTCACACTTTTGATTGGTATGCATATGTTATGTGTCCATGATGATGGAATGCTTAAGGTTTGGATTGCTATGCTAATAAGGACGTTCAAGGAGAGTTATAAACTGACCACAAAGTGTTTGAGATTATGCCTGAGTCAATTGTCCTTGCTAATACCACACAGCACCATATCCACACACTGCATTTACTTGCAATCTTGCTGTGACGCCCCCAAAATAGGTATACATCACCTATTCTGAGTCGCCAAATACATGGTACAAAATACAAATACAATCTTTAATATACAACAAGAGAGCTGTGAGTTTTAATACAAATACTGTCTTCTAGACAATATCAACTCGCAGAATAAGTCCTCATTACATTTATTGTTACACTATTTAACAAAACAGTGAGGACTACTAATACTATCATCTGGTCTATCACTCCGTTTTTCGACTCGTCCCAGTTATATTCTCATTTCCTGAAGAGAATAGTGAAAGAAAGGGTGAGCTCAACTAGCCTAGTAAGAAATATTATCACTAAGATAATGCAGAATATATTATCATTAGCCTTCAACAGTGTTAAACTGATAAAATATAACAAACATCAAGTTTAATCAATAGTTGAATAAGCAATCCATTAGAAGAGTCAAGTAGAGAATAAAATCTACTATCTTCTATGATTTAAAAGTTTTTCATGACTTTTATCGGGACTCAAATTAATAAATAATCCACATCATCGAATCACCCCCGCACTACTACCAAGGATATTCTATAGTATCACGACCACAAATTATCCATGCACTACAGACCAAGGATATTTTTGTATTCATTAATGGTCATGATCATGCCAACAACTATCCATCAATGCACTACGGGCCAATGAGGACTTTTTTCCACATGATTTATAACATTACTACCATGATTACAATCAATAATCTCTCGGTCATAATCATACCAAGTCCATCTATGGACCACACGTGCCCACGATGACTTTCAACATAATATAAACATGAGGATGATGACAATGATATAAGAATTCAATAAAACAAGTTCAAGAGTTAATTTATCCATGAACCAATAATGTCCAAATTGTTAAATATGATATCGCTTTAGTAGTAAAATTCAAGAATGCTCGATGAATATTTCCATGAAAAGATATTGGATGAAGCGCTTAAATATCAAGGATATTCCACTAATTTCATGGAGTATAGAAGTCAAAACTTTAACCAACCGAGTATAATAAAGAAAGGAATAACAAAAGAAATCACCATGCATATGCAGATTACTTTGCATAGACAAAGTTATTCCCAGAATAATAATAACGGAACTGTGTCAAGCGAAATTCGCACCGGCTGTGATTTTCCAATGTAATAATAAAGATGTAAGAAGAATAGAACGCAATATGATATTCCAAATGTAATAATAATAAAGATGGAGCCAGTCCCGCTTAAAAACGTACATTATATTCCAATGTATAATCGGAATTCAGTGAAACGCAAAGATGTTCTAATGTAATAATAAAGACGGAATATTAGAAGAATGTCACCAAGTATAGGGTAGTCCACGATAATATTAGAGAGAATAATAAAGAATGGAATAACAAAAGTTCTCTTCATGATACAAAAGAAATAATACCCCTTACGAAGTACAACAAATAATATCCCTTACCGTGAAAGAAATTGAATATAAGAGTAGGAAGGAGCGTAATACTTTTCTATAGCTTCTCTATAATTTCTCTCTAGAGTTTCAAAGTGAATCGTAAGAAATAATGAAGGAATGAGCTTATTTATAGAAAATGAATGGATGCATAGTAACTAACTCATGTAACTAACTCATGAACGCCGAGATTGATTTACTTTAATCTGACAGTCCATATGTAAAGCAAAATCTTTTAAATAAAATATAATATATTCTATTTATAATCTAATAAAACGAATAACTTTATAAAATATTTTACTATACAAATACTATACGCAGCACCATGCAAACACTATACATAATAAAATATAATATATTTTAATTATTGTCTAATAAAACAAATAACTTTATAAAAGTATTCTGTTTTATATAAAAAGATTTTACTATTAGCCTAGTAAAACGAATAACTTTATAAAAGTATTCTGTTTTATATAAAAAGTTTTCTAGTTTATTACATTAATAATACCAATAAAACAAAACTGAGTGACTTATCACATAAGCATCAATAATTAATACAGTGGTGTACTCTTTGTGCAACTACGCCAGCATATTCTTGTACTTTAACAAAGGGTGTTTCAACAGTTAACGGTAAAACTTCCGCCGTTATTTTCATAAAGTATTTTTATCGTTTTCTCAATCCGACAATAATTCTGTTGTGGGGTCCACCAATGATTGTGCCGTTGTATAAATATTCCCCGACCAATCGAATATTATATAACAACTTGCGTACTTTGAAAAATTTATAAATATTACCCACAACTATAACATTATATCAAATTCATTCCATAATATTCAAAAATGATATTTATAGAAAATTCATCTTTATTCACAAAAGTTGGGGTCTTACATTTGCCATCCCAATACCATCGAATTACTGCTACAGAGATATATAATATAGAATCTCAGAATTGATGGTTTGTTTTATAAATAGAATCTTAGAATGTTCGCATGTCTGAGCGACAAGATGTCATTTACAAATACTTGGTCGACCAATTTGTTTCACAGAATGCCATGAACGCCCAACTATACACGGACGTTAATCTTAGCCAGTTCCCTTCTGCTCCTGTTTTGCTTGTGTTTCCCCCTTCTGATCAAGAGATGAGCGAGGATGATGATGCTCCACCCGAGGATTAAGCTCGTCAGGGAAGTCCTCTGTTTTATTTTGTTCTATTTTTTGCATGAGGACATTGCTATTGATAAGTTTGGGGGTAGTTAATTTTTATTTTGCAGTAGTAGGTTGTGGATAATTTGTGTTTTTATTATGTGTTATTGTTGGTTAATTGTGCATTTAGGATTGCATATTAATTCCAGCTTTTTAATAGTTACGTATGTTTGGGGTCAATGATGAAATTAAAATTGCATGAACAAGTCTAGTACGGATTGTTGAGCTAGTGATATGATTTTGTTGACATAAGTTAAATCTTTATCTGTTTGACACTGATATTATTAGGATAACACGTTTTGAAAAATGACAATGTTGGCTAAGAAAGTATAAATGGATAGATAATAGAGTTCTAAAGGATGAATGCTAGTGAAATGAAGGAACAATTTGAATAGATAGTGATGACTGAATTTAGACATAAACTCAAGTTTGGGGGAAAAATATTTGGAGTATATAAGCTTAAAAAAAAAAAAAAAAACCATGGCATGTTTGTCTAGTTTTGTGGACTTTGCTACTTGAGTAAGTAAGCTCGAGGAGATTGTCTTTACACCTAGCACCCTATGGTCTTAATGGCTTGGGAGTCGTTGGTCGAAAGCTCGTTAAGGTAACACTTAAAAGCCTAAGGGAATAGGACAATGCATAGTCATGAGAAAAGAATAAGGCGGAAAAAGTGCAAAAAGCCCCCGTTAAAAAAAAGAAAAAAAAGGAGCATAAGTATTCCATTTTGACTCTTGGATTTTGGTAATTGTTTGACTTTAGCCGAATCAAGTTTATTTGAGTTCTTGAGTTTACACTGTATGATGCCTTCTAAGAAATCTAGTATCTTTCATATTTTGCTTTTTATTGGTTAGCATGGCTGTTGAACACACACACACGATATCAATTATAACAGATTTAGATTTATTGATCGTTGGGATATTATTAATCTGTCTTAATATGATGTATTAACATGTGAATGTGATTTTTCTGAGGCCTAATGAATATACTGTGTGCTATTTGATTGCTGGAATTACGAACATGTAGATAGTTTTAGGTGCATTTGTATGATACATTTAGTTTTTGTGTTGCATTGTGTTTGTTGTTTGAGGACAAAAAACGATTTATGTTTGGGTGTATTTGATGAATGGGGAATATACCCATGAATTGGATACATTTTAGGCTTACATTGTTGTTGTTCTCACGTCTTTTAGATAAGTTTTCACCGTGTTCATGTTTATTTTGTAGATTGAAGCGGAGCAGGGACAAATTTGGGATTTTAGCATACGAGTGGAAAAATTATAATTTCTTTGAACTACTGTTGTAGAGGCGCTTAGTCATAATATTGTTCTCGATTGTAAGGCACTTTGGAACCCTAGCTCATGTTGACGAGATCTTGGTGTGTGATGAAGAGTTGACTTAGATAAGGAACTTAATTAAGTTGTTGCTCAGGAAAAGGATTGTGGGTCGATGAGAAGGAGATATAAAAACTACTTTGCTGAATTAAAGGAGGGGAGCTACCACAATTAAATAGAAAACAAGGGATTACTTGAAGATTGAAGGATTGGCTCTAGAGTTTTCTTCTTCTACTTATTTTCAATTTGTGTAATTCCTTAAGAATGTTTGGCAAAAGATTGTTGGCTTTTATTTCCATTATGAACTAACTCTTTTATTAAGATTCCAATTGAACCTTTTATGTCTATAAATTAGTTATTCGATTTATTCCAATTATTTATGTCGAAGTGAATTATTTATCCTGCTTTGTGCTTATTGATTAATTATTTGGCCAATAATTACCTTGTTACTCTAGAAGGAATTGAAAGAGGAGATCTAGGGTTAGAATTGGGCATGATAACATGTATTCTTAATTATTTGCATGACGAATAATTAGGGTTGTGAATGGAATGAAAATATCTGTTCACTGCATGTAACACATTGGGGATTGGAGTTTAATACGTTTAATTTAATTGTTTTGCATAGAAATATAGCAAGATTAATTGTATTAAATAGAAGTTAATTGATCACTTGAGAAAGGGCTTTTGACACTTAGAATTCCCGTTAACAATTCAGTAGGCATAATAATTAGGATAATTGGCTAATCGATTTATAGTTCATAATTGGGGGTATTGGAGTCTTAATCTTTATTTATCTGATTTCATTCATTAAAATCTTAGTTTTATTTAGTTGATTTATTATAGAATAATCTCTTTTTAATTGTTTAATTTAGTTTCCACATTTAGAAAAATCACATTTATGGTTGTTTAAATAAAATTGAGTTGATATAGTCCTAGTAGTTGGAATTTGTTGATTAGAATTCTTTGTGGGATTGACACTCTATCTTACCACTTTATTACTTGTTGACCGTGTATACTTGCACGTATTCATTGATTGCGAAATTGACCAACATGGGTCCCTGGAGTCTTTAATTCTATCTCCATCCTTTGCAAGTCATACAAAATGGGTCTTTGCATTGACAATATCGCACTCGTACCCTCATATGATCTTCTACTCAATGCGTCAGCTATCACGTTCGCTTTTCCAGGATGGTACTGAATGGTATGATCATAATCTTTCAAATGCTCGAGCCAACGTCATTGCCGCATGTTGAGTTCCTTTTGGATGAAGAAATATTTGAGGCTTTTATGATTCGTATAGATCTCCACCTTCTCCTCATACAGGTAATGCCTCCAAATTTTAAGCGCAAAAACGACAGCTGCCAACAAACGACAACTGCCAACTCTAGATCATGAGTAGGATAATTCCTCTCATATTCTTTGAGTTATCGTGATGCATAGGCTATGACTTTCCCATGTTGCATGAGAACACATCCTAACCCTCTGCCTAAAACATCGTTGTAGATGACAAATCCCTCCGAACCAGATGGTATTGTCAGAATAGGTGCTGAAATGAGTCTCTTCTTGAGTTCTTGAAAACTTTTCTCACATTCCTCGCTCCAACCGAATTTTGTATCTTTCCGAGTTAGCTGAGTTAATAGAGTAGCGATTCGAGAAAACCCTTCTACGAATCTCTGGTAATAACCAGGTAAGCTGAGAAAGCTACGTACTTCGGTCACTGACTTAGGTTGCTCCCAGCTTTGAATTGCTTCAATCTTTGCCGGGTCAACAGATTTTCCATGATTTGATATCACCTGCCCAAAGAATGCTACTTGCTCAAGCCAGAACTCGCATTTTTTCAACTTGGCATAAAGCTTGTTTTCACGAAGCTTTTGGAGTATCAGCTTGAAGTGTTGCTCATGATCTTCATGACTTTTGGAGTAAAAGAAGATTCCATCAATAAAGACGACCACAAAGTTATCCAAATATTCCTTGAATACCCGGTTCATCATATCCATGAAGGCAACATGAGCATTAGTCAATCCAAAAGATATGACAAGGAATTCGTAATGCCCATACCGAGTTCTGAAAGAAGTCTTTGGAATGACATCAGTTTTAATCTTTAACTGATGATATCCAGAACGAAGATTGATCTTTGAAAAGAATTTAGTGCCTTATAACTGGTCAAACAGGTCATCAATTCGAGGGAATGGATACCTATTTTTGATGGTGATATGATTCAACTCCCGATAGTCAATACAAAGTCGCATACTTCCATCTTTCTTCTTTACGAATAGAACAAGAACACCCCAAGGAGACGTACTAGGATGAATGAAACCGATGTCTAATAATTCCTGCAGTTGGGTCTTTAACTCCTGAAGTTAAGTAGGAGCCATTCGATATGGGGCTTTAGAAATGGGTTTTGTACTGGGTTAATGGTTGATACCAAACTCGATTTCACACTTCGGGGGTAGGCCAGGAAGTTCTTCGGGGAATACGTCAGGAAATTTATTAACAATAGAAATATCATTAAAATCTGACGTATTTTTATTTTAATCTGTGACATGTGCTAAGAAAGCTTGACATCTGTTTTTCAATAAATGAATAGCTTTATGGCTTGATATGACAGTGATTGACTTTAGTGGTTTGGTTGCTTGAATTCGCATAATAGGTTTGTTAGGAATATGAAAGCTAACAACCTTATGAAAACAATCAATTTTTGCATGATGAGTAGTTAACCAATCAATCCCTAAAATCACATCAAATGCAAGTATTTTTAAGGAAAAAAGATCGACAGGTAATGTGAGGGTACCGATTTGAACTAAATAAGACTTATAAACAGTGGATGTAATGAAGGTTTCTCCCAATGGAGTTTTAACAGATAAGTCAAAGTCTAATTTCTCAAGAGTTAAATTTAAACGTTGAGCGCAAGTAGGAGAAATAAAAGAATGGGTAGAATCGATATCAAATAAGGTATAGACTTCGCTAGAGTTTATAATTAGCTTACCCGTGATGACTTCATTCGGGTTCCTCATTTTTTGGGAGGTTAGGACAAATGCTCTCCCTTGAACTACCGGCTTTGACTTCTCTGGGACGGCCTTTGGTGCCTCCATCCCAGCTGGACTTGGCTTTACTTCACGATAAAATCGGGCTAGGTGACCTTCTCTTCCGTAATTATAACACGCTTTAGATTGCTGCGTACAGTTCGGACTGATATGTCCCTCCCCTCCGTATTTGTAACATACGATTGGCGGTCGTTCCCATTACTTAACAACAGGTGCTGGTGCTGACGTCTTTCCATCTTTGTTGAATATCCTCTACTTGAAATTTCCATTTCAATTATCTTGTCCATGATTTCCACCGAAGTGGTTACCATTTCTGGCATGCTGATTCCCTCCACATTTGTTGTCACCGCTTCGATGACTGCTACAACTAGTATTATCATTTTGTCGGCTGCTCTCTCTTGGTTGGGTTGACTCGTTATCATGCTCCAATAATTGAGCCCTATTTACAACATCTGAATACAAACACAGTTTGTGAGAAATTAGGTATTGACGTATCGGGTTTCAAACCTCGCAGAAACATTCGAGTCATTATCTCCTCATTGCCAACCAAGTGGGATGCAAACTGGTACAACTCGGCAAACTTAGCTTCGTACTGCGACACAGTCATATTTTTTTTCTCCAGCTTGATAAACTCCACCTCTTTCATGTGATGAATACTTTCAAAAAATTTCTTGTCGTTGAATAGTTCTTGGAACTTCTCCTAAGACATCTTCAGTGCGGCAGGTTGAGTGCGCTTTACAGATTCCCACCAATAATTTGCCTCTCCTCGCAACATGAAGGTGGAAAAGGAAACCTTTTGCTCCTCGGAGCATCCCAAGACATCAAATATCTTGGTGATATGCTTTATCCACGCCTCCGCCTTAAGTGGTTTTGGCTCTCCCAAAAACTCCGGTGGTCCCAGCTCCTTAAACTGCTTAGCAGTGACCATCCGAGAGTTGCAAGTGTTTCCACCTGTATTATGAACAGGAGTCTCTCTCTCCCGATGTTGCATGAATTGTATAAAGCCTCTGAACATCCCATCAGTCATCATTTGGTCGGTATTGTTGTTTACCTGAGGATTATTGCCTTCTTGATGCACATTATCCTGGGTATTGATCGTTGGTGACTCAACGGTTTCATGTGCTTCATTGCTTATCTCAACATTTTTAGATGCCATTTTCAAATATTGCCACAAAACAAGGGTTAATTGACATGACACATATTATCCCTATACTCTGACCGACCAATTAAATAACAAAAAAAAAACTTAGGTAGGTAATACTAGAGAAAGAATTACCCTACTCTTCCCTCCTAGTTCTAGTCTCACATCTTAGCCAGTGATCATATCCCTAAGCTTTGATACCAACTGTGAAACTCCCAAAATAGGTATACATCACCCATCCTGAGTTGCCAAATACATGGTACAGAAATCAAATAAAAACTTCTCATATATAATACGACAAAACGTAGCTGAGAGTTTTTACACGAATATTGTCTAAAAGACAGTATTCAAACTCAAAAAGGAGTCCTCATTACAATTATTATCACACTATTTTATAAAATAGTGAGGACTACTATAGCCACCATCTCGGACCATCACTCCGTTCCCCGACTAGTCCCGGCTACGTTCTCATTTCCTGAAGAGAACAATAAAAGCAAAAGGGTGAGATCAACTAGCCCAGTAAGAAATATTATGACTAAGATAATGCAGAATAAATTATTGTTAGCCTTCAACAATGTTAAACTAATAAACAACAGGTTTAACTACAGCGGAAAAAGCAATCCATTAGAAGAGTTAAGTAGAACATGATATCTACTATCTTCTATGATTTAAAAAGTTTATCAATAATTTTATCGTTGAGACTTAGCTTAATAAATAGTATCACAACCACGAATTATCCATGTACTACGGGCCAAGGATATTCGTGTTTTCACCAATGATCATGATCATACCAGCAACTATCCATCAATGCACTACGGGCCAATAAGGACTTTTACCACATCATTAGTAACATTACGGGTCATGATTATACCGAATGATCCCTGGTCATAATCATACCAATCAACAGTCCATCTATGCACTACGACCAAAGATGACTTTCATCACAATGTAAGCATGAGGATGATGACAATGATAAAAGAATTCAATTAAATGAAAACAAAGGATTAATTTTAAAGATTTATAATTTAATTTATCCATAATTTAATAATGTCCAAATTTTCAACATGATACTGCTTTGTGGAGTAAAATTCAAGAATAATATTGTATCAAAAATGATTTGGACCGAAAAGAAATCAATTTTTGTCATGAATAGTACTCTGGGTGAATAATACCCGAGTTAATAGTACCATGTGAATAGTACTTCGGGAATAGTACCGTGTGAATAGTACTTTATGAATAGTACCTCATGAATAGTACTTTGTGAATAGTACCGTATAATTGAATAGTACTCATGGACAATACTCTGACATGAAAAGCTTAAAATTTAACAAGAATGTGTAGAAAATATCCTTGTGAAACGATACTAGATGAAGTACAAATTTCAAGGATATTCTACTAATTTCAAGGAGTATAGAAGCAATACTCTAACAAAATGAGGGTATAATCAGGAATACGGGACAAAATAATATTACTCACATACTACAGAGTATGTAAGAAAATATTATTCCTTATGAATACTGAACAAAAATAATATCTCTTACCTTAGAAGAAGACTGAATACTGGAATAGTGAAGTAGTGGAATACTCTTCTTCTCTCTCTCTATAGCTTCTCTATCTATAATTGCTCTTGTGAGTCTTAGTGAATTGGTGAGAATGAAAGAAGAATGAGCTTCTATTTATAGGAAAACAGAGTTTTGATAATTGTACGTTTTGGGGCTTGAATTATTACAATATAGTACCTTCATCTTTTTTTCCATTTTTAATTTAGTCCTGCAAGTATTATCAATCTTGCACCACCTCCCCTAATAATAATGCATGTGAACCAATAGTTATATTCATGTGAGAAAATAGTTATACGCATGTGATCTAATACCAATTAATTGCTCATTTCTCCGATTAATTACCCGATTGATCAATATAACCTCCAGAAATTAATTATTATCGAAATAAATGTCAATTTTCAATAACACTAATAATCCCAACACAATGGAAATATCAATTTCATCTTTAATCAACACGAACTTATTCATTATTAATATTATAACTCACAATATTTAACAACCATATCATTCCCAGGAAAAAGAGGGCTTTCTGATAAAGATTTCTCCCTATTGGCGCGCAATTAGGTGACCAACCTCTTTTCAACAGAACTTTCTAGACATCATCAATATTGCAAATAATAATATGAATAACTTTGTCATCTCAATTATTGATTTAATAATATAAAATATTATACAGATGATACTGTGACAATAATTGAATCAATAATATGAGAGATATTATGCAGCAATTACTGTAGCAATAATTGAGTATAACTGTGTGACTTCTCATGTAAGCATCAATAATCAATACCGTGTGCTACTATGCAATCATGCGTATTACTGTACTTTTACTACTGAGTAGTTCAACAGTTTAACGGTAAAACTTTCACCGTTATTTTTATTAAAAGACATTTTCGTCGTTTTCTAACTCTGACAATACTTTTGTTATGGTGTCCACCAATGATTGTGCCATCATACAAATATTCCCTGTTAAAAAGAATATTCCCCGACCAATCGAATATTTTATAACAACTTGTTTACTTTGCAAAATTTGTAAATATTACCCATAACTATAACCTTATATCAAATCCACACCATAATTTTCAAAAATATATTTCGAGAAAAATTAATCTTTATTCATAAAATTTGGGGTCTTATATATATATATATATATATATATATATATATATATATATATATATTAAAGTGATAGAAAGCTTCAAATATGGAAAAATCTTATAGTGTGCTGCACAGAAGGCTTCAGACCGTTTTTGGAGCTTGAAAACTCTGTCTCCATCGGTTAAAATTTTATATGTTGTAGAATATATGTATACAAGTGTTAAGAAAGAAGAATAATTAAGTTTGGAACACTATAGGAGGGGTTAAGAGCTGAAATGGACAGAGTTTTCTCTTTCTTCCTTTTTTTTCTTTTTGGCTAATGGGGGCAAAGTAGGCACGGGTCTACCTGCGGCTTCCCGGGTGGGCCCGGGCCTCGTGGGTCCTATTGTCTCTTAGTACATGCACTAGGGCCAACACGTTGTCCACTCGAACCTTCATAACTTTCAATCCTGGAATATGATGGAGGCATGCTATACCTTTTTGGAAAGCCCTTGACGAGAGCTACACAATACATGGGATTTGATATTTTATTAATCCAGGAAGATGGGTCCATGACAAGATCTTTGAGACTTCGCAGTCCATCCGTTGAGCTGCCTTGTGCTATTTTCACTCGGGATTGTTGTTATGGTTTTGCATGACTTCTTTTGTAGTGATTTTGGCTGAATTGATGTTGAGTTGGCAAAATTACTATTTTACCCCTCTCGGGTTGGTTCCGGGCTTGATGCAGTTGTAGATATCTTTTTTCTCAGGGTTGTCCCCGAGATTGGACTGATGTTGACTTTTGACAGTCCTCAGGGTTATCTCTAAGGTTGGTTTAATGTTGCCTTTTGTCAGTCCCCAAGGTTGTCTCCTAGGTTTGACTTGTTCTTTCGGGGTTATCTCTGGGGCTGGATTTGATCTCCCAGGGTTGTCTAATGGGCTGTATTTGATCTTCCGTGGTTATCTCCGGGGCTAAATTTGATCTGTCGGGGTTATCTCCGGGGCTTGATTTAATCTTCTGGGGTTATCATCGGGGCATGATTATATCTTTCGGGGTTTTCTCCGGGGCTGGATTTGATCATTTAACTTCCATGGTTATCTCTAGAAGATAAAAGATGATTATGCCCTCCTGCATGGTTAGTAACAGGAATGTAGAATTTTGAGTGTCTACATATGTCCCTATTTATCATGTTTATGCAATGTAATGGCATGAACAGGATAAATATTAATAGACACTTGAAATATGACAAGAATAAATGATGTTATGAAATACGGTATGATGTTATTGATGCTGCATGTTTTTGGTTAGAATTATTTTCAATGGGATTCTATCACTGATTGCTCCCGCCATTTCTACTGGGGATGGAATCGTCAATGATGGTCTCCATTGAACCTCTTTGATGTCTACTCGAACAGTAGTTTATAAAGCTTTCATCACCGGATCTTTCTCGATGCTACATTGGATTGACTCCAACGGCTTGAAATGTTCATCAGTGCTATTAAGACATATTCGACAACATGTTTGTAGAGATGTTTTCAAAGTCCCTGTTGTGGAGGTTTTCCTATGGCTAAGACCATTGCATTCTGACATTGAGGTTGTCACCAACGTTCTTTATCTTTTAGATGTGCTTCCTGACTTCACTTCTGCCAGAGATGTTCTTTTCTTTTGTGAGTGACACTCTGGGGATTATTGATGTTTATCTTGATAATAGCTTGGCTTGGTTGCCATCATTAGATTATTCCTACCGTAATGCTGGGATTGTCACCACCGCCCAAGCTTTTTATCAGGTTGATTCCGATAGCTCCACTGGAGATAGAATTTTTACTATTTGTTTTCACAGCCTCCTCACAATACCAACTCGAATGGTAGTTTTGTAACGTTTCCCATCACCGAATTTCCTCGATGCCTACTTAAATAGTAGTTTACAACGGTCTGGAAATCACCGAGCCTTCGCAGTGCCTCGACTGGGGATTTGTATAACAAATTCCATCATATATACTCCCTGATGCTACGCTAGAGTTTTCGCCAACGATTTACATTGCCAATCATTCTGAACTTCGTTGAAGTAGCTTTCAACGACTTACATCACCAGACCTTCTCGATGCTAAGTTGGAGTTGTCACCAACGGTTCGCAATGTCAGACATTCTGACCTTCGTTGAAGTATTTTTCAACGGCTTATATTACCGAACCATTCCCGATGCTACGCTGGAGTTGTCGCCAACGGTTTGAAATGTCAGAAATTCTGACCTTCGTTGAAGTAGTTTTCAAAGGCTTACATTACCGGACCATTCCCAATGCCATGTTGGAGTTGTCGCCAACGATTTGTAATGTCAGACATTCTGACCTTCGTTGAAGTATTTTTCAACGGCTTAAATCACCAGACCATTCCCGGTGCTACGCTAGAGTTATCGCCAACAGTTTGCAATGTCAGACATTTTGATATCTCTACTGGGGATATCTTTCTGACAAATTATACCCATAAACGAATCTGGACATTTTGATGTATTCGAGACCCATGGTTTATGACACCGAACCTTCCCGATGGGCTGTCTTCAATAACCTCTATCATCAACTTTTTGAACCCCACATCTGGGGTAATACTAATGACTTACATGTAGATCAGAAGCTTGATATCTTAATCCAAGATTTTAGGTCCTTTCCACTCAATCGCATAGCACCTTTTTCCCTGATTTGACTTTTTAGCTTCCGGGAACTCCGTTGTAACTCAAATTTGATCGAGCCAGGGTGGGGGGGGGGGGACCACCCTTGGTGGCCACAGGTAGACCTACGGCTGTAACGAGTTGACTCGCAACTCCCCTTAGGTATATTTACTTCCTCCCTTCTCTTTCACAAGTCATTTTCAAGTTAAACACAATAGAAAATCCAAAATTTTCTTTTTAGATTTACTAATTTTGGGTTATTTTTTGCAAAATCCATCATGGTTATACAAACGTTCTGTACTATTCCGGTAACGTTTACATGTTTTCTTTTCAAGTTTTGACCGTTAGAATGTTAAATTTCATATAAAATGCTTCTAAACACAATGTAATGAATATGCATGATCATATGACTTGATAAAAATTATTCAGCTTAGTAAATGTTCATAATTTACTATGCTGAACATATTGATGTGAAAAAAACTGATTTTTTGATAAGTAGGTTTTATACCTACTTATCTGGTATCTGTTACTTGAATTAGTTGCTTAAACTCATGTTTCTTAGTTACTTTTCATGCATTTTGTGTTTATTTTGTAGATTATATATATGGGAGCTGTGTGAGCGACTATTGGTATGAAATCGCAAATAATTGGTATGAAATCGCAAAGAAAAGCAATCCGGACATCATTTTGGCTTTCATTTTTATTTCATTTTCTTGGCTTGGAACTTGGATTATATTGTAGAGCTTCTTCTTATCTTTCTGGAACATCTTGAATCATTCCAATCGAAGTTCGTATGCAAGAGTTATGACCTTTGTACAAACGGACGTTGAACTTCACTGTTTTGGGTGGCCATTTGCATAGCAGTATTTTCCAACCCAATTTTGACCTTCATCCGTCTGTTATTTTTCAAAACACAATGAATAAACGTTGTATAACTCGTCGATATATTCGATTTGATAGGTGGCACGCCTCGTAACTCTTCCCGGATCAAACGTTGTGGCTCTTTTACCAAAGGACACTGCAGTAGAAGTCATTTTTTTATCAGAATTTGAGTTCAAGAAGGATTGGTTTGAGCGGATTGACTCAAGGACTTCCAAGAGGACTTAAAGACATATAAAGAGGCATATAAAAGTAGGAGAATCACAAGGATTAGAGGGAAAGAGAGGATTCCATTAGATTAGATTATAGTAGATTAGGACGCAAACCCTAGTTCTAATGAGTTTTGGAGAATTAAGAGACTTGGAGACCATTGAAGATCAAGAGCAGAAGCTTGAGGAAGATGGAGATTTGCTGACAACAAATTTATTCTTCACTCTAATCTTATTCTTATTTTTAATATGTATTCAAGTGTGGATTCTTAGTTTTAATTCAATAAACTAATTCTTTGTTTGAGTTTACAATAGATCTTATTGTGTAGTTTATTTTAATATGCTTCACTATCAATTATTATGTTCTATTGTGAGGATTGTCTATTGTGATTTGGACTTAATTGTTTAATTGATTGGCCATCAATTACCGTGATAATAATGTGAACTCGAGAGATGAAGTATAGATTTAGATCTGATCATGATAGCGTGTGTTTATGATTTCTGCATAGATGGAATTCATGATTTGTGTTTAGGATAGAGACATGCCTTTACGCCATATGTAATCTTATAGAGAACTTGTGCTTTAAATCCTTTTTAATTGTAATTCAAATAGAGATATAGTGGATTAGTTAATTAGGGTGTCTTGCTTAATTCTATCATCTGTGGATTTAAGTGAGTATGTGTATTATGCATCGAGAGGTGGTTTTATCTGCTTTAGTGTTCTTGATTAACAATTCAGGATAGAGAATAATGGATGAGAAGTGTGTTAACTTAAATGAAGTAACAAGTGAAGTTGTGATTTTAAATCTCCGTAATCTTCATTTAACTAGTGGAATTTAATAGTAGTTTAATTATATAATTTGAAATTAATTCATTTAAATAAGATTGAGTTGGTTAGGGGTTAGTACTTGGTGATTTTTATTAAACAATTCCTTGTGGGAACGATACTCTACTTACACTTTATTACTTGTTGACCACATATACTTGCGTGTTGTGCATAACTTGATTTTACCAAACAAGTTTTTGGCGC
Organism: Panax ginseng; assembly: GCA_020205605.1. Taxonomy (NCBI): domain Eukaryota; kingdom Viridiplantae; phylum Streptophyta; class Magnoliopsida; order Apiales; family Araliaceae; genus Panax; species Panax ginseng. The sequence goes on along the minus strand of CM035143.1, from coordinate 59,263,817 downwards.
CGTTACTGGGGAATTAGTTTAATATTTTTTTGCCAATATTAGCTTCAATCAAATTAGTCTTAATTTAAATATTTTTTTATTTTATTATCTTCCTATTTTTATCTCGTTTCAGGTACCATGGGCTGATGCAATTATCTAAGGCCATATTCGAGTATGACTCAACCAAGGGACACAAGGATTGATGGACTTAATACATCTTCTACAATATTAGCACAGATTGAAGAGCTTTCGAAGACGTTGGAGGTTATCGGAGGCCAACGAAGTCGAAGGATGGCAGTTACATGTGATTATTGTGCTAGCCATCATGCAAGTCATCAATGCACCATCAGTTTTGAACCGGTACCATATAGTGGTGATTACCTTAACAACTATGTTGAGCCTAGCTATCACTAAGATTAGGGGTATCACCCGGATAATTCAGGGAGCTACATTTATGATGACCAATATTACTCTCCAAATCCATCATACACACCAAAATTTTCATGTCCACCTCCATTACCACAAGAAGAAAAGCCAAATCCGATGGATGTAATATTGAAGGGCATAGAAGACCTAGAGGAGATGAGGATTTTCTAAGAGCTGTCAACCCAAAATTTTAATAATCAGATGGAACAACTCGTCACTACCTCAAGCAATGGTCCTCAATACATGGCTTCCGGGACTGAAATAGAAAATTCAAGGCTGGGGGAATTATTGTCCAAGATCATAGCAAACTAAGAGGAGAGGATGATGAGTCTAGAAATATCGAGCCATAATATTCAGCACCAGATGGAACAACTCATCACCACTTCAACCCATGGTCCTCAATACATGGATTCCAAAATTAAGACAAATAATTCAAGGGTGGTGGAATTGTTGTCCAAATTTGTAGCATAAAATGAGGAGAGGAAGATTAATCAAGAGCGGTCAATTCAGAATATTCAGAATAAGATAGATCAAATGTTTAAAGCCTTGAACAATTTTCCTCGATATAATAGATGTTATGACATGGATTCCGTGATTGACTAAGTGCCCGAACCAAATCTACAACTCGATGTGACACGAGATGTTGAAAAAGAGGAGACAATTTGGGATAAGGAAAATAAGGTAGGTGAAGAACTAAATATGAGTACCAACGATGATGAGCCGATGTTATTTATGCCTCAAATGCCTTCTCCACCAAAGTTCAAGGATCCGATTAGATTTGCAAAACCGTGCCCGCTTGGCAGTCATGTCGTCGGCAAGGCTCTTTATGACATGAGAGCTAGTACAAATGTGAAGCCATGGTGGGATGAGGAGGAGAAGATAGAAGAAGAGCCCGTTGTGCTTTCCAAGCCTCAAAGCCCCAATCAAATCATAGACTCAACGTACAGAAAAGCACCTAGTTATTCAACATTCTCAATTGGGTACTTATTTAAACAAAGCATGCTAGGTGACTTTAATTCGATAGCCATCACAAATGGGAACCTACCAAAAGTTACATTATTTCCGATGGATGGAGGATTCCTCAACTATCGAAGAGAAATTGGATAGCGTTGACCAGACAAAGTCAGGCTGAAAGACTGTAATTCAAGTGCTAACTGGGAGGCAACCCATGAATTTTTATATTTATATGCTTTACTAGTTTATTTAGTAGATATGAATTAATTTGCTTATTAAGTTCTCTTACCAATCCAAAGTGCTATTTTAATCCATGTTGTCTCTCTTCATTACAGGTATTGGAGGTTCAATGGACATGCAAAAGATTATGAAAAGGTTATTCAAGTCAAATTCAAGTGTGCTGCCCAATTTGTTCCATGTGCCTAACCTATTCTCCAAACTTAGCGGACAATGAGGAGGATTGTTATATTTTCAGGGAAGTCCTCTGTTTAACTTTTTTCTATTTCAGCCATTGAGGACAATGTCCAGTTTAGGTTTGGGGGCATTTTAGTGTCGTATTTCATATAGTTAGTTACTTACATTGTAGTTCGTATAGTCACATTTAGTTTTTGTATTTAGTTTCTTAAATAAAATGAAAAATTGAAAATGTTCAAAAATAGTAGTTAGTTTACTATGTTTATATAGCATTTAGTACATCTTGCATGAGTCCAGCTGTTTGATATTTACAGTTTGTTTTGGCTAATTATGAGATTTGAATTGGGTAGACAAGTATAGTACTGACTATTAGAGCTTTGATGTGATTTCTTGTTATGAATTGAGTCTTTTTCTATTAGAAACTGCTATAATAAGGATAACACAGTAAAAACAACTTATTGATTGATTGAGTTTAAATTGATACATAATGGGACTCTAAAGGATAATGCTAGTTTGAATGAAAGAATGACAAAAATAAGTAGTGATGGCTAAAGTTAGACAAGAACCTAAGTTGGGGGAATATTTGGGGTATATAAGCTATATATATATATATATATATATATATATATATATATATATATATATATATATAAAGAAAAAAAAGTATGAATAAACACCGTGGCGTGCTTGTCTAGTTTTATGGTCTTTGTTACTTGAGTAAGTAAGTCCAAGGGGATTGTCTTTACACCTAGCGCCCTAAGGTCTTAATGGTCTGGGAGTCATTGGTCGAAAACTCGTTAAGGTAGCATTGAAAAGCTTAAGGGAATAAGACATTGCATAGCTATGTGTATATAAACCAATAGAAAAAAATGAATAAAACATAAAATAAGAGCAAAAAGCCCCCGTAGATGAAAAATAAAGCATAAGTATTCCATGTTGACCCTCGATATTAGTAATTGTTTGATTTTAGTTGGATCTAGTTTGTTTTGGATTTCTGGAGTTTACAATGTATGATGCCTTCGAAGAGACTTGTTATGTGTTAAATTTGATTTTACATTAGTTAGCATTGATGTTGAGCACACACGCACTATATTAGTGATAACAATCTACGATTTGATGATTGATTAGGAAATTACTGACGAGTTTAGATATGATGTATTATCATGTTTACTTCATTTCTTGAAGGTCGGTTGAATAGACTTGTTTCTGTTATTACTGCTGGATTTGTAGGTATGTAGATTAGTTGCATTGCATAGCTTTGTTGTTTTGTGTTTTTGCTTGAGGACAAGCAAATGTTTAAGTTTGGGGGTATTTGATAAGTAGGTTTTATAACTACTTATCCGGTATCTATTACTTGAATTAGTTGCTTAAACTCATGTTTCTTAGTTAGTTTTCATGCATTTTGTGTTCATTTTGTAGATTATATGCTTGGGAGCTGTGTGAGCGACTATTGGTATGAAATCGCAAAGAATTGGTATAAAATCGCAAAGAAAAGCAATTCAGACATCGTTTGGGCTTTCATGTTTATTCCATGTTCTTGGCTTGAAACTTGGATTATATTGTAGAGCTTCTTCTTAGCTTTTCAGAATATCTTGAATCATTCCAATCGGAGTTCGGATGCCAGAGTTATGACCTTTGTACCAATGGACGATGAACTTCACTATTGTAGATGACCATTTGCATAGTAGTCACTTACAACCCAACGTCGACCTTCATCTATTTGTTATATCTCAAACCTTACAGAATGAAAATTGTAGAGCTCGTCGAGATCTTCGATTTGATTGGTGGAAGGCCTCGTAACTCTTCCCGGATTAAAAGTTATGGTCGTTTTACCAGAGGACACTGCAGTAGAAAAAGGACCCATGGCAAGGATGAGAAGTACAAGATGAAAAATAGTAGGTATGCCCGGTAAAGTGAGCCTAGTTAGTGAAAAAAAACCCGGCAAAAGGGCGGTGTCTGTATGAAAAGTTGTTTTTTCAGAACTTGAGTTCAAGAAGGATTGGTTCGAGTAGATTGACTCAAGCACTTCAAGGAGAACTTAAAGACATTAAAGAGGCATATAAAAATCGGAGAATCACAAGGATTAGAGGGAAAGAGAGGATTCCATTAGATTAGATTATAGTAGATTAGGACCAAAACCCTAGTTCTAATGAGTTTTGGAGAATGAAGCGACTTTGAGACCATTGAAGATCAAGAGTAGGAGCTTGAGGAAGATGGAGATTTGCTGACAATAGATTTATTCTTCACTCTAATCTTATTCTTATCTTTTAATGTGTATTCAAGGGTGGATTCTTAGTTTTATTTCAATGAACTAATTCTTTGTTTGAGATTACAATGGATCTTATTGTGTAGTTTATTTTAATATGCTTCGCTATCAATTATTATGTTCTATTGTGAGGATTGTCTATTGTGATTTGGACTTAATTGTTTAACTGATTGGCCATCAATTACTATGATAATCTATATGAACTCAAGAGATGAAGTATAGACCTAGATCTGATCATGATAGCATGCGTTTGTGATTTCTCAATAGATGGAATTCATTATTCATGTTTAGGATAAAGATATGTCTTTACGCCATATGTAATCTTATAGAGAACTTGTGCTTTAAATCCTTTTTATTTGTAATTCACATAGAGATATAGTGGATTAGTTAATTAGGGTGTCTTGCTTAATTCTATCATCTGTGAATTTAAGTGAGTAAGAGTATTATGCATCGAGAGGTAGTTTTATCTACTTTAGTGTTCTTGATTAACAATTCAGGATAGAGAATAATTGATGAGAAATGTGTTAACTTAAATGAAGCAACAAGTGAAGTTGTGATTTTAAATCTCCATAATCTTAATTTAACTATTGTAATTTAATAGTTGTTTAATTATATAATTTGAAATTCATTCGTTTAAATAAGATTGAGTTGGTTACGGGTTAGTACTTGGTGATTTTTATTAAACAATTCCTCATGGGAACGATACTCTACTTACACTTTATTACTTGTTGACCACGTATACTTGCGTGTTGTGCGTAACTAGATTTTACCCAACACTTTTTAGACAGTCATTGGACACCTTGTTTTGCTAGTTTATTCATCTTATTTGAGGATAAATGAGAATAGGTTTTCGAATCAAGCACTCATGGTAATTTGGCTTTAATGGTGGAATTAATTTTGATGTTTTTTTTATGCATATGAGATGTCATGATTTTGGGTTTGTGTGCTACTGAATGGCCACCTGGTTATGCCTATGTGCATATGGACAGTCCATTTTACAAAGGAGACTGGAGAAATTTTTTCACGAGTCTGGGCATTTAATGAACATGAAATTTTAACTCTACTGTGGATGTATGTTAACACAATGCATGTAATAAGACTTAGATTATGCATGAAGCAATGATTTGAATTTAATGAGCTTTAAGTTTAGAACTTACGTCACCCTTTTTGAGGTGTTTTGGAGACTTTGCTCTGATTATGGATCCAAACCAGCCGAGTAGCTCTCGTAGGGCTTTCAAAAGTGTGAGGAGGAGAGCTTTTGATGTTCCTCAGCCTCGTCTAGTTCGACAACCTCGTTGGTTAACTGAGTCAGTTATTTGCCCTATCTGGGTTGAGAGACTGGATGTTGTGGACGAGGAGGAGGATGTTCCTATTGTGGACCCTGTTCCTTCTTCTTCAATTCCCCGCCGAGAGCTTCCAGCTATTAACATGACGATTCCAGATCTTCTGGATGATTTGAGTCGTCATCCCTCGATCTATCTTCATACGAATGAGGTAATAGTTGTTTCCATCTTTTTTTCTAACTTTTGGGTCAAGGGTTTTGATCTTGATTTATAATTTGATGCAAGTTCTCAGCTTTACTCAGCCTAGGGGGAACTAGTTTTGCATTCACTCTTTGTACCAGACCCTTTATCTTGAGTACCGGGAGATCGTCAATTCCGGGGCTTTGAGGCTATCTTTTTTATTCCTCCCCGTCGTTTCCTCTTGGGTTATCTGAGGGTTTGGTCTGAGCGCTGGTACCGCCAGACCCAGTCTCTCCATTTGCTTGATTGTGAGGTGATGATGAGACCGACAGATTGGCGGTTCATCACTGGGTTGGAGTTTATAGGGGCGCCAGTGCCTTTGGTGATTGACATTTCCCTTTTGGGAGTTCTGACCACGACCCTCAAGGTTTGGACTATTCGTTCTAGGCCCTTGAGTTTGAATGCCATGAGTGTGGCTCATAATGAGCCTTTGCCTGAGGATCTAAGGGCTAGAGATTGCATTCTTCGGTGATTGTTCATGATCATCATCAGGGGTTATTTCCTAGCGAAAAACTCCTCGACGATTTCTTTCGCTTTAGTTAGCGCCACTCGTGATGTGGACCGTATCAGAGACATTGATTGGGGCTCATACAACTTTGCCTACTTCCTTAGAGGGATGCGCCTACCCATTTTTTCTGGTGAATATTTTCTCTTTATCTTTTATTTTCCCTCACTCGGGTTGTGAGTTTTCATGATTGAAGATATTTGATCTTTGCATTTTTAGTTTTGGGTCTATGAGAGGCTTCCCTGTCTTCATCTCGTTACTACATTAGGTCTGGAAACCTATCCACGGGGACGACGATGTCATTACTCCACTCTTGTAGAGGTTCCTGTAGCCGAGGGATTTACCCATTCTTATTTACAGTTGGAGTTGTTGACAACCGATGTCATCACGTGGGTTCCCTACTCCGAGGACCATTTGACAATAGGCTTTGAGGGTTGCTTTATGACTGGGGTCGAGTATGTATTATCCACCCGTCGAATTCATCTCCTGACTGATGGAGGCTGGGAGCTATATGTAGGAGAGCGTGCTATGAGGAGTACCACATGGGAGATTCACATTTCGTTCTTTCCTCCTGCTAGGCGACATTAACCTTTATCCCAGCCGATCACCGAGATTCCCCTGATGGGTTTAGATGGATTCATTTTATCAGAGGGCCCTTTTACCGAGGAGGCTTTCTACTGCTGGTGGTTCCTTCGCACTATCGGAACTCAGACCCGCGCCACACAGTTTATGAGGGATATGGTTCTTGGGTCTGTTATGATGATAGACTGGATTTCCTGCGTCTGATTGCCCACTTATTTGAAAAAAATTGACGGTTTCACCCAAAGGTTGGACCGGGCACATTTTGGCAGAGATTCATCAAAGGCAAATTTTTTGATTCGTCCAGCTCCAGTGCTGACTCTTCAGGTGGCCCATATTCTGATATCTCTACCAGTGTAGATCCCCATTTGTATCGACTTGACATCCCTTCTGGTAGAGATTCGGTGACTGTTGGTCAGAAAACTGATCACTAAACACGCGCAAGTATACGCGGTCTAACAAGTATTACAGTGATAAGGAAAGTGTCGAACCCACAATGAACTAACACTAATATTTACCAAATACCGACTTTGTATCGCTAAAGTCTTATTCCAACAGCAGACTATTAGGAGTGTGGTTAATCTAGATAACTAATTAGCAAAACAAGTAAATGGATAACGAATGGTAATCGAAGGAATTACAAGCTAAGGTCATAACTTCACCCCACACAAGCATTCTGTCGAACATCTGGCGTGATATGCTTCATCAAACTTCCTACCCTTCTCTCTTTGGTCTTAATGGTCACGACAACTTGTCGACCGAGAACACACATGTGCTCATACGCCTCTGTCGAGGTATGCACAAACATATCTGTTAGGTTTGTAATATGCATGAATGCAATCAAATTGCACAAAATAAGCGGAAACATGAAAAATTAGAGTTTTAAATTTTTACAAATCATATACCCGGATCATCCTTTATGCATAATTATTAATTAAACGAAAATATGATGTGATAACCCAGGATTTCGCATAATCCGAATTTTACGAATATTTTTTTTTATATTTAATATTAATATTGACTATTAATTTTGTGCAGAGTATCTGTGATACGAGTCTCGAGATGTGGTAAATTTTTGTATTGACTGAGAAAATAAGAGTAGAGTTGTGCTTAATAGATTTAGAAACCCTAACCCTAGTTACGGATAGGGATTCAATAGAAAAAATAATTTAAATAATTATATTAATGAGTACGTGTTTGTACTATTTAGAATTATTGATCAATGATTGATCGGGTAGGGTACAAAATTTGTAAACCCTAATAAGAGATTAGAAACCCTAACGCGTAGTTAGGAACCCTAATCGAAAGCCGGAAAACCCTAATTTTAAATTCGGGAATCCTAAACCCTAATTAGGAAACCCTAATCCTAATTAGCAAGCCTAAAGTGATTAGTAAATGTTAATATAATTAGAAAACCCTAATTATACTTTAGAAATATTAATTTCTATTTAAAATCTTAATTATATTTTTGAAATCTTAATTTTGTATTTTAAAACCCTAATTAGAAAATCCTAGCAAATTGATGATGTAAAACCTAAGGGTTTGGATAAAAGTCTAGTATGCCATTAAAATTAAAATGCAAAGGTCCAAAATACCCTTTTTACATTCTTTAATGATTTAACTTGTAAATCTTTCCAAAATAAGAGTGGGTGACCAACTAAAGCCTAGCCTTTGACTTAAATCTCCAGCAATATCAGTTCAATGTATCAGCCATTGCATTATATCATCATATATAAGAGAATAGAGAGAGAAAGTCATCAAAAGTTGGTCATTTTTCACCCAAGCTCTCAACAACTCTCTCTCACCAAACCTTCGAATTTGCTAAGTATTTCAGTCACAAAATACCTCTCTAAAACACCATTATCAGCTAAGGAGATCCAAGATCAAAGCTTTGTATTAGAAATGTATAACCCTAAAATCTACTTTTGATCTTGTATGCTAAGATAGAATACTTGTTTATGTGTTTATATTTATGCTAGAAGATGTTTCATGATGATATATGATGATCTATCATAGATCCATAGCATCAAAGTGCTTAAAAAATGAAGTTTTCAAAATCTGTCCAAGAACTCAAAAAGTAGTCTAACAACCATATGTCAGTGACCACAGATCTTTCTCTGTTATTGTTTTGAGTTGTTTTATGCTTTGGATCTGTAGTCTGACATGAGGACTGTAATCTGGAAGTGGAATCATAGCCATTCTATATCCAGATTGCAAGTTATTTAAGGTCAAAGTCGGTTGACCAACCATGACCAAGCGATTTCTGGGTAACCCAGAAATCCTTAGGCAGCGTGTGACAACGTTTTCAAGATCCCAGATCTGTTAGGTTTTATGAGTTTTGATGTTGTTGTTGTAACAAGTTTGTAGCCTGTTATATAGACTTTAGATCCATGGCTTTAGATCATTTAAATCATCAATAGATTGAACGTAGTGAGTGGTCAAACCAGGCCACTCGGTCACGGTTTGATTTTCTGAAAAACTCAGAAACAGTTTGAACAAAGTTTCTGACAAGGTTTGACCAAGTCATAACTTGTGATTGTGTTATAGTTGGACTGATCTGTTGTTATATATATGTTCTATGACATGGGAACTAAACGTTTGGACCATGAGAACACTTAAATAATAACCGGGACATAAGATTAATCGAGCATGAAACCGAATTACTCGAAGCTGCTCGGGTTTCGGAAAACCTGTAACGTCTCCGACGATTACTTTGAATGGCGTAACTTCATGATATGATGTTGTATGACCAAGTTGATGATTGATTCGTGTAGTGTTACATATACACTACATAATCAATGTTTAAACAAGCCCAGAACATGTAAAAACAAGGAATTACAAGCGGTCAAACGAGCAACCTTGAACACTGACTTGTCAGTTTTCTTGAGGCCAAGAACACCTAAGACAACAGAAAGTGTCGCTATAGGCTATATAGCGACGATTTAATTAACTTTATTTTCTGATTTTCTAGAAATTAATTAAAAATAGAAATAACTTCTAAACAAATTACAAAAATGGTTTTAAAAATTATTTTAAATTATGAAAAATAACTTTTAATAATTTTAGATAATTTTTATTAATATTTATAATTATTTGAATATTAATGATATTTAATTAATTTAATTAGATTATTAAATAAATTAGAGAAAAATGATTTTAATATTATAAAAATCATTTTAAATAAGAATAAAGTGTTTTAAAATATTTAGATTTATAAAATGTAACTTTTAATATTTTGAGTAATTTTCATTAATAAATTAATATTAATGATAATAGATTTATTTAATTTTATATTAAATAAATTAATTAAAAATGGTTTTATTGATTTAAAAATCATTTAAAAATGAGAAAAATATTTTTAAAATGTTTTAGATATAATTAATGACTTTTAATATTTTGATAATAATTTCATTAATATTTAAATATTAATGTTGATGATTTAAAATGATTTTTATTATTTTAAAAATCATTTCAAATAGAATATTGATAATTTAAAAATATTTGAAGTTATTAACAATAATTTTAATATTTTGACAAGTATGTCATTAATATTTTAATATTATTAAATATTAATGATAATTGAATTAATTAGTATTTAAATCATTTAAAAATGATTACGGTGTTTGAAAAATTATTATAAATTATAATAATTATTAGAAAATTATTAAAAGCTTCCGAAAAATATTATAAATGATATATGACTTATATAAAATAATATTTGAGCTTTGAGATCGAGTTTAAGTGATAATAAATGTGTTAATTGTCGGATAGGGTGACTAGAACACCGAGAATAGACCGAAGTCCAACCAGACCGAACTAGTTAGACTTAATAAGTGTTTATATCGGTTATAACCACTGATGTGACTATGTGGTAATGTGCCTAGGAGACAGACTGACTGTAAATTATAGTGTTATGTGTTGTGATTACTTGTTCTAATTGTGAGACCGATATTGTGATTATAGGTCCTGTGAACGTAGATAAGTTTATTGTGTAGCAGTAATCAACGCGGAAGGCAAGTTTCATAACTCAACCTTGAGTTATATCTGTTTAAATAATATGGTGGCTAATTATTGTTGATTAGACCACGTCAAATAATTTATTGTTGATTATTCGCAGTTAGTGCATGTTTATTAATTCAAATTGAATTAGTGATTCTAAGAATATACTTGTAGAATAATTGTTGTTGGATATTCACATCCGTAGAAGTTATTATTGATTTCAAATAGTACATTTAAATTATGTCTATTGTTTAATCGTATTGAAACCTGTCTTAGCTAATTATTCTGGCAAGACGAACATTTGTTAAAACTTGATAGGTTTGAGAAGAAAAGAGAAGTGATTAGATATTGAAATCATTTTATTTCGTTGTTAATACAACTTTTGTTTGTAAGACTGAGAAGAACAACCTTTTTATATAAAAGGGAAACCTTTTGGTCATATATTTGGCTATTGCGCGCGTTTTGAGTATTATGCATAATATACGGTACAAGGAGTTGGCCGCTCTAAGTACTTGCAGAGAGGTATAATTTAATCTTTATGGTTATCTGACACACCTTGGTATATCAAAGTTCAATCTTTGATAATTACTCGAGAAGAGAAGTTCAAGATCCAATGGATCGCTCAGCATAAATCTGGAAAACATTCCATTTTGTTATTGCGTAGAATTGACTCTTGATTATTCAATAGAATATCGTAGAAACTTTGAAAGCGTTGTACTCTTTTATTTATCAGATTATTGTGTCGCATAGAATGCGAGAAGACTTGTCAGTTATTAAAGATTTGTTAAGCTATTTCAAAGTTCCTCGAACTTTGGTGTTATTATATCAAATTAGATAATCTGTTATTCCTGATTCTTATACATTTATTGTATGTCTTTACTTGCGGGGCAAATCTGTTGCTCACCCTTGCTAAATAAAACATTTCAGCTAGGTAAGAAGAGGCCAATGGGTCTAAGAAGAACAAAGGCAAAGGCAAAATACTGGAGTAGTTATAATGAACTTATTATTATGTTATATTTGTAATCCCTTTTTATATATCTAAAGGGTAAGTTTGTAATGTTAAGGTTAGATGACCTGGGATGATGTTGTATGATGTTGTTAACCTATTAATTAATGATATGTAAGTTTATATTTTTCAATGAATGGGTAGTTAGATGTTATTATATTGTGGATCGTGAGCACCAAACTCAGGTGGGGGGGGGGGGGGTCAAGTAACCCGGATTTGGGGTGTCACAGGTTGGTATCAAAGATGTAGGTTATAAACCTTAAGTGGGGTGGGGAAAACCCTAGGATTATAACCATAAACGAGAGATAGAGAATACTCATTTAGAGTACTAAGTGAGAGATTGATAAATTGCATCAATAGAAAGATATGTGGACACATAGTGTGAGAAGGTCGTACTGGTGAAGTACTAACCAAGTTGTTTAAACAGATTGTAGGATGTCTGGAGAAGATGAAATGAGTGCGGAGATGCTAGCGGTTTGTTGCACAGATGCCGATGAGCCGAGGTGCCGGTATAAGTTTAATCGATTGAGAAGGTGGGAGAAGATGAACCTATGATTAATCTGGGGAGTGATCATGACGATTATCCCGAGATGTATCTGAGTGGTGACGAGGAGGCAGAGTCCTAAGAAGCTAAGGTGGAGAAAGAGAATAAGATCAAAGTTGGAGAACAATATCAACTATCGGCAGAAGTACAAGAACTCCGGAGTAAAGTGTTTTTCTTAGAGGAGTTGTGGAAGACAGAGCGAGCGTTACGCGAAATGACTGAAGAATGGAACGAGTTGAAGGTGCAGGTGGAAAGGATGAAGACTGAAGGTGGTGGATCGTCTGAAGGAACAATCAAGCAGCATAAAGACAAGAATAAGCGAAAGAGGGACAACAACAACCCTAATTCTGAAAAGTCAAACCCGAAGAAGAAGAAAGTCTGTAACAAGTGTGGAAAGACTCACATAGGAGAATGTATGATGTGGAAGAACGTGTGCTTCAACTATAAACAAGAAGGACATATTTCCCTACATTGTCCTAAGCCGAATATGAGGAAGTGTTATTCATGTGGGAGAATGGGTCACGGATTCAACAAGTGTCCCAGCAAGAAGAAGACTGGTGAAGGGAGTGGGCGATAGACAACTTAGAGATAAGCGCTAGTATCTTTTAGTAGTAGGTTATGATATTAACGGTTGTAATATCGAGAACGATGTGTGAACATATGTAAATATAAATATGTTTGTATGAATGAAATCTTTATTTTTTTATATGAATATAAGATTAAGATTAATTTGTGTGTTCTTAAAACTCATACTTATGGTAAGTTAATGACTCATAATTATACGAAATGTTTTGAACCCCTTAGCGAATGGACGCCAAAGGTCTGACTAGGATAAGTTCATACACTCATATAATTGTGGCAAGTTCCTGAACTCATAAGTGTGGTAAGTTTGACGAACTGGGAATAGTTATGTGAAAATGGAAAATGACAACTTTTTGTGTAAAGTTGGAGAATTGCATCCTTTTGTGTAAAGTTGTGCTGTTAATCCTAATATTATTTAAAAAGGGATAGTAATATGTGTTAAGTACTAAATGTGCTATGAGCTATTTGAATAAATAAGCGATTATATGAGAATTATGTGTTGAATTCTTATTATGTTAAGAATTTGTGTAGAGAAAGAGAATTAATGTAAGATTTTTATTCAGATCATGCCGCCTAGACGACAGAATTGAAATCAAAGAAAAGAGAAATCAGTGAATAATGAAGGAGGTCAAGCTAACCCGATGCAAAACTTTGCAAATATGATAGCCGAAGCTATGGGGAATAGAGCTCCAGCAGTAAGACGAAGAGCGAGCGAACAACTATATAATAGATAGATTGGCAAATTTCAAAGACTTTAAAGCGATGGGACCGCCAGAATTCAAGGGAACCACCGATCCAATTGAAGCCCAAACTTAGGAGAAAGAAATGGAGAAAGCATTCATTATTGCGCGTGTAGCGGAAGAGCAGAAGATAACTTTTGCAACATATCTAATGAAAGGAGAAACCAATTACTGGTGGGAGACTAATCAAGCGAGAGCTGGTACAGCTATAGTAACTTGGACAAGATTCAAAGAGTTGTTCTTTGAGAACTACTTTTCGCTAAGTATGCAATCCAGGATGGAAGTCAAGTTTTTAGAACTAAAGAAGGAGAACATGTCAATTTCTGAGTATGCTGCCAAATTCAACGAGTTGGCAAGATTTGCACCTCATCAGGTGGACACAGAAGTGAGAAAAATGAGAAGATTTGAGAATAGACTGAAGCCGGGGATATTCAACAAGGTAGCAGTATTACAAATCAATACGTTCGCGACTTTGATGGAAAAAACGTTAATTGCTGAAGGAGGGAGTGAAGCTGCATCTCGATTTCATCAAGAGAAGAAGAAGATAAATGACGGAGGAAGCAGTGGTGGTAGTAATCCAAATAAGAGAAAGTGGAGTGAAAATACCCAATCGGGTAGCAAGACAGACGATAATAGGAAAGGGAGGGAGCTATGTGCAACTTGTGGAAAGAATCATTCTAGAGTTTGTTTGAAGAAGAAGGGAGTTTGTTACAACTGCGGACAAGAGGGGCACATGTCACCCAATTGCCCCAGTTCGAAGAAAATACAAGGTTGCTTTGCGTGTGGATCAACTGATCATCTAGTTCGGAATTGTCTGAAGAGAAATACGGAGAAGGAAAGTGACAACAAGGGACCCGGTAGCGGAACCTTGGCGATTCGAGGACCTGCACAGCCAGGAAGATCAATGGCCCGTACATTCAACATGACGGCATAAGATGCAGGGGTTGTCTAGGACGTGGCGACAGGTAACGATTTCGCTTAATACTTAAATTACGCGAGTAATATTGGATAAATATCGTTGTGAATTGTTTTCTTTTATAGATTTAAATCACAGGTTAGAATATGAAACACGAATGAATATTGTGTTAATATAATAAATTGATGATACAACTTTAAAAGATTGTAGAGAATAAGAAAGCGGTGATTCCGAGGATATAATCCTTTTAAGGAGTGGTGAATGTGATAACATGGGATTTCAAATAATCCAAATTTTATGAATAATTTAATTATTTATTTAATATTGATATTGACTATTAATATTGTGCTGAGTACCTATGATACGAGTCTCGAGATGTGCTCAATTTGTGTATTGACTGAGAAAATAAGAGTAGATTTGTGCTTAACAGATTTAGAAACCCTAACCCTAGTTACGGATAAGGATTCGATAGAAAATATAATTAAAATAATTATATTAATGAGTACGTGTTTGTACTATTTAGAATTATTGATCAATGATTGATCGGGTATGGTACAAAATTTGTAAACCCTAATAAGGGATTGGAAACCCTAATCTCAAGATTAGAAACCCTAACGTGTAGTTAGGAACCCTAATCGAATTAAAGTCGGGAAACCCTAATTTTAAATTTTGAAATCCTAAACCCTAATTAGGAAACCCTAATCCTAATTAGCAAGCCTAAAGTGATTAGTAAATGTTAATATAATTAGGAAACCCTAATTATACTTTAGAAATATTAATTTATATTTAAAACCTTAATTATATTTTTGAAATCTTAATTTTCTATTTTAAAACCCTAATTAGAAAATCATAGTAAATTGATGTTGTAAAACCTAAGGGTTTGGATAAAAGTCTAGTATGCCATTAAAATTAAAATGCAAAGGTCCAAAATACCCTTTTTACATTCTTTAATGAGTTAACTTGTAAATCTTTCTAAAATAAGAGTGTGTGACCAACTAATGTGACGCCCCCAAAATAGGTATACATCACCCATCTTGGGTCGCCAAATACATGGTACAAAATATAAATACAAACTTAATTATATAACAAGAGCTGAGAGTTTTTACACTTATATTGTATCATAGACAGTATCCAAACTCAAATTCAATCCTCATTACATTTATTATCACACTAAATAGTGAGGATTACTAAAACAGCCATCCCGGACCATCACTCCGTTCCCCGACTAGTCCCGACCACGTTCTCATTTCCTAAACAGAACAATGGAAGTAAAAGGGTGAGCTCAACTAGCCCAGTAAGAAATATTATGACTAAGATAATGCAGAATAAGTTGTCATTACCCTTCAACAATGTTAAACTGATAGAATATAATCGACAACAAGTTTAACTACAGCGGAATAAACAATCGATTAGAAGAGTCAAGTAGAGCATGACACTAGTACAAAGTAGTAAATAGATAACACTTAAACCACAACGTTTTTATAAAAAAAGTTATGGTATTTTTTTCCACAACGTTTTTTAACAAAACATTGTAGATAAATATAAATAAACGTTATCTATTTAAAAAGGGTATTTTTTGGTTTTAACTAGATAATGTTTTTTTTTTAAAACGTTATGTATCTAAAAAACACGGAGCTCAAAAGAAAGGCGGTTAAATGAAAACTTAAAATTAAATTTGCTTTCTTTCGAGGGTTCAAGTCCTCTATTTCCTTTCTCACTGAGTGTCTTCGTCTCTCATCTCTCTCTGTTTAGCCTCTTTTCGTTCCATCTTGAAAACAAAAGATAGGGTTTGCCTAGATTTCCTCTAACTCTCAAATATCTAGATCCATGGCAAAGACAAGCGGAGGGCATACCTTTAACACCGATCGACAGTCCGTTCAACGAAGCACAGAATATTGGGATTTTTTTGCCGAATAAGGAGAAATGGTGAGGAATGGTCACATATTGGGATATTTCCGCCGAATATGTAAGCTACTATTTCTCCGTACAAAACCGGTGTTTGTTTTCGATGGCGCTGTAGATACTAGAAATTTTCTGTACACCTATCACTGACATTGCAGGAGGACAAATTTGTCTTTTAAGAGGGAACCCTGAAAGGCAATCCATATCCATTCCTGATACTACCAGAAGTTCAGCATCAACCACGGAACACTCTGGGAGTAATAATTCAAACCTCGGAGATAACCTCGAGGCGTGCAGATCCAATACCAGAACACACACCGGAGAAGATAGATTAATCTCGGAGATAACCCCGAGGTATCCAGTCTCAGTCCCAACTATGGGAACAGCCACCAACATTGGTGATAACCCCAAGGAATTCAGTTTTGGCGATAACCCCGAAAATTCTTGTTTCAAATACAACCAGCTTTAATCTCAACGCTCACAACGAGATACTCTGTACCAACCGGAAGATAACACCGGGAGGACAGGCACACCTCAAAGATGACAATGAGGACCTTCGACAATTGCAGCAGTCCAATCTCAGCGAAGCCCTGAGCAATGTCTGTTTTATAAGCCCAATCCGGCGATAACACCGGTGAGGGGAAACATCGTCATCTCGCTAACACGATGCCACGCCACGTCGTCTCGACATTTTATACACATCTCTATGCAACGATGTCCCACAAGAATCAAGGATAACCAATCCCGAGTGACTATTGTGCGAGGTAACGAATAGAATTTGAAGCTTGAAGACCGGAGGGCATCGTCCCATCTTCAATGACTTCGTACAAACTCTAATCCTATGCCATTGTACAACTCTCGACAACGGCGGTCCAAAATAGGTCCTGTATACCTCAATCGGATGCCCGGATTGCACTTCTGAAAGTTCGAGCAGACATTATAGTGCCTGAGTTCACGTACTACGAGACGACCCAACCCAAGAAACCCGGGCCCACCCGGGTTGCCTCTGGTACACCTGTGGCTCCACCCTCTATAAATAGAGGGCCTGGGGTGGCCATTTTGAAAGAGAAAACGGCGAGGAATGTAATAACCCGAGATTTTCTATATAAAATAAATAAGAAATTTTGCGTATAAATTTTTTTTTTATTTAATGATGAGACTAAGTATCAAGTAAAGTGAACGATAAATGCGAATACATTTATTACTTGAAAAATTAGAAATAATTTTGGAATTATTAATTACCACAAATTATATGGTAATAAATTTACGTAGTAGAAATGTTTTTATTAATTATTTTCCATGAAAACATGATTGGAAATAATATATGAAGTGATAATTAGATTTATATAATAAATATTTTATTATATGAATTGTTCAGAATATTTAAGTTAATTATTTTAACTTGATTATTGATGTTGTGTACGAAGAATAAGTCAGACATGAGATCCAAACCTGGATTGGGATTGTGATCAAGAGATGAGAATAATAATATTATATTATTTATATAATGATTTTACAAAGATACCATAATTATGTCTTTGGGTATGTGTGAGACGAGATAATATTGAGCAATGACGGTCAATTAGGTCATAAAGCATATTACCATCTTGTGAAACCCTAATTATTAAACTCGGTTATGGGATATTTCGTAGTAGTTTGTGTATATGAAGTTCTTGTGAATAAAATATATCGGTACTTAGAAGAAACCCTAATTATTGTTAAACGTCGATAATTAGGACAAACCCTAATTATTATAACCCTAACTAGGTTGAAATTAGAAACCGTAACGATCGTGTTAGTAACATACACGAGATAATTAAAGAACCACTAATGGTCAATTAGAAACCCCTAATTGATGGCGTTGAGAAACCCTAATTTTAATTAATGGGTTTAATTTCGATGTTATTGTATAAGTGTTTTAATTTACCAAAGGATAGAAGTTAATTGGTAAATTATAAGAATTAAATCTTGTGATTAAATATTACATTTAATTTCCTTGTACAAGATTGCCCATACACTCTTAAACAACGCCCAACCATCACCCATAACAAATCAGAAGCAAGAATCAAGAATTTTTGGCAAAAAGGGTATAAGAACACTAAACCTAGAAATCCTTTGATTCGATGTAATTTGATGCAATTGATTGTTTAAAGTTGTGTAATAGAATGTTAATTGATGATATGGGTTGATAAATCAAAGACCCATAACATCAAAGTGCACGAATTTGAAGATTTAAGCAAGTTGGAAAAACCGAATTCTGTTATTTTTTCACCAAATGTCAGAGGCCATAACTCTTTGCTCGATCATGAGTTTTGTTCTTCAAAAGTTGTTATGTGTAGCTTGATATGT
Source organism: Panax ginseng (assembly GCA_020205605.1). Lineage (NCBI taxonomy): Eukaryota > Viridiplantae > Streptophyta > Magnoliopsida > Apiales > Araliaceae > Panax > Panax ginseng. The sequence goes on along the minus strand of CM035143.1, from coordinate 59,245,133 downwards.
GGTCTTTAATCTACCAAAAATAATCAAATCAATATCATGTATAGATTAGAAGTTATAGATGGTCAAACATAGTTGACCGATCACGATAAACTATTTTTGGGCAGTCTGTAATGGGGGCATTCTCGTCCACTTTTTGTGCTTTAAAAGGTCTGGGCTTTTGATATGTTGTAGTGCACTGAGTTAGGAAGCCATAGGCTTTGGAATGACCTCATTCCGACTTCGGATGAGGGAATTACGGTGATTGGAAGGAAATGTGTCAAATTTCTCAAAACTGAAAGTTAGCTGCGGGATGTGCTATTCGGGACACTGTTTCGTTCAGTTAATGTTTTCAAAACCTTCTATAATTTTGGTATCTTATAGTACACCGAATAAACTTTCCATAGACTCCGAAACGGACTAAATCCGATATCGGAGGAGAGAGTTATGACATTTCAAAGTAGTAGTGTCAAAACTTCCCAACAAGTGCGGTGCGAGTCCATTTGAACGGAATTTACGGGCTGATGTGTTGAATTTGGAAACGGTCAAAGAATAAAATTTGTAGCCCGGAAGTTAGCCGCATGGGCTTAAGAATCGCTAAAAATGTTTTAAAATGAAAGAGTTATGACTGTTTTAGCGAAAGAGGTAAAAGCTGAAACGAGATTGAAAAGCGTTATGAGCGTCCACTTTTGACGCCTTTGTTTGGGCTACCTAATGAACCCGAATTTGGTAATTAGTATATTTTTTAAAATAGTCTTACATACCATGTATAACATATCCAAAAATCAGATTAATCGAGTTATGAGCAATGCGTTAGAAAATCGTAAAGTGAGCTATTGAAAAATTAGTATAAACCAAGTCCCACATCGACTAAATTGAGAACTTCACCATTTTCTAAACCTATAAATAGAAGGGCTTGGCCTTTGTTTCATTCACCAACAATAAGGCCTCCAATTTTTGAGAAATGCTTTGTTGTGGGAGAACTTTTTATAAAGATCTCCTTAGTTAAATTTTGGCGTGGAAGTGCGTATTCAGTCTGTGGAATTCGTATTTCCGGGTATGTTTCTTATTTAATTTTTGTAATGTTATTATTTTTAATTGTTAGTTAAAGTTTGAATTTTTGAAGTTTAGTTAGTGTTGTTAATAAACTAGTTAGTTTACTATGTTTATTTTGGCTTGGAATTGATTATGTAAATGAGTTATTTGTGATGACTTTTAATATTTTGTGATGAATTTTATTAATTAATAATTATTAATGATATTAAAGTTATTTAATGATTATATTAAATAATTTAGTTTAAAATGATTTTAATATTATAAAAATCATTTTAAATGAAAATAAGGTATTTAAAAATATTTTAAGTTATAAAATATAACTTTTAATATTTAAATGATAATTTCATTAATAATTAAATATTAATGATATTAAGATAATATTAATGATATTTAGTTTATTTAATGATTAATATTAAATAAATAGTTTAAAATGGTTTTACTTATTTAAAAACCATTTAAAGAGGATATTAAGGATTTAAAAATATTTTAAGTTATAATTAATGACTTTTAATATTTGGATAAATAGTACATTAATATTTAAATATTAATGGTAATTATTTGGGTAATATAAATATTTTAAAAATAGTTTGAGTTATTATAAATAACTTTTATATTTTGGCAATGGTTTCATTAATAGTTTAGTATTAATTAAACTATTAATGATAATGGAATTGTTTAATGTTTAAATCATTTAATTATGATTTCGATATTTGAAAGTTATAGCCGGCCAAACTAGCTGACTTGAGAACCGATTATGAAGTTCTGAATTTGAAGAAGAACACCTATAAGTAATGATTATATCACTATATAGGCCCTTTAGTGATGATTTGAATTATTTTAAATTTTTAATTTCTAGAAATTGCGAAAATGATTAAAAATAAGATGTCGATATTCTGAGATGTTGAGGTATAGAATAAGAGTCTTAGACTAAAGTATTTACCCGATAAAGTCGTCGATCACCAAACAAATGTCGGACCTTATAAAAGAAAGAAAAGACTATTGTAAGAGCATGAATGAGTTATTTGAAAATGTATAAAAATATTTCAAGTATAGAATAGGAACTAAAAGTATGATCACCGTGATTATGTCATTGGACTATGTCTTTGTTGTAATAGGCGATCTTATGTGTTAAGATATATTGTTCTAATCGAAGCGAATGATCCGATTATTGATAGGTTGTGATAAAGAGATAAAACCTAAGTTGAGATTTGTAATCGTGAATCGGCAAAAGTATCCTACCTTTGCATTTTCTTTATGCAATGGACATGAGTAAGAAGTTTGAATTATTATATTCTGTCATGCATTATATACGCTTTAATTATCAACATGTTAGCTCGGATATATATTACGTTAAGTTGATTTCTAAATGGTTATACAAGTGTCCCCACTTGGATAATCATGACATTTATTTACATGTTGATATACCTTTGTCAATTACCCGTATACATATATGTTGAATTACATATTATTGTTGAGCAAGATTAAAACCTTGGGTTTGGAACCGTGCATGTATGAACATCCCTATATGGGAAGATTTTTTTTGCAAGGCGGATTGAGTGAGCGATGAATTCGTTCAAGTTATGTAGTATTGATCAATACAAGATGCAAACGAGGTGATCACCCTCCGTGCTAAGTAAGTTATAACGGTTTGGGGATAGAGAATTCGCTAAACCTTTTCGAAAATGAAAAGAATGTTCATAGTATGTTTCTTAAACCCTATTCAAGGGTAGAGCGAGCCAAATTTAAAGAATTTGAAAGAGAGTTGTTATGTGAATTTTTTATCGATCTGATTACTTCACAACTTTCAATTCATTGTAGAAGTGTTATGTAAAGAGAATACTTATATTCTTTTCGACTTATATATAATTGTTATTACTTCTTTGGGCACTTAAATGCTCATCCTTGCTTAAATTAAATGTTTTCGAGTTATATATGAGCAACTTTGAAGGCTCGAGCACGAACAAAGGAAAAGGAAAATTTGATCGAATAAGTGTGTATTATGAGTTAATGGTTATAGTTGTATTGGTATCTATTCAAGTATTGTAAGGAATGTATTTGAAGGTCACGTGCACTGGGAAGTAAACTTTGATGTATGTAAATTAAGTTTGAATGTATTATTATTTAGTATTATTCAAATTTTAAAGAAATGGTATCGTGGAAAACCGAAAGTTCGGGTTTCAAGTACACAGATTTGGGGTAAATCACGGGTTGGTATCAAAGTTTGTTGGTTATGAAGCTTAGGTAGGAATACCTAAGACTAATAACCGCAATGATTAGGATAAGTATTAACTCATATAGAGTTAGTTGGTCGATAAGATTCAAAGATGAATCTCGCGAGTGTAAAGACACGAGTTCCCTAACTCGATTATAAAGTTAAAGCAGTAGTGGGGAATAGATTGAGTCTAAAAAGATGAAAGTGCAGTTATGAGAGATCGTAAAATAAAACGATCAAGATATAGAACTAAATCGTAATATATATACGATGAGATCACCCGTGATCCGATAAGGCTATAATGACAAATGAAGGAATCAATCGATGATTGGAAAGTTTCTGACAAGATTGCTATGTATGAATTGTACTATCAATTGAGTACAGATCCGGAAGAGAATTATAAATACTGAATTAAATTGTATGGAGAATGGGAGTTAGTGTTAGATGGGGATTCAATTGAGGACTCATAGCCGGTATTTGAGTTGTATGATTCTTCGTATGGGAGGTGAATTGTACTTGGTGTAAAAACCACTTAGTTTTCGGCATTGATAATCATTGAAATGTACGTGTCGTGCTATTTGTTATATGCACATTAAGAGGATGACTCCATCTCTCGGTGTATAACGGTAGATAGGTCATAGATAGAGAATATAAGATTAAGTTCGAGTTCTTAAAACTCATACCTATGAGACATTCTTGACTCATAATTATATGAAATGTTTATGAACCCCTCAAATGAATGGACGTCAAAGGTCCGACTAGGATAAGTTCTTAAACTCATATGATTGTGGCAATTTATGAACTCATAAGTGTGGTTTGATGAACTGGGTATAGTTTTGTGTGAATGGAGTGTTATGGATTACGAGGATGAGATAGATTGTTAAGTAAATGATTTTTTAGTGAAGGTGTTAGGTTTTCCTAAACTCATAGCTATGCTAAACTTCAAAATTTTTGACATCAAGCTAAATCGCACTATGTGCTTTTGAAAACAAAATGTAGACTCGTAATCATTTTTGAAAGCGGTTTAAAAGTACGATCTATGCTACTTATTTTGGCTAGGCATAAATGACTTGAAATATCAAAATTTGTTTTAATTATCACTCATGTACCATGTAACACAGTGCGAGAGATGATAAAAATGTGATGGAGTTGTAAATACAGGAATACTTAGTGTGAATTTGACACAAGTCATTGTTCCACTATTGTATGATGTGTTATGACAAAGTCATACAATGGCGGCATCCTCAACGGATTATTAATCTGATGCGGCATCATGGCGTCATTCTAGAAAATGTTTTCAAAAGTTTAATTTGCCAGCGGGGTTTGGCTACATCTAAATAATTGATTGAATTGAATTATTGATATGAGTCTATGCTATTTGAACCAAATTAGACTAATGTTTATGAAAACTCTAAGTGTTCATTGAAAGAAATTTCGAGAACCAAATTGTTTGAGTGCGGAATCCTATGATAAACCGAGGTGAACAATGTTGTTTGGATAAATGATCCAATCTAATGGCGTAAATATTCGCTAGGTATGATTAATATGTTATGCATGACGTAGGGGTACAATAGGCTAATCACCTAAAGTACTATTAATGGTAGTTTACCTTCTTTGTGATTGTAAACATACCAGGTAATGTTTTGTTTTGCGGTATGAATACCGTTAAAAACTATGTATTCATGGTCTATATGACCCCTTAGCACAATTTGAAAACTTTTACTCTTATGAGAGGTGTATTGGGTAGCATGTGATGATATGTGTGAATGTTGTAAGCACAGATAGAGTTAGCTAGAGTTATGAGGGAGGTTGGGAGAGGGAGATATTGAGATAAGAGGCGGTTGAAGGTTGAAATAGAAGCCAAAGACACGGATATATACCTTGGACCGAGGCTTTAGTCATCACCTTCATGCGATTCGATCAGAGTGGATGGGTGCTTTTCGGCGAGAGATAGGCGTTGATGAGAATTGAATAAATTTATCGTCAATCAAAATAAGAGACAACGCATATAGAACTCTTGATTGTTGTGTATATATACTATATGTTAATCGGGGTAACTTATGTATGTAGATGTACGGTGAGAAAGATATGTGGAATAAGAAGGATCATATTCACACCAGAAAGCTAATATCGAGGCCAATGCAGATGAAATATAAAGCTCACTAGGAACCCAAATCGGACGAGGTGGCTATCGTGGAAAAACGTAGCATCGAGATCCGAAATGTTGGATTTGATGAGATAATGATTCGAGACACTAAAGTTGAAGGCGCTCAAGCATCAACGGAGGTGCAGGATTTGGAGAACAAGGTTTCTTCATTGGAAAGGTTGTGGGAGATAGAAAAGTTGATGCGTCGAGCGTTAATGGAAACAATGGAAAGCGGGATAAGCTCAAAATCCAAATTGACAGATGGAGCCTCAAGCGACACATCCGTGAAGGACACACCTCTCCTCTTTGCCCCTACTATAAGAAAGGTGGATGTTTTAATTGTGGGATGGAAGGACATTGAGCGAATGAATGTCCGAGAAAAAGGCTTGGTAAATAAGTAGTATGGGTTATGTATGTATATATGTGTGATAAGTAATGAACTATTTTTAACTTTTATGTTGGTTAAGATTTTAAATCCAGACTTTCATAGTCACAAAGGGATATTTGTTGATTAAAGCAGGATGTGTTGTGTAAATATTCGATAAATGAATATGAATCTAAGTTTGAGAAATGAAACGAGTTTAATACATTAATCTTATGCAATAAGGTTTAAAATGTAAGGGTATAATTTATGGTTTTATTTAACGGATAATGCCGCCAAGACGTCAAACTCAAAACCAAAGGATAGAAGAATCTACTAATCTTTGAGGAGCAGCGATGGAAGCGATGCAAAACTTTGCAAACATGGTAGCTTCGAGCTATGCGGAGGAACACCGATATGAAACCAGCCAGACAATCGCTTGGCAAAATTCAAAGACTTCAAAGCCGTATGACCACCAGAATCCAGAGGATCACCTGACCCTATAGAAGCCCAGACTTGGGTGAACGACATAGAGAAGGCATTCGTAATCGCTAAAGTAGATGAGGGGAAAAAGACCGCTTTTGCCACTTATATGATGAAAGGGGAAGCTAACTTTTGGTGGGAGGCAAATAAGACTCGGGCAGGAGAAGAAGAAATTACTTGGGATAGGTTTAAGGATTTATTTTTTTGAAAACTATCTCTCTGTTAGTATGCAGTCTAGAATGGAGGTGAGATTCCTGGAGTTAAAGCAGGATAACATGACTGTTGCGGAGTATGCCGCAAAATTTAATGAGTTGACTAGGTTTGCTCCACATCAAGTGGATACAGAGGCTAGGAAGGCAAGGAGATTTGAGTTGGGCTTAAAACCCTGGCTCTACAATAAGGTGTCAGTACTACAAATCAATACTTTTGCAGCACTCATGGAGAAGGCTATCATTGCTGAACAGGGAAGTGAGGCCATGAGCCTCTACCATAAGGAGAAGAAGAACAAAAGCAAGTCAGGAGGAACAGTAAATATAGAAATTAGTAGTGGGAATAGGGGTGAGAAAAGAATGAGGAATTTTTTTGAGAAAATGCAAGTAAAGCAGGAAGGTATAAAGAAGCAGGTAGTGCAGTGCAAGAACTGCGGGAAGAATTACTCTGGCGAGTGTCTGAAGGGCAAGTTTGTATGCTACAAGTGCGGGCAAGAGGTCATATCTCTCCCAAGCCGCCCCAACTCAAGGATGATCGGTGGATGCTTCATATGTGGATCGGTGAGCATAAGGTGAGGAAGCGTCCCACGAGAGGGGAATGGAGCAGGGAGCGTAACCACGGGGAGAAGCGGTGGGACGTTAGCAATTTCGAGGATCAAACTCAACCCAAGAAACAACGAAAGCAACTCACGAGGGTTTACAATATGGACGGTCCAGGATACGGTGGCAAATTGGAAGCAGAACTCCAAGTGCTATTTGAATAACTTATATATCTTATATTTACGCTTAATCGGATGAGACAAGTGTTATGATGAATAATTAAAGATCGATTCGATCAAGTATGATCGAGATCTACGTCACAATGATTATATGCTATGTACCCATACGCATATGAGTTTTTAAAGCGGTGATTAGGGGCGGAATCCTTATAAAGGAGGTGAATGTAATAACCGAGATTTTCTATATAAAATAAATAAGAAATTTTGCGTATAAATTTTTTTTATTTAATGATGAGACTAAGTGTCAAGTAAAGTGAGCGATAAATGCGCATACATTTATTACTTGAAAAATTAGAAATAATTTTGGAATTATTAATTACCACAAATTATATGGTAATAAATTTACGTAGTAGAAATGTTTTTATTAATTATTTTCCATGAAAACATGATTGGAAATAATATATGAAGTGATAATTAGATTTATATAATAAATATTTTATTATATGAATTGTTCGAATATTTAAGTTAATTATTTTAACTTGATTATTGATCTTGTGTGTACGAAGAATAAGTCGGACATGAGATCCAAACCACGGATTGGGATTGTGATCAAGAGATGAGAATAATAATATTATATTATTTATATAATGATTTTCTGATACCATAATTATGTCTCTTTGGGTATGTCTTGAGACGAGATAATATTGAGCAATGACGGTCAATTAGGTCAGCAGCATATTACCGTCTTTGTGAAACCCTAATTATTAAACTCGGTTATGGGATATTTACGAGTAGTGATTTGTGTATATGAAATTCTTGTGAATAAGAATATCGGTACTTAGAAGAAACCCTAATTATTGTTATGCGTCGATAATTAGGACAAACCCTAATTATTATAACCCTAACCAGGTTGAAATTAGAAACCGTAATGATCGTATGTTAGTAACATATACGAGATAATTAAAGAACCACTAATGGTCAATTAGAAACCCTAATTTTAATTCTGGGTTTAATTTCGATGTTATTGTATAAGTGTTTTAATTTACCAAAGGATAGAAGTTAATTGGTAAATTATAAGAATTAAATCTAGTGATTAAATATTACATTTAATTGCCTTGTACAAGATTGCCCATACACTCTTAAACAACGCCCAACCATCACCCATAACAAATCGAAGCAAGAATCAAGATTTTTTGGCAAAAGGGTATAAGAACACTAAACCTAGAAATCCTTTGATTCGATGTTATTTGATGCAATTGATTGTTTAAAGTTGTGTAATATAATGTTAATTGATGATATGGATTGATAAATCAAAGACCCATAACATCAAAGTGCAATTTGAAGATTTAAGCAAGTTGGAAAAAGCAAGAATTACATTATTTTTTCACCAAATGTCGGAGGCCAAAACTCTTTGCTTGATCATGAGTTTTTTCTTCAAAATTTGTTATGTGTATCACGATATATGGTCTTTAATCGCCAAAAAGAATCAAATCCATATCATGTATAGATTAGAAGTTATAGATGGTCAAACATGGTTGGCCGATCATGATAAACTATTTTTGGGCGATTGTAATGGGGGCATTCTCGTCCACTTTTGTGCTTTAAAATATCTGGGCTTTTGATATGTTGTAGTGCATTGAGTTAGGAAGCCATAGGCTTTGGAATGACCTCATTCCGACCTCGGATGAGGAATTCACAGTGATTGGAAGGAAATGTGTCAAATTTCTCAAAAGCGAAAGTTAGGCTGCAGGATGTGCTATTCGGGACCTTTGTTTCGATCAGTTAATGTTTCCAAAACCTTCTGGGCTTTTGGTATGTTATATTACACCGAATAAGCTTTCCATAGACTCGAAGCGGACTAAATCCGATATCGGAGGAGAGAGTTATGACATTTCAAAGTAGTAGTGTCAAAACTTCCCAACAAGTGCGGTGCAATCCATTTGAACGGAATTTCTGGGCTGATGTGTTCGGAATTTGGAAATGGTCAAAGAATAAAAGTTGTAGCCCCAGAAGTTAGCTTGGCGGGCTCAAGAATCGCTCAAAAATGTTTTAAAATGAAAGAGTTATGACTGCTTTTTAGCGAAAGAGGGTAAAGCTGAAACGAGATTGAAAACTATTATGAGCGTCCACTTTTGACGCCTTTGTTTGGGCTACCTAATGAACCCGAATTGGGTAATTAGTATTTTTAAAAATAGTCTTACATACCATGTATAACATATCAAAAATCAGATTAATCGAGTTATGAGCAATGCGTTAGAAAATGTAAAGTGAGCTATTGAAAATTAGTATAAACCAAGTCCCACATCGACTAAATAGAGAACTTCACCATTTTCTAAACCTATAAATAGAAGGGCTTGGCCTTTGTTTCATTCACCAACAATAAGGCCTCCAATTTTGGAGAAATGCTTTGTTGTGGGAGAACTTTTATAAAGATCTCCTTAGTTAAATTTTGGCGTGGAAGTGCGTATTCGATACTGTGGAATTCAGTATTTAGGGTATGTTTCTTATTTAATTTTGTAATGTTATTATTTTTAATTGTTAGTTAAAGTTTGAATTTTTGAAGTTTAGTTAGTGTTGTTAATAAACTAGTTAGTTTACTATGTTTATTTTGGCTTGGAATTGATTATGTAAATGAGTTATTGACTTTTAATATTTTGTGATGAATTTCATTAATTAATAATTATTAATGATATTAAAGTTATTTAATGATTATATTAAATAATTTAGTTTAAAAATGATTTTAATATTATAAAATCATTTTAATTAAAAAATATTTGAAGTTATAAAATATAACTTTTAATATTTAAATGATAATTTCATTAATAATTAAATATTAATGATATTAAGATAATATTAATGATATTTAGTTTATTTAATGATTAATATTAAATAAATAGTTTAAAAATGGTTTTACTTATTTAAAAACCATTTAAAGAGGATATTAAGAATTTAAAAATATTTTAAGTTATAATTAATGACTTTTAATATTTGGATAAATAGTACATTAATATTTAAATATTAATGGTAATTATTTGGGTAATATAAATGTTTTAAAAATAGTTTGAGTTATTATAAATAACTTTTTATTTTTTATAATGGTTTCATTAATAGTTTAGTATTAATTAAACTATTAATGATAATGGAATTGTTTAATGTTTAAATCATTTAATTATGATTTCGATATTTGAAAATTATAGCCAGCCAAACTAGCTGACTTGAGAACCGATTATGAAGTTCTGAATTTGAAGAAGAACACCTATAGTAATATGATTATATCACTATAGGCCCTTTAGTAATGATTTGAATTATTTTAAATTTTTTAATTTTGGAAATTGCCAAAATGATTAAAAATAAGATGTCTGATATTTACAGATGTTGAGGTATAGAATAAGAGTCTTAGACTCAGTATTTACCCGATAAAGCTGTTGATACGCCGACAAATGTCAGACCTTATAAAAGAAAGAAAAGACTACTTGTAAGAGCATGGATGAGATATTTAAAAAATGTATAAAAATATTTCAAGTATAGAATAGGAACTAAAAGTATGATCATTTTGTGATTATGTGATTGGACTATGTCAATTGTAATAAAATAAAGATACTATGTGTTAAGATATATTGTTCTAATCGAGCGAATGATCGATTATTGATAGGTTGTGATAAAGAGATAAAACCTAAGTTGAGATTTGTAATCGGTGAATCGGCAAGTATCCTACCTTTGCATTTTCTTTATGCAATGGACATGAGTAAGAAGTTTTAATTATTCTATTTCTGTCTACATTATATGTACGCTTTGATTATCAACATGTTAGCTCGGATATATATATTACATTAAGTTGATTTCTAAATGGTTATACAAGTGTCCCCACTTGGATAATCATGACATTTATTCACATGTTGATATACCTTTGTCAATTACCCGTATACATATATCTTTGAATTACATATTATTGTTGAGCAAGATTAAAACCTTCGGGTTTGGAACGGGCATTTATGAACATCCCTATATGGGAAGATTTTTTGCATAAAGGCGGATTGAGTGAGCGATGAATTTCGTTCAAGTTATGTAGTATTGATCAATCACAAGGTACAACGAATGATTTGATCACCCTCCGTCTGTAAGTAAGTTATGACGGTTTGAGGATAGAATTCCGCTAAACCTTTCGAAAATGAAAAGAATGTTCATAGTATGTTTCTTAAACCCTATTCAAGGGTAGAGGCGAGCCAAATTTAAAGAATTTGAAAGAGAGTTGTTATGTGAATTTTTTATCAAGATGATTACTTCACAACTTTCAATTCATTGTAGAAGTGTTATGTAAAGAGAATACTTATATTCTTTAAACTTATATATAATTGCTATTACTTCTTTGGGCACTTAAATGCTTATCCTTGCTTAAATTAAATGTTTTCGATTATGTATGAGCAACTTTGAAGGCTCGTGCACGCGAACAAATGAAAAGGAAAGGCGATCGAATAAGTGTGTATTATGAGTTAATGGATATAGTTGTATTGGTATCTATTCAAGTATTGTAAGGAATGTATTTGAAGGTCACGTGCACTGGGAAGTAAACTTTGATGTATGTAAATTAAGTTGAATGTATTATTATTTTGTATTATTCTGCTTAAAGAAATGGTATTGTGGAGAGCAGGAGTTAGGTTTCAAGTACACGGATTTGGGGTAAATCACTGAGGAAGCCCTGCCCAATTTGCTCTGCACTCACCCCATATAGTGCACTTTCTCATTTTAAACACCTGTGAGCTCATATATAGCTACTTTTGTACCTACAAAAGCCAGTGTTTACCCACTTTAAAGATATAAAAGTCTTTTTTGGCAGTCAACTGTAAGCCTTCTCACACACTTTAAAGCCTTTCTCTTCATCTTTGCATACACCCTTCTTAACGTTGAGAGTCGTGCTGCGTGCGTTTTCCCAGACTTCGGTCCGTGGTTTTATTTCAGTTTGTATATACATTTATATTATATATATATATATATATATATATATATATATATATATATATTTATATATATTAACTAACATTATCGAGTTATGCCTCGATTGAGCCTAGACTTCGGTTTGGTGTGTTTACTGCTTTTATATATATATATATATATTTATATATATATAAACTGTGTGTCGAACTTTGTTCAATGAGCCTAGACTTCGGTATGGAGCGTTTACTGCTTTAATATATATATATATATATACTTATATATATTAACTGTTGTCGGACTTTGTTCGATGAGCCTGGGTTTTACATCCGGAGCGTTTACTCGCTTTTATATATATACTTATATATATGAACTGTTGTCGAACTCTATTCGATGAGCCTTGATTTTACATCCGGTACGTTTACTCACTTATATATATATATATATATATATTCGTCTCACCTGGAGTTTACTTTGTGGTGGTTGATCGCTTTTACAGCTTTCTTTACGTTTAAATCTGCTCAAGTTTACTTGTGGCGGTTGATTACTTTATGCTGACTTTATTTACATTTCGTCCCTTTGGAGTTCCCTTCGTGGCGGTTGGACCGTATTCTGACTTTATTTACGTTTCGTCACTTTGGAGTTTCCTCCATGGCGGTTGATAGCTTTACTGACTTTATTTGCATTTTTGATCCCCCATGGAGGTGCTTCGTGGTTGGTGATCATGTCTGTATATATATTTATAGCTTTTATATATATATATATATATACCTGCTTACTGCTTTCATACAAATTGCGGTATCATGTGCGCCTAGGAATCATGTGATCACAGATTCAACTTATTGGATCTAGATTCGGTTCCCGTGATGGATATTTTCAGTTGTAAGCAGCTTGTAAATTATTCTGCGATGTCTGAATTTCCTCAGATGGTTTCTATACCCACGAGGAAGTCGACATTATTTTGTACATTATTTTTGTACGGATGCCTCGCATATATAAAATCAAATTAATCAAGTCGAACACTTAATAAAATGGGAGTGTAAAAGTTCTCAATTCCTATTGAGCATCAGGGTTTGAGAAACCTCTTTTATAAAACATCACTGCCATATCTTGCTTAAAATTGAATTTTTACATAAATTCAAACCCTGTGTATATAGGTGCGAATGAGGCCTCACACTACTTCCAAATAAAAGCACATTGACCCACACACACACGCAATCATATAATAGTTTCTTGAAAAGAGGCGGTCACCGTGGTAATACGGATGTCGGGGGGTGGCTAACACCTTCCCTACGCATAACCAAGTCCCCGGACCCTAATGAATCTCGGTTTCACCGACCTGTTTAGAAGTGTCACATCACTGGGTTAATGTGCAAACCTTTTCTCGGTTGTGTTGTTACAACCATTTAAAAAACCAACTAGCGACTCTTAACAGTCCATCGTCGACATTATACATGTCGGACCTTTTTCACTTATTTTTTCAAACAAATCTCACCTAAAATGAGAACACCAAAGAACAAGTGTGAAAAGGACATCTAAAAATCCCAAGCGTCGACAGTGGCAACTCTCTTTGGGGACACCGAAGAAGAGGACTTAAGCCGCTATTACAATCTTTTCAAAACTGTTATCTGCTTGTGTGTGGATGTTGCATTTACATTTATGATGAATGTGTACGAATGCATTTCCTTATTGCACTTAGTGCTTCGCACCATATCTGCTTATGAAATTAGTGCTTCGCACCATATCTGCTTGTGATATTAGTGCTTCGCACATGTCTTCATTTTCATACGACGAGACGCGATGTATGTGAATGTATGTTGTGTGGTCCCTCCACTAGGAGGTTATCCCATCAGTGTTTGATTACTGGACTCTTGGGAAGACTATTTCCCCGAGGCTCAAGAAAGGCACCACCCAAATTCACTCCAGTTGAAAGACCGGATTAACTTCCCGTTGAGTAAATTGCGATGATTTGGGAACCTTCATGCCAAACAGCAGCGAGAGTAACCTAAGATAGGCCAGCCTCTGATAAACCTAAAACGGAGGAAAGTCTCTTCATGCTCTCATTTCAAATACTTGTAAACACAATTACTTATAATTTCATTCCATATATATCTCCATGTAATGAGAAATATGAAGAAATGTGTACACATATATATTTTAATAACATGCTACAAACAGCTGACATCCGTTTTGCAGGATAAAATTCCTAAAATGGACACATCACATAGCATGTTATTATACACATTCCCTAAAGACTAAACTATGCAAGTCTTTCGCAGGGAACCAATCGGACCTACTACTCGGGCAAAGTCCAAAAAGGCAACAGGCCTACAGTCAATCATGTCGTCATCCGACCAGACTGAACTTAATCCAGTTTCTTGCAAAGAATTCGACGGATTAAGCAAATAAATTACAGATTTGGCTGTTCTACTCAAAGAACTACACCAGTCCAATCAGGGTCCAAAAATACCCGTACATGTTGAATCCTCCACACAAGGGGGAACCCAGGTCATTACAATACCTGAACTGCAGTTGGATACGACCAACAAAAACTCATGATGCTGCCCATCCCACTGGAGATCCAGACACTAGTGACATCAAAAAGAAAGTCCGCCAAATGGAAGAGACTCTTCGTGCTATCAAAGGAATTGGAACACACGGGAGTGTTTCATATGCTAATCTTTACATTTTTCCCTGGTGTTCATTATCTAGAAAAGTTTAAAACTCCTGACTTCGAAAAATATGACGGGTTAGGAGATCCTTACACACACTTAAAGGTGTTTATTGGAGAACTTGGATCTTATGCATAGGACGAAATGCTCAGAATGCAGTTATTCCAGAAAAGTCTAACTGGAGAAGCATGTTCATGGTACAAAAGATTAGAACACTCAAAGATCCATAGCTGGGAAGAGCTAGCACATGTTTTACTCACTCAATACAGCTTTCAGTCTCAGATGGCTCCTGATCGGTATCAAATTACCAAGATCAAGAAACAGTCTAACGAGTCTTTCAGAGAGTATGCTCAAAGGTGAAGACGCCTGGCTGCCCAAGTTATTCCTTCCATGACAGAATAAGAGATGGTCATGACTTTCATAGACATACAAGAAGCGATTTTTATGAAAGAGTTTTAGCTAGCATCGGTAAACCATTTTCTGAAATGGTCAAACATGGGGAGATGGCTGAGATGGGATTGAAGTCCGAAAAAATTCAAGACCTATTTGCCGCCTTAAAAGTCATTCTTGATCACATCAAATTCAAAATTATGGAAACAACCCCCGTAGGGTCCATAAAAAGAAAGAGGAAGATGTTTCCCTAATACTACAGGGTTAAAAAGGCAGTCAGAACATGCTTATTCAAAGGAGAAACTACACTCCCTTTCAAGCACAGTCTGCGAACCCTCCAATACCAAAAGGTGGAGAAGTCAAACGCCCTCGAGTGTTTACACCCTTAGGGGATACCCTCGAGAACATTCTCAATCTTCTGACAATCCAAAAGAAAATTACACATCTTCTTCCACTAGCCAGCCCTAATGGACGGGGTTTCAATGCTGCTCGGAAATGTGATTATCATGCCGGGGCACCTGGACATGATACTCAGGATTATTGGGCCTTGAAACACAAGATCCAGGACCTGATAGATAACGGGGAGATCGTGGTCACCAAACCAGATCAGCCTCACGTTCAAGACAACCCTCTTCCTCAACACAAAGATGAAGAGGTCAACATGATAAATTGGAGTAACGGACATAATTCCAGTTTCAACTGTGAATCCTCCCAGACCCTCAAAGACGGTGTTGACAAATGGGACTACGCCAAGTTCCAATTCACAATGGAACGAAAAATGAAAGCTCTATGCAAGCAAATTGAACAATTGGCAGAATTGGTAACTTATCAGCATCAAGTAACACGTTAATTAATTAGCCAGGAGCATGCTAGTCTCCTACCTCTTGTCATCAATATACCCTCGTCACTTTCAAAAAATGAAATGCTGAAAGACAAAGTGACAAAGAGAGAAAATGCCAAGGCCCGTCAGGATTTTGCCAACAAAAGGGAATTCACCTATTTGGGCCAACCTATGGAGGAAATCCTTCATATGTTAATCAATGAAGGAAGGATCAGTTCCCTTCTACCTCCAATCAACCCCTGTTTAGGACGGTACAATTCCGATGGAGTATGTCAATATCACTCCCAGTCTCGCGGTCACAACACAGAAGAATGCTGGGCACTCCGCCACCTTATCCAAAATCTAATTGACAATGGTGTCTGTTGCCTCTTTTTTATGACTAACAAAAGAGCTCTAACTCATGCAAGCATACATGCATCAACAAGTAATACAGAGCAAGTAAAGTATCAATCCCACAGAGAAAGTTGTTTAACTTAAACTACTATTCATTAACTAAATCATTATATTTTTATGCTCACACTATGGATTAAACTTGGTTTGTTCTTGAATTTCAAATAACAACTAAAACAATATAAACGATGTAATAAATGATATTGGAACTAATGGGATTCTAAATTCATTCACTATTTCATTCAATCACCACTATCATGCCTGACTTGTTCACATATCATAGGAAAGTAGCCAAGAGCACTAAAAGAGTATTAGCCATTTTTTAATGCACTAAGACCTACTTACACAACATCCACAGATGATAGACTCTATGTAATCATCAATATAACCAACATCACTATATGTCTATGTGAAATTGCAACTATATTGATTTTAAGTTCAAGCTCTTATCTTAACTTATACGGTGAAACAGTATATGTCTATCTGATTCATGAAATACATAAGCCATATAACACAGCCCTATATACGTATACTATCATGATTACAGTCCATATTTGCATGTTCATTGTCAATTCCATACAAATACTGAAACGAATGGTGATCAAGCATTCATGTATGAAAAATAATTATGACAGACATCCCATATAATATGCAAAACAAGCCAGCATTTAAGTGTGCAATCAAACTACATAATAAAATCCGTTAGAATCCCATAATGGAGTTTAGTTCATGACTGAACCAAAAGCCATTATGGGATCAAAGTTAAACATGATCAATAAGCAACAATTGAAAGATGAAAGATGGAACTATCAAACCCAATTGCTGAATACACATCAATATTCAATCCTCATAAGATTATAGCAAAAACTAACGTTAATAATCCTCTCTCGTAGAGAATTCCCAAGTAGGAGTAGAAAAATATAGTTATAGCCTCCTTCTACGTTGGAATCCTCTCTAGAGAGTAAAAACCCAAATTCCAATGTAAGATACGTGAAAAAAGTAATAATATGTCGAATGATAACCCTGACACCAGTCAGGAATCATTTTTAATCCAATACAACCCTTAAAATTTGGAAATAAAATAAAACACATCATTGAGATCGGACATCGCCAGGCCGCATAGGCGCCATTTCTAATATAATAGTCTCGTAATTGCGAGACTTGCAGTAGCTTCGTATGGTTGGCTGATCTCGAGCGCGGGCTCGCGCTCCATATCCTTGTCTTTCTCGCGACTGCGAGACTTGCAGTAGCATCCAAGATCTGGCTGGGTACTCTCGCGGGCGCGCGTCCTCAAGGCTATTTTGTCGTGCGGCCGTGCAACTTGAAATCTGCAGAGCCTGGTTCCCTTTTTCCTACTGTTGCTGCTGCTTGCTCAGTCATGCTTTTATCTCCTTGCACCAATTCACCTCCATGCCATGCATATCCCATCCTTTTACCTCGTTTCAAGCATCCATTTGCCATATGCTCCATAACACCACCAAAATAGGCCGATTCCTGCACTTATTCACCAAAAGGAGTTTTAAGAACGTGCAATGCAAATTAACATGAAATGCAGCTCAAACAAACTAAAATGTACTTTAGATGGTCATAGTTCGCATGAATTGGTACTCCAGAAGTAGGTAAAAATCCTACTTATCAAATACCCCCAAACTTGAACCATTGCTTGCCCTCAAAAAATGCATACTAATGAATAATGAATGATGCAACTACATTACTGTGCACTTAATTCTAACATTGTCCTAACCATTATAGATATTCAGTCCAATTTATCTCAGCGAAGTTTTTCTAGATTTGAGAATATAAATTTAAACCAAAATGCATGCATAATGTCATATACTCAAATAATTCACCAATGCTATGCAGATGCTGTGTGTGTGTGTTGTGTTCGCCCAGTACTTGATTTAGATGTAGAATGCTCATGCTATCTTGCTCAAACTAGAAAAATTATAGCATTAATCAAGACTTATGTTTATATATGTGACTTGAACTATTCCAACATCTTAAAATAAACTAAGGTTCAACAATGAGTTTATCTGCTTTATTCTACACACGAGGGCGAATTTCGCTCTTTCTCGCGGTGTTTATTGCTATTTTTTTTTCTATTCTTTCTTTTTCTACATGACAGTGCAATGTCTTACTCCATTAGGAACACTGCTACCCCTTAGCGAGCTTTCGACCAACGACTCCCAGACCATGAAAGACCTTAGGGCGCTAGGTGTAGAGACAATCCCCTCGGGCGTACTTACTCAAGTAGCCAGGGCCCTGAAATAAGACTAGCCATGCTATTTCTACTTTTCTTTTCTTTTTTTTTCTTTTTTTTATACACAGATACCCATGTTTTCCCAGAGTTTAAAAATCGATGTTTTATACAGTCTCAAAGCCACTTTTCACATATTTCTCTTTTTAACACTACATTTTTCTGTCGAGTAAAAGACACGTGTTTCTTATACCTACAAGTACTTGTGAACCCATTTGTGCAAACCGAGAGCATGTATACAGCATTAAGAATTTCTTTGTATAAAATGTTATAACTCAGGTCAAGTTATCCAAAATATTCAGAATTCATTTAAAAACTTCACTTTCATCATTGGCTAGACACATTTTTTTATTTTTTTTTCTAAATGGCAAGGACTGTGAGGTAAGCAACATGCAACTAAACATGCATATAAAAATTAAACTAATCATGCAAAACTAAAAAAAATTTACTAACTACTACCTAATACCCCCAAACTTAAAATATTAAATGTCCCAATTGAATGAAGATAAAAGGTATGAAAACTCCCCTAATTATCGGTGGTGCCACCCTCCTCGGGTGGTGAGTCCAGTGGTGGATATGGTGCTGCTGTTCCAAACTGAGGCCATTCTTGTGTTGTTCCTTATTGCGCAAATGCTTCGACTAAAGCCCTTGTGAGTCCCGTCGCAAATGTGCCCAAATTATCATACATGGCATCGACCTTGCGCTCAAACCTTAGGAGCTGTCGATCACCATTAGTGGCACGCGCGTGCGTGGACGGGCCCTCTTCATCTGTTTGCGGGGGTTGTTGTTCTGGAAAAATAGGATGAAGGATGAATCCTAATCCGCGTGGATGCGGTACACCAGCTGCCCAGTCTTCGAACTTTTCGATCGTGGCATGAGTAATGTCCTGGCTTGGGTATTGCATCTTCTCATTTCCCCAGTTGCATCCCTAATTAGCACAAAGCATGGCCACCACGGATGCGTGTGGAATGCTCCCAATTGTTGTTCCCCGTAAATAGCGCAACATATTCTCGTGAATGAGATGGCCAATGTTGATGTACTTTCTGGTGATTATGCCCCACAGAAGACGTGCCCTCTCCGCTGATATTTCGTGTTGATGGGCGGAAGGCAAGAGCATGGCACAGATGAACAAGTTCCACGCTTTTGTATAGCGATTTAGTGCTGCAGGTAGGAATAATCGTGGCTGTGTTGTGCCCATTTTATACGTCCATTTTGTACCCAACACACATAACTCTGCAATGATCAGCTCTATGTCGGTCTCCAAATGAGCGCCAGTTATCCAATTAGCAGCCCCCACTGGCGGTGCCTCCGTAATTTTGAAAATTGAACGAATAGCACGTGGCCTGTAATTTACCTCGTTACCCCAAACCAGAGATATTCCGCTCATAGTAACCTTGGCATTGGCATAGAATTCACGGACTATGCTCATAGGACTAGGTATTGGAGTCGCCGTCAATCCACCCCAACCTCTCTCTCGAATCATGGCGCACAACTGACCATCCTGACTTGCTAGCTTGAATCCTCTCTCCTTGACGAACGTTTTCGCCACAATGCGGTAGTATTCTTGTTGAGCTTCCAAATTAAGGAATTTTTCGTGATCCACAATGTCAGCCTCTTGATTGCCCACAGAGGATGAAGAAGACGACGCAATAGATCATGCTCTCTTAGGTCCCATTTGTATTTGCTAGTAATTGCACAGATTATATGATTGAGAAAGAAGAAAAGCTTGAAATTGATAGCTTTTACACTTGCTTCTGCACTCCCACATAGAAACCCTAGCTTTATAGCAGTCTTGGAGAAGTTGAGGAGATATGGACTTTGAATGAGGAAAGAATCATGGTTGATTGATTGAGAGATGTGGGGCACGAAATTGTAACTGATGAAGAGATAGCGACGTGAGTTATGGAAAGGGAGAGAATTTCGCTTCTGTTGATATCCAAATGAGAGTCCAAATGGTCCCCAACTCTATTTTAAACCAGCCAAATCTGTCTTAACCCGGTGTCGCGCGCGACCGCGAGCTTGTTGACTAAGCTGGGCGCGCGGGCGCGAGACTTGCAGAAACATTGGGTGGGTTTCTTATCTGGACGCGCGGTCGCGAGATTTTCTCCTTCCTGCGTCGCGCGGCCGCGATCTTGAAGACTATTAACTCTATCGGCTTGGCGCGCGGGCGCACGATTTTTATGCCACTTGTGACTCGAGGCCGCACGATGTTCAGTTCCACTCTGCCTGTCAGTGATGCTGTCCAGTGATGATTCCTGCATAGATATTAATGTACCATGTTAAGGCATGACTTAGTGATTTCATATTATTAACAGCGTGCAAGCAATCTCATAGTCATTCTTGTTACAATCTTATGCATGAATAATGGTATCCAATTAAAAAGGAGTTTGATATAACTACTGAAATAACTCAAAATGAAATATTAAAAACAAAGCAAGGGTGAGAATAACATAATGGGTTACCTCCCATTCAGCGCTAAGTTATAGTCAATTAGCTTGACTGTCTCTGACTTCATTTCACCGTTGGAATTGTGGTGCTTTCCTTCGTATTCTTTGCACCCTGAAATTTCATGACCTCATCTTCCGTTAATGGCTTTTCCTTCAAATCTGCATTTTTACCCGTTGCATATATCAATGGTTCATAATCCCTAGATTTCTGTACTTCATCCTGTAGGCACCAGTCCACCACGTCAACTAGAAAGCACTCTTCTTCATCCGTTGGTAAACTGAGTGCTTTAAAGACGTTGAAAGTAATCTCTTAATCCTGGACACGCATAGTAAGTTCACCTTTCTGCACATCTATTGAAGTTCTGCCTGTGGCCAAAAAGGGCCTTCCCAATATTATTGGTATGCTTTTGTCCTCCTCGTAGTCTAAAATGATGAAATCAGCTGGAAAAATAAACTTGTCCACCTTTACCAACACATCCTCAACAATTCCTCGCGGATATGTGATCGATCTGTCAGCTAGCTGTAATGATATGTTTATCGGCTTTGGATCCGGCAATCCCAACTGATTAAACACTGACAAGGGCATAAATTTATGCTTTCCCCAAGATCACATAAACACTTACATGGAATTGTGAAACTGCCTGGATCCTTTAGCTTTGGAGGTAATTTCTGTTGAAGCATTGCACTGCATTCCTCTGTCAAGGCTACTGTCTCAAACTCATCTAATCTCCTCTTCCTTGACAATATACCCTTCATAAACTTGGCGTAGCTGGGCATTTGTTCCAATGCCTCGGCGAAGGTTATATTGATCTGCAGCTTTTTGAACACCTCCAAGAATTTGCTGAACTGTTTATCTTCCCTTTTCTTCATTAATCTCTGCGGATACGGAACCTGAATGTGCATTGGTGGTACTGGACTCTTAACTGTCTCCTCTGAGCCTACTTTGAAAATCATTTGATGCCATTGTCTCGATAAGATCATAGGCTTCCTCATAGTTCTTTGCCCATAATGCACCTCCTGCAGCTGCATCTAAAATCGGTCTCGACTGCCATCCTAATCCATTATAAAACGTGTTAATTACCATCCAATCTGGCATACCGTGATGTGGGCACTTTCTCAGCATTTCTTTATATCTCTCCCATGCTTCATGTAACGATTCACCCTGTTGTTGCTCAAATTGAGAGATAGTTGTCCTCATCTTTGCAGTCTTAGCCATTGGGAAAAACTTAGCTAAGAATTTATGTGCTAAATCCTCCCATGTAGTTATAGATCCTGCTGGCAGAGAAAGAAGCCATCTTTTTTCTTTATCCCTCAATGAAAATGGGAACAACCCTAGTCGAATAGCATCCTCCGTCACACCGTTGTATCTGAATGTATCACAAATTTTAATGAAACTCAATAGATGTTCATTCGGATCATCCGTAGCAGCACCCCCAAACTGAACTGTGTTCTGCACCATTTGAATAGTGCTAGTCTTGATCTCGAAGGTATTGGCTGCTATCGCTGGTGTGACTATGCTAGACTGTAGTCTGTTGATATTGGGCATAGAATACTTGTGACACCCCCAAATCTGGGTACTTCGATTCCACGGGATTTGGTGTTCACTGTACAAATATCATCTATCTATCTACCCATAATAAATACAAACCCTGCAATAGATAGAAATAAAATCTTTCCTTTATAGGGTTACAACATCTGAATCATAAACATAATCCCAGGTTAAACAAACCTTAAACATCTGTGTGAAAATATAAATAATAAGTCTTAAACAACATCAT
This sequence comes from Panax ginseng, assembly GCA_020205605.1. NCBI lineage: Eukaryota > Viridiplantae > Streptophyta > Magnoliopsida > Apiales > Araliaceae > Panax > Panax ginseng. Next base: position 59,222,267 of record CM035143.1, on the reverse strand, counting down.
TAACTCAAGTCTAACATAAATACATCATCAAATAAAATAACAAGTCTTCATCATTTGCTAACTTTTCCCTTGCCTTTACTAGTGGAAGGTTCATCGGTTCTTTTGTTCTTAACTGCAATGTTATTATTAAGCAAGAGTGAGCACTATTGCGCACAAGTATAATAATGAAATAAAAGTATAATAACATGCGAGTAAATCAAAGACATCTGAATAAAAGCTCAACTTTTGAATCAAGAATGAATAACAAGAATCAAAAGAATTCTGAGGGTCATAAGACCTTGAACTATGTCCTAGGTTATTAAGGGTTATACTTGAAACCTTTAACAGTCATAAGACTATGTACCTTTCTACTCGTACTTAGGGGGATCAGCCCTTAGTACCATACTGTGCACAACATCTTAACGCTAACAGATAAGTAAATCCCTTTGCAGGGTTGTTCATCCCAGTTTGACATTCGAGTTCGCATCAAAGGAAGTTTGGTTTGGATAATTCAATAAGGGTTCTGAAATTTAGAACGTTCATCAACTAAGGACTAGTTGAATCAATAAAGTTCACTAGTCTAATAAGGTTCAACAATAATGATATTCGATTTGAATAATAATCTTAAGAAATATACAATATGACAATTATTGTATAACTGAATCATGCTTTGAAAAGATAATCAATCTTTAATATAACATTTGAACTTGAATAATAGTAATGATAATTTACTCGAGGTAAATAATAAACTTGAACAATAATGACAAGTAGGGTTAGGAAACTTGCCTTGTGCGTAGATTACACTTTAACTAAGCACGTTCTTTGAATTTAATCCTACATACCACACATTCACGATACTAGTTAATTATAACTTAACTAATCATCAAAACTCATTCTCTTTGTCTACTTTGATTATTAACTATACTTAGTCAAATTATCACATTTACTGTCACATAATATCACTTCATGAATGATAATTTAATTATGAAATCAATAATTCAATCCACATGTAATTATGTTATTTACATGCTAAGTATCTATTTTAACATCTCATTATACTTCTAACATGTTTACATGTCCATTACATTAAGTTAACATCACATTCAGGGACTTTAACACTTTAAAATTTTCGTTTCTGAACTTTCTGGAGAGTGGCTATATTTCATTTTTATTTTTAAGGCTTAAGGTTTCATTGCAATACAAGGCTTATGACTTGAGATGGCGTCTGGCGTTATGGTATGATGGCAAAACTAGCAACACGGACAAAAACTCTATTTAAATTACTACTACACGAAATTAATCATATATACATGTTATAATTCATGCATAAACATAACCCAACATTTATAGAATGGTTTTAACCCATTAAAACACATAATCACAGAGTTAAAATCTATAATTTCTCTGACTTTGATGTTTGAAGGTTTTGAAAATAAAACATGAAAATTGACAATACGGATTCGTTATAACACCGAATCCGTTCGTTTAAAGTTTGGTCTCTTCGTATCAACATGTATAATAATATACGAGTGTAAAATTTAGGGATAATATACGATCAACGCATTAAATAACACTTATAGGGCCATAAGGCCAAAACCCATACTCTGAAATTTTGAAATAACAAGTCATCGCATAACAACATGTTTTATGATACTGATGATATGGTCTACATAGTAACCATGTTATACTACTCGAATTATTACATATTCTTATAAAAATCATCATCTCCCAATTCACAAAGACTTACAGAATATATTAAAGCAATTTTTATAAAAACTAAATGACGTAACTTTAAAATTTGAGAAGAAGAGATTACCCTGAGAATAAAGTATATATATGTAGGCTTAGATTATTTCTTCAATCACTGAGTTCTCACAAAATCCTCTGGACTCTCTCTTGAATTTCTTAATCTCTCTCTCTGTATCTCTAGACTTAGCCAAAATAGAAAATAAAAGAATACGTAATATAACAGAGGGAGAAGGGAACTGATGAGCGTAATGGTCAGTTAACCCAAACATGGGTAACTGCATCCAACCACTACTAGGGCCTTGTTTGGCAACCCTTAATTGATTCAAAGTCATTTAATTTAATAAAAGCTTTATAATATAGTTTAAATCATGTCACACCCAATTCAAATATCTTATTTAATTTAATATAAAATAAATATAATCACTTCTCATAATTTCATATATTCACATAATTAATTTTCTCATTAATAAATAATGTCAAATTATTAATTCTCTAATTAATAATTAAATTAATTAAAATAACATTAGGCTTATTAAATATTTCTTTTAATACAATAATCTCACAAAATGACATACTTCGATAATAAAAATTCTCCAAATTAATTTAATAAATGTAACACATATAATTAATTTAATCTACCACAAGCTGCATCAATTAATTATTTAATCTAATAATTAAATCATCGAAAAATATTTATTTAATTCAATAAATATTAAAATTAATTACAAAAATCTCGATCGTCACATCTTTCCCTCCTTAAAAGGATTCTGTCCCCAGAATCACGACTCAATAAATTTTGACCCGTTACATTCTCCCCCCTTTACAAAGATTCTGTCCCCAGAATCGCTTTCACATAATTAAGTAAATAAATTAGGGTAATTATTCATCATATTCTCTTCGAGTTCCCACGTAGCTTCTTCAGCGTTGTGGTTCCTCCAAATTACCTTAACATAAGTTATAACTTTATTTCTGAGAACTTGTTCTTTTCGGTCGACAATTTGGACAGGAATTTCTTCGTAAGATAAGTCTTTCTCAAAATGCAGGGGTTCGTATTCAATTACATGCTTGTAATCGGCTTTGTAGGGTCGTAACACAGACACATGGAAAACGTTGTGGACATTCACGAGTGCTGGAGGTAAGGCTACCTCGTACGCAACTTCTCCGATTCTTCTCAGTACTTCAAATGGTCCAATGAATCTTAGGCTCAATTTACCTTTCTTTCCGAACCTGATCTTCCCCTTCCAGGGAGAGACCTTCAAGAAAACATAACTACCTGATTCAAACTTGATATTTTTATGATGTGGATCAGCGTATTTCTTCTGTCGATCTTGAGCCGCTACTAGTCATGCTCGGATTACTTTAACTATTTCTGTTGTCTGCTGTACCAATTCTAGCCCTAGCAATTGTCTCTCACCAACTTCATCCCAGTAAAATGGAGTTCTGCACTTTCTGCCATATAACGCTTCGTAAGGCGACATTCCTATACTAGCGTGGTAACTGTTGTTGTAGCCGAACTCTACTAACGGTATATGATCATCCCAATTTCCTTTAAAGTCCATCACACAGGCTCTTAGCATATCTTTTAATGTCTGAATCGTTCTCTCACTCTATCCGTCTGTTTGAGGGTGGTATGCTGTACTCATTCGTAATTGCGTTCCCATACATTCCTGTAGTCGTTTCCAAAAATTCGATGTAAAGCGCGGATCTCTATCAGAAACAATTGACACCGAAACTCCGTGCCTCGAAACAATTTCTTTTACATATAGCCTCGCCAACTGATCTAAGTTGAATCTGATTTTGATCGGAAGGAAGTGTGCATATTTCGTCAGTCGGTCGACGATAACCCATACTGCGTCATAGCCTTTCTGAGTCGTCGGAAGGCCAACCACGAAGTTCATTGTAATATGTTTCCATTTCCATTCTGGGATCTCTAACGGTTGTAGCAATCCACTCGGTCTCTGATGTTCTGCCTTCATTTCTGACAGGTTAGGCACTTGGCACCAGAAATGTTGTCGAAGATCTTGATACATCTTGGTACTACCAGGGTGAATCGAATATCATGAACTATGAGCCTCGCTCAAAATATCTTCCTTAATCTCTTGTACTGGCGGTACCCAAATTCTACTCTCAAATCTAAGTATTCCTTCCTTATCTATATTAAATCTTGGTTCAGTTCCTTCAGATATCTTCTTTGTCACCTTTTTACATTCTTCGTCCTGAAGCTGAGCCTCCTTAACTTTATCCAATAGGGTTGTACTAGATTGCATCTAAATAGCTTCTCATCAATTTCCATAGGATACTTCACCTCTAACTCCAGTTTCTCCATTTCTGAAATTAGCTCCTCCTGAGCAGTTAACATCATCAATTTCTCACGACCCTTTCTACTTAAGGCGTCGACAACCACATTTGCTTTTCCCGGATGGTATAAAATCTCACAGTCGTAATCCTTAATTAATTCCAACCATCTTCTTTGACGCATATTCAAATCCTTCTGCGTGAAAATATATTTCAGACTCTTGTGGCCCGTATATATTTCACACTTTTCCCCGTAGAGATAGTGCCTCCAAATTTTTAAAGCAAAAACAACTGCAGCTAACTCCAAATCATGGGTCGGATATCCCTTCTCGTAATCCTTTAATTGTCGTGATGCATACGCAATGACTTTGTCATTTTGCATCAGCGCACAGCCAAGTCCTTTATGCAACGCATCACTATAAACAACAAAATTTCCTGTATCATCCGGAAGAGATAACACAGGGGTCGTACTCAACCTCTTCTTCAATTCTTGAAAAATTTCCTCACACTTATCCGTCCAAACAAATTTTACAGCTTTTCGAGTTAAATTTGTTAACGGAGTTGCGATCTTGGAAAAGTCTTTTATGAACCTTCTATAATATCCCGTTAATCCAAGAAAACTTCTTACTTCCGACGGCGTTCTCGGCTGATCCCAGTTAATCACGGCTTCGACTTTGGATGGATCTACCGAAATTCCGTTTTTATCGATCACGTGACCAAGAAATTGTACTCGTTCAATCCAAAATTCGCATTTTGAAAACTTGGCATACAGCTTTTCCCTTCTCAATACTTCCAATGTTAATCTCAAATGTTCTTCGTGTTCTTCTTTGGTTTTGGAATATACCAAAATATCATCTATAAATACAACTACGAACTTGTCCAAAAATGTCTTGAACACACCATTCATTAGTCCCATAAATGCTTCAGGAGCATTCGTAAGACCAAACGACATTACTAAAAATTTGTAGTGACCATATCGCGTTCTAAAGCCGCCTTCTTGAGACATCCTCTGGCCTCACCTTGATTGATGATAACCGCTTCTCAAGTCTATCTTGGAAAAGTATCTCGCTCCCTTTAATTGATCAAACAGGTCATCGATCCTCGGTAATGGATATCTATTTTTAATCGTGACCTTATTCAGTTCTCTGTAGTCAATGCAGAGCCGCATCGATCCATCCTTCTTTTTCACGAACAACACCGGCGCTCCACACGGAGATACACTCGGTTGAATGTACTTCTTGTCCAACAATTCTTGTAGTTGTACCATTAATTCCTTCATCTCTACTGGTGCCATTCGGTATGGTGCCTTCGATATTGGAGCAGTTTCGGGCGCCAAATCGATGACGAAGTCTACCTCTCTATCTGGTGGAAGTCCTGGAAATACGTCGACAAAGTCCCTCACAATCGGTATTTCTTCTACCTCCGGATACTCTTTTCGACTGTTAACTATGTAAGCTAAGTATCCTACACAGCCTTGTCTTAATAACTTCCTGGCCTGCATCATCGTCTGACAACTCGCTTGTCTAGGCGACTTGCTACCATAAAATACAACCTTTGACGGAGTCATAAAGTTAATACGCTTCTTTTGGAAATCAATTACAGCCCCGTAATTGAATAACCAGTCCATTCCCAAAATAACATCAAATTCCCCAAGTCGAATAGGGATAAGATCTATGTTCATGATATTACCCTTAATATCCACTCTACAGTTCTTATGTACATACTTAATAGAGATTATTTCTCTATTCGCAATTTCTATGTTAATGGGGTAATCCAATTCATTCTTAGGCAAATCTAAATTCTTGGCAAAATCATCGGATATAAAGGAACAAGTAGCACCCGAATCAAATAATACGTAAGCATTAACTTTATTGATCGGAATGATACCTGACACCACATCACGGGATTAAACTGCATCTTGCACCGTCATGTTGAAAGTCCGGGCGATTGGTCAGTTTGATGTGGTAGGTTCGGTGATGGTTAAGGTATTTCCACTGTTATTTCCCCGGTTTCCTGATCCTGATCCTCCTGATCCCTTTTTGGGACAGTCTCTTGCTAGATGGTCCTTCGAACCACAAGTAAAACAAGCACCCTTCTTTGGGTTTGGACAGTTTGGTGTTATGTGGCCTTCTTGACCACAATTGTAGCACACTCTTTTTCCTTTCATACAAACTCCCAGATGGGCTTTCCCACAAGTCAGGCATGCTTCGATTCTTTTCTTCTAATTACCTTGCTGATTTCCCGATGATGAGCTGTCGTTCCACCTTTTCTTATGATTAAAATTACCACCTCCTGTGCCACTTCCACTGGCCTTATTATTTCCTTCACCTTCACTCTTCTTCTTCTTCTTCTTCTGATCTTGATTGTACTTGGTCACCGCATCACTTCCACCTTCACCGAGGATGGCCTTTTCCAAAACTCCGGCAAATGTGTTTATCTAAAACATTGAAACTTTACTGTATACCCAAGGCTTTAGTCCTTGTTCGAATCTTCTGGCTTTTCTCTCGTCAGTGTGTACTTGGTACGGGGTGAACCATGCCAACTCGTTGAATTTAGCTGCAGTAGTAGTCAGTACACTCATGTTTCTCGCTTGATTCCAGAATTGAACCTCCATCTACTTCTGCGAACTAGTTGGGAAATACATTTCAAAAAACATCTCTTTAAATCTCTCCCAAGTAATTACATCTTCACCTCCTCTCACTTTGTTTGCTTGCCACCAATAGCTAGCCTCAGACTTCAGCATAAATGTTACAAACGCGGTCTTCTGGTCTTCTATAACCCTAGCAACATCGAAAACTTTGTCCATTTTCATAACCCACGTTTGAGCCTTGATTGGGTTCATGGAACCTTTGAACTCTGGCGGTCCCACCGCCTTGAAGTCTTTAAACATTGTGTTTGGTGGAGCTTGAGGTTGATTGTTCATTGCTCCAGTCAGTAAGTTAACTAACTATTGAACGGGTTTTGCGTTGGCATTATTGTTATTATTGGTTGACTCTTCCTGAGCCGGTTGACGTTGTTGTCTTCTCCTTGGCGGCATATTTCTGTTAAATAAATGCTTATTAGAACTTTATTTATTTCTCTAAATAGTTAAGGCATTAGTCAACAATTTAACATATCACTTAACACATCATCTCAAACAACTTGATATATTTGCATTCAAATCAAAGTTTTAACATTAAACGATAGCATAACTGCTATTTACATCAACTATCCTAGAATAAAGAATCCTCAGGATTTAAAACATTCAAATATTCTTTCGTTCATAAACACGTCAAAATTTACATCTAAAAAATAATTAAGTTCTTCACATAATTAAACAAATCATATCACTGTCCGTCAAGATACTGATTAGCCTTGCTACGCTCCTCTTCTAAGATGCGATACATCGTCCTACGATCCATCATGTACAATGGTAGTCCTTCGAATTGGATCGGGTACCTCAAAACTCGATCTTGAGTCTCATTCATTACCTTATTAAGTGTAGAGTACGTTTCCCCAATCTTCGCGATCAGCTTGACGTGATTCTCTTACCTAGCCTTCCTCTGCTATGTTCAGCCTTTCGGAGGTTTCCTTTAGTTCCTTCTTCAGCTTCTCTATCTCCTCGGTCTTATCTTCAGTTTGACCCTTCTCAAGGACCAAATCCCATTCTACATTTTCCAGTCGTGAGTGAAGAGTCGAAATCTCCCTCTCCTTCTCCTCTAGAGTAATATGCTAAATAACTGCTCGCTCAGTCAAATCCTGGACCTAGTCTCGTAACTCTACATTATGATCGTATAACGTGTCATACATCTCAGCATCAACGGTGTACCGTGGTAACTCCTCTTCTTCCTCTTCCTCTTCCTCAACAAATTCCTCCTCAAGATCCTCCTCAGGATTAGTCTTGGGCTCATGCTCCTAACCAACAACGGTGATCAATGGAGATGACTCCCTCTGTACCAGCTGCTCCCTAACGACATGAATGTCTCAGGGCTCCTCCTCTTTCGATACTATAGGTACACGGGATTCTTCCTCCCCAGCTTGACTAGCTTCACCAACATTCGACATCCTGACAACAAAATTTTAAGTTTTAGTTACTAAGTCGTATCATCTAACGCATACTTTAACACATAAACACATAAGGTCTTTTATTATCTTCAATGAATTACATAAATTCATTTCTTATAACTCGATAAGAGTTTTCCATCACTATCTTCTTTCTATAAGGCTACTACCTAAGGTTGTTCCCCCACCTAAGGTTCATAACCTACATCTCTGATACCAACTTGTGACACCCCCAAATTCGGGTACTTCGATTCCAATGGATTTGGTGTTCACTGTACAAATATCATCTATCTATCTACCCATAATAACTGCAAATCATGCAATAGATAGAAATAAAATCTTCCCTTTATAGGGTTACAACATCTGAATCATAGACATAATCCTAGGTTAAACTAACCTTAAACATCTGTGCAGAAATATAAATAATAAGTCTTAAACAACATCATTAACTCAAGTCTAACATAAATACATCATCAAATAAAATAACAAGTCTTCATCATTTGCTAACTTAGCCCTTGCCTTTACTAGTGGAAGGTTCATCGGTTCTTTCATTCTTAACTGCAATGTTATTATTAAGCAAGAGTGAGCACTATTGCCCACAAGTATAATAATGAAATAACAGTATAATAACATGCGAGTAAATCAAAGACATCTTGAATAAAAGCTCAACTTTTGAATCAAGAATGAATAACAAGAATCAAAAGAATTTCGAGGGTCATAAGACCTTGAACTATGTCCTAGGTTATCAAGGGTTATACTTGAAACCTTTAACAGTCATAAGACTATGGACCTTTCTACTCGTACTTTGGGGGATCAACCCTTAGTACCATACTGTGCACAATATCTTAACGCTAACGCATAAGTAAATCCCTTTGCAGGGTTGTTCATCTCAGTTTGACATTCGAGTCCGCACCAAAGGAAGTTTGGTTTGGATAATTCAATAAGGGTTCTGAAATTTAGAACGTTCATCAACTAAGGACTAGTTGAATCAATAAAGTTCACTAGTCTAATAAGGTTCAACAATAATGATATTCAATTTGAATAATAATCTCAAGAAGTATACAATAGGACAATTATTGTATAACTGAATCATGCTTTGAAAAGATAATCAATCTTTAATATAACATTTGAACTTGAATAATAGTAATGATAATTTACTCGAGGTAAATAATAAACTTGAACAATAATGACAAGTTGGGTTAGAAAACTTGCCTCGTGCGTAGATTACACTTTAACTAAGCACGTTCTTTGAATTTAATCCGACATACCATTCACATTCACGATACTAGTTAATTATAACTTAACTAATCATCAAAACTCATTCTCTTTGTCTACTTTGATTATTAACTATACTTAGTCAAATTATCACATTTACTGTCACATAATATCACTTCATGAATGATAATTTCATTATGAAATCAATAATTCAATCCACATGTAATTATGTTATTTACATGCTAAGTATCTATTTTAACATCTCATTATACTTGTAACATGTTTACATGTTCATTACATTAAGTTAACATCACATTCATGGACTTTAACACTTTAAAATTTTCGTTTCTGAACTTCTGGAGAGTGGCCATGCATGCCACTTTTGTACTAAGGTTTTCATCATGGGCCAGTATACCGCGACTTGAGATCCAAGCGTCATGATGCGGGGACATATGGCTTGAGATGGTGTGGTATGGCGAACGAGAGAATTGTTCTGCAATTCGCGAAAATTGCATAACACAGCTCAAAAACTCTAATTAAATTACTACTGCATGAAATTCATCATATACACATGTTATAATTCATGCATAAACATAACCCAACATTTATAGAATGGTTTTAACCCATTAAACACATAATCACAGAGTTAAAATCTATAATTTCTCTGACTTTGATATTCTTGAAGGTTTTGAAAAACAAACATGAAAATTGACCCTACTTGATTCAAGTTATAACAATCAATTAGTGCTCGTTTAAAGTTTGGTCTCTTCGTATCAACATGTATAATAATATACGAGTGTAAAATTTAGGGATAATATACGATCAACGCATTAAATACCACTTATAGGGCCATAAGGCCAAAACCCATACTCGAAATTTTGAAATAACAAGTCATCGATATAACGACATGTTTTTGATAATCATGATGATATGGTCTACATAATAACCATGTTATACTACTTTAATTATTACACATATTCTTATAAAAATCATCATCTCCCAATTCACAGAGACTTACAGAATATATGAAAGCCATTTTTATAAAAACTAAATGACGTAACTTTAAAATTTGGGAAGAAGAAATTACCCTGAGAATAAAGTATATATATGTAGGCTTAGATTATTTCTTCAATCACTGAGTTCTCAAAAAATCCTCTAGACTCTCTCTTGAATTTCTCAATCTCTCTCTCTGTATCTCTAGACTTAGCCAAAATAGAAAAAAAATAACGTAATATAATAGAGGAGAAGGAATCGACAAGTACAGAATGGTCAGATTAACCCAAACATGGGTAATCTTGCATCCAACCACTACTAGGGCCTTGTTTGGCAACCCTTAATTGATTCAAAGTCATTTAATTTAATAAAAGCTTTATAATATAGTTTAAATCATGTCACACCCAATTCAAATATCTTATTTAATTTAATATAAAATAAATATAATCACTTCTCATAATTTCATATAGTCACATAATTAATTTTCTTATTAATAAATAATGTCAAATTATTAATTCTCTAATTAATAATTAAATTAATTAAAATAACATTAGGCTTATTAAATATTTCTTTTAATATAATAAGCTCATATAATGACATACTTCGATAATAAAAATTCTCCACATTAGTTTAATAAATGTAACACATATAATTAATTTAATCTACCACAATTGCATCAATTAATTATTTAATCTAATAATTAAATCATCAAAAATATTTATTTAATTCAATAAATACTAAAATTAATTATAAAAATCTCGATTCGTCACAATACTCTTTTTAGAGCCCTATGCTCCTCTCTTTGATCTTCTCCTTCAGCCTCTACCGCCATGTTAAATGTCGTGTTTTCCAATCGTTCTTGTAAATTTCACGACACCCGCTTTCCAACCTCTCCGCTTATATTATCCCGAATGTGTATTAACTCGTGGTTGGTTGATCGTAAAGTATAAAATTTTATCCAACTTCCTCAAAAAAAACAAAACCGAAATGAGATAAGACTAGAATTGTCTAAGTCATACAATATAGCTTACAACTAATGATAATAATACTAAATTAAATGCCTTTCCTTGGCAACGTCGTCAAAAACTTGTTGCCTCTTTTTTACGACTAACAAAAGAGCTCTAACTCATGCAAGCATACATGCGTCAACAAGTAATACAGAGCAAGTAAAGTATCGATCCCACAGAGAAAGTTGTTTAACTTAAACTACTATTCATTAACTAAATCACTATATTTATATGCTCACACTATGGACTAAACTTGGTTTGTTCTTGAATTTCAAATAACAACTAAAACAATATAAACGATGTAATAAATGATATTGGAACTAATGGGATTCTAACTTCATTCACTATTTCATTCAATCACCACTATCATGCCTGACTTGTTCACATATCATAGGAAAGTAGCCAAGAGCACTAAAAGAGTATTAGCCATTTTTCAATGCACTAAGACCTACTTACACAGCATCCACAGATGATAGACTCTATGTAATCATCAATATAACCAACATCACTATATGTCTATGTGAAATTGCAACTATATTGATTTTAAGTTCAAGCTCTTATCTTAACTTATACGGTGAAACAGTATATGTCTATCTGATTCATGAAATACATAAGCCATATAACACAGCCCTATATACGTATACTATCATGATTACAGTCCATACTTGCATGGTCATTGTCAATTCCATACAAATACTGAAACGAATGGTGATCAAGTATTCATGTATGTAAAACAATCATGATAGACATCCCATATAATATGCAAAACAACTCAGCATTTAAGTGTGCAATCAAACTACATAATAAAATCCGTTAGAATCCCATAATGGAGTTTAGTTCATGACTGAACCAAAAGCCATTATGGGATCAAAGTTAAACATGATCAATAAGCAACAATTGAAAGATGAAAGATGGAACTATCAAACCCAATTGCGGAATACACATCAATATTCAATCCTCATAAGATTCCTGCAAAAACTAACGTTAATAATCCGCTCTCGTAGAGAATTCCCAAGTAGGAGTAGAAAAATATAGTTTTAGCCTCCTCCTACGTTGGAATCCTCTCTAGAGAGTAAAAACCCTAATTCCAATGTAAGATACGTGAAAAACTAATAATATGTCGAATGACACCCCTGACACCAGTCATGAATCATTTTTAATCCAATACAACCCTTAAAATTTGGAAATAAAATAAAACACATCAAGAAGATCAGACATCGCATGGCGCTAGGCCATTTTTAATATAATAGTCTCATGTCGCGAGACTTGCGAGAGGTTCAGTATGGTTGGGTCGATCTCATGCAAGGCACGCGCTCCATAGGCTTGTCTTTCTCGTGGCCGCGAGAATTGTAGTAGCATCCAAGATCTAGCTGGGTACTCTCGCGGGCGCACGTCCTCAAGGCTATTTTGCCACGCGGCTTGAAATCTGCAGAGCCTGGTTCCTTTTGTCCTACTGCTGCTACTTCTTGCTCAGTCATGCTTTTATCTCCTTGCACCAATTCACCTCCGTGCCATGCATATCCCATCCTTTTACCTCGTTTCAAGCATCCATTTGCCTTATGCTCCATAACACCACCAAAATAGGCTGATTCCTGCACTTATTCACCAAAAGGAGTTTTAAGAACGTGCAATGCAAATTAACATGAAATGCAGCTAAAAAAAACTAAAATGTACTTGAGATGGCATAGTTCGCATGAATTGGTACTCCAGAAGTAGGTAAAAATCCTACTTATCAGTGTCCTGCACTTAGCAGACGACGATACTATGTTACGTGCAAGTGAGAATTCAGGTCCTACTAAGTGGAAGAGTGTGGTAGCAGTCATATCCACTGAAACTGATAGGGTTAATAGATTACTCAAAATACCAACAATTCAACTCAAGGAAAGTAACCATCCTTTGAAAGTGGTCGCTCCCGAGCCAATCAACATGTCATACAGAGCACAATATCCTATTGTTAGCTTGAGCAAAGTTCTGTGGAATTATGGAGAAGGTGAAGGATCCACCTCATATACAACTGCTACAGTGTCGAAGAAAAATCCACTGTATCTTCACCAACGGGTGATGAAGTCTACCATCAAATCAAAGGGGAAAATACCCATGGAGAAGATTGAAAAATTTCGCCACACTATGGGTCATAACGAAGCCACGGTGGTTTTAAGCTTAAAAGAAGCTCCACAACAGATATCAATTTTTGACTTGGTCCTAACTTCTGAGAATCATCGGAAGGTCTTGTTGAAGGTTTTAGAAGAAGCCTATCTACCAACATCAGTTGATACGGAAAATTTTCAACATCTGGTTGATCACATTTTCAACAACAATGTGATATCCTTCACTGATGATGACATACTGCCCGAGGGGACCGATCATTGCAAGCCGTTGCACATTGCGGTCTTGTCCTCTGGATACATGCTAGCTAGAGTCTTGATAGATGGAGGTTCATCTCTAAATTTATGTCCATATGCTACCTTGGTGAAGATGAATATCAATCTCAACCGAATTCGGAGTAGCCATACTATCATCAAAGCTTTTAATGGAGCGCGTCGAAATTCGGTCGGAGTAATTGAACTGCCAATCAAAATTAGTCCTCATACATTCTGCGTATCTTTCCATGTACTCAAGATAGATTCAGGATACAACCTGCTCTTGGGACTACCATGGATCCATATGGTTGGGGCAGTCCCCTCCACTCTTCATCAACAATTGAAATACATTATAAACAATAGCCTGGTCACAGTCAACGCTGAACCAGAGTGTCCTCAACACGGGGACATGCCATTCATTAATGCCAATGCAGATGTTGAACCGATCAGTTTTCATGCCTTGGAAGTAAGCAATACCCAATACCATGCTATTGGAATGCCATTACCCGAACCCAACATTTCTGCCGAGGTAATGTCGGCTACTCAAGAAATGATGTTATTGGGTCATAAACCGGGATAAGGGTTGGGTAAAGATTGCCAGGGTATCAAGTACCCAATTCGATTAACTAAGAAAATTGGAACAGTTGGGCTAGGCTATTTTGCCAGTTTTAGTCACAAGAATCCTCATAAGCATCAGCAGGTTCCTTCAGCTTCAACCATGCGGCGTTTATCTTCGCCTTCAAACTCTGAGTCCGCACAACCTCTTGTAAAGGTTCCAGCCAATGTAATGGCTATGTTGTTTCCCAAGCCGGTACCGGTGAGGGAGAAAGAAGTCTTTGTTCCAAATCCCACAGTGGAAGAAGAGGAACGAAGAATCAAGCAAGACGTCATCCGAATGATGTCAGGTATACGCATCATCGATCATGATGAACATACAAACAGATACACCCTGGACGATGATTGCCCAGATGTAATGGCCATCATTCGGGATAGGGAGGATGATGACAATCCCTCCATCACTGCGGTCCACCCGGACTTTTCCCTTGCCAATTGGAACAACACTCCTTGCATTGGTCGTCAAGGGTAAAGCGGGCAGAAACTCTTTCTGCCCTATAGATATAACAACTGCTTACTATTCTGTACAGTATTAGCAGTTTATTTTTCCAGTATATGCTAACACTGTGTATGATCAACACATTTCATATATACTAAGTGAAAGCATATTTTATTTCAGGACTCAATTTAGATGTAAACTGCACTTGCGTGACATTGCCTCTTCTCCACAAGGATTGTACCTTTGATGTAGAGATGTATTCAGGCTTGATGGATATACAAGATGACATTGAGGTGCCTCCAGAAATTCAAGAATGGGTCAAAGACAAACCTAAACCCAACCTTGATCAAACCACTTCTTTCAATCTCGGAACCTTAAAAAGCCTTAAGTTAATCCAGATTGGTTCAGACCTTACCCCAAACCAACGAAATGACATGGTTACACTATTAACCCAATTCCAAGATGTGTTTGCATGGTCTCATAAAGACATGGTGGGTTTGTCCACTGACATTGTCCTTCACCGCCTTCCCATTAAAGAGGGATTTAAGCCAGTCAATCAAAAGCTCAGGCGATTGAAACTTGAATGGAGTTTAAAGGTAAAAGAGGAAATTGTGAAACAATTTCAAGCTGGCATCATCATGGTGTCCACATATCTTGAGTGGATATCCAACATTTTGCCGGTGCCTAAACCCGGAGGGAAGGTGCGAGTTTACGTGGATTACCGGGACTTGAACAAAGCTTTCTTAAAAGATAGCTTTCCGGTGCCATTTATCCACATTCTTATTGATAATACTTCTCAATATGACATGTACTCCTTTGTTGATTGCTTTACGGGGTACCATCAAATCATGGTTGCTGAGGAAGATCGTGAGAAAATTTCTTTCATCACACCTTGGGGAACCTTTTTCTATAGACGGTTATCATTCGGCCTCATCAATGCCAGAGCCACCTATCAATGAGCTATGATGACTCTTTTCCATGACTTAATGCACAAAGAGATCGAGATCTACGTGGATGACATCATTGTCAAATCCCGGAAGGAGGATGACCATCTCAGAAAATTGTTCAACACGTTATGTAAGTACAACTTGAAGTTGAATCCAGCTAAGTGCGCCTTTGGCATTAAATCAGTCAAGTTGTTAGGATTTCTAGTCAGCCACAAAGGGATTGAGCTGGATCCTGCCAAAATCCAAGCCATCACGGAAATGCCCATTCCTCAGATAGAAAAGGAAATACGGGGATTTTTGGGAAGAATCAACTTCATTAGAAAGTTTATCTCTCAACTCACAGCAACCTATGAGCCAATCTTCAAGTTATTAAGGAAGAACTCCTCCATGAAATGGAATGATGAGTGTCAAAATGCCTTCCTTACAATCAAGAAACAGCTAGTCAAAGCTCCCATTTTGGTACCACCCAGGGATGATGTTCCCCTGTTCATGTACCTGTCCATAAGTGACAATGCCATGGGCTACATGCTGGGACAGAAAGACGATAGAGGCCAAGAACGAGCTATCTATTACCTCAGAAAAAGGTTCAGCGGTAGTGAACACAAGTACACTCTGATTGAGAAGACTTGTTGAGCTTTAGCATGGGCTTCCATGAGGTTACAACATTACTTCCAAGGTCACACAACCCATCTCATATCCCGCGTGGATCCTTTCAAGTACGGTTCAACAAACCCATGTTAAATTGCCGACTGTCCAGATGGTAGTTGATCCTACAACAATTTAACATCGTATATGTGACTCAAAAGTCCATCAAAGGTCAAGGAATTGCGGATCAATTGGTCACCGCACCTTCACGGGATTTCAAACCCTTGGAAACATATTTCTCTGATGAAGGAGTAATGACAGTGCAGCAACACCATCAGTACGATACGCGCCAATCGTGGAAGATGTATTTTAATGGAGCTGTTAATATGGAAGATTCTGGAGCTAGAGCAATTTTAGTATCTGGTACGGGGGAGCAGTATCCCGTCGCCGTCAAATTGCAGTTTGTCAACACCAACAATACAGCTGAGTATGAAGGATGTCTCATGGGGTAAAACTTACCGATTCAATGGGCATCAGGCGGTTAACTGTCTTTGGAGATTCAGAGTTGGTAATCAGACAATCCACCGGAATCTATCAAACCAAGGAACTATATTTGCTGCCCTACCATCGGAAAGTTTTACATATGGTTGTGGAGTTCGAAGAAATCTCCTTTATACACGTTCCTCGTAATAGGAATGACTTTGCGGATGCGTTAGAAACTTTGGCCTCCTTGATTCGCATAGCAGATAATGAACACTTGCCAAGCGTCACAATTTCCCTGCATAAGGCCCCAGCCTATGGGAACTACGTTGGAGAAGTATCGGATGAACTACCTTCCATCCAACATCCTTGGTATCATCATATCAAGGAATATCTACGAGATGGATCTACACCCGCTGAAGTGAGCCCGACTAAGAAAAGGAGGATCCATCGACTTGCTATGAAATTCTACCTGAGTGGAGATGCACTCTACAAAAGAGATGCAGGACTAGGTCTCCTCAGATGTTTAGACAAAGATCAAGCCCAAAGGCTTATGGATGAAATCCATGGCGGAGTCTGTGGCCCCCTCCTTATCAAGAAAGTCCTCAGGACAGGACATTATTGGCTATCTCTCAAAGTTGATTGCAATCACCACGTCAGGAGACGCTATCAGTGCCAGATTCATGGGAATGCTATACACGCTCCTCCACAGGAACTCCACAATATAAGTTCAACTTGGCCCTTCTCAATGTGGGGAATGGACGTTATCGGGCCCATTAAGCCTAAAGCCAGTAATGGACATCGATTTATCTTCACCATGATCGACTACTTCACCAAGTGGGTAAAAGCATCCTCCTTCCCCAGGGTTACTAAAGAAGTCATCATTCCTTTCATCAGAAACAATGTCGTTTGCCGATATGGACAACCAGAGGTGATTGTGTCAGACAATGCTAAGAACCTCAATAACAAAATGATGGAGGAATTATGCAGTAAATTCCACATCATACATCTTAACTTTGTCATCTATCGTCCGAAGATGAATGGTGATGTTGAAGCGGATAACAAAAATATCAAGAAAATCATGCAAAAGATGTCCGCCAACCACAAAGATTGGCCTGACCTATTGCCTCTTACTCTGTTAGCCTACAGAACCTCAATGCGTACTTCCACTAGGGTAACCCCTATGCATTAACCTATGGGATGAAAGCAGTGCTCCCCATAGAAGTTGAAATGGAATCCCTCATAGTGTTGATAGACGCTCAGCTGGATGAAGATCAATGGGTACAAGACAGGTATCACCAATTATCTCTAATAGACGAAAGGCGAACCGCGACTATTTTCCATGGTCAGTTATATCAACAAAGGATCGCCAGATCCTACAAAAAAAAAGTTCGGCTAAGGAAGTTTGAACAACATGACTTGGTTTTGAAAAAAATCATTGACAACCAAGATCAATCTAAGGGAAAATTCGCTCCTAACTGGGAAGGCCCGTTTGTTGTTAAGGAAGTATTGATAGGAGGTGCTCTCAGATTGCAAGAAATGGAAGACGATGAATTTCCGCAACTCATCAATTCGGACACCGTTAAACGGTACTATATCTGAAGTTTCCATCAAGCAAACATCCTGGTATTCGACCATCAGATCACCAGTCATTCCGGTTCTTTAACCCTTTACCACATATAACTCTTCCACACTTTGCCCCTCAGGGAAATATACTCTTCAAGCTAGCAGCCTAGCTCCTTTGCGTTCCTATGACTTAGGTCATCCCACCGTGGATTGAATCTTTTGCATTTGTAGTTTGGCTACCCATACATGGGATCAAACTTCTCATACCTACAGTTTATCCTCAACCTAGGATTAAACTTTCTCCTCCCTGCACTCTGACTTACACATGGGATTACGCTTTTTCACTCGCCCTGAGGGGCGAAATACGTCGACCTGATCTCCTCTTCAATTGGAGTATATAGGAAACCATTTCATATGGCCTGGTCGCAATAAAACAAAAACAACAAAAAAAATTCCACCCTTTTCCTTACAAAAACAAAAAAAAAACAAAAACATTCCTACACCATTTCTACCATATACAGTGTTGAACCTCTTACACTGAGTTTGAACTCACGTGAGACGATCTCCTCTTCAATAGAGTACGTGGCGACCATTCATGGTTCGACCTCACCCCTACCAAAACACAAACCCTTGTCAGTTGGTACTGGGATCATCCTTCAAACCAATACATTTCATTGGCTTCAGACCAAAGGGATGGAATTACATGAACTCCTCCCAAATAGGAGATTCGGCGACCATCTAAGTCATGCGGTCATACCTTGAAGAGCAACACCAATCCATAAGAGATGGAATTAACTAGGCTTCTCCTAAATAGAAATCATGGCGACCATCGTAGTGTCAATCTCGTAGAGGAAAGCCACACTCCTCTCCACATTTCCATACAGAAACCAGTCCCAAGACACCAAAGATGGTAGGGATACATACAGATCGATGATCCATTCTGAACTATCCAGAGACAACTCAATGTCCATCCACCCAGGAGGAATTCAGAATGCATCAAGATCACAAGCCTCAAGCAAACAAGCAAAATATCAAGCAAGTAGCAAAGCATATCTAAAAGGGAAGTGATCCAAAAATATATTTCCCTGTCATATATATAATGTTGTTTGATATATACAATGTAAACTGTACATGACAAAATGGCTAAGCTAGTCTGTGCAGGTAAATAAAAGCTC
Organism: Panax ginseng; assembly: GCA_020205605.1. NCBI lineage: Eukaryota > Viridiplantae > Streptophyta > Magnoliopsida > Apiales > Araliaceae > Panax > Panax ginseng. Next base: position 59,202,821 of record CM035143.1, on the reverse strand, counting down.
ATCTACAAGTTAGGGTATATTCGAGCTAACAAGCCCAACATGGCGTCCCTCTTAGAGGAAGGAGGCGAAGTTGTGGTCTCCTGTACGAGAATATCCACACGACCCAACAGATCTACAGTCATCTGCATGGTGACCATATGCTCATCAATGTAAACGCTCATCTCTATGATCATGCCAATGGTAAGGGACCTCACTGCAGTACTATCTGTGACGGCTACATATCGGGCAGATATAGCACTATCCCCTCAACTATCACTGCATCTCTGGCTGATCTGGCCTCATCCTGCTCAACAACAGCGACATCTCTACGAGCTAATGCCTCGTCTCTCTCTAATAGAGCTGCATCTCTCCTATTAAGGGCAGTCAACATCATAGATCGAGCCTGATCTCTCTCGAAGGTCATCATATGAAGACTCTGCTCTAGGTAATCGTGTCAGTCTTTGAATCACAATAATCTTTGATCTTGGGAGAATCCAGAGGAAATGCTGGCAACCCAGTAGCGGGCTCCTCCTCGATGTGGGAATCAATGTCCTTCATGGGCTCTACATCATCTGACTCGCTATCCGGTACTGTGGATACTGCTGCAGCCGATAAAATCTCTACCTCCATCCATGCGAAATACTCTGCAGAACAACCCGGATGGCTCACAGAAAAAGCAGCTATCTCACACTGATCCCAACAAGCGTACACACGGGATTGGTCCTCTACTGAAAGGTATCGAGAAGCTGAACGCTAACCTATCGCCCCCTCGAACGGATGAAAATCCTGAAACTAGTCAAACTGCGACATCACGGCCAGTGGGTGATAAGTAGTCACGCCCCTCAAACCAGCCAGAGGGAGGTAGTCCATACCCGAAGCATGATTAATGAAGTTGTATGGTGAGCTAAGCCCCTAACACAGGAATATGCTGAACGGATCTCTGATAACTACCAGAAATGTAGACCAAGACAGAGAATCTATACACTCCGATGGCTGAAAGGAGTATGACATGGCTATATCATGGATGAACCAATACCCATGCCGTCTAAGAGTGCCAATCGATCTCAAGTGTGACATAAACCACATATATAGCATGACTGAACTACCCGTGAACACTCCTGTCGGATAAATGCAGGAATAGGATGCTGACCGCAGGGTCTCTGCTACAATCATAGGTATAATGGTGCGACCCTCCCTAAGAGCTCTCACTGCCATGATGACACCAATGTCTATCTCATCCATGTACCATGGCATATAGACATACGACAATACGCATAACAGCAGTACATCAACCCTGGCTAAACGCCAATGATCCTCCGGTGCGGTGAAATCCCCGGAATGTCGTGAATAGCTATCCTCAAAGCCAAATCTGTCATATAGAAAATGCTGGGATATCACATGGCCAGACGTCAGCTCATCCTACATAACTCTGCGCCGCAATCCAGTGAGAGTCATGAACCGTCTACTCATGTCTCCCAAAGCCATATACACGCAAGGTCTGTCTAATGGCAGCATCGTCAATCGTGCATACTCCTCCAAAGTAGGAGTCAACTCATGGGTCCCGAATTAGAAAACCTACCTATCTGATACCCAATGCTCTAGCATCCCATCAACAAATCCTGCGGGAGCCTGAAACATCAATAAGGTCATGGTATGATGAATGATCTACAGTCACCCTGTCTAGTGGTGACATGTTATCATACCACGATCGCATAACCGATGCCACCAATGATGGTGGGGTATGATCTATACGGCTAACTGTCAAAGAAGACATCTGTGCGGGCCGTGTCATAAGACCATCCAGGGGTCAATGCCGAATATCTCTGGACATACATGCATATGCATAACATGATACATACATATCAGATAATAGATGGCAATATGATATAGGGAATGAAAAAAACTATGCATGCATTCCTATGTATATCAACATCTAATACATCATCTTTGTATAGCTACAAATATAGGGAAATGGGGAACAGACGCCCTACTACTAATAGAGGCCTATCAAAAGATATAGTGAGAATGGGGTACAGCCACCCAATATCTAACAGAGGCCTATCAAAAGATATAACGAGAATATACATCAGAAGAAGACAATGGTGTCGATGTCCACATCATCAATCCTGTCCACTTGATGTAACTCCTCCTGAGTCACTGGATCTCTATCAATAGGGATGTCAAGCCTATATAGAGGAGGATCTGCGCTGGCAAAACCAAATGGTCGTCTGAGGGGCCAGCGCCTGAGTTGGAAGGATCAAATGAAGCCGCCTATGCCGGATCTCTGCCCAAATGCTGAATAAATATATGTGCCTGGTCCAACTGCCGAGTCAAACTATCAATCTGTGTCATATGAGTCGGATCTCGGACACAAGCTATCCAATCCGTCATCATCACGGATCCTGGAACCATATCCCCAATAAACTGTGTGGCATGGAACTGGGCTCCGATAGTACGAGGGAACCACCAACGTTGGAATGTCTCCTGAGTGCAAGGACCCTCTGATAATGTAAAGCTGTTGAACCCCAACAATGGGATATCAGTGACGGTGTCGTGTGATCTGAGCCAATGACGCTTTGGCGGGAGGAGGCAAGATCGGCATACGAATCTCCCATGTGGTGCTCCTAATAGCACGCTCTCCTAAATAGAGCTCCCAGCCTCCATCTGTGAAGAGAGGAACTCTCCTGGTGGAAATCACATACTCGACTCCAATCGGGTATCCATCCTCAAAGCCGATGGTCAAGTGTTCCCCTGAAGAGGGAATCCATGTGATGGTATCAGCTGTCAACAACTCCAGCTGCATACGGCAGTGAGTGAAACCCTCAGCTATAGGGACCTTCGGCAAAATGGAATGATAACATCGTCGTCCTCGTGGATAGGTATCTAAACCTAACACACTCACAGGACGCAAGCATGGGAGCCTCTCGTAGGCCCAAAACTTCCAACACAATGGCAAAACATCTGCTATCAGTAAACACTCTTAACCTATAAATGGGAAATGACAAGAGAAATACTCACCAACAGAAATGGATAGAAGCCTAGCCAAGCCTCGGTCAAACCCTGTGAGCGCATACGCATGCCCCAGATGAAATAGGCAAAGGTGTAGGAACCCCAATTATACTCTCCAATATGGTCTTCATGACTCATGACGCTGATCAAAGCAAATGACACCATATAAGAGTTATCTGCTATGAAGCAGCCTCTAATGATCATCAGGAATAATCGCCGCAGAATGCGATCCCTGATTCTGACATCATCAGGCATGGGCTCACTCAAAAGCCCGTTCATAGCATCTATGCTCAAAGGACCTGAACAGACAGTCCTGCCTTTGAGCGCCTCCGTCGGAACTCCTAACAAGGATCTGACGGCAGTAGGGGTAATATTCTCCATGCAAGGCACTGGCTCCCCTCCAAACTCCATACCTGTGATAAATCGTCAATCCACCGGCGTCATCATCACCTCACAATCCAACAGATGGAGTGACTGAGTCTGATGAAACCATCGCTCAGACAATGCCCTGAGGTAACCCCAGGGACAACGACGGGGAAGGATGGAGAAGAATGCCCCAAATCCCCAATCATGCACTACAACTCTGTAATCAGGATGAAGAGCCTGATACATGGAGTGTTTACTAAACCAATTCCCTCTAGGCTGTGTGAAGCCTGGAACCTGCATGAAATGCAGATCAACATCAAAACCCTTTAATCCTCATTAATTGGAAAGAAAGAAGATCAAAGTCTAACGTCATACCTCATTAGCATTCAAGTACATCGATGGATGTCTGCTCAAATCACCCAGAAGCTCTGGGCTTGCCACCTGTATACAAGGTAGCTCCCTACGGGGAACATGTGTAGCAGGAGCGGGATCCTAAATCGGAATATCCTCCTCCTCATCCTCAATGTCTGGCACGTCTGCCCGGACTGGACGAATCACGGCCTCCACCAATCGACGAAGCTTTCTGATAGAACGGGGTCGAGGCACTTCTGAAGCCCTCCTCCGTATACCAGAAGTGGTCCTACGGGAACTACTTGGTTGATCCGACTCCATGATATCTGGACAACAAGTCTCTAAATCACCTCAGAAAGGGTGTGGTATTTCCTTACCTGGAGCTTTTTAGAATGTATTTTATGACTATATGCATGCCTGCATTTACTTTAACATATAATAGAGTTAAAATACATGACTACCCAATGCCTATATTTTGAAAATTTTTGCCATAGTCCCCTTTGAAAATAGGACTATCCACATGCACATAGGCATGTCTAGGTGGCCATCCAGTAGCACACCTGCCCCAAAGTCATATACATAATATATGCATTAAAAAATCAAATCATCCATGCATAAGGTTAACCTCAACATCAGGAGTACTTTGCCTTTCTACCTTTTGCTCATTGGACCTCCAATAGGACAAAAAATAGCAGAAAAAGGTGCCAATTTGACTGTCTCAAAAGTCAAATTTTTTCACATCATTATATTCAACATGGTTTAATACTAGCATTTACTATGTTGAATATTTTTTAGCAAGTCATTTGTGCATACATAATCACTACTATGTGTTTAGATGCATTTCATTCGATAACTCAAAATCCAACGGATAAAAACAGGAAAAAATACATGCATACGTTACTGGATAGTGCGTAACACTTATGCAAAGGATGAATTTGCAAAAATAGCTTCGAACTCAAAGCAGATCTGAAGGAGGCTCACGGATTTCTCTTAGCAAATCAAGTTGAAAATGACTTGTGAGACCAACCTGATGGATTATAACATCCACGGTCGTGCCGCAGCTCGTCAGGGTGCAGAAGAGTGCACTGTGGCACCCCTATATGGGCCCCACCCCTCTGGCTTGGTCCAGTTTGAGTTGCAAAGGAGTTCTTCCGGACTAGAAAGGTCAAATCAGGAATAAAAACACCACGCGGTTGAGCAAAACAACATGCAATCCTGGTCTTCTCAGATGAAACTTTGAGTCTGTATATCGCTCATTGGTAGTCACCCGAACACGAGGTATACTCTGCCAATGATCTCATTTGTTATAAATCACATCTGGCAATACCTTGTACAGGTCCGATACCGCCAACTCTGGGTCATTACCCTAAAAGATCCACGTGGATCCCCGACGGGGGTTACAACGTAGATCCCTTACGGGGGTTACAACGTAGATCCCAGATGGGGGTTACAACGTAAAGCCCCGACAGGGGATTACAATGTGCATTCAAGCCATTGACACACATATCAACGAAGGTCAAGCAGCCTTGACGTTATCTCAGCCGATAGCGATTAAACCTATCAGAGCTTTAGAGCTATTCTAGGATTTCATGCTTGATTACTCATATTCCCCAGCGGATCCCCAGCGGGGGTCACAACGCAATGTTCCGTTGATTCACACGTCAACGAAGGTCAAGCAACCTTGACAATCTACCAACAGAGTATCAGCCGTTGATTCACACGTCAGCGAAGGTCAAGCAACCTTGATAGTATATCCCACAGGATTTTTTAGCCGTTGATTCACATGTCGGTGAAGTACACATCAACGAAGGTCAGGCATCCCTGACAGCATTTGTTGTTGGCAGTAAATCCAATAAAATCTTGACATGTTCTGGCGATACCAACTAGGAAAGGTCAACGTTATCAAAGAGGATTGATGATGGAATATGTTATACACATCCTTAAACAGACCAAGCTTTATCCCCACAGATCTCTTACGTATAAGAGGTACATCTTCAGGATCAAGTCATTATCAAAGACACAGGAATTTGGTGATAACCCCAACATCAACATCCTAACAGATTCAGATTACACATCAAATCTGGTCATCATTCCCAATCCCCAGTTGAAGCAACAGGGAGCCAACAATCATCCCCAGCATGTTGGGCCACAACCCCGTACACATGCATCATACATTTGCATCATGTTGCGACACATAGTACCATGTTTATCTTGTTGTATTTCAAGTGTCTAGGATTCTTTATCCTACCCATGCATCGCCATGCATGAGTATGATAAAGAGGGGCATCTGTAGACACTCGAATTTTTCTATACACCTGTCACTGACATTGCAGTAGGACAAATTCGTCTTTTAAGAGGGAACCTTGAAAGACAATCCATATCCATTCCGGATACTACCGGAAGTTCAGCATCAACCACGGAACACTCTGGGAGTAACAATTCTAACCTCAGAGATAACCTCGAGGCGTGCAGATCGAATACCGGAACACACACCGGAGAAGACCGATTAATCTCGGAGATAACCCCAAGGTTTCCAGTCTCAGTCCCAACTCTGGGAATAGCTACCAACCTTGGTGATAACCCCAAGGAATACAGTTTCGACGATAACCCCGGAAATGCTTGTTTCAAATGCAACCAGCTTCAATCTCGGCGCTCACAACGAGATACTCTGTACCAACCCAGAGATAACACCGGGAGGACAGGCACACCTCAAAGATGACAATGAGGACCTTAGACAATTGCAGCAAGTCAATCTTTAATGAAGCCACGAGCAACGTCGCTGATCAAATTAATCAAGCGATAACATCGGTGAGGGGCAACATCATCATCTTGCCAACACGATGCCATGCCACGTCGTCTCGACATTTCATACACATCTCTACGCAACGATGTCCCACAAGAATCAAGGATAACCAATCCTGAGTGACTATTGTGCGGGGTAACGGATAAAATTTGAAGCTTAAAGACCGAAGGGCATCGTCCCAACTTCAATGACTTCATACAAACTCTAATCATATACCATTGTACAACTCTCGACAACGGCGGTCCAAAATAGGTCCTGTATACCTCAATCGGATGCCCGAATTGCACTTCTAAAAGTTTGAGCCGACATTACAGTGCCCGAGTGCACGTACTATGAGACGACCCGACCCGAGAAACCCGGGCCCACCCGGGTTGCCTCTAGTACACCTGCGGCTCCACCCTCTATAAATAGAGGGCTTGGGGTGGCCATTTTGCAAGAGAAAACAGCGAGGAAGCCCTGCCCAATTTGCTCTGCACTCACCCAATACAGTGCACTTTCTCATTTTAAACACCTGTGAGTTCATATATAGCTACTTTTGTACCTACAAAAGCCAGTGTTTACCCACTTTAAAGATATATAAGTCTTCTTTGGCAGTCAACTGTAAGCCTTCTCACACACTTTAAAGCCTTTCTCTTCATCTTTACCCACTTTTATTTCAGCTTTTTATATACATATATATATATATATATATATATATATATATATATATATATATATATATATATTGACTAACATTATCGAGTTATGCCTCGATTGAGCCTGAGACTTCGATCGGTGCATTTATGCTTTTATATATATATATATATATATATATATATATATATATATATATATATATATATATATAACCTGGTATCGAACTTTGTTCGATGAGCTTAGACTTGATGCCCCGAGGCGTTATCGCTTTAATATGTATATATACTTATATATATTAAGCGTGTGTGTGGGACTACATTCGATGAGCACAGATTTTACATCCAGGCGTTTATTTTAATATATATATATATATATACACTTATATATATATTAATCGTTGGCGTTACTCATTCGATGAGCTCGAATTTTACATCCAGGAAGCGTTTACTCGCTTTTATATATATATATATACTTATATATATGAACTGTTGTCGAACTATGTTCGATGAGCCTGGATTTTACATCCGGTGCGTTTACTCGCTTTATATATATATATATATATATATATATATATATATATATATATATATATTCGTCCCACACGGAGTTTACTTACGTGGTGGTTGATCGCTTCTGACTTTCTTTACGTTTAAATCCGCTCGAATTTACTTCGTGGCGCTTGATTATTTTTTATAAATTTATTTACATTTCGTCACTTTGAGTTCCCTTCATGGCGGTTGACCGTATTTGACTTTATTTACGTTTCGCCCCACTTTGGAGTTTTCTGTGGCGGTTGATAGCTTTTTACTGACTTTATTTACATTTCTGATCACCTATGGAGGTGCTTCGTGGTTGGTGATCATGTCTGTATATATATATTTACAGCTTTTATATATATATACCTGCTTACTACTTTCATACAAATTGCGGTTGTATGTGCGCCTAGGAATCATGTGATCACAGATTCAACTTATTAGATCTAGATTTGGTTCCCGTGATGGACATTTTCAGCTGTAAGCAGCTTGTAAATTATTCTGTGATGTCTGAATTTCCACAGATGGTTTCCATACCCACGAGGAAGTTGACATTATTTTGTACATTATTTTCGTACGGATGCCTCGCATCTATAAAATAAAATCAATCAAGCCGAACACTTAATAAAATTGGAGTGTAAAAGGTCTCAATTACTACTGAGCATCAGAGTTTGAAAAACCTCTTTTATAAAACATCACTGCCATATCTTGCTTAAAATTGAATTTTTACATAAATTCAAACCCTGTGTATATAGGTGCGAACGAGCCCTCGCACTACTTCCAAATAACAGTACATTGACCCACACAAACACGCATTCAGATAATAGTTTCTTGAAAAGAGGCGATCACCGTGGTAACACGGATGTCGGGGGGTGCCTAACACCTTCCCTCCGCATAACCAAATCCCCGGACTCTAATGAATCTCGGTTTCACCGGCCCGTTTAGCAGTGTCACATCACTGGGTCAATGTGCAAACCTTTTCTCGGTTGTGTTGGTACAACCATTTAAAAAACTAACTGACGACTCTTAACAGTCCATCGTCGACATTATACATGTCGGACCTTTTTCACTTGTTTTTCAAACAAATCTCACCTAAAATGAGAACACCAAAGAACAAGTAACTGAAAAGGACATCTAAAAATCTGACGGCGTCAATAGCAGCGCCACTCCCGCTCTCAAGCGCCGAATCACATCGCCGTCAGGAGGCGTGAGAAAATGCCCAGACTAAAATCCGCAAAACCCGAGAAATTGCTCCTTAATCATGTGAGTTATTTGTAATTTGCTACATCTTTTATCATAAAATCGGAAGTAAGTAGTTCTAGTGACTTAGAGGTTTATTCAATAAATTGACACGTAAATTATTTGGATTAGTTTGTGTTCATTATGTAGTGGTATTTTTTTTAAAGAAAAGTAATATAAATCTATATATGGTGTGTAATGCATTTTACTTCAAGAAAATAATGATTTTTTATTATTATTTGTGATAAGAGGAAAAAAGGTGGAGATATCTTCCCACTAAATTTATCAACGCAAAGATTAAGCCATATGATTTACTCTTTAAGTTGGTTCAAGAAGATTGTTAATAACAAAGTGAGTGGTAGTTCACTTAGTTGTTGCTTATTATTTGAATATTCACTGATTTATATAATTTTTATGTTCAATTGAGTGTTTTGTCATATTTATTTATTTTATTAATAGCTTAAGGCCATGAGGTTGAAAGAAGCGGCCAAGGATCTTGAGAACCGAGAGATGAAGAATGATGCCAAGGGTAAAAGGAAAATCACAGATAAAACAGATATAGTTGGGACCACTCCAGAAGGAACTGAAACGGTATTGCAGGATATCATACAAGTAATGCCTCATGATGCTCATCCAATGGGTGTTCTTGTCATGAATGAGTACTCTTTCTATTTTTCATCCCGATGCAAATCCTGCTCTTAAAGTGAGAATTGCTTACCCAAAATCTTGTTGTCTTTAGTTATGAACAGTGATGGATATGTTTTTGTGTTATTTATTTATTTTTTAATTTTTCTAAAATAAGAACAAGTGATTGAATATTGCACGTGTTATAATATGTAATTTTAGACATTTTTACTAGCATCCATATTTCTAGAATGAAAAACTATTCTAATTAGAAAGTGGCTTAGCTTTGATGTTTGTTCACTCTTCAAAGGGATCTTATCTTCTTGTCATCTTGCCAAACTTTTAAAAAGGGTTGATATAATTTGAGCTTTGATAATTTATTCAATTTGTGTTATGTGAAGATTTTGGTTATTAATCTTTTTTATTCGATGCCACAAGTATCTACATGTTTCAAAATAGTATATCTTCTTTGATCTGAGGCCAAGATTTATACATGTCTAAACAAGTGAGAGATAAGCAAATAGTGCGCATACTCGGGAAGGTCTGGGTTGTCTTGTCTTTATAAGTCTTTTTTCTTCATTTTGTATCTTTGAAACAAATTAAAATGAATACAACTCATGTTAGTGCCGCATGTATTTACTATTTGGTTATATTTTCAGCACCAACCATTGCAAAAAGAAAGACTTATTTGAGGATGGCGGGGAAGGCCTCATGTTCTCCCTCCAAAGAATCTGTCTTTTATTCAAAGAACTTCTTATACATGCTAGATTCATTGTATGTTTTGTTACTTGACCATCTTATGACTAATTTCATTTAACAGAAATTCATGACATACTATCTTCACCGAGTTGCCTAGATTAACATTTTTTGTCATCTTTTCTGCACAAAAACGTAAATCAAAGCACGAAATTATATTTACTTTCGCAAAGAAAATGTGTGCAATTTGTCCTGTACACCTGTTTTTTTTTCAGTAAGTCAAATTTCGTGCTACTCAACGACCATGGACTAAACTTGTGATTCTAATTTACATAATTGTAGAGGTAATAGGTCTTATACACCCAATCCTCGACTGGCTCGTGTGCTAGACATTCTCTTTATATTACATACAGAACATGAGATTAATTGCTCAACTGCAGCTGCCAGGCATCTTGCTTCAAGGTATGCATCCTTAATGTTGAATATAAATAAGATGCATCCCAAAAATCTTGCATTACATATCTGATTCTATATATTTTAGTGGTGTTGATGTATACATTGCTCTTCTTTGGTATTTGTTGGTGCACTATATGGTCCACTTCATGGTGGAGCTAATGAGGTATGTAATATTGTCTTGTGTTTGAATTAAACATATCAATGGGCCTAAGACCACCATTAACAACATTACTGAACTTGCTAGTTCAGAAGTGTAGCTATTTGTGTTCCAAATATCCCTTTATGGCGCATCGTGTATGTTATACCGAGTCTCATTACTATAGATTCTTTTTTTATTTTGATATTGTAGGCTGTGCTTAAGATGCTGAATGAAATCGGGACTATTGACAAAATTCCAAAGTTCATTGAGGATGTGAAAAACAGGTGAGCATTCCCTATATATCTATTCTGACAGTCCAAAGACCTTGTGCATGCATCAAATATGTAATGAATCGGGACTATTATGATTCTTGGCTTATACAAACTTATTCCTATAGGAAGCGGAAAATGTCTGGGTTTGGCCACCGTGTGTACAAAAATTATGATCCCAGAGCGAAGGTTATAAAGAATTTGGCGGAGGAGGTATTTTCTATTTGTTCTTGCATATGAAATTTAGTGCTTGCAGTTTTGTTTTTTGTTTTCTCTCATGGGGTGTTGGTGGCCCTACAGAATTGCTACTAAAATGCAGTGCAGGCATCTGGATGAAGTCATTGTAATTTGTATATGCTTTAATATAGATCAAATGTTAAGTCACGTGAATTCTCATGGAGTCTCATGGACCATGTATGTTCCCGTGCCCTTTTAATTTGAATTCTCTCGGTGCGTAGAGTCCCATTTGGGAATTCCATTTTGAAGAATAGAGCATTTAATACAATCACATCATACTTAATAAGTTGAAAGGTTTAAGTTTTCAATGCCATCCTCCAACTTTATGATTTAATTCAATGTCATGTTTGTTGATGTAGATGGCAAGAAAGGGAGTGTCCATGTTGCTACACCCCACCCGGCCAAGCAATTTGGGAAGACTCTCGCTAACAAGTCAAACCAAAGAACTCCAAAGTCCGAGGGATCCCATTCTCGCAAGTCCTGCAATAGGTAAGTCTTTGAGTTGGTAAATTTTCAAGTCAATAAGAGGTCACCCTAATGCATCACTATTGTAAGCTCCAATCAGATAGTTCAAATCAGAGAATGCTCTAGACTCCCATAACAAGGCCAAACACACTGCTGGAAAGTAGAAAGGTTGGAGACTTGGAGACCAAGAACAGAATCCACCGGAAGTAAGCTTCTTTTACTTTAATGATGTTCTGCTATGTATGCATTTAGCTGTTACTATACAATTTTTGAGTTTTAAGGGCTTATGTGAGATAAACAGTTGATTTTTCACCTTTTGGTATGGAATATTTGATTAGCATATGATGTGAATAAAAGTATATGGAACTGTTATAGTGTTGATTGACACAATATAACGTTGAGTTTTATTGATAATGTATGTTACTTATCTGCAGTTTATGATTACTTATTTGCATTTTTTTAACCACAGGTGTTTCTTAAAGCTATGGCAGAGACTGTGCAAATAAAGCTTTATGGTGAACATCCAACAATGACTGAGACCTCTCTTTACAGTAGTAATTTACAATTCAATATAGTAATAATTTATATTGAAAAGTGAATTTGAGATGTATATATGGATAGTTTGGTATATATTTTGTGGATGGTAATTTGAAACTGTAAACGAATGGTATTATTGGGATGTATTTTGAATTGTTGATACATTTTGACTTTAAATTTAAATGAGAATTTAGACCTTTTTTAGCTATATATCATGGCATTAGCAGATTGAAGGTGACTGGTAATATAAGTGAACCACAATTTTTTTTTCTTTTTAAAAATGTTGTCTACAACATTTTAAAAACGTTGTACATATGTGTCTAAACGTTGTCTGATATATTAAACTATAACATTTTTAGCCAAAAAACGTTGTGGAATCATACTTTCTACAACGTTTTCAAGCATCTGCTAATCTATAGAAAACAAATCTACAACGTTTTTTTTCTTAAAAACATTGTAGAATGTGCCTAACTACAACGTTTTAAAAACGTTGTGTAACACCCTTAACCACGACGTTTTTCTGATTTAAACCACAATATTTTTTCCGCGTTATCTATTTACTGTTTTGTAGTAGTGTGATATCTACTATCTTCAATGATTTAAAAAGGTTTTCATCAACTTTATCGCTGAGACTCAGCTTAATAAATAAACCACATCATCGAATCATCCCTACACTACCGGCCAAAAATATTCATGTAATCATCAATGGTCATGATTATACCGAATAATCCCTGTTCATAATCATATTAATCAACAGTCCATCTATGCACGTAAGCCAAAGATGACTTTCATCACAATATAAGCATGAAGATGATGACAATGATATAAGCATTTAATTAAATGAAAGCAAATGATAAATTTTAAAGATTCATAATTTAATTTATCCAGTATTCAATAATATCCAAATTGTCAACACGATACTGCTTTGTGGAGTAAAATTCAAGAATAATATCCATGTATCAAAAATATTTTGGACATAAAAGAAATCAATTTTTTGGGTGAATAGTAACCGGGTGAATAGTACCCCGTGAATAGTACTTCGCAAATAGTAACTCGACATGAAAAGTACCTCAAATACTCGAGTGAATAATATTTTAGTGAATAGTAACTGGGTGAATAGTATCCCGACATGAAAAGTGTCCCGAATACTCGAGTGAATAATATTATAGTGAATAGTAACTGGGTGAATAGTACCCCATGAATAGTACCCCGGTTGAAAATATTGATATTTAATAAGAAAGTTCAGATCAATATTCCAATGAAACGATACTGGATGAAGCGCAAAACTCAAGGATATTCCACTAATTTTAAGGATTATAGAAGCAATACTTACCATAGTAAGTTTAGATTTAAGAATATGAAAAGAAATAACATACGAAACTGCAAATGGATTTTCACCCGTCATACGGTACGTAATTCGCGTAGATAGGTTATTTCGACATATTAAAGGATGAATACAAAAAAAATAGCATTCCTTATGAATACGAAAGAAATAATACCCCTTACCTTAATAGAAGGCTGGATGCTGCAATAGTGAAGTAGCAGAATACTCTTCTTCTTGCTCTCTATAGTTTCTCTCTCTCTCTCTATAGTGTCTCTTGTGAATCTCACTGAATTGGTGAGAATGAAAGAAGAATTAAGCTTCTATTTATAGGAGAAATGACTAAATAGTAACTAATTCACGAACGGTCCAGATTGATTTACTATTAGAACGGACGATCTAGATTGATTACTATTAAAACCACAACCGACGGTCCAAATTGATTTACTTTAAAACCACCACAGATGGTCCAGCTTGATTTACTATTAAAACCACAACCGACGGTCCAGATTGATTTACTATTAAAATCACCACCAATGGTCCATATTGATTTACTATTAAAACCACCACCAATGGTCCAGATAGATTTAACTTATTACACTTTAGTACCCCTAAAGTTTTCCAAGTTTGCATTATTCCCCTCTAACTTTTGTAATTCACTTATCTTTAATAAACACATTCTTAATACTTCAACAAGTATTCATCATCAATATTATAACTCACAATATTTAACAACCAGATCAATCTCAGGAAAGAGGGGGCTTTCCGATAAGGATTTCTCCCTATTGGGGCGCAATTAGGTGACCAAACCTCTCCTCGACAGAATTTTCTAGACATTGTCAATATTGCAAATAATAATATGAATAACTTTGTTGTCTCAATTATTGATTTAATAATATAAAATATTGTGCAGATGATACTGTGACAATAATTGAATAAAAAATATGAGAGATATTAGGCAGCAATTACTGTAGCAATAATTGAGTATAACTAAGTGACTTCTCACGTAAGCATCAATAATCAATATCGTGTGCTACTATGCAACCACGCGTATTACTGTACTTTTACCACCGGGTAGTTCAACAGTTAACGATAAAAATTTCACCTTTATTTTTATAAAAAGATATTTATGTCATTTTTTAACTACGGCAATACTTTCGTTGTGGGTCGGGTCCACCAATGATTGTGCCTTCGTACGAATATTCCCTGTTAAAACGAATATTCCCCGACCAATCAAATATTCTCCGACATAACGAATATTTTATATCAACTTGCTTACTTTGCAAAATTTTCAAATATTACCCTTAACTTTTACCTTTATCAATTTAACCATCTACTAAATAACATAATAATTATAAGAAAATTGAATACTTTCATTTTATAAAATTCGGGGTCTTACAACTAAAGCCTAGCCTTTGAATTAAATCTCCAGCAATATCAGTTCAATGTATCAGCCATTACATTATATCATCATATATAAGAGAATTAGAGAGAGAAAGTCATCAAAAGATGGTCATTTTTCACCCAAGCTCTTAACAACTGTCTCTCTCACCAAACCTCCGAATTTGCTACGTATTTCAGCCACAAAATACATATCTAAAACACCATTATCAGCTAAGGAGATCCAATATCAAAGCTTTGTATTAGAAATTTATAACCCTAAAATCTACTATTGATCTTGTATGCTAAGATAGAATACTTGTTTATGTATTTATATTCATCCTAGAAGATGTTTCATGATGATATATAGTGATCTATCATAGATCCATAGCATCAAAGGGCTTAAAAAATGAAGTTTTCAAAAACTGTCCAAGAACTCAAAAAGTAGTCTGACAACCATATGTCAGTGACCACATATCTTTCTATGTTATTGTTTTGAGTTTTCTTATGCTTTGGATCTGTAGTCTGACATGAGGACTGTAATTTGGAAGTAGAATCACAACCATTCCATGTCCAGATTGCAAGTTATTTAAGGTCAAAGTCGGTTGACCTACCATGACCGAGCGATTTCTGGGTAACCCAGAAATCCTTAGGCAGCATGTGACAACGTTTTCAAGCTCCCAGATCTGTCAGGTTTTATAAGTTTTGATGTTGTTGTTGTAACCAATTTTTAGCCTGTTATATGGACATTAGATCCATGGCTTGAGATCATTTAAATCATCAATAGATTGAACGTAGTGAGTGGTCAAACCAGGTCACTCGGTCACGGTTTGTTTTTCTGGAAAACTTTGAACAAAGTTTCTGACAAGGTTTGACCGAGTCATTGCTTGTGATTGTGTTATAGTTGGACTGATCTGTTGTTATATATATGTTCTATGACATGAGAACTAAACATTTGGACCATGAGAACACTTAACTAATGACCGGGACATAAGATTAATCGAGCATGAAACTGACCACTCGAACTGCCTAGGTTTCTGGAAAACCCAGGAAACGCCTGACAGTGACTTTGAATGACCAGAACTTCATGATATGATGTTGTATGACCAAGTTGTTGATTGATTCGTGTAGTGTTACATATACACTACATAATCAATGTTTAAACAAGCCCAGAACATGTAAGAACATGGAATTACAAGCGGTCAAACGAGCAACCTTGAACACTGACTTGTCAGTGTTCTTGAGGCCAAGAACACCTAAGACGACAGAAAGCGTCGCTATAGGCTATAACGACGGTTTAATTATTTTTATTTTCTGATTTTCCAGAAATTAATTAAAAATAGAAATAAATTCTAAAAAAAATTACAAAAATGGTTTTAAAAGTTATTTTAAATTATGAAAATAACTTTTAATAATTTCAAATAATTTTCATTAATATTTATAATTATTTGAATATTAATGATATTTAATTTATTTAATTAGTTTATTAAATAAATTAGAGAAATATGATTTTAATATTATAAAAATCATTTTAAATAAGAATAAAGTGTTTGAAAATATTTGGAGTTATAAAATGTAACTTTTAATATTTTGAGTAATTTTCATTAATAATTTAATATTAATGATAATAGATTTATTTAATTATTATATTAAATAAATGAATTAAAAATGGTTTTATTGATTTAAAAATCATTTAAAAATGAGAAAAATATTTTAAAAATGTTTTAAGATATAACTAATGACTTTTAATATTTTGATAATAAATTAATTAATATTTAAATATTAATGGTGATGATTTAAAAATAATTTTTATTATTTTAAAAATCATTTAAGTAGAATATTGATAATTTAAAGTTATTAACAATAACTTTAATATTTTGACAAAGTATGTCATTAATATTTTAATAATATTATTAAATATTAATGATAATTGAATTAATTAGTATTTAAATCATTTAAAATGATTACGGTGTTTGAAAAATTATTATAAATTAAAATAATTATTAGAAATTTATTAAAAGCTTCCGAAAAATATTATAAATGATATATGACTTATCTAAAATAATATTGGAGCTTTGAGACCGAGTTTAAGTGACAATAAATGTGTTAATTGTTGGATAGGGTGACCAGAACACCGAGAATAGACCGAAGTCCAACCAGATCGAACTAGTAAGACTTGATAAACTTAGGTAGGTCATACTAGCGAAGGAATTCTCCGTCTCTCCCCTCCTAGTTCTTGTCTCACATCTCAGCTAGGGATCATATCCCTAATCTTTGATACCAACTGTGACGCCCCCAAAACAGGTATACATCACCCATCTTGAGTCGCCAGATAAAAGGTAATTGAATACAAATCTGAATTTTAATAATACAAACTATGGGGTACAATACGACAAAACATAAACTGTGAGTTTGAATACAAATATTGTCTACTAGAGAGTATACAAACTCAAAAGGAGTCCTCATTACAATTATTATCACACTATTTCACAGAATAGTGAGGACTACTAATGCAAACATCTAGGACCATCACTCTGTTCCCCGACTAGTCCTAGCTACGTTCTCATTTGCTGAAGAGAACAGTGAAAGAAAGGGTGAGCTCAACTAGCCCAGTAAGAAATATTATGACTACGATAATGCAGAATAAATTATCCTTAGCCTTCAACAGTATAACAACTGATAGAATATAATAGACAACAAGTTTTAGATCAAAAACTGCAGCGGAATAAGCAATCCATTAGAAGAGTCAAGTAGAGAATAAATTCTACTATCTTCTATGATTTAAAAAGTTTTTCATCAACTTTATCGCTGAGACTTAGCTTAATAAATAAAATCGAATCATCCCTGCTCCACGACCAAGGATATTCATGTAATCATCAATGATCATGACTATACCGAATAATCCTGGTCATAATCATACCAACAACTGTCCACCAATGAACTACAAGTCAATGAGGACTTTTACCACATCATTCGTCACATTACGGTCATGATTATACCGAATAATCCCTGGTCATAATCATACCAAGTCCATCTATGCACGTAAGCCAAAGATGACTTTCAACATAATATAAGCATGAGGATGATGACAATTCAATAAAACAAGTTCAATAATAAATTTTAAAGATTTATAAGTTAATTTATCCTGAACTCAATAACGTCCAAATTGTCAACCTGATACTGCTTTGTGGAGTAAAATTCAAGAATGCTCAGAAGAATATTTCCATGAAAAGATACTGGATGAAGCGCAAATATCAAAGACATTCCACTAATTTCATATAGAAGTCAAAGCTTTAACCAACTGAGCATAATAGAATATATGAAACTGCAAATGGATTTTCGCCCGCCATGCAGTAATCCACGTAGACAGATCATTTCCACAATTTAATAAGGAATGAATACGAAGGATCATTCACCATGCACGTGGTAATCCACATAGACAGGTTATTCCAACAGAATAATAAAGAATGAAATAACAGAAGGATTCACCATGCGTGCAATAGACTGTATAGACATGTTATTCCCAACAGAATAATAAATAATGGAACCAGGTCCGGCGTAAATGCACAGACAGGATATTTCGACAGAATAATAAATAATGGAATAAGGTCCGGCGTAAACGCATAGACAGGATATTCCGATAGAATAATAAATAATGGAACCAGGTCCGGCGTAAATGCACAGACATGATATTCCGACAGAATAATAAAGAACATAATATTAGAAGAATTTCACCATGTATGCGGTACTTCGCATAAACAGGTTATTCCAACAAAATAATAAGAATGGAATAACAACAGAATTCACCAGGCATGCGATAGACCGCACAGACAGGTTATTCCAATAGAATAATAAAGAATGGAATAACAGAAGAATTTCACCATTTATGCGGTACTTCGCATATATAGGTTATTCCAACATAATAATAAAGAATGGAATAACAGAAGTTCTCTTCATGGATACAAAAGAAATAATACCCTTTACGAGTACAATAAATAATATCCCTTACCTTAGAAGAAAATGGATATTGGAGTAGTGAAGTAGCAGAATACTTTTCTTCTTTCTCTCTATAGTTTCTCTCTCTAGAGTTTCAGTGAATTCGTAAGAAATAATGAAGGAATGGGATTCTATTTATAGGAGAATGGACTGAATAGTAACTAATTCATGAATGGTCCATATTGATTTACTTTTAAACGGACGGTCCATATTGATTTACTATTAAAACTTAAAGCAACGGTCCATGCTGATTTACTATTAAAACTTAAAGCAACGGTCCATACTGATTTACTATTAAAACTTTAAACCAACGATCCATATTGATTTGCTATTATAACTTTCCACCATCGGTCCATATTGATTCACTGTTATATCTTCAACCAACAGTTTGGAAAATTATCACATCTCCTCATGGAATAATATTGTACCCAAAAATGATTTGGACATAAAAGAAATATATTTTACGGGTGAATAGTACCCCGTGAATAGAAACTCGTAAATAGTAACTCGTAAATAGTAACTCGTGAATAGTACTCCAACACGAAAAGTGCCCCGAATACCCGATTGAACAATATAACCTCCAAACATCAATTATTATCGAAACAAATGTCGATTTTCACTAACACAAATAATTCCAACACAATAGAACTATAAAATTCTTCTTTAATCAACACGAACTTATTCATCATTAATATTATAATTCACAATATTTAATAACTAGGTCGTTTCCATGAAAGAGAGAGCTTTCTGATAAGGATTTCTCCTTATTGGCGCGCAATTAGGTGACCAAACCTCTCATTGACATAACTTCTAGACATTGTCAATATTGTAAATAATAATATGAATAACTTTGCCTTCTCAATTATTGATTTAATAATATAACATATTATACAGATGATACTGTGACAATAATTGAATCAATAATATCAGAGATATGATGCAACAACCATTCATGAAAGCAATAATTGAGTATAACTGGTGACTTATCACGTAAGCATCAATAATCAATCACGTGTGCTACTATGAAACCACGCCAGACATCGTATTTTTTACTACTACCGAAGTAGTTCAACAGGTTTTAACTTGTAACACCTCCGCCGTTATTTTTATAAAAATATTTTTGTCATTGTCTAACTACGACAATACTTCCGTCGTGGGGTCCACCAATGATTGTGCCATCGTACGAATATTCCCCGATAAAAAGAATATTCTCCGACCAATCGAATATTATATAATAACTTGCATACTTTGCAAAATTTATATATATTACCCACAACTATAACATTATATCAAATCCACACCATAATATTAAAAAAAATATTTCGAGAAATTTAAATCTTTATTCATAAAATTTGGAGTCTCACATAGGGTACAAGGAGTTGGCCGCTCTAAGTACTTGCAGAGGGGTATACTTTAATCTTTATGGTTATCTGATACACCTGAGTATATCAAAGTCCAATCTTTGATAGTTACTCGAGAAGAGAAGTTTAAGATCCAATGGATCGCTCAACATAAATCTGAAAAACATTCCACTTTGTTATTACGTAGAATTGACTCTTGATTATTCAATAGAATATCTTAGAAACTTTGAAAGCATTGTACTCTTTCATTTATCAGATTATTGTGTTGCATAGAATGCGAGAAGACTTGTTAGTTATTAAAGATTTGTTCAGCTATTTCAAAGTTCCTCGAACTTTGGTGTTATTATATCAAATTAGATAATCTGTTATTCTTGATTCTTATACATTTATTGTATGTCTTTACTTGCGGGGCAAATCTATTGCTCACCCTTGCTAAATAAAACATTTCAGCTAGGGAAGAAGAGGCCAGCGAGTTTAAGAAGAACAAAGGCAAAGGCAAAATGCTGGAGTAGTTATAATGAACTTATTATTATGTTGTATTTGTAAACCCTTTTTGTATATCTAAAGGGTAAGTTTGTAATATTAAGGTTAGATGACCTAGGATGATGTTGTTAACCTATCAATTAATGTTATGTAAGTTTATATTCTTCAATGAATGGGTAGTTAGATGTTATTATATTGTGGATCGTGTGTAACACATTCTAGAATTTTAAATATAATATTAAATATTTATTAATTTATATAAATATTTAATGGATGTGATTATCGTTGAATAAATATTTGTTCAATTGATTTAATTTTGTTTAAATAAATAATTGATGAATTAAGGAAATTATTTTATATTGATATTTTAATTAAATGATTAATTATTTGTATTGTGTTATGTGATTAAAGGATTTATTTAATTAATTATGATTTGCATTAATTAAAATAAATATGAAAGCTTGATTAAATATAGTGTGAAAAATAACTATATTATAAGGAGTTATTAAAATAAATTAAAGTAGTTTTAATTTAGTTTTATCCAAACAAGGCTTAGTATATTAATTCTTTAAATTTAAATGATTTGCCAAACAAGCCTTATGGCTTTTGAGATTTCTAGTTAAATAAAATAAATAATATAAATAAAACAAATAAAATAATAAATATAATATATTTATATTATATACGTTTATGTTATAACCGTTAATATCATTAGTATGCGTATTAAGGTGTCAGTTTTCTTTTACGTATTATGTATATTGTCTAAGCCTAAACCTAAGAGAAGCTACAGAGAAGAACTTGAGAGAGAATTTGAGAGCAGCTTAGGATTTCCACAACGATTTCTGTGTTTAACCACGATTGTGTATAAACAATTTGAAGGTATGTTAACTCTATATTGTATATACATATATATGTTCTACGGCAACTAATTGTAAATTCTGTGAATTGCAAATTTATTGAATTGTTGCTTGACAATGGATTACTTGTGGTTAGATATGTTTATGATGATCGAGATTATGTTTAAACAAGAAATCGCATGCTAAATTCGTTTGACAGTGGAAGAAAAAGTTTTGACAGTGTATGTTTATATATATTTTCATGTGTTCATGAAAAGTACCATTTTAGATGGTTCATTCTTATATTAAACTGTAAATTGAGGCTTGTTTTTGTTAGTTCATTGAGATATGAGCATAACATAATTGGAATGAGGTAAATTGGATAAGAATTGAAATCACAGTGTTTAATTTTGTGAAGGAACTCGAAAATAGAGTTTTTGTTTGAAAACTTGAATTTGGAGAAATTAAAATAGTTTTAGTTAGTATTAAATTGTGCTAATTGGTTGTAAATGTGGTCAAATATGGTTATCATATTGTTATATTTATTCTACATGTTAAATGTGAAATTCGTGTTTGTTGGGCTAAAGTCGGCTACTGTTCATAGCCGACTTTGCGTCTGTCTGAACACCTGCAAAATGCTACTAAAGGTTAAGAGGAAAAAAAATGAAGCAATTGCTTGCGGTCCCAAGCCTTTGTATAAGCAATTGCTTATACCCCAGTTTGAGATTCTTACTTCTGCTATTTCAGCAGACTTGTGAAAGTGTCACAACATGGTCTGAAATTGTGTTAGCATATTAAATGTGTAATGTTAAGGTTAACATAACATAATGAGTTGTGGTTAGTACGATCAAAGTTGCAAAAGTGATTAGTAAATCAAAAACACGTTATGTGGTAATTAGTATACATAATGAAAGTTAGACAAGTGTTGTGAAGTAAAACACTTAGAGTTTCTGAAATGTGAATTGTAATGAACATGTTATGATATGTTAGCATGTCTAATAGGTATTGTGGTTCTAAAATTATGTGTAGGTGATCATGAGTTTAATTTTATAGCTTACGCTCAAGGCAAGTTTTCTAACTTTACACTTTCGTTGAGCTAGTTCATTTATTACATTGTACAAGTTTTAACTCTACATTTTCGTTGAGTTAGTTCTATTATTATAAATGCATGCTTTTGATTGAGCAAGTTTTTATCTCAACTGTTATTGAATAAGTAAATTGTTCCTAAAATCCATTTGAGCAAACTCAAACTCTAATGTTATTGGAAATTCTCCATTTGGGGATTTATTCCAACTTGTTTACAGTTAAGCAAGTTTCTTAAAGTTCAGGAATTTCATTTCTAATATTATAAAACTTGAACCTAGCTTATTTTACTGTTCAAGCAAAGGTTAACCATTTTTTTCATTCTATTGAATACTTATGCTCTATAGTTATTTCAAGCATGAGTTAGATATATAGAATTAGTTCATTTATGATTCTCAAATGTTCTAAGTTATGTTGTTATTAAACAACTGTTGTATTATCAAACATTATGGATTCAACTAGTTCCCTAGTTGATGATCATTATACTTCAATTACCCTTGAAAGCTTCTCCTTGGAAGGGGAAAATTCGTGTTTGTTGGGCTAAAGTTGGCTACTGTTTATAGTCGACTCTGCGTCTGTCTGTTCGAACATCTTGCAAGCAATTGCCACAGCAGGTTAAGGCAAAACAGCAGCAAGAAGCTTGAGTCCCAAACCTTTGTAGGGTATAACTCACGCCCATACCTCGGTTTGAGATTCTTACTCGCTATTTTTACAGACTTTGAAAGTGTAACAACATGGTCTGAAATTATGTTGGCATGTTAAATGTGTAATGTTAAGGTTAATATAACATAGTGATTTGTGGTTAGTACGATCAAAGTTGAAAAAGTGATAAGTAAATCGAAAACGCGTTATGTGGTAATTAATATACATAATGAAAGTTAGACAAGTGTTGTGAAGTAAAACACTTAGAGTTTCTGAAATGTGAATGGTAATGAAGATGTTATGATATGTTAGCATGTCTAATAGGTATTGTGGTTCTAAAATTATATGTAGGTGATCTTGAGTTTAATTTTATAGCTTACGCTCAAGGCAAGTTTTCTAACTCTACACTTTCGTTGAGCTAGTTCGTTTATTACATTGTACAATTTTTAACTCTACATTTTCGTTGAGTTAGTTCTATTATTATAAATGCATGCTTTTGATTGAGCAAGTTTTTATCTCAACTGTTATTGAATAAGTAAATTGTTTCTAAAATCCATTTGAGCAAACTCAAACTCTAATGTTATTGGAAATTCTCCATTTGGGGATTTATTCCAACTTGTTTACAGTTAAACAAGTTTCTTAAAGTTCAGGAATTTCATTTCTAATATTATAAAACTTGAACCTAGCTTATTTTACTGTTCAAGCAAAGGTTATCCATTTTGTTCATTCTATTGAATACTTATGCTCTATAGTTATTTCAAGCATGAGTTAGAGATATAGAATCAGTTCATTGATGATTCTCAAATGTTCTAAGTTATGTTGTTATTAAACAACTGTTGTATTATCAAACATTGTGGATTCAACTAGTTCCCTAGTTGATGATATTTAAACTTCAATTACCCTTAAAAGCTTATCCAAACCAAACTTTCTTTGGTGCAGACTTGTACTCTAAATACTGAGATGAACAACCCTATGTTTAGGGTTTTACGCTTAGCGTTGAAATGGTTGTGCACAATACATTGTACGAAGTATTTATCCCCCTAAGTACGTGGAGTCCTTATAGTCATATGACTGTTAAAGTTAAAGTTGAAAGATTACTTATAACTGTGGACATGGTTCATGGTAATTTGACGCTCAGTAATATATTTAAGAATGTTAATAGAACAAGTCATTCAGTTCTATTGAGCCTATGAATTGGCAAATGTTGTAAAGTTAATAGAACATATCATTCAGTTCTATTGAGCCTATTATTTGGCAAATGATGTAAAGATATTTATTCTTATTTCAAGTGAGCTTTGTTTGCTCACTCTTGCATATTTATACATTTATTGCAGCTATGAATGAGAAGGTAGATAAACCTACAACTAGCAAAGGAAAGGGAAAAATGTAAAAGTGATGAAAACTTGTAATTTTGTTTTATTATTGATGATAGACTTTTAATAATGATGTGATGTAATAATTTTATTTCCGCACTTGAATGATTGTATTAAAGGTTAGAGAACCTGGGAGATAATGTTTTTATTTAAGTAATCTGTATAGGGTGGTTTTATTATTCAATTTATTATGATTGGGTAGTTATATATGAATGTTTTGATTACGTAAACACCAAATCTTGAGGTAATGAAGTACCGGGATTTGGGGGTCTCACAAGTTGGTATCAAAGCTTTAGGTTATGAACCTTAGGTGGGGAAAAGCCTTAGGAAGTAACCTTTGAAAAGATAGTGGTGATTAACTCTTATCGAGTTTTAAGGGAGAAATAATAAAACACTTATGTGCTTATGTGTTTATAACTTATATGTGCTCGTAAGTGTTGAGTGGTAATGATTAATAATTGAAACTTAAAACTTTGTTGTCATGATGACTAATGTTGGAGAATCCAGTCAGGCTAGGGAGGATAGACCTCAGATGCCTATAGAGGAGGAGCCTCAAGACATTCATGTTAGTTGGGAACAACTATTGCCACGGGAGTCAGCCCCGCTGGTCACAGTGGTTGAAGATGAGGATGATGATGTGGAGACGGATGAGGAGGATTCCGTTGAGTTGCCACATGAGGATGAGGATGACGAGGACGAGGAGGAGGAGACTCCACTAACCTCGATAGTTGTTCGAATGTACGATGAAGTCTACGACCATAACGTGGAACTTCAGGATACAGTCGAGGAATTGCAAGAGATAGTAGCTGAACAACAGACTGCAATGACACAGATAGATGATGAGATCCTAGATCGTGAGGAACGATTGACTAATGTCGAGGAAAAGCTAGAACAGACTGAAGGAGAGAAAGACCAACTGATCGAGGAGGTCGCTAAATTGAAGAATAAGCTAAGGGAAGAAGCTACGAAGAGGAAAAGAGCCGAGGACGCATATGAGGTAATGTTTCAATGAGCCGGGATAGCAGTAAAAGACGCACATGCAAAGAGAATGAAGATGGAAGAGATGAATAGAGTATTCAATACCATGGTTAATCGAGCTCAGGATCAGGTCATGGGATATCCTATTCAGTTCAAGACGTTGCCATCGTACGTATTAGATCGCAGAACAATGTTCCGAGTCATGGAAGAAGAACGTAGTAAGGCTAAGCAGCATCTTAGTAGAACATCGTAGTTGTTTTACGATGAATAAAATGTTAAATAAATTGTAAATCCCAAGTGTTATGAAACCTATGGGATATGAGGATGATGTTGTCCTGAAACTTTTGTAGTTCAGGAAGTAATGTAATGGAAGTAATGCTATTATTTTGTGTTTTCAAAGAGGTTATGAATAAATAAAAGTTGTTATTTTATTCAAAGTGTTATGTGATTTGTGGTTATTTCTTTTATGGAAACAAGTTAAGTAGAAATTACTTAAAAGAGCTGAGTAATAATCTAATGAGTGTATTTTTAAACAAAAAATGCCTCCCAGACGTCAACCACCATGACAGAGAACCAACGAAGGAACCAACAATAACGACAATGTTGATGCTAACCCAATTCAACAATTAGTGACGTTACTGATAGGAGCGTTGTAGAATTAGCCACAGAACCAAGGAACAACATTTAAGGAGTTCAAGGTGGTTGGACCACCTTAATTTTGAGGGTCAGTGAATCCAGTCGAGGCACATACTTGGATTATGGAGATAGAAAAGGTGTTCGATGTTGCTAGGGTAGGAGATGATCAGAAGACTGCTTTCGTAACATTCATGTTGAAAGCAGAAGCTAGTTATTGGTGGCAGGCCAATAAAACTCGAGAAGGACCAGGGATGATGACCTGGGATAGGTTTAAGGAGATATTCTTCGAGACCTATTTTCCCGAGAGTTCGAGAGGTCAGCTGGAAGTACAGTTTCTGGAACTGAGACAGGGAACGATGACGGTATCTGAGTATGCCGCTAAATTCAACGAGTTGGCAAGGTTTGCGCCTTATCAAATTAGCACGGACGAACGCAAGGCGAAGAGGTTTGAACAGGGACTGAAGCCCTGGTTGTACAGTAGGGTTTCCTTATTTCAATTGAAGACTTTCACAGCAGTGATGGAGAAAGCAATACTCGCTGAAGGTGGAGGCGAGGAGTTGAAAAAGTTCAATCAAGAACAAAAGAAGAAAAATGAGGTGGAAATTAAGAATGGAGGTGGTAGTGGTGGAAACAACAACAATAACAACAACATGAAGAGGGAGTGGAATGGAAACGTGGTTGCTGAAAACTAGTAGGGTAACCAGCAGAACAAGAATTTTGAAGCGTGAGCTACATGCGGTAAGTTTCACAAGGGTGTGTGTTTGATGGGGAAACAAGTATGATACAATTGTGGCCAGGAGGGTCACATCGCCCTAAATTGCACACAACCTAAGAAGAATATGTGCTTCACGTGCAGATCCAAGGATCAGTTTGCTCATGAATGCCCTAAGAAGAAGGATGGAGTGATAACCAGAAGCAATGGAGGTAACAATGGAGGTACAACATCTAACAAACCCACAACTAGAACCTTCAACATGACTGTGCAAGATGTTGTGCAATCAAAGGATGTCGTGTCAGGTATTATCCCAATCAATGATATTGATGCTTATATATTATTTGATTTCGGGTGCTACTTGCTCGTTTATCTCTGATGAATTTGCTAAGAGGTTATAATTGCCTAGAGAAGAACTGAATTTCCCTTTGAACATAGAAATTGCAAATAAATAGATAATCCATGTTAGATTCGTATACAAGAACTGTAGGGTAAACATTAAGGAGAATATCCTAATGGTAGATTTGATTCCGATTAGATTGGGAGAGTTTAATGTTATTTTGGGAATGGATTGGCTGTTCAAATATGGAGCAGTAATTGATTGCCAAAAGAAGTGTGTAAACCTTATGACCCCGTCAAAGGTAGTGTTCTTTGGTAGCAAGTCGCCTAGACAAATGAAATATCTGACGATTATGCAAGCCAAGAAATTGTTGAGTCAAGGCTGTGTGGGCTATTTAACTTACATAGTCGATACTCAGAAAAAGAATGTGAAACTGGAAGAGATACCAGTGGTGAGGGAATTTGAGGATGTTTTTCCATAGGATTTTCCAGGACTTCCGCCTGACAGAGAAATTGAGTTCGTGATCGAATTAGTACCGGGGACAACACCGATATCGAAGGCCCCGTACATAATGGCTCCAGTAGAAATAATGGAACTGATGTAAGAATTGTTAGACAAAAAGTATATTCAACCAAGCATATCACCGTGGGGAGCCCCAATGTTATTCGTGAAGAAGAAGGATGGGTTAATGCGTCTTTGCATTGATTATAGAGAATTAAACAAAGTCACTATTAAAAATAAATATCCATTACCAAGAATAGATGACTTGTTTGACCAGTTGAAGGGTGCTAAATACTTTTCAAAAATAAATTTGAGAAGTGGGTATTACCAGTTGAAAGTGAGGAAGGAGGATATACCACGAACGGCATTCAGAACTCGGTATGGACATTACGAGTTTCTGGTGATGTCTTTTGGTTTAACCAATGCACCTACTGCATTCATGGACTTGATGAATAGGGTGTTTAAACCATTCTTAGACAAGTCTGTAGTGGTATTCATCAACGACATTCTAGTGTATTCCAAAACTCAAGAAGAACACGTGGAACACTTACGTTTGACATTAGAAACACTAAGAAAGGAAAAATTGTACGCGAAATTCTCTTAGTGCGAATTTTGGCTAGATCGTGTGCAATTTCTTGGGCACATGATTGACAAAGATTTGATTTCTGAGGATCCATCAAAAGTGGAAACTGTAATAAATTGGGAACAACCAAGAACACCGTCAGAAGTGAGGAGTTTCTTGGGACTGGCCGGTTATTATAGACGATTTATTCAAGATTTTTCTAAGATAGCTACTCCATTAACAAATTTGACCAGGAAAGCTGTGAAATTTGTTTGGACGGAAAAATGTGAAGAAAGTTTCCAGGATTTGAAGAAGAAATTAAGCATTGCACCTGTGTTGTCATTACCAGATAGTACATGTAACTTTGTGGTGTATAGTGATGCCTCACATAAAGGGTTGGGATGCGTTCTTATGCAGAACGGCAAAGTAATTGCGTATGCATCAAGACAACTGAAGGATTATGAGAAAGGTTATCCGACTCATGATTTGGAATTGGCTGCAGTAGTGTTTGCTCTCAAAATATGGAGACACTATCTCTATGGATAGAAATGTGAAATCTACACAGACCATAAAAGTCTGAAGTATATTTTCACACAGAAGGACCTGAATATGAAGAAAAGGAGATGGATGGAATTGATAAAGGATTACGATTGTGAGATCTTTTATCACCCGGGCAAAGCGAATGTGGTTGCAGATGGTTTGAGCATGAAAGTTCGGGAGAAGTTGATGCTAATAACTACTCAGGAGGAGCTTATTTCAGCAATGACAAAACTAGAGTTGGAAATCAAATTTCCAAAGGAATCCGATGAACGACTATTCCAGATAGATACCAGTCCAACTTTGGTGGATAAAGTGAATAGTGCTCAACTACAAGATAAAGAATGCAAAATGATCAAGGAGAAAGTGGTTGAGGGTAGCGATGTAAAATACAAGATCGACACTGAAGGACTACTACGATTCGAGGAAAGAATTTGGGTTCCAGCAGTACCAGAGCTTAAAGAAGAAATCTTGACCGAAGCACACAACACAAGATATTCGATTCATCCAGGAAGTACAAAGATGTATCAAGATTTGCGAAAACATTTTTGGTGGTCGAATATGAAAAGAGACATTGCAGAATGCGTTGCAAAATGCTTGACGTGTCAGAAGGTGAAAGTTGAATATCAACGACCAAGCGGGTTACTTCAACCGTTGGAAATACCGGAATGGAAGTGGGAGCATATCACAATAGATTTTGTGGTAGGACTTCCAACGACTCAGAAAGGATACGATGCGATATGGGTAATAGTGGACAGATTGACAAAATCTACACACTTTTTGCCAATAAAGATTAGATTTAATCTTGATTAGCTAGCGAAACTGTACGTTAAAGAGATCGTGTCAAGACATGGAGTTCTAGTGTCAATTGTGTCAGATAGAGATCCAAGGTTCACGTCAAACTTCTGGAAGAGACTACAAGAATGTATGGGAACACAATTGCGAATGAGTACATCATACCACCCGCAAACCGACGGGCAAAGCGAACGAACAATCCAAATGTTGGAAGATATGTTGAGAGCATGCATCATGGATTTCAAAGAAAGTTGGGATGAACATTTACCGTTGGTAGAATTTTCCTACAACAACAGTTACCATGCGAGCATCGGCATGCCACCTTACGAGACATTGTACAACAGAAAGTGTAAAAATCCACTGTGCTGGGATGAAGTCGGTGAACACCAACTGTTAGGACCAGAACTGGTACAACAAACTGCTGAAGTTGTCAAACTCATCAGGACAAGATTGGTAGCAGCCCAAGACCGACAAAAAAAGTATGCCGATCAATATAGGCAGAATCGCGAATTTGAAGTAGGAAATTTCATTTTCCTAAAAGTTTCTCCTTGGAAGGGGAAAATTCGTGTTTGTTGGGCTAAAGTCGGCTACTGTTTATAGTCAACTCTGCGTGCAATACGAACTCTTAACACCGTAAGAGTGCTACCGGTGCCAAGAAAAAAAATAATATGCTTACTTGTGGGTCCCAAGCCTTTGTATATAGCAAATTGTACTTTTATTACCCAGTTTGAGATTCTTACTTCTGCTATTTCAGCAGACTTGGGAAAGTGTAACAACATGGTCTGAAATTGTGTTGGCATGTTAAATGTGTAATGTTAAGGTTAATATAACATAGTGAGTTGTGGTTAGTACGATCAAAGTTGCAAAAGTGATAAGTAAATCGAAAACGCGTTATGTGGTAATTAGTATACATAATGAAAGTTAGACAAGTGTTGTGAAGTAAAACACTTAGAGTTTCTGAAATGTGAATGGTAATGAACATGTTATAATATGTTAGCATGTCTAATAGATATTGTGGTTCTAAAATTATGTGTAGGTGATCATGAGTTTAATTTTATAGCTTACGCTCAAGGCAAGTTTTCTAACTCTACACTTTCGTTGAGCAAGTTTGTTTATTACATTGTACAAGTTTTAACTCTACATTTTCGTTGAGTTAGTTCTATTATTATAAATTCATGCTTTTGATTGAGAAAGTTTTTATCTCAACTGTTATTGAATAAGTAAATTGTTCCTAAAATCCATTTGAGCAAACTCAAACTCTAATGTTATTGGAAATTCTCTATTTGTTGATTTATTCCAACTTGTTTATAGTTAAGCAAGTTTCTTAAAGTTCAGGAATTTCATTTCTAATATTATAAAACTTGAACCTAGCTTATTTTACTGTTCAAGCAAAGGTTAACCATTTTTTTCATTCTATTGAATACTTATACTCTATTGTTATTTCAAGCATGAGTTAGATATATAGAATTAGTTCATTTATGATTCTCAAATGTTCTAAGTTATGTTGTTATTAAACAACTGTTGTATTATCAAACATTGTGGATTCAACTAGTTCCTTAGTTGATGATCATTATACTTCAATTACCCTTGAAAGCTTATCCAAACCAAACTTTCTTTGATGCGGACTTGTACTCTAAATACTGAGATGAAAAACCCTATGTTTAGGGGTTTGCGCTTAGCGTTGAAATGGTTGTGCACAATACATTGTACGAAGGATTGATCCCCCTAAGTACGTGGAGTCCTCATAGTCATATGACTATTAATGTTAAAGTTGAAAGATTACTTATAACTATAGACATGGTTCATGGTCATTTGACCCTCAGTAATATATTTAAGAATCTTAATACAACAAGTCATCCAGTTCTATTGAGCTTATGAATTGGCAAATGTTGTAAAGTTAATATAACATATTATTCAGTTCTATTAAGCCTATTATTTGCCAAATGATGTAAAGATATTTATTCTTATTTCAAGTGAGCTTTGTTTGCTCACTCTTGCATATTTATACATTTATTGCAGCTATAAATGAGAAGGTAGATAAACCTACAACTAGCAAAGGAAAGGAAAAAATGTACAAGTGATGAAGACTTATAATTTTATTTTATCATTGATGATAGACTTTTAATAATGATGTGATGTAATAATTTTATTTTCCCACTTGAATGATTGTATTAAAGGTTAGAGAACCTGGGAGATAATGTTTTTATTTATGTAATCATGTATGGGCAGGTTTTTATTATTCAATTTATTATGATTGGGTAGTTATATATGAATGTTTTGATTACGTGAACTCCAAATCTTGAGGTAATGAAGTACCAGGATTTGGGGGTGTCACATCGTGAGCACCAAACTTGGGGGTCAGGTAACCCGGATTTAGGGGGTGTCATATATGAAGAACAAGAGCCGTACCATTGAAGATTCGAGCTTCCTCAGGTATAAGTTCACCTCAAATCCTTTTTGCGTTCAACTTGAATCCACCGGGTTTGGTTCCTTCCTTTGATCAATATTAGCCACCCAAGTGTTTCACCTATAGAGGTTATCCACCAAGGAAGAAGAAAGATTCAAGAAGATGGATAGTTGGCAAAACCCTAGTTTTTCTCTCTCATAGAAAAGGGTGTACTCTCCCAACTATTCGAATTACGTATTCTGTGAAAACGTCAACACCATCACCCATAATAAGATTGATAGATGTATGCAACCATCCTTAACAATTAAGGAATTGGGTTTTATTTTAATTACCTTTAAATAATTATGCTCCTAATCTTAATATGAATAATTGAGAGTACTTTTATTAATTAAATTCCAAACTACTTTAGGAATTAAATATTAGTAATAGTAATAGTAATAATAATAATAAGACTCCTCGTATTAATTTATATTTAATATTTCCAAAATATTAAATAATAAATATTAAGCTATTTAAATTATTCTATCACTATAGATTAAATTAAACATACTTAACTTATTATTAAGATTATGCCATTAACTTCT
Source organism: Panax ginseng (assembly GCA_020205605.1). Classification (NCBI taxonomy): domain Eukaryota; kingdom Viridiplantae; phylum Streptophyta; class Magnoliopsida; order Apiales; family Araliaceae; genus Panax; species Panax ginseng. The sequence continues at coordinate 59,169,955 of CM035143.1, read as the reverse complement.
TAAATAATTATTCTTCCTTTTATGGTGTGACCCTTTAGGTTCTCCATACTAAACCGGTTGTGAATAAATTAATTAGAACAATTCTAATCTTATTTAAATAAATAAATTAAACTATTAATTTATTTAAATAAATAATATTTATTCTACAATAGGGATAAGCCTACCTAGCGATCAACAACTTTCCAGATAATATAGATTTCAACATTAATCATAAAAGAACCTTTGAGTAAATACTTACCGTACAATTCAATCCTTCCACCATACAATGTCCCAATTAAATATAAGACATGAAATTACTGTCAAGTCTTATTTTATTTTATTATATGTATTTCGACTCTTAAATGCACAACTCTAAATAATGCAAATTAGAAACTCCTTTCTAATTTCATTCTGCCTTGGCCAAGGACTATTGGGTTGTCATTTATCGAATCACATAGGATATTTCTCTTCTTTTACTAGAAGTGGTAGATTCTTTATTGATCATATATTATCTCCATGTACAACTTATTATACCCAAACATATCCTTTGATATACCCTAAGGGTCTTAAGGAATAAGTCAAAGTATAACTCATTATACACAAGATACTATGATGATCTAAAGTCCAAGGATCACTTGTACTACTAACACTACATGAATTCCTATTGACAGACAAGTAAAACTCCATTAGGTATTCCTTAGCGAGCCACGTTCAGTGAACTTATTCTCTAATAAGCATCTATGTAATGACCGTGAATTTTAAACTCCTTATTTAATTAAATATGTGATTTAATTTTTAATGAGTGAGTTTTGTAAGTCTATTTAAACCTTGTGTGGTTATGTGAATTTATTATATGATTAAAGGGAGTCACTAATAGTTGTTTAAATTGGTGGACTAACCCTAAGAGTTTGGTATCAAAGAATTGTTAGAATTCTTAATGATTAAATATTCAATCCATTTGAATATAGTTATAGATTTTAAACATATTGATTCATTTCAATTATGAGTATATCACCACTATCGAAGTAAACTATATCATATGAGACTTGTGTGGTGTTATGATTTGGAAATGGCTTGAAGCTAACCCATTTTGCAATCGCCAGGACCGACCATAGTCTGTAGCCGTGGCCCAAATAAAGAACAAAATGACGATTCTTGTGAGTGTTCGATCCCGAGAAAGTGAGTTCTATTTGTAGCACTGAATTGGAGCATTAATATTGTAAGGTCTGACATGCATAAAATCATATAATAAGAATACATTCTAATGATATGGATTATCAAGTAGTGCAATAAAATCATAAGTGATTTTTAAAAACAGAAATAATTAAAATAGCTGTGTAATTTAGAAACTGGGAAATGGATTAGATGTTTAAATAAACATTGATATTAAATAATGTTATCATATGTTTATGAGAGTAGTAAAAATAATTATGGAGTTACCCGGTTAATAATACCTAACTGTGTTATTTTAATTGTGTGTATTTAATGTACATGGATTATATGATATGAGTACCTAAATAATCCCTAGATTTCCTAATATGGTAATAATGATACATTAAGATTTCATTTTGTAATTTAAAGGGACCAAACTAAGCCTTAGAATAACAAATGCTAAGGTTTTGCTCTTGTCCCAAATTAAGTGGCACAAAGGTACAATGAATAGTAACCTATCACCTAACTTACATATTTTTCAATTGGCTAAACATAGGTAATGATTACTAGGCTAATGGCTATAAGAATGGCTTGTATTGGGTTGTTGAACCACTCCTTAGCAACCAATGTATTCTTCCTTTGCACCATAAGCTCCAACATTAGGGTAATGTCAATATCTAGTCCAAAGCCTTCTATAAATAGTAAGTTTACGTTGGTTGGTTTGTCTATTGAAACTCTGAGAATTTGAGTTGGTGTGTGTGTGGTCCAAAGAAAAGGTTAGCAAGCTCAGAAGAAAGGAACTAAGTTCATTTAGCTCCAAGAGGTATAAAATCTTAACTTGTGTTCTTAAAATGGGTTTTGTCAAATTCTTGAAATTCTTTGTTAATCAAAGTGAATTGGCATGCTATAATGTGTTTAGGAAGTAGGCTTACATGTTTGAACTCTTTAATGATGAATTGGAACATGTTTAAACTGAAAGGAATCAAAGTTGTTCGATGCTCTGCAAAACAGAGCAGGTTACTACCTCTGATGCAGGCGTGACGCATCTACGCCCTATTTGTACTAGGGTGCAGCGATTGATTCCATTGGAGTGTTATAGTTCAAAGTCTACTTGACTAGCAGTTATTCTAAAAGCAATCATTATCTTTGATTCTAATATTCATATTATTGAATCCTTCAGATGTTCATATTGCTGAATTCTTTGTCAGATATTTCCCTTTCATCATGATATATCCTTATTGTTGTATTTAAACTTGCTGAGAAAACTTGTTGTTCATCCTTGCTATATCATGAATTATATTGCAGCTAAGTCCGAGACCTCAGGAAAGGATAAGGGTAAAGGAAAGATGTAGGATAGTCGCCAAACGTAGAATTATCTTATGTTTAATTTAAATTACTGGTAGTAATATGAACCCTAATTACTATTATAGGGTATGTTTGAAAGATTGTATTAAGGTTATCGAATCATGGGACTAGTAACACTTTTTGAATGAACGATATACATTTTTTATTTTCCGCATTTTAGTTATCGTATGTTGTTTACATGTGGATGTTTGTATTTTATCATGATGACCGAACCGGGGTCAGAGGACCCGGATTTGGGGGTGTCACAGGTTGGTATCAAAGCCTAGATTATAAACGTTAGGAATGTGAAACCTAGGTTATAACCTTAGTAGAAAACTCAATAAGTATAGGTAAGTGATGGGATTAGGAAATCCATCGAGTTTTATTGTGATATTGAAGTGGTTTATTTAAATCAAAAATGATTGATAGACGTCTTAAACTTCTTAATGCTAACATGAATATCATATCACATAAAGCCTAATTGTTTCTTCCTTTCCTCAGATCATGCAGCCTAGGAGACTTCAGTGGAATCAGATGGAGGAAGGGTCTGTTAACAATGGTGGAGGGGAAAATTTTGATCCAATACAGAACTTCATTAACCTGTTAACTGAGGCAATGCAAAAAAGACCCCCACTAGCAGCAGGGCAGCCACGACATCACTTGGCTAGCTTTAAGGACTTTAAATTGGTAGGACCACCAGAGTTCTGGGGAACCTTGGACCCAATCGAAGCCCAAACATGGATAGAAGAAATGGAGAAAGTGTTCAAGGTCGCACGAGTGGCCGAAGCATAAAAGATGAGTTTTACCACTTTCATGATGAACGGCGAAGCTAATTATTGGTGGAAAGCCAATACTGGACGAGCAGACGAAGGAGTTATTCCTTAGGATAGATTTAAGGAGCTATTCCTTGAGAATTACTTCTCAGAGAATACACAACAGGATATGGAAGTTATGTTTTTGGAACTGAAGCAAGGTAGTATGACTGTCGTAGAGTACGCGACAAGATTTAACTAGTTAGCCCGATTCTCGTCACATCAAGTTGACACGGAGGCCAGAAAGGCAAGGAGGTTCAAATTAGGACTGAAACCATGGGTGCAGAATGCAGTGGCCGTATTGAAGATTAATACTTACTCTAATCTTTTGGAAATGGCTATCATTGCTGAAGGAGGAAATGAAGCCATCGCTCGATTCAAACAAGAGAAGAAGACCGGTCAGGATGGACAGAAAGGGGGAAGTAGCGGAAGAAGCAACCCCAACAAGTGTAAATGGACAGAGAGCCAATCCTCGGGAGGTAATAAGTCCGGGGGGGGGGGAGGCCAAGAAAAGTATGAAGTGCAACAACTGTGGGAGGAACCACTCGGGGGAATGCATAAAGGGAAAGAGTGTTTGTTATCGTTGCGGACAACCGGGGCACATGGCTCCTCAGTGTCTGAATAAGCAAAAGGGAGGATGTTTCTCGTGTGGAGCCACATACCATCAAATCAAGGACTGCCCAAAGAGAAAGGGCGATGTAGCTAGCGATAATCGCAATAACAACAACAATGGGCTGAATATTGGAGGGCCAGCCAGTCAAGCCAACAGACCAACGACACGTATGTTCAACATGATCGTACATGATACGGTGAAATCTAAGGACGTGGTGTCAAGTATCATTACGATCAATGATATAGATGCATACATGTTATTTGATTCAGGTGCTACCTGCTCTTTTGTTTCCAAAGAATTTTCTAAACAGTTAGACTTACCCCGTAAGAAATTAGAACACCCTATGAACGTAAAAGTAGCGAACAAGGAAATTATTCCCGTAGAATAAATTCATGAGAATTGTTATACCAAATTGCGAGGATTTAAGCTCAAAGTGGATTTGATACCGATTCGTTTGGGGAAGTTCGATGTAATCCTTGGAATGGATTGGTTATTGATTCACGAATCAGTTATAGACTGTAAAAAGAAGTGTGTACACCTTAAGACTCCGAATAAGTCAAAGGTGGTATTTTATGGTAGTAAATCGTTAAGACAATCTCATTGTTTGTTGATGGTGCAAGCGCAGAGATTATTTAGGAAGGGTTGTATAGATTATTTGGCTCACGTGGTTGATACTTGACGAGTTGAGGGTGAACTGAGTCAGATACCTATTGTAAAAGAGTTCGTTGATGTCTTCCCAGACGAAATTCCGGGATTGCCACCGGATAGAGAGATTGAGTTTGTTATTGATTTGGCACCAGGGACAACACCGGTATACAAAGCGCCGTATCGTATGGAACCAGTGGAGATGAAAGAACTGATGGTTCAATTACAAGAGTTTTTAGATAATGGATACATTCGAACGAGCGTATCATCGTGGGGAGCACCAATCTTATTCGTGAAGAAGAAAGATGGGTCACTAAGACTTTGTATCGACTACCGAGAGTTGAACAAGATCACCATTAAGAACAAGTACTCGTTTCCCAAGATAGACTATTTGTTTGATCAGTTGAAGGGGGCAAAGTACTTTTAAAAGATTGAGTTGAGAACCGGTTATCACCAACTGAAAGTGAGGCTGGAAGACATTCCAAAGACGGCATTCAGAACTCGGTATGGACACTTTGAGTTTCTGGTAATGCCATTTGGATTGACGAATGCGCTATCAACATTTATGGATTTGATGAACAGAGTATTCAAATAGTATTTGGATAAGTTTGTTTTCGTATTCATAGATGACATCCTTATGTATTCAAAGATGGAGGAATAACATGCTGAGCATCTTCGGATAGTGTTGGAGACATTAAGGAGGGAGAAGTTGTATGAAAAATTCTCCAAGTGTGAGTTTTGGTTGCAGAGAGTGCAGTTTTTAGGGCACGTTATCGACAAAAATGGTGTTTCAGTGGATCCAGCGAAGGTAGAAGCGGTTATCAACTAGGAGCAGCCGAAGACGCCGACAGAAATTTGGAGTTTCTTAGGATTTTCGGGATACTATCGAAGATTTATTCAGGATTTTTTGAGATTAGCATTGCCGTTGACCAATCATACCAGAAAGACAGTTAAGTTCGTTTGGACGGAGAAGTTCAAAGAAAGTTTGCTAGAATTGATGAAGAGGCTTAGTCAAGCACCTATGTTGGCTTTACCGGACAACACGGGAGGGTGTATAGTGTATAGTGATGCGTCACACAAGGGTCTTGGCTGTGTACTGATGTAACACGGAAGGGTCATTGCGTATGCTTCACGTCAACTAAAAGATTATGAGAAGGTTTATCCGACTCATGACCTGGAGTTAGCAGCGGTAGTTTTCACCTTGAAGATCCGGAGGCATTATGTAACGAATGAATTTATCGAGTTGTGATTCTGGGTACAGAATCCTTTTAAGGAGGGAAGGATGTAACGATCGAGAAATTTATAATTTAATTTAAATATTTATTGAATTAAATAAATATTTAAAATAATGTATTTATTGAGGAAAATAAATAATTGATGAATTGTGGTGAATTAATTTAGTAACTAAATTGATTAATGTTAATTAAATTGAATAATGATAATTTTATTTGAAGGATTTAATTTAAGGAAATAATTAAATTAAATCAATTGTTTAATATTTAAGAAAATAATTAGCGTAAATAAATTGTTTAATATTTAAGAAAATAATTAAATTAAATAAAATATTGTTTTAATCTAATTTATTAATTAAATTAGATAAGTAAAGATTTATTAAGTATATTTAAATGGGAATTATAATTATTATAATTATAAGTATGAGTTAATTAAATTCACTAAAGGTGTGACACATGAAACTATATAATATACTATTATTAAAATAATCTAGTTTGGGGGAATTAGTGTGAGACCAAACAAGGCCTTGAGGCCTTTGGTCTAATTTAACTGACGTCTTTTGGGTTTGTGACCTAACGTACGTGGGAGAGTGGCTAGTTTATATTTTATTTCATGTATTTTGTCTAAGGCTTAACACAGAGAGTTTGGAGAGAGAGAAAACACTGTGATTTTGGAGTTCTAAGATTGCCAAGAGAGAAGAATGGTTTTGGAAAAGGATTTCTACCATCTTTTTCATTATACAACCAAAGGAGTAAGGTATAAACTATTTCTATTTTGAACTTTTAGTTTTGGTGGTATATATTTATATATTTTATATGATTTGGTAATCATGTTGAATTGATATGTATATACATATATAAGGTGTTCGAATCTGTTAATCATTGTATGTGAGTGTTGTTTGAATATCAAATTCATGTGAATTGGGTTGTAGTAGAAGAAAGTAAAATAATAGTGTTTTTACATGAAAATTGGCTTTAGAAAGTACAAACTTTTATGCTCAATATGTGATATAATCTGCGAATTGATATTGGATTGTGTTAGTATGTTAAGAAACGAAAGCGGCGTAGTTTGAATTGTGTCAATTGGTTAAGAAATGAAGTCGTGGCGATCGAATTCGCTGAAAGTGTTACAAGTGAAGAAATTGAGAAAATGGTGGTTTTAATTCTTCAAAACTGAATATATATATATATATATATATATATATATATATATATATATATATAATGTTTATGTAGTTGGAATGGTGAATAGCATGATTAGTGATGTTATTACAAAGTTTTAGTTACTAGGTTTCATGAATTTCTGTGGAATTGGGATTTTTGGCCTTAAACAGAGATCGTGTTCGAAGTTTACGCAAAAAATCGCGGTGCCGAAGCGCTAACAAGATCGCTTTCTTAGTCTTGGCGCTGCTTCTTCTTCTTAGTGCGGCGCCGGACTCTAATCTAACCAAAAATGCCGCCGCCAAGAGTCGATTAGACCTAGTGATTAGTAGTTAACAACATATCTTGGAAATTGTTAACTTAACATATTTTAACGATTTGTAAAGGACCTAAAACATGTTACAAGACGTAGTAATGTATTGTAATCACAACGACAAAACTATAGATTATGAATTAGTAAGTTGTGAAAGTTCGTAATGTGATGTTATGTGAATTGGAGTTATTTTGAAATCACCATGTCGTATACTATGATATAATTGAGAACTCAGTTTCGTGTTACGTGAATGAGTAGGATAATCAAGTCCTAAGTTAAGGATTATAGACTTGATTAAAATGAAAACTAAACTAATGAAATGGATAGTAATATAACTAATTGTTGTTGCGATTTCAATGATATATGTAGGGTAATTGGCGAATATTATTATACTTGTGTAGCTTACATACAAGGCAAGTTCTCTAACTTCATTCTCTTTATAATGAATGCAAGTTCCATAATTCTGTTATTTTGTTATCGTCAAGCAAGCTTTCTAGTTCTAAATTCTCATTATGTAAATCCTATATTATAGTTGAGCAAGCCTATTGATTCTATCTTGTGTATGATTGTACAAGCTCTTGTAACCTAATTCGTTACATCGAGCAAGTTTCACTTTCCTTAATATTATTCGAAGCACATATTGTTCTAATACATCGATTCAAAGGAGATTGTTCTAACTCTTTTGAATATAGCACTTTGCATGTATATCAGGTTTACTCAATTATATATTGTTGTTATTCTATCTTTAACCTTAATAACCTTGTTCAAGTCTATATTGTTGTATTAAACCTTCAAGTAGTAATCAAACTCTATTGATTGAACTAGTCTATTATGAATAGTGTTCTAAAATTGTAGAACCACTGATAAGTTAGTTCCGAGCTAAACTTTCTTTAGTACGGAAATTCTAAATTCAAACTGAGACGAACAACCCTATTATAGGGGATTTTGTACGTGTAATGTTTAGATGTTTGTGCACAATACATGGTACAAAGGGGTGATCCCCCTAAGTATGTTAAGAAGGGTCTGTATAGTCTAATTAACTATTAAGGTTGGGGTAGTAATGCCTAATCACCGTGGACATAGTTCGAACTTGTTTTCTATTTTTGATTCATAGAACAAGTTCGTTATTGTTCAGTATTCGTTGTTCATTCTCATGTTGTTATTATTACTACTCTTTATATCAGTGAGCAATTATTTGCTCACTATTGCAATTTTTACTGCAGCTAAAGTTGAAAGAGTCGATGAGCCATCTACTAGCAAAGGAAAGGGCAAGATGTCCAAGTGTTGAAGAATTATTTAAAATTTATTTAAATGCATGATGTTATAAAACTTGTTTCTTTTATGATGTTTTCCGCAAACTTATGTAATAAATTAATGTTATATTACCTGAGATTGTTTATGAGATTATGTTACCCTTAAATGGAAGAGATTATTGTTTAAATTAATTAATATTTTATCCTTTACTATGGGTAGTTAGATGTAATTATTTTGATATTGAGCACCAAATTCTAGGGGAATGAAGTACCCGGATTTGGGGGTGTCACACATTATTTGTATGGCGAGAAATGTGAGATATATACAGATCACAAGAGTCTGAAGTATATCTTCACGCAAAGAGAGTTAAACATGAGAAAGCGCCGATGGTTAGAATTGATCAAAGATTATGATTGTGAGATTCTGTACCATCCAGGCAAAGCAAATGTAGTGGTAGATGCTTTGAGCAGAAAAGGCAGAGAGAAGTTATTGAAGTTGACCATTCAAGAAGAATTGGTGAAAGATTTCGAACGACTAGACTTGGAAATTAGGTATCCGATGGAGACCGACGGGCAATTATTTACAGTGATAACGAGCCCGACTTTATTGGATTAGGTTAAAGAGGCACAAGAAAAGGAAAAAGATTGCAATAACATCAAGAAACGATTGACTGAAGGTGATGAATTGAAATTTAAGGTTGATAGCACTTTACTACTAAGATTTGAAGGAAGAATTTGGGTACTGATGAGTGAGTTTTATACTCATAATTGCGTGCATTTGAACTTAATCTTTTGGATGTTTGTAAGTGTTTATGTCTATTCATTCATGTTTTATGTTGTTTTATAGGAATTGGGAGAAAAGTTACTTGGATCGACGTTTGGGGTGGTTAGATGCGCGTTTTCGGCTTGCCATTTACACAGTAGTCACTTCAGAGCCAATTTGAGTATTGCTCGGGACCTTATTTCGAAAACATTAAAGAATAAAAGTTGTAGATCTACGTGTCCTCTTTCCGGAAAATCTTGAATCATCAAAATCGGAGTTCATACGAAGACGTTATGGCCATTTTCCCAAAGGACGTCGAAGCAAAAAATTTCTAAAAAAGCCCCAACGTCAAGGGCGCCCAACCAAACTTATGCTTGGCACGGCTACTGGAAGGCAAAGGTCATGATGTTGCGTGCCGATCTTTGGTCACTGGGGAAGTCGATGGTCGAGCTTGGACGCGCGTTTTGGGATTAATTTTGACACTTTTTTGACTCCAAATTGGATTGGGTTTGTTCCTAAGCTAAAAATTGGACTTGTAACCAATAAATACATGATGTAAGGCATAAAATTAAGGGAGATTACATAGATTAGATTAGAGATACACTCCATTAGATTAGAACATAACCCTAGTTCTTATTAGTTTTTGAGATTGAAGCAACTTGGAGATCATTGAAGATCAAGAGCAGGAGCAAGAGGGGAGCATCAGATTTCCTGACAACAGATTCTATTCTATTCTCTTATCATACTTTTATCTTTTAATGTCTATTCAGTTGTGGATTCTTGATTTTAATTCATTAATAATGAACTAACTCTTTTATTAAGATTTCAATTGAACCTTTTATGTCTATAAATTAGTTATTTGATTTATTCCAATTATTTCTGTCAAAGTGAATTGTTTATCTTGTCTTGAGCTTATTGATTAATTATCTGATCAGTAATTACCTTGTTACTCTAGAAGGAATTGAAAGAGGAATTCTAGGGTTAGAACTGGGCATGATAACATGTGACTTAGTTATTTGCATGGTGAATAATTAGATTTGTGAATTGAATGGAAACATCTGCTCACCGCATGTAACACATAAGGAATTGGAATTGAAGGAGTTTAATTCAATTGTTTTGCATAGGGCAATTGATCACTTGGAAAAGGACTTTTGGCATTTGAGAATTCCTGTTAACAATTTAGTAGACATAATAATTGGGATAATTGGATAATTGATTTATAGTTCATAATTGGGGATATTGAAGTCTTAATCTTTATTTATTTGAATTAATTTTAGAGTAATCTAGTTTTAATTGATTAATTTAGTTTTTTTTAATTAGAAAAATCACAATTTATGGTTGTTTAAATAAAATTGATTTGGTTAAGAGTTAGTACTTAGTAATTTTTATTAAATAATTCCTCGTGGGAACGATACTTTTCTTATCACTTTATTGCTTGTTGACCGTGTATACTTGCACGTATATTTTGATTGCGAAATCGATCAACAAGTTTTTGGCGCCGCTGCCGGGGAATTAATTTAATAATTATTTACCAATAATAATTTCAATCAAATTAGTCTTAATTTAAACATTTTTATTTTTAATTCTCTTCCTATATTTCTCTCTTTTCAGGTACCATGGATGAGTTTGAGTATCAATGGCCATACACGTTCTTGGCTCAACCAAGGGAAACATGGATTGATGGACTTAATACATCTTCTATAGAGGCAACTTCGAAGACGTTGGAGGTTTCTTGTGACCATACGGAGTCGAAGGATGGCAAGAATGACTCAGCCAAGGGGAGAGGAGATTGACAGACTTGAGAAACTTTCTGCATTGTTAGCACAGATGGAGACACTTTCGAGGATGTTTGAAGCTTTTAAAGCTCAACGTCGTCAAAGTGTGGCGGTTACTTGTGATTATTGTGCTGGAAATCATATGAGTCATCAATGCACCATCAGTTTCGAGCCAGTACACTACGGTGGTGATTACCCCAATAATTATGTCTATCCTAACAACTATTATCAGGATTGGGGGTATCACCCAGATTTTTCATGGAGCCATACTCATCAAGATCAATTTTATGCTCCAAGTCCAACATACCCACCGGATTTCTCGTGTCCACCTCCACTACAACAGGAAGAACATTCAAATTTGGAGGAAACTTTGTCCAAGTACATAGCTTCATGTGAGGAGAGGAGGATTAATCAAGAGATATTGAGTCAAAATTTTACGAACCAAACAGAACAACTAACCAATGCCTCAAACATTTGTCCTCAATACCCTTGGCTCTATGACATGGATTTCAAGACTGATGGTGAGCCCAAACCAAATCTGCAACCGGATGTGCCAAATGATATAGATGTTGAAAGAGAGAAAAGACTTGGAGACCAAGAAAAGGAGATCGGCGAAGATCTAACTTTGAGTACCAATGAAGATGAACCGATTTCATTAGTGTCCCATGTACCTTCTCCACCAAAGTTCAAGAATCCGGGCAATTTTGCAAAACCATGCCCAATTGGCAGTCATGTCGTCGACAAAGCACTTTGTGACATAAGAGCTAGTACAGTTGTGGAGTCATGGTGGGATGAAAAGGAGAAGATAGAGGAAGACTCCATTATGTTTATTAAGCTTCAATGCCCCAATCTAATCATAGACATAATGGAGAAAACACCTAGTTGTTGGACGTTCTTAATAGGGAACCTATCTACAAAGAGCATGCTAGGTGACTTCAATTCAAGGGTTTTTGCGAATGGGAACCTCCCAAAAGAGACATTGCTTCTGATAGATGGAGGGTTCCTCAATTTTCGTAGGGGAATTGGATAGAGAATTGAAGAAGTCAGGCTGAGACTATAAAACAAGCGCATATTGGGAGGTAACCCAAGTTTAATTTTTATTTTTTAGTTTTTATTGGGTTTTATATTAGTAGTTTTGAATTTGCATTTATTTAGGATTTAATAAAATTGCTTCTATAATTGTTTTACAGGTTATCCAAGTCAAATTCAAGAGTGGTGTCCAATTTGTTCCATGTGCCTAGCCTATTCTCCAAACTTAGCAGACAAGAAGGAAGATTGCTATATTTTCAGGGAAGTCCTCTACTTTAATTTTTTCTATTTTAGCCATTGAGGACAATGTCTAATTTAAGTTTGGGGGCATTTTAGTGTCGTAGTGCATATAGTTAGTTATTTGCATGGTAGTTCATTTTTTGTGTGTTAGCATTGTGTTTTTTTAGGTTGTATATAATACATGGTAGTTATTTGCATATTCATATATGTGTTGCATTAGTATGTGTTCATGTAGTATAATTGCATTTTTTTTTGCATGAATCTGTGTGATAGGTTGGTGTGGTTTTAGCTCGGCCTATGATAAGATTGGTTTTACATGTTAACTTGAACAGTGTTGATAATTGATGATGAGTTCTAATTTTGATCATGATGATAATTTGAGCCTGTCTTAAACTTATGTAACCGGTCAGCACCTAAAGTTTAACTATTTCAATCCACTTGGTTCAAGGGTTCCATAATTTGTTTCTGAGGGAAAATCTTGGTCAAAATTTAAGGAAATTAGTGAATTGGCGGTAAAGGTTAGAATGACGTAAAAGCTTGAGTTTGGGGGAATCTATGGGATATATATATACAAAATGAAAAAGAAAGAAAGAGAAAAAAAGAAATGATGAAAAGAAAAAAAAGAAGAGAAAATCCAGAAAAAGAAAAAAAAAGAATAAACACCGTTGGCATGCTTGTCTAGTTTTGTGGCCTTTGTTACTTGAGTAAGTAAGCCCGAGGGGATTGTCTTTACACCTAGCACCCTAAGGTCTTAATGGCTTGGGAGTCGTTGGTCGAAAGCTCGTTAAGGTAGCACTGAAAAGCCTAAGGGAATAGAACATTGCACAGCCATGAGAAAAAAAATGAATAAAACACGAGAAAGAGCAAAAATGCCATCGTGATTGAATAAGAGTATAAATAAATCCTGTATTTACCTTAAGACTTGGTAATTGCTTAGTTTTAACCGGAGTTGTCATGTTCACAAAAGTAATTGAATTGGAACTGAAATTTTCCTTTTAAGAAGTTTGTTAGTGATTATCTTGAACTGTGGTTGGTTAGAATGGTTAACAAGTATACACACACAACATGGGTGATGACAGGTTTGGATTGACTAACTGGTTAGAGTTATGGACTTTAATTTGATCGGATAAATTGTTTGAGTATCATTGGTATCTTTGAGGCCTGTTGCTATATATCATATTGATTTATTACAGGGTTCGTAGGTATATTAGGAAGTAGATCATGCATATGCATTCATGTAGTTAATTTACGTTGTTTATTTTTAGTTCTTTTGTGTTTTTGCTTGAGGACAAATAAAGGTTTAAGTTTGGGGGTATTTGATGAGTGAGTTTTATACTCATAATTGCGTGCATTTGAACTTAATCTTTTGGTTGTTTTTAAGTGTTTATATCTATTCATGCATGTTTTATGTTGTTTTGTAGGAATTGGGACAAAAGTTACTTGGATCGACGTTTGGGGTGGCTAAATGCGCATTTTTGGCTTGCCATTTACACAACAGTCACTTCAAAGCCAATTTGAGTATTGCTCGGGACCTTATTTCGAAAAACTTAAAGAATGAAAGTTGTAGATCTACGTCTTCTCTTTACGGAACATCTTGAATCATAGAAATCAGAGTTCACACGAAGAAGTTATGACAATTTTCCCAAAGGACGTCGAAGTAGAAAATTTTCAAAAAAGCCCCAGCGCCGGGGCGCCCAACCAAGGCTTATGCCCAGAGTCTCAAGGCCGAAGGCGTTGTCAAGAAGACCGTACTCCAACGTTGGGGTATTTTGGGGAAGTCGTCATGGTCGCTTGGACGCGTTTTGGGATGAATTTTGACAATTTTTTCACTCCAAATTGGATTGGGTTTGTTCCTAAGTTAAAAATTGGACTTGTAACCAATAAATACATGATGTAAGACATAAAATAAAGGGAAATTACATAGATTAGATTAGAGATACACTCCATTAGATTAGAACATAACGCTAGTTCTTATTAGTTTTGGAGATTGAAGCAACTTGGAGATCATTGAAGATCAAGAGCAGGAGAAAGAGGGGAGCATCAGATTTCCTGACAACAGATTCTATTCTATTCTCTTATCATACTTTTATCTTTTAATGTCTATTCAGTTGTGGATTCTTGATTTTAATTCATTAATAATGAACTAACTCTTTTATTAAGATTTCAATTGAACCTTTTATGTCTATAAATTAGTTATTTGATTTATTCCAATTATTTACATCAAAGTGAATTGTTTATCTTGTCTTGAGCTTATTGATTAATTATCCGATCAATTAATTACCTTGTTACTCTGAAGGAATTGAAAGAGGAATTCTAGGTTTAGAGCGGGCATGATAACATGTGACTTAGTTATTTGCATGGTGAATAATTAGGTTTGTGAATTGAATAGAAATATCTATTCATCGCATGTAACACATAAGGAATTGGAATTTAAGGAATTTAATTCAATTGTTTTGCATAGGAATATAGCAAAATTAATCTGGATTAAATAGAAGGCAATTGATCATTTGGAAAAGGACTTTTGGCATTTGAGAATTCCTGTTAACAATTTAGTAGACATAATAATTGGGATAATTGGATAATTGATTTATAGTTCATAATTGGGGATATTGAAGTCTTAATCTTTATTTATTTGAATTAATTTTAGAGTAATCTAGTTTTAATTGATTAATTTAGTTTTCTTAATTAGAAAAATCACAATTTATGGTTGTTTAAATAAAATTGATTTGGTTAAGAGTTAGTACTTGGTAATTTTTATTAAATAATTCCTCATGGGAACGATACTTTTCTTATCACTTTATTACTTGTTAACCGTGTATACTTGCACGTATATTTTGATTGCGAAATCGATCAACAGGTACCGTTAGTACCAGAACTAAGAGAGGAGATTTTTCAAGAAGCGCACAGTACGAGATACTCGATACACCCAGGAAGCACGAAGATGTACCAAGATTTGCGTCACCACTTCTTGTGGCCAAACATGAAGAGAAAGGTTGCACAATGCGTAAGTAGATGTCTAACTTGTCAGAGAGTCAAGGCAGAGCACCAACGACCAAGCGGGTTATTACAACCATTACAGATTCCAGAATGGAAATGGGAGCACATCACAATGGACTTCGTGGTGGGACTTCCGGAAACGCAAAAAGGGCACGACGCCATATGGGTAATTGTAGATAGTCTTACTAAGTTAGCTCACTTTTTGCCGATTAAGATTAAGTATAGTTTGGACCAGTTAGCCAAATTGTATGTTAAGGAAATTATCTCGAGGCATGGGATGCCGGTATTTATTGTATCAGATAAAGATCCGCGATTCACGTTAAACTTCTGGAAGAGTCTTCAAGAAAGAATGGTGACGCAACTACGAATGAGGACCACGTATCATCCACAGACCGATGGGCAAAGCGAGAGGACAATTCAAACACTTGAAGACATGCTCCGAGCTTGTGTGATGGACTTCAAGGGTAGTTGGGAGGATCACCTTTCGTTAGTAGAGTTCGCGTATAACAATAGTTATCACGCCAGTATTGGAATGCCGCCGCATCTGAAGCAATCAGTATGGGAGGAAATGTAGAACGCCCTTATGCTGGGATGAAGTTGGAGAACGTCGACTGTTGGGACCAGAGTTAGTACAACAGACGGTGGAGATCATCAAGGTGATAAGATCCCGACTAGTAGCAGCTCAAGATCGCCAGAAGAAGTATGTGGACTTACATCGCAAGAAGAAAGATTTTTAATTAGGAAGCTATGCATTTCTGAAAGTATCTCCTTGGAAAGGGAAGATTCATGTTGGGAAGAAGGGCAAGTTGAGCCCTAGATTCATAGGACCGTTTGAAATTTTGAGGCGAGTCGGTGAAGTGGCGTACGAGGTAGCATTACCTCCTGAACTTGAGCACATTCACAATGTGTTTCATGTGTCAGTATTACGGCAGTATAAACCGGACTACAAACACGTTATCTCCTATGAAATAATCCAATTCGAGAAAGACTTATCGTACGAGGAAGTTCCTATGCACGTACTAGATAGGAAGGAACAGAAGCTGAGGAATAAAATCATCCATTCCGTTAAGATTCTCTGGAGGAATCACGCAATCGAAGAAGCTACGTGGGAGCTAGAAGAGAAGATGAGAGCGAATTATCCATTTTTATTTGAGTAACCTTATTTAATTAAATATTTGATTTAATTTTTAATGAGTGAGTTTTGTGAGTCTATTTAAACCTTGTGTGGTTATGTGAATTTATTATATGATTAAAGGGAGTCACTAATAGTTATTTAAATTGGTGGACTAACCCTAAGAGTTTGGTGTCAAAGAATTGTTAGAATTCTTAATGATTAAATATTCAATCCATTTGAATATAGTTATAGATTTTAAACATATTGATTCATTTCAATTATGAGTATATCACCACTATCGAAGTAAACTATATCATATGAGACTTGTGTGGTGTTATGATTTGGAAATGGCTTGAAGCTAACCCATTTTGGCACTGCCAGAGACCTAAAGTAATTGCAAGGTCGTCCCATCAAGACAAAATGACGCTTGATTCTTGCGCTTAGTGTTCGAGATGAGAAAGTGAGTTCCTACTGTAGCAATGAATTGGAGCATTAATATTGTAAGGTGTGACATGCATAAAATCATATAATAAGAATACATTCTAATGATATGGATTATCAAGTAGTGCAATAAAATCATAAGTGATTTTTAAAAACAGAAATAATTAAAATAGCTGTGTAATTTAAAAACTGGGATTGGGATTAGATGTTTAAATAAATATTGATATTAAATAATGTTATCATGTGTTTATGAGAGTAGTAAAAATAATTATGGAGTTACCCGATTAATAATACCTAACTTTGTTATTTTAATTGTGTGTATTTAATGTACATGGATTATATGATATGAGTACCTAAATAATCCCTAGATTTCCTAATATTGTAATAATGATACATTAAGATTTCATTTTAGAATTTAAAGGGACCAAACTAAGCCTTAGAATAAAAAATGATGAGGTTTTGCTCTTGTCCCAAATTGAGTGGCACAAAGGTACAATGAATAGTAACCTATCACCTAACTTACGTATTTTTCAATTGGCTAAACATATATAATGATTTATAGGCCAATGGCTATAAGAATGGCTTGTATTGGGTTGTTGAACCACTCCTTAGCAACCAATGTGTTCTTCCTTTGCACCATAAGCTCCAACATTAGGGTAATGTCAATATCTAGTCCAAAGCCTTCTATAAATAGTAGCCAATTTTTAGTTTACGTTGGTTGTTTTGTCTATTGAAACTCTGAGAATTTGAGTTGGTGTGTGTGTGGTCCAAAGAAAAGGTTAGCAAGCTCAGAAGAAAGGAACTAAGTTCATTTAGCTCAAAGAGGTATAAAATCTTAAGTTGTGTTCTTGAAATGGGTTTTGTCAAATTCTTGAAATTTTTTGTTAATCAAAGTGAATTGGCATGCTATAATGTGTTTAGGAAGTAGGCTTACATGTTTTAACTCTTAAATGATGGATTGGAACATGTTTAAACTTAAAGGAATCGAAGTTGTTTGATGCTCTGGAAAATAGAGCGAAAGTTATCGCCTCGATGATGTAAAGTGTGGCGCAATTGCTACTTATTTATACTAGGGTGCAACAGTGGCTGCTGCATTACCTCGAATCCAGTTCGGTTTCGTTATGCTAGGAATTCCCGATTTGGTATTATAAGTTATATATGTACCTAAACAGAAGTATAACATGAGACGTAAAGCTTTCTTATGTGGTATGAAGTAATCAACTTGGATTAGTAAGGAAGTTTATAAAAAAACTTAAAGTTTTCAAAACTAACCTTGTGAAAAACTTATGTTCACAAGTTCTGAAGTTAGTGGCTCATGTACATGACTGATTTGGAACCTAAATAAGCATGAAATATGATATGTAGTGTCTTTATCATGATTTGAACTTGTTAGCTTTGTGCTAGAGAATGCTTTAAAAAGAAAAGCTTAGTTAAGGCTAATGAACATGAATGCTAAGAGATATAGTTTCTGATTTTGAAAAGAGATTATCATAACTTATTTACTTATGATAAAAGTTTTAGATTTATCTTACATGTGTTGGATTGCATCATTCATGTTAAAATGATTTCAAAGACAACCTTGGACATGTTTTCAAAATTTAGTTACATCACATGTATATATAGATTCTAAAGAAGTAAGATGTCAAGTTATGGCTATAATACTCCTAGACATGATTCATATGTATTAGGCATGATGATAACTAAACCGAACATGAGTTTAAAGCATGATTTGAAGTGTTAAACAATGTTGGTTGCAAACAAACGATATGAACACCACAAACATGTATATTAACAGATTTAGTAATCTCTATGTTGACATATGACATGAAATATAAAGCAAGATGATTACATGACCTTTGTATGTATTAATGTCATATAAATTGTAAGTTAAACTTGTGGTAAATTCAAGTATGGTCATGTGTCTTGTGAGACCTCTAGCATGTATGTATGTTAATATGTATGTATAAGGGTATGTTAGAGTTGGGCAGAAACATGAAGTGCAAGGCTCAACCCTAGTGTTGCAGCAAGGACAACGCGAATCAAGGCCAGTCCCTAAGTTTTAGACTAAAAGCCTTGTTATTCTTGTCAATCCTGCGATCGTAAGCGAGATCCTTTTTTTTTCTAAAATTCAAGGCATGCTTATATGATTACTTTATCTTGTAATATATGACCAATATGTTATATAATGTTTTGAGAAGCATGTTATATGATGACGTGATTTTTGTACGCATAAACTCGTATAAGTTTACACATACTAATTTGGAAAGACCGACTTGTTAAACGTTAGGTCGTTTCAACGCAAATTAATTACAACTAGATTTAATTGTAGCTGAGCAAACATGCAAGTTCCTTAATTCTTACTCTTTTACTTGAGCAAGTATCCGAACACTATTTTTATTGTGTTGCAAGTTTCCTAACTTACACAACTATGAGTTTTGTGAAAGATTCCTGTCCTTCTCATATTTCATTGAGCATGTTATTGTTGAAGTGCAAGTTATTCATTTAAGATTGAACTTTATTCGATATTATTGATATTCGCACTTAGTGCATTTAAGTTCGTACAATCTTGGACTTATACATCGTTTAAAGTTCTATAATTCTTGAACTATGTTAGATAGAGTCTGAACCTTTGTTCGGTCAGACAAGTGTATGAAGTTTTATAAAAGATATCCAAACCAATTGATAGTAAGGATTCTTAGACTGAAAGAACACCCCTTTTATGATAGGGGAGTACCCCAGGTATCTAATATAAGATACAAAAAATAGATTTAAATGTTATGCATATACATGGTGTACGCGAGGCTGATCCCCTCAAGTACTTATTCTATAGCCAGTAACCAAAGGGTCAATTAGCGATTGATTCCATTGGAGTGTTATAGTTCAAAGCCTACTTGACTAGCAGTTATTCTAAAAGCAATCATTATCTTTGCTTCTAATATTCATATTGTTGAATCCTTCAGATGTTCATATTGTTGAATTCTTTGTCAGATATTTCCCTTTCATCATGATATATCCTTATTATTATATTTAAACTTGCTGAACAAACTTGTTGCTCATCCTTGCTATATCATGAATTATATTGCAGCTAAGCTCAAGACCTCAGGAAAGGACAAAGGTAAAGGAAAGATGTAGGATATTCGCCAGGAGCAGAATTATCTTATGCTTAATTTAAATTACTGTTATGTAATATGAACCCTAAGTACTTTTATAGGGTATGTTTGAAAGATTGTATTAAGGTTATCAAATTTTGGGACTAGTAACACATTTTGAATGAATGACATACGTTTTTTATTTTTCGCATTTTAGTTATCATATGTTATTTAGAGGTGGATGTTTGTATTTTATCGTGATGACCGAACCGGGGTCAGAGGACCCGGTTTTCGGGGCGTCACAACCTACATACTTGCTTTAGTGTCTCAACACAAATAATCATGAGATCAATCATCCTCATCCAATGAGAAAGCAACGTATGTACAAATCTATCCGATTTCACTAATCCCCAATTTAGTAATCCAACGATTGAGAACTATTTTAGTTTAAGCTTTCTAAGAATTTAGATCTCATTAGAATGATCATCATCATTATTCTAAAAGCATTGCTTAAAACTATGGGTTTATAACATATTATAAAGCAGCATCATGTAGATAATTAAAACCCTTTAATAAATTAATACTTTTTATTAATAAATGAATAAGATTGTTACAAAGTATATGCTTTATCATCAAACATGATTGGCTTGTGCATGCATACTACTTTCAATATCCTCTCCAGATCCACCCGATAGGGAATAGAACAGAAAAGAACATCCAAGCTAGGTGATAATCCTACACATGTCTATGCGAATTAACCTAACAAGGATTTAAGCATAAGTTCTCTATTAGGTCGCACGTGGCGCACATATATATGTCTATTCTACGCACAACTTATGCGGTCGAAACCTATAATCACATTCCAATATATTTAGGTGTATATCTATAATTCTTCTTTCAATATCATACAGATTACCAAAATCATCACTAATGTCTTAGCGAGAATCATTAAGCATGAATATATAAAACAAAACCATATAGTTCCAACCAAAGAGATAAGACAGTCAATTTAAATAACAAAGGGTTCCATTATAACCTTAGAGCCAATACTTAGTTCATAGCTACTGAACAAAATATAAGTAGCAATAAAGACAACATTTATGCCTTACAAAATTAGAGGAAATAAATGGATAAGAATAAACTCTGTCGAGGCTCTTCAGTCTCCAAGCATTCTGCTCCTTTCAAGCTCTCCAATCCGTGTAGCTCACTGCTCTTGTTGCTCCAAGGAAATCCAGACTTCTCCCTAAACTATCTAATCTATATTTACAGACATTATCTAAGAGAAAGAGAGAGAAATTACAGAAGAAAAGAGAAAACTATATTATTCTAAGCTAAGATATTCAATAATATGATATCTCGCTCACAGAGTCCTGCTTGGCTATATATCTTAGTTTTCCTCTTTTGCTAGGTCAAAAGCAAGCCTTCTCTTCTTCCCGAAGCAGGAGGTCGTATTGCAAGGCCAAGTCTATAGCTAAGGGTGGAAATATGCCAAGTCATCAACAAAAAGATCGGAGCTTCATGTTTGCGATGCGAGTCCAAGAAGGAATCGTGAAATATAGCTAGCCACGATGACATCAGCATGGACCGATTGGGTGGGTCATTGCTGCTTGAACTTAAAGCTAGGCTTAGCGCATACAACGCGAAAGTGTATAAAAATGACCATTATGCCCCTTGAAGGCTATAAAAGACCTATTAAGCCTTGCAATACATCGATTAAGCAAAATAATACTAAAATAATATAAAAGCTATATAAACTATGGAGATCAGGCAACTATTTCAGCCATAAAGTATCCGTTTCGCGGGTATAAATCCCACTCATCCAATACCCCCAAACTTAAGTCTTTGCTTGTCCTCAAGCAAACTATCTAACACAAAACTAACAATAGTAAAACACACGCAAAAGAAAAATAAAACTGTATACTAGTATCATGGCTTCAAAGCTCGATAGTAGCTACTCCCAGAGAACAGGGCAAACACAGATATGGGTAAATGTTCATTTAATTTCAAGCATAAGACTGTATTCGATCCATTCTATGTGTGTGTGGGGACCAACCGTCCTAACTAATCATAGCTCAAATAAGTTCACACCGTCGATTATTAATATTAATATGCACACTCCGCAACTTAAACATTCAACAAGCATAAAGAATAAGATGCAAGTGTAGGAAAGGATCAAAAGACTCTAGCATGAAGATAATAAAATCTGACTCGGACATTCCTTAATTACCTTAGGCTATTCAGAACTACCCATTAATGAGATTTTGATCAGTGACTCACAAGCCAAACGACTTTAGGGCACTAGGTGTAAAACACCCCTATAACTCTAATAACTCGAGCCGCTAAGGCCACGTAATCAACATAAGCCAAATGAGACTTTACGAAATTCGAAGATTATTCGACGAGTGCATTTTATGCTCCATCTCAACATCGGTCCTGCGTTTATGGGAGAGTGCATTTCACGCTCTATCTCAACCCACCGCAAGACTTTTAATATTTAATCTTCTTTTCTTTTTATTCTTTTATTACTTTTTTTATATGTCAACATGCTAGAGACCAATATCCAAAACTGTATATGTGTCTAAGTCTTTTATTACCTTGTAACAATGAAAGTTTATAAGAGTGAACATACTCTCAAAGCAATAAACACGCAAACTAAATTCGAAAAATAACTAGTTAACATAGTTGGTCGGTGCTTGCTAAGAAGGACGGATCAATAACAGTCTAAACTTATCGATTGAACAAACCCCTATAGCTCATACATGTTTGACACGAATCTAAGAGATAGACATAATCACTTGGCACTTGTCATTAGCCATAATCAAAAATTAATAATGTATATAAAACCCTTGCATGATAACAGCTCAAAATAGGGTAAAAAGGTCGTTCATATGACACACACATCTAAATATGTGAAAGCCTAAAAAAGATGGCTATAACCAAACATACATGCTGATAATAATTCAAGCATTCATTAATAATAACCAAAAACTATATAAGGCATCCATCCGTGATAATCAAAAACATAATCTCGTAGTTCAAAATGAGTGCACCACAATACTGCTAAAACATAAGGAAAGTACTAAATATGGCAACCTAACATAGCAGTAGAAAGAAATAAAATAGATAATAAACCAAAACACCCCCAAACTTAAGGTTAGCAATGCCCTCATTTCTAAACATATATCAGTCTATACAAGATGGCTTCCCTGAAGTTCGGTCACTCGGCATCCCCATCATCCTCATCAGCTTCGGCGGGCGGTGACGGTGGAGGGTATGGTGGGAAGACAGGAGGCTCTGGGAACTGGAAGGGAGTGAACTCAGCATCCTCGCCACTATACATGGTGTATATGCTCTGCATCGTGTTGACCAGCTCAGCCTGATACTACATCGCTATGCCCTGCTTTTGGGCCACTGCTGCAAAGTGCCTTTGTTGCCTATGAGCATCAGCATCGTGTTTCTAATGCAGTAGGGTGAGGGATGCCATGATCTCTGCCAGAAGTCCCTGTGAAGCTGAGCCTGCGTATAGTGGCTGCTCGGGATCGGGCTCTACTGTAGGAGATGGCTCAGTAGGTGGCCCATACCCTTCTCCTCTGACTTGAGAAGCTGCCCCATCCCACACATTGAAGCGTGAGATGATCTGATGGTCAATGACTAACATGGGTGGCAAAGCTATCTCTTCTGGCCCCAAATGGATATCTGCCCTCTTGCACAGCCAGGTGATCAAGGATGGATGTGGGAGCCCCGCAACGACGGTGCTCTTGATCGCCTTAATATGGACTCATTTGTGAGAACTCCGATGTCCACGTTCAGGCCTGTGATAATAGCGAATAAGAGGATCGGTTGATCCTTAGTCACGTTTCTCAGGTGCCAAGTCGGGAGCATATTGGCACAAATAAAGCTGAACCATGCCATCCCATAGAGAATGAGTGCATCATGTGGGAAACTGGTCTTCTCACCCGTGAAGTTATTTGTCTTCCATATAGTCGCAAGCTTGCAGAGCCTCCTAATAATATCCTCGAGGTCATAGCTGTGGAGTCCCGACTCCATATAGTCCCTACACTCAAAACCAGGCGTCGTAAATAGTGCATTAATGGCTTGGCTTCCAAACGCCACTGACCGCCCCCTAACTTGGACAACATCAGGACCTTCGGGACTGACATTTGCATAAAACTTGCGGACCATAGAGACGATGGCTGACTTAGGTGCCTTGGTGAAATGCACCCACTGGCATCCCGTAATCATAGCCACCAACTCGCCATCCTTTGTCTTGTCAGGCCTCAAACCCCGCTCAGGAATCAAATTTCACGCTGCAAAATAGCTTTTGTATCATTTCTAGGCCTCTTCGTTGACAAATTTTGTGTTGTCCCATGTCGTTGGTGCTGCGGACGAGGAACCGCCGACGCTTAGTCGTTGCCTTTTTGAAGCCATGTCAAATTTCAGCGATTGGTTTGTCAAAAATAGAAGGCTCAATTCCAAACTCCCCCAAACTTAGGCTAGAATAATCCCCAATGAAATTTTAATGTCAAACAGCCCCTAAACAATCAAATTATCTCGCAGGCAATTTATCAAACACCTTGTGTGCGCTTTTAAAACCAACTTGGACAACCCTTCGTTTGTGAATGCTCTAACCAGATTTCCGATAGTGGAAATCACCCAAACAAACAAGAAGAAAAATACAACAATTCGATTAAAGTACTTTTCTAATTGAACAAAATCTAAAAAATACCTTGAGTGGGAAAACCCTAGGTGAGAAATCGTGTGGGCTCGAACTTTGACAAGCAATCGATGGAGTCTCTCGGTTTGTTATGGTAGTTTGAGATGAGAAACGATCACTGTTGGGTAAAATCTAATACGCACGGCACACAAGTATACGCGGTCAACAAGTAATATAATAGTAAGTAGAGTATCGTTCCCTCAGAGACTTAGTAAGAATTTAAACCTCACAATTACCAATTTTCTATTAATCCTAATTTTATCAAACTATCAAATTTAATGATTAAAATTATAAAATCTAAATTATTAATAAATATTCTATGAAAAATCAAATGCCAATATCAAAACTGAATTTTCAAACAATTAATGGAGATTTAGACTTATGATTTCACCCTAAGTTTCACTCTGATTTTTATACCTCTATTCCAATTCAAATTACTATAACAGTTTATTAATAAAGAACACGAACGTAGTACTAGCCACCTCTCGATGCACTAATACCATATTAACTTAAATCCACACTTTAGATATAAACAAGTTTAACACCTTAATCAACTAACTCACTATATCTCTATATGAATTAAAATTAAAGAAGGTTTAAGATTAAGTTCTCTATCTGATTACATGCGATGTCAACCATATCTCTACCTTAACATTCATCAAGATTCTGCTATTCACAAAATTCAAGAACACATGCTATATTAACTAAGTCTAGACTGTATTTCATCTCTCGAATTCATACAAGTCCACAAAGAATCGTTGATCAGGCGATTCATAAATTGACGCTCAAATTAATATAAATAAACTGGGAAATACTTTATTGAACTGGAAATCAAAGCTACAAAATCATAGTTTCACTTAAAGATCCATCATAAGCCTAAAAAATGAATTAGTTCATAATGAATGAAATAAAAACTGAATAATTTATAGGGAACATCCTTTCAATTACAAATATAGAACTAAGATGAAGAATAATGCAAAATCACCCTTCACGTAGCCTTAATCTGCAATCGTCACGAAAATCTCTTCAAAATACTCCTCCAAAGCTTGCTATGAAAAACTGAAAATAATCTCTGTACTTTGCCTTGCGTGATCCTTCATTCATTGTTTGTAGTGTAATATATATATATCACATAGTGTTCCAGCCAAAATCCCATGTCAAAGAGAGTCCATATGCTATCCAAAGTCCACAAGTTCACCTGCCAGCAGAGTCCGAATCAACACAGATCGCTTATATATTTTGCTACGCCACGGGTATACAAAACAAATAAACGCGCCCGTGCTGCATGGCCACTGTTAGTTGACTATGCCATTTTCTAACTCTACTTCCAATTTTGCTCCAAAAGACCTCCTTTCTTCACGACTTGCCACACAACCACCCTACACATAAAAGAATACCGAACGAGTAAAGATGAACATGAAAACAAGAAAGTAACAACGAATTATACTTG
The DNA here is from genome assembly GCA_020205605.1 of Panax ginseng. NCBI lineage: Eukaryota > Viridiplantae > Streptophyta > Magnoliopsida > Apiales > Araliaceae > Panax > Panax ginseng. The sequence goes on along the minus strand of CM035143.1, from coordinate 59,143,839 downwards.
AAATGGGCATCAATTTGTGGATATAAAATCCACTTATCAAAATCCCCCAAACTTAAACCATGCTAGTCCTCGAGCACAAAACAAACTACATGTTATGTAATGCAATGATATGTAATGTCTCTTACTAAATGATTACAAATCCAACAGTATCATAGATTCAAATTTATTCATCCGGCCTCAAAACAATTAAGCACACACTACAATACTTCATAATAAAAACCATCAATAACTTCTCATCAATTCCTCGAATCTTATACGTCTCATCACTAATATCGTGTGTGATTGGGTTGCCTCCCAATTAGCGCTTGATTTGAAGTCGTTCACACTGACTACTTCCTGTTTATTATGCGTCGGTCAGAGTGATTGCGATGACATCCCAGTTGGACTCGCCACCCCAATAGTGTTTTAACCATTGACCGTTGACCTTGAACGTTTCCAATGGATTCCGACTGTAGAGTTCGACGGTGCCATGTGGGAAAATAGTTTTGATAGTAAATGGTCCCGACCACCTCGACTTAAGCTTACCAGGGAACAACCTCAATCATAAGTTGAACAGCAGTACTGATTGCCCCGATTCGAACGTTCGGTGCATGATCTTGAACGTTCGGTGCATGATCTTGAACAGCGTGTGTGATAACCCGAGATTTCGAACAATCAAAATTTTACGAATAATTTTTTTTTTAATTAATATTAATATTGATTATCAATTTTGTGACAAGTATCTGTGATACGAGTCTTGAGAAGGTTAATTTGTATATTGACTAATAAATTTAGAGTAGAGTTGTGCTTAACCGCTTTAGAAACTCTAACCTTAATTTCTGGATAGGGATTCGATAGAAAATATAATTAAGATAATTATATTAATAAATATGTGTTGTACTGTATAGAAATTTTGATCAATGATTGATCGGATAAGGTTTGTAACTGATAAACCCTAATAAGGGATTAGAAACCCTAGTCTCATGATTAGAAACCCTAACGTATCGTTACCCTAATCAAAAGCTGGGAAACCCTAATTTCATATTCGAGAATCCTAAAACCCTAATTAGGAAACCCTAATCCTAATTAGTGAGCTTAATGTGTTTAGTAAATGTTAATTTGATTAGGAAATCCTAATTTAATTAGGAAACCCTAATTGTAATTTAGATATTTTAATTTTAATTTTTCTAATTAAAACACTAATTTCATATTCGGGATTTCTAAACCCTAATCCTAATTGGAAGGCCTAATATATTTATTAAACACTAAAGTGATTAGTATGTGTTAATAAAATTAGGAAACCCTAATTATACTTTAGAAATATTAATTTCTATTTAAACCATAATTACATTTTCGAAATTCTTAATTTTATATTTTTAGTCCCTATTTAGAAAATTCTAGAATTGGAGTAATTTAAAACCTAAGAGTTAAACCCTAAGGGTTTGTGCAAATTCCAAGTATGCCATTCAAATTGGAAGGAAAAAGACCAAAATACCCTTTTTGGATTTTTAATTATGTAACTTGCAAAATTCACCAACACCTTTAGTTGGTGAACCACTAAAGTACATAAACATTAGCCATTTAGTCTTTTGCTCTCACCAACTCTTATTCTCTCTCAAAGCTCCGAAAATAGCAAGTAGATCAGTCATATAACCAGTCCCTAGGTCACCCAATAACAGATTGGAGAGCCAAGATCTAAGATTTTTCAAGAAAAGGTATAAACGTACCCTAAGTTTCATTTTGATCTTGTATGCTTAGATAATTTTGTGTTTTAGTGTTTAGAATCTTGCTAGTGGATATTTTATGAAGATCTATGATGATCTATCATGAATCCATAGCATCAAAGTGCCTTAAAATGATGTTTTTCAAAATCTGTTCTTGAGCAATTTTTGTGGTCTGACAAGAAATGTCAGTGGCCACAGATCATTGTTCGTTTACTATTTTTGTTGTTTTAAAGTTGTTACATGTAGCCTGGTATGTGGTCTTTAAGCTGCAAGTGGAATCAGAGTCATTAGATGTCTGGATTTGAAGATATAATCGGTCAAAACTCGTTGACCGGGCATGACCGGGCCAAATATGGGTAACCTAGAAAGGCCATGAACAGCGTCTGACAACTTTTGAACGGCCCAGATCTGACAGATTTGATGATTGTTTGTTGATGTTTTGGTAACTAACTTTTAGCCTGTAAAACGTACTGTAGTTCAATACTTTTAGATCTCTTCAACAATAAACATGTGGGACATAGGGGACGGTCTAACTGGGCATGTCGAACATGGAAACCATTTCTGGAAAACCCAGAAATTGGTTGAACCATGATTCTGACAGGGTTTGACCAGGATTAATCTAGCAGGTGTGTTGTTGTTTAAATGATCTGTTGATTTCTATGTGTTCCTTGTCATGATTACTACATGTGTGGACCAAAAATCGAGTCATTTGATAACTGGAACATAGAATAAATCGTGCATGAAAGTGACTGGTTGAACAACTTAGGTTTCTGGAAAACCCAGAACCCACCTGACAGCAACTTTGGAGACTTGGATCTCTTTGTTGTGATGTTATTTGACCAACTTGATGGGTGGATGTTGTAGTGTTACCTTAATACTACAATATCTAAGTCTTAGATTGCACAGAAACAATTTTGGTTGAGAGTTAAATCCGGTCAAAGTTGACCCCTTATACTTTCGGCTGTCAGTGTTCTTGAGCTTAAGAACACCAACAGCTACGCTTTGTGTCGCTAAAGCCCTATAACGACGGTTTTATTATTTTCTAATTTATGAATATTTCGAAAATTACTTAAAAATAGAAAATAAATTATAAAAATTACAAAAATGGTTTTAAAAATCATTTTAAATTCTGAAAAATAATTTTTAATTATTTGGGACATATTTCATTAATATTTATAATTATTTAAATATTAAAGGTATTTAATTTATTTAATTAGTGTATTAAATAATTTAGAGAAAATGATTTAATATTATGAAAAAACATATTAAATAAGAATAATGTATTTAAAAATATTTTGAGTTATAAAATACAACTTTTAATATTTTTTGGAGAATTTTCATTAATAAAATAATATTAATGATATTAGATTTATTTAATTCTAAAATTAAATAATTAAGATAAAAATGATTTTATTGATTTAAAAATCATTTTAAATAAGAATAAAGTGATAGAAAATATTTGGGATTTTAAAATATAATTTTCTATATTTTTGGAGAATTCTCATTAATAAATTAATATTAATGATATTAGATTTATTTAATTATTATATTAAATAAATAAGATAAAAATGATTTTATTGATTTAAAAATCATTTAAAAATGAGAAAATTGATTTAAAAGTATTTTAAGTTATAATTAATGACTTTTAATATTTTGATAATAATTTCATTAATATTTAAATATTAATGGCGGTGGTTTAAAAATGTTTTTAATTAATTTAAAAATCATTTAAGTAGAATATTGATGATTTAACAATATTTTAAGTTATTAATAATAACTTTAATATTTTGACAAGTATAACATTAATATTTTTATATTATTAAATATTAATGATAATAAGATTATTTGATAATTAAATCATTTAAAATGATTTAAGTGTTTGAAAAATTATTATAAATTATAATAATTATTTATAAATTATTATGACTTAGAAAAATATTATAAACGATATTTGACATATCTAAAATAATATTGAAGCTTAGAGACCAAGTTTAATTGACAATCAATGTGTTAATTGTCGGCTAGAGTGACCAGAACACCGAGAATGGACCGAAGTCCAACCAGACCGAAATAGTTAGACTTGGTATGTGTTTATATAGGTTATAAACACTATTATGATTATGTGATAATGTGCCTTGGAGAAGTTTAACTGTAGAATACAGTGCTACGTGTTATAAATGATTGTGCTAATTGTGAGACCGACATTGTTGATTATAGGTCTTACGAACGCAGTTAGTTATATTGTGTAGCAGTAATCAGCGGAGAAGGCAAGTTTCCTAACTCAACCTTGAGTTAATATTATTCAATTATTATAGTGGTTAATTATTGCTAATTATACCACGTCCAGGGATTTATTGTTGATTATTCGCAGTTAGTGCATATTTAATAATTCAAATTGAATTAATTATTCTGAAAATATATTCGTAGAATAACTGTTATTGGATATTTAAATTCGTAGAAGCTAATATTGACAGTACAGATTATTCCTGTTTTTTGTCGAATTATGTTGAGAAATGTCTTAGCCAATTATTCTAGACTAGACGAACATTTGTTAAAACTTGATAGGTTCGAGAAGAGAATTCAATTATTATTGACAGATCGATGCCAATTATTTCGGCTAGATCAAGAAGTAACTAGAATTTGAAATCACAGTATTTCGTTGTTAAATCAAAATCTTGATTCTGAGACTGAGAAGAACAACCTTTTATATAAAGGGAACATTTTAGGTCGTATATTCGACCATTCCGCACTGTTAAGTATTATGCATAATATAGGGTACAAAGAGTTGGCCGACTCTAAGTACTTGCAGAGGGGTATGATTTAATCTTTATGGTTATCTGATACTCCTGCGTATGTATCAAAGTAAATCTTTGATAAATACCCGAGAAAAGAAGTTCTAGATCTAATGTGATCACTCAGCATAAATCTGGAAAACATTCCACTTTGTAATTGCGTAGAATTGATTCTTGATTATTCAATAGAATATCGTAGAAACTTTGAAAGCGTTGTACTCTTTCATTATCAAATTATTGCGTTGCCTAGAATACGAGAAGACTTGTTATTGATAAAGGATTTGTTCAGCCATTTCAAAGTTCACCGAACTTTGGTTTCATTCTATCAAAATAGATAGTCCGTTCTTATTGATTCGTATACATTTATTGTATGTCTTAACTATGGGCAAACTTGTTGCTCACCCTTGCTATATATAAAACATTTTCGATTAGAATCAAGAGGCCGGTGGATCGAAGAAGAACAAAGGCAAAGGCAAGATGCTGGAGTAGTATAATGAACAATATTATTATTATGTTGTATTGTATTGTAAACCCTTTTTGTATATCTAAGGGGTATTTCTGTAATGTTAAGGTTAGTGGACCTGGGACTTATGTATTAACAACATATGTTAATGAGTTATGTATTCCTATTTATATTTAAATGGGTAGTTAGATGTTATTATATTGTGGATCGTGAACACCAAACTCGGGGGTCAGGTAACCCGGATTTGGGGGTGTCACAGGTTGGTATCAAATCTGTAGTGACCAAGGAGTCACAAGTTGGTAGCTTTGTCGTAGGTTATAAACCTTAAGTGGGGTGGGGGGAAAACCCTAGGATTATAACCATACGCGAGATAGAGAAAACTCATTTAGAGCTCCAAGTGAGAGATTGCCGAAGTGCATCAATAGTGAGATAATTGGACACATAGTGTGAGAATTTTGTACTGGTGAAGTGTTAATCAAGTTGTTTAAATTGATTGTAGGATGTCTGGAGAAGATGAAACAAGTGTGGAGATGCTATCGGCTATTGCACCAGTGCCAGAAGCCGAGGTGCCAGCGCAAAGCGAATCAGTTGAGAAGGTGGGAGAAGATGAACCTATGGTCAATCTGGGGAGCGATCATGACGATTATCCCGAGATGTATCTGAGTGGAGATGAGGAGGCAGGGTCTGAGCAAGCTAGGATGGAGAAAAAGAATAAGACCAAAGTTGGAGAACAAGATCATCTATCTGTAGAAGTCCAGGAACTCCGTAGTAAAGTGTTTCTTTTAGAGGAGTTGTGGAAGACAGAGCGAACGTTACGCGAAATGACTAAAGAATGGAACGAGCTCAAGGCGCAGGTGGAAATGATGAAGACTGAAGGTGGTGGATCATCTGAAGGAACCAACAAAAAGGACAAGAATAAGAGGAAGAGGGACAACGACATCCCTAATTCAGAAAAGTCAAACCCGAAGAAGAAGCAAACATGTAGTAAGTGTGGGAAGACTCACGCGGGAGAGTGCATGATGTGGAAGAACGTGTGCTTTAACTGCAAGTAGGAAGGACATATTTCTCTACACTGTCCTAAGCCAAATATGAGGAAGTGTTTCTCATGTGGTAGAACGGGTCACGAATTCAACAAGTGTCCCAACAAGAAGAAGACCGGTGAAGGGAGTGGACGGTAGATAGCTTAAGTTTGAGTGTTAGTATTTTTAGTAAAAGATTATGATATTAAGTGTTGTAATATCGAGAACGATGTTTAAGCATATGTAAATATAAATATGTTTGTATTAATGAAATCTTTATTTTCTATATGAATATAAGATTAAGATTATTTTGTATGTTCTTAAAACTCATACTTATGGTAAGTTAATGACTCATAATTTTATGAAATATTTTGAACCCCTTAGTGAATGGACGCCAAAGGTCTGACTAGGATAAGTTCATACACTCATATAATTGTGGCAAGTTCCTGAACTCATAAATGTGGTAAGTTTGATGAACTGGTAAAAACTATGGTGAATGGAGAATTGAAACTTTTTATGTAAAGTTGTGTTGTTAAATCCGCATATGATTTAAAAAGGGATAGTAATATGTGAAGTACTAAATGTACTATGTGCTATTTGAATAAATATGCGATTCTGTGAGAATTATGTGTTGAATTCTTATTGTGTTAAGAATTTATGTAGAGAAAGAGAATTAATATAAGATTTTTTTTAAATCAGATCATGCCACCTAGACGACAAAATCGAAACCAATGGGAAGAGCAATCAATAAATAATGAAGGAGGTCAAGCTGACCCGATGCAAAACTTTTCGGATATGATAGCCGAAGCTATGGAGAATAGAGCTCCAGCTGCAAGAGGAAGAGTGAGGAATCAGCCAGCCGACATATTGGCTAACTTTAAAGACTTTAAAGCGGTAGGACCGCCTGAATTTAAAGGAACCACAGATCCAATTGAAGCCCAAACTTGGGTGAAGGAGATGGAGAAAGCATTCTTCATTGTGCGAGTGGCAGAAGAGCAGAAAACGACTTTTACGACATACTTAATTAAGGGAGAAGCTAATTACTGGTGGGAGACAAATCAAACGAGAGCGGGTACAGCCATAGTGACATGGACCAGATTCAAAGAGTTGTTCTTTGAGAACTACTTCTCACCGAGCATGCAATCCAGAATGGAAGTTAAATTTCTAGAATTAAAGCAGGAGAACATGTTGGTATCAGAATACGCTGCCAAATTCAACGAGTTAGCGAGATGTGCACCTCATCAGGTGGACACAGAAGCAAGAAAAACGAGAAGATTTGAGAATGGGCTGAAACCGGGGATATTCAACAAAGTAGCGGTATTGCAGATCAATACGTTCGCGAAGTTAATGGAGAAAGAGTTAATTGCTGAAGGAGGGAGCGAAGCTGCGTCTCGATTTCATCAGGAGAAGAAGAAGAAGACTGATGGTGGAAGCAGTGGTGGAAGTAACCCTAACAAAAGGAAATGGAATGAGAATACCCAGTCGGGTAATAAGACAGAAGATAATAGGAAAAGAAGGGAGCCATGTTCGAATTGTGGGAAGAACCATGCTGGAGTTTGCCTGAAGAAGAAAGGAGTTTGCTATAATTGCGGGCAAGAGGGGCACATGTCACCCAATTGCCCCAATCCGAAGAAAATTCAAGGTTGCTTTGTATGCGGATCGACTGATCATTTGGTCCGAAACTGTCCGAAGAAGAATGAGAAGAAGGAAAGTGTCAACAAGGGACCCGATGGTGGAACCTTGGCAATTTGAGGACCTGCACAGCCAGGAAGACCAACGGCCCGTAAATTCAGTATGACGCCGCAGGATACGGTGGTAGCAGGTAACGATTTCATTTAGAAATTTAATTACGCGAATAATATGAGTTAGATAATTCTGTGAACTGTTTTCTTTTATAGATTCAAGTCACAGGTTAGAATTTGAAACACAAATTAATATTGTGTTAATAAAAATGAATTGATGATACAACTTTAAAAGATTATAGAGAATAAGAAAGTGGCGATTCTGAGGACGGAATCATTTTAAGGAGGGGTGAATGTGATAACCCGAGATTTCGAATAATCAAAATTTTATGAATAAATTTTTTTTTAATTAATATTAATATTGATTATCAATTTTGTGACAAGTATCTGTGATACGAGTCTCGAGAAGGTTAATTTGTATATTGACTAATAAATTTAGAATAAAGTTGTGCTTAACCGCTTTAGAAACTCTAACCCTAATTTTTGGATAGGAATTCGATAGAAAATATAATTAAGATAATTATATTAATAAATATGTGTTTGTAATGTATAGAAATTTTGATTAATGATTGATCGGATATGGTTTGTAACTGATAAACCCTAATAAGGGATTAGAAACTCCCTAACGTATCGTTAAAAACCCTAATCGAAAGCCGGGAAACCCTAATTTCATATTCGGGAATCCTAAAACCATAATTAGGAAACCATAATCCTAATTAGTGAGCTTAATGTGTTTAGTAAATGTTAATTTGATTAGGAAACCTTAATTTAATAAGGAAACCCAAATTGTAATTTAGAAATTTTAATTTTTCTAATTAAAACCCTAATTTCATATTCGGGATTTCTAAACCCTAATCCTAATTGGAAGGCCTAATATATTTATTAAACACTAAAGTGATTAGTATGTGTTAATATAATTAGGAAACCCTAATTATACTTTAGAAATATTAATTTCTATTTAAACCATAATTACATTTTTGAAATTCTTAATTTTCTATTTTTAAACCCTAATTAGAAAATTCTAGAATTAGAGTAATTTAAACCCTAAGGGTTTGTGCAAATTCCAAGTATGCCATTAAAATTAGAAGGAAAAAGACCAAAATACCCTTTTTCAATTTTTAATTATGTAACTTGCAAAATTCACTAACACCTTTAGTTGGTGAACCACTAAATAGACTTTGAGACACAACATCTCAGCCTCTCAGCCGAAAATCACAGATCCAAAGCCACATAGCACAATATATAAGAGATTTAGAGAGAGAAAGTCCATAAACATTAGCCATTTAGTCTTTTGCTCTCACCAACTCTTATTCTCTCTCAAAGCTCCAAAAATAGCAAGTAGATCAGTCATATAACCAGTCTCTAGGTCACCCAATAACAGATTGAAGAGCCAAGATCAAAGATTTTTCAAGAAAAGGTATAAACCCTAAGTTTCATTTTGATCTTATATGCTTAGATAATTTTGTGTTTAAGTGTTTAGAATCTTGCTAGTGGATGTTTTATGAAGATCTATGATGATCTATCATGAATCCATAGCATCAAAGTGCCTTAAAATGATGTTTTTCAAAATATGTTCTTGAGTAATTTTTGTGGTCTGGCAAGAAATGTCAGTGGCCACAGATCATTGTTCGTTTACTATTTTTGTTGTTTTAAAGTTGTTGCATGTAGCCTGGTATGTGGTCTTTAAGCTGCAAGTGGAATCAGAGTCATTAGATGTCTGGATTTGAAGATATAATCTGTCAAAAATCGTTGGACCAAGGCATGGCCAAGACAATCTGAAGTAACCGAAAGGCCATGAACAGCGTCTGACAACTTTTGAACGGCCCAGATCTGACAGATTTGATGATTGTTTGTTGATGTTTTGGTAACTAACTTTTAGCCTGTAAAACATACTGTAGATCTATACTTTTAGATCTCTTAAACAACAAAAATGTGGGACATAGGGGACGGTCCAACTGGGCATGTCGAACATGGAAACCATTTCTGGAAAACCCTGAAATTGGTTGAACCATGATTCTGACAAGGTTTGACCGGGATTAATCTAGCAGGTGTGTTGTTGTTTAAATGATCTATTGATTTCTATGTGTTCCTTGTCATGATTACTACGTGTGTGGACCAAAAAACGAGCCATTTGATAACTGAAACATAGAATAAATTGTGCATTAAAGTGACTCGTTGAACAACCTAGGTTTCTAAAAAACCCAGAACCCACCTGACAACAACTTTGGAGACTTGGATCTCTTTGTTATGATGTTATTTGACCAACGTGATGGGTGGATGTTGTAGTGTTACCTTAATACTACAACATCAAAGTCTTAGATTGCACAGAAACAATTTTGGTTGAGAGTTAAATCCGGTCAAAGTTGACCCCTTGTACTGCCGGCTGTCAGTGTTCTTAAGCTCAAGAACACCAACAGCGACGCTTTGTGTCGCTAAAGCCCTATAGCGACGGTTTTATTATTTTCTAATTTCTGAATATTCCGAAAATTACTTAAAAATAGAAAATAAATTATAAAAATTACAAAAATAGTTTTAAAAATCATTTTAAATTCTGAAAAATAATTTTAATTATCTAGGACATTTTTCATTAATATTTATAATTATTTAAATATTAAAGGTATTTAATTTATTTAATTAGTGTATTAAATAAATTAGATAAAAATAATTTAATATTATGAAAAATCATATTACATAAGAATAATGTATTTAAAAATATTTTGAGTTATAAAATACAACTTTTAATATTTTTGGAGATTTTTCATTAATAAATTAATATTAATTATATTAGATTTATTTAATTCTAAAATTAAATAAATAAGATAAAATGATTTTATTGATTTAAAAATCATTTTAAATAAGAATAAAGTGATAGAAAATATTTGGGATTTTAAAATATAATTTTCTATATTTTTGGAGAATTCTCATTAATAAATTAATATTAATGATATTAGCTTTATTTAATTATTATATTAAATAAATAAGATAAAAATGATTTTATTGATTTAAAAATCATTTAAAAATGAGAAAATTGATTTAAAAGTATTTTAAGTTATAATTAATGACTTTTAATATTTTGATAATAATTTCATTAATATTTAAATATTAATGGCGGTGGTTTAAAATGTTTTTAATTAATTTAAAAATCATTTAAGTAGAATATTGATGATTTAACAATATTTTAAGTTATTAATAATAACTTTAATATTTTGACAAGTATAACATTAATATTTTTATATTATTAAATATTAATGATAATAAGATTATTTGATAATTAAATCATTTAAAAATGATTTAAGTGTTTGAAAAATTATTATAAATTATAATAATTATTTATAAATTATTAACAGCTTCCGAAAAATATTATAAACGATATTTGACTTATCTAAAATAATATTGAAACTTAGCGACTAAGTTTAATTGACAATCAATGTGTTAATTGTCGGCTAGAGTGACCAGAACACCGAGAATGGATCGAAGTCCAACCAGACTGAAATAGTTAGACTTGTTAAGTGTTTATATAGGTTATAAACACTGATGAGATTATGTGATAATGTGCCTGGGAGAAGTTCGAATGTAGAATACAGTGTTACGTGTTATAAATGATTATGCTAATTGTGAGATCGACATTGTTGATTATAGGTCTTACGAATGCAGTTAGTTATGTTGTGTAGCAGTAATCAGCGGAGAAGACAAGTTTCCTAACTCAACCTTTAGTTAATATTATTCAATTATTATAGTGGTTAATTATTGCTAATTATACCACATCCAGGGATTTATTATTGATTATTCGCAGCTATTGCATATTTAATCATTCAAATTGAATTACTTATTCTGAAAATATATTCGTAGAATAACTGTTGTTGGATATTTAAATTCGTAGAAGCTAATATTGACAGTACATATTATTTCTATTTTTTGTCGAATTATGTTGAGAAGTTTCTTAGCCAATTATTCTAGACTAGACGAACATTTGTTAAAACTTAATAGGTTCGAGAAGAGAATTCAATTATTATTGACAGATCGATGCCAATTATTTTTGCTAGATCAAGAAGTAACTAGAATTTGAAATCACAATATTTCGTTGTTAAATCAAAATCTAGATTCTGAGACTGAGAAGAACAACCTTTTATATAAAGGGAACATTTTAGGTCGTATATTCGACCATTGCGCACTGTTAAGTATTATGCATAATATAGGGTATAAGGAGTTGGTCAGCTCTAAGTACTTGCAAAGGGGTATGATTTAATCTTTATGGTTATCTGATACTCCTGCGTATTTATCAAAGTAAATCTTTGATAGATACCAGAGAAAAGAAGTTCTAGATCTAGTGTGATCACCCAGCATAAATCTGGAAAATATTCCACTTTGTAATTGCGTAGAATTGATTCTTGATTATTCAATAGAATATCGTAGAAACTTTGAAAGCGTTGTACTCTTTCATTATCAAATTATTGCGTTGCCTAGAATACGAGAAGACTTGTTATTGATAAACGATTTGTTCAGCCATTTCAAAGTTCACCGAACTTTGGTTTCATTCTATCAAAATAGATAGTCCGTTCTTATTGATTCATATACATTTATTGTATGTCTTAACTTGCGGGGCAAACTTGTTGCTCACCCTTGCTATATATAAAACATTTCAGTTAGAATCGAAGAGGCCAGCGGATCGAAGAAGAACAAAGGCAAAGGCAAGATGCTGGAGTAGTATAATGAACAATATTATTATTATGTTGTATTGTATTGTAAACCCTTTTTGTATATCTAAGGGGTATTTCTGTAATGTTAAGGTTAGTAGACCTGGGACTTATATATTAACAACATATGTTAATGAGTTATGTATTCCTATTTATATTTAAATGGGTAGTTAGATGTTATTATATTGTGGATCGTGAACACCAAACTCGGGGGTCAGGTAACCCAGATTTGGGGGTGTCACAGCGTGCCAAACCTTGTAAAAATATTTTTATGCAAGAATTTGAGAACCACCTTGGCATCGTTAGTCGGTAGTGCTACTGCTTCAATCCACTTTGATACATAGTCCACCACAAGCAAAATGTACTGATTGGAAAATGAGGAAGGGAATGGCCCCATGAAATTGATGCCCCATACATCAAAAATTTCAACTTCAAGAATTGTTTGTAGTGGCATCTCATTCCTTTTTGAAATGTTGCCCACCCGTTGACATCTACCACATGTTTTGACAAACTGGTGGGCGTCCTTAAATAGTGTAGGCCAATAGAACCCTGCTTGAAGGACCTTTGTTGATGTCCTCTCACTACCATAATTTCTGCCACACGCAGATGAGTGGCACTCATGCAGTATGTTCTTCACTTCACTGTAGGGCACGCACCTTCTAATCATTTTGTCGGCGCACTGCTTGAATAAATAAGGTTCATCCCACATGTACCATTTTACATCATGAAGAAACTTCTTTTTTCTGTTTTCTTGTGAGATCAGGTGGAAGAACGTTGCTCACTAGATAATTCGCATAATTCGCGTACCAAGGAAATTCTGCATTTATCCCAAATAATTGCTCATCCAGGAATGATTCGTTGATTTCGCACTTATCCTCTTTCAGTTTCTCTTGATTTTCCAGCCTAGACAAATGATCGGCGACTTGATTCTCCGTACCCTTTCTATCCTTTATTTCTAGATCAAACTCTTGAAGAATGAGAATCCATTGGATAAGGCGTGGTTTAGCATCTTTTTTTGCAATTAGATATCGAATAGCCGAATGATCTGTGTAGACTATCACCTTAGTCCCGATCAAGTATGCCCGGAATTTGTCAAACGCGTACACCACTGCAAGTAATTCCTTTTCCGTAGTTGTATAATTCATTTGAGTCTCCGTGAGTGTCTTGCTTTCATAATATATGGCGTGAAATACCTTCTCTCGACGTTGTTCCAAAACAGCCCCAACTGCATAGTCGCTTGCATCACACATCAGTTTGAAAGGCATATTCCAATCCGGTGCGACGATCACGGGGGTTGTAGTTAACTTCTTCTTCAACAACTTAAAAGCCGACTTACATTCCTCATCAAAATTAAACAAAGAGTCCTTCTATAAAAGACTGCACAACGATTTTTCAATTTTAGAGAAGTCCTTTATGAATCTTCTATAGAACCCAGCATGTCCCAGAAAACTTCTAATTCCCTTTACTGAGCTTGGTGGAGGCAGTTTCTCGATTGTTTCCAACTTAGCCTTGTCAACTTCTAGTCCTTGAGCCGATACCTTGTGGCCCAAAATTATGCCCTCCTCAACCATAAAGTAACATTTTTCCCAGATCAGTACAAGGTTCGTATCTTCGCATCGCTATAACACCATTACTAAATTCCCTAGGCAATTATCAAAATTGTCTCCATAGACAGAAAAGTCGACCATGAAGTCTTCCACATTTTTCTCCACCACGTTTTATACACCGTTGAAAGGTAGCAGGTGCATTACATAAACCGAATGACATTCTCCTGAACGCGAATGTAGTCTCCTCTTGATCCTCAGGAGTGATGACGATCTGGTTATAGCCCGAGTATCCATCCAATAAACAGTAGTATTCATGTCCCGTCAATCTGTCCAACATTTGATCGATAAAGGGTAGCGGAAAATGATCTTTTCAAGATACCTTATTCAACTTCCTATAATCGATGCATACCCTCCAACCTGTCACTGTTCTAGTCGAAATTAACTCGTTATCCTCATTCTGTACCACGGTCATTCCCCCCTTTTTCGGCACACAATGAACCGGACTAACCCACTTACTATCAGAAATCGGGTAGATGATATCGGCATCCAATAATTTCATAATTCCCTTCTTTACCACTTCCTTCATAATTGGGTTAAGTCGTCATTGTTGCTCCACCGTCGGTTTTACATCATCTTCTATCAGAATCTTATGCATGCAAAACGAAGGGCTAATTCCATTAATATCCGTAATCGTCCACCCTATCGCTGATTTATGTTCCCTAAGCACCCTCAACAAATTTTCTTCATGTAAATCGTTAAGTGCAGCAGAAATAATAACAGGTAAAGAATTTGAATTGCCTAAATACGCATACCTGAGGTGTTTAGGGAGTGGCTTGAGTTCTAGAGTTGGTGGCTCCTCCAATGACGGTTTCAATTTTTATGTGGATATCTCCTCCGTGTGTAAAAGTTCAAATGGTGCTCTGAATCGGCTAACTCGTGGCAATGAATCTAACATCTGTAAGTAGTCCACAAATTCCGGGTCATCGAACTCTTCATCCCCCAATAATGTTGTTTCTAATGGATCATTGACCAGACTCTTGCCCATGTCTTCACTGATAATCTGCTCAATTATATCCATCCTGAAACATTCTTCCTCATCCGTAGGGAATTTCATGGCCTTAAATACATTAAATTTTATTTCCTGATCTTAAACCCTCACAGTGAGTTCGCTTTTTGTACGTTGATGAGTGTCCTACCCGTAGCCAAGAAAGGTCTCCCTAGGATAATCAGGATGTTCTTATCCTTCTCAAAATCCAGAATAATAAAGTCCGCAGGGAATACAAACTTATCCACTTTAACCAATATATCCTCTATTATGCCTCTCGAATATGTGACTGACCTATTCGCCAAGTGCAATGAAATATTCGTAGGCTTTGGCGCGGGCAAACCCAATTTTGTGTATACTGACAATGGCATAAGGTTCACATTCGCCCCTAAATCACATAAGCACTTATTAAAAGACATGTTCCCGATCGTGCATGGAATAGTGAAATTCCCCGGGTCTTTCAGCTTTGGTGGCAACTTCTGCTGTAAAACCACACTACACTCCTCTGTTAATGCCACTGTCTCAAAATCTTCCAATTTCTTCTTTCTGGACAAGATCCCTTTCATGAATTTCGTATAACTCGGCATTTGCTCTAGGGCTTCTGCGAACGGGATGTTAATTTGAAGTTTCTTAAAAACTTCAAAAAAATTCGCAAACTGCTTATCTAATTTCTGCTTTTGGACTCTCTATTGAAACGACAGTGGAGGATACACAACTAGCTTGTCATCTTCTTTTGTTTTCTCAATTTGCGTATTCTCACCCTCTTTTTCTTTAATCACCTTATTGTCATTAATTTTATCATCCGAGGTAGTTGAATTTTCTGCGGCTATCCCATCCAACTGTTTTCCACTTCTCAAGGTGACTGCCTATCACTATTCATGATTTCCCTTTGGATTTCTTTCGGTGTCACTCGGTAGAGTCCCTTGTGGTCTGTTGTTCAATGCTAAGGCAATTTGTCCCATCTGGTTTTATAAATTCTCGATGGCCATTTCTTGTGATTTCATTGCCATTACTTGATTCTTCATAGCTACCTCATTGCTCATTATATATATTTTGATATCAATTCCTCTAAATCTGATTTCCTCTCTTGACGTTGAACTGGTTGTTGTTGATTCTGAAACCCTGGGGGATACGATGGTCGTGTAGCTTGCTGATTCTGATTATTATTCCACGACTGATTCAAATTATTCCTATTCCCCTGATTATATGCATTCTGATATGTATTCTGAGGAATTCTATTGTAGCTACTCATGAATTGTACAGACTCTAGGTTGATTGCGCATTTATCCGTCGAATGTTCCCCCGCACACAACTCACAAATAATTGTAACTTGTTGTGTCTGTCCCCCTGAACAAACGTCAAACTTCTTGGAGAGTGCTGAAATCTGTGTTGTTATTGTCGTCACTCCATCTACCTCTAACACTCCAGCGACCGTAAGTTGTGTCATTCTTGCCGTGGGCCATTGATAGTTATTAGCAGCCATCGTCTCTATCAACTGATATGCCTCCTCATAAGTCTTTGCCATACACGCTCCCCCCGATGTTGCATCAATACTCGTCTTGAGATTCCCATGTAGTCCGTTGTAAAATGTATTCATCTGCAACCACTTGGGCAATCCGTGATGTGAGCATTTTCTGAGCAATTCTTTGTATCTCTCCCATGCCTCATACAGTGACTCCCCATGTTGCTTTGATCAAACATGGTAATCTCGTTCCTCATCTTTGCGATTTTCTTTGGCGGAAAGAATTTTGCTAGAAATTTAAAGAGCGAGTCCTCCCATTTCATTATCGAACTCTTTGGTAGAGAATGTAACTAACTCTTCGCTTTGTCATGCAGAGTGAAGCGAGGAACAATGAAGTCTAATCGCCTCTCATCGACACCCCATTGTACTTGAAAGTGTCACAGATTTCCAAAAAACTGATTAAATGCTTGTTAGGATCGTTATTTAAAAGTCCCCCAAACTGAACCGAGCTTTGTATCATCTGAATTGTCCCAGGCTTGATTTCGAAAGTATTCACAGCTATTGCAGGCCTGGTGATAATCGACTACAGCTCAGTCACCTTAGGTGTTGAAAAATCCCTCAACGCTTTCTGGTCTTCGGCAGCCATTGCTTCTTCCTTATCAGAGTTTTCTATGTCATCCCTTGTCTCCATGATCCACTTACTTAACCTTTGAAACCTCTCTCAATGTCGTCCTCAAAAGGAAGCAAGTCTGGATTTTTGGATCGAGTTTGCATAAACCAACTTCAAAAACCTGAAATAAGAAGAACAAAACAAAAAAAAAGTGTTTAAGTAAAACTGGACTAATTAAACTGATATTGCAAAATAATAAAATCTATACTAAAGTCCCCGGCAACGGTGCCAAAAACTTTTTGGTTAAAATCTAATACGCACAGCACACAAGTATACGTGGTCAACAAGTAACATAATAGTAAGTAGAGTATCGTTCCCTCAGAGACTTAGTAAGAATTTAAACCTCATAATTACCAATTTCCTATTAATCCTAATTTTATAAAACTATCAAATTCAATGATTAAAATTATAAAAACTAAATTATTAATAAATATTCTATCAAAAAACAAATGCCTATATCAAAATTGAATTTTCAAACAATTAACGGAGATTTAGACTTATGATTTCACCCTAAGTTCCACTCTGATTTTTACACCTCTATTCCAATTCAAATTAATATACCAGTTTATTAATCAAGAACACGAACGTAGTACTAGCCACCTCTCGATGCAGTAATACCGTATAAACTTAAATCCACACTTTAGATAGAAACACGTTAAACACCTTAATCAACTAACTCACTATATCTCTATGTGAATTAAAATTAAAGAAGGTTTAAGATTAAGTTCTCTATCTGATTACATGCGATGTCAAGCATATCTCTACCTTAACATTCATCAAGATTCTATTATTCACAAAATTAAAGAACACATGCTATATTAACTAAGTCTAGACTGTATATCATCTCTCGAATTCATACAAGTCCACAAAGAATCGTTGATCAGGCAATTCATAAATTGACGCTCAAATTAATATAAATAAATTGGGAAATACTTTATTGAAGTGGAAATCAAAGCTACAAAATCATAGTTTCACTTAAAGATCCATCATAAGCCTAAAAATTGAATTAGTTCATAATGAATGAAATAAAAACTAAATAATTTAAAGGGAACATCCTTTCAATTACAAATATAGAACTAAGATGAAGAATAATGCAAAACCACCCTTCACGTAGCCTTAATCTGTAATCGTCATGAAAATCTCTTCAAAATACTCCTCCAAAGCTTGCTATGAAAAACTGAAAATAATCTCTGTACTTTGCCTTGCGTAATCCTTCATTCGTTATATATCACATAGTGTTCCAACCAATATCCCATGTCAAAGAGAGTCCGTATGCTATCCAAAGTCCACAAGTTCACCTGCCAGCATAGTCTGAATCAACACAGGACTACCCATATTTTGCTACCCCCCGCCCCGGCAGGGGTATACAAGGCAAATAGGCCCTCCCCGATGGCCATGGCCACTGTTAGTTGACTGTGCCATTTTCCAAGTTTGCTTCCAAAGACCTCCTTTCTTCATGACTTTCCACACAACCACCCTACACATAAAAGAACACCAAACGAGTAAAGATGAACATGAAAACAAGAAAGTAACAACGAATTAAGCTTGAAATGGGCATCGATTCATGGATATAAAATCCACTTATCAATCACAGCTAGGACTTTATTGGAGTGAAACGACTGATGGGATGCATGGGTTCTTTTGTACTGAAACTGTCGAGAGAGATGGGAAGTAATGGGCACAACTGTTGACCGAAACTATTTTTAAAAACAAATTTAACGCATCATGGTTGCAGTATGGGCATTCCTTCATTGCTTGGCGTTCTATGGCCATGAGTTACAAGTATGTTGGGCTCACTTTGTGGCCATGTACATGAGAGCTAGGCTTCTTGATGGTGCTGCAATGCGAGTTTGCAGTGGGCAAGGCTCGTTCCTGGCACTGCGGCATGAGGTCCACTGTCTAGTGTGACGTTGCAGCGCGAGGATAAAAATGTAGGACTTGAACCCAGCGTTGTGGCGCGAGACCCAGTGTTTTTGTTGGCACTGCAGTGCGATTCTTAAATCTGAGTTTTTCCCTGCATAAACTTCCCATGTATTAGCCATCATCTAAATAAATACATATAAGTATAATAAACCCACATAATTACTAGCTTAACTATACTACTATATATAAAATAGCAACACAAAAGAAAAACATACTTTCTGTATTGTATAGCCACAAAAAGATGCATCTGAGATTATAATTAAACTTGAAGCAATGTTAACACACTAAAGCGAAAAGACAAAATATAAACTAGACATAAGTAAGGACAAAACAGATAGAATTTGATACTGAGATGGGGTTGCCTCCCCACCAAGCGCTTGTTTTAAAGTCATCGGCTTGACTATTCCGATGCCGCTCAATCTGGCTCATAAGTGAAAATGACCATTTAATGCCGCCTATTTGTTAATTCCTTTAAATTTTTTTGCAGACATCGATAATTGATCATCTCTATTTTATTCACCCATTGGCACGAAGAATCTTTCACCACTGGAATTATACACTAATTCGCCTTTTTCATCGAGTTGAAAGCGTTCCTTGTGCGCTAGTGGGCCCTCCAGGATTTCCATAGTCGTGAGCGTGGTTTCTAGTTATTGATCCATCTTGACTATACAACCACTATTGATCCTCTTTTATCTAACTTCAGACTCCACCAGCTTGTCAATTTGCACCATAACATCTCCCTCAACAACTGTGTGAGACTCATCGCCTTCTCCTTGTGTATCCACCATGCATTGCTCTACTTTTTCACCGTTGAGATCAATTATGACCGGTAGATTTCCTTGCAGTAGATTTTTGATGGCATTGACGAGTTTTCCCAATTGATTTTTGATGCTTTGCAATACGGCTTCTTGGCTTGCCATCCGAACCTCATTTCTCTTAATAAAGTTGGTGAGGAGCTCTTCAAGCCTTTTCTCTTCTTCTCATGTTGAGTATTCAGAAAAAATCTAATTGGGTTGAGATGTCACCTTATACTGCGACGGAGACTGATAATCAAATTGATAGGCATAATTCGGATCATGATATTTCTCTTGACTGTAATCCCAAGAGTTTGGATAACCCTGACAGTTTGGATGATAGGGAATCAATTCAATGTCAGTTCTTTCCTGACAGTAGGCAGTCTGAGTGGACTGACACGCAAGATTGTTAAAAAATCTCAAGACATTTGCAATTTGAACTTGTAATTGCACAAGTCCTTCTTCCGAGCTTGGTTGTGTCGTCCTCTCATAAGGCCATTGATAACAATAATTGTCCATAACCTGTAAACTCAAAAACAAAAAAGGAAAATCAAACAAATAAAAGAAATATATAAATACATTCAAATTAAGACTAAATTGATTTAAATAAATATTGGACAATATTAGAATAATAGTTCCCCAACAACTACGTCAAAAACTTGTTGGTCAGAAAACCGATCATTAAACACGCGTAAGTATACGCAGTCTAACAAGTAATACAGTGATAAGGAAAGTGTCGAACCCACGAGAAACTAACACTAATATTTACCAAATACCGACTTTGTATCGCTAAAGTCTTATTCAAACAGCAGACTAATAGGAGTGTGGTTAATCTAGATAACTAATTAGCAAAGCAAGTAAATGGATAACGAATGGTAAACGAAGGAATTACAAGCTAAGGTCATAACTTCACCCCCACACAGGCATTCTGTCGAACACCTGGCGTGCTATGCTTCATCAAACTTCCTACCCTTCTCTCTTTGGTCTTAATGGTCACGACAACTTGTCGACCGAGAACACACAGGTGCTCATACACCTCTGTCGAGGTATGTACAAACATATCCTCTCCAGATCCACCCGATAGGGAATAGAACAGAAAAGAACGTCCAAGCTAGGTGATAATCCTACACATGTCTATGCGAATTAACCTAACAAGGATTTAAGCATAAGTTCTCTATTAGGTCCCACGTGGCGCACATATATATGTCTATTCTATGCACAACTTATGCGGTCGAAACCCATAATCACATGCCATTATATTTAGGTGTAAATCTATAATCCTTCTTTCAATATCATATAGATTACCAAAATCATCACTAATATCTTACCAAGAATTATTAAGCATAAATATATTAAACCAAACCATATAGTGCCAACCAAAGAGATAAGACAGTCAGTTTAAATAACAAAGGGTTCCATTATAACCTTAGAGCAAATACTTAGTTCATAGCTACTAAACAAAATATAAGTAGCAATAAAGATAACATTTATGGATTACAAAATCAGAGGAAATAAATGGATAAGAATAAACTCTGTCGAGGCTCTTCAGCCTCCAATCATTCCGCTACTTTCAAGCTCTCTAATCCGTGTAGCTCATTGCTCTTGTTTCTCCAAGGAAATCCAGACTTCTCCCTAAACTATCTAATTTATATTTATAGACATTATCTAAGAGAAAGAGAGATAAATTACAGAAGAAAATAGAAAACTATATTATTCTAAGCTAAGCTATCCTAAGTTATCTGATTATATGATATCTCGCTCATAGAGGCTTGCTTGGCTATATATCTCAGTTTTTCTCTTTGGCTAGGTTAAAAGCAAGCCTTCTCTGCCTGGGCACCGGAGGTCGCGCTGCGGCGCGAAGTCTAAGGCTAATGGTGGCGTTACGGCACCATGTTATCAATAAAAAGACCGTAGCTCGCACTACAGCGTGATTCCAAGAAGGAACTGTGGCGCTGCAACGCCACGATGACATCATCATGGACCAAGGGTGGCGCTGCGGCGCGACCTTAAAGCTAGGCTTTGGCGCTGTGATGCGAGTGTATGAAAAATGGCCGTTATGCCCCTTGAAGGCTATAAAAGACCTGTTAAGCCCTGTAATACATCAATTAAGCAAAATAATACTAAAATAATATAAAAGATATATAAACTATGAAGATCAGGCAACTATTTAAGCCATAAAGTATCCGATTCGCGAGTATAATTCTAACTCATCAGTGACATCATATGGACCGATTAGATGATGTGGACATCGCTGATTTTTTTGATAGATTTCTCTTTATATCTTTTGATAGGCCTCTGTTAGTTATTGGGCGGTTGTGCCCCATTTCTCGTTATATCTTTTGATAGGCCTCTGTTAGATATCGGAGAGTTGTGCCCCATTTCCCTGTACTTTTTATTTTCAATTGTATACAAAGATGTTGTATTAGATAATGATGTATTTAGGAATGCATGTATAAGGCATTCTATTCCTTGCATCATATTGTTATTTATCATTGTTATTTATCATGATGCATACATTGTGTCATGGATATGCATTCCTAGAGGCGAGTTTAGCATTGACCCCTGGATGGTCTTATGATATGGTTATACAGATGTCTTCATCCATCGTTAGCCGGATTGAGCATACCCCACTCATATTGGTAGCCTCTTCTTTGAGATCTTGGTATGGCAATTTATCTCCCCCAGATCAGGTCACAGTTGATCAGTTGTTGAGACATTCTATAACCCTCCTGACATTCTAGGTACCGTTAGGCTTTGTAGATGGCATGATATCTTGTTGGATACCTGAGAGGCAGGATTTTAGATTCGATTTCCTTGAGATGACTCCTACATTGGAGGAGTATAAGCATTTCACTGATTTGCCCTTAGACCGGCCTTGCGCTAAGATGGCTGTCGGTGATATGAGCCGACAGTTTATGACCCAGACAGACTTACGACGTAGAGTTATTATGGACGAGCTACCTCAGGGCATGTGGTGTCCTTGGATTTCTTGATTGACCGATTTGGGTCATTAAATAGCTATTTATGATATTTAGAGGATTTCACCATTACTGAGGGGGAATGGCATGTTCCTGCGTAGATATTCTATTGATGTGTATCGTGGCCTATTTGTACATGTCGTTGTATATGGACCACCTGGATATTGGCTTGATTATGATAGTTCGTACTCTTAAGGAGGGTTACACCATCTTACCCATGATATTGGCAAAGACCTTGAGGTCGGCCACATTTTTCTATACCCATCATGTGGGTTTTTCAGAGGCAGTGTCATTTTGTTGTATGTGTGGTCCATGACACACTCGAGAGCGATTGGCACCTTTAGACGTCATAGGTATTGCTTCACTCATGAGATAGCCATGTCTTATTCCTTTAAGTCGGCTGAGTGTACAGATGTAACATCCTGGTTGGCTTTTCTGACAAGGATTGAGGATCCATTTGCTATCTTGCCTTATTTAGGACTCAACTCTCCTTATAGCTTTATTACTCATGTAGTTGGCATGAACTATCTACCCTTGGCTGGTTTGAGAGGGGTGACCATGTAACAACCCGGTATTTTCTATATAAATAAATCAGAAATTTTGCGTATAATTTTTTTTTTTTATAAAGGTGGAAATATGTGCTAGGCAATGTGTATATATATGTATGTGATAAATAAAAATTTATTTATTACATTAATTGTTGCAGATAATTTTATTTTAGAATTATTGATTATTATAAATTATATTCTTATAATAACTAATTTTATAGTATAAATGTTTTTATTAATTATTTTCATGAAAATATGATTATTATATTATTTAAATAATATATGAAATGATTTTAGAATAATTATAATAATTATTTGAATTTTAGTACAGATTATTAAGTTAATTATTTTAACTTAATTAATAATGTTAAGTATGGCAGATAAATCAAATATGTAATCCAAACCTTAATTTTGGATTTTGATCAAAGAATGAGAATAATAATATAATATTAATTACATTTTGATTTTTTAGTGCTATAAATATGTACTGTATGTACGTAATGATAATGGTTGGTCAATTACGGTATATCAGTAGAAAACCTAGTAGTACTGTTATTTGAACTCAAACCAGAGTTTAAGATCGGTCAAAAATTGTGTTATTGTGATTATAATAAGTGTTAGAATTATAATCCAAGTTAGTAAACCCTAATCTTTAAATTAGGAACCCTAACTTCGAAAATGAACACCATAACCGTTAATTTGGCACGCTTAATGATAATTAATAAATTTTTTAAACCTAATGTGTAAGTTTAATTAATTAGGAAAAACCCTAATTATTGTTAGAAACCCTAATCATGAAATTAGAAACCCTAATTTTTATATTTAGTAACCCTATAAGTAATTATAAAATCTAATTACTAATTGTAAACCCTAATTGCTAAATTAGCAAGGTTAACTATAATTATAAATAATTAATACTCTAATGTTCATGTATAATATAATTACAAAACCTAACTAATTAACAAACCCTAATTACAATTTTTAGAAACTAAAATTTTTATTTTGTTCAAACCCTAATTAGAAATCCTACCATTTTGTGCTAACCTTAGGGTTAAACCCTAAGGGTCAAACCCTAAGGGTTTGACATGTTACATTTTAGCCATTAAAATTGTATGACAAAAGACTATAATGCCCCTTTTGCATATTTTATTAGATAACTTGTAAGATTTCCAATACCTTTAGTTGGTGACCTAATTTATTGACTTAGCATAACCTAAATCTCCAGCACATCAGTTTATGCTCAGCCAATTCATGCATCTAACACTTATATAAATAGATTGGAAGAGAGAGAAATGACATTTGTTAGCTTATTTTTGTCCCAACACTCAACTAAACTCTCTCAAGCTCCACACCTCCGAAATTTATAGTTTTTCAGTCACAAAAACATGCCCCACTAATACATATAACAACATCAGTAGCCTTAAATCAGAATTTGATCATAGAAGGTATAAACCCTAACTTAAAAATATGACTTTTGATGCTATGTTAAATGTTATGATTATGTGTTAAAATATGTTGTTTATAGTATATAATGATGATCTGAGTTTATAGATGTTAGATCCATAACATCTATAGGCTCGAATTTGAAGTTTTACAAAATCTGGAAAATTTTATTTTGTGTTCTGACAACCGAATGTCCGGCCTTATATCTCTGTGATCTTTAATAAGTTTTGTGTTTTGAAAGTTTGCAGTTGTAGTCTGATATGTGCTCTTGGATCTGGGATTGAAATCAGACTTAGATCATATGTATATTGCAAGTTATGGAAGGTCAAACTGCGTTGACCGACTATGACTTGCAAAGTTTCTGGGTAACCCAGATGTCCCCAGATCGTGTCTGACAAATTTTGAAGGCTCTAGATCTGTCAGTGTGTTGATGTTTTGGTTCTGTTGTTGTATCTATGTTGTAGTGGGTTATATGATCCACAATCTCATGCCATAATATCACCTAAACATCAAATATGCTGGACTCAGTTGCTGTTCAAAGTAGGTTGGACAAGCACGTTTTCTGTTTTCTGGGTAACCCAGAAAACAGATGAACGTGTCGTCTGACAAGGTTTGACTAGCAGGGATCTCGCTATTGTGATGTTGTTAGATCAATGTTATGTGTTAGATATGTTAACGTGCATGTTGGATACACATTAAAACCATTAGAACAAACATAGCAAGCCCATAATGTGTGATACAAGACTTGGAAAGTGGGTGTCTCGACTGTTCTTCATTTCTGGGAAAACCCAGAAAATGAAGAACACTCCTGACAACATTTTTGGAGCTCTAGATCTTTGTGTTATGTTATGGAATGGGAATGAAATCAGTTCCTTATTGTAGTATTACATTAATACTACAATTCTAGCAAACTTTCAAGCTCAGAATCATTATGGTCTAAAAATTATGATTGGTCAAACTAGCTGACTCAGTAACTGGCGATGAAGATCTGGGCAGCTCAAGAACACCTATAGCGACAGTTTCATCGCTATAGGGCCCTTTAGCAACAAATATTTTTGGAAATTAATTATTTTAATTAAATAAATAGAAAAAAATAGTTTTAAATTATTAAAAATACATAATAAATTATAAAAAACTAATTTAAAGTCTGAAAATTAGTTTTTAATTATTTTAAGTATATTTCATAAATATTTAATATTTTTAAAATATTAATGGTATTTATTTTATTTAATTATAATATTAAATAAATTAGTTTAAAATAATATTATGATATAAGAAAATATTTTAAGTTATTTTTAATGACTTTTACTATTTTGTGATGAAATTCATTAATAAATTAATATTAATGATAATTAAGTTATTTAATAAATGAATTAAATAAATAAATTAAAAATGATTTTATTATATTAAAAATCATTTTACATAATAATAAGGTATTTAAAAGTATTTTAAGTTATAAAATATAACTTTCAATATTTAAAGGAAAATTTCATTAATTAATTATTATTAATAATATTAAGGTTATTTAATAATTATATTAAATAAATTAGTTTAAAAATGATTTTATTATTATAAAAATCATTTTAAATGGAAATAAAGTGTTTAAAATATTTTAAGTTATAAATTATAACTTTTAATATTTAAAGGATAATTTCATTAATAATTTAATATTAATGATTATTAATTTATTATTAATGATATTAAATTTATTTAATAATTATATTAAATATATAGTTTAAATTGGTTTTATTAATTAAAAAATCATTTAAAAGGATATAAATGAATTAAAAATATTTCAAGTTATACTTAATGACTTTTAATATTTTGATAAATGGTACATTAATATTTTAATATTAATGATAATTATTTTAAAATGATTTTAAAAATTATTTAGGGGTAATATTAATACTTTAAAAGTATTTTGAGTTATTATAAATAACTTTAACATTTTGGTAATGGTTTCATTAATAGTTTAATATTAATTAAATATTAATGATAATAGAATAGTTTAATATTTAAATCATTTAATAATGATTCCGATGTTTGAAAATTCATGATAAATTATAATAAATGTTTATAAATTATTATATGTCATTTAAAAATAATATGACTGATACTTACAAATATTGAGCTACAGAATAGAGTCTTAGACTCGATAATTACCCGATAAAGTTGTTTCAAAGATTAATCGGCATGTTTTTAAATTGATCTGGACTTAGATATTTTGACTGTGACGCCCCCAAATATGGGTATCTTCCAACCCGACAGATGGTGTTACACGGTGCTACAGTTCACACAAACATTCAATTGAAATGCCTCAAAAGAACGGATATGTCTTATATATATATCAAAAGAAATATTTACATTCCCCAGGTTCTTTACAACCAATACATTGTCTTTGTCATAATATCAATATTATTCCTTATAAAACCTATACTATTACATATGTAATCTACGGGTTTGCCTTCGCCTTCCCTTTATCCTTGCCGGATCCATCGGTCCGTTCGGTCTTAGATGCATTCATATGGTTCAAGCAAGAATGAGCCTAACTAGCTCAGCAAGTACAATAATTCTAGGAAAATAGCATGCTTGAAACATAGGAATCGTATATCCTTGATAACTGAATAATAGTTATGAAGTACTATCGATAATTCAAAATAGCACTTCTTTTCATTCAAAACGTTTTACAACAACAATATTCAGTAAAACATCAATTCCGGTTCAAGACCATAAGCATATCATAAGTACTTAAAAAAGACATCCCGGCACGAAGTCCGTAAGTCCGATATAGCTTACGAGAACGTCTAGGTGATCACCCTATAGTACTCTATGTTGATCAAAACTACATTCATTAAACGTGTATACGTTTAAGTTGTGGCAACCTCACGTGCCTGTCGTTTGACGACAAAAGCAGTTTAGCATATTGATCTACTTTGAAAACCAGAACAATATTAGTTTGGTAAATCCTTATCAACACTTGATAGAATAACATAGCATACGTCTAGCCGAAAGGATTGGCTTTGACTTCCTCAGATACTAACTCATGCGAAGAATACATGAATCATAAAGACTTGTCCAGATCGAACTTGAACAAGGGTTAGAGTACTTTCCTTTAGCGTCTGCTACAGTTTATAACACGTGCACTTTAAGTCCTTAAGTCTCTACAGTAAATAATCACATAGCACATTAAATCATGAATGATCATACATGGTTTCTAAGGAATCTTACCCTTCTTCTCAATCTAATTACGTATTAGATTTGTTATTATTGGTTCTGGCTTTTCGTTAGGTCATTCTTACGTTCATATGTAATTGACTTAACTTAAATCTAAGTGCTCATACTTAAGGCTTAATTATGTCTTAACAATTTTTTATTAAGATCCTCATTTAATTGTTTATCAAATACTCTTCATGCTTAACATGCAAACATTTCTTTATTATCTAGGTTATGAAGCTGGCGCTGCAGCACCGACTATTGCACTTGGTGTCGCGTTGTGGCGTCACCACTTATTGTTCAAAAAACCCGAACTACGTGTGGCTGAGTCCCTTTATTCTGGTCGCAGCCACTGGTATTGACTCTCAAGGGTGATGGCCATTTTAGTATTGCTGCGATGCGTGCTTATTTATTTTCCTTGAAGCCATGGCCATATGGCTGATTTCAATGCACCGAAAACTTGGACAGTTTTGAAACTTTTGTGAAACTCCCGGACTCGTAATTTCTTCGTTATAAGTCCGAATTGGCTCGTTCAAGAGCCTACGGTTCACAAATTACGTACTCGATGTGTTCATGCAAGAATTTTATCTATTTTAATTTGTTTGCTAAAATTTCACCTATTAGTTCATTTTAACAAAAATGGTAAACGTCCGCGAACGTTCAACGCTCGTTTCTTCGTTCTTAGTCGGAATCTGGTCATTTTTGAGTCCGCAACTCTATAATGCCAAATATGACTTGTCTCCATAGAAAACCAACGTTTACGACTTCAAACACAAAATACGATTTCTATTCCGAGAATTTCACGAATTCGACGATTAAATCAATCTAATCGTAAATTCCTAGTGAAACCTCATTACTAATCATTCTAGGTGGATTTTAATCAACATATAGACATTTCAAGTTACTTATTACACCAACTTATTATCAAAGTAGGTTTTGACTTATTCTCATAAGTCAATGACTTATTTAACTTATTAACTGCAAATTCTCATGCTTATGACTTACTACGAACTTAAGTCCATCAATCAATGTTCTCATACTATATTGAATCTACTAACATCATATGGCAAGTTTTGTACAAAGTTACTTATTCCTCTTTTTTGACTTAAGTTCATTGTTTATCCACTTCCCATATGTTCTTAACATGTATGTTCATTAGGTTACACTTCTCTTATTACCCTACTATGATAGAGATGGAAGAGACAAGATAATTTACCTTTGATGAACTAGTACTTCTTCTTTGAAAACTAACAATGGAAGGTTTAAGCTTCAAAGTGCTTTTGGGCTCTAACAAATAAGTTGTTTATGAGAGAGGAGTTGAGAGGAAATTTTAATCAAGTAATCAAATGAATTGAGAGCTCTCTATTTATAGGCAACACAATGTTTGGGTAGTATGGTCATTAAGACCTTCCACCTCCTTAAGTAGCCTCCTTACTATTCATTTGTTTAATCCCTAAGTTTACTTGCTAACCACAACTCTTATCTCTTACTTGGTTATTACATAAAGTTCTTACCCATCAAGACTACCCATATTAACATGGTTTGCTCCATGGATCATGGCTAATTCATTGGGCTTGCATTAATAATAGTTTGGGCTTCACTTTATAAACCACTTGAGCTTAGTATAAATCCCACATAGGTTTACACCTTTAGGCTTATGGACTTATATTTTATACCAAGTTACATTAATTCATTTCATTAGGTTTTAATACCTACATTCTCAATTTAAGTCCGCATGTGAATTATTGCGTTTTCCATACTCAGATTATTATTACATAATCCATCTCGCCTCGATATTCTAACGTTACATATTTCTTGGAAGTTCAAAAATCATTCCCGAGCGATAAATGGTGAATAGTGTTTTTCGTAAACTTTCTTGGAAAACTTTTATTTTCGTCTTGGAAATTCAAACACTTTAATTCATTCACATGGTTCAAATACTACAATGTTCCGACATTTCTAGGTTATAGAATGACACACATCTTATTAACACATATAATAACAAATAATATTATTTTATTCATTAATTAATTCTTTCAAATATTTTACAAAGGATC
The DNA here is from genome assembly GCA_020205605.1 of Panax ginseng. Lineage (NCBI taxonomy): Eukaryota > Viridiplantae > Streptophyta > Magnoliopsida > Apiales > Araliaceae > Panax > Panax ginseng. Next base: position 59,113,746 of record CM035143.1, on the reverse strand, counting down.
CGAATTTCTTGGTCGTTACATTCTTCCCCCCTTATAAAGATTATATCCCCAGAATCTCGCCCTACATTACTCAAACAAAAGAGGATAATTCTTCTTCATCTTCTCTTCCAACTCACACGTTGCTTCCTCGACATCGTGGTTCTTTCATAACACATTTACTGACGATATTACCTTGTTTCGCAGAACTTGCTCTTTTCTATCGATGATTTGAATCGGCATCTCTTCATATGTTAAATCCTTCTCGATTTGAATAGGCTCAAATTCTATCGCGTGCTTATAATCTAGTTTGTAAGGACGTAACACGGAAACATGAAATACATTATGTATTTGCTCTAGGTCTGGAGGTAACGCTACCCTATAAACTACCTCACCTACCCGTTCTAATACCTCAAAAGGTCCTATAAACCTTGGGCTTAGTTTTCCCTTCTTTCCAAAGTGTATCTTTCCTTTCTAGGGAGATACCTTTAGAAATACGTACGAGCCTACCTCAAACTCTCTATTCTCTCGATGTAAGTCTACGTATTTCTTTTGTCTGTCTTGAGCTGCTACGAGACACATTCAAATCAACTTTACCACTTCCGTTGTTTTCTGCACCAATTCTGGTCCTAACATTCGGCGTTCTCCCACTTCATCCTAATACAACGGTGTTCTGCATTTTCTTCCATACAACGCTTTATACGGTAGCATACCTATGCTTGCATGACAACTGTTGTTATACGCAAATTCTACTAATGGTAGATGATCATCCCAACTACCCTTGAAATCCATGACGCAAGATCTCAACATATCTTCTAACGTCTGAATTATCCTCTCGCTCTATCCATCGGTTTGTGGATGATATGTTGTACTCAACTTCAACTGCGTCCCCAACAGCTCTTGAAGACTTCTCCAAAAGTTCGATGTGAATCGTGGGTCACGATCTGACACTATCAAAACAGGTGCTCCATGTATGGAAATAACTTCCTTAACATAGAGTGTAGCTAACTGATCTAAGTTATACTTAATTCGAATTGGCAAAAAGTGAGCCGACTTCATCAACCGGTCCACTATTACCCAAATCGCATCATATCCCTTCTGAGTCGTCGGAAGTCCCACCACAAAGTCCATCGTTATATGCTCCCACTTCCACTCCGAAATCTCCAATGATCGTAATAAGCCACTTGGTTGTTGATGTTAAACTTTAACTCTTTGACAAGTCAAGCACCTACTCACATACTCGACTATTTCTCTCTTCATGTTCGGCCACCAAAAACTCTGTCGAAGGTCTTGATACATCTTAGTACTACTAGGATGAATCGAGTACCTCGAACTATGAGCCTTTTGTAAAACTTGCTCCTTTAATTCTGTCTCATTCGGAACCCAAATTCTTCCCTCAAATCTTAATAATCCCTCATTATCAAGACTAAACTTAATATCTTTTTCATTGGTCAACCGCTTCTTCATCTGGTCACACTCATCGATTTTGAGCTGCACCTCCTTGACTCTCTCTATGATGGTAGACTGAATCTCTGTCGCAAACAGTCTCTGATCCACCTCAATTGGCAATTTCACTTCTAATTCTATCCTAGCCATTTCTATTATTAACTCAATTTGAGCCGTTAAGATAGACAACTTCTCCCGACCCTTTCTACTCAAGGCGTCGGCCACTACATTAGCTTTTCCGGGGTGATCTGAGATTTCAAAGTCGTTATCCTTTATCAACTCCAAACCATCTCCTCTCATCTCATATTCAACTCCTACGTGTGAAGATATATTTTAGACTCTTGTGGTCCGTGTGTATATCTCACACTTTTCCCCATAAAGATAATGTCGCCATATCTTTAAAAGGCAAACACCACCATGACAGATTCGGATCATGAGTAGGGTAAACTTTCTCATAATCCTTCAACTACCTAGATGCATCTGTTAATGACCTTGCCATCTTGCCGCATGAGCACGCAACCAAGTCCTCTATGCGAAGCATCACTATAAACTACAAAATTTCCTGTGTCATCAGGCAATGACAAAACAGGCGCTTCACTCAACCTCTTTTTCAGTTCTTAAAAACTATCTTCACATTTCTCAGTCCATACGTACTTCACCGTCTTCCTTGTCAAGTTAGTCAACGGAGTAGCTATCTTTAAAAGTCCTGAATGAACCTCCGATAGTAACCCACTAACCCTAGGAAACTTCGCACCTCAGTCGGCGTTTTCGGTTGTTCCCAATTCATCACGGCTTCCACCTTCGCTGGATCTACTGAAATCCCCTCATTGTCAATGACATGACCTAAAAATTTTACCCTCTCTAACTAAATTTCACACTTAGTGAACTTCGCATATAACTTTTCCTTTCTCAGTGTCTCCAACACTATTCTTAAGTGTTCAGCATGATCTTCTGGCGTCTTAGAATAGACTAGAATATCATCGATAAACACCACAACAAACTTGTCCAAATATTGTTTGAACACTCTGTTCATCATGTCCATAAATGCAGCAGGTGCATTAGTCAACTTAAATGACATCACCAGAAACTCGTAATGACCATAACGAGTTTTGAATGCTATCTTTGGCACGTCTTCATTCCTAACCTTCAGCTAATGATACCTTGTCCTTAGATCTATTTTGGAAAAATATTTTTCCCCTTTCAACTGATCAAAAAGATCATCGATCCTGGGAAACGGATACTTATTCTTTATCGTTAACTTGTTCAACTCTCGATAGTCGATACAAAGTCTTAACGATCCATCCTTCTTCTTGACAAACAGTACTGGTGCTCCCCACGGTGAAACACTCGGTTGAATGTACTTCTTGTCTAACAGTTCTTATAACTGCACCATCAACTCCTTCATCTCCACTGGCGCCATACGATACGATGCCCTGGAAACTGGTGCCGCTCCTGGCACAATGTCTATTACGAACTCGGTCTCCCTATCCGGTGGAAGACCCGACAACTCACTCGGAAATACATCCATGAACTCACTCACTATAGGTATTTGTTCCATAGTCGCTCCCACTCTCTGGGTATCAACCACATGACACAAATAACCTACACACCCCTTCCTTAATAATTTCCTAGTTTGTGTCATGGTAAGACAACACGAACGTCCCAGCGATTTATTCCCGTAAAATATTACATGAGATTGAATTGATGTTTTAATATTTACGCATTTCTTTTGACAATCTATAATTGCCCCATGATTTATCAACCAATCCATTCTGAGAATTACATCGAATTCTCCTAACTTTATCGGTAACAGATCTACCAATAATTTACAACCTCGAATGTCTAAGCAATAACTCCTATGAATATCTTCAACATGAATTATCTCTTCGTTTGCTACCTTAATGTTCAAAGGTATATGCAACTTTTTGGGAAGTAAACCTAATCGTGTAGCAAAATCACATGCGATAAACGAACAAGTAGCACCTGAGTCAAACAGTACGTATGCATTTAAGTCGTTGATCGGAATAATACATGCGACTACATCCCCCGAGGCCATTGCATCTTGGACGGTCATATTAATGGTACGGGCCATAGGCCTACCCGGCTGCGCTGGACCCCCAATAGTTAACTTACCAGTATTGGTGCCCCTAGTCCCGTATGTCCCCTTCTTTGGGCAGTTCTTTGCCATGTGGTCAGTTGATCCACATACAAAGCATCCATGATTCTTCTTCGGGCTTGGATAGTTTGGCGCAATATGCCCCTCCTGTCTGCAGTTATAACACACGGCCTTACCTTTGAGACAAACTCCTAAATGAGTCTTCCCGCAGGTCTTGCAGGCCTCCATCCTCCTTTTCAGGTCCCCTAGTTTCACTATGGGATTCCCCGAGCTACTCACCTTCCTCTTATACCCTTCGTCACTCCCGCTGGCACCTTTAACCTTTATTCCCCCATCCACCTTCCCCTTAATTTTCTTGTCCTTGTGGTATTGGCTCAATGCCTCGCTACCACCTTCGGCAATTATTTCTTTCTCTAAAACAATTCCAAAGGAAGTACTTTGGAACACATAGATACGGTTATAGAGCCAGGGTTTCAAGCCCTGCTCGAACCGTCAAGCTTTCCTCACCTCGGTATCCACTTGGTGTGGAGTGAACCTTGCCAGTTTATTAAACTTGGCGGCATATTGGGGAACCGTCATGTCCCCTTGCTTCAACTCCAAAAACCGCATCTCCATCCTTCCTTGCATGCTCATGGGAAAATAGTTCTCATAAAATAATTCCTTGAACCTTACCCACGTTATCACATCTATTCCGGCCCTAGCCTGATTGGCCTCCCACCAAAAGTTGGCATCTCCCTTCATCATGTAGGTTACAAAGGCAATCTTTTGGGCCTCGTCGACATTTTCTATCACAAATGCCTTCTCAATCTCCTTCACCCACGTTTGGGCTTCGATAGGGTCCGTAGTTCCTTTGAACTCCGGCGGACCCACACTCTTAAAGTCCTTGAATGTAGTAGCTCGTACTACACCAGGATTTACGAGGATATTAGCCCCAGTTTGATTAAATGCTACGGTTAAAAGGTTCAAAAATTCCTGCATAGGGTTAACTGGACCTCCCTCCGGTTGATTTGTGTTTGCACCTTGGTTACGTGGTACTCTTCTTGATGGCATTTTGCTGTTACAATGAACACATATTTCGTTATTATTCATTTCCTGTCAGTTAGTTATTATTCAATGATAAACAATAACTTAAACATTCGTTACTCAACATTTTTCGGAAAAAAAAACTTATATTAATTCATTGTAGTATAATACTACATTGGTTACATAACACAGCCTAAGCTGAATACATTACTTTCCCGCCATTGCTTTCCAAAAATTAGGATTTACAAAAGACTACCCTTGATTATACAAAAGAGGGTTTTACGTCACTACTAGATTCACAAATATGTACATATCTAACTACTCTAGCCACTACTAGATTACGTTTTCCTTAAGTCATTTTCAAAATCCGCCTTGGCAAGACCGACAATAATATCACGGCTGATAGTATGTCGTATCTGCCCTGTCTCTACGGGGTAACCAGCTACCTGCAACTGGAAATCCTCATGAGAATTCTTATGGATATAGGACATTCTCCATATCTTCTGCTTCTTGGTCTTTAGCTCCTCCCTGAGCTCAAAGACCTCATGTTTCAACCCATGGACCTTCTCATTGGCCAAAACCCTTTCATCATGTTCTTGCTCCCACATGGACTCCACGTCCGTCTTATCCTCTATAACAACTCGGAGCTCTACCTTCAACTCCTTAACCTCCTGGCAATAGTGGATGTTCCTATCTATCACTAACATGAATAAGGACCTCATTGACTCCCCCGGGGCTGTCTTCGCTGTTATAGCTACTGGGTTGAAGGACACTGCTTCCACTTCTTCTTCTATCATGCCATCAAATACTGACATGAGATCTAAACTTTCTGAGTCTCCAGACTCAACCACCACAATCTCGGGATCTGCCGCTATGGGACTCGGTATAATCTCTACACGATTAACTTAGATTCTTCATCGATGACTACTGTCGTCTCTATTTTCTCCCGACATCTACAACAACACAAAAGTTTAATTAGTACACGTTAGTAGAATAATAAAAACACATAACATATATAATTCATTTTTATAAGGTTAACTTCCATCTTTTATTCTTTGACTTTTCTTAAGGTTATGACTTAAGGTTTTATTTTCCCCCCTTAAATTTTATAACCTAATGCTTTGATACTAACTTTGTGACGCCCCAAATCCGAAAGTATCTTCCAACCCGATGCGATGGTGCTGCACTGGCATGCTTCTGATTCACACAAACATTCAATTGAAATGCCTCAAAAGAACGGATATGTCTTATATATATATATATATATCAAAAGAATATTTACATTCCCCAGGTTCTTTACAACCAATACATTGTCTTTGTCATAATATCAATATTATTCCTTATAAAACCTATACTATTACATATATAATCTACGGGTTTACCTTCGTCTTCCCTTTATCCTTGCCGGATCCATCGGTCCGTTCGGTCTTAGCTGCATTCATATGGTTCAAGCAAGAATGATCCTAACTAGCTCAGCAAGTACAACAATTCTAGGAAAATAGCATGCTTGAAACATAGAAATCGTATATCCTCGATAACTGAACAATAGTTACGAAGTACTATCGATAATTCAAAATAGCACTTCTTTTCATTCAAAACGTTTTACAACAACAATATTCAGTAAAACATCAATTCCAATTCAAGACCGTAAGCATATCATAAGTACTTTGAAAAGGACATCCCGGCACGAAATCCGTAAGTCCGGCATAGCTTACGAGCACGTCTAGGTGATCAGCCTATAGTACTCTACGTTGATCAACACTACGTTCATTAAACGTGTATACGTTTAAGTTGTGGCAACCTCATGTGCCTGTCATTTGACGACAAAACAGTTTAGCATATTCAGTCTACTTTTGAAAACCACAACAATATTTGTTTGATAAATCCTTATCAACACTTGATAGAATAACATAGCATACGTCTAGCCGAAAGGATTGTCTTTGACTTCCTCAGATACTAACTCATATGAAGAATACATGAATCACAAAGACTTGTCCAGATCGAACTGGAACAAGGGTTAGAGTACTTGCCTTTAGCGTCTGCTACAGTTTATAACACGTGCACTTTAAGCCCTTAAGTCTCTACAGTAAATAATCACATAGCACATTGATCATGAATGATCATACATGGTTTCTAAGGAATCTTATCCTTCTTCTCAATCTAATTACGTATTAGATTTGTTATTATTGGTTCCAGCTTTCCGTTAGGTCATTCTTACGTTCATCTGTAATTAACTTAACTTAACTCTAAGTGTTCATACTTAAGGCTTAATTATGTCTTAACAATGTTTTATTAAGATCCTCATTTAATTGCTTATCAAATACTCTTCATGTTTAACATGCAAACATTTCTTTATTATCTAGGTTATGAAATTTGGGCGCTACAAATGTGGCATATTCAGACTTAGTACTACGCAACTGCGACGTCACCACTTATTGTTCAAAAAAACACGGACTCGGTCTTTGCGGCACATGAGTCCCTTTATTCTGGTCGCATGCTTGCGCGACTCTCAGGGTGATGGTCATTTTTGGTATACATATGGGCTTTTTTTTCTTGAAATTTGTGGCCATTTCCATTCTGTCACCGAAAACTTGGACAGTTTTGAAACTTTTGTGAAATTCCCGAACTCGTAATTTCTTCGTTATAAGTTCGAATTGGCTCGTTCAAGAACCTACGGTTCACAAATTACGTACTCTATGCGTTCATGCAAGAATTTTATCTATTTTACTTTGTTTGCTAAAATTTCACCTATTAGTTCATTTTAACGAAAACGGTAAACGTCCGCGAACGTTCAATCCTCGTTTCTTCGTTCTTAGTCGGAATCTGGTCATTTTCGAGTCTGCAACTCTATAATATCAAATATGAATTTTCTCCATCGAAAACCAATGTTTACGACTTCAAACACAAAATACGACTTCTATTCCGAGAATTTCACGAATTCGACGATTATCGTCCAATCGTGTAAATTCCGGTGAAACTTCATTCTAGGTGGATTTTAATCAACATATAGACATTTCAAGTTACTTATTACACCAAATTATTATCAAATTATGTTTTGACTTATTCTCATAAGTCAATGACTTATTTAACTTATTAACTACAAATTCTCATGCTTTTGACTCACTATGAACTTAAGTACATCAATCAATGTTCGCATACTATATTGAATCTACTAACATCATATGACAAGTTTTTTACAAAGTTACCAACTTTTTTAGGTTCAAGTTACTTATTCCTCTTATTCGGCTTAAGTTCATTACTTATCCACTTCCCATATGTTCTTAACATATATGTTCATTAGGTTACACTTCAAAGTATGTATTTATGTGAGCTTATTGAATTAAATAAAGTATTTAATAAGCATAATGTTATTTTAATTAATTTAATAGTTAATTAGAGGTTTATTAATTTGACATAATTAATAAATGAGAAATTTAATTTTATGACTATGTGAATTAATGAGAAATTATTATATTTTATTTAAATTAAATTAAATAAGATATTTGATTTATTGTGTAAATTGGGTGTGACATGATTAAAACTATATAATAAGAGGTTAATTAAATTAAATGGGAATGAGTTTTTAAGAATAGCCAAACAAGTCCCTATGAGAAGTTGGGAGCAGTTAACCCATGAATGGGGTTAACTGACCACCACACTACTAGTTACAAAGCGCATTAGTCAGTCTTAATATTATTACATATGTTATTTTTTGAAACAAACCTGAGAGTTCAGAGAATTCAGAGAGATTCTCAGAGAGAGTTTAGAGGAATTGTGATATTGGAGAATCAGAGAAATTACTTTAAGGTAATCTCTTCTTCCCCAAACTTCAATTTACGTTCTATTTTTTTTTTTTGAAAAACTATCTCTAACTTCTCTGTAAAACAAAATTGGTGTGATCAATGCATGAATTGATGATCTAGGTGTATATACATGATAATATATAATCATAATATGTTTTTATTACCATATATGTATGTTTTCATAACATCAATTGCATACAAATATGTTTGTAAAGTTATTGAGTATAAGTTTCATATGTATGGCCCATATAGGAATTGGTATGCTACGAGTTGTAGTTTAACTGGAAATTTATCGGTAGATTATGTTATCACATGTCAAAACGAAGAAAATAAACTTTGAACGAACATATTTGGTGTTATAACGAACCCGTAGAGTCAATCTTCATGTTTTATTTTCAAAACTTTTATAAACAACAAGAACAGTGAAATTATATAATTTGATTCAAGTAATTGTGTGTTTTAAATTGTTAAAATCACTCTTTAAAGGTTGGGTAATAATCATGTACGAATTCTAGTATATGGGTATGTTTAATTTAATATATTTAATGATCATGTAATGATAATTTGGCAAGGCTCTGCATTTTTCGCGAACTCCGAGTTTTACGAATCGGTATTCGCGCCGCATGATCTTTATTTCTGAGCCTAAGACACACTGTGGCCTTGATCCATGCCTTGATGCGGCCACTGAGACAAGTCGGCCGGCTACCATATTCTTGACACCAAGCACATGCTAGATGGTGGTGCCGCAGCGCCACTATGAAGATTGTCCAAGAATGAGAATTTCCACTATTTTATTTCTGGGACTGTAATTGTAGCATAATCTAATGGACATAAAAATGTATTGGTCATATAATTTGATGTTTAAATAGACCCATAACATGTCAATAAGATACTTACGTGTTTAAATGAATTGTCGAACGCATAGTTAGCTTGTCGTTCGGGTAGAGTAATATTATGTGAAAACAAGTGTGGTAATTTGATTAGTATAACCATACCCAGAGATTTGAAAAAAAGAATGAACTTGTGATGCTAGTTACATTATAATTAACTGGTGTTGTTAATGTAAATGGTATGTAAGATTAAATCGAGGAACGTGTATAGTTAACGTGTAATCTACACACGAGGCAAGTTTCCTAACCCTACTTATTATCGTGTTGCAAGTTTCTAAAGCTTACTTCTTTTCAATGAGCAAGTTCTAGAGCTATATTCTATATCCAATTAATTCTTGCTAATTATTGATCAAGTTCAAAATGTCATATTAAATATTACTAATCTTTTCCGAGTAGGATTCATGTTGTACAATGCTTATTCCATTGTATACCTCTTAAGTTTATTATATAATTTATTGTTCAACCGTGTAAGACTAGCGAACCCTTATTGATTCGACTAGTCTATAGTTGATGAACGTTCTAAATTTCAGAACCATTGTTGAATTTATCCAAACCAAACTTCCTTTGGTGCGGACTCTAATGTTAAACAGAGATGAACAACCCTGTATAGGGAATTACTTATTCTTTAACGTTAAGATATTGTGAACAGTATGGTACTAAGGCCTGATCCCCCTATGTATGAGTAGAAGACTCCATAGTCTTATGATTGTTAAAGGTTTTAGTCTTATGACCCTCAGACGTTCTTTTGATTCTTGTTATTCATTCTTGATTCAAAAGTTGAGTTTCTTATTCACTCGCATGTTATTATATTGTTGTTACATTATTATACTTGTGGGCAATCATGCTCATTCTTGCGTAATAATAACATTGAAGTTAAAAATGAAAGTTTCGACGAGCCTTCTTCTAGCAAAGGCAAGGGCAAGATTAACAAGTGATGAAGACTTGTTACTTATGTGTTTATGTATTTATGTTTCAGACTTATGTTAATGTTGTGTAAGACTATTAATTATTTATGTTTCCGCATTTAAGATTTAAGGTTAGTATGACCTGGGATTGATGTATTTATTTCAGATGATTTAACTCCTTAAGGAGAGGATTTATTTCTATCTATTTATGTTTTCATTTATTATAGGTAGATAGACATATGATGTTTGTATAATGAACACCAAATCATGTGGGAATTGAAGTACCCAGATTTGGGGGTGTCACAATGCCAATGCTTGCATGATAACTATTGTTATACGCAAACTCTACTAGCGTTAGATGATCATCCCAACTACCTTTAAAATCCATAACGAAAGATCTCATCATATTTTCTAACGTCTGAATTTTTCTTTCACTCTGCCCATCTGTTTGTGGATGATAAGTTGTACTTAACTTTAATTGCGTTCCCATCTGTTCTTGCAGACTTCTCCAGAAATTTGATGTGAATCATGGATCACGATCTAACACTATCGAAACTGGTACCCTATGTATGGAAATAATCTCCTTAACATAAAGTTTAGCTAACTGATCTAAGTTAAACTTGACTCTTATTGGCGAAAAGTGAGTCGACTTCGTCAACCGGACTGTCAGGAATAAGCATGTGAATGATATTCCTATTTACATATGATTTGATTATGATATATATACATGAATGAATATATAAGTATGCTTGCATTAAGAAAAACTGTAAAGTCCTTTGATAGATAATAGAAACATGTGTACAAGGACTTAGAATGAATTGATCAAGTATGTTAGGTTGATCCTACATAAGCAAAACAGCTTTGTAAAGTCCTTAAAAAGAAATGATGTACAACAACTATAAACATAGAAAGATCAAGCATGTTAGGTTGATCTTATGATGTAATAGATAGGCTTGTCTGATCATCGAGCACGGCACCAGAAATCGTAGTCTGCCAGAAGAGTCAAGGAAAACTCGAGAGCTATCAAGGTAGAATCGTAGTCTGCAAGATAGTAGATCTCGGAGTTCGTAGACTGCCAGGAGAGAGACGAGGAAGAATCGTAGTGTGTCGGGAAGAACTTCCTCAGGGCTGTAGTTAGCTAAGGAAGTCATGTTCAGAATTGTAGAGACAGCCTACCTACGAGCCGACCGAGTATCTGCCAAAGCCAAGTCAAGAATCGTAGACTACACTCAGAATCATAGAGTCTACTGATCATACTAGAGGCAGAGATCGTAGTCGAGCAAGATCAGATGAAGACAACAAGCACAACGACAGAAATCGTAGAGTGTCAAGATCTAATCTCGGAGTCGTAGTGGCTGCACAACCAAAGCTGAATCGTAGAGTGCAGAACTAAGATCTCAACAGATGTGCTCACAATGCCAAGGCAGAATTGTAGAGCAAGTACGATTCTCGACGAATGAGCACTCCTAGAATATCCAAAGGAATGAAGCCTCTAGTTGGCACTGCAAAGATACATCCCATCTGAAGGAAACCAGAAAGCACTCAATGAATGGCATGCAAGCTAACAAAAGATCTAAGCACCAACCCAATCAGCATCCAGATTGAGTTGTGAAGCCATTCAGGATGAAGTCTTCCATAAGGAGATCAGAAGAAGACTTGATGAATCGACTAAGGAAAGTCGCAAGTCGCGAGTTATCAAATAAGATGTAAGGCGGTGATCTTGGAAGCAACCAGGATCGTAGTGTTTGCCAAACAAAGAAAGAACTTATAGAGTGCATACAGAGATACTGGACAACTTCTGAAGAACAAGGCTAATGTGATTAAGCATTGGGTCAGTCCATTGATGATAAGTGAACGGGAGATTACAAGGAGAAATCGAGCTGGACACGCCACAAATCTGAAGTGTCTTGCTATTCAGAAGGGGCCAGAACAAAGAAGTCAAGCCATCAGTATCTGAGAGCTGTTGAGGCAAACAAAAGTGTTGAAGCACTGCACAAGAGAAGGAAGAGGTGTTCTACATTGAAGATCCAATCAACACTCTTCAAGATCGTAGTGTTGTCTCTACCAGTCAACAAGACACTACGATCAGGTTTATGAAAACATGCATCAGAATCGTAGAAGTACGAATGGCTTAAGATTGAAGCATTGGCAACGATTCAATCTAAAGGTTGATATTTGTACAAAATCTTATTGGGAGCACTGATGCAAAATGACAACCTCTGATCTAGAAATCAGAAGGAGGATTGGGAAGGAGTATAAATAAGCCAGAGCTTCAACGATCAAGAGTTGCTGATGATTGCAATGTTGAAGAATCGTTGAGTTGGTTAAAATGCTAACGTTCACTCTACGAGTTCCACCTGAGCTCAAATAGAACAAGTCTCAGTGACAATGAGACTACGAAGGTGGAAGTGAAGCAACTTTGAAGATGGACTTGAACAGCTCAAAGCTTCACTCAACAAAGATAAGAATGCCCATTGAATTGGCATCTAAGCTGAGAGCCGAGAAGGACAAGAAGATAGCATTTAGAAGAGTGGCAAAGCTCAAGGCAGATTCTAAGAGCCACTCTATGATTCACCATGAGCCCAAAGCTGAAGCAGAGCAAGTGCAGAACCATGTCTGCCAACATGTTGAGAAAGGTTCAGAAAATGGTGATGGTGCACAAATGACAATATACAAAGATGAGCAGGATGGAAGAAGATCAACTGCACCAAAGATGATGTGTTCTAGTCTCAGTGCGGAATGCAAAGAGGACCACACCAAGATGTTAAGTAAAAAAGATGATCAAGCTTAAAGACATCTTAGCAGCTAAGCACCACCAACAACAACAACTACAACAACAAGAAGCCAGGGCCTGAGGGGTCCTTTTCCGGAGGGACTAAATGAAGTTCCAAGCCCTCTGGTCTTGAAGAGTTCTAGGGAACTAGAGAAGTTCCAAGGTCAGCGGCCTTGAAGAGTTCTTTGTGAACTAAAGTCTAAAAGGTCTTTGGCCTTGAAGGAATCTTAGTTATTGAGTCTTTGCCCTTCCTTAGTGGAAATCCTGCTAGTTGAAAGCAGAAGAGTGGATTAGGAGCTTGAGTCTCTGAACCACTTAAAACCCCTTATGTCATTTACCTTATGTCATTTATATTATGTATATTAACTGTTATAACTGCTATGTATATTTTAACTGCTTACAACCGAACTAACTCTAAGAACAATGTATGTATGATTATGAATATATCAATAAAGGGGTTCTTTTACTTATTCCGTTGTGCTTGAAACGATTCTTATGTTTGTCATATGCTAAATCATTAGCTATACAAAATAAACTAGAAAAGTATTTGAAATTAAAAAGGATCTATTCAAACCCCCCCCCCCCCCTTCTAGATCTATATTGTGCCTATTGGGAACTAACAATTGGTATCAGAGCAAGCTCTCATGATATATTCAAAAGCTAATCGCTTTGAGTCTAATCCTAGGCACAAACATTGTTCTAAACTTAGTTTAGTAGTAAGTAACTTGTTATATGCAGATGAGCTTACACGTTGGAAATATTGTGTACAGGTTAAATGTGTATAAACACTTGAAGCTGTTCAGATTGGTCCATGTTCTTGATTGTCATATCAACAAGACCAATCCTTGCTCATAGTCAATCTTGTAGTCTGACGACCAGGCTAGAAAGCTCAAGAGACATCCATAGAAAAGAGTTAAACATCCACCAGTCTGAAAAGATGAAAAGCCCATACATGCAAAGAAATGCTTATCCAGAGAGGAAAGAAGAACTTCTCAAACTTATGTCTGGCCAACCAACAGCTGGATGTAAACTTTGTAAACTAAAGGATATCAAAGAATTAAAAATGTTGAGATTCTCTTGGCTTACATCTTCAAGACCACGACTTACTGATTGAAGGTCAACTGGAGCAACCAGCTGTTAGGAGCAAATGAGAAACTATGCACATCAACGCCTAACCTCAGTATATCTAAGTTAAATGATTGTCAAGGAACTGACAGTAAAAAGGTACGGTTCCTCACTAATGTAAAAATGTACATCATGTTGCACCTCCTTATGAACTATAACAGTATTCCTTCAAGGAGTCATAATCTACCTAAAAAGGTGAAGAGAGAAAGTACACTAAGTTGGAAGCTCAAATGCTTACAAACTTTCTCTCCATCTAAGTTTTAGGTTGAAGATGACACCTTGAAAGAAATCTGAAATAGGTCATAAGCATATCAAAGGTTAAATCAATTTTTATGTGGATTAATCTTTGCTGATGGGTTAGTATGTATGTACAAACCTATGTTCTAAGTGTTTGATAACTCACAAAGTATGATCAGTTCTACAAGTGTATTTTGATGATTTGTAGAAACTGATCACCTCTATGAATCAACAAGATACACATAAATCGTAGAGTTGATTCTCACTCTGTGAACACTCAAACATTGTGAACATAACCTAGCAAATGATGAAACCATCAAAGAGAAAGTGTGTGTTATTAAAATGACAAATCTTACACACACCCACCTTCATGCATCTCAAAATGTATTATCTAAAACTAGTTAAATGCATGAATATGAATGTTGGTGATAAATGTAATGGTTATCCAAATACATGAGGAACAGGGGTTTAGATAACTATCTTAGCAGGACCCACTTAATTATGGGTACCAGAAATAGAAATGTATCTAACTGCGGTGCATTTTGGTTTATCAGACTCTGATAAGGAATCTTTCAAGCGAAGACTTGATCAAGAAGACTCAACCAGCAGAAGGCTAATGATTGTTCAGAAATAATTCTGATAAAATTCCTATATGTCCAAGCTTATCCTTGAAGACTCGCTGAGCTAACCTGAATGAAGCTTACATGGTTGCTAATCTGTATATGGAAACAGGCCGTTCAACTAAAGATGAAAAGGGCCTTACATGCTCAAAATAAGCAAGGCATGCTATATGAGAGGAATCCTCAAGGAAGCTCAGAACAGAGGATCATCGAGCATCAGTCAAAGAAGACTACGTTCGTAGTGCTGACTAATAATCGTAGAGTGATTAGTCCTGAAGATATTCATGCCTACGTTAAAAGAAAATCTAATTGATAATGGTTATTCCAGTCAGAAGGAGATGTGCTAGACTGCCTTCTAATACATATATAGAAAAGAGAATCACATCTATCTGAGAAGACAATATCAACCATGGGGAGTAGTGATCTGGTAAGGAACAACAATACTGAAATATATTATGAAGAAATATACCAGCTATAGAGTCCCAAAACTTTGTGGCTGATGAACCAAATAAAGATCCATAATCAGTAGGAACGTCTCGAAACGTACTACTGATAACCTATCAGCCACCCAACCCAACATCGTGGAGTTACTGCGGTCAAACATCCAATCGTAGTGTAAGAGCAGGAGGACACCACGATTATAGCAAGCGCAATTGTCTAAAGTTGGTAGATGACCTCCCCACCAGAAAATGTCAAATGAGATATCAGTGCAAATCACTTCTAAAGCATTTCATCTGGAAAGAGCCTCAGGGACAAACCTAACCCTTAGCTCACTCTAAGAGGTTGGCCCTTCCTGAGCTACCTTATCTCAGATGGATTGCTTGATTAAGTTCATCTCAAGGACCAAGACAGTAAACGGTCGTAGAGTAGAGTGTGAAAAGAACTCCACGATAGTAATGTAACCTCAACGATCGTAGAAGCAGACTCGACGATCGCAGTCCTACCAGAAAATAATCTAATTCATAAGGAGCTCGGAAGGACTGGACAATCGATCAACCATTCAGATTATGAGGAGATAAGTTTGGATATATCAGTGGTCAAGCTATGCAGTTTCAGAATGAGGATTAATGTCAAAACCACCCACTGCAATATCTCACAATCATTGATCGTTGAGTCAACAGAGGAAAATGTAGAGTAGTCCATAGCTGACTTACCATGCTACTCTACGAACCAAAAAGGTCAACGGTCAATCCAAATCAATTAAACGTCTACTCTCCTAAAGAAAATATCTAACTAAAAAGTTATGGAGAGTTACAGCTCATTACTGGACTTCGTGCAACCAATGGTTGGTTGACACATCACTGATTATGCAGAGTTAGAAGGAACTGTCATTAAGACAAATTCAAAATCTGCAAACAGTTATCAGAAACCATCGAACCTTTCTCCCTCCCATTTTCAAACCCTAGAATCCTCTCAAAAGCCAAAATCAATTAACCTTCCAGAGTCTTGCCCAAATCACAATCATCCATCTCTCAAAAACCCCTCTGAATCAAATACCCATATTCCTCAAACTACTCAAATGGAAAACTGGCGAGTAATCACTGACATTCAGCTCGGAACCAATACGTTTGAAAATTCCGAAAAGAAGTTCAAAGACATTCTCGAACTTGTGATGAAAGCTGGATTCTCAAAATGTCTTGAGGCTAGCACTCGAGAATATAATGAACTGGTCAAGGAATTCTACTCAAATGCATCCATAAATGTCAGAACCCTTTCAACCAAGGTTAAAGGTCAGTCTGTTAAGCTAAAATCATCTGATATAAATCAATTCTTAGGTTTCCCTGACCTAGGACTGAGAAACCTTGATGAGATCAACACTGAACAAGCAAAGGAGATTATGGGGTTATAAAGGAACCCTAGTCTAAAGGATATGAAGAAAAAGGAGTTCCCTGAGGAATTCGAGTTCCTTGCTGAAATAATAGGAAAATGCATACTATGCAAGGACACTGCACACGACACAGTGCTTGATCAACAACTAAAGATTATGTCTGCAATAGTTCAGAGAAGACGAATCAACTTTGGGGTTATCTTGCTAGATCAAATTTGTAAATGGATGGAAAAGGCTGAGATGAAGAAATCTACAGATAAACCCCTGACTAAGGGTTTTCATGGAAGACTACTAAGCATTGTGATGAAGAAGAAGCTAGGAGGAAGAATCAAGGATGATGATGGAGAACCTCTTAATGTTCATAAAGTAATGTCTCCACAACTATTTGTGAATTGGAAGAAAAACCCCAAGGAGAAGAGAAGGCTGACAACTGGGAGCAGTAGCAAGGCCTCTACAAAGAAGAGGAAGGCAAAAGAGGTAGAAAGCTCTGAGTCTGAAGACTCTGCACCAGCAAAAATCACATCCACAAGAAAGAAATCCACGGGTGTGAAGAAAACTGAGACCCCATCCAGAAGTCTCTCCACCAAAGACAAAGATAAAGAAGAAAAAGTCCTGACTGCAGAAACCACCACGAGGAGAAGCAACAGACTGCTTCAAGGGCCATCACAAAAGAAAGCTAAGGTGGTAAATAAACCAGCCCCAGTTTCCAAAGATAGTACATCTAATGAAGAGGAGAACGCAGAGTCTAAAGAAGCAAAGGGAACTGACGATCTCAAGATCAAGTCCCCTCAGAAAAAATCCAGCAATGAAGGTGAAGCTGGAGTAATGGAAGAAAATGCAGCATCTACTGATGAAGAAGAATGCTCAAGCCATGTGGCTAACCCTCAGAGCATTCACTCTAATGATGAAAAGAAGATACAAGCTGACCTAACTCCATCCTCTACTGCAAGTGCTCCAACAAGTACAGATGATGGATCAAATGATGCTGTTTATAAAGAAGAAGAACATGCCCCTTCCAATCCTGAAAGCCCCCATGACGGCTCAAGAGGTGATGAGTCCAAAGAAGAAGGGTATGTCCCTATCAGTGCTGAACCTCAAGGAAGTTCATCTGATGATCCAAAAGCTTCAGAGTCTGAAGAGGAAGAAGAGTCTGACTCTCCCATAGCTGAACCTCCAAGGAGAATGAAGAGCTACAGACTAAAAGCAAAATTTGCCTCCAAAAAGAGAAGTGATCACTCCAATGCTATCATTGAAGTAAGTGATGATGAGTCAGTATCACAGAAAGAAAGTGTTGAAGATAGGACCAGTGATGAAAAAGATTAATCAAAGGAAGATCTTGCTGAAGAGGGTTCTGGAAATGAAATACAGCAAGAAGGACTCATTGTTGGAAATGATAAAAATGATTCAAGCTCCGAAAGTGAAGAAATGGAAAATGATTCCAACCCTGCAAATCAGGAATCAGAGGAACTAGAATTCTATCATGTCCTCTCCCCAACAAAAATCACCAAGAGAATAGTGGTAGAAGTCTCGAATGAACCACAAGACACACCACCAGAAAGATGGGTGAACTATGGAGATGAACAGCTCAAGGTGGTAAGGATGACTACATTTGATGTAGTTAAAAACTGGAACAACATGGAGCTAGACTGCACGACCATCCTCTATAATCCTGATGATTTGCTGGTGAGATGGTTCTTCCAATGGATGTCATGGCTAAAGGCCCATACTGAAAGAGATGGAAGTTACTTCAGCTGGTGCTACTCTCATTTTCCAAGCATGGAGCTGGTAGCACAAAATTTCCCAAGGGTGAAGAAGTTTGCCACCAAAACGATCAAAGACCAGCCCCACTTTAAAGTCTATCGCCATGCTGGAAATCACTATATTCCCTATGATCGTAGAGTGGACTCTTAAGGAAGAAGGATCATGACTAAGGAGATGATCGAAGAGTCTGTTCACTCTACTACTGCTGGTGATCAAGTTCAATACCAGAAGCATCCATCAGCCAAAGCACTTCTATCTGACACTCCCTCATCCTCAAATAGCAACTGGTACTCAACGATTGTTCAGATTCTCAAAGCCTTCGAAAATCTGTCCAAGGATGAAAATCATAGAGTCCAATCTGATGCCCAACTAGAGGCTGCCCAACCAGATGAGCAAATCCCTATGCAGGAGGAACTAATGAAAAATTTTGATGAACTGATTCAGAAAATATCTCTATTCAATGAAGAAACAAATATATTAACAACAACAGCAGGAGATAATTCAGTTCAGAACAGACTTCAAGCTACTATAGTTGATGTATCTCTCAAACTCAAAGAGAGAGATAACATCTATCTGAAAGCCATACATGATTAGAAGGCAGAAGCTCTACGAGAACAGAAGGCCAATGAAGAGCAGATACAAGTCCTCTCTGACAAGATTGACAACATGAATCAGTCTTTCTCAGTGCAACTTGAGCTAGGCCAACAGGAACTCAAGTTTGAAGTTGCTAACTCCTCCTACCTGATGGAGCAGCTTATATCCAACATGGAGCACCTGTCCCAAATGATTAATGACAAAAAGGGGGAGAAAAAGAGGTAGAGAAAGGGGAAGAACAAGAGGCACTCTAGTAAGAGCAAGAGGAGAAAAAGGAAAGAAAAGAAGAAGACAACACCAGGAGGAGCTGAGTCATCATCTAAGGGGGAGCCAAAGGATGATGAGCCTAAGACTGTGGGGGAACCAGAGCAAGGACCAGAAGAAGAAGAAAAGAATAGCTCCACATCCCAGGGGGAGCAGGAGCAAAGGTCAAACAGATAATTAGTTGATCAACAGACATCCTGGAAACATACATGGAGCCAAAGAGGTACATCTCTAACCAGTTAGGTATGTTCTGGATCCATGATGTAAAATATCAGTGTATTAAATTCCACATCATTATAAATGACATTTATGATTATCATTTTAGAAATCTGATTGCTCCTTTGTATATAAGATTCATTCATAACATGCATATGCACTTATTATTTTTGTCATAATCAAATAGGGGGAGATTGTCAGGAATAAGCATGTGAATGATATTCCTATTTACATATGATTTGATTATGATATATATACATGAATGAATATACAAGTATGCTTGCATTAAGAAAAGGTGTAAAGTCCTTTGATAGATAATAGAAACATGTGTACAAGGACTTAGAATGAATTGATCAAGTATGTTAGGTTGATCCTACATAAACAAAATAGCTTTGTAAAGTCCTTAAAAAGAAATGATGTACAAGGACTATAAACATAAAAAGATCAAGCATATTTGGTTGATCTTATGATGTAATAGATAGGCTTGTCTGATCGTCGAGCACTTCACCAGAAATAGTAGTCTGCCAGGAGAGTCAAGGAAAACTCGAGAGCTATAACGACAGAATTGTAGTCTGTAAGATAGTAGATCTCAGAGTTCGTAGACTGCCAGGAGAGAGACGAGGAAGGATCGTAGTGTGCCAAGAAGAACTTACTCAGGGTCGTAGTCAGCTGAGGAAGTCATGTTCAAAATCATAGAGACAGCCTACCTACGAGTCGACCGAGTATCTGCCAAAGCCAAGTCAAGAATCGTAGACTACACTCAGAATCGTAAAGTCTATTGATCATACTAGAGGCAGAGATCGTAGTCGAGCAAGATCAGATGAAGACAACAAGCACATTAACAGAAATCGTACAGTGTCAAGATCTGATCTCGAAGTCGTAGTGTCTGCACAACCAAAGCTGAATCGTAAAGTGCAGAACTAAAACCTCAACAAATGTGCTCACAATGCCAATGCAGAATCGTAGAGCAAGCACGATTCTCGACGAATGTGTACTCCCAGAATATCCAAAGGAATGAAGCTTCTGGTTGGCACTATAAAGATACATCCCATCTGAAGGAAACCAGAAAGCACTCAACAAATGGCATGCAAGCTAACAGAAGATCTAAGCACCAACCCAATCAACATCCAAATTGAGTTATGAAGCCATTAAGGATGAAGTCTTCCACAAGGAGATCAGAAGAAGACTTCAGTAACTGACTAAGGAAAGTCAGCAAGTGCAGTAGCTGTCAAATAGACAGAAGACGATTTTCTTGGAAGCAACCAGGATCGTAGTGTTTTCCAAACAAAGAAAGAATTGATAGAGTGCATACAGAGATACTGGATAGCTTCTGAAGAACAAGGCTAAAGTGATTAAGCATTGGGTCAGTCCATTGATGATAAGTGAACGGGAGATCACAAGGAGAAAGCGAGCTGGACACGCCACAAATCTGAAGTGTCTTGATATTCAGAAGGGGCCGGAACAAAGAAGTCAAGCCATCAATATCTGAGAGCTGTTGAGGCAAACAAAAGTGTTGAAGCACTGCACAAGACAAGGAAGAGGTGTTCTACATTAAAGATCCAATCAACACTCTTCAAGATCGTAGTGTTGTCTCTACAAGTCAATAAGACACTACGATTAGGTCTATGAAAACATGCATCAGAATCATAGAAGTACGAATGGCCGAAGATTGAAGCATTGGCAACGGTTCAATCTGAAGGTTGATATTTGTACAAAAGCTTATTGAGAGCACCGATGCAAAAGGACAACATCTGATCTAGAAATCAGAAGGAGGAAATAAAGTCTTCGACCTGCCCAAGACATTAAAGTGACATCTCTGATGGGGTAGGTGAAACAGTAGACTGCAGTGTCAGAAAAGTATGACATGTCACATTTGCAGTCTATACCAAATAACTCGAGATCTGCGAAGCATTTAAAAGATCTTTTAACGGCTACTTCTCAACGGGAAGATTGGGAAGGAATATAAATAAGCCAGAGCTTCAACGGTCAAAAGTTACTGATTATTGCAATATTGAAGAATCGTTGAGTTGGTTAAAATGCTAATGTTGACTCTACGAGTTCCACCTGAGCTCAAATAGAACAAGTCTTAGTGACAGTGAGACTACGAAGGTGGAAGTGAAGCAACTTTGAAGATGGACTTGAACAGATCAAAGCTTCACTCAACAAAGATAAGAATGTCATTGAATTGGCATCTAAGCTGAGAGCCGAGAAGGACAAGAAGATAGCATTCAGAAGAGTGGCAAAGCTCAAGGCAGATTCTTAAAGCCACTCTACAATTCACTATGAGCCCAAAGCTGAAGTAGAGCAAGTGCAGAACCATGTCTGCCAACATGTTTAGAAGGGTTCAGAAAATGGTGATGGTGCACAAATGACAATATACAAAGATGAAGAGAACGGAAGAAGATCAGCTGCACCAAAGATGATGTGGTCCAGTCTCAAAGAAGAATGCAAAGAGGACCACACCAAGCTGCTAAGTACAAAAGATGATCAAGCTTAAAGACATCTTAGCAGCTAAGCACCAATAACAATAATAACTAAAACAACAAGAAGCCAGGGCCTGAGGGGTCCTTGTCCGGAGGGACTAAATGAAGTTCCAAGCCTGCTGGGCTTGAAGAGTTCCTAGGGAACTAGAGAAGTTCCAAGGCTGCTGGCCTTGAAGAGTTCTTTGTGAACTAAAGTCCCAAGGCTGCTGGCCTTGAAAGAATCTTAGTGATTGGCCTTTCCTTCCTTGGGAATCTCGCTAGTTGAAAGCAGAAGAGTGGATTAGGAGCTTGAGTCTCTAAGCAACTTAAAACCTATCTGTGTGATTTACCTTATGTCAGTTACATTATGTATATTAACTGCTATGTATATTTTAACTACTTACAACCGAACTAACTCTAAGAACAATGTATGTATGATTATGAATATATTAATGAAAGGGATCTTTTACTTATTCTGCTATTCTTGAAACGATTCTTATGTTTGTCATATGCTAAATCATTAGCTATACAAAATAAACCAGAAAAGTTTTTGAAATTTAAAAGGATCTATTCAACCCCCCCCCCCCCCTTCTAGATCTATATTGTGCCTACTGGGAACTAACATGGTCCACTATTATTCAAATAGCGTCTTACCCTTTCTGTGTAGGTTGAAGTCCCACCATAAAATCCATTGTGATATGCTCCCACTTCCATTCTGAAATCTCCTATGACTGTAACAAGCCGCTTGGTCGTTGATGTTCGGCTTTAACTTTTTTTACAAGTTAAGCACCTACTTACATATTCTGTTATCTCTCTCTTCATGTTTGGCCACCAAAACCTCTGTCGAAGGTCTTGATACGTCATAGTACTACCAGGATGAATCGAGTACCTTGAACTATGAGCCTCTTGTAATATTTCTTCCTTTAACTCCGTTTAACTTGGAACCCAAATTCTTCCTTCAAATCTTAATAACCCCTCATTATCAAGACTATACTTTGTCTCTTTTTTATCTGCTAGTCGCTTCTTCATCTTGTCACACTCATCATTTCTGAGGTGTACCTTTTTGACTCTCTCTACAATGGTAGATCGAATCTCCGTTGTAAACAATTTCTGACCCGACTCACTCGGTAACTTTAAATCTAACTCCATTCTAGCCATCTTTGTTATTAACTCAGTTTGATCCGTTAACATAGACAACTTTTCCTGACCCTTCCTACTTAAGGGGTCAGCCACTACATTGACTTTTCCTAGGTGATATAGGATATCACAGTCGTAATCCTTTATCAGCTCCAGCTATCTTCTTTGTCTTATATTTAAGTCTTTTTGTGTGAAGATATATTTTAGACTTTTATGGTCCGTGTATATCTCACATTTTTCACCATATAGGTAATGCCTCCAAATCTTTAAGGCAAATACCACCGCTGCCAGTTTCGGATCATGAGTAGGATAAACTTTCTCATAATCCTTTAATTGTCGTGATGCGTACACAATGACCTTGCCATGCTGCACGAGCACACAACCTAGTACTCTATGCGAAGCATCGCTATAAACTACAAAATTCCCTATATCATCGGGTAAAGATAATACAGGTGCTTCACTCAACCTCTTCTTTAGTTCTTGAAAACCATTTTCTCATTTCTCAGTCCACACGTACTTCAATGTCTTCCTTGTCAAATTTGTCAATGGAGTAGCTGTCTTAGAAAAATCTTGAATAAATCTTCGATAGTATCCCGCTAACCTTAGGA
The DNA here is from genome assembly GCA_020205605.1 of Panax ginseng. Classification (NCBI taxonomy): domain Eukaryota; kingdom Viridiplantae; phylum Streptophyta; class Magnoliopsida; order Apiales; family Araliaceae; genus Panax; species Panax ginseng. Next base: position 59,089,962 of record CM035143.1, on the reverse strand, counting down.
AAATCCGTACCTCTGTCGGTGTTTTTCTGTTGTTCCCAATTAATCACTGCTTCCACCTTTGTTGGGTCTACTGAAATTTCATCTCGGTCAATAACATGTCCTAAAAATTGTACCCTTTCTAGCCAAAATTCACAGTTAGTGAATTTCACATATAACTTCTCATTCCTTAGTGTGTCGTCCAACACTAATCTTAGGTGTTCAGTGTGATCTTCTAGCGTCTTGGAATAAACTAGAATATCATCGATAAACACTACGACGAACTTGTCCAAATATTGTTTGATAACTCTATTCATCATATCTGTGACGCCCCCAAAATAGGTATACATCACCTATTCTGAGTCGCCAAATACATGATACAGAATATAAATACAATCTTTAATATACAACAAGAGAGCTGTGAGTTTAAATACAAATATTGTCTTCTAGACAATATCCACTCTCAGAATAAGTCCTCATTACATTTATTATCACACTATTTAACAGAATAGTGAGGACTACTAATACTATCATCCGGTCCATCACTCGGTTCTCAGGCTCGTCCCAGATTTATATTCTTATTTCTTTGAAGAGAGCAAAGTGAAAGAAAGGGTGAGTTCAACTAGCCCAAAGAAGAAATATATTATGACTAAGATAATGTAGAATAAATTATCATTAGCCTTCAACAGTGTTAAACTGATAAAATATAACAAACATCAAGTTTAAGCTGCGGTGGAACAAGCAATCCATTAGAAGATTCAAGTAGAGAATAAAATCTACTATCTTCTATGATTTAAAAAGTTTTTCATGACTTTTATCATTTGGGACTCGACAATAAATAATCCACATCATCGAATCACCTTACCTTTTCGACCAAGGATATTCTTTAGTATCACGACCACAATTATCCATGCACTACGGGCCAAGAATATTTGTGTATTCATTAATGCTCATGATCATGCCAACAACTATCCATCAATGCACTACGGGCCAATGAGGACTTTTTTCACATCATTTGTAACATTACGGTCATGATTACTTTAGAATAATCCTCGGTCATAATCATACCAAGTCCATCTATGCACTTTCTGGTAGCAGATGACTTTCAACATAATATAAACATGAGGATGATGACAATGATATAAGAATTCAATAAAACAAGTACAAGAATAAATTTATCCATGAACCAAAAACGTCCAAATTGTCAACATGATACTGCTTTGTAGAGTAAAATTCAAGAATGCTCAGAAGAATATTTCCATGAAAAGATACTGGATGAAGCGCAAATATTAAGGATATTCCACTAATTTCATGGAGTATATAAGTCAAAACTTTAACCAACTGAGTATAATAACGAATGGAATAACAAAAGAAATCACCATGCATGCGGTACTTCGCAAAGACAGGTTATTCCAATAGATTAATAAGTAATGGAACCAAGTCGGTGAAATTCACACAAGCGGGATGTTCCATGAGAATAATAAAAAGCGGAAACGAGGTTAAAGGCGTAAATGCCGTGAGCAGGATATTCTAATGTAATAATAATAAAGATGGAACCGGGTTGGCAAGAACGTAAGCATGCAGACGGGATATTCCAATGAATAATAATAAAAGCGGAACCAGTGCCCATGTAAGCGCATAGATAGGATGTTTCAACAAAATAATAAAGACGGAATATTAGAAGAATGTCACCAAGTATAGGGTAGTCCGCGTATACTGGTTATTCCAATGAGAATAATAAAGAATGGAATAACTGAAGTTCTCTTTATGAATACAAAAGAAATAATACTCCTTACGAGTACAACAAATAATATCCCTCTTAGTAAAAAAAGCTGAATATAAAGAGTAGGAAGGGAGCGAATACTTTTCTATAGCTTCTATATAATTTTCTCTCTAGAGAGTTTGGGTGAATTAAGTAAGAAATAATGAAGGAATGAGCTTCTATTTATAGAAAAATAGAATGCATAGTAACTAACTCATGAACAGTCGAGATTGATTTACTTTAATCTAACGGTCCATAATTAAAGCAAAATCTTTTAAATAAAATATAATATATTATATTTATAATCTAATAAAATGAATAACTTTATAAAAGATTTTACTATAAAAAACTTTATATGCAGTATTATGCAAATCATGCATAATAAAATATAATATATTCTAATTATTGTCTAATAAAATAGATAACTTTATAAAAAGTATTATGTTTTTATATAAAAGATTTTACTATTAGCCTAATAAAATGAATAACTTTATAAAAGTATTTTGTTTTATATAAAAAAGCTTTTACATTTTATTACATAATAATACCAATAAAACAAAAGCTGAGTGACTTGTCACATAAGCATCAATAATCAATCTTTGTGTGCTACTATGCAACCACGTGTAATTGCATACTTTTAACATAAGGTGTTTCAACGAGTTAACAGTAAAACTTCCACCGCTTTTTTTCATAAAGTATTTTTGTCGTTTTCTCAATCGACAATAATTACATTGTGGGTTCCACCAATGATTGTGTGCCAGTTATACGAATATTCCCTGTTAAAATGAATATTCCCCACCAATCGAATATTATATAACAACTTGCGTACTTTTGCAAAATTTATAAATATTACCCACAACTATAACATTATATCAAATTTACTCCATAATATTCAAAATGATATTTATAGAAAATTCATCTTTATTTATAAAAGTTGGGGTCTTACAACCTCCCTTCTTATGAAATTTTGCCCTCAAAATTAGGTGCACGCACTGGTATGTCGAAGAGGTAAGGATACCTTGATTTCATTTGATTCGACTCCCAAGTCATTTCCTCAACATCGTGGTTTCTCCACAAAACTTTGACTTGAGGTATAACCTTGGAGCGTAGAATATGTTCCTTCTTATCCAAGATTTGAATAGGAACCTCTTCATACGTCAAATCTTCCGCTATTTCGTCCGGTTCTAACTCAATAATGTGGTTCGGATCTTCCACATATTTACGCAACATGGATATATGAAAAATGTTATGAACACGAGACATACTTGGCGATAAAGCGAGTCTATAGGCCACAGTTCCTACTCAATCGAGGATTAAAAATGGGCCGATGAATCGAGGATTGAGCTTTCCTCTCTTTCCAAATCTCGTAACTCCTTTCCATGGAGCAACACGTAACAACACATGATCTCCTATATCGAATTCCACATCCTTTCGATGAAGATTAGCATAACTCTTTTGTCGATCTTGTGATGTATGTTATCGGATTGTTTAAATCTTTTTCGTAGTCATACGTACCAACTCCGGTCCCAACAATGTTGCTTCACCCACCTCATCACAAAGACATCTTTGAAGCGACACTTTCTTCCATACAACGCTTGAATGGAGCCATGCCAATACTTGCTTGATAAGCATTGTTGTTGTAGGAAAACTCCACCAATGGTAAGAACTTGTCCCTACTTCCCTTGAAATCAAGGAGGACGAGTCTTAATAGATCTTCAAGAGTTTGAATAGTCCTCTCCATTGTCAAGTAAAATGCGAGGATGATATGCTAGAACTAAATCGTAAATCTATGCCCGTAGCTTTTATTAAACTAACCCAAAATCGTGAAGTGAATCTTGGGACTCGATCGGAAACTATGGATCTTTGGCATACCATGCGGTCTTACAATCTAGTTTATGTACATCTGAGCAAGGCGTTCAAGTGTATAAGTTTCTCGTATCGGTAAGAAATGAGCAGACTTGGTCAATCTATCAACAATGACCTAAATCGCATCTATACCTTTAGAAACCTTAGGAAGACCGGTAATGAAATCCATGGTAATGTGCTCCCACTTTCATTCTGGAATTTCAAGTGGTTGCAATGGACCTTTTGGTACTTGATGCTCTGCTTTAACTCGTTGACAAGTTAGACACCTTGAGATAAACAACGCTATCTCTCTCTTCATATTGCTCCACCAAAATGTATGACGAATATCATGATACATTTTGGTACAACAAGATTGGATTACAAACGGTGTGACGCCCCAAAATTCGAACACCCATATCACGAATTCGGTGCATCACGTACAACTACGAATATCTTACTAAATCATTAACAACGGAAATAATAGAATAATTTACATTGATATAATATAAATATTTGCGTCCCAAGGTACCGTAACCATTACTACGACAATTCAGTGATCAACTTAAACATAACTTAATCATTCTTGAATACATTATAACAAGCATAACAATAATAATAATACTTCTAGTCCTAAGGACTAAGTTATTCTGTCGCCTTGCCCTTTCCTTGTCACATCTGAAAGTACCGCTTTTACTCTGCCTTAACTGTAATGTTTTAGGAAGCAAGAATGAGCAATAAATTTGCCCAGCAAGTAATATAGCCAGAAGGACAAGCAGTTATAGCATTTAAATCTTTCAAGGGTATAATAATAATTGGTAGTTCAAGGATATCAAGAAATATCAAGAGTATTCAATAGGTGTGGCTATAGACTGAAGGATATCAACAAAATTTTAGGATTTATTCATTTCGAGGTTCAACATGAATGAGTCTTTGACGATCACTAAGGACTAAGAACTCTTACTAGAATTAGCGATATTACTTTGTAATCCAATATAAGCAGAGTACAACGGTGATCGACCTAAAGTACCCTACGTTATGCATAATATTTAATCATACTTAGGTCAATATATGCGTCGGTTTCCGACAATATATAATTTCCTTCAATGAGGGTTGTTCATCTCAAGTAGATTTCGAGAGTCCGCTTCAAGTCGATTGGTTTGGATAGCTTTTAACACAAAAAATAATAGTCTAGTCGAGAATCAAAGGCTTAGACAAATTTTTATAATGCATTTAAGAATGATAATTCCAATGCTTGCAACAACGTCAAGGTATATAAATGATTTTCGAATAAAAACAGATATTTGCTTGAGACAACAATTCGAAGGTATACAGGGTAAGAAGTAAGGAACTTGCCTCGTTCGTCGATTATGTTACCTTTGACCCCTTGTCACGTATACTGCCTATAATAATATAATATAGCCGTACAAATTAGTGATTGTCAAAAACCGACTCACTTAGCTATAAATCGCATGTCATCCTAGTTTAAGGTACAAATCCCTCATAAAATAAAATACTATATTTTCTTACTTGCTACACATTTATGCCCACAATTAAGAAACTATGCATATAACATTAATTATTAAACTGTTGCTCGAATTAGTTATCTGAACTAATTTTATTAATTTGGAGTTTTAAATGACATTACACATATAAACATCCCATTTTATGGAAACACTCTTCTTAGTGTATTTAAATATTACTCTATTTATCTTCCATGACCATTTTGGAATAACAATTTATTTTTATTATTTATTTATTTTTTATTATTATGATTATATTTTTATTATTTTATTTATCAAGTCCTACGCTTGGACTTGCTGGAGGTACTAAAATATAAAATGTGTTTGATATAAAGTCTTCTAAATCTTCACATTGCCCACATATTACCATCCAAGAATACTTAATAGGAAATACTAAAAGGATCATTAATTCCTTGCATAACAACTCATTTAATAAGAACATGTAGCCACCAAAATTATTGTACAAAACAAGAATAATTTAACATGTAGTAACACTAGCAGTAGAACCTAAAAATGACACTTTTATTGCACATAAGAATTAACACCTAGCCTTAATGGCTTTACATGCAAAAATCTGCTCAAATCATTCCAAAACAAAAGTGAAAGTGGAAAGTATATGTTTCATTATTTGATCAAGTAACTAATGCATTGATTGCTAGAGTTGGAATTTCTCATGCATGGAAACTCATTTTATAAGAACATGTGGCCACCAAAATTCTTGGACATGTACAGCAACTGTTTTTTTTATATACAATTAGCAGCCACAAAGCATCATCTCTATATCACATAATAAAAGGTTACAAGATACACCAAAAAAATCGCCCCACCATCACTACATGCATGCTTGATGTCTCTTTTTTTTTCTACGAAATTATGCATTCATGCAAATTTATTTATTTATTTTGAAACACATGGTAAATATTAATTTAGCATGCACACATCTAATTTAGCATACTAATTTACAAGCAATACAATATATCCACATTACTTCAAAATGAAAAATGTATGCTAGAATTTAAATGGAAGGAATTTCATTCAACAATAAATCTCTATACCTTAGCTTGAAGAAAAAGAAATGGGTTGCCAAGATAAAAGTTACTACTACTACTCCTTGCCACCAGCTACCGAACACACCTCTCTATTTGATTCTTGTGTGTTGTTTTTTTTTTTTGTAAGGGAACACTAGAGCAAGGGGTTGTTATATATATATATACCGAAAAGAAAAGTGTAGACATTAATTAAAGTTGACTTGGCCATCCCCTACTATACTCTATAGCACCCCCAAGGTCTAATACATCTCATCCCACACATGGCAAAGTACTACCAACCACCAACCATGACACACGCCCACTCCCCCTATTTCATAGATACACGGTTCTAGTACATGCTACCAAAAATAAAAAAAAAAAAAATTTCCAAAGTTGCCATGCCATCATGCATTACTTAGAAAATGAGTGGAAAAGAAGAAAAATTTTGATGATCTTAGAATAACATGGGATAAGACTTTACATGGCTTAAAAAAATATATCAATGGGTAGGTAACATTCACGTGGTCATTTGCCATAAAAAGTTAAATGGGTGGAGAATTTTCTTGAGGCTGCTTAGAAATTTACTAAATGGGTAGACAAAATTTTATGCTCTAGAAAATAAAATAACATGGGTAACCAAATGTCACATGGGTGCTTAAGAATTTCTTTGGGTGGAAAATTTTCCATGGCTAGGTTCTATTATTTGGATTATAATCATGTAAATACTTAATTATTATGGCAATGATTAATTTAATTTAATTACCCAAATAATACTAAATTATACACCACCTTAATAATTATTAATAAGTTGGGTTATTTCACATAATTCAAGTTACTCACTTAATTAATAATAATACTAATTTAGTCCATCCAGACAAGCTTCCAAATCATTTTAATGATTTATTGTTACTCTGATATATTTAAATAATTTAATTTAATTGAGTTACTCACCTCATGCCATGTAAGTATTTTAAAAATAAAATCACAGGCTCTATTTATATAAATATTAATATTAAATCATAAAATTTGCGGTTATTACATCCTTCCCCCCTTATAAAAATTCCGTCCTCGGAATTGATACAAGAATTACACAAAAGATGGGGATAGTCTCTCCTCATCCTATCTTCTAATTCCCATGTGGCCTCCTCGACATCGTGGTTTCGCCAAACAACCTTTCTGAGAAGATATAACTTTGTTTCTTAGCGTTTGTTCTTTCTTATCTATTATAAACGAGCAGGAATTTCTTCATATGCGATTCTTCTCTACTTGAATGGGCTCATAGGAAATCACGTGTTTATAGTCGAGACTTGTATGGACGTGAAATGCGAAATGTGAAACACGTTGTGGATGTGTTGTTAAATTGGTGTAAAAGCAAACCTTGTATGCCACTTAGCCCACTCGCTTCAATATCTCGAATGGTCCTATGAACCTCGGACTCAATTTTCCTTTCTTTTAGAATCGATCTTTCCCTTCCAAGGAGATACCTTCAAAAACACAAAACTACTGAGCTTCAAAGTCTCGGTTACGGCGATGCAAATCGGCATACTTCTTTGGCGATCTTGAGCTACTACCAATCGCCCCCTTATTATTGTTACCACGTCGACCATTTCTTTGGACTAATTACGGTCCCAACAATAAATCGTTCTCGACTTCATCCCAACATAATGGTGTTACGCATTTTTCCCGTAAAAGAGCTTCATATGGCGGCATCTAGATACTCGCATGATAGCTATTATTGTAAGCGAACTCTACTAATGGTAAATGGTCATCCCAATTTCCCTTGAAGTCCATCACGCAAGCTCTCAGCATGTCCTCTAACGTTTGTATGGTCCGTTCACTCTGCCCGTCGGTTTGAGGGTGATAAGAAGTACTTAATCTCAATTGAGTTCCCATTCGTTCCTGCAAACTTTTCCAGAATTTTGACGTGAAACGCGGATCTCGATCGGAGACAATCGACACCGGCACTCCATGTCGCGTCGATTTCCTTTACATACAAATTTGCTAAGCTGGTTCAAATTGAATCGAATCTTGATGGGTAGAAAGTGAAATTTGTCTTTGTTAGTCGGTCTACAATAACCCAAATGGCATCATAACCCTACGTATGTAGGAAGTCCAACCACGAAGTCCATCGTAATGTGCTCCCATTTCCATTACGGTATTTCCGGTGGTTGAAGTAGTCCACTTGGCCTCTGGTGTTACGCTTTGACTCTTTGACAAGTAAGACATCTGCTAACACACTCTGCAACCTCTCTTTTCAAATTAGGCCACCAAAAATGGTGTCGAAGATCCGGTACATTTTGTGCCTCTGGATGAAACAGAATACGGTGTATTGTGTGCTTCGTGTAGGATTTCCTCTCTCAATTCGATTACAGCTGGCACCCATACTCGACCCTCAAACCTCAATATACCGTCCTTATCTACTTTGAACCTTTCTTCTTTATCTTCTACTATTTTCTTCTTTATCTTCTCACATTCTTCATCTTTCTCTTGTGCTTCCTTTATTCTATCTAATAACGTCGGGTGAGCTCTCATCATGAGTAATTTTCCTTTCGCTTCTTTTGGTTCCTCCACCTCTAATTCCAACTTTTCCATTTCTCTTATTAATTCCTCTTGAGTTGTCAATTTGAATAACTTCTCCCTTCCATTTCTACTCAAAGCGTCGGCTACAATGTTTGCTTTTCAAAGGGTGATAAAGAATTTCATAGTCGTAATCCTTGATTAGTTCAACCATCTTCTTTTCGCATGTTCAACTCCTTTTTTATGTGAAGATATATTTGGACTCTTGTGATCGTATATATCTCACATTTTTCTCCACACAAATAGTGCCTCCAAATCTTCAATGCAAGGACTCTGGCCGCTAACTCCAAATCATGGGTAGGGTATCATTTTTGAAATCTTTCAAGCTGTCGTGAGGCATATGCAATGACCTTGCCATGTTGCATTAGCACACAACCAAGTCCTCTATGCGATGCATCACTATACACCACAAATCCTCCGTATAAATCTGGTAATGATAATACAGCGCCTCACTCAACCTCCTCTTCAATTCTTTGAAACTCTCCTCGCATTTCTCGTCCACACGAACTTCTCTGTCTTCCTTGTTAGATTGGTCGGTGGGGTTTGCTATCTTAGAAAAATCTTGGATAAATCTTGATAGTACCCGCTAAACCTAAGAAACTCTAACCACATTGGCGTCTTGTTGTTCCCGATTCTTACCGCTTCCACCTTTGCAGGATCCACGGAAATTCCATTTTGATCTATCACGTGTCCTAGAAATTGAACCCTTTCCATCCAAAATTCACATTTTGAAAATTTTGCGTACATCTTCTCCCTTCTCAATGCTTCCAATACCATCTTCAGGTGTTCGGCGTGCTCTTCCTTCGTCTTTGAATAAATCAAAATGTCATCGATAAATACTACTACGAACTTATCTAAGTATGGCTTGAAAACCCGGTTCATCAAGTCCATGAATCTTCTTAGGAGCATTGGTTAACCGAAATGACATCACTAGAAATTCGTAATGTAAAGTAGCGAGTTCAAAAGCTTGTAGTCTTTGGTATGTCCTCCTCTCTCACTTTCAATTGATGATAACCTGTTCGTAAATCTATCTTGGAAAAACACTTCGCTCCCTTCAGTTGATCGAAAAGGTCGTTTATCCTTGGCAATGGATATCTATTCTTAATTGTCACTCGGTTCAATTCAGATAATCGTCTGAGCCTCATCGATCCATCCTTTTTCTTCGAAGCAACAACTTTGGTGCTCCCCAAGGAGACACACTTGGTAGAATGTAACCCTTATCTAGTAACTCTTGCAATTGAATCATCAATTCCTTCATTTCTCTGGGCGCCCATACGATATAGGGCTTTTGAAATTAGTGCGGTCCCCGGTGCTAAGTCTATTATGAATTCAATTTCTCATGTCGGCGGAAGGCGAGCGATTCGTCTGAAACACATCTTGGAATTCTCTTACCTTTGGTATATCTTTCATTTCTATTCCCTTTTCTTTGAGTGTCCACTATATAGGCTAAATAACCTACACATCCTTTCTTTAACAATTTCTTAGCATACATCATCGTCGTAAGGCAACACGATTTCTTGAGCGATGAGCTCTTAGTAAAACACTACCTTAGGCCGATTTGAGGTGCGAAGGTTCCACTCTTCTCTACGACAATCGATTATTGCGGCGTGGTGGATAACCAATCCATTCTAATATCACATCAAACTCTCCCGGTTTAATGGAATTAAGTCTACGTTTAGTTCGTGACCTCTAATGTTTGCTATGATTTGATTAAACAAACTCTATGGGAATTACTTCCTTATTCATAATCTCTACATTCAATGAGTTTTTAAATGTTCGGGAGGTATGTTTAGTCGATTAGAAAATTCTTGAGACACAAAGGAATAAGTAGCACCGAATCAAATAATACACATAGGCATTTATATTATTGATTGGGAGAATACGACACCACGTCCCTTGCGATCCACTGCGTCTTGGACCGATCGTGTTAAAGGTTGAGGCGATCGATTCGGTTGGATTGCGTTGGTCATAGATCATCGACTTCTTTGCCCCCCCTCCTGATGGGCGCTTCCTCCGTTGCTCCCTTTCTTTGGGCAATCCTTGATTTGATGCTCGGTTGAGCCACACGAAACATCCCTTGATCTTTTTTCGGTTTTGGGCGGTTGGGTGAAATGTGCCCTTCTTGGCATGATTGTAGCGAGACGTTGCGCCCCTTCCGACATTCCCTTGATGGTTTTTCCGCATTTTGAGCAAGCTTCACTTCTTTTCTTAAACCCTCCTTGATAACTTCACGGTTGGTTGATGTTTTGGTGGTTGGTTGGTGTTGTTGTTGTTGTGGTTATCCCATTTCCTCTTTCCCGGATAACTTCCACCTTGCTACTCTCCTCCACGAGTCTCTCCCCGACATTCTTGTTCTTCTTTTCTTTGTTGTATTGGCTCAATGCCTCGCTACCTCCCTCGGCAATTATCGCCTTCTCCAATAATGTGGCGAGCGAGTCGATTTGAAGGACCAGACACCTTGTTGAACAACCAAGGTTTTAGTCCAAGTTTGAGCGTCGAGATTTCCTTTCTTGATGTCTACTTGATGTGTTGCGATAAATGCGAGTTCGTTGAACTTGGCAGCATATTGTGCCTTGTCATCTCTCCCTTGTTTTAGTTCTAGAAACTTTACCTCCATCATATTCTTCATGCTCTTGGAAGTAATTCTCGAAGAACAAAGTCTTAAACCTTTCGAGGTTATAGTCCCTTCTCCGCCCTCTGTTGATTTGCTTCCCACGATAATTTGCTTCACCCCTCATCATATATGTAGCGAACACGGTTTTTACGGTCTTCACCCACACGAGCAATGGCGAAGGCTTTCTCCATTTCCTTGATCACGTTTTGCTTACGATAGGGGTCGGTAGTACCCATGAATTAGGAGGTCTACACTCTTAAAGTCCTTGAAGTTTTGCGGCCAAGGAGCTACTTGGGGAAACGGGTGGTACTTGTTCATTTCTTCCCTAAGAGCCTCCCTAACAAATCTACAAGCCTACGAATGGGATCTACTTGTCCTCTCTCATCATTAACCGACTCTTAGGTGTGAGTTAATCTACGTCTGGTGGCATTTTTACGCATCACAAAACTTCCATTTTATTATCTAATTATATTACTTAAACAATTCTCCATAAAAGGAATAAGATTTCAGAATACATTTCAGAATAAGATCATTTATATTCATATGCCAAATTGTTACATTACATGTTTATCTCTAGCATACTTCTATAAATGACACAGCTTATCCCCTAATATCACAAAAGATGGGGACAACCATTAACATACTACCCCTCTAATATAACTCAAAAGTTTGGGGCTTACAACTATCTCACATTCTACATAAAAGTGAAATTACAACAACGGATAATACACCACATAACGAACTCTGACTAATACTTTTAACGCCTAGACTTAATCCATCATCCCGCGCTCCACAGCGCTCTGGTACTCCCTCTGAGTAATGTGCACCACCAAATCTCGGCTTATGGTGTGTGAGTGCATCCTGCTCTGTCGGGTAGTGATTTACCCCATCAATTAGTCTCCCCCCATGGTGCGTGCGCCTTTGCATAGCCCATCTATTCATCTTCCTCCTTTTGCACCTCACTTCATATTCTAGATCGTTAGCCCTATCATTGGCCCCTCCCACTTCTCTTGAAATGGATCCTATCCAATACCTCTATCTCTAACTGAGTACGGATAGCTTCCTTCTCTGTCCTCTCACTCAACTCCCTCTGCTCCATTTCTTCCAATTTCCCTGCCAATTCCACATTCCTAGCCACCTCTTTGTGAAACAGAGCCCCCATCTGGATCCCTGCCTCCTTACGGTGAGCAATCTCCACCTCCATCTCTTGCATCACTAACTTTCTCTGATGGTCTTCGTCCCTCAGCTTTTGGAACTCGGACTCCCTGTCCCTAGCCTCAGCCTCTAACTCCTCAACTATGCACCCTAACTCTAAAATCTGCTCCTCATACTCCCCCAACATCCTATCCTCAAAGTAGCCTCGTCGGAGTCCCCCATGGGCTCGTCCACCATATGCTCCTCCATAGGCTCCTCCTCTGGATCAGACTCCTCGGGTATTGGCTCCATCTCCTCTTCCTCATCCTCATCATCATCGATAGGGACTACAGTTGATATAGGCTCCGCTATCAATGGTGTCTCATATACCACGTGTATGTCACGCGGCTCCTCTTCTACTACTCGGCTAGGTCCTCCCATGTCAGTCATCCTACAATCACCAACACAAGACAAAACAAGCAACACTCCATTAGAATGTTAAATAACATAAGTTCATTGTATAGAATGAAATTATATTCTATAACATGCTAAGTCTCTCTCTACGAAAACTCTATATCAGTTTCATCCCTTTCTATCTTCTAAGTTCTCCTAAGTTATAATCTAAGGGCTCTCGCTCCTAAGGTTTATAACTATAGCTTTGATACCAACCTGTGACGCCCCAAAATTCGAACACCCATATCACGAATTTGGTGCATCACGTACAACTACGAATATCTTACTAAATCATTAACAACGGAAATAATAGAATAATTTACATTGATATAATATAAATATTTGCGTCCCAAGTACCAGTAACCATTACTACGACAATTCGTTGATCAACTTAAACATAACTTAATCATTCTTGAATACATTATAACAAGCATAACAATAATAATAATACTTCTAGTCTTGAGGACTAAGTTATTACAATGCCTTGCCCTTTCCCTTGTCATCTGTCTGAAATGTAGCCTTGCTCTGCCTTAACTGTAATGTTTTAGGAAGCAAGAATGAGCAACAAATTTGCCCAGCAAGTAATATAGCCAGAAGGACAAGCAGTTATAGCATTTAAATCTTTCAAGGGTATAATAATAATTGGTAGTTCAAGGATATCAAGAAATATCAAGAGTATTCAATAGGTGTGGCTATAGACTGAAGGATATCAACAAAATTTCAAGATTTATTCATTTCGAGGTTCAACATGAATGAGTCTTGGCGATCACTAAGGACTAAGAACTCTTACTAGAATTAGTATTATTACTGCTGTAATCAATATAAGCGAAAGTACAACGGTGATCGACTCAAAAAGTACCCTCGTTATGCATAATATTTAATCATACTTGTGTGAGCACGCGTCGGTTTCAAGCATATATAATTTCCCCTTGATGAGGGTTGTTCATCTCGATAGATTTACGAGTCGCACCAAGTCGATTGGTTTGGATAGCTTTTAACACAAAATAATAGTCTAGTCGAATCAAAGGCTTAGACAAATTTTTATAATGCATTTAAGGATGATAAGTCCAATGCTTACAACAACGTCAAGGTATATAAATGATTTCGAATAAAAGCAGGATATTTGCTTGAGACAACAATTGAAGGTATCTGAGGGTAAGAAGTAAGGAACTTGCCTCGTTAAATCGATTATGTTACCTTTGACCCCTTATCACGTATCTTGCCTATAATAATATAATATAGCCGTACAAATTAGTGATTGTTGGCAGACTCACTTAGCTATAAATCGCATGTCATCCTAGTTTAAGGTACAATTCCCTCATAAAATAAAATACTACATTTTCTTACTTGCTACACATTTATGCCTTAAGAAACTATGCATATAACATTAATTATTAAACTGTTGCTCGAATTAGTTATCTGAACTAATTTTATTAATTTGGAGTTTTAAATGACATTACACATATAAACATCCCATTTTATGGAAACACTCTTCATAGTGTATTTAAATATTACTCTATTTATCTTCCATGACCATTTTGGACTAACAATTTATTTTTATTATTTTATTATTATTATTATTATGATTATATTTTTATTATTTTATTTATCAAGTCCTACGCTTGGTCTTGCTGGAGGTACTACAATATAAAATTTGTTTGATATAAAGTCTTCTAAATCTTCACATTGCCCACATATTACCATCCAAGAATACTTAATAGGAAATGCTAAAAGGATCATTAATTCCTTGTATAACAACTCATTTAATAAGAACATGTAGCCACCAAAATTATTGTACAAAACAAGAATAATTTAACATGTAGTAACACTAGCAGCCGAACTTAAACAAAACTTTTTTTGCACATAAGAATTAACACCTAGCCTTAATGGCTTTACATGCAAAAATCTGCTCAAATCATTCCAAAACAAAAGTGAAAGTGGAAAGTATATGTTTCATTATTTGATCAAGTAACTAATGCATTGATTGCTAGAGTTGGAATTTCTCATGCAAAGCAACTCATTTTATAAAACACGTGGTACAAAATTCTTGAACATGTACAAAGAATTTTTTTTTTTATATACAATTAGCAGCCACAAAGCATCATCTCTATATCACATAATAAAAGGTTACAAGATACACCAAAACAATCGCCCCGCCATCACTACATGCATGTTTGATGTCTCTCTTTTTTTTCTACGAAATTATGCATTCATGCAAATTTATTTATTTATTTTGAAACACATGGTAAATATTAATTTAGCATGCACACATCTAATTTAACATACTAATTTACAAGCAATACAATATATCCACATTACTTCAAATGAAAAATGTATGCTAGAATTTAAATGGAAGGAATTTCATTCAATAATAAATCTCTATACCTTAGCTTGAAGAAAAAGAAATGGGTTGCCAAGATAAAAGTTACTACCACTACGCCTTGCCACCAGCTGCCGAACACACCTCTCTATTTGATTCTTGTGTGTTTTTTTTTTGTAAGGGAACACTAGAGCAAGGGGTTGTTATATATATATACCAAAAAGAAAAAGTGTAGACATTAATTAAAGTTATCTTGGCCATCCCCTACTATACTCTATAGCACCCCTAAGGTCTAATACATCCCATCCCACACATGGCAAAGTACTACCAACCACCAACCATGACACACACCCACTCCCCCTATTTCATAGATACAAGGTTCTAGTACATGCTTGCCAAAGAAAAAAAAAAAAATTCCCAAAATTTTGCCATCATACATTTACTTAGAAAATGAGTGGAAAAGAAGAAAAATTTTGATGTTCTTAGAATAACATGGGATAAGACTTTACATGGCTTAAAAAAAAATATATCAATGGGTAGGTAACATTCACGTGGGCGCCAAAAAAAGTTAAATGGGTGGAGAATTTTCTTGAGGCTTTAGAAATTTACTAAATGGGTAGACAAAATTTTATAGCTCTAGAAAATAAAATAACATGGGTAACAAATGTCACATGGTACTTAGAATTTCTTTGGGTGGAAAATTTTCCATGGCTAGGTTCTATTATTTGGATTATAATCATGTAAATACTTAATTATTATGGCAATGATTAATTTAATTTAATTACCCAAATAATACTAAATTATACACCACCTTAATAATTATTAATAAGTTGGGTTATTTCACATAATTCAAGTTACTCACTTAATTAATAATAATACTAATTTAGTCCATACTCAAATCATTTTAATGATTTATTGTTACTCGATATATTTAAATAATTTAATTTAATTGAGTTACTCACCTCATGCCGTAAGTATTTAAAAATAAAATCACGGGCTCTATTTATATAAATATTAATATTAAATCATAAAATTTATTACAATTGTGTTACGTCTCCATCGATATGATTTTTAACTTTAAATTAGGGTCGTTAGGAACACAAAATTGGAGTTAACTTCAAGTATTCCTTCTTAAATCGATTCTTGCTTAAGCATAGCATCTTCACTTTCTTTCCTCATACACAGATTCCGGATCTTTAAAAACTTTATCAAGTAAAATCGGTTCTACTCGTATATTCTCCATCATCACATGGGTATAGTCTTTAAATCCATCCTTTGCAAGTCACACAAAATGGGTCTTTGCGTTGACAAATCGCATTACTTGCATATGATCTTCTACTTAATTTACCACGTTCGCTTTTCGAGGATGGTATTGGATGGTATGATCATAATCTTTCAATGAGTTCAAGCCAGCGTCGTTGTCGCATTTGAGTTCCTTTGAGTGAAGAAATATTTGAGGCTTTTATGATCGTAAAGATCTCCACTTTCTCCCCATACAAGTAATGCCTCCAAATCTTTAGTGCGAAGATAATATTTTATAACTCTAGATCATGAGTAGGATAATTCCTCTCATATTCTTTGAGTTGTCTTGAGTCATAGGCTATGACTTTTCCATGTTACATGAGAACACATCCCAACCCTTTGCAGAAGCATCACTTTGTAGATGATAAATCCTCCGAGTTAGATGGGATTGTCGAGCAGTCTTTGAAATGAGTCTCCTCTTGAGTTCTTGAAAACTCTTCTCACATTCTTCGCTCAGCAAGAACTTTGTATCTTTTCGAGTCATTTGAGTTAATGGAGTAGCGATTCGAGAAAATCCTTCCACGAATCTCCGATAATAACCAGCCAAACCGAGAAAGCTACGTACTTCGGTCACTAATTTAGGTTGCTCCCAGCTTTGAATAGCTTCAATCTTTGTTGGGTCAATAGATATTCCATGACTTGATACCATGTGCCCAAGGAATGCTACTTCCTCAAGCCAAAATTCGCATTTCTTCAACTTGGCATAAAGCTTATATTCACGAAGCTTTTGGAGTGTCATCCTCAAGTGTTGTTCATGATCTTCACGGCTTTTGGAATAAATAAGGATGTCATCAATAAAGACGACCACAAAGTTATCCAAATATTCCTTGAATACTCGGTTCATCATATCCATGAAGGACGCAGGAGCATTAGTCAATCCAAAGGACATGACTAGGAATTCATAATGCCCGTCTAGGAGTTAAAGCCGTCTTTGGAATGTCATCGGTTCTAATCTTTAATTGGTGATATCGAGCGAAGATCAATCTTTGAAAAGAATTTGGCTCCTTGCAATTTGGTCAAACAGGTCATCAATATGTGGCAATGGGTACCTATTTTTGATGGTGACATGATTCGACTCCCGATAATCAATACAAAGTCGCATACTCCCATCTTTCTTTTTCACGAATAGAACAGGAGCACCCCAAGGAGAAGTACTAGGACGAATAAATCCAATTTCTAACAATTCCTGCAGTTGGCCAGGAAGTTCTTCAGGGAATACGTCAGGGAATTTATTAACAATAGAAATATCATTCAAAACTGACGTATTTTTGTTTAGATCCGTGACATGAGCTACGAAAGCTTGACATCTGTTTTTCAATAAATGAATAGCTTTATGGCTTGAGATGACCGTGATTGATTTTAATGGTTTGGTCGCTTGAATTCGCATAATAGGTTGATTAGGAATATGAAAGCTAGCAACCTTACAAAAACAATCAATTTTTGCATGATAAGTAGTTAACCAATCAATCCCTAGAATCACGTTAAATGCAAGTATTTTCAATGAAATAAGATCGACGGGTAATATGAGGGTACCGATTTGAACCAAACAAGACTTATAAACAGTGGATGTAATGAAGGTTTCTCCCAACGGAGTTTCTACAGATAAGTCAAAATCTAATTTCTCCGGAGTTAAATTTAATCGTTGAGCGCAGGTAAGAGAAATAAAAGAATGGGTAGAACCGGTATCAAATAAAGTATAGACTTTGCTAGAGTTTATGATAAGCTTACCCGTGATGACCTCATTCGGGTTCCTTGCTTTCTGGGAGGTCACAACAAACGCTCTTCCTTACACTACCGGCTTTGACTTTTCTGGTACGGCCTTTGGTGCCTCCATCCTAGCTGAACTTGTCTTCGGTGAACAACAAAATCGGGCTAAGTGACCTTCTCTTCCACAATTATAACATGCTTTAGATGGCATCGCGTAGTTTGGACTGATGTGTCCCTCCCCTCCGCATTTGAAGCATATGATAGGTGGTCGTTCTCCTTCCTTAACAACGGGTCTTTGGTCTTTGGCGTCTTTCCATCATTGTTGAATCTCCTCTTCTTGAAATGTCCATTCTTATTGTTTTGGCCCTGATTACCACCGAACTGGTTACCATTTTTGGCATGTTGATTCCCTCCACGCTTGTTGTCACCGCTTCGATGACTGCTCTCGCTGGTATTATCATTTTGTTGGCTACTCTCTTTTAGTTGCATTAACTCGTTGTCGCGCTCCACTAACTGAGCCCTATTTACAACATCTGAATACAAACACAATTTATGAGAAATAAGATGTTGACATATCTCCGGCTTCAAACCTCTTAAAAACATCCATGTCATTCTCTCTTCAGTATCTACCAAGTGGGACGTAAACCGGGACAACTCGGCAAACTTTGCTTCGTACTGCGATACGGTCATATTATTTTGTTCCAACTTGATGAACTCTACCTCCTTCATGTGACGAATACTTTCGGGAAAGTACTTGTCGTTGAATAGTTCTTGGAACTTCTCCCAAGACATTTTCAGTGCGGCAGGTTGAGTACGCTTTACCGATTCCCACCGATGAATCGCCTCTCCTCGCAACATAAAAAGGCGCAAAGGAACCTTTTGCTCCTCGAGCATCCCAAGACATCAAATATCTTGGTGATCTGCTTTATCCATGCTTCCGCCTTAAGTGGTTTTTTGGCTCTCAATAAACTCCGGTGGTCCCAGCTCCTTGAACTGTTTAGCGATGATTGGTCAGAGAGTTTCCAGTGTTTCCACCTGCATTTTGGATAGGAGCCGCTCTCGTCTGTTGTTGCATTAATTGTATAAAGCCTCGGAACATTCCATCATTCATCATTTGGTCAGTGTTGTTGTTTGCATGAGGATTGTCGCCTTCACGATGCACATTATCACGATTATTGATATGTGGTATATCAGCGAGTGCTTTGTGCTCCATTGCTATTCTCAACATTCTCGGATGTCATTTTTTGAATCTTGCCACAAAACAAAATGTTAATTGACATGTAACATATTATCCCTATATTCTGACCGACCAATTAAATACCAAAAAAACTTAGGTAGCTCATACTAGGGAAGGAATTCCCCGTCTCTCCCCTCCTAGTTCTAGTCTCACATCTTAGCCAGGGATCATATCCCTAAGCTTTGATACCAACTATGACGCCCCCAAAATAGGTATACATCACCTATTCTGAGTCGCCAAATACATGGTACAGAATACAAATACAATCTGTAATATACAACAAGAGATCTGTGAGTTTAAATACAAATATTGTCATCTAGACAATATCCACTCTCAGAATAAGTCCTCATTACATTTATTGTCACACTATTTAACAAAATAGTGAGGACTACTAATAATATCATCTGGTCCATCACTCCGTTCCCCGACTCGTCCCAGCTATATTCTAATTTCCTGAAGAGAACAGTGAAAGAAAGGGTGAGCTCAACTAGCCCAGTAAGAAATATTATGACTAAGATAATGCAGAATAAATTATCATTAGCCATCAACGATGTTAAAGCGATAAAATATAACAAACATCAAGTTTAAGCTGCGCAATGAACAAGCAATCCATTAGAAGATTCAAGTAGAGAATAAAATCTACTATCTTCTATGATTTAAAAGGTTTTTCATGACTTTTATCGTTGGGACTCAGCTTAATAAATAATCCACATCATCGAATCACCCCTGCACTATGGCTAAGGATATTCTTTAGTATCACGACCACAATTATCCATGCACTACGGGCCAAGAATATTTGTGTATTCATTAATGCTCATGATCATGCCAACAACTATCCATCAATGCACTACGGGCCAATGAGGACTTTTTTCGCATCATTTGTAACATTACGATCATGATTACACCGAATAATCCCTGGTCATAATCGTACCAAGTCCATCTATGCACTACAGGCCGCAGATGACTTTCAACATAATATAAACATGAGGATTATGACAATGATATAAGAATTCAATAAAACAAGTTCAAGAATTAATTTATCCATGAACCAAAAACGTCCAAATTGTCAACATTATACTGCTTTGTAGAGTAAAATTCAAGAATGCTCAGAAGAATATTTCCATGAAAAGATACTGGATGAAGCGCAAATATTAAGGATATTCCACTAATTTCATGGAGTATAGAAGTCAAAACTTTAACCGACTGAGTATAATAACGAATGGAATAACAAAAGAAATCACCATTCATGCGTATTGCCGCGCCAGACAGAGTTATTCAACAGATTAATAAAATGTGAAAACCGGTCAAGCAAAATTACTTGCAAGCGGGATGTTCCAGCAGAATAATAATAAAGGCGGAACGAGTCCGGCGAGAACGCCTTATGAACAAGATATTCCAACAGAATAATAATAAAGATGGAATCAGGTCCGGCATAAATGTACAAACAGGATATTCCAACAGAATAATAATAAAGACGGAACCAGGTCCGGCGTAAATGCCTGAACGAGGATATTCCAATGAATAATAATAAAGAGCGGAACCGGTGCATGCGTAAGCCTTGCATACGAGGATGTTCCAACAAAATAATAAAGATGGAATATTATAAGAATGTCACCAAGTATAGGGTAGTCCGCGTATACTGGTTATTCCAACAGAATAATAAAGAATGGAATAACAAAAGTTCTCTTTATGAATACAAAAGAAATAATACTCCTTACGAGTACAATAAATAATATCCCTTACCGTAAAAGAAACTGAATATAAGAGTAGGGAAGGAGCAGAATACTTTTCTATAGCTTCTCTATAATTTCTCTCTCTAGAGTTTCAGTGAATTCGTAAGAAATAATGAAGGAATGAGCTTCTATTTATAGAAAAATAGAATGCATAGTAACTAACTCATGAGCAATTAGAGATTGATTTACTTTAATCTAACGGTCCATATTTAAAGCAAAATCTTTTAAATAAAATATAATATATTCTATTTATAATCTAATAAAGCGAATAACTTTATAAAAGATTTTACTATGCATGCACTTATGCAAACACTATGCATAATAAAATATAATATATTCTAATTATTATACAATAAAGCAGATAACTTTATAAAAGTATTACATTTTATATAAAAAACTTTACATTTTATTACATAATAATACCAATAAAACAAAACCGAGTGACTTATCACATAAGCATCAATAATCAATGGTGTATTGCTACTATGCAACCACGCGTATTCTTTATTTTTTAACAAGGGTGTTTCAATAGTTAACAGTAAAACTTCCGCCGTTATTTTCATAAAAAAATATTTTTATCGTTTTCTCAATCAAACAATAATTCCGTTAATAGGGCCCACCAATGATTGTCTTGGTTATACGAATATTCCTGTTAAAAGCGAATATTCCCCCACCAATCGAATATTATATAACAACTTGCGTACTTTGAAAAATTTATAAATATTACCCACAACTATAACATTATATCAAATTTACTCCATAATATTCAAAAATGATATTTATAGAAAATTCATCTTTATTTATAAATGTTGGGGTCTTACAATATCCATAAATGCAGCAGGTGCATTCATCAACCCAAATGACATTGCCAAAGACTCGTAATGGCTGTAACGAGTCCTGAATGCCGTCTTAGGTACATCCCCCTTTCTAACTTTTAACTGATGATACCCCGTTTGCAAATCTATCTTAGAAAAATACTTTGCCCCTCTCAATTGATCAAGAGATCATCGATCCTGGGCAATGGGTATTTATTCTTTATCGTTAATTTGTTCAACTCTCGGTAGTCGATACAAAGTCTCAACGATCTGTCCTTCTTCTTCACAAACATTACCGGTGCTCCCCACGGCGAAACACTCGGTTGGATGTATTTTCTATCCAACAACTCTTGTAGTTGAACCATCAACTCCTTCATTTCTACTGGTGACATACGATATGGTGTCCTTGAAACTGGTGCCGCTCTTGGCACAATATCTATTATAAATTCGCCGCAAGGCACATTTCCAAGTGACACTGATGTCAACCCGAAACGGGATGTCAAGGAACAATGCAAAGCAGTTACACTTCAGAGTGGGAGAACTATAAATACAAATGGTGGAGAGAGTCCTATAGTGCAAGAAGAAGTGACTATAGAGGAACCTATTGTGGAACAGAGTGATGATAAGTCTGGGGGTGAGGTAAATGCTCAAGATAACCCTTCAACACCAACCCCTATAGTGAACACTGCTAGTCCTCCTATCCCACAGTTGTCATTCCCCCAGCGTCTATATAAACAAAAGCTTGATAAGCAGTTTTCTAAGTTCTTAGAAGTGTTTAAGAAGCTTCACATAAACATCCCATTTACAGAGGCGTTGGAGCAAATGCTGAGTTATGTCAAATTCATGAAAGACATGTTGTCAAAGAAGAGGAAAATGGGGGATTATGAAACAGTGGCTCTGATAGAGGAATGCAGTGCCATTCTACAGAACAAGCTTCAGCCGAAACTAAAAGATCCTGGAAGTTTCATGATTCCATGCAGTATCGGGGACCAATTCATTTGGGGGCGAGTATAAATTTGATGCCTCTGTCAATATATAAGAAGATGGGACTAAATAAAGCCAAACCCACAAGTGTTACCTTGCAATTGGCAGATAGATCTTTCACTTACCCGAAGGGGATAGTAGAGGATGTGTTTATCAAGGTGGACAAGTTCATCTTCCCAATGGACATTATTAGTCTGGACTTTGATGAAGACATGGAGGTCCCGATAATACTGGGAGGACCCTTATTGATGTACAAAAAGGGGGCTGACTAGGAGGGTACAAGATCAGGAAGTAACCTTTAATGTGTTCAGGTTCATGAAATATACGAACACCCTTGAAGACTGCTTTCAGATTAAAGTGATCGATAATATAGTTAGAGAAGTATTCTCAGAAACATGCATGACAGACCCTTTAGAAGCTACACTGACAAGTACCAGCACTATAGAAGAGGCCACCCATATTGAATGTGCTAACTGTCTGGATGCACCCCAGAGATCTAAATAATTCTGAAGACAATTTAAGTCTCTGAATGATCAAGAAGCATCCATATAAAAGGTCTAGCCATCGATCACAGAACCTCCTGTCCTCGATTTAAAGCCCTTGCCCAATCATCTAGGGTATGCATACTTAGGGAAACCATCCACTTTGTCAGTTATAATTTCTGCATCTTTAAATGAATGTCAGGAAGAGAAGCTTCTGCTAGTGCTTAAACAGTATAAAATGGCCATGGGGTGATCGATTGCAGACATTAAAGGGATCATCCCATCTCAATGCATGCACAAAATCTTACTAGAAGAAGGGTCTAAGCCGTCCATTGAACATCAGAGGCAGTTGAACCCCATAATGAAAGATGTGGTTAGGAAGGAGATTATTAAATTGCTAGATATGGGCATTATCTACCCTATCTCAGATAGTCCTTGGGTCAGTCCCATTAAGTGCGTGCCAGAAAAGGGTGGCATGATGGTAGTAGCAAATAAGAATAATGAGCTAATTCCAACCAAAATGGTGACTGGCTGGAGGGTATGTATGGACTACAGAAAGTTGAACAAGTCCACCTGTAAGGATCATTTCCCTCTACCATTCATTGATCAAGTGCTCGATAGACTTACTGGGCATGACTTTTATTGTCTACTTGATGGTTATTCTAGATATAATCAATTTTCTATTGCTCCCGAAGATCAGGAGAAAATAACCTTCACATGCCCTTATGGGACCTTTGCCTTTCGGAAAATGTCCTTTGGGATGTGTAACGCTCCAGCAACATTCCAACGTTGCATGATGTCCATCTTCCATGGTTGAAAAGACACTCGAGGTCTTCATGGATGATTTTTCTGTATTCAGGAGCTCATTTGATAACTATCTGGTGAATTTGATTGTCGTTCTCCACAGATGTGTTGAGACAAATCTTGTATTAAATTGGGAGAAATGCCACTTCATGGTTAATGAGGGCATTATTCTGGGCCATAGAGTATCTGATGGCGGTATTGAGGTAGAAAAGGCTAAAATTGATGTCATCAATAGTCTACCACCGCCTACATCAGTGATGAGAGATGTAAAGCCCCCAAACTTGGGTACTTGAAACCCGAACTCGGTGCTTCACGATACCATTTCTATGAGCGAAATAATACTAATAATAACAACAATAATATAATATCAAACATAATTTGCATTTATCAGAGTCTAAGCCCAAGTACGCAACCTTTATCATAATTCCTTACATGATATATAATACATATCATTGTCTTAATACAGTTTTACTATTACAAAAGATACCATTAAACATATTCTGTTTGCTTTCCTTTTCACTTGTTCTTGTCCGAACCTTCGGGTTGATCATGCCTAGCTGAAAACATTTAAATTTAAAGCAAGAATGAGCATTTGGGTGCCCAGCAAGTAATAACAATTATAAATATAATTAGCTGAAAGAATTAAATGTTTTCTTTATACATCACTTCTACAACGATTCAATAGTTGTGAAGTAAACTGATCCGATAATAATAACATAACAACTCTATATCAAATTTTTGAAAATACGTATTGACTATAAATAGGGTTAAGGTGACATAATATGAACATTGGTTTAAATTTTCAATAAGCTTTAGCAGAACTTCATCCGCAAACCGTCATAATTTACGGGCGCGAGGGTGATCATCCCAATGTGCCCTGTATTGATCAATACAACGTGCAAGAACGATATTATCGTTCACTCTATCCGCCTTGGGCGCATAAAAGTTTTCCCTTGTTCGGGGTGTTCATACTTAGTCGGGAATCCGAACCAAAACAATATGATTGGATACAACAAGGTTTTATCATATTCAACGATATTTCTAAATCTGTGTCTAGCTGGTCAAATAGCTAAGACGGCTTTTACTTAACGTATACATATGTGGGATCAATAGGTATATATATATATATATATATATATCAACATGTGATTAAATAAAATGATTATCCAAGTGGGGACACTTGTATAACCATATTTAGAAATTAACGAACTAATATATATCTAAATTATATAATATAATATCATGTTGATAAACAATGATCGGATATATTATATATAACAATAGGGTTAGTAATCTAGCATACTAATAAGAATATAATTCTGAAACTTTCATACTTATGTCCATTGCATAAAGAAAATGCAAAGGTAGGATACTTGTCTGGTATGCTGCTTACAATTCGCAACTTAGTTTTATCTTTTATATAACCACATATCAGTAATAAGATCATTTTAATGATTAGAATAACATATCGTAACACATAATACTGCATATTATAGTCAGCACATAACCTAATCACCTTGTCACACATATCCAACAGTCATTGAATCACAAACAAACATTAATACAGTTAAAATATCTAAGTCCATATCAATTTTTGAAACATGTCGGTTTAGCGACAGCTTTATCGGGTAATTATCGAGTCTAAGACTCTATTCTGTAGCTCAATATCTGTAAGTATCAGTCATATTATTTTTAAATGACTTATAATAATTTTTAAATATTTATTATAATTTATCATGAATTTTCAAACATCGGAATCATTATTAAATGATTTAAATATTAAAAAATTCTATTATTATTAATATTTAATTAATATTAAACTATTCTTTGAAACCATTGCCAAAATGTTAAAGTTATTTATAATAACTCAAAATACTTTTAAAGTATTAATATTACCCCTAAATGATTTTTAAAATATTTAAAATCATTTTTAAATAATTATCATTAATATTTAAATATTAATGTACCATTTATCAAAATATTAAATGTCATTAAGTATAACTTAAAATATTTTTAATTCATTTATATCCTTTTTAAATGATTTTAAAATTAATAAAACCATTTTAAACTATTTATTTAATATAATTATTAAATAAATTTAATATCATTAATAATAAATTAATAATCATTAATATTAAATTATTAATGAAATTATCCTTTAAATATTAAAAGTTATATTTTATAACTTAAAATATCTTTAAACACTTTATTTTCATTTAAAATGATTTTTATAAATATAAAATCATTTTTAAACTAATTTATTTAATATAATTATTAAATAACCTTAATATCATTAATAATAATTAATTAATGAAATTTACCTTTAAATATTGAATGTTATATTTTATAACTTAAAATACTTTTAAATACCTTATTATTATTTAAAAAGATTTTAAATATAATAAAATTATTTTTAATTTATTTATTTTATTTATTTATTAATTAACTTAATTATCATTAATATTAATTTATTAATGAATTTCATCACAAAATATTAAAAGTCATTAAAAATAACTTAAAATATTTTCTTATATCATAATATAATTTTAAATGATTTTTCAAGTATTAAAATCATTTTAAATACATTATTTAATATAATAATTAAATAAATTAAATACCTTTAATATTTCAAAAATATTAATTATTTATGAAATATATTAAAAATTATTGAAAACTAATTTTCAGACTTTAAAATAATTTTTAATAATTTATTTGGTATTTTTAATATTTAAAAACTAATTTTTCTATTTATTTAATAAAAATAATTAAATTTTGAAATAAATTATCGCTAAAGACTGCCTATAGCGACAGAACCGTCGCTATAGGTGTTCTTCATATTCTTGGCCAAACCCAGAAAATCATGAGCAGTTATCGAGCTACTAGATTTGACCATTCTTATTTCTTGCCTCATGATGTTTCTGGGAAAGCTAATCATCAGATCTTGTAGTACTCGTGCAGTACTACATTATTCAACAACAAGCTTGATCATACAACATGTAACGAAAGAGATCTGAGCCTGTAAAGTGGCTATCAGAGCTATTCTTCATTTCTGGGTTTGCCCAGAAATGAAGAACAATGCAACATGCCCACTTTGGGCTTCCACAACTTGAGTTTCACGTAATGTTTTAGTGATCTATTTAGTCCAGGATGTAGAGAATATACAAGTGAAGAGATCTACCACATAAAATATACATAACATCAACCGAATCAACTTCTAATCTCCGGTCAAACCATGTCAGAACACATGGCCATAGGTTTTCTGGGTTGCCCAGAAAATCGGATCCGTTATCATGCTACCTATTTTGACCAGCCACTAAACTCGATTCGTTTAATGTTAAAGAGATTTTAAGGCATAAACATGGAGTTCAAATACCAGACTACAAGTTAGATACCACAACATAACCAAAACATCAACACACTTACATATCTAGTCGATTTAAAACGTTGTCAGGCCGGTTCTGGGTTACCCAGAAACGCCCAGTCATGGTCGGTCAACGGCTTTTGACCTCGATTATCTTGCAATCTATTTATGATATGAACTTGATTCAAGTTCCAGCTTAAAGAGCTCATATCATACTATAATTGTAAAGCTTTAAACAACAAAAACATATAACAGACTGACATCTACAAGGTCTGAATTCATTGTCAGACAACAAAAAAATATTTTTCCAGATTTTGAAGAACCTCAAATCCGAGCCTTTAGATGTTATGGATCTAACATCTATCAACCCAGATCATCATTATACACTATATATAACATGTTTAACACAAAAAAATTAACATCGAACAACAGATCAAAGGTCAGATTTGTAGTTAGGGTTTATACCTTACTTTGACAATTTTTTGATTCTAGGCTTCTAGATCTGTTATGAAATTCGTGGGGCTTGATTTGGTGACTGCAAAACTTATAATTTTCGTGGTTTTTAGTGAGAGAGAGGATTGGTTGGGTGTTTGAGCAAAATGAGCAACAACGTGACTTTCTCTCTCTCTTTGATCCTTATATAATACTAGTATGCAATGTATATGGCTGGCAATAGGCTGATATGTGTTGATTTAAGGCACAGTGGAGTAGTTAGGTTTGGTGAATAACTTCACCTAAGGTCAAAACCTACATGTTAACCTCAATAATGTACAAAAGGGTAATTTAGTCTTTTATCTTGAAAATTTAATGGCATTTTGGGCAATCGGCAAACCCTTGGGGTTTAACCCTAAGGTTTTCCAAAAATAAATTTCTAGGATTTCATTTAGGGTTTAAATAAAAAAAATATTAGCTTCCTAAAAATGCAATTTAGATATTACTAATTGTAATTAGTTTTCTAATTACATAACTTGAACATTTTGGTTTTAAAGTCCACTAATTATAATTAACCTTGCTAATTTAGCAATTAGGGCTTACAATTAGTAATTAGGTTTTATAATTACTAATTAGGGTTACTAAATATAGAAATTAGGATTTTCCATAATTAGGGTTTCTATTAAATTATGAGTTTACCTAATTAAGTATAATACCTATAATTATTTACATTAACACGATTACCAAATTAACAACTTAAATAATTCTTAAAGCCGAAATTGACTTTTTGAATTAGGGTTAACAAATAAAAAATAGGGTTTTAACATGCTACACTATACTTTACCAACCATTATCCATACACACATACAGTACATATTTATAGTACTGAAATAAAATAAAATAATATTAATATTCTCATTCCTTGATCAAAATCCAAATTTAGGGTTTGGATTCCCTATCTGATTTTTCTAGCACAGATCATTATTAATTAAGTTAAAAGTAATTAACTTAACTAATCTAAAATAAATTCACATAATAAAATAAAATAATTATTATAATAATTCTATAATCATTTCATATATTATTTAAATAATATAATCATATTTTCATAGAAAATAATTAATAAAAACATGTCTACTATACAATTAATTATTATAAGAATATAATTTATAATAATCAATAATTCTAAAATAAAATTATTTGTAAATATTCATGTAATAAATATATTTTTATTCATCACATAAATACATATACACCTTATCATAGCACATATTCCCCATATTTATTTTAATAAATAAAAAAAAATTATACGCGAAATTTCTGATTTATTTGTATAGAAAATATCGGGTTGTTACAAGAAAGCCCCAAATTCGGGTCCCAAATCACCGCGGATCCGGTACAATCATTCTATCACTATTGCGGAAGATATAAACAAATTATTTATACAATAAACTTTACATACTATTCCCCAAAGTCGAGTAACCTTAACTTATACACAAATCATAACATGTCTAACATATAATATTAATATCATACATAACTGTTACAAATAAGCTGTACACATAAACTTAAAGCTGGAACTGTCTTTAACCTTTCCTTGTATCTGACGTATTCGCTTCAATCGAATTACGAATGTGTGTAGCCAAAACCTCGTTGGAAAATTAAAATTTTAAAATAGTTTAAAAATGACGCCATGATGTCGTACTATAGTAACATCCCGTTTGAGGATGTCGTCGTCGAGTGACTTTGTCATAACACATCATACAATAGTGGAATAACGATTTTAGATCAAATTCAACACTAAGTATTCATGTATTTACAACTCTATCAACTTTTTATCATCTCTACACCAAGTTACATGGTACATAAGTGATAAATAAAAATATTTTTGATATTTCAAATCATTATCGTCTAGCCGAAATAAGTAGCATAGACCATACTTTAAACCGTTCAAAAATCATTATAAATCTATTTTATTACCTCAATAGGTAACGATGTGTCGGTGGCCCGAAGTCCACTCATACACAATGGTCACCCGGAGTTGAGAATAAACATTCATTTCAAAAAGCACATAGTGCATTTTTAGCTTGATGTCAAAAATTTTGAGTCTAGCATAGCTAGAAGATTTTGAAAACTTATGTCTTCTCTAATGATCAGTTGCTTAATCAGTCTATCTATTCCTATTATCCTCAATACTCCATAAACGTAAAACTACACACAGTTTATCAAACTCGTACTTAATCATATATTCTCTACCTATACCCTATCTATATTTTATATACAGGAGAAAAGAATTACATTCTCAACAGGTATATAGCAAATAGCGCGACACAAACCTAATCTTAACTCCCTTCTCCATACGAATTTCATTTAATCTGTATACATAATCCTTTCCTGAATCTGTACCAATTCATAGTACAACTGACACTCAGCAATCTTGTTGTAAACTTTTCAATCATTCGTTTGATCCTTCTCCATACTATAACCTTATCCGATCACGGGTTGATCTCATCGTATATATTACGATTCATTTCTATACTATGATCGTTTTATTTTACGATCTCCTATCACTGCACTTTTAGTCTTTTAGACTGTATCTATTCATCACTACTGTTCAACTTTATTATCAGAGTTAGGGAACTCTGTATCTTATAACTCGCCGAGATTCGTCTTTGAATCTTACCGACTGACTAACTCTATATGAGTTAGTACTTATCCTAATCACTGCGGTTATTAGTCTAAGGTATTCCTAAATAAGGTTCATAACCAACAACTTTAATATCAACTGTGAGAGCCCCAAATTCGAGTCTCAAATCACCGCGGTTCCGGTACAATCATTCTATCACTATTGCAGAAGATATAAACATAAATTGTTTATACAATAAACTTTACATACTATTTCCCAAAGTCGAGTAACCTTAACTTATACACAAATCATAACTTGTCTAACATATAATATTAATATCATACATATATAACTGTTACAAATAAGCTGTACACATAAACTTAAAGCTGGAATTGTATTTAACCTTTCCTATCCGACGTATTCGCTTTAATCTGCAATGTTTATCATGATATAGCAAGGGTGAGCAATAGGTTTTCCCAGCAAGTATAAGTTTATTTAAGGATATATCATGATTGAAAGATTTGAACAATAAGCTGGCTAAATTTCTACAATATAATTGTGAACTAGCAAGAACAAATTTTTACATAGCTGAACAACATTGAACATGAACATATATATATCTGGATCAAATGGTAATGAAGGTGATCAGCCTTTCATACCTAATGAACATATGCAATACGCACATAGTTATTTTTATAGTACTTAAATCATTTTTATATGATTTTTAAATCATTAATTCTATTTTTCCACAATTTATTTAATATAGTTATTAAATAAATTAATTATCATTAATATTAATTAATTAATGATATTTATCACAAAATATTAAAAGTCATTTAAAATAACTTAAAATCATTTTTAAATAATTTATTTAATATTATAATTAAATAAATTAAATACCATTTATATTTAAAAATATTAAATATTTATGAAATATACTAAAAATAATTAAAAACTAATTTTCAAACTTTAAAATAATTTTTAGGAATTTATTTTGTATTTTTAATAATTAAAAATCTTTTTTATCTATTTATTAATTAAAATAATTAATTTTCAGAAATTAATAATTAATAAAGAGCCCTATAGCGACAGAATCGTCGCTATAGGTGTTCTTGAGCCGTTCTTGAGCCTGCCCAGAAATGCATGACAGTTTACAAGATGCTAGATTTGACCACTCACAGATCATATATCTTAAAGATTCTGGTTTGTATAAAGTGTTAATGTTGTAGTATTTATGTAATACTACAACCACAAATTCATTTCACAGTTAAACTGCAAAAGATCCAAAAGATATGAAGCACCAAACATGTTGTCAGAATCTGTTCTTCATTTCTGGGTTACCCAGAAATGAAGAACAGGTTAGGGTTGCTACTTTGAATCCTCATATCTTGCATCCCAGTTCTCGTTTATGTGATCTAATGGTTCCTACATGTAGTGCTTGTGTCAGGTTCCATTTATATAACACCAGATCATCCTAACAACAACATAATCGTAAGATCTAGGCCGGTCAATGTAGTGGTCAGGAACTGCTTATGAAGATTTCTGGGTTACCTAGAATCTTCATCCGGCAGTCACATCCACCCTACTTTGACCATCCTTATTCTCAATCCTAAACATGATATAGGTATTCTATAAGCATGAACATGTAGTACTTAGATCATACTACAACATTAAAACAACAATTTCGCCAAACAATCAAACACGTGCAAGATCAGAGACCTTAAAAGTCTTGTCAGAGCCATCTGGGAAATCTGGGTTGCCCAGATCCAGTTGGTCATGGTCGGTCAACCATGTTTGACTGCTCCTAACTTTCAATATACACATGATCTGGACTTTATTCAAGTCCCAGATCAAAGTACACATAGCATAGAACAGATCCCAAACCTAAAACACACATAACACCTAACACACACGGTTCTACGAGCCCTGACATATGGCTGTCAGACAACATTTTAGGGTTCAAAGTCAGTTTATAAACGCTTGATTTTTGAGCACTTTGATGTTATGGATCTGGGATCTAAAAACCCAGATCACTAAATGACATCATAATACACAACTTTAACCAACCAATTACAACATATAACATTAGATCACAAGATTTCTAAAATTTAGGGTTTATACATCTTTTACACTTTGATCTTAGATTCTGATTTTTGATTTTGATCCTTGGCTTGCTGTGATCTGATTCTTGCTTAATTTCTCTCTCTCTCACTCTAAATTTTGAAAAGCTAGAGAGAGAATGGGTTGGACATGAATGAGAGATAAAGTAAGAGTTTTACTTACTTAACTTTTTGATTTTTAGATTCAATGTATCTTTTCATTGCAAGGTGGCACCAAATATGATCTTGGAGGATAATAACCACATAGGATAAGATTTAGCTTGATGACTCACACGATTTGCCATATCTTTTGCTTAGGTTTTAAGAAAAGGGCATTTTAGTCTTTTTCTTTTTAATTTAATGGCATACTATTACTTTGTCCAAACCCTTAAGGTTAAGGGTTTAACCTTTAGGGTTTAGGTCTTAACCCTTAGGGTTTAACTCTTTAGGTTTTAAAAATAAATTCAAGGATTTCCAAATTAGGTTTCCAAAATAGAAAATTAATATTTCTAAATTATAATTAAGATTCGATAATTATATAAAAATTTTCTAATCATAATTCAAACTTGCTAATTATGATTATTATTTCCTAATTAAAATTGTTAATTTAGTAATTAGGGTCATAATTGTACATTAGGGTTTATAACCCAAGAATTAGGGTTTCCAATTAAAATTAGGGATTCAAGTAAATCATTAGGGTTTTCCCTAATTTAGTTATAATTAATAACGTTAAACCTTATACTAGCATTTGAATTTCCAAATTAGGGTTTTCAACTTCCGAATTAGGGTTTCCAGAACCGATTTTTAGGGTTTCTTATAAATTATAAGAATTTTCTAGCTGAACGTTTACGTTCTTAATATATACTTAGGGTTTGTCACAAATATAGTTTATTTGGTCAACCCGTGACCCTTAACCACATATTGTACACATATAATACCATATACATAGAACATATTCACTTATATACTTAATCCTGAATAATTCCCTACGGAAATTTTAAATTCACAAAATTCCTTCTCGAAAATCTCAAATCCATTCACTTATTTTCTGTCTAGGTTTATCATTTAACCTTAATTCAATATATTAAAATTTTTATAAATATCCAAATTCTCGGGTTGTCATAGAAAGGGGTGAGAAGTTTTCTTGGACATGCAGGATTCTGTAGGCAGTTTATCCCAGACTTCTCAAAGATAACCAAACCACTATGTTCACTATTGGAAAAGGACATGCCTTTTCGGTTTGATAAAGCCTGCCTCATAGCATTTAATCTATTGAAGGAAAAACTCATATCGGCTCCTATTGTGGTAGCTCATGACTGGACTTTCCCATTTGAGCTTATATGCTACGCCAGCGATTTTGCAATTGGGGAAATGTTGGGACAGAGAAGGGACAAATTGTTCCACACGATCTACTATGCCAGCAAAACATTAACTGATGCTCAGTTAAACTACACCATGTGACAACCCGAGAATTTAGGAAATTAATTATATCTTAAATGATGGATTAAAGGTTGAATAATAGACCTAGACATAAAATAAGTGTATGGATTTGATATTTCTGTGAATAAATT
This sequence comes from Panax ginseng, assembly GCA_020205605.1. Lineage (NCBI taxonomy): Eukaryota > Viridiplantae > Streptophyta > Magnoliopsida > Apiales > Araliaceae > Panax > Panax ginseng. The sequence continues at coordinate 59,055,580 of CM035143.1, read as the reverse complement.
TTAAGGATTTCAAAATTCTGTGAAGGATTTTGGTAGGTTTAAAATTTTTTGGTGAATTATTCAGGATTAAAGGTATAAGTGTATATGCTCTGTGTATATGATTGTATATGTGTACAGTATGTGGTTAAGGGTCAAGGATTGACCAGATAAATTTTATCAGTGTCCAAACCCTATTATATTTAGAACGTCAACGTTCAGTTAGAAAATTCTTACAATTTATATGAAACCCTAATTTGGGAACCCTAATACTAAGTATAAAACCCCAAGGGTTAAAAGTTATGTGAGTAATGAATATGAATAATATTGTCATGTTTTATACTTGTTTATTATATAAACAAATAAAAGAAACTAGGGTGATCCTAATTATATATTAAGAATGAAGAATTGAATAACTTAAAGATAAGGGAGATTATTAGTATATGAAATATATACTAATTCTAAGATATTTATTTTATACATCTCAGTTAATTAATTTTATAACCTAATTATAGCAAGTCTAATTGGGTTAAGAAAATTAGGGCATGTAAGTAAGGATTTATGTTTTAATTGAGGAAATGAAAACCCTAATTAAATAACTAGGGAATAGTAATATTAAGAGTGTTGGAAATATGATATTTTGTTATGGCCCAAAGAATTAAATTTAAAAGCCCAATAGATTAAATATGGTGGCCCAAGTGTTGGCCAAATCAAATTATTTAGAGGCCCAATCAATAAATTTAAAAGGCCCAAAGTTTGATCCAAGTATGAAGGAATGGCATTTTGGACATTTGGTATATTAAGTAAGAAATAAAAATAAAAGCAAGACTTGGTGAAATAAAGGCCACTTGGCCAGATACGATGAGGAAGAAAAGGAGAGGAGATGGTGGTTACACATCATCAATTTTAAACACCACATGTTCCAAATATATTTCATCCAATTAAGCTAGGTGTCTAATGCATGGAGAAGCCACTTTGCTTGTAAATCACCCACATACGAATGAAATGATTATTAATGAGAGAGAGAATTGGTGGAGAATGGAACTTAAGGCCACATGGTCGGGTGGTAGAGTTGAAGAAAAGGAGTGGAAAATAATTGGCCACAAAGAAAGGTTAGTGGAGGAATAATGTGGGACAATTATTAAAGCATTAACTAAGGAACTAAACCAAATGTGGGAGAAATGAAGGCCACATGGCCAGATATATGAAGAGAGAAAAGAGACATGCATGTCATCAATTTAAGGACCCCACGTGTGGCAAAAGATCTTACACCAATTAAACTAGGTGTCATTAATTTTAAGGAACCACATCATTAACTAATCTTCCTATATCTAAATGATGATTAATGAGAGAGAAAGAGATAAGTGGTTGGGAAAAATTTAATTACTTACACAAAATATAACTATACATTTTTTACAACCAAAAGAAAATATCTAAACTCCTATATCTTTCATTTTATTCTCTTAACCAACCTAACTAGATAGAGAGAGAGAAGAGAGGAGGTTCGGCAGCCATGAGAAGAGGAAGGGGAGTTTTTGGTAAGACATCAAATCTCTATAATCAAACAATGAAGAAGAAGAAGAATGAGAGCATGGTACTCAAAGGTATTAAAACCTTTTGTTATGTAATTTTTGATTATTGTAAATCAAATCTTGAAACTATATTTCTAAACTTAAAAACAATGAATATACTTGTTATTGAGTGTTTCATGTTTAGATATACCCATATTGGGTGTTGTTTTAGTTGGAAATCAAAAGTAAAGAAAAAGTGATTTTTCTAGTTTATAAGCCCTAAAATTTCTATGTACTTTGAATTTTCACCGTTTTTGATCTACACCTTCTTTTTGCGATTCGTTAAATAGAGGTGCTAGATATGTAAGTTATCTACTAAACCCAAGTGGTAGCACTCAAAAACAATTTTGTGTCTTTTAAGGAAAAACTGGCTATTTTTGGACAGTCAAGAGTAGGGGCAGTTTAGTCATTTTTTGGACATTTAAAAATTCCGAAAAACTTTGGGAGGATACTATGATAAGTTATCTAAAATCTCCAAGTGGAATCACTGAAAAAAGAGTTGTAGATTTTCGTATGAAATATTTTTAACAAAGTACGAAAAATATGTTTTTCCAATTTTGCTATTGCCAAAGTTTTTGTAAGGGTTGTTTTGGCCACTTACTTTGTGAGAAAAATTCCGGCCTTTTATGAAATGAAAATATATGGCATAAAGTACCTACTGTTCAAACGTGCTCATTCTGACTTAAAATGACCAAGTTATGACCATTTCAATTTATGTGATTTTCCGACAAAAATCGCTATAACCAGAGTTTTATAACTCCGATGGCCACGAAATTTAAACTGGAGGCTCGCGTTAACCCTTACAAGATTTTGTCAAGAGATGGGAATTTCTGGAGTTGAGCATAATATGGCTAATTTCTTAAGCTACGCACTAAAAATGATTTTTGAAAAATACTAAATGAAGTTGGAAAATTATGGAAAAATACTTTTTGTGTATGATTTATATGTATATGTGTTTGGACAAAGGATAGAAAAAAAATAAACTGAATTGGTATTTTCGTGAGAAGGAAATGGAATCAAGATTGCTGGATTGAAAAATCTGATGAATCCAACTTGCTGAATTGAATAGCTAGCCATTGTTTTGAAAATGTGTTGAATCCGACTTCTTTGGATTGCAATCTAATTCTTTGGATTTGAAATCCGGTTCTTTGGATTGCTTGATTGGGTTCTTGGATTGGCCATCTAGATACTGGATATGGAATTCAGCTTGCTGGATTCCAAATCTGGGTTGCTAGATTGGTATTTGACTTTTATGTTCAAGAAAAACTTTTAATTTATGAGATTAAAGTATTTAAATCATATAAATATAATATTAATGATTGAAAAATCATTTTAAATGATAATAATTATTTAAAAATTATTACGAGCTTATGAAAATATTTTAACTGTTAATAAATTATCTTAGATAATGGTTAAGTGTTTAGACAGAGTTTAATTGAACTTAAAATTTTGTCCGACTAGGCCGTCGGGAAGTAAGAATTATACCGAACTTCACTCGGACTATACAAGTTTAACTTGAGGTTAGATCTTATGTGTGTTATAGACGGATAGGATTATGTGATAATGTGTTTATGTTATTTTAAATACTGTGATGATATTATTCTAATTTGTATGTCGATATTATTTATATATTAGGTTCAGACAAAGCTTATTAAATTACGTAACGGTAATCAACGGTTCAGACAAGTTTTTCTTAGCTCGACCTCAAGTTGTATTATTCAATTATACTTATCGTTAATCAATTCTAATTGCCATGTCTAAGAATTATTAAATTGCACCATGTGCGTATGACATGTATTCATCAGGTATGAAAGGCTGATCACCTTCATTATCATTCGATCTAGATATATTTGTTCATGTTAAATATTTGTCCAGTCAAAAATTTGTTCCTGCTAATTCACAACTATATTGTTGAATTATAGCCAGCTCATTATTCAAATTCTTTCAATCATGATATATCCCTAAATGAACTTATACATGCTGGGCAAACTTATGCTCACCCTTGTTATATCATGATAAATATTATAGATTAAGACGAATACGTCGGATACAAGGAAATGTCAAAGACAGTTCCAACTTTAGTATATGTGTGCAGTTAAATTTGTATAAATATTGTATATTAATGTTTTTGTAAGTCAAATAAGTTATGAATGGTGTATTAAGTGAAGGTTACTCGACCTTGGGGAATAGTGTGTAAAGTTTTTTTATAAACAATTTATGTTTATATCTTTCGCAAATAAGTAATAGTTGTAGAATGATTGTACCGAATTTGCGGTGATTTAGGACCCGGATTTGGGGCCCTCACAGTTGGTATCAAAGCTGTTGGTTATAAACCTTAAATAGGGTTACCTGAGACTAATAACCGCAATGATTAGCATAAGTACTAACTCACATAGAGTTAGTCAGTCAGTAAGATTCAAAGATGAATCTCGGTGAGTTATAAGATACAGAGTTTCCTAACTCTGATAATAAAGTTGAATTGTAGTGATGAACAGATAGAGTCTAAAAGACTAAAAGTTCAGAGATAGAAGATCGTAAAATAAAACGATCAAGACATAGAAATGAATCGTAATATATACGATGAGATCACCCCGTGATCAGATAAGGTTATAGTATGGAGAAGGATCAAGCGAATGATTGAAAAGTTTACAGCAAGATTGCTGAGTGTCAGTTGTACCATGAATTGGTACAGATTCAGGAAAGGATTATGATTACGGATTAAATGAAATTCGTATGGAGAAGGGAGTTAAGATAATTATTGGGATGTATGTGTCGCGCTATTTGCTATATGCATGTTAAGAGGGTGATTCCTTTCTCATGTGTATATCAAATAGATAAGGTATAAGTAGAGAATATAAGGTTAAGTACAAGTTCTTACAACTCATACTTATGGTACGTTCGTGACTCATGATTATATGAAATGTTTATGAACCCCTCAGCGAATGGACGCCAAAGGTCTGACTAGGACAAGTTCTTAAACTCATATGATTGTGAAGTTCCTGAACTCATGAGTGTGGTTTGACTAACTGGGTAGCACTATGTGTAAACGAAATATTGAGAATTATAGGAACAGATAGATTGATTAAGAAATTGATCATTAGAGGAGACTTTAGGTTTTCCAAATCTTCTAGTTGTGTAAGCTTTCAAAATTTTTGACATCAAGCTAAATACACACTATGTGCCTTTTTGAAAATGAATTTTATTTTATTTTTATTCAGCTCTTGGTGACCATTGTGTATACATAGACTTCGGGCCACCAACACGATCGTTACCTGTTGAGGTGATTAAACAAATTTGAAATGAATTTTTGAACGGTTTAAAGAATAGTCTACACTACTTATTTTACCTAGACGATAATGATTTGAAATATCAAAATATATTTTATTTATCACTTATGTACCATTTAACCTAGTGCAGAGATGATAAAAAGTTGATAGAGTTATAAATACATGAATACTTAGTGTGAATTCGATCTAAAAATTATTGTTCCACTATTGTATGATGTGTTATGACAAAGTCATACAATGATGGCATCCTCAACGGACTGTTAATACAGTACGGCATCATGACGTCATTCTCAAAAATATTTTCAAAATTTTAATTTGCCAACGGCGTTTGGCTATACACATTCGTAATTCAATTGAAATTGATTATTGATATGAGTCTGAGCTATTTAATTCAGCTAGACCAACGTTTATGAAAATTATAAGCGTTCTTTGAAATTTTCCCGAACCAAATTATTTTGATGCGGATTCTGATAAAGACTAAGGTAAGAAAAAGTTTATGCGCCCAAGGCGGATACGAGAAACAGATCAGACCAGAAGTACTTTATAAGTACAGGGCATACCGGGCTAATTACCCACTATGTCCGTAAGTTATGACGGTTTGCGGATGAATTTCCATATAACCTTTGCAAAAATGACAAACAATAGTCTGTATAACCCCTCAGCACAATTTCAAAATTTTTACTCTTGTGAGGAATGTATTGGGTAGCATGTGATGATGAGAAGGAATGATGTATGGTTTAGGGTGTAAAGTAAATTTCGGGGACGAAATTTTTAGAAGAAGTGTTGAATGTGACAACCCGAGAATTTAGGAAATTAATTAATTCTTAAATGATGGATTAAAGGTTGAATAATAGACCTAGACAGAAAATAAGTGTATGGATTTGATATTTCTGTGAAGAAATTTTAAGGATTTCAAAATTCTGTGAAGGATTTTGGTAGGTTTAAAATCTTTTGGTGAATTATTCAGGATTAAAGGTATAAGTGTATATGCTCTGTGTATATGGTTGTATATGTGTATAGTATGTGGTTAAGGGTCAAGGATTGACCAAATAAATTTTATCAGTGTCCAAACCCTATTATATTTAGAACGTCAACATTCAGTTAGAAAATTCTTACGATTTATATGAAACCCTAATTTGGGAACCCTAATACTAAGTATAAAACCTCAAGGGTTAAAAGTTATGTGAGTAATGAATATGAATAATATTGTGATGGTTTATACTTGTTTATTATATAAACAAATAAAAGAAACTAGGGTGATCCTAATTATATATTAGGAATGAAGAATTGAATAACTTAAAGATAATGATACGAGAGATTATTAGTATATAAAATATATACTAATTCTTAGAGATTTATTGTATACATCTCAGTTAATTAATTTTGTAACCTAATTATAGCAAGTCTAATTGGGTTTAAAATTTAGGGCATTTAAGTAAGGATTTATGTTTTAATTGAGGAAATGAAAACCCTAATTAAATAACTAGGGAATAGTAATATTAAGAGTGTTGGAAATATGATATTTTGTTATGGCCTAAAGAATTAAATTTAAAAGCCCAAGAGATTAAATATGATGGCCCAAGTGTTGGCCCAATCAAATTATTTAGAGGCCCAATCAATAAATTTAAAAAGCCCAAAGTTTGATCCAAGTATTAAGGAATGGCATTTTGGACATTTGGTATATTAAGTAAGCAATAAAAATCAAAGCAAGACTTGGTGAAATAAAGGCCACTTGGCCGGATATGATGAGGAAGAAAAAGAGAGGAGATGGTGGTTACACATCATCAATTTTAAACACCACATGTTCCAAATATATTTCATCCAATTAAGCTAGGTGTCTAATGCATGGAGAAGCCACTTTGCTTATAAATCACCCACATACAAATGAAATGATTATTAATGAGAGAGAGAATTGGTAGATAATGGAACTTAAGGCCACATGGTCGGGTGGTAGAGTTGAATAAAAGGAGTGGACAATAATTGGCCACAAAGAAAGGTTAGTGGAGGAATAATGTGGGACAATTATTAAAGCATTAACTAAGGAACTAAACCAAATGTGGGAGAAATGAAGGCCACATGGCCGGATATATGAAGAGAGAAAGAGACATGCATGCATTAATTTAAGCACCACACATGTGGCAAAAGATCTTACACCAATTAAACTAGGTGTCATTAATTTTAAGGAACCACGTCATTAACTAATCTTCCACATATCTAAATGATGATTATTGATAGAGAAGGAGATAAGTGGTTGGGAAAAATTTAATTACTTACACACAATATATCTATACATTTTCTATAACCAAAAGAAAATATCTAAACTCCTATCTCTTTCATTTTATTCTCTTAACCAACCTAACTAGATAGAGAGAGAAAGAGAGAAGAGAGGAGGTTCGGCAGCCATGAGAAGAGGAAGGGGAGTTTTTGGTAAGACATCAAATCTCCATAATCAAACAATGAAGAAGAAGAAGAATGAGAGCATGGTACTCAAAGGTATTAATACCTTTTGTTATGTAATTTTTGATTATTATAAATCAATTCTTGAAACTATGTTTCTAAACTTAAAAACCATGAATATACTTGTTATTGAGTGTTTCATGTTTAGATATACCCATATTGGGTGTTTTTTTAGTTGGAAATCAAAAGTAAAGAAAAAAGTGATTTTTCTAGTTTATAAGCCCTAAAATTTCTATGTACTTTGGATTTCCACCGTTTTTGATCTACACCTTCTTTTTGTGATCCATCAAATAGAGATGCTAGATATGTAAGTTATCTACTAAACCCAAGTGCTAGCACTCAAAAATGTTGAGTATACAGTCCGTAGTGACTGATTTAGCAAAAACAATTTTGTGTCTTTTAAAGAAAAACTGACTATTTTTGGACAGTCAAGAGTAGGGGCATTTTAGTCTATTTTCGACATTTAAAAAAACATTAAAAACTTTGGGAGGATACTGTGATAAGTTATCTAACATCTCCAAGTGGAATCACTGAAAAAGGAGTTGTAGATTTCCGTATGGAATATTTTTAACAAAGTACGAAAAACATGTTTTTCCAATTTTGCTACTGTCAAAGTTTTTGTAAGGGCTATTTTGGCCAACTAATTTGTGAGAAAAATTCTGGCACTTAGGACATGAAAATATATGGTATAAAGTACCTAGTGTCCAAAAATGAGCTCATTCTGACTTAAAATGACCAAGTTATGACTATTTCAATTTTTTGTGATTTTCCGACAAAATCGCTATAACCAGAGTTCTATAACTCCGATGGCCACGAAATTTAAACTGGAAGCTCACGTTAACACATAAAAGATTGAGTCAAGAGATGGGAATTTCTGGAGTTAAGCATGATAGGGCTAATTTCTTAAGCTACGCACTAAAAATGATTTTTGAAAAATACTAAATGAAGTTGGAAAATTATGGAAAAATACTTTTTGTGTATGATTTATATGTATATGTGTTTGGACAAAGGATAGGAAAATAATAAACTTATTTGGTATTTTCGTGAGAAGGATATGGAATCCAGATTACTGGATTGAAAAATCTGATGAATCAAGCTTTTTGAATTGAATAGCAGTTTACTGTTTTAAAAAATGTGTTGAATCTAGCTTGCTGGATTGCAATCTAGTTGCTGGATTTGAAATCCAGTTTGCTGGATTGCAGTTGGGTTTACTGGATTGGCCATCTAGATATTGTATATTAAATCCAGCTTACTGGATTCCAAATCTGGGTTGCTGGATTGGTATTTGACTTTTATGTTCAAGAAAAACTTTTAATTTATGAGATTAAAGTATTTAAATCATATAAATATAATATTAATGATTGAAGAATCATTTTAAATGATAATAATTATTTAAAAATTATTACGAGCTTATGAAAATATTTTAACTGTTAATAAATTATCTTAGATAATGGTTAAGTGTTTAGACAGAGTTTAATTGAACTTAAAATTTTGTCCGACTAGGCCGTCGGGAAGTCAGAATTATACCGAACTCGACTCGGAGTGTACAAGTTTAACCTAAGGTTAGATCTTATGTGACACCCCCAAATTCGGGTACTTCGATTCCACGGGATTTGATGTTCACTGTACAAATATCATCTATCTATCTACCCATAATAAATGCAAACCATGCAATAGATAGAAATAAAATATTCCCTTTATAGGGTTACAACATCTGAATCATAAACATAATCCCAGGTTAAACTAACCTTAAACATAAATGGAAATATAAATAATAAGTCTTAAACAACATCATTAACTCAAGTTCAACATAAATACATCATCAAATAAAATAACAAGTCTTCATCATTTGCTAACTTTGCCCTTGCCTTTACTAGTGGAAGGTTCATCGGTTCTTTCGTTCTTAACTGCAATGTTATTATTAAGCAAGAGTGAGCACTATTGCCCTCAAGTATAATAATGAAATAACAGTATAATAACATGCGAGTAAATCAAAGATATCTGAATAAAAGCTCAACTTTTGAATCAAGAATGAATAACAAGAATCAAAAGAATTCTGAGGGTCATAAGACCTTGAACTATGTCCTAGGTTATCAAGGGTTATACTTGAAACCTTTAATGATCATAAGACTATGGACCTTTCTACTGCACTTGGGGATCAAGCCCTTAGTACCATACATGTGCACAATATCTTAACGCTAACGCATAAGTAAATCCCTTTGCAGGGTTGTTCATCTCAGTTTGACATTCGAGTCCGCACCAAAGGAAGTTTGGTTTGGATAATTCAATAAGGGTTCTGAAATTTAGAACGTTTATCAACTAAGGACTAGTTGAATCAATAAAATTCACTAGTCTAATAAGGTTCAACAATAATGATATTCAATTCGAATAATAATCTCAAGAAGTATACAACAGAACAATTATTGTATAACTGAATCATGCTTTGAAAAGATAATAAATCTTTAATATAACATTTGAACTTGAATAATAGTAATGATAATTTACTCGGGGTAAATAATAAACTTGAACAATAATGACAAGTAGGGTTAGGAAACTTGCCTCGTGCGTAGATTACACTTTAACTAAGCACGTTCTTTGAATTTAATCCTACATACCATTCACATTCACGATACCAGTTAATTATAACTTAACTAATCATCAAAACTCATTCTCTTTGTCTACTTTGATTATTAACTATACTTAGTCAAATTATCACATTTACTGTCACATAATATCACTTCATGAATGATAATTTAATTATGAAATCAATAATTCAATCCACATGTAATTATGTTATTTACATGCTAAGTATCTATTTTAACATCTCATTATACTTCTAACATGTTTACATGTTCATTACATTAAGTTAACATCACATTCATGGACTTTAACACTTTAAAATTTTTGTTTCTGAACTTTACGGAGAGTAGTATTTATGGCTTGACTTTTGTACTAAGGCTTACGTATTTCTTGCTTTTCATGGCATGGCTTGACTTGAGATCTCATGACCATGACATGGGACATATGGCATGAGGCTGAAGGGCATGGCATGGCGAACGAACTGCTATGCAATTCGCAAAAATTGCGTAAACATGACCAAAAACTCTAATTAAATTACTACTACATGAAATTAATCATATACACATGTTATAATTCATGCATAAATATAAACAAACATTTATAGAATGGTTTTAACCCATTAAAACACATAATCACAAAGTTAAAATCTATAATTTCTCTGACTTTGATATTCTTGAAGGTTTTGAAAATAAAACATGAAAATTGACACTACGGATTCGTTATAACACCGAATCCGTTCGTTTAAAGTTTGGTCTCTTCGTATCAACATGTATAATAATATACGAGTGTAAAATTTAGGGATAATATACGATCAACGCATTAAATACCACTTATAGGGCCATAAGGCCAAAACCCATACTCTGAAATTTTGAAATAACAAGTCATCGTATAACGACATGTTTTATGATACTGATGATATGGTCTACATAATAACCATGTTATACTACTCGAATTATTACACATATTCTTATAAAAATCATCATCTCCCAATTCACAGAGACTTACAGAATATATAAAAGCCATTTTTATAAAAACTAAATGACGTAACTTTAAAATTTGGGAAGAAGAGATTACCCTGAGAATAAAGTATATATATGTAGGTTTAGATTATTTCTCCAATCACTGAGTTCTCACAAAATCCTCTAGACTCTCTCTTGAATTTCTCAATCTCTCTCTCTCTGTATCTCTAAACTTAGCCTAAATAGAAAATAAAAGAATACGTAATATAACTAAGGGAGAAGGGAACTGATGCACGTAATGGTCAGTTAACCCAAACATGGGTAACTGCATCCAACCACTACTAGGGCCTTGTTTGGCAACCCTTAATTGTTTCAAAGTCATTTAATTTAATAAAAGCTTTATAATATAGTTTAAATCATGTCACACCCAATTCAAATATCTTATTTAATTTAATATAAAATAAATATAATCACTTCTCATAATTTCACATAGTCACATAATTAATTTTCTCATTAATAAATAATGTCAAATTATTAATTCTCTAATTAATAATTAAATTAATTAAAATAACATTAGGCTTATTAAATATTTCTTTTAATACAATAAGCTCACATAATGACATACTTCGATAATAAAAATTCTCCACATTAATTTAATAAATGTAACACGTATAATTAATTTAATCTACCACAACTGCATCAATTAATTATTTAATCTAATAATTAAATCTTCGAAAAATATTTATTTAATTCAATAAATATTAAAATTAATTACAAAAATCTCGATCGTCACATCTTTCCCCCCTTAAAAGGATTTTGTCCCCAGAATCACAACTTAATAAATTTCGACCCGTTACATTCTCCCCCCTTTACAAAGATTATGTCCCCAGAATCGCTTTCACATAATTAAGTAAATAAATGAGGGTAATTCTTCATCATATTCTCTTTGAGTTCCCACGTAGCTTCTTCAGCGTTGTGGTTCCTCCAAATTACCTTAATGAAGGTATAACTTTATTTCGAGAACTTGTTCTTTTCGGTCGACAATTTGGACAGGAATTTCTTCGTAAGATAAGTCTTTCTCAAAATGCAGGGGTTCGTATTCAATTACATGCTTGTAATCGGATTTGTAGGGTCGTAACACAGACACAAGGAAAACGTTGAGGACATTCTCGAGTGCTGGAGGTAAGGCTACCTCGTACGCAACTTCTCCGATTCTTTTCAGTACTTCAAATGGTCCAATGAATCTTGGGCTCAATTTACCTTTCTTTCCGAACCTGATCTTCCCCTTCCAGGGAGAGACCTTCAAGAAAACATAACTACCTGATTCAAACTCGATATTTTTACAATGTGGATCAGCGTATTTCTTCTGTCGATCTTGAGCCGCTACCAGTCGTGCTCAGATCACTTTGACTATTTTTGTTGTCTGCTATACCAATTCTGGCCCTAACAATTGTCTCTCACCAACTTCATCCCAGTAAAGCGGAGTTCTGCACTTTCTGTCGTATAACGCTTTGTAAGGCGGCATGCCTATACTAGCGTGGTAACTGTTGTTGTAGCCGAACTCTACTAACGGTAGGTGATCATCCCAATTTCCTTTAAAGTCCATCACACAGGCTCTTAGCATATCTTTTAATGTATGAATCGTTCTCTCACTCTGTCCGTCTGTTTGAGGGTGGTATGATGTACTCATTCGCAATTACGTTCCCATACATTCCTTTTCTAGAAATTCGATGTAAAGCGCGGATCTCTATCAGAAACAATTGACACCGGAACTCCGTGCCTCGAAACAATTTCTTTTACATATAGCCTCGCCAATTGATCTAAGTTGAATCTGATTTTGATCAGAAGGAAGTGTGCGGATTTCATCAGTCGGTCGACGATAACCCATACTGCGTCTTAGCCTTTCTGAGTCGTCGGAAGGCCAACCACGAAGTCCATTGTAATATGTTCTCATTTCCATTCTGGGATCTCTAACGGTTGTAGCAATCCACTTGGTCTCTGATGTTCTGCCTTCACTTTCTGACAGGTTAGGCATGTAAGGCCCCAACTTTTTATAAATGAAGATTTAATTTTCTCTATTTATTATTTTGAAATAGTAAGGGGTTGATTTGATTAATGTGGTTAGTTATGGGTAAAATGCGCAAATATTTCAAATAAGCAAGTGGTTATAAAATATTCATCATTGTCGGGGAATATTCGTTTTTGGTCGTGGAATATTCTTCTTTGTCGGGAATATTAAATTACGACGGCATAGTCTTTGTGGGCCCCATAACGGAAAAGCGATTGGATGAAGAAAACGACAAGTATAAGTTGTTTATAAATAACTGGCGTAGTTAATCTTTGTTTGAACACACAGTGGTTAAAAACACGATGAATACGCGTTGTTGCACAAGAAGAAGACATGGTATTGCACCAATTATTGATTCTTACGTAAGAAGGCACTACTCAATAATTGTTACGAAGTAATTCTTATTCAAAGATTTTATTTTATTGATTCAATAATTGATGCATTGATTTTTTATATTACTGTTGTTTCAATAATTGTCACTACACAGTATTTTTCATTATCGAACCAATAATTCATATTATCTAAATAATATTATTAGATAACATTATTGGCAATGTCTAGAAAGTTCTGTCTAAGGAGAGGTTTGGTCACCTAATTGCGCTCCAATAAGGAGAAATTTTATTGGAAAGCCCTCTCTTTCCTGGGAACGGCCTGGTTGTCAGTATTGTGATTCTGTAATATTATTTGTGAATAATTAATTATTGATTTATATGATGAGGAAAATATTGATTTTATGTGGATATAGATGGAGAAAATTTTTAAAGTGACAATTGTTAAAAATTGATATTTTATCTTTTCTGATAAAATAATATTTTATTATATTATTATAATATAATAATGGTGATATTTTTACAATGAATGTGGGATATATGAGTATATGAGGAGGAAGAGTATTTTTGTTGCAATAAATACTAACAAAAATACTAAAAACATGTTAAACATGTTGGTGGACCCATTTCTTGACTGAAATTTGATTATAGCCTGTAAAATCGCCCGTTTATGGATTTTGGTCAATTTTTGTTTGGAATTTGGAAAAACTTTCTTCTGTAAAGTTGTAGAGAATTGAATTTCCTATAAAAAGTCGCGAGATTCGAATTTTCTGATAAAAAGGCTATTTATTATGAATTATTGAAGTTCCAAAATAATTAATTTTTGGAAGTTTTAATTATTTTTATTAAGAAAAACGTTTTTATTATTTTGGTTGGCCCCCCATGTGTTGTAAATATGCTGATTTCAGGAGTCTTATTGGGCGTAGGAAAATTTTTATAATATATTATTATTATATTCAATTTTCTGCTTTGGTGTTCTAAGCATTTTTCTATAAATAGGGTGCTTAGGTTAGAATTGAAAATCACACCAGAAACTAAAGATTTCTCTCTCTATATATCGAGCGTATTTTTTGTGAGTATTTTAGTACTTTTGAGTATTGCTATATACTATGCAAGTTCTTTCAACCTTATATATCCAAGATTCCAAATGTAATCTTTGTTTTTGCAAGGTAAGGGATATTATTTTTTTTAAAAAATGATATTATTTCTTCAATATCATTATGCCGAAATATTGATTGGAACTTTTTATCAAATTTGAAACTTTTTCATGTCAGGGTTACTATTCATGAGTTACTATTCATGAGTTACTATTCACGAGTTACTATTCATGAGTTACTATTCATGAATTACTATTCACGAGTCTTATTCATGAGTACTATTCACGAAGCATGATGATATTTTTTGTGAAATTTCTATCTTTTAGTGTTTGAGTTACTATTCACGATATCAAGCACTATTCACGATATCAAGACCTTTATTCACGAATCATATTACATTATTCACGTAAAAATTAATTTTTTCTTTTCTGTGTCCAAGATTGTCTGTTATGATTCCTATCTTTGATTGGATCTATGTTTTGATCATTCTTGAATTTTACTCCACTCTGATTATTTATGAAGTTTTTTGAACTTGGATTGTTTAAAGTATGAATCCTTAATATTTATTCTTTTATTTCACTAAATTCGTTTTCTTTAAAATATTTTTCATCATCCTCAGTCCTAAATGATGATATTACTGAATATCTTTGGCATGTAGTGCAAAGATGAATGATTTTATGATGAATATCTTTGGTCCGTAGTGCAAAGATGAACAGGTGTTTAGATGAACATGACCAACTGGTGAATATCTTTGGGCTGAAGTGCAAAGATGAATATTTGATTTATAATGTATATTGATTGATGTTACAGGGATAAAATATCGATGATGGACTTTTAAATTCATAGATGATAATAGATTTCATTCTCTACTTAACTCTTCTAATGAATTGTTGTTTCCGCTACAGTTGTTGATCTAAAACTTGTTGTCTATTGTATTCTATCAGATTTTTCCCTGTTAAAGACTAAGGATAATTTGTTGTACATTATCTTAGTCATAATATTCTTTACTGGGCTAGTTGAGCTCACCATTTTCTTTTTTGTTCCATTTTTCTTCTCAAGAGACGAGAATATAACGGGAACTAGTCGGGGTGTGGAGTAATGGTTCAAGACAGTTGTTTTAGTAGTCCTCACTATTTTGTAAAATAGTGTATCAATAATTGTAATGAGGACTTATTTGAGTGTGGATATTTATCAGAAGATAATATTTGTATTTAAACTCACAGATTTTATGTGTTTGTATTTTTTTGCACGACAATTGTATTAATGAAGTTGTAGTTGTTTTCATACCATGTATTTGGCGACTCAGAATGGGTGATGTATACCTATTTTGGGGGGCCACGGTTGGTATCAGAGCTTAGGGATATGATCTCCTGGCGGAGATCGGGAATAGAACTAGGAGGGAGAGACGAGTAAATCCTTCGCTAGTGTGTCCTACCTAAACTTATTTGTTGGTCGATCATAATATAGGGGTATTATGTGATTTGTTAATTTGTTTAATTAACCCTTGTTTTATGGCGAAGATTTAAGAATGTCGACTAAGAATGTTAACGATTGGAGTAAATGAGACCAAGTGGAGACACCTTTGCTCACCAATGAGGGAGAACGTGCAACAGTGGCAATGTTCCTCCCGTGAACAACACCACCGAAAGGATGATGAACGATGGTATGTTTAGGAACTTTCTAGAATTCATGCAAAACCAAACGAGAGAGACTAATGTTCAAAATGAAGGTGGAAACACTGACAACTCACGGATGGTCACCGCTAAGCGGTTCAAGGAGTTAGGACCGCCAGAGTTTTTGGGAAAGCCGTAACCACTTACGGTAGACGTGGATAAAGCAGATCACTAAGATATTTGATGTCTTGGGATGCTCGGAGAAAAGGTTCCTTTCGCCACTTTCATGCTACGAGGAGAGGCAGATTATTGGTGGGAATCAGAAAAGCGACTCGATTTACCAAGATCAAGATGTCTTGGGAGAAGTTCCAAGAATTGTTCAACGACAAGTACTTTCCCGAAAGTATTCGTCACATAAAGGAGGTAGAGTTCATCAATCTGGAGAAAAACAATATGAACGTATCGCAGTACGAAGCTAAGTTTGCCGAGTTGTCCCGATTTGCATCCCATTTGGTTTATAATGAGGAGAGAATGACGCGAATGTTTATGCGAGGTTTGAAACCCAAAATACGTCAATACCTCATTTTTCTCACAAATTTTGTTTATATTCGAGATGTTGTGAATAGGGCTCGCTTATTAGAGCGATAATGAGTCTACCTAAATCAAGAATAATGACCAACAACTCAATGATAATCGTATAGGTGGTGGTAGCGGTCCATCGGAACAATGATAACAATCGTGAAGGAAATTATCATGCCAGAAATGGTAACCACTTCGGTGGTAATCATGGCCAAGATAATAAAAGAAATAATTCAAGTGGAAATTTCAAAAGAGAAGATTTAACAATGACGGAAGACGTCAAGACCAACACCAAAGAACTAATTTTAGAGGAGGAGAAAATAGCGGTTAGATGCTACAGATGCGGAGAAGAGGGACACATAAGTCCAAACCTGTTTCACAAACTTCGTGGTATGTTTTAGTTGTGGAAAGGGCGGTCATATAGCTCGAGATTGTCAGTAAGCGAAACCAAGTCCAATGGGGATGATGATGACTCAAAGGTCGTCCGAGACAAGTCAAAGTCATCGGTTCTTGGAAGAGCATTTTTCGTGACTTCTCAAAAGCGAGTAACTTGAACGAAGTTAGCACGGGTTAGTTAATTATAAATTCTTACGAAGTTTATACCTTATTAGAATCTGGTTCTACCCATTCATTTATCTCTCCGCTTATACTCAACGTTTAAACTTGACTCAGAGAAAATTAGACTTTGACTTATCTGTTGAAACTCCGTTATGAGAAACTTTCGTTGCATCCACTGTTTATAAATCTTGTTTGATCCAAGTTGGCACCATCACATTACCTGTTGACCTTATTTCTTTAAAGATACTTGTTTTTGATGTGTTTTTAGGGATTGATTGATTGATTAACTACTCATCATGCCAAAATTGATTGCTTTCGTAAGGTTGTTAGTTTCATATTCCTAAGCAACCTGTTATTCGAATTCAAGCAACCAAACCATTGAAGTCAAACACTTTCATATCAAGCCATAAAGTCATTCGTTTATTGAAAAACGGATGTCAAGTTTTCTTATCCCATGTTATGGACTTGAACAAAAATACGTCAGATTTGAATGATATTTCTATTGTTAGTAAATTTCCTGATGTATTTCCTGAAGAATTTCTTGGCGTACTCCCAAAGTGTGATATTGAATTTTGTATCGACTTTGAACCCAGACAAAACCCATTTCTAAAATCTCATGGCTCTATTGAACTTCGTGAGTTAAAATTCAATCGTAGAAGTTTGTACCGAGCCTTTATCCGGTGACTTCTTTTGTGGAATACAACCGCCGCATCTCCGTAGGGGACGCCTATATTTGTGTGATAGTAAATCGATAGGTACCATTGTGACGTGCTATCCAAGATTGGGATATGAGTCATAGTTGAGAGCAACCTAAGTCAGTAATCGAAATACATAGCTTTCTATGCTTAGTTGGTTATTATCGAAGATTTTGTGGAAAGATTTTCTCGAATCGCTACTCCATTAACTCAGCTGACTCGTAGAGATACAAAATTCGAATGGAGCGAGGAATGTAGAACTCAACATGCGGCAACGACGTTGGCTCGAGCTGTTGAAAGATTACGGCCATACCATTCAATACCATCCTGGAAAAAAAATGAACATGGTAGCTGACGCGTTGAGTAAAAGATCATATGCGTTTACGAGTGCGATATTGTTAACACAAAGACCCATTTCGTATGACTTACAAAAGATGGAGATAGAGTTAAAGATTCCAAGAATCTGCGTGAAGATAATGAATATACGATTAGAATCGACTTTAATCGATAAATTTAAAGCTGCTCAAGCTACAGACTTGGAGTTGATGAATATGAAGAAGAAGATGCAAGAAGTCGTTATTCCAAAAGCGAGAATCGGCGATGTGAGGAAAGCTCAAACCTTCGATTTATTAGTCTATTTGAGATTCTCGATCGAATAGGAACTGTGGCCTATAGACACATTTTACCATCAAGTATGACGCGTGTTTATAACGTTTTTTGCGTATCTATGTTACGTAAATATGTGGATGACCCGAACCACATTATTGAGTTAGAACCGGACGAGATAGCCAAAAACTTAACGTACGAGGGCGTTCTCGGCTGATCCCAGTTAATCACGGCTTCAACTTTAGATGGATCTACCGAAATTCCGTTTTTATCGATCACATGACCAAGAAATTGTACCCGTTCAATCCAAAATTCGCATTTCGAAAACTTGGCGTACAACTTCTCCCTTCTCAATACTTCCAACGTTAATCTCAAATGTTCTTCGTGTTCTTCTTTGGTTTTGGAATATACCAAAATATCATCTATAAATACAACTACGAACTTGTCCAAAAACGGCTTGAACACACCATTCATTAGTCCCATAAATACTGCAGGAGCATTCGTAAGACCAAAAGCGACATTACTAAAAAAAATCAGAGTGACCATATCGCGTTCTAAGCAGCATCTTGAGACATCCTCTGTCCTCACCTTCAGTTGATGATAACTGCTTCTCAAGTCTATCTTGGAAAAGTATCCCGCTCCCTTCAATTGATCAAACAGGTTGTCGATCCTCGGTTATCTGGTTTTAATCGTGACCTTATTCAGTTCTCTGTAGTCAATGCAGAGCTGCATCGATTTATCCTTCTTTTTCACAAACAACACCGGCGCTCCCCACGGCGATACGCTCGGTTGAATGTACTTCTTGTCCAACAATTTTTGTTGTTGTACCATTAATTCCTTCATCTCTACTGGTATCATTCGGTATGGTGCCTTCGATATTGGAGAAGTTTCTGGCGCCAAATCGATCACGAAATCTACCTCTCTATCTGGTGGAAGTCCTGACAAATCGTCTAGAAATACGTCGACGAAGTCCCTCACAATCAGTATTTCTTCTACCTTCGGATTCTCTTTTCGACTGTCGACTATGTAAGCTAAGTATCTTACACAGCCTTGTCTTAATAACTTACGGCTCGCATCATCATCGACAACTCGCTTGTTCAGCGACTTGCTACCATAAAATACAACCTTTAACTGAGTCATAAGGTTAATACGCTTTTTGGCAATCAATTACAAAGACCGTAATTGAATAACGATCCATTCCCAATATAACGTCAAATTCCCCAAGTCGAATAGGAATAAGATCTACGTTCATGATATTACCCTTAATATCCACTCTACAGTTCTTATGTACATACTTAACAGGGATTATTTCTCTATTCGCAATTTCAATGTTCATGGGGTAATCCAATTCATTCTTAGTCAAATCTAAATTCTTGGCAAAATCATCGGATATAAAGGAACAAGTAGCACCCGAATCAAATAATGCGTAAGCATTAACTTTATTGATCGGAATGATACCTGACACCACATCACGGGATTGACACTACAAAAAAATGGGCCTTTAGCAACGATTTTTCGGACAACGACTTTATAAGTCGTTGCTAAAAGTATATGTTTAGCAACAAAATGTGTCCTTCGTTGCAGATTGTGTCAGGCTTTCACTTTTTGCAACGAAATTCATAAGTCGTTGCAAAATTTTGTTGCTAATTCATTGGCGGGAAAACATTTCGTTAGAAATTCGTTGCAAAATTTTAGGCCACTTGATTTCCCGTCATCGTGGGCAACGGAAGTTTTTTTGTTGCTAAAAATGGGGCTTTAGCAACGATTTTTCAAGTAACGGCTTTATAAGTCGTTGCTAAAAGTGTATGTTTAGCAACGAAACTTGTCCTTCGTTGCAAATTGTGTCAGGCTTTCACTTTTTGCAATGAAATTCATAAGTCGTTACAAAATTTGGAAACAAAATTCGTTAGAAATTGGTTGCAAAATTTCTAACCACTTGATTTCTCCTCATCGTGGGCAACGAAAGTTTTTTTGTTGCTATATTTTGTTGCCTAATATGGACCACATTCATTGGCAACAATTTTTATTTTCGTTGCATATCTTACACAACTTTTTGCAACGACTATTAAAATGTTTCCTAAATTAAGATAATCTCAATAAGCATGTTTTTGTAAGACCATATTCGGTATTCGGAGAATTGTCAAAAAATATTCGTATTTAGTATTTAAAAATTATGTCCAAATGCAAAACATATTCGAACCTATGACCTATCATTTGGAATTTTGGTCATTTGACCGTTGGAGCAACACAAGTTATCTGTTAATATCTTGCGAAAATTAATATTTATATCAAAATATGAAATTTCCCCCATATATTCATTTCTTCTCCTTCACTACATACCATTAATATAATCTCAAGAAGTTATATACTACAATAATAATAATAATAATAATAATAATAATAATAATAATAATAATAATAATAATAATAATAATAATAATAATAATAATAATAATAATAATAATAATAATAATAATAATAATAATAACAATAATAATAAAAATAATAATAATAACAAAAACAATAACAATAAAGTTGCACCAATGGTGTGTAAGCTTTTATTAACTCCCATTTTTCAAATTCTCCTTTTTCTTGACTTGTAAATTTTTTTTATAATCAAATATTAATTTTTCTTTATATATTGAATTAGAGGGTGTTTGACAATGACTTATAAGTTGGTTAAACTAAGTTATACGTCATTTGTTATTATTTAGTGTTTGACAATAACTTAAATTTTAACTTTTTTACGTATAAGTCATTATTAAATTTTTTTCATGCTTCATGTGCTATATTTTTTTATTATTATTACTATTACTATTACTATTATTATAATTATTATTATATTTACTATTATTATTATTACTATAATTATTAATTATTATTATTATTATTAGAATAATTATTACTAATCTTATAATTATTATTTTTATTATTATAATAATTATAATTATTACTATTATTATAATTTTTATTATTATTATTATTGTTGTTGTTATTATTATTATTATTACTATTATTATTGTTGTTATTATTATTACTATTATTATAATAATAATTATAATTATAATTATTAAAATAATAATTATTATAATTATAATTATTATAATAATAATTATTATTATAATTATCATTATTAATTATAATTATTATTACTATTACTATTATTATAAGTATTATTATTATTATTATTGTTATTATTAATCATTATTATAATTATTACTATTATTATTATAACTATAATAATAATAGTACTAATAATAAAAAGTCCTGCCCAAATTTCATGAGACTTTTTTAAAAAATAAAATAAAATAATGCTCTTCTTGAGAATTGAACTCTAGACCTCCAACTCTCCTTAAATAAATGTTCAAACCAACTAGCAATAAAGATTTTTTATTACTTCCTCCGTCCCAGGATAAAAGTCTTGGTGGACTTTTCCCGCATATTAAGAAGAGGAATAAAATGACAAAATTACCCATAATAATATGTCATTAAATATGGAGAGAGAATTAAAATAACATATTATCATATTTACATATTTACATCATTTTATATCATATTTACATCATAACATATTTACATCATTTAATCAAAATACTAAAATTCAAATACTAAAATACTAAAATTTTACTCAAATACTAAAATTTTACCATAGTTGTATAACATATCAAAATACTAAAATTTTACCATAGTTGTATAACATATCAAAAATACTAAAAGTCACTTACACCCGACACTAAAATACTAATTACATATTTACATCAAATACTAAAAATACTAAAATACTAAAAAAATCAAATTAAAAAATACTAAAATTCAAATTATTTTGTTAATTAATCAAAACAACAAAAATTAAAATTACATCATTAAAATACTAAAATCATAACATATTTACATCATTTACATCATAACATAACATATTATCATATTTACATATTTACATCATATTTACATCATTTAATCAAAATACTAAAATACTAAAATTTTACCATAGTTGTATAACATATCAAAATACTAAAATTTTACCATAGTTGTATAACATATCAAAATACTAAAAGTCACTTACATCCGACATTAAAATACTAATTACATATTTACATCAAATACTAAAAATACTAATTACAAAAATACTAAAATACTAAAAAATCAAATTAAAAAATACTAAAATTTAAATTATTTTGTTAATTAATCAAAACAACAAAAATTTAAATCACATCATTAAAATACTAAAATCATAACATATTTACATCATTTACATCATAACATAACATATTATCATATTTACGTCATATTTACATCATAACATATTTACATCATTTAATCAAAATATTAAAATTCAAATACTAAAATACTAAAATTTTGCTCAAATACTAAAATTTTACCATAGTTGTATAACATATCAAAATACTAAAATTTTACCATAGTTGTATAACATAACAAAATATTAAAAGTCACTTTTCCGATACTAAAATACTAATTACATATTTACATCAAATACTAAAAATACTAATTAAATAAATACTAAAATACTAAAAAATCAAATTAAAAATAAAAAATTCAAATTATTTTCTTAATTAATCAAAACAACAAAAATAAAAATTACATCATTAAAATACTAAAATCATAACATATTTACATCATTTACATCATAACATAATATATTATCATATTTACATCATATTTACATCATAACATATTTACATCATTTAATCAAAATATTAAAATTCAAATACTAAAATACTAAAATTTTACTCAAATTCAAACATTTTACCATAGTTGTATAACATATCAAAATACTAAAATTTTAGCATAGTTGTATAACATATCAAAATATTAAAAGTCACACCTAACACTAAAATATTAATTACATATTTACATCAAATACTAAAAATACTAATTAAAAAAAATACTAAAATACTAAAAATCAAATTAAAAAATACTAAAATTCAAATTATTTTGTTAATTAATCAAAACAACAAAAATAAAAATTACATCTTTAAAATACTAAAATCATAACATATTTACATCATTTACATCATAACATAACATATTATCATATTTACATATTTATATCATTTACATCATATTTACATCATAACATATTTACATCATTTAATCAAAATACTCAAATACTAAAATTTTACCATAGTTGTATAACATATCAAAAATACTAAAATTTTACCATAGTTGTATAACATATCAAAATACTAAAAGTCACTTATCCAAACACTAAAATACTAATTACATATTTACATCAAATACTAAAAATAATAAAAAAATAAAAAATTCAAATTAAAAAAATACTAAAATTCAAATTATTTTGTTAATTAATCAAAACAACAAAAATTTAAATTACATCATTAAATTACTAAAATAATAACATATTTACATCATTTACATCATAACATAACATATTATTATATTTACATATTTACATCATTTACATCATATTTACATCATAACATATTTACATCATTTAATCAAAATACTAAAATACTAAAATTTTACTCAAATACTAAAATTTTACCATAGTTGTATAACATATCAAAATACTAAAATTTTACCATAGTTGTATAACATATCAAAATATTAAAAGTCACTTATACGACACTAAAATATTAATTACATATTTACATCAAATATTAAAAATACTAATTTAAAAAATACTAAAATACTAAAAAAATCAAATTTAAAAAATACTAAAATTCAAATTATTTTGTTAATTAATCAAAACAACAAAAATTTAAATTACATCATTAAAATACTAAAATCATAACATATTTACATCATTTACATCATAACATAACATATTATCATATTTACATATTTACATCATTTACATCATATTTACATCATAACATATTTACATCATTTAATCAAAATACTAAAATTCAAATACTAAAATACTAAAATTTTACTCAAATACTAAAATTTTACCATAGTTGTATAACATATCAAAATACTAAAATTTTATCATAGTTGTATAACATATCAAAATACAAAAGTCACTTACGAAACTAAAATACTAATTAGATATTTACATCAAATACTAAAAATACTAATTAAAAAACTCATTATATACAAAATATAGTGTAACTCATCATATTGTACAAATTTATTTGCATATAAATCATAAAATATAAAAATTTATATTTACTTTCTACAAAATTAATTTATCATAAATAATTTTTAGATAATTGTTGATTTTATAATTTCATTAATATTATAATGCATATTATATATATATATATATATATATATATATATATATATATATATATATATATATATATTAAATCATTAAATATTGTTTGATTTTCTACATCCACACTCATAATTTCATTTATTAATATTTTACATCATTATACAACCGAAGCAGTTGGAATTGGAGTTATATAAATAATATTTCAATTTTCTTATCCTTTCACAGTTTTAGTTTAGGGTTCTTTACATAAGTATACAATAAATAGAAAGTAATTACAAGAAAAGTGCATCAACCAAATAATTACAAAAATAGTGTAATTAGGACCCATATTACAAAAAATAGTACAATTCACATTAATAAGGAAACCTAAAATCAAGGACAAATAACTGCCATAATTAATAATTCAAATTCAAATATTTGGATCTAACAACAAAAACAAATTCAAATTCAAAATAATAATTCAAATTTAAATATTCAAATTCAAATCTTCATCTCCCTCACATACACTTTGAAATAATAGTCCGTCGCTACACCTCACATACTTCGCCGCTACACCGCCGCGAATCTCCGTTGTCCAAAACGCCAATGAGAATAAGAAGAAGATCCGCTCTACAAAAAATTTAAAAATAAATAGATGTAACTTTTAATGTTCTGAAATTGTTTTTTATAACTATTTTGTTACTCATAAATAATAAAATGGTTAGCTTTGTATGAATGGTTGGCTACCAACTACATCACATTCAAACGAAATTGGTAACTTAATAAATTTGAATTGGTTACCTTGGTCTGATGGTTTGGCTACCAACTACACTATGAAAAAACTACAGGTGTGGATGTGAATTAGTTACTTTGGTATGAAAGTTTTGTTACCTTGGTATGAAGGTTTGTTTATCTTGATCTGAAGATTTGGTAATCAACTGTACTAAGAAAAAATTTAAAGTGTGGAGGTTGATTGGTTACTTTGATATGACTGTTTGGTTACCTTGGATGTTTGGTTACCATCATCCAGTATTCATATTCGCCGCCACCACCGCCTGAATCTTCATACCCACCTCCATTTTGACCCTTCATTTTGAAAAGCTACTGGAGATATACATATATCTTTTTATATATATATATATATATATATATATATATATATAAAAGAATAGAGGATTAATGGTAGCAAATAACATTTACTTACTCTATGACTGCATCTCACTTATTGGTTAGACTACGTTATCATACAGTAAAACTAAAAGACCACTAATACACTTCCTACCTATCAGGAGATCGTGCAGCAATATATCTCTTTAGATCCATCAACAAATATTCTCGGTACCAAACCTCTCCTTCTCGCATGATTTACAACGATCGTTTTATTTCCAACCGATCTTCTTTTAATTTCTCTCTCTTTAATATCTCTTAAATATATATATATATATATATATATATATATATATATATATATTTATATAGAAAGAATACGATTGAATAAAGAAGAAGGGTGATGACTAACTGCAGTTGTTATAGATGAAGAGAGAGAAGAAGTCATGAATATAACTAATCCCTAAATTAAGGAATTCTAATTAAGGAATTCTAATTGAATACTAATTTCCTAAATTAAGGAATCCTAATTATATTATTATTGTAAATAAATATGGAAATATATTAATTGTGTAAAGATTTTATGAGTGCACTATTGTTGTAATTATTTTTAAAAATATAATAAAATATGTAATTCATCCTTTAGTTTATTCCCCAAATAGATCTCAGACCCATCCTCGAAAGCTCGAACCATTCTCTGCATCCCAACCATCTCCGATTCATCCTCTCCCACCGGCCACTGTCACTGATCCATCTTCTGACTTCTCTTCAGTAGTTTCTCATTTCTCGTTTCTCGTTTCTCGTGTCTCGTTTCTCGTTTCTCTTCAAAGGATTCAGTCGTCTCTTCACTCGCCAGTTGCTGACTCCAAAAAATTCTGAGGTAATTTTTCTACCAATTGGGCTCGGATGTTATATAAACTGAGTTTAGTTTAAGCTTTAGTCAATGAATTTTTCTCTACTTATGTGGATTTGTCTATATATGGGTGTCTAATGTTTAGGGCTTTATTTTTATTTTTTAGTAGTGCTTGATGATTTTACAGTTTTTGATGATATTTTCATATTCTGGTTATATTCTTGGCCCTTGAGTATGTCCATTATAGTTGTTATTGGTACAATTATATGTTATGGAAATATTATTTGGTTTCTCTCTCTGTCTCAAGTTTATTCTAATGAAATATTAATATCTGCTATTCAATTTATGTTTGTTTTTATATTTATTTTTTGTTTGTGATGAATATTTGGGTTGTTTGCAAGGAAGCCATTTTCTCCATTATGGGCAATTATGTTGTCTTATGGCATGGAATTAGTAACATTATGGGCAATTATGTTGTGTCTTAGGTAAACAATTGTTCTTTCCCAAATGTAACCAACATGATTATAAGAAATTAATGTTGTCAAATAGAAATATTCATTTTCTAACTTGATGTTAAAATTTATTGCCTATAAAGTGTACTCCCTCCATCTTGAAACACTTTATAGTGTGTTTGAATATTATGAGGCATAGTATGCATATTTTTTCCCTACACTTTTTTGTTAACAGTTAACACTACTGATTTAGAACTATATGTATGCTGTGTTTCTACAGGTGCTAACAATTTGATCCCAATGGAAATTGCCCTTAAAATTGCCAATAAAATCAGAGCACATGAAAGGTTTGCAGTATATATTGTGATCCCTATGTGGCCAGAGGGTAATCCAACGAGTGCTGCTACACAAGCGATAATATATTGGCAGGTAGATTGATGACTCTAGTTCAAGAATATAAGGAATTGAAATTAATTGTATTGCCGTTTAATATATTTGACGTAATTTTTTGGCAGTTGATCATATTTTTATGCTTAACTCATTTAATCTGAAATAACTAGATATAATATTACTCTTTTAAGTTTGATATCTTTTCACTACCAACTTATTGTCACAATTGGTTAATGTGGTCTAAGAATTCATCATACTTCTTTAACTCTACAACACAAAACAATGCAAATGATGTATGAGACGATCTACAAGGCTTTAGTGGAGGTTGGGCTTGAAGATGCATTTTCACCACAAGATTATTTGAACTTATTTTTTCTAGGTAATCGTGAGGAGGTTAGGGTAAATGGCTCTTCAACTGCTGAAGGTCCTAGTTCTGGAACTCCTCAGGTCTCTATCAATCAAACTTGAGTTTTATTTGGCTTGTATTATATGTTTGGCTCATCAAAATTTATTACTTTCAAAGCCCATCAGTTTTGTTCTTTCTTTAATTTTTTTCTTTATTCCTTTCCATATAAATACTTTTTTTATATGGAAAACTTTTCACTCTCATCATCTTTAGCATTGAATTCAATTGTTTATTCAATGTACTGTTATATCAGTTACAGTAGATGTTTATTTCCATTTCCCCAACTTTCAGTTGGAACTCTTTCATTGTATTCTGATCTTAAAATTTCAGGTGCTGTGGTGGGAATGCAAGGTGGTACAGATACTGTACGCTGTGTTTGGGATGAACTGAAAACATATGATGTCCCTGTTTCAGCATTTTGGTTGTAGGTAAATTTTGTTATAGAGAATCATACAAAAAGTACTTCCAATGGAAATGTTTTCCCTTTGCAACAAACATTTGGAAATTCTAATATCATGTCACTGTTAAGCATACAAATTTTCTCAAACTTTATAAGTTTTAGGATTTGAGTTTTATATTTGATTAGTAGTAGTTTTTTTAATAATAATAAAAAAAACACATCCTTTTCATAATTAGGATTTGAACTTTCAACAAAGATGAGAACTTCTGCCTCTGTATCCTAATCTTCTCTTCTCCTTCTCTTTTCTAATTCTATAAGAATTTAATTCAGGGACAAGTAGAATCTTCATCAGATGATTCAATAAAATATTTTAAATCTATATTAAATCGATAGGTGCATGTATCAATCAAATGAATTTCATTCTTATGGGAACATTTTGGGAAAATAAAGCATAAAACTACGATTGTATTGTTGTGCAGGCCAGAGGGAGACTGTGATCAGATCCCAACTTTGGTGGAATTGGGAAGTGGATACTACAAGGTATAGAGGATGGCAGAAACTAACTAAAGACCTCTGTGCTCAGCAGATTAAAGTGATGACATACTGCAACCCTTGTTTAGCTCTGGTAAATCTCTAGAACAATTTTAGGAGCAATTATTAAAACTATATAACATGATTCAAGTGCTCTTATTTTTGAAAAAAATGATAGAATTAGAATATGCGAGTATGTTTTGAAGTTCTTACTTGTAACAACAGATGGATAAAAAGATAAATATAAGGAGAAACCTCTTTGAGGAGGCAAAAAAGTTAAGACATCTTAGTGAGAGATAAGAATGGAAAAAACATACAGGGTTCCCAACACAGCCTTCAATGTTGGAATGTTGGATTTGACACACCCACATGCAAGTAGTTAGTTCAAGCAGGTTTTACAGGAAATGGTGGATGGTAGCTTTAGATGGTTAATTGTAAAGATAATGAATGATTGTGTAGTTGATGATTTTATTAAGTTAATAATATTTTAGTTTTTTGTATTTTTGTCATTATTTGTTATGGGGACATTGAGCCAGCCAGGTACACAAAAAGAATGTCAAATTTTGATTTGGCAACAATATAATTCGTTACCAAAGCATTGAACTAGTTTTAATATAGCAACAATTTTTTATACATTTAGCAACAAATTTTCGTTGTTAATAGCATTAAAAATATTATATTTGGCAACAAAAAATTAACCTAATAACAACGGAGAGGATATTGTTGCTAATACTAAAATAAAAGGCAACATTTTTTATCGTTGCAAATCATATTAATTTTCATTGCACATATAAAGTAACGACAATATATAATGTCATTGCTAATCGATGACTTTTGTTGCTATTGAAAAATAACCAGCAACGAAAATGTTGCTGATTCAGCATAATGTCGTTGCCAAATAATATAATCAGCAACAAAAATCGTTCCTAAAAAGTTTACATTCCGCAACGAAAGCAAGCTTAGGCAACAATTTTCATAATTTATTGCAACGAAAAATGTCGTTGCAAAATGGTGTCAATTGCAACGAAAATGCATGGTCGTTGCAAAAAAAAAGAGTTCATTTCGTTGCCAATTAGCAGGCTTTTGCAGCAAAATGGGGTTTTTAGCAACGAAATTTTAATTATTCTGCAACAATACATTTTGTTGCTAAATGATCGATGTCTCTGTACGAAAGTCAAATTTCGTTGAAAAATATATTACTTTTGGCAACGAAAAAAATACGTTCGTTGAGGAACAATTAGAAACGCTCATCAGGCAAACGAAAAGATTTAACGACGAGAAATTCGTTGCCAAAACCCTTTCAGAACGAAATTTGGCACATTTAGCAACGAAAATCATTTATTCTTTGAAGCCCCATTTTTTTGTAGTGTGAATCGTGATCTTGCACCATCATGTTGAAAGTCCAGGCGGTGGATTCGGTTTTTGTCATGGTTGATCCGGTGATGGTTAAGGCATTTCCACTATTATTTCCTCGGCTTCTCCTCGATCCCGACCTCCCGATCCATTCTTGGGACAGTCTCTTGCCAGATGGTCTTTCGAACCACAAGTAAAACAAGCACCCTTCTTTGGGTTTGGACAGTTTGGTGCTATGTGGCCTTCCTGACCACAATTGTAGCACACTCTTTTTCTTTTCATACAAACTCCTAGATGGGTTTTCCCGCAAGTCGGGTATGCTTCGATTCTTTTCTTCTGACTACCTTGCTGATTCCCCGATGATGAGCTGTCGTTCCACCTTTTCTTCTGATTGAAATTTCCACCTCCTGTGCCACTTTCACTGGCCTTGTTATTAATTTCACTTTCATTCTTCTTCTTTTGATCTTGATTGTACTTCGTCACCAGATCGCTTCCTCCTTCAATGAGGATGGCCTTTTCGAAGATTCAAGAAATGTGTTTATTTGAAACATTGATACCTTGTTGTACACCCAAGGCTTTAGTCCTTGTTCAATCTTGGCTTTTTCTCTCGTCAGTGTGTACTTGCATGCGGGCGAACCTTGCCAACTCGTTGAACTTAGCCGCGTAGTCAGGTACACTCATGTTTCCATGCTTCAGTTCCAGAAATTGAACCTCCATCTCGTTCTGCGAGCTAGTTGGGAAGTACATCTCGAAAAACATTTCTTTAAATCTCTCCCAAGTAATTACACCTTCACCTCCTCGCACTTTGTTTGCTTGCCACCAAGAGCTAGCCTCGAGACTTCAAAGATAAACGTTGCAAAGCGGTCTTACGGTCTTCTAACCCTAGCAACGTCGAAAACTTTCTCCATTTCCATAACCCACGTTTGAGCCTCGATTGGGTTCATGGAACCTTTGAACTCTAGCGGTCCCACCGCCAAGTCTTTAAACGTTGTGTTTGGTGGAGCTTGAGGTTGGTTGTTCATTGCTCGGTCCAAGAAGTTAACTAAGCTGTTGAAGCAGGATTTGCGTTGGCATTATTGTTATTATTGGTTGACTCTTCCCGAGTTTAGGTTGGTGTTGTTGTTTTATCATGGCGGCATATTTTCGTTAAATAAACGCTTATTAGAACTTTATTTATTTCTCTAAATAGTTAAGACATTACTTAACAATTTAACATACTCATTTAACACATCATCTCAAACAACTTGATATATTTTAATTCAAATCAAAGTTTTAACATTAAACGATAAAGCATAAGCGCTATTTACATCAACTATCTCGGAATAAAGAATCCACAGATTTAAATCATTCAAATATTCTTTCGCTCATAAACACGCGTCGAATTTACATCTAAAAACTAATTAAGTTCTTCACATAATTAAACAAATCATATCACCGTCGATTCCAAGGTAACCGATTAGCCTTGCTCTACACTCCTCTTATAAGATGCGATACATCGTCTTGCGATCCATCATGTACAATGGTAGTCCTTCGAATTGGATCGGGTACCTCAAAACTCGATCTTGAGTCTCATTCATTGCCTTATTAAGTTTAGAGTACGTTTCCCTAATCTTCGCTTTCTTTGCACGACTATCATCCTCTGCACGATCAGTTCGACGTGATTCTCTTACCCAACCTTCCTCTGCTATTTTTAGTCTTTCGGAGGTTTCCTTCAGTTCCTTCTTCAGTTTCTCTATCTCCTCGGTCTTATCTTCGATTTGACCCTTCTCATGGACCAAATCCCATTCTACATTTCCCAGTCGTGAGTGAAGATTCAAAATCTCCCTCTCCTTCGCTTTCTGAGTAATATCTTTGAATAGCCGGCTCGCTTCGATCAAATCCCGGACCTCGCTCGTAGAATCTACGTTACGATGTCAGATAACGTGTCATACATCTCAGCATCAACGGTGTACCGTGGTAACTCCTCTTCCTCTTCCTCAACAAATTCCTCCTCAGGATCCTCCTCAGGATCAGTCTCAGGTTCATGCTCTTAACCAACAACGGTGATCAATGGAGATGACTCTCCTCAGATCACCGCTTCCTAACGACATGAATGTCTCGGGGCTCCTCCTCGATTAAGATCTTATAGGTACACGGGGTTCTTCCTCCCCACTGACTAGCTTCACCAACATTCACATCCCGACAACAAAATTTTAAGTTTTAGTTACTAAGTCATATCATCTAACGATACTTTAACACATAAACACATAAGGTCTTTTATTATCTTCAATGAATTACATAAATTCATTTCTTATAACTCGATAAGAGTTTTCCATCACTATCTTCTTTTCTATAAGGCTACTACCTAAGGTTGTTCCCCACCTAAGGTTCATAACCTCTGACTCATGATACTAACTTGTGACACCCCAAATCCAAGGGTACTTGATTCCACGGATTTGATGTTCATCTAGACAAATATCATCTATCTATCTACCCATAATAAATGCAAACCATGCAATAGATAGAAATAAAATCTTTCCTTATATAGGTTACAACATCCGAATCATAAACATAATCCAAAGTTAAACTAACCTTAAACATCCGTGCGTAAATATAAATAATAAGTCTTAAACAACATCATTAACTCAAGTCTAACATAAATACATCATCAAATAAAATAACAAGTCTTCATCATTTGCTAACTTTGCCCTCGCTTTACTAGTGGAAGGTTCATTTGGTTCTTTTCGTTCTTAATCGCAATGTTATTATTAAGCAAGAGTGAGCACTATTGCCCTCAGTATATAATAATGAAATAACAAAGATAATAACATGCGAGTAAATCAAAGATATCTGAATAAAAGCTCAACTTTTGAATCAAGAATGAATAACAAGAATCAAAAGAATTTCGAGGGTCATAAGACTTGAACTATGTCCTAGGTTATCAAGGGTTATACTTGAAACCTTTAATGATCATAAGACTATGGACCTTTCTACTCGTACTTGGGGGATCAGCCCTTAGTACCATCACATGCAATAATATCTTAACGCTTAACGATAAGTAAATCCCTTTGCGGGGTTGTTCATCTCAGTTTGACATTCGAGTCCGCACCAAAGGAAGTTTGGTTTGGATAATTCAATAAGGGTTCTGAAATTTAGAACGTTTATCAACTAAGGACTAGTTGAATCAATAAAATTCACTAGTCTAATAAGGTTCAACAATAATGATATTCAATTGAATAATAATCTCAAGAAGTATACAACAGAACAATTATTGTATAACTGAATCATGCTTTGAAAAGATAATAAATCTTTAATATAACATTTGAACTTGAATAATAGTAATGATAATTTACTCGGGGTAAATAATAAACTTGAACAATAATGACAAGTAGGGTTAAGAAACTTGCCTCGTCGTAGATTACACTTTAACTAAGCACGTTCTTTGAATTTAATCCTACATACCATTCACATTCACGATACCAGTTAATTATAACTTAACTAATCATCAAAACTCATTCTCTTTGTCTACTTTGATTATTAACTATACTTAGTCAAATTATCACATTTACTGTCACATAATATCACTTCATGAATGATAATTTAATTATGAAATCAATAATTCAATCCACATGTAATTATGTTATTTACATGCTAAGTATCTATTTTAACATCTCATTATACTTCTAACATGTTTACATGTTCATTACATTAAGTTAACATCACATTCATGGACTTTAACACTTTAAAATTTTCGCTTCGAACTTTTCGGAGAGTGGTATTTAAGGGCGCCACTTTTATATCTAAGGCTTTCAGCGTTAACGGTGGTAGTGGTAGTCATGCACATGGACATATACTTGACAATCATGGCGCCATGGCGAATTCAGAACTGTTTCGCAATTCGCTAAAATTGCGCGTAACAACCAAAAAACTCTAATTAAATTACTACTACACAAAATTAATCATATACACATGTTATAATTCATGCATAAACATAACCCAACATTTATAGAATGGTTTTAACCCATTAAAACACATAATCATATAGTTAAAATCTATAATTTCTCTGACTTTGATGTTCTTGAAGGTTTTGAAAATAAAACATGAAAATTGACACTACGGATTCGTTATAACACCGAATCCGTTCGTTAAAAGTTTGGTCTCTTCGTATCAACATGTATAATAATATACGAGTGTAAAATTTAGGGATAATATACGATCAACGCATTAAATACCACTTATAGGGCCATAAGGCCAAAACCCATACTCTAAAATTTTGAAATAACAAGTCATCGTATAACGACATGTTTTATGATACTGATGATATGGTCTACATAATAACCATGTTATACTACTCGAATTATTACACATATTCTTATAAAAATCATCATCTCCCAATTCACAGAGACTTACAGAATATATGAAAGCCATTTTTATAAAAACTAAATGACGTAACTTTAAAATTTGGGAAGAAGAGATTACCCTGAGAATAAAATATATATATATATATATATATATATATATATATATATATATATATGTAGACTTAGATTATTTCTTCAATCACTGAGTTCTCACAAAATCCTCTGGACTCTCTCTTGAATTTCTCAATCTCTCTCTGTATCTCTAGACTTAGCCAAAATAGAAAATAAAAGAATACGTAATATAACATGGGGAGAAAGGGGCTGATGCGGCAGAATGGTCAGATTAACCCAAACATGGGTAATCGCATCCAACCTTCTAAGGGCCTTGTTTGGCAACCCTTAATTGATTCAAAGTCATTTAATTTAATAAAAGCTTT
Organism: Panax ginseng; assembly: GCA_020205605.1. NCBI lineage: Eukaryota > Viridiplantae > Streptophyta > Magnoliopsida > Apiales > Araliaceae > Panax > Panax ginseng. The sequence continues at coordinate 59,020,755 of CM035143.1, read as the reverse complement.
ATAATATAGTTTAAATCACGCCACACCCAATTCAAATATCTTATTTAATTTAATATAAAATAAATATAATCACTTCTCATAATTTCACGAAATACATAATTAATTTTCTCATTAATAAATAATGTCAAATTATTAATTCTCTAATTAATAATTAAATTAATTAAAATAACATTAGGCTTATTAAATATTTCTTTTAATACAATAAGCTCACATAATGACATACTTCGATAATAAAAATTCTCCACATTAATTTAATAAATGTAACACATAATTAATTTAATCTACCACAACTGCGTCAATTAATTATTTAATCTAATAATTAAATCATCGAAAAATATTTATTTAATTCAATAAATATTAAAATTAATTACAAAAATCTCGATTGTCACATCTTATGTGTGTTATAGACGGATAGGATTATGTGATAATGTGTTTAGGTTATTTTAAATACTGTGATGATATTATTCTAATTTGTATATCGATATTATTTATATATTAGGTTCAGACAAAGCTTATTAAATTGTGTAACGGTAATCAACGGTTCAGGCAAGTTTTTCTTAACTTGACCTCGAGTTGTATTATTCAATTATACTTATGGTTAATCAATTCTGATTTCCATGTCTAAGAATTATTAAATTGCACTTTGTGCGTATGACATGTATTCATCAGGTATGAAAGGTTGATCATCTTCATTACCATTCATTCCAGATATATTTGTTCATGTTAAATATGTGTTCAGTCAAAAATTTATTCCTGCTAATTCACAACTATATTGTTGAATTATAGCCAGCTCATTATTCAAATTCTTTCAATCATGATATATCCCTAAATGAACTTATACTTGCTGGAAAAACTTATGTTCACCCTTGCTATATCATGATAAACATTGCAGATTAAGACGAATACGTCGGATACAAAGAAAGGTCAAAGATAGTTCCAGCTTTAGTATATGCGTGCAGTTAAATTTGTATAAGTATTGTATATTAATGTTTTTGTAAGTCAAAATAAGTTGTGAATGGTGTATTAAGTGAATGTTACTCAACCTTGGGGAATAGTGTGTAAAGTTTTTGTATAAACAATTTATCTTTATATCTTCCGCAAATAAGTAATAGTTGTAGAATGATTGTACCGAATCCGCGGTGATTTAGGACCCGGATTTGGGGCCCTCACACACCACAAATGAGAAGGAGCTACTAGGAGTGGTTTATGCTTTTGACAAATTACGTTCCTATCTCATTGGAACAAAAGTCACTACAAAAAATCACACATTTTATGACAAAATTTTTGCCCCACACAAAAAATTTGTCACAATTTGTTAATTAATAATTACGAAATTCATAATCATCACTAAAACGTTTGCTTTTGTGACGACTTTTACTTTTGTTACTATTAATCATTTATATCGTCACTAATTTACACATTTGATGACGATTAAGAAAATTTCGTCACAAGTTATTTTGGAGGTAGAATTTTGCACCAAAATTTTAGAGGGAAACCTTTTAGTGACATTTTGTAATAATTGATGACAGTATTTATTGTCACCAAATATTTTTTTCGATGACAACATAATAATTGGTCATTAATTATTTGTAGCATTTAGTGACAATGTGCTTTCGTCACTAATATTCACATTTAGTGACGCCAAATACAAATTCATCACAATTTTATTAGGTGGCAAAAAATTTTTTGGAGGAAAATTTTTTAAAGACGGAAAACTAATATTTTATGACAATTTGTATTGTCATAAATACCAATTTTATATGACGAGAAAATAGTTTATCACTAATTAGATGAGTGGATAAGTGACAAAAATGGTTCGTCAAAATTTTTTATATTTAGTGACAAAGTACGTAATATCGTCACAATTTTATTTGGAGGCAAATTTTTTCTGTAGAATTTTGGAGGGAAATTTTTTAAAGACGAAAAAATAATAATTTATGACAATTTATATTATCATAAATACCAATTTTATATGACGAGATAATAGTGCGTCACTAATTAGCTGCGTGGATAAGTGACAAAAATTGTTTGTCATAAATTGTTATATTTAGTGACAAAGTACGTAATATCGTCACAATTTGATTTGGAGACAAATTTGTTTTAAGAAAGTATGTGAGTAATACCTTTTTTTAATATTATGTAAAATAAGCATAATATAATAAACAATATATATTATATTTTAATATTGTATATATAGAAGATAATAATTCATATAATATGATATAAGTTGTTAAAGTTAAAATAAAACTAACCATGAAAGCTAATTGGAAAATTATTTAGAAATAAAACAAAAACTTAAAGATTAGGAAATGAATTAAATTTAAATCAAATGAAGCACTATTTTTTTAGTGACGACAACCAAACATGGCCTAAGACTCGCACATCCCTCTTTCTATCCCCAGCCCAATCCTGCACATCGCTCTTTCTCTCCCCTAGTCCCGGCTCCTCTGTCCTCCCACCTTCCGAAACCTCTCTCCCTTCCCAAATTGAATTCCAGTTTTGCTAGATTACGAAAGGAAATTAAAGTTAAGGAGGGATTATAAATATTATAATCAAGCACAAGAGGTATATGTAATTTTGTTATGTTTTTTATGATTGAAAACTACAGATATGATTGTGATTTTAGTAAGAAGCAATTTTTTGTAATTCGATTCATAATAATTGGTAGCATGGTTGGTATGTTTTTACTCATTTTTTGATTACTTTGCAAACTCTTGAAGAATTCATGAATGTCTAGGAAGATAAAAATCCTGCTTGAAAGCTAACACCTTACGGTGGAGTCCTTGTTACTTGAGGAGGTGGAGGGGTGGTCTATGTAATAACTGAACTCTTAGATATAATTTTCCCAAATGGCTCCCTTCTATTCAGACTTGCAACGTCACTATTGGTTGGCTACCTTATGTTTTTGTAGTTTTGAGGTTATAGCTGTTTGTTGATCAGTGCTCATGTATAGCAGTTTTTATTGCCAAAAAATCTTATTACTTTTGGTGTTGTTTTTCTCTCCCCGCCGATTCATTTGTGCGAGATCAAAGAAGAAAGTAATGAAGTTGACAAATCCAAATCCACTGGAAGCTATGCTCGCAAACCATCGTAAAGAGAAGCGTCGGTTGTCGTGGATTTAAAATCAAACTTTATCTGCAATCACCAAGCAAGGCAAGTTGAAGCAAAATAGTCGCTTATCTTCGCCCTTTTTAGCATTATTAGTTTTTTGCTATAGTTTTCGTTGTATTGTATCAACTAGCTTCTATGGGGTATAGAATGGACAAGAGTTGGTTGCATGCAATTAAATGGTCTAAGGCTTATATTGATGGCGTAAACGCTTTTATGAAATTTGTTGAAACTTATATAGGTACAGAGTGCGACATTCGATGCCCATGTATAGGTTGTTTGAACTTAATAATTCAAGATAAAAAAACAGTTAAAGATCATATTTTGGAGCGAGGGATAGATCCAGGGTACACAACATGGTTTTATCACGGTGAACCATCAATTTCGAATAATTTAAGGAATCCACATACCAATGAGGGTGATAGGATTGATAATGATTTGTTTGAAGAAGATGATGAAGAAGATGATGGTGTTAATGACATGTTATTTGACCTTGGTCAACAACACTATCAAGATGATGTTGAAAATATCTCAGATGACAATAATACCAATATTGGTGGTGTTCCAGCATATCTCGAGGCACTCATGATGGGTGCTCAAACAGAATTATACCCTGGATGTAAGAAGATTTCAAGGATTTCTTTTATCATACAATTACTTCACCTCAAAGTGTATAATAAGGTGAGTAATAAAACTATAGATATGATGTTGAGGCTGATGAAATTATCTCTTCCTGATGGTGAGACACTTCCAAGTTCTTACTACGAAGCTAAAAAATTGTTGCGAGATTTGGGATTGGGATATGAATGTATCCATGCTTGTAAGTATGCCTGTATTTTATTCTGGAAGGAGAATGGAAACGTGGAAACTTGCCCTACTTGTGGAACTTCTCGATGGAAAGTCAATGATGGTATAGGGAAGAAGATACCACAAAAGATTTTAAGGTATTTTCCACTGATACCTAGGCTTCAACGCTTGTTCTTGTCCCAAAAAACATCTAAAAAGATGGTGTGGCATAATGAAAAACGAATTGATGATGATTATATGTGACATCCGGCTGATTCAATAGCTTGGAAAGACTTTGATAGTAAGTTTCCTTGGTTTGCAAATGATCCTAGAAATGTTAGACTAGCTCTAGTTGCAGATGGTTTTAATCCATTTGGAAACTTAAGCACCACTTATAGCATGTGGCCTGTAATTGTAGCTCCATTGAATCTTCCCCCTTGGGATTGCATGAAACAACCATTCTTTATGTTGTCTTTACTAATTCCAGGGAAGAAATCACCTGGAAAGGACATTGATGTCTACTTACAGCCGTTAATTGAAGAGTTAAAAAAATTATGGGTTGAAGGGATATAAACCTTTGATGTTTCTTATAAAAAAAAAATTCAAATGCATGCTGCTGTTTTATGGACAATAAACGATTTTCCTGCATATGGTGATTTGTCTGGATGGAGTACTAAAGGGTACATGGCTTGTCCAGTTTGTAATGACCAAATATGTTCTCAGGGGTTGCGAAACAAGGTGTGTTACATGGGACACCGTCGCTATTTACCTAAAGATCATGCTTGGAGAAGAAGCAAAAAGTTCAATGGTAAACGAGAAGATGACGAGGCACCTAGAGAATTAACTGGGGAGGATGTGTTAATGCAGTTGGGGAGACTAGAAGATTTGACACCAGGGAAACATGGTAATAGAAAGAGAAAGCGCAAGCCTAAGGAATTGAATTGGACTAAATTTAGCATTTTTTTTGATTTGCCTTACTGGAGTAAGTTGAAGTTAAGGCATAATTTAGATGTAAGGCATATTGAAAAGAATATTTGTGAGAGTATATTAGGAACCTTGATGAGTATAGATGGGAAAACAAAAGATATATTCAAGTCAAGGCAAGATTTGGAGGACATGAACATTCGCAAGGAGTTGCACTTAATTAAGAGGAGTGATGGAAAATATGTGAAACCTGCTGCATGTTATGTCATGAAAAAGAAAGAAAGGCATGATTTTTGTGAGTTTCTAAAATCTATTAAATTTCCTGATGGGTATGCTTCTAATATCTCTCGTTGTGTTATTTCGAGTGATCAAAAGATATCTGGATTGAAAAGTCATGTCTGCCATATACTTTTACAACGGTTACTTCCTGTTGGTATTCGAGGATCGTTAAACAATGAAGTATACGACGTACTAGCAGAGTTGGGTTATTTTTTTCAACGGCTGTGTTGCAAGAAGTTGAAGAAATCTAAATTGGAGAAAATGAGAGAAGATATTTGCTTGATTTTATGTAAAATTGAAAAAATATATCCTCCAGCTTTTTTTGACATAATGGTTCATTTGCCTATTAATTTACCAAATGAGGCATTGATTGGTGGACCGGTTCAATTTAGATGGATGTATCCAATTGAAAGGTAAAAAAAACACATTCATTATATAATTTCTTTTCTCTAAATTGTTATTGATGTTTTTGTTAATTATGTTTTTATAGATCATTATGTGAATTGAAGCAGAGTGTGCATAATAAAGCTCATCCAGAAGGTTCAGTTGCAGAAACTTACATTGCAAAAGAGTGTTTAACTTTTTGCTCAATGTACTTGCGGGGAATTGAGACTAGATTCAATCGAGATGAGCGAAATAATGATATAGTAACTGACGATAGTTTATCAATTTTCTCTCAAAAATGCCGCCATTTTGGAGCAACTAAATATGTTGAATTATTGGAGGAAGAGTTCAATGTGACACAATGGTTTGTCTTCCAAAATTGTGAAGAGGTTGAACCATATTTTGAGTGAGTATATAATTAGATTTTAAACTTACAAAAATAATATGTTAAGTATTTGAAATTTGCTGAAATACTTATTGATATTGTTTATTACAGGAGGCATAAAGAGGAGCTTCGCTTAGCTGGTTGTGAAAATGTAGATCAAGAACATAGAGAGCAATTTCCTGCATGGTTCAAAAATCATGTAAGATACTTGGGATTTTGAATATTGTTTGCAATTGTAAAATATCTTATTGTCATTTTGTTGATTTTTAAAATCTTACTTTTCTATAGATGACTCAAATATATCATGATGAACCATCAGAAGTAAACAAATTTCTATATTCTTTAGCATGTGCACCACATAGGTGTGTAAGAAAGTACACTGGATGCATCGTGAATGGAGTTAGGTTTTTAACTAAAGAACGTGATGGTCGTCGTAAAAGTCAAAATAGTGGGATTGTAGTAGAGGGGAACCATGGTGAAGATATCATAGATTTTTATGGGGTATTAACTGATATAATTCAATTGGATTATGTGAAAGATAGACATGTAACTATATTCAAATGTGAATGGTTTGATCTTGGGAAAAAAAAATTAGGGATACAAAAGAATGGAAATATAGTAAGTATTAAAGTTACAGAAATATGGTATGAGAATGATTCTTATATACTAGCTGATCAAGCACGACAAATTTTCTATATTAATGATCCTAAATTAGGAGGTAATTGGCGAGTAGTGCAATCATTTCAACATAGGCATATATATGATGTTGATGAGATGCAAGAAGAAGCAATGGATTTTGACGACTTTTCCTTTGTGGAAGATGGAGTATAACAAGAGAATGATGTTGATGATGCATTTGAAGTTAGTCTTGGTGAAATACAATCGTTGAATAGAGAGGACATGGATCCTGAAGATGATGACGAGTTGGTAATTTCAAGACTACCTGAAGTTGTTGAGGAGAACTTAGAGGATGTCGATGAAGAAGATGAGTTAGATGAAACTTTGGTTGATTATTGTAGTATTGAGGATGATTCTCAGCAACATAGTGATTCTGAAAACGATACTGATGATGACAATAGTTAACTCAACAGAACACAGGTGCTCTAATAAACTCGTTCTATTCTTCAAACTTTTTCAGTTGCTTTGATGTATTAATTCTTACTAAAACTCACATTATTTGCAGGATTTTTTTTTTGTGTTAACAGCTCAGGGTGAATATCGAGTGCGCAGATGCAGCTCATGGTGATTTTGACTTTTTCTTGTAGATTTTTTGATGCAGTTTGTGTAGTTCTGTCATTGCTTATCGTTATATGATGTACCTATCTAAATGTATGTGTATATGATATTTAATTTTAGATTAGGAGGTCTTTGGCTGATACTGCTGCTGGTCTTTAGCTGGTTTATGCAGTTGGCTGCTACTGCTTCTGCTTCTGCTTCTGCTCTTGCTATGATACTGCCATAGGGATCTCTTTAGTTCTGCTGGGTTCTATATGTGCCTGCTATTGCTGGTCTAATCCTAATTCTGCTGTACTGTTGCCTGGTTAGGCTATATATTTGGGTTCTCTATGTGCCTGCTGCGTGTTACAGTTGCAGCTGTTCGGGTTTAGGCGAGCACCATTTTCTGTTGCAGTACTGCTGCTGGTCTGTGGCTTGACTGATGGGGCTGTGTCTGTTCTACTAAGTAGGTGCAGCAGGTTTGGCTTCATGGGCTCTCCCGGGTTGTGAGGTGTGTTGGTGGGCGGGCATATGCCTTGTTTCTGTTACCTGACACTGCTTCTGTTTGCTTATTTTCTGCTTCTGCTGCTGGGTTGCTAAAAATATGGATGATGTCTATATGCTGCTGGGTTGCACTGATGCTGGTTTGCACTACTGGGGTGCACTGCTGCTGCTGGGTTGTACAGCTACTGATGGTTTTGAGTTCAGATGAAAGATAAGGGTTATGGCAATGCAAGCTTGAATTGGCTTCTCTAGGATCATAGTCTTATTCGGAGCAGGTATTTTAATTTTTACACAGTCACACACACTTACTATGTGTTCTTCGTTTATTAATCGATCTCTTTCTTTTCGTTTTCGATCTCTTTGTATGTGATTAACCGTACGTGAACATGATTATATACATGTAATTTTTTGTTCAGTCACTTGTGAAAGGATACGAGAAGAAGGGGGAGAATGGAGAGTTGGATGTTTCTGATGTCGTTGCTAATCAGGTATATTTATAGTAAGTTTAACAGCATCAGCCTATTTAGGCTGTATTTTGGGACAGTAAACTGATTTTGTATTGTATCAACTCCTGTTAAATTGGTGCCTTGTGCATAATCGGTTTAGAATGTAGTATTCTGGAATATAAAGAATTTGTGGTTTTATACAATTATTTCATTGCAGAATGCAATTATGTCTAAAAATTGGACATGGTATCAGGGTATAAGTGATACAGTCATACACACACGATACAGATGCATCAACACGACATTTCTTTGAGAGTAGAATATGGATACGCACAGGAGACCCTTCAATGTTATATATTTCTTTTAAGGTATAAAATGCTATGCACATATTTTCACTTTGAAGTGGATTTCTTGTTTGGTATAATTGTTATAGTTTCTGTTTAGCTTTCAGATTCATACAATGCAAACCTTGTTTTTCAGGTGATTTTTTACATTTTGGAAAAAAATATTGTGGGCAGCCAGTGAGCTAACTGCTGGACTGCAGGGGGGTTATTGTTATTTTTTGTCCAATGGGGCGGCTGTGATGCTGTATTAGGACTGGGTTCTTAGCTGGTGCAGTAGGTGGATCTATTTTGCAGTTTGCTTTGATGGGCTATCAGTTTATTTGTTGGGTTTTAGGCTTGCTGGCGTCGTTCTATTTCCTATTGTGCAACTGTCTGCTCTGTGTTTCAACTAAATTCTGTTGTTGTGCTGGTGTGCTACTTCTGGCGTGGGCAGCACGTTGCTGTCTGCAGTTTGGAATGGAGATATAGCAGGTTTCCTCCGTCTTTACTTGCAGAACTCTAATGTCTTTCTATCTGTTGATCCTCGGCAGCAACATCTGCTGTTGCTGGGTCGGCAGCTGTGCTGCTGGCTTGTTGCTTCGGTCTTGGGCGAGCTGTTCTTGGTTGGGCTGGACTTTGTATAGTGTTGCAGAGTGTTTGGCTGTTACAGACGGCTGTCAAATATTTGAGTTGTTTATGTCGGGTGCTAGGGCCTTGTAATCTTTTATAGTCGTGACATCGTAGGGCCTGTCCTATGATTTCTATGTATATCATATGATTGGGGGTTTCCCACAAGGTTGTACTTTCTCTTTATCACATGGCCTGTCCTATGATTTCTATGTCTGGATGGACTTTGAGATTTGATTTGCGGATAATGTTTCCTATGGGTGAAGGGATGTAATGTTCATACAGCTAGCTCTAAGAAAAGGAATCGTGGTCAAACAATGGGCAAGGGGATTATGAAGTCATTTGTTGGTTCAGGGAGCAAAATGAAGATCAATGTGGATCCATTCATAGGAAGACCTATAAATGGAGATGAATCTGCAAAGCTTGCAAGTCAAATTGGCGTAGTAACTCGAGATGTCCTTCTAGTGCCCAAAAGGTGGAAAGACGTAGATGTGGAAAAGAGTTTGGAACCAGGCTTTGATCATATAAACGTATATATCGAAACTAATAACTTTTTTATTATATCAATTTATTTTTCTCGTCATCTAAAATATGCTAATATGATATGTAGATCCACATGGATGTTAATGTTGATACTCCAGGAGTGAAACAATGTTTGATTGATAGGTTGAAATCTAGTAGCCGACAAAAGCGTTACAAGTTACATATGCACTATAAGAAGTTTGCAACTTTGGTAGAGGCTAAGAATAACAAGCCTTCTTTTTGTCCTTGTAAAAAAAATTGGGAAGCATTGTGCGACTATTTTGCAACACCTAAATTTAAGGTAATAATACAAAAATTTAACATGTGACAACCCCAAAATAGGTCCATTCCATCCAACCCATTCTGAGTCGCCAAATACATGGTACAGAAAACTGTTATAATTTTATTACAACAATTGTCGTGCAAATACAATAACACATATGCTGTGAGTTTTGATACAAATATATACTAACTGTAACTCTCATTCCAACCTTGGATAGCACGTCACAATGACACCTTACATAATGGTACAGTCAAATTATTTTAGAAATTAAAATTTTTGGGAAGTGCTCAAGGAAACCTTCGTACATGGGAGGCCATGCTTCTAGGTTATGATAGATATCATATGCCCACAGAATTATTCTTGGTTGACCCAATAGACACGAGAAGATTACTATCATCTTCTTTCCAATGGTGAGTCTTCTCTTGACATATAATTATCTCCACTGTCTCCAGTTGAAAATTATATTTCAAATAAACTCCAAGATCATATAGGTAGTGCTCGTAGATATACTCAGCAAGTGGATGTGCACAACCCTGTCTTATGATAACACGAGGTTATATGTCATTAGACATCTTGTATGATAGTGGCAAAACACCCTTCCAACGTTGGGTTTGCCTCACCCTATATGATTCACCAAATATAACTACTAAATGATGTATACAACACACTTTTCTATACTGTTTAGGGAGAACCTCCATAGCTAGAGACTACCGTTCTATTCCAATGTTATCCTCGCTTGACCCAGCTACACTCTTATTACCTGAAAGGAATTGTGAAGCAAAAGGGTGAGCACAACTAGCTCAGTAAAGAATATCATGACTAAAGATAATTAAATTATCAATAACCTTCATCAATAATAAATCAGAGATTTAGAACATATGGTAGATGATAAAACTTTTCAACCATAGTTGCAGCGGAACGAGCAATCCATTAGAAGAGTCAAATAGACCATAAAGTCTATTATCTTCTCCATGTTAAAAGTTCACCAACAATGTTTTATCCCTGTAACATCAATCAACAGTTCCGGTCCACAATCATATAAATAACTCATAATCATAATTATAGTTCTAAATTCCTCTTCTCATCCAGGACGAAGATAATTTTCATCACCTATCTTTACCTGAAACATCAAAGATCATGGTTATACCAAATCACAGTTCCTGTTCATAATCATACTAATAAATTCATCTTTGCACTACGAGCTAAAGATATTCATTAATAGTTCATCTTTGCACTACGGGCCAAAGATATTCAACAACAGATCATCTTTGCACTACATGCCAAAGATATTCAACAATAGGCCATCTTTGCACTACGGGCCAAAGATATTCATCAATAATTCATCTTTGCACTACATGCCAAAGATATTAATATATCAAAGAAATACATAATCATTTCAGAATTTATATAAACAATAATTATAACCATGTTGATCAATTCACCTTTGCACTTAAGCTAAAAATATTCAATTGTAAATTCAATGGTCATGATCATACCAGTCACAATTCAGCTTTGCACTACTGGCCAAAGAGAACCCATAGTCACGATCATACCAATAATCTACCTATCTTTACACTCAAGTCAAAGAGAAATTCCATCACCAAGGTTATAAAAATGTTATATATGATAATAAAAACAATATGATCAACAACTGTATTTATTTTCAAGAGCAACAATCATAAATCAACGATAATTTGGTCAGAAAAAGAAACCAATTTTTGTCGTGAATAGTACGTGAATGAATAGTAACTTCGTGAATAGTAATCGTGAATAAGATCTCAGATTGTTACATAGTAATCAGATATCGTAAATAATGTCATATACGTAAATAGTGCCATATACATGAATAGTGTCGTATACGTGAATAGTAACCCCAACTCAAAAAGGTAGAAATTCCACAATAAAATTCATACCAATATTTCAGTATAATGATATTGAAAGAATAACATCATTAGCAAGAAAATAACATCACTTACTATCCCTTACCTCAAAAGAGCAACACTTTTCGATTGGATATTGGATATTATCAAGGAAACTTGCATCGATGAATAGCAACTCACCAAGTATCTAAATACTCACAAAATACACTCGATAATCTAGAGAGAAAAAGAGAAAACTTATGAATTCTGGTGTGATTTTCAATTCTAACTTAGCCCTCTATTTATAGGAAAATGTTAGCACGCCGAAGAAGACTTGACCTGCTACATGATGGCTTTACCTGCTACTATTCCACCCACCAAAAATCAGCCATCTTCCCTAACAACCAAAAGTGGGCCCCACCCATTTCTAGAATTTTTCACCAAAATCATTTATAAACCTAATTTCTGAATCAGTCACCTCTTAAAATTCATAACAAATCATTCGTTCATTTTTAACGGTTCAAAATTTGTGAACATATACTCAACTTATATATGTATAACATATCCAAAAATCACAACGATCCAACGGTCGATTAAAATTATAACTCACACAATAAAGTTGTAAGAACAACGATTTGATCTTTTAATACCTCTAATCAGACAAAATAATCGATAAAATACATCAACATTAATTCTTTCATTTATAACCACATAAATAAATCCATCATTTATATCCACATCAAATAAATATTTCATTATCATATAAATCAATAATTAATTTTTCACAAATAATATACATGAATCACAATAATGACAACCGGCAGGTTCGGAAAGAGGGGCTTTCAGATAAGGATTTCTCTTCATTGGCGCCGCAATTAGGTGACCAAACCTCTCATTGATGTAACTTTCTAGACATTGCCAATAATGCTATCTAATAATATTATTCAAATAATATGAATTATTGATCCGATAATGAGAATCTTGTAATTGACAATTATTGAAACAACAATAATATAAAATATCAACGCATGACAATTATTGAATCAATAAAATAAAATATTGAAGCAAGTAACTACCGTAACAATTATTGAGTAGTGCTTTCTTACGTAAGAATCAATAATTCAAAAATACTGCAATATCTGGTAAGTGTCTTTCTTTGTTGTGCACTTCATATTATCGTATTTTAACCACCGGTATTCAAATGTTGTTACTCATGAATAACAACTTCTATTTGTTATTTGTAAAAATTCAAATTTGTCATTTTCTTCATCCAATCAAGTTATCCGTTATGGGACCCACAAATGGTCGCCTCCGTCAGCACGAATATTCCTACGAAAGAATATTCCACGACCAAACGAATATTCCCTGACAAATGAATATTTTATAACCACTTGCATATTTTGAAAAAAAAATTCATATATCACCCTTAACTATAACCTTTTATCAATTTAACCATTTACTGAATCGTAATTATAAGAAAAATTGAATACTTTTATTTCATAAAATTCGGGGTCTTACATAACATGTTTAAATGTTAAGGTTTCATTGTTTAGGTTATAGCTATAGGTTTGTAACATTGCTTACAATGTCATTGTTCTTGTTTTTATAGCACACAAGTTTTGTGAATGTTGGGAATAGAAAACAGGTGAGAGCTCCACATATTTCAGGCAGAAAGCCATTTACTGTTCGTCGACACGAGATTGTAAGTGTTCTAAACTTGTACTTTGTACTACTTTCATTCTAATAACATTTAATTGAATATATCTTGTTTTGGGATATGGAATTGGGGTCTTATGGGAGTTTTTTGGATCTTGTTTTGCTGGAATGGTTTTTGTTGACTCAATTTAGATCTGTTTGGGATTTGTTTGGTAAACTTTGTGTTAATGTTATCCTACTTTTCTACCGCTATGGGTCTGCTATGGCTATGCAGAGTGTACCTGACCGTAACAACCAAGAAGTAAGAGCTGTTGCCTTTACAAGGTCGAAAAAGTTTAAAGCCTATAATATTTGAGGAATCCAAAAAGGTTACACCACACCTTGGGCATATCAACAAAGTAATTAACATTATGGAAAGTCATTGTTAATGGTTGAAATGGGAGAATCATTCCTTTCTTTTTAGCACCAGCCTCAATAATGACTGGGTCTTTTGCAGATTCCTGGCTGCTTGCTGCCAAATCGGTAATAGTTTATGTGAGACAAAGTTCTAAACAAATATACTATGTATCCAAATATAACTTAGTAGAGGAATCTTTTCAGTGAAAGATCTTTTACTTTGACATAGAGATGCGATGTAAGTGATAAAGTGTGAAATACAGGAGTTAGATGTGATATATAGTTCAAGAATGACTAACCAGCAGATTTAGCTGAATTCTCTTCTACAACATCCAGAGGAATAATTGTCTGTGATTTCCTGATAGCTGTAGAAGATCATGGATATATAAAAATTCCCAAACACACGCATGCACAAGATGATAAGAGATTAACATTACTAAACATAAACCACATTATAGAACCCAAATAAACAAAAATTGTCTAAACTTACGGTTGAGGTAGGTCAATGCCCAAGTCACTATAATATTGAAAAAAATAGCATAAAGAATTAACGCACAAGCTCCAAGCCAATACCAATAATTATCATATGGTAGACCATGTGAATGGAGAACACTCAGTCCAACTGTAGTGTTTCCAACGGCAGGTCTCTGCAAGTCCCAAGTCTGATTCAGTAGTCATCCAAAGTACAAGTAGTAAAGACGTATAATGCTTGTTTGTATTAGGGAAAGCAATATAATGCAGCTACTAATTACTATTATAAAGAACAGACCTCCATCCATCTTGTGGCAGTAAATTCATTAACAGAAATTGCACGTTGCCCGTAGGATAAAGGTGACACCCAAAATGCCCAGATCCACCATGGCTTGATCATATCTGAAAGAATATGAGCTCACTTTATTAAAGGCCAATTCCATTTACAAAGTAAATAAAACCAACAAACTTACCTTTTGGAATGATGAATCCACCCAATAAGAAAATAACTAGCAGTCCAGCTGAGCCAAATGTATTAGCAATGATTATATCTCGTGAAATAGAAGCAATTGATCGGAAGAGACCTAGTGCCATTTGGTGCACTGTGAAGAGTAAAACATGTAACCGAAAAATCTGAAAAACATTTACGAGTAGATGAGCATGACAAATTAAATACGAAGCCTTGTCATGCTGGGAAAATTTAATACGAAGCACAACAACTTCTTGTTGTACTAGCTAGCAGGTTGAAAAAGAAAAAGGAATGAGAAAGGGATTACTGTTCTAGACTGCAGGACAGCCTCATTTCCAGCACTGCAGCAAGCCATTCCAGTCCTTCCAAAAATACCAACTTTCGCAATAAGGAGCCTCTAATAAGTACTCACTTTCACAATCAATGAACCAAATCTCATTATATTAAAGCTATAATCTTGTTATTGATTATGTACATAACAGTTTTGGAAATATCCTAGTAAATCCTATATGTTAACTTGAAGATATAATCATGAAGTTTGATTTGTAACTTCCTAAATACACACATGCATATAACTAATCAAGCCAAATATGGTAACTTGTATGCTAGGGACTGGTATGAGGTCATTGGGGCAATCAAGCCAAATATGGTTGTAATCTTTTTTCTTCCTTTTAATATAGTTTAAATTTAGCAAAAAAAATAACCTTTAATTGATGCATAATTCTAATGTATTTGGCACATTTTTTCCTGTCCTAGTCTCAAAAGGAGCTAAATGGAGATCCTTGTGATATGATTGATTTGTATAAACCGTACGCATTATTAGGAGGAAAAGGGTTGGTCATCCAAAGTGGCGAAGAGAATTGGGTAACTTTTCGTTTCTATTTGTTTAAAATTCAGCCTTTTCTATGTTAATGATTGTAAATAACTGTATATACCTTCTTACATCCATGTGTTTTTATAGGATTTGATGAAAAAAAGCGAGATCAATATAGAGAAGAAGGATCTGAGAAGAACACAGATGAAATAGTCTTGGAGGTTCTTGGCCATGGATCTGGTTACATTAATGGCCTTGGGTATGGTCCAAAACCTCCAAGCAGACGCATCACATCATCTAATTTAGCTACCCAACAAGTCCAAAAGGAACTTCAAGATACACAACAAAAGCTACAAATGTCTAACTCTCAAGTAAATGATCTTAAGACACAAGTGGCTGAATTTGAGACTGAAGTGTCTGATTTGAAAACTCAATTGGTTGATCAAGGTGCAAATATCAACAAACTTATGCCATTTATGGCTGCTAAGGGGATGAATATATACTAGAGAAAAATATCATGTAAGTAATAAATACTTTTAAACTTCAATTAAGCTTTCAAATGTTGCTTTCCATGGTTGAATTTGTGTTAATGCAGATTTTTGATATTAAAACAACTCTATAAATGAGTGAATAATGAACTCTGAAGTAATGATAGTATATTCAATATTGTAATGGAGATATGTTGTGATATTTTTATATAAAGAAAAATCTGGGCAAGAGATGGGTTTCCCTTGATTAGCAAACATCTTACTGTTGGGATTTCACTTCTTTTTACCCACTTTCGTGTTGGTAGCTATTTACTTTAGTACTTTGCAGCATATTGCCGTAATATCTTGCTGCATCAGAAATACTCTATAGTTGTGAGAAAGGAAAGAGAGGGGGGGTACTTGTAAAAAGTATTCTCTTTCAACACTTACAAAGAAGACATATTCTACTTTCAGCCAATCTATTTAAAATTTAAATTTGTACTTCTATGTGTAAGATACGATAATCTGATACACAACCACTTGGTGTGATTACATTGTTATATTTCTAGTTTGCCACATGAAAGTGTCAATATGATGATAAAGGTTTTTGCTGTGTAGAACCTGACTAAGATGTCTATGTTTTGAAAGATTGGGTATGGAGGCTGCAAGTGTCTTTGTTACGCAATATAGAAGATATGGCTTATTTTAAAACTTCGAGGTAGCTTTGGGGTAGTATTTGACTTAGCAATGTTTGAACTAAGGTATGAGGTTTGGTTTTATTTATTCACCAGCTATTAGTCAATCATCAGTTTGGTTTTCTTTATTCACCTATTGCTGGTTGTTATGTGCTTTGATGATGATACTCCATTTGTGTTCCTATGTCACTATCAGAACTTTAGTGCTACTGATGATGGACTAATAGCTGTTCAATATTTTTCGTAAATGGTGTTCATTACTTCACACTAATATTTTAGTGCTGACATAATTACTTCTTCACTTGTGCAGGAGCTCTTGGGTTGCTTTCTCCTCCTTAAGCTTCTCGGTTAGTTTAAAACTTGCTCTAATAGTTCTCATATTTTGGGATTCATAAATATATCTCTCTGCACATGGGACGACTTTCTTGTAGTCTATTTTCATATTATAGCTTCAACCAAAATCCGATTATGCGGATCCTCTAAATTCTATGGATATTGATTTTGGTTGCTATAATGCTAGTATAGCTATAGTTCTGGAAAATTAACAATTTATTATTTAAACATTTCTTTCTTTATATACATTTTTTTTAATTTCATAACTATTTGATTGATTTATGTCTATATGTTTTTTTGATTTGCAGATAGAGTTTTTTCTGGAAGGTCAATAACCACAAGGTTGAAGGTTTTAATTAAGCATTTTCTTAGGATATGAATTTTAGAATTTCAGCTTTTTGGATTATATAATTTGGTTTTGTGATACTTAGATTATTTAAGCAATTGTTTATTGCCTAGGTAGTTGGGTATTTTGTGAATCAGTGAATCTACTATTTTTTTATAAGATAATTACTTTTTATTTTAAATTTTTATTGCCTTTTGTCTCTTATATTATATACAGGTGTAAAGTTGATTTAAAAAGCTCACTAAATGTATTATATTTTTTTATTGAAAATTGTTAATGTAACAATACATTTTGAAATTAAAATTTGGTCAATGAAAATTAAAATTTAATGACGAATAATATTAACTCTTTAGAATTAATAGTATTGTCATTATATATATTCATTTAGTCGTGACAACTGATATTGTCACTAATATTAACTATTTGGTGAGAATTTATGCCGTCACTATTATATATCATTTAGTGATGCCTTTTAATTTTGTAACTATTAATAGCTCTTTATGTGATGAGTTCTATCATCATCATAATTATTCAATTAGTGACATAGAAAAATGTGTCATACAAATTAACTCTTTGGTGACAAATTATATCGTCATTGTTATATATTCATTTAGTCACAACAACTTATTTTGTCACTATTAGTTACTCTTTTTGTGACGTGATGTATCGTCACCATAAGTATTCAATTAGTGACATTAAAAAATGTGTCCCAAAAAATAGCTCTTTGGTGACAAATTATTTTGTAATATTATTTAAAATATGAAATGACAACGACATAATTGTCACGTTAAATATATTATTAGGTGACGAATTGTTCTGTCGTCATTTATTTTCTTATTTTTGGTGACGATAAACACAATACCATGACAAAAGAATAATCATAAATATGACAATATTGTCGTCATTAAAATTAGATGATTTAAATAGAGTAACATATTTTCGTCACTAAAAGAATATCATTTAATGACGAAAACCAATTTTTGTCATTTAATGCACCAAGTTTTGATGACGAAACATAATATAGAGTGACGAAAGTTGCATTCAAATAGTGACACTATTAACGTCACTAAAAGTAATTAATTATAGTGACAATGATGTAGATCATCACCATAAGTTAAAATTTTTAGTGACGACATCAAATAGTGTCAAATATACCTAATACCACACTCATACGGTGACGGTCTCTGTGACGATTAACAATCGTCACCAAATGTTTTGGTGACAAAAAATGAATTTTATGTGACAAATTTTAACGTCATTTTTTGTGTGATTTCTTGTAGTGAGTGATCGTGCACACAGACCATTCAGCCCTCAAATATCTTATAGAGAAGAAAGATGCAAAGCCTAGGCTGATAAGGTGTGTCCTTCTCCAGGAGTTCGATCTGGAGATCCGTGACAAAAAGGGTACAAAAAACTAAGTAGCGGCTCACTTGTCGAGGTTGGAAAACCCTCCTCATTCGGAAGATGCAGACAAAGACATCAATGATTTCTTCGTGGATGAACAACTTTTTGTCGTCCAAAGCAAAGCCCCCTGGTATGCGGACTTTGCCAATTTTGTCGCTTGTCAAGTGCTTCCTCCTAACTTGAGCTATCAACAGAGGAAGAAATTTTTAAATGATGCAAAACAATACTTGTGGGATGAACCCTTCTTATTCAAGTAGTGTTCAAATCAGATTCTACGGAGATGTTTGCCAGATGAGGAAATCGAAGGTGTGCTCCATCATTGCCATTCCTCAAATTATGGAGGACATTTTGTGGGCCAAAGAACTGCTGCTAAAGTACTCCAATCTGGGTTTTACTGGCC
The DNA here is from genome assembly GCA_020205605.1 of Panax ginseng. Taxonomy (NCBI): domain Eukaryota; kingdom Viridiplantae; phylum Streptophyta; class Magnoliopsida; order Apiales; family Araliaceae; genus Panax; species Panax ginseng. The sequence continues at coordinate 59,001,659 of CM035143.1, read as the reverse complement.
TACCCTGTTCAAAGATGCACACATATATGTGTCACACTATGATAGATGCCAAAGGGTAGGAACCATCTCAAAAAGGCATGAATTGCCTCTGCAGAATATCCTTGAAGTAGAGTTGTTTGATGTCTGGGGTATTGACTTCATGGGTCCATTTTTGTCTTCTTACAACAATCTCTATATTCTTGTTGCGATTGATTATGTCTCCAAATGGGTTGAAGAAGTTGCCTTGCCTACAAATGATGCGGAGGTGGTTCTTAATTTCTTAAAGAAATTTTTTTCACTCGTTTCGGCACTCCTCGGGCAATAATCAGTGATGAAGGGTCACATTTTTGCAACAAATATTTTGAAGCCCTTGTTTCTAAGTATGGGGTGACCTATAAAATAGCCACTGCTTATCATCCACAGACAAGTGGCCAAGCGGAGATATCCAATCGAGAGGTCAAGCGTATCTTGGAGAAGATTATTAACCCTAATCAGAAGGACTGGTCAAAGATGCTTGATGATGCCTTGTGGGCATACCACACCGCTTATAAAATGCCTATCGGAATGTCTCCGTATAGGCTTGTTTATGGCAAGGCTTTTCATCTTCCTGTGGAGTTGGAGCACAACGCATATTGGGCTATCCAAAAGCTCAATTTTGATCTTGATGCAGCTGGTGAACAAAGACTATTACAACTCAATGAATTAGACGAGTTTCGTCCACAAGCGTATGAAAACGCTAAGTTGTATAAGGAGAAGATGAAGCGGTGGCACGACAAGAAAATTGTCGAAAGGAATTTCGAACAGGGCCAGAAGGTGCATCTTTTCAACTCCCGAATGAAATTATTCCCGGGGAAGTTGAAGTCCCAGTGGTCGGGGCCGTTCACAATTGCTAAAGTGTATCCTTATGGGGCTATTGAGGTTGAAGACCCTCACTCAGACACAACATTCAAAGTCAATGGACAGCGCTTGAAACACTATCGGGGCGGTGAGGTCGACCGACAAAACACCTCTATTACCTTGGGAGACCCAGTGTATGGCGGGGTAAAAGTCAAGCCGACGACTCTAAATAAAGAGCTTGATGGGGAGGCAACCCTATCTCAGTATCAAACATTTGTTTTTTGTTTTCATTCATTGTTGTTTTCTTTAGTTATCATTAGTTGCACTTTGTATTTCTTAGTATATTTGCTAGTTTCTGTATAGTGCATGTTAGTATGTTAGTAGTATGTGTTTAAAGGCTTTTATTAGTTAGAATGTATTATTACAGTTTTTGCCATTTTTGTGTTGTTTCACTGATATGGACTTTGCCTATACAGGATTGTAGCTAAGTATCTGAAGTGCAGAAGCCGCACTACAGCGCCGGTGTAAGTATTACCTTTCACGCTACAGCGCCAAGGCAAGGGGTAGCCACTATAAATTCGTGCCACAACGCCCTCTATTCGCTCCGTAACGCCATATTCGAGTCACAACGCCATTCTTGTCATGCATGGCGCCATTGCAACCGGACATCTCTGCAAACTTCGCGCTTCTGACGCCATCCACTATCTTTATCATCCATATTGCAATGCGGAACTACTACCGATTGCGGACACGGAAACTTCGCGTTGCGTGTAGAAGTTTCATTTCGAGTTTACGCGCAATGGCCTCCAAGTGATACACCATTGTATTATTTGCGCGTTGTGCGCCAACCTTGAACTACCGTCCACGCTGCAACGTTGAATCAAATTGAGGCATTCTGAAAAGTCGCGTCGCAGCGCCGAATAATCGCGCCACAGCGCCAAGTTGGATCTGAGATCGCGGCGCAACGCAAGGAACCGCGTCGCAGCGCCACGTGTGAAATTTCAATTTTAAAAGCAACTTTTCAGTTCATTTGTAGCGGTTCTTGTGATAGCCCATTTTTTTGGGTAATATTTATAATAAGAATTTAATAAAGAAAATTCTTTTTAGATGATATGTTATGTGATATTGTAGTTCACAAAGGATTATGTGACATGCAATATGTGATATTGTGTATAATAAATATATTAGAATTATATATTTATTATATTTCAGTAAAGTGTAGGAGTAAATTACTAAAGAAAATTAGATGGGTAAAAATTAAAATAATTTATAATATTAAATTATTTTAATGTGGTAAATTGGTGGCATTCAATATACTTCATGTATAGCCACTATTTTATTGAATAAATCATATAGTACATTATTGGGTGTAATGTATGCATGTATTTAATGTGGTGAATATATTGATATATTTACTACAGTTAAATAAATTGTGAAGACAATTTATAGAAAGGAATGAAAATAATTGAGTATATGATATTATGTTATATGGATATTAATATAATATTTAATATTATCTAGAAGGATGTAAAGTAAAAATATGAGATGAGATCAATATATAAAATATGTATATTGCTATCAACTAGTTAGTAAATTAAATTCATATTTGAATAAGTGATTGAATATATTAAATTATATATTTAATAGATAAATAAATTATTTGAAAACAATTTATGGAGAGAATGAGAAAATTAAATTTAATTATACAATATAAACTGTATAATTTAAATAAGTTATTTAAACGAGGTATGATAATTAAATAACCTAAATGGTTATTGTTATTTAGTTGTCCTAGTATTTTAATTATATACTAGTGACCTAATCTAAGAGATTCGTGGACCATGTCTTAATTTATTATATTATTTTGTATAAATATTTGAGTAAAGGAATAGGAATATTATGTGATTTGTTTATATTTGTTTATTATATAAACAAATAAAAGAAACTAATGTAATCCGAATTATATATTAGGAATGAAGAATTGAATAACTTAAGTGTTATAGGATGGGGGAATAATAGTATTTATAATATATACTACTTAGAAGAGATTTATTGTATATATCTCAATTAATTAATTTTATAACCTAATTAAGGAAAGTTTAATTGGGTTAAGAAATTAAATGTATTTGAGTAAGAATTTGTATTTAAATTGAGTACATGGAAACCCTAATTAAATGATTAGGGTAAGATAGAATTTAATGTAATGGACCATATTAATTTTTATGGCCCAAACATTTTAGTTAGAAAGTCCAAATATTTTATTTGGAAAGCCAAAGGAATTAAATGTTAAGCCCAATTTTTAGCCCAAATTGGAGAAGGGGCATTTTGGGCATTAACTAAAAAAATAAAAATATTTTGTGATGATAAGGCCACTTGGCCAGTCAAATTAGAGAAGGAAAAGGATAAGGAGAGGAGAGAGGATAAGAAGAAAAAAAGGATAAGGAAAGAGAAAAGGAAAAAAAAAGAAGAAAAAGAAAGAGGAAGAGAGAAGGGAAAAGAAAAAGAAAGAAGAACGGCGAAACCGTGAGAGAGAAAGGAGGAGAGGGGCGGCAGCCCCTTGGGGGAGAAAGGAGGAGAGAGATAGAAGAAGAAAGGCTTGAGAAAAAGGTAAATCCTAAAACTAGTTTATGTAATTGATTTTAGTTATTCCAAATTAAAGTTTGGATTTATGTTTCCAAACTCAAAAACCATGAATATATATGTTTATGAGTATTTTATATTTGGATTTACCCATATTGGGTGTTGATTTGGTTGGAATAAAAAGGAAAAGAAAAATATTTTTTCTAGTTTTGAAACCCTAACTTTTATATACTTTAATAATCCACCGTTTTAAATCTATAACTCTTTTTGCGATCCGTCAAAGAGGGGTACTTGATATATAAGTTATTTAGTAAACCCAAATCGTAGCACTCAAAAATGATGAGTTTACAAGTCATAGTGACTGATTAAGCCAAAACAGTCCCATTTTTCTAACAAAAATAAAAACGTTTTTGGAACAATTTTTGTCAGGGGCAGTTTCCTAATTTTTTCGACCCTCAAAAATTTTTGAAAACTTTTGTATGATAAGTTGTTGAGTTTTCTAGATTGTGTCTGTAACAACCCGATATTTTCTATATAAATAAATAAGAAATTTTGCGTATAATTTTTTTTTTTTATTATTTTGAGGATGATGATTTGTACAAGATATTGTGTATATATATTTTTGTGGTAAATAAAAATATATTATTACATAAATGTTTACAAATAATTTTATTTTAGAATTATTGATTATTATAAAAGTATATTCTTATAATAATTACTTTTTATGGTAGAAATGTTTTTATTAATTATTTTCCATGTAAATATAATCATATATTATTTAAATAATATATGGAGTGATTTTAGAATAAATATAATAATTATTTTATTATATGAATTTTAGTATGATTATTAAGTTAATTATTTTACCTTAATTATTAAGGTTAAATAGGAAGAATAAATAGATATGGAATCCAAACCCTAATTTTGGATTATTGTCAAGGTATGAGAATAATAATATAATATTAATTATATTTTGATTTTTCAAAGGTTATAAATATGTATCGTATCATGTGGACCGATAATGGTTGGTCAATTATGGTGTTATATGACAAATCCTAGTTTTACTGTGAAACCCTAATTTAAAACTCGAATACGAGTTCGAAGCTATTTGGTAACTGTGAATTGTGAGTTTAAGACTATTATATAACTGTGTTATATGATTTTCGTTGTGTGTTATATAATGTTATCATAATTAGGAAACCCTAATTGTAAATTTAAAACCCTAGTTTATATTTGAATTTCTAATAATTAGAAACCCCAATTGGAAACCTAAACTAGAGATTTTGATTAGTCAGAAATTGTGTTACTGTGGATAATAACGCGTATGATAGATTTTATTGATAATTAAGGTAAACCTAATTAGTAATTAAAATTATAATGATTAGAACCCTAATTATGTTTTGGAAACCCTAATTATTTAAAAACCCTAAATTTTATTTAGTAAGTTCTAATTAAAATTTTATTGAACTTTAATCTTAATCCTTAAAACCCTAGAAATTATTTGGGATACCTTAAGGATTAAAATCTAGTGATTAAAACCTAGATTCAAGCACCCATGACAAGTATACCCTTAAAATAACAATGCAAATGACCAAATTACCCTTTATTTAAAAATGGAGTGTTCTAGAATTGCATGACTCATCACTTGTGTTTATCCCATGTGTGTAAAACCAGCCAATTCTTATCCATATTGACACCTTGCATGATAGATACACATTGCATCTATGTTCTATAAATAGATTAAAGGAGAGAGAAAATCATTTGTTAGCCATTTTTTGTACACAACACCCAAGCCCTTTTCTCTCAACCCAAAACCCACGAAAATATAAGCTAAATGGGCCCATAAATAAGCCCCACGATCACTATAACAAATCGTAAGTTTCAAGATCAAGATCGATCAAAGTAAAGGTATTAAACCCTAATTCAAAATCATTCCAAATTTTGGTTGTTAGATGTTATGTTTGAGTGTTAGAATATGTTGTTAGTAGTGTATAATGATGATCCTGGGTTGATGGATGTTAGATCCATAACATCTATAGGCTCGGATTTGAGTTTTTGCAAAATCTGAAAACTTGGTTTGGTCCGACAACGAATGTCGGTGGCCATGAGATCCTTGATCGCTTATGATTTGTGTTGTTTTTAAGTTGTTACATGTAGCTTTGTATTGTGGTCTGTGAATCGCAAGTGGACTTCAAGGTCATTTGATGTCTAGAATAGAAGTTATTTACTATCAAAAGTAGTTGATCGGCCATGATCGGGAGTTTCGGGTAACCCGTAAATGTAAGAACCTACCGACAAGCTGCTTTTTAAGCGGTCACGATCTTTTAGTGTATTTATGTTTTGTTGTTTGTGTTGTATCTAGTCTATAGCTTGATATTTGTACTACATGTTCATGCCTTATAATATCCTAAGAATCATATGGAGGAAAAGTGGTGGTCGGTCAAAGAAAGTAGATGGATGATCACGAATTGAGTAACGGGAAACTCAAGAACGTGATCTCGGCGTGGTTTGACCAAAGATGGATCTTGTTATTTGGTTGTTGTTTTGTTGCTTTTATGTAATGAATCTCTTCCTTGTTATGTTGGCTACATACTCCATGTTTTAAAGAACAAAACATTACAAGATCAACAAGTTGTGGAAGTCCAAAACAGGCGGCCGAATCGTTTCTTCATTTCGGGTAACCCAGAAAATGAAGAAACGACTCGATAACTTGTTCAAGGCTCCAGATCTCGTTAGTTAAGCATGTTTTGATGATGTTGTCTCATTGGATCGTGTAGTCTTGTACTTTGATTACATTATCGGACCATCAACATGTCCGTAAACAAATTTAGTAAGCGTTTAATCAATGGTCAAAGTGGTACTCATTTAAACGCCTTATTAATGCTCAAGAACATGAAGAATAACCTATAGCGACAGCTTTTTGTCACTATAGGTGACCTTTATGACATACATTATTTTTTTTTTTTCGAAATTAATTAATAAATAGAAAAAAAATAGTTTTTAATTATTAAAAATACCAAATAAATTATTAAAAATTATTTTAAATTACAAAAATTAGATTTTAATTATTTTAAATATATTTCATAAATATTTAATATTTTTGGAATATTAAAATATTTAATTTATTTAATTATAATATTAAATAAATTATTTAAAATGATTTTAATATTTAAAAATTATTTAAAATTATATTATGATATAAGAAAATATTTTAAGTTATTTTTAATGACTTTTAATATTTTGTGATAAATTTTATTAATAAATAAATATTAATGATAATTAAGTTATTTACTAAATGAATTAAATAAATTAATTAAAAATGATTTTATTATATTAAAAATCATTTTAAATAATAATAAGGTATTTAAAAATATTTTAAGTTATAAAATATAACTTTTAATATTTAAAGATAAATTTTATTAATTAATTATTATTAATGATATTAAGGTTATTTAATAATTATATTAAATAATTTAGTTTAAAAATGATTTTAATATTATAATAATCATTTTAAATGAAAATAAAGTGTTTAAAGATATTTTAAGTTATAAAACATAACTTTTAATATTTAAAGGATAATTCATTAATAATTTAATATTAATAATTATTAATTTATTATTAATGATATTAAATTTATTTAATAATTATATTAAATAAATAGTTGAAAAATGGTTTTATTAATTTAAAATCATTTAAAAGGGATATAAATGAATTAAAAATATTTTAAGTTATACTTAATGACTTTTAATATTTTGATAAATAAAAAATTAATACTTTAATATTAATGATAATTATTTAAAAATGATTTAAATATTTTAAAAATTATTTAAGGGTAATATAAATACTTTAAAAGTATTTCAAGTTATTATAAATAAATTTAATATTTTGGAAATGATTTCATTAATAGTTTAATATTAATTAAATATTAATGATAATAGAATTGATTAATATTTAAATCATTTAATAATGATTCCTATGTTTGAAAATTCATGATAAATTATAATAAATGTTTTACAATTATATTAAGTCATTTAAAAATAATATGACTGATACTTATAGATATTGAGTTACAGGACAAAGTCTTAGACTCGGTAATTTCCCGATAAAGCTGTCGGTAGACTGACATGTTTAAGAAATTGATCTGGACTTAGATAATTTGATTAGATAAAGTGATTATTTGTGATTCAAATTAAAAATATGTGCCAATGTTATTAGGGTATGTGCTGACTGCAATAAGCAGTGTTATGTGTTATAATATGTTATTCTAATCAGTAAAATGATTTGATTAATGATAGGTCGTGATATAAACGATAAAACTAAGTTGCAAATTATAAGCAGCGCATCAGGCAAGTATCTTATCTTTGCATTTTCTTTATGCAATGGACATGAGTAAGAATATTTAGGAATTATATTATTACTGTACATATTATTAACCTTATATTATATAAGCTCATTGATTATCAACATGTTAGTATATGGTAACTCAGATATATATATTCTGTTCGTTAATTTCTAGAAATGGTTAAACAAGTGTCCCCAATTGGATAATCATTGTATTTAATCACATGTTGATATACCTTTGTCAATTACCCGTATACATATATGTTGAATTATAGATTATTGTTGAACAAGATAAAACCTTTGATTTGGAACCGCATAAGTATGAACATCCCTACACGGAAAACTTTTTTATGCCCCAAGGCTGGATGAGTGAACGATACCCTCGTTTTTTGCACGTTAGTATTGATCAACGCAGGCATAATGGTCGATCACCCCCGCGTCTGTAAGTTATGATGACGGTTTATAGATGAATTTCTGTTTAACCTTTTCGAAAATAAAAACAATGTTCATAGTATGCCACATTAACCCTAGTTATAGTCAGTACGTAGTTTCAAAGATTTGATATAGAATTGATATATTATTATCATTGGTACAGATTACTTCACAACTATTGAATCGTTGTAGAAGGGTAGTATAAAGAAAACATTTAAACTCTTTCAGCTTATATATATAATTGCTATTACTTGCTGAGCACTCAAATGCTCATCATTGCTTAATTTAAATATTTTCAGCTAAGTGTGAAGAACCAGAGAGCTCATACAGAAACAAAGGAAAAGGAAAGCTAACAAAATAAGATTTTTGGTAGTTTATGTAATAGTTTGATATTATTAAGACAAGTATGACATATATTATCTATCATGGGTTGTAACGAATGTATTAAAGGTTACGTACTTGGGAGCTAGACTCTGATAATTATGTAAATTAAGTTTGACTTTTATATTATTGTTATTATTATTAGTATTATTCCGCTCATAGAAATGGTATCGTAAAGCACCGAGTTCGGGTTTCAAGTACCCGGATTTGTGGGCCTTACAGTGTCCAAAAATGGCGATTTTTAGATATATGGATTGAGGGTTATGGATTTTACGAGAAAAGACTATTTTAAAAGAAAACTCTTATAACTCCTTGTGGTGAACTCCAAAAATTGTGAAGTTTTTATTGGGAGTACATATATATAACAAGAGCCTACCTTGTATGTTTCGAAATTTTTGGACAAAAGCACAGTTTATGATAAATGTCTCAAGATTCGGCAGTTTTGGCCATTTAAAAATAGTAAATGAATTTTAAAACTTTCAGAAAAAATATATGTTCAATATGGGAATATATTCTGCCAAATCCCAGAAAAGAAATTTTTTTTGGAACTGATTTGGTATTTTTCATAAAAATGGTTTAGTTATGAACATATGAATTAAATATTTTATGTGAAGTTGAAAATTTGGAAAATATGATTTTATGGTTTAGAAATCTTATATAGGGAATATGAAAATTGTTGGTGAGGGATTTGATCATTGGTGATAAAATCTTATGAGTATGGCATTTTAGAATGATTAAATGCATTATTTAGTAAAGTGTAAACAGTTAAAATAAATTGTTTAAAAGTTTAAGAAATGATTAAAATATTGTTAAAATATTAATAATATTAGATTATGAGATTATTAAGTGATTGATAACATTTGGACTAAAGTGTTATTAAATCATTGATTTAAAATATTATTTAATGATTAATAATATTAATAAATGAATATAATGTTATTTAATATGTAGGATTTAAAATACAGCTTGTTGGATTGAAGGATTTATGAATCCAGGATTTTCTGGATTGAAGGATATTGAATCCAGCTTGTTGGATTGAAAGATTTATGAATTCTGGCTTGCTGGATTGAAGGATTGGTGAATCCAGGCTTGCTGGATTGGAAATCAGTTGAATTCAGATTGTTGGATTTGGAATCCAATTTGCTGCTTTGCAAATCTAGGTTACTTGATTAGTATTTGACTTATTAGATGTTCAAGAAGAACTTATAATATATAAGATTAAAATGCTAAATCATAATGTATATGATATAGTGATTAAAGAATTATCAAAGGATGATAATAATACTGATGTGTTAAGTTGTTATCTAATATTTGATTTTTGAGATTAAGTGTTAGATAATTTACGGATAAAGAAATAGTGTTAAGAGCTACCAGGTATGTTATACTAATTGAAAGATCAATCTTATAATTGATAGGTCTTTCACGAGAGATTAAATTAGATTGCTTAGTGGTAATCAGCGGTACATGGAAGTTTTCCTAACTCAAACTTGAGTTGCATGTTCAAAGCATGTTAGTGAATAATTGTTGTTGATTATTCACGTCTATACTTATTATTGATTCACACTTAGTGCATGTTGTATATGTTCATCAGGTATGAAAGGCTGATCACCTTCATTACTATAAGGTTCAGTTAAATTTTTCAGGGTCATTGTTGACCTTCAAAGATTATTGATTCAGTCATGCAATTATTGAAACTTTATTCATGTTATTTCACAATTATTATATTGTTGAAAACTTTAAAGATTATTAATTCTTTTCAATCATGATATATATTCATTGTATTTAAAACTTGTTGGGCAAATTTTGTTGATCACCCTTGCTATATCATGATAAAAAAATTCAGATTAAGATGAAAGCTCGAGTAAAGACAGAAGCAAAGACAAAGTACAAGATTAAATTATGGTGTAGTTAGATCTATTAAATTTTCTGACGAAAATAACATTGTAAACCATTTTAGATATTTAAGGTATGTATTTAGTTAAGGTTGTAGACCTTGGGAATGATATGTAAAAGTTTAATGTATAAACAATTTATGTTTATATCTTCCGCAATAGTTATAGAAATGATGTACCAGATCTGAGGTAAAAAGTACCCAGATTTGGAGAAAGACTTTAATAGGGACTGGTCCACTAATGAATTTTGAAGGTTTGGAGAAAGGATGGCTTGGTTAAGTGTTTGGACACAAATGAGGCTTGATAATGAATTTTCTTTCTCTTTAATCACTTATGTTGGATGCAATGAACCTATATGATTTAAAGTGTCACTTTAGATAAGATATGGCTGAGATTTAGAGCAAATGGGAGAATATATACTTGGTGAACAACCCATATCTTGGCAAGATATGCACTCCACTTATTAAAGAATATAAAAAAATGACATTTTGGACATTTTGCCCATAAATTTAATGGCTTTCTAGTAATTTTGATCCAACCCTTAATTAGGTTTTAACCCTTAGGTTTTGCAATTTAATTCTAGGATTTTCTAATTAGGGTTAAAAATAGAAAATTAAAATTTCTAGTTTAGAAATTAGGGTTACCTAATCATATTAGGTTTCCTAATTACACAGGGGCTTGGAAATTAGGATTTAGGTTTTCTAATTAACATTAAGCTTTCTAGATTAACATTTAGGTATCCTTAATCGGACATTAGGGTTTTTAACAATTAGGATTTCTAATTAATCCCTAATTAACTTTGCAATTTGGGGTTTCTAATTTTTTATTAGGGTTTCCGTAATTAGGTTTATAATTAATAATACTTATCAGGAATCATATAAACACAATTACTTATCAGTCTTGAATTCTGATTTGAATTATAAATTAGGGTTTATCAATCTGATACTAGATTTTTCTAATATAAAGCTATAATTGTTCAACAATTAATATAACACACATACAGCACACACTTATAACACTGAAATACAATCAATATATTATTAATATTCAAATTCCTTAGTCAAAATCCAAAATTAGGGTTTTGAACCATATCTGACTTAACTTTCATTCTTAGTCAACTTATAAAAATTAAATTAACTAACATGCTAAATCCATATCGCACATATTTCAAAATATTATTACGGATACCAATATTCATAATAAATAATAAATTAAAATAATAATAAAAAATTATTCGTAAAAATATAGATATAAATCGTTTGAAAATTCCTGGTCTTTACAGCAGGATTGTAGTATAATCGATCTCGGACCTTATACCTTCTCTGTAATTCCAAGGAACCTTTTTCAAATTAAAAACAGAGATATGCGGCCGAGGGGTCAACATCATCGACGTTGGCGCAACTATTTCAAATGGAGTCTTATCTCTCACATTGAAAAATCCTCTGATGGCTATACGCAGGGTGGAAGTTCCTTCTACACAAGTGATAACTGCCACCATTTGTTCTGAATCTTTCACCTTCCAAGGGTACATTATCTCTTCATCAGGGAAAATCTCAGCCTCACTTATCATTTCCAACTCTCCTTTATCTTTTCATCTGCCCTCGTAGGACTTGATCGATCAACTGATGTAGGTACACAACTAGCTCTTTTAATTGGTTTATTTGTACCATGATTGAGGTCAAGCTCTGTTCAATCGTATACCTTTCTTTTGGGTAACCCCTTATGAAAGATTCAGTCATCGCAGGAGCTTCTCCTAAATTTCTTAGATACTTGCAATTTTCTAGACCTCCTGTACTGATCATGTTGACTCCTTTCGCACCATACTGAGGTAAGAGATTGTTATTAACATTGGGTTGCTCTGGTGCTTTTACCACAATCTCACCGCTATCAATCAGGTTTTGAATCTTATGTTTTAAGGTCCAACAGTTTTGAGTTTCATTCCCCTGTGATCCAGAATGATATGCACATTTCTGGCTGGGATTAAATTACCTTCCATTAGGGTCAGCAGGTGGATTGAGCTCAGTGATCTTCTTTTGTGCTACTAATAATGCCAATATATTTTCCAATGAGTCCCCTAGGGGAGTGAATATTCTTCTTGGCATGTTTTACCTAACTCTTGGCACCGTAAGATTTTGGGTGTTTGCATTTACAAGGTAATTGCCTTGCTTCTATATAGGTGGATTACTGCTCTTGCTTGCTGATTGCCCTTGCAAGATTAAAGAGACATCTTCCTCCTTTCTTTTAGGTACCCTTTTAGGAGCGTTCGAGTAATTGCTCTATTGTATATGCTCTGCCACTGCCTCCAAGGCTGTAAGGTCCTTGATTTTGTCGGATTTTAAACACATTTCAGCCATTTCCCTATTTTTTAGAAAGGAAACGTTTGATCTCATACAACATGTTTAAGGTATATCATCAACATACAAAATAAGAATAACAAATTTACTACCACTGACCTTCAAGTATATGCATTGATCCACTATATTTTTCTTAAAATCAAAATTAATCATCACCTCATGAAACTGAAGATACCATTGTCGAGAAGCCTGCTTTAACCCATAGATGGACTTCTCAAGTCTACATGCCTTTAACAAGAAAACCTTCTAGTTGTGCCATATAGACATTCTCATGCAAGTTACCATTAAGGAATGTAGTTTTAACATCTATCTGATGTAACTCTAAATCATAATGAGCTACTAGAGCCATGACTATTCTAAATGAATCTTTCCTGAATACTGCAGAGAAAGTTTCATTATAATCCACACCTTGCTTTTGAGTGAAACTCTTATCAACCAATCTAGCTTTATACCTTTTAACAATCCCTTTAGGATCTAATTTGGTATTATAGACCCACTTGAAACCAACATGTTTAACACCTTTTGGTAATTCTTCAAGATCCCAAACGTTATTAAGCTCCATTGATTTCAACTCATAATTAATGGCTTTAAGCCATTGAGTTAATTGAGCACTAGTAATGACCTCTTTATAGGAGATAAGATCATTAGTTTTACTTAAATCATAGTCAATCTCATAAAGATAGGTTATACATCATCAAAATTAACAGGCTTTCTAGGTCTTTTGGACCTACGTAAAGATTACACAATTTCAAGAATATGAATTTCAATAATGTGGGGTTCAATATTAGATGGTGACTCAGCTATCTCAGGGGAATCATCCGCATCCATAAGAGGTTGGTGTGCCTCACCCTCTTGAATTACAGGATTAGAAACATAAATCATGTTTTCTTCAAGATCAATTTTTTAGGCTCACCATTCCCACTTAAAACACCATTCTCTAAAAATTCTGCATGCCTAGTCTCAACAATTCTAGTGGTAAACGAGGAATAGTAAAATCAAAAATCATTAGATCTTTCAGGATATCCAATGAAATGGCAACTAATGTTTTTATAGTCAAGTTTCTTTATTTGTTGATTAGAAATCTTAGCCTCGGCTGGACAACCTCATACTCATAAGTATTTTAAACTAGGTTTCCTATCTGTCCAAATTGCGTAAGAACTGTGAAGGACAGATTTGCTAGGAACCCTGTTTAAAATATGAACAACTGTCTTTAATGCCTTAGTCCACAAAAATATAGGTAAGATGGAAGGATAACATACTACGTACCATATCCATAAGGGTATGATTTCTCATCTCAACTACACCATTCTGTTGCGGTGTAGGCATTGTATACTGAGTGACGATGCCATTTTTCTTGAAAAAATAAGGTAAATGGACTAGGATTATGACCTATATCGAAGTGTTTACCATAATACTCTCCGCCTCTATCTAGTCTCACTACTTTAATTTTTCGGTCAAGATCAGAAAAATCTAGTGAATGAAGAATTTCATCCTTTATAAGACATTGCATTCCGTCTTTTGAAATATGGCCTAAGCGTTGATGCTATAATTTTGAAGAATTCTCATTATCTAGTTTTCTTTTATTACACTTTTAGAGGTAATTTCTATCACATTCATTGTTAACAAGGATTCAACAAAGACATTATCCAAATTTATGTTGTAGAGGTTTTCCTCTAAAGAGCTAGAACCAATAACATGAGAGTAATGATAAATAATTATTTTATTATCCCAAACTTAAACGAAAAACCATCAACGTCAAGTTTAGATACATAAATTAAATTCTGTGTTATACTAGGAACATAAAGAGTATCATATAGATATAAGGTTAAACCACTCTCCAAAACTAAAGGAAGAGTTCCTACAGCTTCAGCTTGTATAGACTCTCTATTGCCAACTTTACTGGTTATTTCCCCCTTTTGGAGTGTCTTCTTTGAAAGGAATCCCTCTCTTTTCAAGCTAGTCTCTGAACTTAGAGCATTCTTTCTAAATATGTCATTGCTTCTTACAGAAACGACATTTAGGACCTGCCTTAGAGTTGTTACCTGAATAATTTGGCTTATTTGTTTTGGTAGAAATTGGTTTATCCTTATCCATAAAACATTTGCCATTTTTATAAGCTTTCTTCTTATGGGATCAAGTGGTAGTCAAATGAGCAACATTAGGTTTTTCAACCTTAAGCCTTTCTTCCTCTTGGACACACATGGCGATTTCCTTGCTCATCTTCCACTTTTCTTTTTGCGTGTTATAATTGATCTTAAATGGATCAAACTATGCAGGAAGAGAAGTCATAGTGAATAAGAAAACCCTCAGAAATTGCCATGTCCATACCCTTTAATTTAAAGGTCATGTCGTTCATCATCATAATGTGCTCGCACACTCAACCAACCCCATCATACCTACTAGCAATCATTTTCAAAATAAGGGTACTTGCATTAGTTTTAGAAGAACCCTTATATTGTTCCTTGACTGAAGTTAAGTACTCTTTAGCATTCTCAGAGTCGGGAATGGCTCCTCGAATGGCTGTCGTGATAGAGTTTTTCATAATCATAAGGGACATGCGGTTGGATCGTTCCCACTTTTCATGAATATCCTTTTGCTCAATTGAGCTAGTAGCTGTAAGTGGATCATGATGATCTACTCGTAGTGCATAGTCCAAATTTATAGCGTCAAGAACAATTTTCACTTACTATTTCCAAGTAGTAAAAATAATTCCATTCAAGTTTCAATTCCAGAGAGATATCTAGAAATACTAGTTGGAGTCAATGCTGAAACATAATCAAGCTCATAAGCATGCTTACAAAAAAACTAAAAGAAATCCACAATGTACAACGATAATTAATAATTAATCATAATAAAACCAACTGTAGGGCAAGCAGTTAGTTACATAAAATCTATTTACAACACCCAAAAATAGATTTTAATAAGATGTTGGTCCATAAGTATCAATCTTCCGTTCATCCAATTAATAATATACAAATAACAATCCCATAATATAATGCAAAACACATTTATCGACACATTATTATTCCACTTTTCTTCGAAATGGATCCTATCCATTACTTCCATCCTTAACTGAGTACGGATAGCTTCCTTCCCTGTCCCCTCGCTCAACTCCCTCTGCTCCATCTCTTCCAACTTCCCTGCCAGTTCTACATTCCTAGCCACCGCCTTGTGAAACAAAGCCCCCATCTGGATTCCTGCCTCCTTATGGTGAGAAATCTCTACTTCCATCTCCTGCATCACTAACTTTCTCTGGTGGTCTTCGTCCTTCAGCTTTTGGAATTCGGACTCTCTGTCTTTGGCCTCAGCCTCTAACTCCTCAACTCTGCACCCTAACTCTAAAATCTGCTCCTCATACTCTCCCAACATCCTATCCTCAAAAGTAGCCTCGTCGGAGTCCCCCATGGGCTCATCCACCATACGCTCCTCCTCTGGGTCAGATTCTTCGAGTATTGGCTCTATCTCCTCTTCCTCGTCATCATCATCGATAGGAACTACAGTTGATATAGGCTCTGCTATCAATGGTGCCTCATATACCACGTGTATGTCACGCGGCTCCTCTTCTACTACTCGGTTTAGGTCCTCCCATGTCACCATCCCACAATCACCGACACAAGACACAAAACAACCAACAACTCCATTAGAATCATAAGTTCATTGTATAGAATGAAGTTATATTCTGTAACACGCTAAGTCCATCTCTATGAAAACTCTATATGAGTTTCATCCCTTTCTATCTCCTGAGTTCTCCTAAGTTATAATCTAAGGGCTCTCGCTCCTAAGGTTTATAACTATGGCTTTGATACCAACCTGTGACGCCCCCAAAATTCAGACACATATCTCGAATTTTTGGTGCATCACGTGCTTCTGCGAATATCTCACAAAATCATTAACAGCGGAAATAATAGAATAATTTACATTGATGTAATATAAATATTCCCGTCCCAAGGTATCGTAACCATTACTACAACAATTCTGTGATTAGCTTAACATAGCTTAATCATTCTTGAATACATCATAATAATCATAACAATAATAATAATACTTCTAGTCTTAAGGACTAAGTTATTCTGCCGCCTTGCCCTTTCCCTTGTCCTTCCTTGAAATACCGCCTTGCTCTGCCTTAACTGTAATGTTTTAGGATGCAAGAATGAGCAACAAGTTTGCCCAACAAGTAATATAGCTAGAAGAACAAGCAGTTATAGCATTTGAATCCTTCAAGGGTATAATAATAATTGATAGTTTAAGGATATCAAGAATATCAAGAGTATTCAATAGGAGTCGTTATAGACTGAAGGATATCAACAAAATCTCAGGATCTATCCATTTCGAGGTTCAACACGAATGAGTCTTGAAAGCGACCACTAAGGACTAAGAACTCTTACTAGAATTAACAATATTTCATTTGTAATCCAATACAAACGACGAGTACAACAAGTGATCGACCTAAAGTACCCTACGTTATGCATAACATTTAATCATACTCATATGTATGCGTCGGTTCCCAGATAATATATAATTTCCCCTTCTATGAGGGTTGTTCATCTCAAGAGATTTACGATAGTCCGCACCAAATCAATCGGTTTGGATAGTTCTTTAACTCATAATAATAGTCTAGCCGAATCAAGGGCTTAGAAAGTTTTTCATCATGCATTTAGGAATGATAAGTTCAATGCTTACAACAACGTCAAGGTATGCAAGTGATTTCGAATAGAAACAGATATTTGCTTGATAAAATATGATTGATATGACAACAATTCAACGTATAAAGTGTGTGAATTAAGGAACTTGCAACACAATAATAATAGTGTTCGGATACTTGCTCAATGTAAATTTGAGTGAGGTTAGGGAACTTGCCCAACAATAACCATAAGTTAGGGATAGAAAACTTGCATGATATAAGTAACAAGTTTTTTTTTAGGGATATGAAACTTGCCTTTAGCGTTGATTACTACTAATAGCGAAAATCACCTCAACGAACTATGTCTGTCCTATTCATATAAGTATAGGTATTCATTAGCCAAACACACTTGATATATATCAACAACATGTACACATAACACATTTTTCTTTCTATCTCATTGTACCCATCAAAACTCATAAGCTGTACCACTAACATGCTCATACTATTGACCTATCGCTAGTTTATTCATAATCTTTCTTCCTCAAAGTTCTAAGAGGTTCATTGCTTTAAGTAGACCATAACGTCTATTAATCCCATCGGACTTTTTCTACGACGTTTGCAAGTATTAGATTTATTTTCCGAAGTTAGTAAAATTCTCTACTTAGAACTTATTAGGTGTACTAATAGTTTATAATGGTATAGGAGTATTTATTAATCCATCCTTATATCAAGTTATGATCTTTGTCTCTCAGAGTCCAAGGACATCTCGCCATGTCCAAAGATATTATGACTTGTCCGAAGACAACATGCTTCGTCCGAAGACATCGCGCTTTGTCCGAAGACATCACGCTTTGTTGACATCACGCTCTGTCCGAAGACATCATGCTTTGTCCGAAGACATCATACTTTGTCCGAAGACATCACGCTTTGTCCGAAGACATCACGCTTTGTAAAAGCCGACTCCTTGAGAGACTTGATCTACACTATTTCGACAAAGTTTAAGTTCGTCGGGTTAATTTCATTAAGACTTTACTATATGCATACAACCTAAGGGAATTTCTCAATACATGGTCTAACATGACCGAACCCATCAGTTGGTTCCTAAGTACGGTGCAGCTGCACCCCATGGATTTCAGAAGCAGTGAACATGCTCTATTTTGCAGAGTAGCCACAACTTGATTCCAGACAATTTTTAACGTATTCATGCACGAAGGTAAACTTTCTAAACACCCTATATCATGCTAATTCATCATACTTGACCTATTAATCTGAAAAACGAGAATCAACAAGACTCAAGTTAAGAATGAAGTAGAAATTTTACCTTCTCGAGCTTTAACCTTGATATCTCACACACTGATTTGGTAATGCTTAAAGAACTAAGAATTCTTTACTCGATTTCTCCAACACTCTTATCACTAAAGCAGATCGCATACGGTGGCTTGTATTTAAAGAGAAAACATGGACTAGACACTTTCTTTACCCAATGTTGGGATTCATGGTGCGATAGAAATGAACAATGGTTACTTAAGGAGTTGTTCAATCACTCCATACCGACCACTTAGCTAGCCATGCATGCCTAGGATTAGCGACTTGAAAGTTTGCGTAAAGAGAGTTTGAGCTCTTGTTCTTTGTACTTGGTGACCCTAATTTGGGGACAAGAGAAGCGGATCTCGAGACATAGACAAGGGGGGCTAGTCGGTCAAAGCTCCTTGCTTCCACGCCACATTTTAATTTAACAATACCTTGTACTCTCAGTTAACTATTTTGTTGGATTCCGAATTGGATTCTAAATATCCCAAGTTTATTGGGCTAACTCAAAAGTCCATCAATTAACTTATTGGGCTAGAATCCCAATTTATTATTTGGACTTTAAACATGCAAATATTTAATCATCCTTCACTAAGTCCATCCTTGTCTCACACAAGACATTTCATGAACCTATCATAATTCTCCACATCCTAGCAATCATTAAGAGTTCAATTTTTTTTTTAATACAATTGAGTTACTCACCTCATGCCACGTAAGCAAAAATAAATAATCACCGGCTCTATTTATAATTATAAATATTAAATCATAAAATTTACGGGTATTACAGAAACGAGCTCTTTCGGGGTTATCTTCGGAACTGCAATTGCATTCCTCGGGGTTTTCTCCGAGGTTGGAACTGAAACTCCCGGGTTTTCTCCGGGGTTGGAACTGACTATCTCAGGGTTGTCTCCGAGATGGAACTGACTTCTCCAGTGTTATCTCCAGAATTGGAATGGCATTCCTCGGGGTTGTCTCCGAGGTTTGAAACTAAAATTCCCGGGGTTGTCTCCGGGATTGTAACTGAATATCTTGGGGTTGTCTCTGAGATGGCAAGCTGAGTATCCCTAAGTTGTCTCTGGGACTGGGCTGAATATCTTGGGGTCATCTCCGAGATGGAAAACTGACTGAGTATCCCGGGGTTGTCTCTGGGACTGTGCTTATTTAACTTCCAGGGTTATCTCTGGAAGAAGATTTTTCCCTCCTACAAGGTTAGTAACAGGAATGCAAAATTTTTGAGTGTCTACACTTGATATGCTGAGAATATCTTCCTGTCAAAACACATATGACGAGTTACTCTAGTATCTATCTATATTCCCTGATATTTTAAACCATGTTTACTTCAAAAACAATTGCTGATAGGTTCATTTCAGAAACATCCTTAAGAAGCCCATCTACTTTCGTTACATTAGCTTGTGCAGACTTCTTGTTCTGGTCTTTACGTTTACGACAATCCTTTGCCCTATGTCCCGGCTTGTCACAAATGTAGCACCTACCTTGGAATTTTTTTATTCATTGGCCCATTACCGGAGTGCTTTCTCTTTTTAGACTTTTGATCTTGTTCCACCATGTGGCTTTTGTGATGCCCACAAAATAGGTCCACATAACCCATTTTGAGTCGCCAAAAACATACCACAAGTTCAAAATCTAAATCTTTCTATTCCAACTATTACTTTGTCGTGCAAAATACGAAAACACATAAGTTATGAGTTTGAATACAAATAACAGTACTCACACTCCAAACCAATAATATTTTACATAAAGATATAGTTGATAACTGTTTTAGGAATTAAAATATTTGGAAAATGCTCAAGGAAGCCTTCATACATGGGAGGCCATGCATCTAAGTTATAATAGATATCATAGGACTTGAGAATTAACATTGGTTGACCCAATAGACCCCAAAGAAGAACAAGAAGATTACTATATTGTTTATTCCAATGGTGTGTATCTTCTTGCCATATAATTATCTCCATTATCTTAAACTGAGGATTATATTCCAACTATACTCCAAGATTATATAAATAATGCTCATAGATATTGTGACGCCCCTAAAATAGGTATACATCACCCATTTTAGTGTTGTGCCAAATATTCGTGTTTTCATCAATGGTCATCATGTCAAACAACAATTCATCTTTGCACCCTTGGCCGAAGAGAACGTATGGTTATGATCATACCAACAACTGTCGCTGAGACTCAGCTCAATAATCTACATCACTTGTAACATTACAGGTCATGATTATACCGAATGATCCCATGTCATAATCATACCAACCAACAGTCCATATATGCACGTAAGCCAAAGATGACTTTCATCACAATATAAACATGAGGATGATGACAATGACATACGCATTAATCAAACGAAATCAAGAATAAATATTAAAGACTTTAAATTTATCCAGAGCTTTAAAAACATCCAAATTGTAAACATGATACTGCTTTGTGGAGTAAAATTCAAGAATAATATTATATCAGAAAAGAAATCAATGTTTGTCATGAAATGTACTCCGGGTGAATAGTACCCGAGTGAAGAGTACCTCGTGTATAGTAATTTGTGAATAGTACCCGTGAATAGTACTTTGTGAATAGTACTAATGACTTGTACTTTGTGAATAGTATCCCGTGAATAGTATTCCGGCATGAAAAGATCAATAATTATCAAGAATGCTCTGCATATTTTTTCCATGAAAAGATATTGGATGAAGTGCAAATATCAAGGATATTCTACTAATTTCACGGAGTATAGAAGCAATACTTCAACAAAATTAGTGTAGAATTAGGGATACGAAACGAAATAATATTACTCATATGCTACAGAGTATGGAAGAAAATATTATTTCTAACGAATACTTAAAAAAATAATATCCCTTACGAATACGAAAGAAATAATACCCATTACCTTAGTATAAGGTTATATACTAGAGTAGTGAAGTAGCAGAATAATCTTCTTCTTCCTCTCTATAGCTTCTTTCTCTATAAATGCTCTTGTGAGTCTTAGTGAATTGCTGAGAATGAAAGAAGAATGAGCTTCTATTTATAGGAAAATATAGTTTTGATAATTGCACATTTTGTGACTCGAATTTTTACAGTATAATACCTTCATCTTTTCCATCATTTTTAATTTAGTCTTACAAGTATTATCTAACTTGCACCACCTCCCCTAATAGTACATGCATGTGAATTAATAGTTCCATACATGTGAAAAATTAGTTACAGTATAGTACCTTCATCTATACCTCTATTTTTAATTTAGTCCTACAAGTATTATCAAACTTGCACCACCTCCCCTAATAGTACATGAATGTGAATTAATAGTACATTAATGTGAATCAATAGTTCCATACATGTGAAAAATTAGTTACAGTATAGTACCTTCATCTATACCTCCATTTTTAATTTAGTCATGCAAGTATTATCAATCTTGCACCACCTCCCCTAATAGTACATGCATGTGAATCAATATTACATACATGTGAACAAATAGTTATAAGCATGTGAATTAATAGCAATTAATTGCTCATTTATCCGATTAATTACCCGATTGGTCAATATAACCTCCATAAATCAATTATTATTGAAATAAATGTCGATTTCAACTAAGACTAATAATTCCAACACAATGAAAATATCAATTTTATCTTTTATCGACACGAACTTATTCATCATTAATATTATAACTGTGACACCCCTAAATCTTGGTACTTCATTCCCCTAAGACTTGGTGTTCACTTTCCATACATTTATACTATCTACCAAAATATGATAACATTTAAACCATAAATCCTCCCATTAAAGGGTTACACCATTAAATCAATAAGTCTCCCAGGTTTTCTAACCTTTAACATAAATCAAGTGCGAAAATTAAAATAGTTACATCACATTATTTAAATAAAGTTTATTAACATAAAAGCCAATAAATTACAAGTCTTCATCACTTGTACATTTTTCCTTTTCCTTTGTTTGTAGTAGGTTTATCGACCTTCTCAACCTTAGCTGCAATAATTATATTTATGCAAGAGTGAGCAAAACAAATGCTCACTTGATATAACAATGAATCAACAAGAGAATAATAACTGCCAATGAATAAGTTCATCAAAACTGAATAGTACTCTATCAATGATAACCAAAAACTGGAATCAAAATATGAAATATATATGAGGGTCATAAGACCAAGAACTATGTCCACGGTTACAAGTAATCTTTCAACTTTAACCTAAACAGTTATACTGTAGGGACTTCACGTACTTAGAGGGATCAACCCTTCGTAACATGTATTGTGCACAAATATCTAAACGCATTGCGTATCCCCTATAATAGAGTTGTTCGTCTCAATTTTAGAGTACAAGTCAGCACCAAAGAAAGTTTGATTTGGATAAGCTTCAAGGGTAATTTAGAGTTTAACGATCATCAACTAAAGGATTAGTTGAATCAACAAAGTTTGACAACACTACGGTTGATCAATTAATAACATAATATGGAACAATGAATAATCATAGGTGATCTGACTATTTATTAAACTCATGCTTGGATATAACTAAAAACATAAGTATTGAATGACACAATAAATCTTGCTTGAACAATAATAAGCTAGGGCTATGATCTTGAGATAAAAGAATTAAGTTATGAACATGTACTAAGGAATAACAAACTTAGAATGAAATTTGCTCAAAATAACAATAATATTTTGATTTGCGTTAAGTAAATGAAATAAAACAACTCGGTTAGAGATTTGAGTTCAAGAAATTACATTTGTTATAAAAGAATAGAACTTAAGAAAACTTGTTTAACTATAAACAAGTTAGAATAACTCAACAATGATTAGAATTTAAAACTTGCTCGAATAACATTAGGGTTAGAGCTTGCTCAAATAAATTTGAAGGATAAAAGAACTTGCTCAATGTAAAAAGGTAAGGTTTAGAAACTTGCCTTGAGCGTAAGCTATAAATTACAACTCACATTCACCTACACATTTTATTGGAATCACAATATCTATTAGATATACTAACATCCATTTTCCCAAAATAGAACTCATTTCTAGCTAAACTTGTTATTTTAATACAAGTCTTACGCTACCATATACATTTCAGAAATCTCAAGTGTTAACTTCACAACACTTATTTACTATTCATTGTGTACACTAAGTCACAACATATTACGTTCGTAACTTAATAATCCTTTTACAACGTTGAAATTATTAATGACATGACATGGTTCTGTTTTAACCTCCTCATTACACGTTTAACACCTTAGCACATCATTAGACTTGGTTACATTAAGTGTTCAAGGTCTGTAGAATTAATGAGACTTTCTTTGTCTCTCGAGCAGGTATGCGCGACCGCCATACATAGGCTTGGGGCACAACACTGCTTGCATTTTTAGCCTTAACACGGTCTGGAGAAATTACTGGTGCTGGTGCATGTAACGAAACAATACGCAACTTTAATAGTGTTCTGTTTTAGCCCAACTAACACGAATTTCACCCACAAAATAGTAAATTTAACATATGTAATTGGTATAGAACTAACACAAACATGATTCCTCACATATTCATCAACTTAGAATAATTAAACAACAACTTCAACTACTTTAAATCCTTAAATTTCATGTTTTCATACAAAAACTGTGAGGGCCCCAAATCCGAGGTCCCGAATCACCGTGGATCCGGTTCGATCATTCTAACACTATTACTATATTTATGGAAGATATAAACATAAATTGTTTATACAATACATTACACACTATTCCCCAAAATCGAGTAACCTTAACTTATAAACCATTCATAAACTATCTAACATAATACATTATTATCAAACTATACTATTACAAATTAGCTGCACATTTTATCCCAATCTGAACTTGGCATTATTCTTTTCCTGTATCCAAACGCATTCGCCTTATCTGCAATGTTTTATCATGATATAGCAAGGGTGAACATGAAAGTTGCCCAGCAAGTTTAAGTTCAATAATATAACGATATATCATAATTGAATGAATCTGAATAATAAGTTGGCTATAATTCAATAATATAATTGTGAACTAGCAGGAACAAATTTATGACTGAACAAGTATTATAAATGAACAAATATATCTGAACCAACTAGTAATGAAGGTGATCGAATTTTTTCATACGACTTATACATGCAATATGTACAGAGTATAATTCATGGCAACCAGCAATGATTAACCATAAGTTTATCCGAATGAAATAACTCTTAGTAGAGTTAAGTAAAAACAAACTTGCCTGAATCGTTGATTACCGCTACGCAATTTATATCGCTTTATCTGAAGACCTAATATTAGTAATATAGATCTCCAATATTAGAATAATATCATCACAATATAATACTATAATATATATATATACATAGAATAACCTAAACACAACACATAACCCTATCAGTCTATAATACACATAGGAATCGGTATCAAGTCAAACTATTGCAGTCTGAGTTGAACCTGACACAAAACTGACATCCCAACGGTCTAGTCGAACAAAATTTCGAGTTTAAGTTCAATTAAACTCTGTCTAAGACTTAACAATTAACTTAAATAATTTTATTAACAGTCAAAATATTTTTCATAAGCTCGTAATAATTTTTAAATAATTATTATCATTTATCATGTATTTTCAATCATTAATACCGTATTTATACGAATTAAATACCACATAATTCCTTTATCAATAATATTTATTATCAAATATTAATGAAATACATGTCATAATATTATAATATATTAATGAAATAGATGTCATAATATCACTTAAATCCAATATCCGATAATTGCTAGTAATATTAAAATATTAATATTTTCATGGCAAAATATCAAAAGTTATATTTTATAACTTAAAATATTTTTATAATCCTTAAATAATTTTTATATGATTTATAAATCATTAATTCTATTTTTCCATAATTTATTTAATATATTTATTAAATAAATTAATTACCATTAATATTAATTAATTAATGAAATTCATCCTAAAATATTAAAAGTCACTAAAAATAACTTAAAATATTTTATTATACCATAATATTATTTTTCATGATTTTCATGTATTTAAATAATTTTAAATAATTTATTTAATATTATAATTAAATAAATTAAATACCATTATATTCCAAAAATATTAAATATTTATGAAATATACTCTAAATAATTAAAAACTATTTTTAGGACTTTAAAATAATTTTTGAGAATTTATTTAGTATTTTTAATAATTAAAAACTATTTATTTAATTAATTAATTTTTGGAAAATATTAATTACAAAAAAGTCCTATAGCGACAGAACCGTCGCTATAGGTGTTCTTGAGACATTCATGTAAGTTTACCGGTTGGGTGGTTTGACCAGTCATAAACCATGGCTCTTGATGTATCTGGGTACAGTTTTGGGCTAATGTTATAGTATTGATGCAATACTATAAGCTTAAGCAAACATCATGGCCATCCTACACCCAATCAGTGAGATACAGGCCATACAAATTGTGTCAGACACTGTCTTCAATTTTTGGGTTTTCCAAAAATTGAAGAACAGTCGAGATGCTACCTTTGAGACCTTGACTACATGATGAACATGCTTAATTAATGTGTTATAAAGGTTCAAATATGTAGTGGAGATGTCAGGGAACAACTGTATATCATCATATCAGTATAACAACAACATTAAACAAATATTGAGGCCGGTCAAACTATTTGTCAGGAACTCGGCTGATGAAGATATGGGTTACCCAGAATCTTCATCCGACGTGATGGTCAACGCATGTTTGACCCATAATTTCTATGATTTTGTTACGGTGTTTGGTGATCTAAAGGCATGAGTGTGAAGTCCTTATACCTGTCTACAACATAAAAGCAACAACATGGCCAAAACTAAGACAAATAAATGCGATCGAGAGGCCTCAAACATCTTGTCGAAATTGCAGGTTACCTGAAAGCGTTTTTAAAGTGATCGGGTCGGCGGGTTTTGACCATTAATATCAGGCGATCTGGGATTGATCCGACCCTTTATCCAGTTTCAGATCCAAGTCCACATGACATACGACATATCTATAACTTCAAATATCACAAAACATTAACACAGACCGATCTAGAGGGCCTGACATTCGACTGTCAGGCCACTTTTCATTAATTTTCCAGATTTCAAAATTTTGCTATTTCGTGTACTTTGATGTTATGGATTCACTAAATAGCAACCCAGATCATCAAGTGACACCCTCTAACATAACTTTAAACAATCAATTACAACATCTAACATAAAACACATTGATTTCAAAAATTAGGGTTCTTTACCACTTTGAGCTTTGATCTTGGATTCTGATCTATGGAGTCTGATCTTGTTAAGCTAGGGACTGATATTGGCTTAGTACGTATATATCACTCTCTCACTCTAACTCCTAAATTTCTAAAGAGAGAAGGGCTTGGAGAAAAATTGAAATGTCAAGTGGCTTTCTCTCTCTTTAAAACAATATATGTTATGCTACAATGCATGAATATGCTGAAATGAACTTAATGGATGGAGTTTTAGGAGTCACCAAGTCAAACTAGTTGGTCACCAACTCCTCATTTTGCCAAGATTTACAAGTAACCTCATAAAAATCCAAGAAGGGCATTATAGTCATTTTGATTTTTATTTTAATGGCATAAATATCAATTAGCCAAACCCTTAGGGTTTAGGGTCTAGGTTAGGGTTTAGGGTTTGAACCCTTTAGGGTTTAAGGTTTAGCAATTTGATTTCTAAAATTTCTAATTTAGGTTTTAAAAATCAAAAATTAATATTTCTAAATTATAATTAGGATTTACTAATTATATTAAAATTTCTTAATCATAAATTAAATATTGCTAATTAGGATTAATAATTCCTAATTAAAATTGCTAATTAAGCAATTAGGGTCAAAATGGTCATTAGGGTTTATAAACCACTAATTAGGGTTTCTAATAGAAAAATAATTTTCTAAATTAAAAATTAGATTTTCGTAATTAGATTAGGGTTTTCTAATTACTTAACTTTAAAATTAGGATTAATATTTCCTAATTAACATTAAAATTATTTAATTAACACTTAGGTTTTTCCCTATTTATAAATTATGGTTTCAAATCCATAATTAGGGTTTCAAATTTGGAATTAGGGTTTTGTAACCAATTTGTTAAGATTAACCCTAATTAATCTTATAATTATTTACACTTACGCCATTAAGTTCCCAATTTAGGGTTTCATACACCAAATTAGGGTTTCAGATTCCCGAAATTGAAATTAGGGTTTTTAGAATCGATTTTAGGGTTTTTTGTTAATCGCTAGAGTTTTCTAACCGAACCTTGACGTTCTTAATATATACTTAGAGTTTGTTACAAATATCGTTTATATGGTCATCCCTTGACCGTTAACCACATACTGTACATATATACACAGAACATAAATGCGTATTCCCTTAATCCTGAATAATTCACTTAAATCCTTCACAGAATTTTGAAATCCTCAAAATTCCATCTCAAAAATATCAAACACATACACTTATTTTCTGTCTAGGTTCTAATTTTTAACCTTAAACAAATTAAATAAAACATTTTAAAAATATTCAAAATTTTCGGGTTATCACATTCACCTCTTCTTCTAAAAATTTTGTCCCCAAAATTTACCTTACACCATATACCATACTGCTTACACCATACACCATACATACACAACATCACATGCTACCCAATACACCACTCACAAGAGTAAAAATTTTCAAATTTTGCTGGAGTCATATAGTTTATTTGTCTGTCATTTTCGCAAAGGTTTTATGAAAATTCATCCACAAACCGTCATAACTTACAGACACAAAGGGTGATTAGCCTGATATGCCCTGTACTAGTCAAGTACTAATTTTATCTTTTTCTCTTCACTGCCATAGGCTCACAAATTCTACCTCAGTCTTATTGGATTCCGCACCAAAACAATTTGGTTCGGGAAATTTTTTTCAATGAACACTTAGAGTTTTCAAAACTTTAGTCTAGCTGAATCGAATATCATAGACTCATATCAATAATTCAATTCAATCGAATTATTTAGATGTAGCCAAACCCCGTTGGAAAATTAAATTTTATTGAAAATATTTTTGAGAATGACGCCATGATGTCGTACTGTATTAATTGTAACAACCCGATATTTTCTATGTAAATAAATAAGAAATTTTGTGTATAAATTTTTTTATTATTATTTTAAGGATGATGATTTGTACAAGATAATGTGTATATGTATTTATATGATAAATAAAATATATTTATTACATGAATAGTTACAAATAATTTTATTTTAGAATTATTAATTATTATAATGTATATTCTTATAATAATTACTTTTATATGAAATGTTTTTATTAATTATTTTCCATAAAATATAATCATATATTATTTAAATAATATATGGAGTGATTTTAGAATAATTATAGTAATTATTTTATTATATGAATTTTAGTATAGATTATTAAGTGAATTATTTTACCTTAATTATTAAGGTTAAATATGGAAGAATAAATCGAGATATGGAATCCAAACCCTAATTTTGGATTTTTATCAAGGAATGAGAATAATAATATAATAATATTATATTTTGATTTTTCAGTGCTATAAATATGTACTATATGTACGTATTGAAGATGGTTGGTCAATTATGGTGTTTAATGTCAAAACCCTAGCATTAATTTGTTTAACACTATTTTTAAATTCAAATGGGAAATTCAAATACTGTTATATAACTGTGTTATATGATTTATGTTGTGTATTAAATGATTAATTAGGTAAACCCTAATAAAAAAAATTTAGAAACCCTAAATAATTTTTAGAAAACCCTAAGTTATTAAAAACCCTAATTTTAAATGTTAAACCCTAATTTGAAACTCAAATTAGAGTTTAAGATTGATTGGTAATTGTGTTAATGTGATGAATATCATGTACAATAGATTTTATTGCTAATTATGGAAAATCTAATTAGTAATTTAAAACCCTAAATATCTAGAAACCTAATTTGGTAATTAGAAACCCTAATTATAAATTAGTAACCCTAATTATCAAAATCATAAACCCTAAATGCTAAATTAGCAAAGTTAATTATTATTAGTGATTTTAAACCCTAATGTTCCTGTATAAAGTAATTAGAAAATTAATCATAATTAGGAAACCCTAATTTCAAAATTTTAGAAACTAAAATTTATTTAGAATTTTTTTTGCAAACCGTAATTGCTAAATCCTAAAAATGCTATGTACTAAACCTTAGGGTTAAATCCTAAGGGTTAAACCCTAGGGGTCAAACCCTAAGGGTTTGCCAAGATTATAATTTTGCCATTAAATTGGGAAGACAAATGACCATTATGCCCTTTGCATTATTTGAAGCTAGTTATAGGTTTCGACCTTAGGTTTAGTCGGTGAACCACCCCATGTGCTTAAATGCCAGCAACCGACCTCAATTATCAGCAATACATGCATCATACACTAGTATATATAGATCAAGAGAGAGAGAAAGTCACCATTTAGCTCATTTCTCTCCAAACACTCAACCTATCTCTCTCAACTTAAAACCCACGAAATTATAAGCTAGATCAGTCCCAAATATGAGCCCCACTAACATCTACAACAAATCAGTAGCCTAAGATCAAGATTGATCAAAGTAAAGGTATAAACCCTACTTGAAAATCTGTCCATTGATTCCATGTTAGATGTTAGATTTTTTTTGTTAAACATGTTATATAAGGTGTCTAATGATGATCTGGGTTGCTAGATGTTAGATCTATAACATCTAGAGGCTCGGATTTGAAGATTTGCCAAATCTGGAAAATGTTCAAACTGTGGTCTAACAACCAATGTTAGTGGCCACAGATCCTTGTTCATGTATGATTTTTGTTGTTTAAAGGTTTAAATATGTAGTCTGACATGTAGTCTTTGATTTGGAACAAGAATCAGACTTAGATCTGGTCTAGATTGCAAGAAATTGTTAGTCAAAAGTCGTTGACTGACCATGACTGGACAAAATCTGGGTAACCTAGATCTTGCCTAGAAATGGTATGACAAGACCTTTGTCGCCTCTGATCTTGGAAGTTGTTGTTGATTTGTGTTTGGTATTGTATTCAGGTTATAGTATAGTAGTTGTATTACATCTTGATGCTTTTATATAGCTTATATCACAAACATGCTGGAATTGGGGGATGGTCAAACCAGGCAGAAAGTCCACGGATGAACTTTCTGGGTAACCTAGAAAGTTCTTGAGCGTGGTTTCTGACAGGGTTTGACCGGACAAGATCTTTTTATTGTGTTGTTTTTATGATAATGTTTGGTGATAGATCTGTAGCACTACATGTGTTCTACAACCTGGACCTCTTAAATCACTAAAACATCACTTAGATCACAAGTTGTGGAAGCCCGAATATGAAGCGGTCGAACTGTTCTTCATTTCTGGGTAACCCAGAAAATGAAGAACAGCTCTGACAGCTTGTTTAAGGCTCTAGATCTCGCTTATGTTATGCTTGTTGGCCATGTTTGTTGTTGGTTCTTGTAGTGTTGCAAGTGTACTACACAATCAGACCAAAATCGGTCACAGAAACACACTACACAGTTCATAATTTATAGTCGCACCCTCGAAACTAAGTATGAATATCTGGGTTTGCATGAAGAACATGAAGAACACCTATAGCGATAGTTATGTCACTATAGGTGGTCTTTAGTGACGGACATTGTAAATTAATTATTTTAATTTCCAAAAAATCATTAATTTAAATAAATAAATAGAAAAAATAGTTTTTAATTATTAAAAATACCAAATAAATTATTAAAAATTATTTTAAATTCTTAAAATTAGTTTTTAATTATTTTAAGTATATTTCATAAATATTTAATATTTTTAAAATATTATTAGTATTTAATCTATTTAATTATAATATTAAATAAATTAGACAAAAATGATTTTAATATTTGAAAAAACATTTAAAATTATATTACTACCTGCGCCCCATAATAAGTGCTTTTTTAGCTAAAATCACATACCAATACACAAGCTAAAATGACAAAAATACCCTTAATATATTTTCTTTGAAGTTGAAGAGTTAATGAGTGTCATTTAATTGTAGTGATGGTAAGATGCAATAAATACCATTGAATGCATAAGGGCATATATGAGAAAATATTGCAAAAATTGTATTGGAGTTCTAACACATCACTTATTTTGGAAAAAAACTATTAAGCCTAAAAAAGCACTTATTGTGGGACGGAGGTAGTATGATATAAGAAAATATTTGAAGTTATTTTTAATGACTTTTAATATTTTGTGATGAAATTCATTAATAAATTAATATTAATGATAATTAAGTTATTTACTAAATAAATTAATTAAAAATCATTTATTATATTAAAATCATTTTAAATAATAATAAGATATGTAAAAATATTTTAAGTTATAAAATATAACTTTTAATATTTAAAGGTAAATTTTATTAATTAATTATTATTAATGATATTAAATTTATTTAATAATTATATTAAATAATTTAGTTAAAAATGATTTTTATATTATAATAATCATTTTAAATGAAAATAAAGTGTTTAAAGATATTTTAAGTTATAAAATATAACTTTTAATATTTAAAGGATAATTTCATTAATAATTTAATATTAATGATTATTAACTTATTATTAAAGATATTAAATTTATTTAATAATTATATTAAATAAATAGTTTAAATTTTTTTTATTAATTTAAAAATCATTTAAAAGGATATAAATGAATTAAAAATATTTTAAGTAATGATTAAAGACTTTTAATATTTTTATAAATAGTACATTAATATTTAAATATTAATGGTAATTATTTAAAATGATTTTAATTATTTTAAAAATTATTTAAGGGTAATATTAATATTTTAAAGGTATTTTAAGTTATTATAAATAACTTTAATATTTTGGAAATGATTTCATTATTAGTTTAATATTAATTAAATATTAATGATAATAGAATTGTTTAATATTTAAATCATTTAATAATGATTCCGATGTTTGAAAATTCATGATAAATTATAATAAATGTTTTAAAATTATTATAAGTCATTTAAAAATAATATGGTGATATTTATAGATATTGAGTTCTGAGAATAGAGTCTTAGACTCGATAATTTTCGATAAAGATGTCTGCATTACCCCACATGTTTTTGAAATTGATCGGACTTAGATAATTTAATTAGATATGTGATTATTTGTGATTGATGGTTTGTTAAACATGGGTAATAATGTGATTAGGTTATGTCTTTATTGCGAAAATGCAAATCTTATGTGTTATAGTATATTGTTTTAATCGAACGAATGATCCGATTAATGATAGAGTCGTGATATAAGCGATAAAACTATGTTTGAATCGTATAGCGGTAGCATCGCAAGTATCTTACCTTTGCATTTTCTTTATGCAATGGACATGAGTAAGAATATTTATAATTATATATTATTCTGTATGCATTATTAACCTTATATTATATACGCTCATTGATTATCAACATGTTAGTATATAGTAATTAGATATATATATATATATATATATATATATATATATATATATATATATTTTGTTCGTTAATTTTTATAAATGGTTATACAAGTGTCCCCACTTGGATAATCATTATATTTAATCACATGTTGATATACCTTTGTCAATTACCCGTATATATATATGTTGAATTATAGATTATTGTTGAACAAGATAAAACCTTTGATTCGGAACCCGCATAAGTATGAACATCCCCCTACGGAAAACTTTTTATGCACCCAAGGTGGGAATGAGTGAACGATACCCTCGTTCTTGCATGTAGTATTGATCATCACGAGGGCATAACGGGTGATCACCCCCGTGCCGTAAGTTATGATTGTTTTGCGAGATGAATTTATGTTTAACCTTTTCAAAATGAAAACAATGTTCATAACATGTCACCATAACCCTTGATTATAGTCAATATGTAGTTTCAAAAATTTGAAAGAGAGTTGTTATGATATTATTATCGGTTCAGATTACTTCACAACTATTGACTTGTTGTAGAAGGATAGTACAAAGAAAATATTTAAATTCTTTCAGCTTATATATATAATTGCTATTACTTGCTGGGCACTCAAATGCTCATCCTTGCTTAATTTAAATGTTTTCAGCTAAGTGTGAAGAACCAAAAAGCTCATGCAGAAACAAAGGAAAAGGAAAGCTAACCAAATAAGATTTATGGTAGTTTATGTAATAGTTTGATATTATTAAGACAAGGATATATATTATCTATCATGATTATGTAATGAATGTATTAAAGGTTACATACTTGGGAGCTAGACTCTGATAATCATGTAAATTAAGTTTGATATTTATATTATTGTTATTATTATTAGAATTATTCCGCTCATAGAAATGGTATCGTGAAGCACCGAGTTTGGGTTTCAAGTACCCAGATTTGGGGGCTTTACATTAACAGTCCGTTTGAGGATGCCGTCATCGAGTGACTTTGTCATAACACATCATACCATAGTGGAACAATGATTTTCAGATCGAATTTGCACTAAGTATTCCTACATTTAAAACTCTATCAACTTTTATCATCTCTGCACAATGTTATATGGTACATGAGTGATAAATAAAAGATATTTTGATATTTCAAATCATTTGCGTCTAGTTGAAATAAGTAGCACAGACTATACTTTAAATCGTTTCAAAAATGATTACGAGTCTACATTTTTTTAAAGGCACATAGTGCGTATTTAGCTTGATGTCAAAATTTCAAAGTCTAGCATAGCTAGGAGTTTTGGAAAACTTATGTCTCCACTAATAATCATTTGCTTAACAATCTATCTCTTCCTATTATCCTCAATTCTCCATTCACACACAACTATGCCCAGTTTGTAAAACCACACTTATGAGTCCATAAATTGCCATAATCATATGAGTTTAAGAACTTTCCTAGACAGAACTTTGGCGTCCATTCGCTGAGGGGTTCATAAACATTTCATATAACTATGAATCAAGAATGTCACATAAGTATGAGTTTTAAGAACTCGTACTTAACCTTATATTCTCTACCTATAACCTATCTATCTGTTCTACACATGAGAAAGGAATCACCCTCTTAACATGCATATAGAAAATAGCGCGGCACAGACATCCCAATAATTATCCTAACTCCCTTATCCATACGAATTTCATTTAATCCGTATTCATAATCCTTTCCTGAATCTGTACCAATTCATAGTACAACTGACACCCAACAATCTTGATGTAAACTGTTCAATCATTCGCTTGATCCTTCTCCATACTATAACCTTATCTGATTACGGGGTGATATCATCGTATATATTACGATTCATTTCTATATCTTGATCGTTTCATTTTACGATCTCCTATCACTATACTTTTAGTCTTTTAGACTCTATCTATTAACCACTACTGTTCAACTTTATTATCAGAGTTAGGGAAATCTATATCTTATAACTCGCCGAGATTCGTCTTTGAATCTTACCGACTGACTAACTCTATATGAGTTAGATCTTATCCTAATCACTACTGTTATTAGTCTAAGGTATCAATACCCTAGGTTTATAACCAACATCTTTGATACCAACTATGAGGGCCCCGAATCCGAGGTCCCGAATCATCGCGGATCCGATTCGATCATTCTAACACTATTACAATATTTGCGAAAGATATAAACATAAATTGTTTATACAATACATTACACACTATTCCCCAAAATTGAGTAACCTTAACTTATACACCATTCATAAACTATCTAACATAATACATTATTATCAAACTATACTGTTACAAATTAGTTGCACATTTTATCCCAAGCTGAACTTGGCATTATTCTTTTCCTGTATCCAAACGCATTCGCCTTATCTCCAATGTTTTATCATGATATACCAAGGGTGATCATGAAAGTTGCCCAACAAGTTTAAGTTCAATAATATAACGATATATCATGATTGAATGAATCTGAATAATAGGCTGGATATAATTCAACAATATAATTGTGCACTAGCAGGAACAAATTTATGACTGAACAAGTATTATACATGAACAAATATATCTGAACCAACTGGTAATGAAGGTGATCAGCCTTTATTACCTGACTTATACATGCAATATGTACAGAGTATAATTCATGGCAACCAACAATGATTAACCTTAAGCTTATCCGAATGAATCAACTCTTAGTAGAGTTAAGTAAAAACAAACTTGCTCGAGCAGATTTGATTACCGCTACACAATTTATATCGCTTTTATCCAAGACCTAATATTAGTAATATAGATCTCCAATATTAGAATAATATCATCACAATATAATACTATATATATATATATATATATATATATATATATATATATATACATAGAATAATCTAAACACATAACACATAATCCTATCGATTACATAATATACATAAGACTCGGTATCAAGTCAAACTATTGCAGTCTGAGTTGAACACGACCTAAAACTAACATCCCGAGCTGATTACAGTGGACAAAATTTCGAGTTTAAGTTTAATTAAACTCTGTCTAAGACTTAACAATTAACTTAAATAATTTTATTAATAGTCGAAATATTTTTCATAAGCTCGTAATAATTTTTAAATAATTATTATCATTTATTGTGTATTTTCAATCATTAATACCGTATTTATACGAATTAAATACCACATAATTCCTTTATCAATAATATTTATTTATTATCAAATATTAATGAAATACATGTCATAATATTATAATATATTTATAATATTACAAAGTATTTTTAATACCTTAAAATCATATTTATATGATTTTAAACACTTAAATCCATTATCAGATAATTCTTTGTTAATATTAAAATATTAATATTTTCATGGCAAAATATCAAAAGTTATATTTTATAACTTAAAATATTTTTATAATCCTTAAATCATTTTTATATGATTTATAAATCATTAATTCTATTTTTCCATAATTTATTTAATATATTTATTAAATAAACTAATTACCATTAATATTAATTAATTAATGAAATTCATCCTAAAATATTAAAAGTCAATAAAAACAACTTAAAATATTTAATTATACAATAATATTATTTTTCATGATTTTCATGTATTTAAATCATTTTTAAATAATATATTTAATATTATAATTAAATAAATTAAATACCATTTATATTCCAAAAATATTAAATATTTATGAAATTAACTCTAAATAATTAAAAACTATTTTTCAGACTTTAAAATAATTTTTTGAAATTTATTTAGTATTTTTAATAATTAAAAACTATTTAATTAATTAATTAATTAATTTTTGGAAAATATTAATTACAAAAAGTCCCTGTAGCGACAGAACCGTCGCTAAAGGTGTTCTTAAGTGTTCTTTAGACATTCATGTCACTTTACCGGTTGGGTGGTTTGACCCGTCATAAACCATGGCTCTTGATGTATCTGGGTACGGTTTTGGGCTAATGTTATAGTATTGATGCAATACTATAAGCTTAAGAAAACATCATGGCCATCCTACACCCAATCAGTGAGATACAGGCCATACAAAATCGTGTCAGACACTATCTTCAATGAACAGTCGAGATGCTACCTTTGAGACATTGACTACATGATGAACAGGCTTAATTAATGTGTTATAAAGGTTCAATTATGTAGTGGAGATGTCAGGGAACAACTGTATATCATCATATCAGTCTAACAACAACATTAAATGAATATTGAGGCCGGTCAAACTACTTGTCAGGAACTCGGCTGATGAAGATCTGGGTTACCCAGAATATTCATCCGGCGTGATGGTCAAAGCATGTTTGACCCATAATTTCCATGATTCTGTTACGACGTTTGGTGATCTAAAGGCATGAGTGTGAAGTCCTTATACTTGTCTACAACATAAAAGCAATAACATGGCCAAAACTAACACAAATAAGTATGATCAGAGGCCTCAAACATCTTGTCAGAAATTCTGGGAAAATTCTGGGTTACCCAGAAACGTTTTCCGTGATCGGTCAACGGGTTTTGACCAATATAATCAGGCGATCTGGGATTGATCCAACCCTTTATCAAGTTTTAGATCCAAGTCCACATGACATACGACATATATATAACTTCAAATATCACAAAACATTAACACAGACAGATCTAGAGGGCCTGACATTCGACTGTCAGGCCACTTTTCATTAATTTTCCAGATTTCTAAATTTTGCTATTTTGTGTACTTTGATGTTATGGATTCACTAAATAGCAACCCAAATCATCAAGTGACACCCTCTGACATAACTTTAAACAATCAATTACAACATCTAACATAAAACACATGGATTTCAAAAATTAGGGTTCTTTACCACTTTGAGCTTTGATCTTGGATTCTGATCTATGGAGTCTGATCTTGTTAAGCTAGGGACTGATATTAGCTTAGTACGTATATATCACTCTCTCACTCTAACTCCTAAATTTCTAGAGAGAGAAGGGCTTGGAGAAAAATTGAAATGTCAAGTGGCTTTCTCTCTCTTTAAAACAATATATGTTATGGTACAATGCATGAATCTGCTGAAATGAACTTAATGGATGGAGTTTTAGGAGTCACCAAGTCAAACTAGTTGGTCACCAACTCCTCATTTTGCCAAGATTTGCAAGTAACCTCATAAAAATCCAAGAAGGGCATTATAGTCATTTTGATTTTTGTTTTAATGGCATAAATGTCAATTAGCCAAACCCTTAGGGTTTAGGGTTTGGGTTAGGGTTTAGGGTTTGAACTTTTTAGGGTTTATGGTTTACCAATTTGATTTCTAAAATTTCTAATTTAGGTTTTAAAAATAAAAATTAATATTTCTAAATTATAGTTAGGATTTAATAATTATATTAAAATTTCTCAATCATAAATTAAATATTGCTAATTAGGATTAATAATTCCTAATTAAAATTGCTAATTATGCAATTATGGTTAAAATGGTCATTAGGGTTTATAAACCACTAACTAGGGTTTCTAATAGAAAAATAATTTTATAAATTAAAAATTACATTTTCGTAATTAGATTAGGGTTTTCTAATTACGTAACTTTAAAATTAGGATTAATATTTCCTAATTAATATTAAAATTATTTAATTAACACTTAGGCATTTCCCTATTTATAAATTAGGGTTTCAAATCCATAATTATGGTTTTAAATTTGGAATTAGGGTTTTGTAACCAATTTGTTAAGATTAACCCTAATTAATCTTATAATTATTTACCCTTACGCCATTAAGTTCTCAATTTAGAGTTTCATACACCGAATTAGGGTTTCGGATTCCCGGAACTGAACTTAGGGTTTTTAGAATCGATTTTAGGTTTTCTTGTTAATCGTTAGGGTTTTCTAACCGAACGTTGACGTTCTTAATATATACTTAGGGTTTGTTACAGATATCGTTTATTTGGTCAACCCTTGACCCTTAACCATATAATGTACACATATACATAGAACATAAACGCGTATTTCCTTAATCCTGAATAATTCACTTAAATCCTTCACAGAATTTTGAAATCCTCAAAATTCCATCTCAAAAATATCAAACACATACACTTATTTTCTAGGTTCTAATTTTTAACATTAAATAAATTAAATAATTTTTTTAAAAAATATTCAAAATTCTCGAGTTGTCACAAAAACTCCATTTTTGACCTCCTTCATAGAAATTCACACTGTGATCACACTTGTACACCAAAATAATTCATTCAAACTACGTTCTCTTCGTTTCTTACCGAATTAACATATTACATGGCGCCCCCAAAATGGTATACAACACCCATTCTCGAGTCGTCCAAAATACATGGTATACGAAACAACTACAACTTTATTAATACAACATAAAAACTGTGAGTTTAAATATAAATATTGTCATCTAGACAATATCCACACTCAAATAAGTCCTCATTACAATTATTAATACACTATTCTACAGAATAGTGAGGACTACTAGAACCACTTTTAGAACCATCATTCCACACCACGACTAGTTATCGCTACATTCTCGCCTCCTGAGAAGAAAAATGGAACAACAAGGAAAAGGGTGAGCTCAACTAGCCCAGTAAAGAACATTATGACTACGATAACATAGAACAAATTATCGTTAGTCTTCAACATGGAAAAATCTAATAGAATACAATAGACAACCAGTTTTAAATCCATCTTCGCAGCGGAAATAATAATTCATTAGAAGAGTTAAGTAGAGAATGCAAACTACTATCTTCTATATATGAATTTAAAAGTTCATCGTCGATATTTTATCCCTGTAACATCAATCAATATATATACGGAATCAAATATTCATCTTTTCTTTCTGGGCCAAAGATATTCATCGATTGGTCATGTTCATCTAAACACCTGTTCATCTTTGCACTACGGGCCAAAGATACGCTCGATATTATAGAGAAGGAAAGAGAGAGAAATCTGTAGTTTCTGGTGTGATTTTCAATTCTAACCTAAGCACCCTATTTATAAGAAAATGCTTAGAACACCAAAGCAGAAAATTGAATATAATAATAATATATATAACCAAATTTCTTACGCCCACTCTTAGATCTGAAATCAGCCACTAACATGTGCAAGTGGAACCAACCAAATAAAAAAAATGTTTTTCTTTTAAAAAATTTTAAAACTTCCAAAAATTAATTATTTCAGAACTCCGGAACTTCAATAATTCACAATAAATAGTCCTTTTATCAGAAAATTCTAATCTCGCAATTTTTTTTTATAGGAAATTCAATTCTCTACAACTTTGCAGAAGAAAGTTTTTCCAAATTCCAAACAGAAATTGATCGAAATCCACAAACGGTCGATTTTACAAGCTATAATCAAATTTCAGTCAAGAAATGGGGTCCACCGACACACAAAACATATGTTAAACAACTTTTGCAACAAAAATACTCTTCCTCCTCATATACTCATATATCCCACATTCATTGTAAAAATATCATCATTATTATATTATAATAATATAATAAAATATTATTTTATTAGAAAAGATAAAATATCGATTTTCAACAATTGTCACTTTAAAAATTTTCTCCATCTATATCCACATAAAATCAATATTTTCCTCATCATATAAATCAATAATTAATTATTCACATATAATATTACAGAATCACAAAGATCGTGACGTGTAGTTCCCAAGAAAGAGGGGCTTTCAATAAGAAGTTCTCCTTCTTGGCAGCTTGATTAGGTGACCAAACCTCTCCTTAGATAGAACTTTCTAGACATTGCCAATAATGTTTTCTAATAATATTATTTAGGATAATATAAATTATTGCTTCGATAATGGGAAAATTGTGTAGTAACAATTATTGAAACAACGATAATATAAAATATCAATATGACAATTATTGAATCAATAAAATAAAATAACGAACACTAACTCATCGTAACAATTATTGAGTAGTGTCTTCTTACGTAAGAATCAATAATTGGTGCAATACTGGTAATCTTCTTGCAACAACAATAGCGTATTCTTGTGTTTTAACCACCGGGTATTCCAACAAAGTGTTATGTGAATAACTACTGTGAATTATTTATAAATAACTTATACTTGTCGTTTTCTTCATCCAATCACTTTCCATTATGGGGCCCACAAAAGACTGCTCCGTCGTACGAATATTCCCCGACAGCAAGAATATTCCACGACCAAATGAATATTCCCCGACAACAATGAATATTTT
The DNA here is from genome assembly GCA_020205605.1 of Panax ginseng. Classification (NCBI taxonomy): domain Eukaryota; kingdom Viridiplantae; phylum Streptophyta; class Magnoliopsida; order Apiales; family Araliaceae; genus Panax; species Panax ginseng. The sequence continues at coordinate 58,960,234 of CM035143.1, read as the reverse complement.
ATAACCACCTACTTATTTAAAATATTTGCGCATTTTACCCATAACTAACCACATTAATCAAATCAACCCTTACTATTTCAAAATAATAAATAGAGGAAAATAAATTTCATTTATTAATAATTTGGGGTCTTACAACCTCCCCTCCTTATGAAATTTCGTCCTCGAAATTGACGTACATACCTGGTGTTTCGAAAAGATGAGGATACCTCACTTTCATTTCCGTTTCCAACTCCCAGGTCATTTCCTCAATAGCATGGTTTCTCCACAAAACTTTAACTTGTGGTATGACCTTCGTGCGTAGGACATGCTCCTTCCTATCCAAGATCTTGACAGGTACCTCTTCGTACGTTAAGTCTTCGGCTATCTCGTCCGGTTCTTACTCAATAACGTGGTTTGGGTCTTTCACATATTTACGTAGCACAGATATATGAAAAACATTATGAACACGAGACATACTTGGAGGTAATGCGAGTCTATAGGCCACATTTCCTACTCGTTCAAGAATCTGAAATGGACCAATAAATTGTGGATTGAGCTTTCCTCTCCTCCCGAATCTTGTAACTCCCTTCCATGGAGCCACACACAACAATACATGATCCCCAATACTAAATTCCACGTCCTTTCGATGAAGATCCGCATAACTCTTTTGTCGATCTTGTGCAGTTTGTATACGTTGTCGAATCGTTTGGATCTTCTCTGTAGTCATTCGTACCAACTCTGGTCCCAACAACGTTGCTTCTCCTACCTCATCCCAACATACTGGAGAGCGACACTTTCGTCCATACAATGCTTCAAATGGAGCCACACCTATACTTGCCTGATAACTGTTGTTATAATAGAATTCCACCAATGGTAAATACTTATCCCAACTGCCTTTGAAGTCTAGGATACAGAGTCTTAATAGATCTTCATGTGTTTGAATAGTCCTCTCTGATTGTCCGTCCGTTTGAGGATGGTATGCCAAACTAAATCGTAAATCCGTGCCCATAGCTTTTTGCAAGCTAACCCAAAATCTTGAAGTGAATCTTGGGTCACGATCCGAAACTATGGATACTGGCATGCCATGCAATCTCACAATCTCATCTACGTACATACGAGCAAGACGTTCAAGGGAATAAGTCTCCTGTATCGGCAAGAAATGAGCAGACTTGGTTAATCTATCAACAATAACCCAAATAGCATTTATGCCTTGAGAAACCGTGGGAAGACCCGTAACGAAATCCATGGTAATGTGTTCCCACTTCCATTTCGGAATCTCAAGTGGTTATAATGGACCCTTAGGCACTTGATGCTCCGCCTTTATACGTTGACAAGTTAAACACCTCGAGATAAACTTCGTGATCTCTCTCTTCATATTGTTCCACCAAAATGTATGTCGAAGATCATGATACATTTTGGTACTCCCAGGATGGATTACAAACGGTGTGTTGTGTGCCTCCATCATGATTCTATGCTTCAAGTTAGAATCGTTAGGAACACAAAGTCTGGAGTGGACTCGAAGTATTCCTTCTTCATCGATTATTGCTTCTGGAATAGCACCTTCTTGCACTTTCTTCTTCATACGCATCAGCTCCGGGTCTGTGGCTTGAGCAACTTTAACTTTTTCGATTAAAGTCGGTTCTATGCGTATATTTGATATCATCGCACTCGTTCCTGCATATGATCTTCTACTTAACACGTCAGCTACCACGTTTGCTTTTCCAGGATGGTATTGAATAGTGTGGTCGTAATCTTTCAACAGCTCGAGCCAACGTCATTGCTGCATGTTGAGTTCTTTTTGAGTGAAGAAATATTTGAGGCTTTTATAGTCTGAATATATCTCCACTTTCTCCCCATATAGATAGTGCCTCCAGATCTTTAGCGCGAAAATGACTGCTGCCAACTCTAGATCATGAGTAGGATAATTCCTCTCATATTCTTTAAGTTGTCGCGAGGCATAGGCTATGACTTTCCCACGTTGCATGAGAACACACCCTAACCCTTTGCCTGAAGCATCGCTGTAGATAACAAATCCATCTGAATCAGCTGGTATTGTCAAAACAGGTGCCGAAATGAGTCTCCTCTTGAGATCTTGGAAACTCTTCTCGCATTCCTCGCTCCATATGAATTTTGTATCTTTACGAGTCAGCTGAGTTAACGGAGTAGCGATTTGAGAAAATCCTTCCATGAATCTTCTATAATAACCAGCTAAGCCCAGAAAGCTACGTACTTCAGTCACCGTCTTCGGTTATTCCCAACTTTGTATTGCTTCAATCTTCGCCGGTTCAACAGACACTCCATGTTTTGACACCATGTGCCCAAGGAATGCTACTTCCTCAAGCCAGAACTCGCATTTCTTCAGTTTGGCATATAGCTTGTTATCACGAAGCCTTTGCAGTACCAGCTTCAAATGGCGCTCATGATCTTCACGGCTTTTGGAATAGATGAGGATGTCATCAATAAAGACAACAATGAACTGATCCAAATATTCCTTAAATACTCGGTTCATCATATCCATGAAAGCAGCAGGAGCATTAGTCAATCCAAAAGACATGACTAAGAATTCATAATGCCCGTACCGAGTTCTGAAAGCATTCTTTGGAATATCCTCAGTTTTAACCTTCAGCTGAAGATATCCAGAATGAAGATCGATTTTTGAAAAGAATTGTGCTCCTTGCAACTTGGTCAAACAGGTCATCAATACGAGGTAGCGGATACCTATTCTTGATAGTGACATGGTTTAATCCCGGTAGTCGATACAAAGTCGCATACTCCCGTCTTTCTTCTTTCTGAATAAAATAGGAGCACCCCAAGGAGATGTACTAGGGCCGAATGAAACCGATGTCCAACAACTCCTGTAGTTGGACCTTTAACTCCTGAAGTTCAATATGAGCCATTCGATATGGGGTTTTAGAAATGGGCTTTGTACCAGGTTCAAGGTCAATAAATAATTCAACTTCACGTTCTGGGGGTAGACCAAGAATTCTTCAGGAAATACGTCAGGAAAGTCACTAACAACAGGAATATTATTCAAAGCTAACGTGTCTTTATTCAAATCCATAACATGGGCTAAGAAAGCTTAACATCCGTTTTTCAATAAACGAATAGCTTTATGACTTGATATGACAATGATTGATTTTAATGGTTTAGTTGCTTCAATTCGCACAATAGGTTGATTAGGAATATGAAAACTAACAACCTTACGAAAATAATCAATTTTGGCATGATGAGTAGTTAACCAATCAATCCCTAAAATCACATCAAAAGCAAGTATCTTTAAAGAGATAAGGTCAACGGGTAATGTGATGGTGCTAACTTGGATCAAACAAGATTTATAAACATTGGATGTGATGAAAGTTTCTCCTAACGGAGTTTCCACAGATAGGTCAAAGTCTAATTTCTCCAGAGTCAAGTTTAAACGTTGAGCACAAGCAGAGAGATAAATGAATGGGTAGCACCGGTATCAAGTAATGTATAAACTTCACATGAATTTATGATTAGCTTACCCGTGATCACCTCGTTTGGGTTCTTCGCATGTTGACCAGTCACGACAAACGCTCTTCCAGGAACTGTTGACTTTGACTTTTCTGGGACAACCTTTTGAGTCACCATCCCCGCTGGACTTGGTTTCTCTACAGTGCAATCTCGAGCGATATGTCCTTCCTTTCCACAGGTATAACATTCCTTAAACTGTTGTGGGCAGTTTGGGTTGATATGTCCTTCTTTTTCGCACTTATAGCATATGAACGGTGGTCGTTCTCCTCCCTTGGAACCGATTCTTCTTTGGTCTTTGGCGTCTTCACATTATCATTGTTGAATCTCCTCTTTTAAAATCTTCCCGAGTCGCTTCTTCTATTTTCATGGCCACGATTACCACCAGAGTGGTTACCGCTTTTGTCTGAATATTTTCCTCCCCATTTGGTTTTCATTACTCGATGAGCTGCGCCCACCGGTGTGGCCTCAGTTCATGTCCCTTGGTTGAACGTATGCTTTCATTATCTCGCTTTAATAATTGAGCCCTGTTGACAACATCTGAATATAAAGCAAATTTATGAGAGATAAGATATTGCCGAATCTCGGGTTTTAAACCTCTCAGAAACATCCTCGTCATTCGTTCCTCATTTTCTACCAAATGAGGTGCAAACCTGGATAACTCTGCGAACTTCGCCTCGTATTGGGACACCGTCATGTTGTTTTGTTCTAGTCTAATAAACTCTACCTCCTTCATATGGTGAATACTTTTAGCAAAGTATTTTTCGTTGAAAAGTTTCTGAAACGTTTCCCAAGACATGCTAAGTGCAGCAGGCTGGGTCCGTTTCACAGACTCCCACCAGTAGTCTGCCTCGCCACGGAACATAAAGGTGGCGAATGGAACCTTCTGTTCCTCCGTGCATCCCAAGACATCGAATATCTTGGTAATTTGCTTGACCCATGTTTCCGCCATGATCGGATCCGGCTTTCCCTTAAATTTTGGTGGTCCCAACTCCTTGAACTGTTTGGCCGTGACAAGCCGCGCGTTGCTATCATTTCCACCCGTATTCTGTACATGAGTCTCCCTCGTCTGGTTTTGCATGAACTGCAAAAATCTCCTAAACATCCCGTCGTTCATCGTCTACTCAGTGGTGTTGTTTACAGGAGGAATATTGCCTTCCTATTGCACGTTCCCCTGGGTGGTGATTAAAGGTGTTTCCACGGTCTCATTAACTCCACCGTTAATATTCTCAGCTGCCATTCTTAAATACTGCCATAAAACAAGGGTTAATTAAACAAATTAACATATCACATATTAACCATATACTTCAACTGACCAACAAATAAGCTTAGGTATGACACACTAGCGAAGGATTACTCGTCTCTCCCCTCCTAGTACTATTCCCGATCTCCGCTAGAGACCATATCCCTAAGCTCTGATACCAACTGTGACGCCCCCAAAACAGGTATACAACACCCATTCCGAGTCTTCAAAATACATGGTACAGAAACAACTACAACTTTATTAATACAACATAAAAACTGTGAGTTTAAATACAAATATTATCATCTAGACAATATCCACACTCAAATAAGTCCTCATTACAATTATTAATACACTATTCTACAGAATAATGAGGACTACTAGAACCACTTCTAGAACCATCATTCCACACCCCAACTAGTACTCCCTACATTCTCGCCTCCTGAGAAGAAAAATGGAACAACAAGGAAAATGGTGAGCTCAACTAGCCCAATAAAGAACATTATGACTAAGATAACATAGAACAAATTATCGTTAGTCTTCAACAGGGAAAAATCTAATAGAATACAATAGACAACCAGTTTTAAATCAATCTTCGCAGCGGAAATAATAATTCATTAGAAGAGTTAAGTAGAGAATGCAAACTACTATCTTCTATATATGAATTTAAAAGTTTATCGTCGATATTTTATCCCTATAACATCAATTAATATATATCTGGAATCAAATATTCATCTTTGCACTACAGGCCAGAGATATTCATCAGTTGGTCATGTTCATCTAAACACCTGTTCATCTTTGCACTACGAGCCAAAGATATTAATCAGTCGGTCATGTTCATCTCAACACTGTTCATCTTTGCACTACTGAGCCAAAGATATTCATCAAGAAATCATTCATTTTTGCACTCTGAGGCCAAAGATATTCAAGAATATCATCATTTAGGATTTGAGGATGATGAAAAATAATTTAAAAAAAAGCGAATCCAAAGTGAAACAAAAGAACAAGTATTAAGGATTCGTACTTTTATATAATCCAGTTCAAAAATACTTCATAAATAACTTGATTGGAGTAAAATTCAAGAATGAAGATCAAAACATAGATCCAATCAAAGATAGGAATCATAATGAGACAATCTTAGACACGGAAAAGAAAATTTAATTTTTTACGTGAATAGTGTAAATATTCGTGAATAAGTGCCATATCGTGAATAGTAACTCTCGATCTCAAAAGATAGAAATTTCACAAAAAAAATATCATCACGCCGTGAATAGTACTCATGAATAGTAACTTGTGAATAGTAACTCATGAATAGTAACCCGACATGAAAAAGTTCCAGATTTGATAAAAATTTCCAACCAACATTTCAGCATAATGATATTGAAGAAATAATATCATTTGAGAAGAAAATAACATCCCTTACCTTAGCTAGAATAGTACTTCTGGTTGGAATATCAGATATAGTGCTGAAGGAACTTGCACCGTATAGCAACACTCAAAGTATAAAAATACTCACAAAATACGCTCGATATTATAGAGAGAGAAAGAGAGAGAAATCTGTAGTTTCTGGTGTGATTTTCAATTCTAACCTAAGCACCTTATTTATAGGAAAATGCTTAGAACACCAAAGCAGAAAATTGAATATAATAATAATATATATAACCAAATTTCTTACGCCCACTCTTAGATCTGAAATCAGCCACTAACATGTGCAAGTGGAGCCAACCAAATAAAAAAAACGTTTTTCTTTTAAAAAATTTTAAAACTTCCAAAAATTAATTATTTCGGAACTCCGGAACTTCAATAATTCACAATAAATAGCCCTTTTATCCGAAAATTCGAATCTCGCGACTTTTTATAGGAAATTCAATTCTCTACAACTTTGCAGAAGAAAGTGTTTCCAAATTCCAAACAGAAATTGATCGAAATCCACAAACGGGCGATTTTACAAGCTATAATCAAATTTCAGTCAAGAAATGGGGTCCACCGACACACAAAACATGTGTTAAACAACTTTTGTAACAAAAATACTCTTCCACATCATATACTCATATATCCCACATTCATTGTAAAAATATCATCATTATTATATTATAATAATATAATAAAATATTATTTTATCAGAAAAGATAAAATATCGATTTTCAACAATTGTCACTTTAAAAATTTTCTCCATCTATATCCACATAAAATAAATATTTTCTCATCATATAAATCAATAATTAATTATTCACAAATAATATTACAGAATCACACGATCGCAACCGGTGCCTTCTAGAAAGAGGGGCTTTCAATAAGAATTTCTCCTTCTTTGGCGCCTTGCAATTAGGTGACCAAACCTCTCCTTGATGTGAACTTTCTAGACATTGCCAATAATGTTTTCTAATAATATTATTAGGATAATATGAATTATTGCTCGATAATGGAAAATCTTGTGTAATGACAATTATTGAAACAACAATAATATAAAATATCAACGCAAACAATTATTGAATCAATAAAATAAAATCAAGCGATAACTCTTGTAATAATTATTGAGTAGTGCCTTTTTACGTAAGAATCAATAATTGGTGCAATACCGTAGTCATTGTGCAACAACGCCAGACATCTTGTGTTTTTAACCAACGGGTATTCCAATGTTTACTTGGTAACAACTTCGTATTATTTATAAACAACTTATACTTGTCGTTTTCTTCATCCAATCACTTTCCAGTTATGGGGCCCCCAAAAGATCGCTTTCAATGTATGCGAATATTCCCAAACAAAGAAGAATATTCCCGACTAAACGAATATTCTCGACAACAATGAATATTTTATAACCACCTGCTTATTTAAAATATTTGTGCATTTTACCCATAACTAACCACATTAATCAAATCAACCGTTACTATTTCAAAATAATAAATAGAGAAAAATAAATTTCATTTATTAATAATTTGGGGTCTTACATATTCAAGACTCAATTTACAGATTAGTATACAAATTAACTACCAAATTTGGTACTTTCATAAGCCATATTAAAAAAAATACACTGTAATTACTTTTCATCCTTCTTAAACGTAATTAACATACAAATTCTTGTCTAAATGCTAGTTCTAACATCACAAACCTATATAAACACAATAATTCAGTTGTATATCAAAATTTTAAAATTTTGAATTCACAGAACTTAGAAACTTGAAATTTTTGCCGTAAAAACATATATATATATATATATATATATATATATATATATATATAATATCAAGGTTATAGAACATACCTTCAATTACTTAGTAATACTTGTTAACCACAAAGAATTGCTTGAAAACTCAGAAATTTCTCTCAATCTCTCTCTAGTCTCTCTCAAATTCTCTGTAACTCTTCTTTCTTCTCTAAGTATCAGAATAGGCCACTAACACTATGCGTAAAATAAAACTGATAGGCCCATAATACGCCTAATTACTAATTTAGCAGTTACAAAGTAATAAACGTATATCAGTTATAAATATATTTTATATTATTTTATTTATTATAATTCAAATTCAAAATTTAAAAGCCATAAGGCTTTGTTCGGAAAAAACTCTTTAAAATAAAGACTTTAATATTTTAAGCCTTGTTTGGGTAAATCCATTTAATTTAGTTTAATAAATCATTACACTATAGTTTATAATCTCATATTATTTATTTGAATCCTATATCCAACATTAGTCAAATAAACTAATTATACATACTATATTTTAAAATAATTTTCCACTTAAACAATTATCATAAAATTATAATCTCATTATAATTTTATTTAATAAATTAACATACCACCTTTATTATTAAATTAAAACAATAATAATACATATTCATGTTATCTTACAACTCTCTAACTATTAAATAAAATAAAATTAGAATATCATCTAATAAATTTAATTCACAAATATTTACTAACAACAACCACATCAATAAAATATTTAATAAAATATTTATTTAATTTAATAAATATTTTAAATTACAAATAATAAAATCTTGGATTGTTATAATAACTCACAATATTTAACAATCGGATCATTCCCAAGAAAGAAGGGGCTTTCCGATAAGGATAACTCCCTATTGGCGCGCAATTATGTGACCAAACCTCTCCTCGACAGAACTTTCTAGACATCGTCAATATTGCAAATAATAATATGAATAACTTTGTCGTCTCAATTATTGATTTAATTAATAATATAAAATATTATGCAAATGATACTGTGACAATAATTGAATCAATAATATGAGAGATATTATGCAGTAATTACTGTAGCAATAATTGAGTATAACTGAGTGACTTCTCACGTAAGCATCAATAATCAATACCGTGTGCTACTATGAAACCACGCGTATTACTGTACTTTTACCACCGAGTATTTCAACAGTCTAACGGTAAAACTTTCGTCGTTATTTTCATAAAAATTATTTCTGTCGTTTTCTAACTCCGACAGAAATTCCGTAGCGGGGTCCACTAATGATTGTGTCGTCGTACGAATATTCCCTATTAAAACGAATATTCCCCGACCAATTGAATATTTTAAAACCACTTACTTACTTTGCAAAATTTTCACATATCACTCTTAACTTTAACCTTTTATCAATTTAACCATTTACTAAATAAAATAATAATTATAAGAAAATTGAATACTTTCATTTCATAAAATTCGGGGTCTTATAATCTCCCCTCCTTATGAATTTTTTCCCTCGAAATTAGGGTACACACCTGGTATGTCGAAGAGGTGAGGATACCTTGACTTCATTTCAGATTCTAACTCCCAGGTCATTTTCTCAACATCGTGGTTTCTCCGCAAAACTTTGACTTGAGGTATAACCTTGGAGCGTAGAATATGATCCTTCTTATCAAAGATTTAAACAAGTACTTCCTCATATGTTAAATCTTCCGATATCACGTCTAGTTATAATTCAATAATGTGGTTCGGGTCGTCCACATATTTACGTAACATCGATACGTGAAAAATGTTATGAACACGCGACATACTTGGCAGTAAAGCGAGTCTATAGGTCACAGTTCCTACTCGATCGAGAATTTCAAATAGACCAATAAAATTGAGGGTTGAGATTTCCTCTCTTCATCGACTCTTACTTCTAGAATAACGCCTTCTTGCACCTTCTTCTTAATATTCATCAACTCCAGGTGTGTAGCTTGAGCGTCTTTAACTTTATCGATTAAAGTCGGTTCTAATCATATATTTGCTATTTTCACGTAGGTTCTTGGAGTCTTTAACTCTATCTCCATCTTTTGTAAGTCGTATGAAATGGGTCTTAGTGTTAACAACGACACACTCGTAAACGCATATTGTAAGACCCCAACTTTTTGAATAAAGATGAATTTTCTATAAATATCATTTTTGAATATTAAGGAGTGAATTTGATATAATGTTATAGTTGTGGATAATATTTATAAATTTTGCAAAGTACGCAAGTTGTTATATTATATTCGATTGGTCGGGGAATATTCGTTTTAACAGGGAATATTTGTACGACGACGCAATCATTGGTGGACCCCACAACGTAATTATTGTCAGAATAAGAAAACGACAAAAATATCTTTTTATGAAAATAACAGCGGAAGTTTTACCGTTAACTGTTGAAATAACCGGTAGTAAAAGTACAGTAATACGCGTGGTTGCATAGTAACACACAATATTGATTATTGATGCTTACGTGAGAAGTCACTAAGTTATACTCAATTATTGCTACAGTAATTGCTGCATCATATCTCTCATATTATTGATTCAATTATTGTCACAATATCATCTGCATAATATTTTATATTATTAAATCAATAATTGAGACGATAAAGTTATTAATATTATTATTTGCAATATCGACGATGTCTAGAAGTTCTATCAAGGAGAGATTTAGTCACCTAATTTCGCGCCAATAGGGAGAAATCCTTATTGGAAAGCCCCCTCTTTCCTGAGAACGACCTGGTTGTTAAATATTACGAATTATAATAATATGAATAAAGGTTGTTAAAAATATTGAGTGGATTTTTATGAAGTATTTGATGTAAATTTTGCTTATTAATATTATTATTTGCAATATCGACGATGTCTAGAAGTTACATCAAGGAGAGATTTAGTCACCTAATCATGCGCTGATAGGAGAAATCCTTATTGAAAGCCCCCCTCATCACGAGAACGACATTGGTTGTTAAATATTGCGAATTATAATAATATGAATAAAGGTTGTTAAAAATATTGAGTGAATTTTTATGAAGTATTTGATGTAAATTTTACTTATTTTATGGACCCCCATTTACCCATTTTCAAAATAATTGGTAGAAATTTTTTAATATAATAAAAGTGGGGCCACATATTGGAAGAAAAATGAGGAGGAGGGGGGAGAGATTTCATAGGTGTACTTATTTTTGCTATATATATAATTATAAGTTTGGTTACTTATATATATATATATTATGTAAAAATATGATGATTCGAAGGATGAATCATTAAAAATTTTGGTATGAAGATGGATTACCTGGGAGGAAGGGTAGCATTATTACTATTATTATATTTATATTATAATAAGCTTTGTATTTTATGAAAAAATAGAATATATTATATTATATATAAACTTATTTGTTTTACTTGAATTTTATATTATTATTTTTTTTAAAAATTTGACGTTTGGAAAAAATTTTGATCCGTGAATATATATAATTGTGCGTCCGTGATTAAAATTTTCAAATAGTATCATTTTCATTCTCCTATAAATAGGTTTCTTAGTTAGAATTGAAAATTACACCAGAATCAGAGAATTCTCCTTCTATAATCTTGAGCGTATTTCTTTAGAGTTTAAGAAAGCTTTGAGCGTAGAAAAGTGCAAGTTTTCTTCAAGAATATCCCCGCCCTACCAGTCGGAATACTCTTCTTTTTAAGGTAAGTGATGTTATTTTTGTTCAATATTCACTTGAAATAATATTTTCTTCCATACTCTATAGTATATAAGTAATATTATTTCGTTTCAGATTTCAAATTCTATACTCATTTGGTTAAAGTTTTGGCTTCTATACCTCATGAAATTAGTAGAATATCCTTGATATTTGCGCTTCATCCAGTATCTTTTCATGGAAATATTATTCTGAGAATTCTTGATAAGTTTTAACTTTTTCATGCCGGAGTATTATTCACGGGGTTACTATTCCCGAAGTACTCTTCACGGAGTACTATTCACTCCATTACTATCCACCCGGGGTACTATTTATGACAAAAATTGATTTTGTTTCGATCCAAATCATTTTTGATACAATATTATTCCTGACTTTTACTCCACAAAGCAGTATCATGTTGACAATTTGGACATTATTGAATTCTGGATAAATTAAATTATAAATCTTTAAAATTTATCCTTTGCTTTCTTTTAATTGAATTCTGATATCATTGTCATCATCCTCGTGCTTATATTGTTATGAAAGTCATCTGTGGCCGTAGTGCATAGATGGACTTGGTATGATTATGACCAGGGATTATTCGGTATAATCATGACCGTAATGTTACAAAAGATGTGGTAAAAGTCCTCATTGGCCCGTAGTGCATTGATGGACAGTTGTTGGCATAATCATGACCATCGATGAAAACACGAATATTGTAATACCCGAGAATTTCTATGTATTATAAAATGAATATATTAATGGAATTACGATTTATGTGAAAATAAGTGTTATTGTTTTATGAGTCGGTTAATATAATTGATTTGTAAGACCCCAAATTTTATGAAATAAAAATATTCAATTTTTCTTATAATTACGATTCAGTAAATGGTTAAATTGATAAAAGGTTATAGTTAAGGGTGATATATGATTTTTTTTTCAAAATACACAAGTGGTTATAAAATATTCATTTGTCGGGGAATATTCGTTTGGTCGTGGAATATTCTTTCTGTCGGAGAATATTCGTACGACGACACAACCATTTGTGGGCCCCATAACGGATAACAGTCGGATGAAAAAAATGACAAATTTGAGTTTTTACAAATAACGGCGTAGTTGTTACCGTTAAAACTGTTGGAATACCTGGTGGTTAAAATATAGTAATCTGGCGTGAATGCAAGTACGATGCTAGCACCAGATTGCACAATTTTTTTGAATTATTGATTCTTACGTAAGAAGGCACTACTCAATAATTGTTACAGTAGTTATTTTTCAATATTTTATTTTATTGATTCAATAATTGCTACGTTCATATTTTATATTATTGTTGTTCAATAATTGTCACCAGTGGCGAAGCCAGAAAAATTTAGCAGTGGGGTCAAAATCAGTAATAAGTTGTAAAAAAATTGGCGGGGGTTTGGGGGCAGCGGCCCCGAGCCAATTTTTTTTTAATAATTTATACTTCTGGGTTAGACAAATACATCCAAATATCCAATTTAATAATACTAACAAAAGGGGGAAATCACAATTGATTTATGAAAACAAAACTGAGGTTGGAGAAATTGAAGAGAGAGTAATTTCTATTATCTACAAGGGCACAAGGCTGTTAGAGAGTTACAGTAGAATAGAGTCGCACTCCAGTCTCCACACTCACGGCTCGCCAGTCACGAGTACTAACTCCAACCACTCGTGAAAGACTTTGATGGTTCACGATTTTCCTTTTGAGTGGGGTCAAAAATTGAGTGTGGTAAAATTTTTTTCAAGTGATCTCAAAAATTGAGTGGAGTCAATTGACCCCACATTTGGACCATAGCTTCGCCCCTGATTTTCACTGCCCAGTATCTCCATTATTAGATCAATAATTCATATTATTTGAATAATATTATTAGATAGCATTATTGGCAATATCTAGAAAGTTCTGTCAAGGAGAGGTTTGGTCACCTAATTGCGGCGCAAGAAGGAGAAATCCTTATCGGAAAAGACCCTCTTTCACAGGAACCGCACAGTTGTCATTATTGTGATTAGTAATATTATTTGTGAAAAATTAATTATTGATTTATATGATAATGAAATATTTATTTGATGTGGATATAAATGATGGATTTATTTATGTGGTTATAAATGAAGGAATTAATGTTGAGGTGTTTTATCGATTATTTTGTCGGATTGGAGGTATTAAAAGATCAAATCGTTGTTCTTCTGACTTTATTGTGTGAGTTATAATTTTTAATCGTGAATTGTTAGATCGTTGTGATTTTGGATATGTTATACATATATAAGTTGAGTATATGTTCACAAATTTTGAACCGTTAAAAATGAAGCGAATAATTTTTATGAATTTTAAGAGGTGACTGATTCATAAGCTTTCTCTCTTTTTCACTCTAGATTATCGAGTGTATTTTGTGAGTATTTAGATACTTGGTGAGTTGCTATTCATCAGTGCAAGTTTTCTTCAGCGTCATATCCAATATCCAGTCAGAAGTGCTGCTCTTTTGAGGTAAGGGATAGTAAGGGATAATAAGGGATGTTATTTTCTTTCTAATGATGTTATTCTTTCAATATCATTATACTGAAATATTGGTATGGATTTTATTGTGGAATTTCTACCTTTTTGAGTCGGGGTTACTATTCACGTATACTGCACTATTCATGTATATGGCACTATTTACGTATATGACATTATTTACGTATACGGTACTATGTGCGAATACGGAGTACTATTCACGAGTTACTATTCATGAGTTACTATTCATGAGTTACTATTCACGGGTACTATTCACGGGTACTATTCATGACAAAAATTGGTTTCTTTTTCTGACCAAATTATCGTTGATTTATGATTGTTGCTCTTGAAAATAAATGCAGTTGTTGATCATATTATTTTTATTATCATATATAAAATTTTTATAACCTTGGTGATGGAATTTCTCTTTGACTTGAGTGTAAAGATGGGTAGATTATTGGTATGAACGTGACTATGGGTTCTCTTTGGCTAGTAGTGCAAAGTTGAATTGTGACTGGTATGATCATGACCATTGAATTTACAATTGAATATTTTTAGCTTAAGTGCAAAGGTGAATTGATCAACAGGTTATAATTATTGTTTATATAAATTCTGAAATGATTATGTATTTCTTTGATATATTAATATCTTTGGCCTGTAGTGCAAAGATGAATTATTGATGAATATCTTTGGCCGTAGTGCAAAGATGACCAGTTGTTGAATATCTTTGGCATGTAGTGCAAAGATGAACTGTTAATGAATATCTTTGGCCCGTAGTGCAAAGATGAATTTATTAGTATGATTATGAACAGGAATTGTGATTTGGTATAACCATGATCTTTGATGTTTTAGGTAAAGATAGGTGATGAAAATTATCTTCGTCCTGGATGAGAAGAGGAATTTAGAACTACAATTATGATTATGAGTTATTCATATGATTGTGGATCGGAACTGTTGATTGATGTTACAGGGATAAAACATTGTTGGTGGACTTTTAACATGGAGAAGATAGACTTTATGGTCTATTTGACTCTTCTAATGGATTGCTCGTTTCGCTGCAACTATGGTTGAAAAGTTTTATCATCTACCATATGTTCTAAATCTCTGATTTATTATTGATGAAGGCTATTAATAATTTAATTATCTTTAGTCATGATATTCTTTACTGAGCTAGTTATGCTCACCCTTTTGCTTTACAATTCTTTTTCGTGTAATAAGAGTGTATTTCAATTCGAGAGAGGGATAACAAGGGAATAGAACGGTAGTTTCTAGCTATGGAGGTTCTCCCTAAACAGTATAGAAAAATGTGTTGTATACATTATTTAGTAGTTATATTTGGTGAATCATATAGGGTGAGGCAAACCCACCGTTGGAAGGGTGTTTTGCCACTATCATACAAGATGTCTAATGACATACAACCTCGTGTTATCATAAGACAGGGTTGTGCATATCCACTTGCTGAGTATATCTACGAGCACTACCTATATGATCTTGGAGTTTATTTGAAATATAATTTTCAATTGGAGACAGTGGAGATAATTATATGTCAAGAGAAGACTCACCATTGGAAAGAAGATGATAGTAATCTTCTCATTTTTCTTTGGGGTCTATTGGGTCAACCAAGGATAATTCTGTGGGCATATGATATCTATCATAACCTAGAAGCATGGCCTCCCATGTATAAAAGGTTTCCTTGAGCACTTCCCAAAGATTTTAATTTCTAAAATATTTTTTGACTGTACCTTTATGTAAGGTGTCATTGTGACGTGCTATCCAAGGTTTGGATGAGAGTCACAGTTGGTATATATTTGTATCAAAACTCACAGCATATGTGTTGTTGTATTTGCATGACAATTGTTGTAATAAAGTTGTAGCTGTTTTCTGTACCATGTATTTGGCGACTAAGAATGGGTTGGATGGAATGGACCTATTTTGGGGTTGTCACATTTGGTATCAGAGCTTAGGGATATGGTCTCAGGCGGAGATCGAGGAATAGAACTAGGAGGGGAGAGATGAGTAAATCCTTCGCTAGTGTGTCCTACCTAAGCTTATTTGTTGGTTAGTCATAATATCGGGATATTATGTGATATGTTAATTTGTTCAATTAATCCTTGTTTTGAAGCTGTATTCTAGAATGATATCTGAAATATAGAAGATGAGCAATGGAGAAATCATGATGACAGGAAAGATGGAATCTGAAATGAAAGAAAGGTATTCTCAACTCTTTGAAATACCAGGTACGTAAATTTCGGAGACGAAATTTCATGAGGGGAGATTGTAAGACCCCGAATTTTATGAAATAAAAGTATTCAATTTTTCTTATAATTACGATTCAATAAATGGTTAAATTGATAAAAGGTTATAGTTATGGGTAATATATGAATTTTTTTTCAAAATACGCAAGTGGTTATAAAATATTCATTTGTCGGGGAATATTCGTTTGGTCGTGGAATATTCTTTTACGTTGGGAATATTAAATGCGACGTCGCAGCCATTTGTGGGCCCCATAACGGATAACGGTCGGATGAAGAAAATGACAAATTTGAGTTTTTACAAATAACGGCATAGTTGTTACCGTTAACACTGTTGGACTACCTAGTGGTTAAAATACGATGAATGGCGTGAAGTTACATAAAGTAGATATGGTATTGCACAGTATTTTTGAATTATTGATTCTTACGTAAGAAGACACTACTCAATAATTGTTACGTAGAATTCTTTATTCAATATTTTATTTTATTGATTCAATAATTGCTACGTTGATATTTTATATTATTGTTGTTCAATAATTGTCACTGCACAGTATCTCCATTATCAGATCAATAATTCATATTATTTGAATAATATTATTAGATAACATTATTGGCAATGTCTAGAAAGTTCTATCAAGGAGAGGTTTGGTCACCTAATTGCGCGCCAGTAAGGAGAAATCCTTATCGGAAAGCCCCTCTTTCCTGGGAACTGCCTGGTTGTCATTATTGTGATTCTATAATATTATTTGTGAAAAATTAATTATTGGTTTATATGATAATGAAATATTTATTTGATGTGGATATAAATGATGGATTTATTTATGTGGTTATAAATGAAGGAATTAATGTTGAGGTGTTTTATCAGTATTTTGTCGGATTGGAGGTATTAAAAGATCAAATCGTTGTTCTTCTTGACTTTATTGTGTGAGTTATAATTTTTAATCAATCGTTGGATCGTTGTGATTTTTGGATATGTTATACATATATAAGTTGAGTATATGTTCACAAATTTTGAACCGTTAAAAATGAACGAATGATTTGTTATGAATTTTAAGAGGTGGTGATTCGGAAATTAGATTTATAAATGATTTTGGTGGAAAATTCTAGAAATGGGTGGGCCCCACTTTTTGTTGTTGGGGAAGATGGTGATTTTTGGTGGGTGGAATAGTAGCGAGGTAAAGCCATCGGTGGCAGTCAAGTCCGCCTTGACGTGCTAATATTTTCCTATAAATAGAGGGCTAAGTTAGAATTGAAAATCACACGAATTCATAAGCTTTTCTTTTTTCTCTAGATTATCGAGTGTATTTTGTGAGTATTTAGATACTTGGTGAGTTGCTATTCATCAGTGCAAGTTTCCTTCAGCGTCATATCCAATATCCAGTCAGAAGTGCTGCTCTTTTGAGGTAAGGGATAGTAAGGGATAGTAAGGGATGTTATTTTCTTTCTAATGATGTTATTCTTTCAATATCATTATACTAAAATATTGGTATGGAAATTATTATGGAATTTCTACCTTTTTGAGTTGGGGTTACTATTCACGTATACGGCACTATTCACGTATACGGCACTATTCATGTATATGACACTATTTACGTATATGACATTATTTACGTATACGGTACTATGTACGAATACGGAGTACTATTCATGAGTTACTATTCATGATTTACTATTCATGAGTTACTATTCACGAGTTATTATTCACGGGTACTATTTAGGACAAAAATTGGTTTCTTTTTCTGATCAAATTATCGTTGATTTATGATTGTTGCTCTTGAAAATAAATGCAGTTGTTGATCATATTGTTTTTATTATCATATATAACATTTTTATAACC
Organism: Panax ginseng; assembly: GCA_020205605.1. Lineage (NCBI taxonomy): Eukaryota > Viridiplantae > Streptophyta > Magnoliopsida > Apiales > Araliaceae > Panax > Panax ginseng. The sequence continues at coordinate 58,942,033 of CM035143.1, read as the reverse complement.
TTGGTGATGGAATTTCTCTTTGACTTGAGTGTAAAGATGGGTAGATTATTGGTATGATCGTGACTATGGGTTCTCTTTGGCCAGTAGTGCAAAGTTGAATTGTGACTGGTATGATCATGACCATTGAATTTACAATTGAATATTTTTAGCTTAAGTGCAAACGTGAATTGATCAACATGGTTATAATTATTGTTTATATAAATTCTGAAATGATTATGTATTTCTTTGATATATTAATATCTTTGGCCTGTAGTGCAAAGATGAATTATTGATGAATATCTTTGGCCCGTAGTGCAAAGATGACCTGTTGTTGAATATCTTTGACATGTAGTGCAAATATGATCTGTTGTTGAATATCTTTGGCCTGTAGTGCAAAGATTAACTGTTAATGAATATCTTTGGCCCGTAGTGCAAAGATGAATTTATTAGTATGATTATGAACAAGAACTGTGATTTGGTATAACCATGATCTTTGATGTTTCAGGTAAAGATAGGTGATGAAAATTATCTTCGTCTTGGACGGGAAGAGGAATTTAGAACTACAATTATGATTATGAGTTATTCATATGATTGTGGACCGGAACTGTTGATTGATGTTACAAGGATAAAACATTGTTGGTGGACTTTTAACATGGAGAAGATAATAGACTTTATGGTCTATTTGACTCTTCTAATGGATTGCTCGTTCCGCTACAACTATGGTTGAAAAGTTTTATCATCTACCATATGTTCTAAATCTCTGATTTATTATTGATGAAGGCTATTGATAATTTAATTATCTTTAGTCATGATATTCTTTACTGAGCTAGTTATGCTCACCCTTTTGCTTTACAATTCCTTTCAGGTAATAAGAGTGTAGCTGGGTCAAGCGGGGATAACAAGGGAATAGAACGGTAGTCTCTAGCTATGGAGGTTCTCCCTAAACAGTATAGAAAAGTGTGTTGTATAAATCATTTAGTAGTTATATTTGGTGAATCATATAGGGTGAGGCAAACCCAACGTTGGAAGGGTGTTTTGCCACTATCATACAAGATGTCTAATGACATACAACCTCGTGTTATCATAAGACATGATTATGCACATCCATTTGCTGAGTATATCTACGAGCACTACCTATATGATCTTGGAGTTTATTTGAAATATAATTTTCAACTGGAGACAGTGGAGATAATTATATGTCAAGAGAAGACTCACCATTGGAAAGAAGATAATAGTAATCTTCTCGTTTTTCTTTGGGGTCTATTGGGTCAACCAATGATAATTCTGTGGGCATATGATATCTATCATAACCTAGAAGCATGGCCTCCCATGTACGAAGGTTTCCTTGAGCACTTCCCAAAGATTTTAATTTCTAAAATATTTTTTGACTGTACCTTTATGTAAGGTGTCATTGTGACGTGCTATCCAAGGTTGGGATGAGAGTGACAGTTGGTATATATTTGTATCAAAACTCAAAGCATATGTGTTGTTGTATTTGCCCGACAATTGTTGTAATAAAGCTGTAGTTGTTTTCTGTATCATGTATTTGGCAACTCATAATGGGTTGGATGGAATGGACCTATTTTGGGGTTGTCACATGATTGATATTAAATCAATGCGTATTAAGAAATGTGAATTGGCACTGAAAAGTGTGAAATGCCTTGTGTGGCATAATGCAAAACGAGAGAGTTCATTAAGTGAATTAAAACGGGAATTAGGAGGATTAATCATATCGATCATGTGATTTCGTATAAGTAATCAATACACTCATAGACTCGTAGTAACACTCATGTGGAGATCAATTCATGTCATGTATAAAAAGTTTGCATTGAAAATCGGTGAGGCGCAGTGAAGTCACAAGTCTTGCAATCTTTATTAGAAGGCACTGGCCAGATGTGTCTCCCCAAAGAAATACAATGGCGCTTGTTGCCCATCATCGATTGGAGTTGGTTACTTTTTCTAGTAATTGAATTGGGGATATTAATGTGATATGTGTAACATGGATGAAACCATATGATAGGAGTATATTGCAATATGTTATGTCCAACAACAGAATTGTTAATCAATTAATTAATATTAATTAATTGTGGTGGAATATGGGTTACTTGGTAATTAATTCGTAATATACGATTATTATTATTTGCAATATACCTATAAATGTAATGAGAATATTATCAATGAATAATGATTGTGAAAGTTCATAATTACATTAATCAATGGTTGGATTATTTAATATTAGTGTTAATTAATTAAGGAAGAGCATGGTTATTTATTTAACATAATTAAGTGAGTTATTAATATAATAATATTATATTGATAGTTATGTGCATGTGAACAATAATACAAATATAACTATATAGTATGGTGTGACATTTATGTGACTATATATATTAAGTATTATAAAACCAAATTGAATAAAGCCATGTGATTATGCATATTAAAACTATATGTTAAAAAAATACATTATGAGATGTGTATGTAACCATATGCATGTGGGTAGACATTAACATAAAATGTACATGGATTATATGTATAGTACATAACACCTACTACTTTGAAATGTTAAGTTATAGTGTGACAATTGTGACGACCCCAAAATAGGTCCATTCCATCCAACCCATTCTGAATCGCCAAATACATGGTACAGAAAACAACTACAACTTTATTACAACAATTGTCGTGGAAAATACAACAACACTTAAACTGTGAGTTTAAATACAAATATATACCAACTGTGACTCATGTCCCAACCGTGGACAACACCTCATAAAGACACCTTACATAAAGGTATAGTCGAAAACTGTTTTAGAAATTAAAACCTTTGGGAAGTGCTCAAGGAAACCTTCGTACATTGGAGGCCATGCGTCTAGGTTATGATAGATATCATATGAACACAGAATTATCCTTGGTTGACCCAATAGACCCCAAAGAAAAACGAGAAGATTACTATCATATTCTTCCCAATGGTGAGTCTTCTCTTGACATATCATTATCTCCATTGTCTCTAATTGGGTATTATACTCTAAACAAACACCAAGATTATACAGGTAGTGCTTGTAAATATACTCAGCAAGTGGATGAGCACAATCATGTCTTATGATGATACGAGGTTGTATGTCATTAGATATCTTGTATGATAGTGGCAAAACACCCTTACAACGTTGGGTTCGCCTCACCCTAGTTGATTCACCAAATATAACTACTAAATGATGACCACCGTTCTATTATCCTGTTACCCCCGCTCGACCCAACTACACTCTTATTACCTGAAAGGAATTGTGAAGCAAAAGGGTGAGCACAACTAGCTTAGTAAAAAATATCATGACTAAAGATAATTAAATTATCAATAGCCTTCATCAGTAATAAATCAGAGATTTAGAACATATGGTAGATGATAAAACTTTTCAACCATAGTTGCAGCGGAACGAGTAATCCATTAGAAGAGTCAAATAGACTATAAAGTCTATTATCTTCTCCATGTTAAAAGTCCACCAACAATATTTTATCCCTGTAATATCAATCAACAATTCCTATCCACAATCACATGTATAACTCATAATCGTAATTGTTGTTCTAAATTTCTCTTCGCATCCAGGACGAAGATAATTTTCATCACCTGAAACATCAAAGATCATGGTTATACCAAATCACAGTTCATGTTCATAATCATACTAATAAATTCATCTTTGCACTACATGCCAAAGATATTCAACAACAGGTCATCTTTGCACTGCAGGCCAAAGATATTCATCAGTTGGTCATGTTCATCTAAACACCTGTTCATCTTCGCACTACTGGCCAAAGATATTCATCAGAAATCATTCATCTTTGCACTACAAGCCAAAGATATTTAGTTATATCATCATTTAGGACCGAGGATGATGAAAAATATTTTAAGAAAACGAATCCAGTGAAACAAAATAATAAATATTAAGGATTAGATTTCCGGTTATTCCATGTCCAAAAATACCTCATAAATAATCATAGTGGAGTAAAATTCAAGAATGATCAAAACATGGATACAATCAAAGCTAGTATCCATAATAGATATTTTGGACGAAAAATGAAAATTTAATTTTTCTGTGAATAGTGTCGTATTCGTGAATAGTGCCGTATACGTGAATAGTAACTTCGACACCAAAAGATAAAAATTTCACAAAAAATATCATCATGCTTTGTGAATAGTACTCGTGAATAGTAACTCGTGAATAGTAACTCATGAATAGTAACCCCGACATGAAAAAGTTCCAAATTTGATAAAAATTTTCAACCAATATTTCGGCATAATGATATTGAAGAAATAATATCATTTTCGAATAAAATAACATCCCTTACCTCAGAAAGAATAGTATTTCTGACTGGAATACTGGATATAGTGCTAAAAGAACTTGCACCGTATAGCAATACTCGAAGTACTAAAATACTCACAAAGTACGCTCGATATAATAGAGAGAAATAGAGAGAAATCTTTAGTTTCTGGTGTGATTTTCAATTCTAACCTAAGCACCCTATTTATAGGAAATTGCTTAGAACACCAAAGCAGAAAATTTAATATAATATTAATATTTTTATAAAAATCATACGCACACTTTGACAATCCAACTTCAGCACATTTACCACACAATTGGGGCCCATCAACTCACCAAAAACGTTTTAGTGATTTAAAATATTTTAAACTTACAAAAATTAATTATTCCGGAACTTCGGAACTTCAATAATTCATAATAAATAGCCTTTTTATCATAAAATTCAAATCACGTGACTTTTTATAGGAAATTCAATTCTCTACAACTTTGCAGAAGAAAGTTTTTCCAAATTCCAAATGAAATTGACCAAATCCACATACTGGGACGATTTTATAAAGCTATAATCAAATTTCAGTCAAAAAATGGGGTCCACCGACACACAAAACATGTGTCAATCATTTAATGCAACAAAAATACTTGTCCTCCTCATATACTCATATATCTCACATTCATTATAAAATATCACCATTATTATATTATAATAATATAATAAAATATTATTTTATTATCGTAAAAGATAAAATATCAATTTTCAACAATTGTCACTTTAAAAATTTTCTCCATCTATATCCACATAAAATGAATATTTTCCTTATCATATAAATCAATAATTAATTATTCACAAATAATATTACAGAATCACAATATTGACAAACTGCATGATTCCTGTGGAAAAAGGGGGCTTTCAATAAGAATTTCTCCTCATCTTGGCGCGCAATTAGGTGACCAAACCTCTCCTTAGATGTAACTTTCTAGACATTGCCAATAATGTTATCTAATAATATTATTCCGATTATATGAATTATTACTTCGATAATGAAAATATCGTAGTAGTGACAATTAAAACAACAAGAATATAAAATATCAACGCATAGAAGTATTGAATCAATAAAATATCAAGCAAAGAATTATCGTAACAATTATTGAGTAGTGCCTTCACGTAAGAATCAATAATTGATGCAATACCGTGTAAGCTTCTTGTGCAACAATGTGTATTCTTGTATTTTAACCAACCGGGTATTCCAACAAGTTGTTAACACCAGAATAACTACGCCAATTATTTATAAAAACTCATTTTGTCGTTTTCTTCATCCAATCGCTTTCAGTTATGGAGCCCACATTAAGGTCGCACTGTAAATGCATTTAATATTCCCTACGGAAAGAATATTCCACGACCAAACGAATATTCTCCGACAACAATGAGTATTTTATTACCACTTGCTTATTTAAAAAAATTTACATATATCACCCTTAACTTTAAACTTTTATCAATTTAACCATTTACTGAATAGTAATTATAAGAAAAAATTGAATACTTTTATTTCATAAAATTCGGGGTCTTACAACAATAGGTTATAATATATGATGGATATGTGTATTAAAATGTAACATAAGGGTGAAAGTGTGTAGGAGTATGCAAGCATGCTGAGATAAATGGGATTGTCCCAAATTGAGAGTCACATTTACTCTTTCTTCATTCACGTGTCTAGGCAAAAGGCTAGCCTATGTTCTTTATTTTCTTCCAACTCTCTAGCTCATGATCATGGGGGAGTGGTGATCATGATGAGTTCTAACAACCAATCTAACAACTCCTTGTTAACCCCCATGCAATCCTTTAACACATGAGTTTGATTCAATGGAAAAATGCAATGTCTAGATTTGTGTTCCTCTATAAATAACAGTTGTGTTTGTTCATTCATGTTGCTGAGATTTGTCTGAGAATTTGCTAAGTGAGAGTTGAGAGCATACAAGTAATCTAGAGCTTAGAAGTTCAATTGGGAGCAAGTTCTTTTCACATTGCAGAGGTATAATCTTTTCCTTGTTGCCATTTTCATTCTCTGTAAAAATGGAGTTTTAGTCTTAAAATTTAAAATTTTGAATTCATGAAATTATATGTTAATGAGGTTGGGTATTGGTTATATAGTTGTTATATGATCATATAAGCATGTTGTAATTGATATATGATTATTTAGGAATGATTTCGTGGGTAAATTTTGAGGTTGGGCTAAACAGTTGTCGAAGCAGACTATTCTTGGTTCAAACCAGACACGGCGCATTTGCACCACATTTGTATTGAGGCGCAGTTTGCAGTTGAACGATCAGTTGCAAGTCTGATCCATATGAGCTAGTGGTTATGACTTAAGCTAGCATATGAACATGTGTATGATGTATATATGGATATGTTAACCTAATGTGAGCATGTTTCATAGACTTGAATGATTAATGGAGACATATGGTTTAAATGGAGATTTGAACCTTAAGTTTTAAAAACAAACTATGTAAAGATCATGTTCTACAAATTATGAACCTAGTGAGCTATACATAGCTGATTTTGCACATAGATGAGCATGTTGTAGTGTACATAGTCCTTTGAGCATGATCAAACTTGTTAAGCCTTATGTTAGAAATATTTTCAATAAGAAGCTTAGCCTAGTGAGCTAACATTCATGATTTCTACATGGTTTATATTCTGACTTTGAAAGCATGTGAGTATGACTTGGAAATGCATGAATAAACCTTTGGCTTTTGTTTATTTGATTAGTAAGGAAACATGAGCTTGTTGAACCTATTAGCGAGCTTTGAATGTGAATATTGTCAAGATACCATGAGGACTAAAATCTGACATTTGTGATCATGTTTGATGACACTCTTAGACTCGCTCATGTAGCATAAACATATATATATACCATGTTGGGGTAACACATTTCAAGAAAAGCATAAACGAAGCCTATTTTCAACTAAAGCGGTATTAGTTTCACATATATGTTTTGAATACTCGTACACATGCTTAATATGGGTGTTATAACTATCTTGTATGTTTAGAGAGCAAACATGATAGGTTTTGTGGTTTCATGACCCTAACTTGTTGAAATAACTAATTTAGAAATATGTTATAAAAGGGAACCTAGATGTACTTGAGAAGCATGAAAAGACCTTTAACATAACATATATAACATGTGTGAGAGTTTTGGTCGTTTTATTGAAACCACAAGGCAAGAAATTGAGTCTTGGCATGGCAGAGAGGGCCATTAGCAATTGCTGAAGCGAAAAGCATCTATATGTGAGTTCTGTTTTTGGTCTGATGTTTGAAGCATGCCTACGTGATTACTTTAACTTATCTTATATGACTAATGTGCTAGTAAATGAGTTAAGGGGCATGCTAAGTGATAGGGTCAAGTGTTGATCATAACTTTCGGATGTTAAGTCCAAAAAATATCTTCAAGAAATCAAGACGTCATTGTAATTGTAATGACTTATAAACTGATTTTGTACCATATATGCTTACTTGTTTCATGTCAAGCTTGATTAAAAACTATGTTAGCTAATGAACATCTTGAACATATAATACGTTATAAATAGGATTCGAAAGTGTTGAGTTCTTAAACGAGGATAAATTACGTATAAGGCAAGTTTCTCTAACCTTACTCAAATCTATATTGAGCAAGTATCCGAACCCTACTTTTATTGTTGTGCAATACCATTGCATTATTTTGTTCGACAAATACTGTAAGCTTATCCCTTTTGAATACAAGTTATATTACTTTCTCGTTCAAATGAGCTAGTATGTTAAACCCTTATGAAAGATGTTATTCATGTTGAACTTGGTATTGCCCATTGAATATTGTGAAAGAGTCGATGCCATTTGATTCGGCTAGACTATATGTATGTTTATAAAAATTGTCCAAACCAATTGAGTGGTACGGAAATCTTGAAAACTGAGTTGAACAACCCTTTTGGTAAGGGGAGTGTATGACGTTGGAAACCCCAACACGTGAATAAATATTATTATGGTGTTATGCATAACGTATAGTATTGTAGATTGATCATCTATAGTACTTTATATTTTTGGGTTATCCGTTTAATATTGGTAACTCTAGTGGAAGTTCAATAGTCCTTAGTGACTGCTAAGTATAAATTGTTATCCAGTTGGATACCTTGACAGTCGTTGAATTCATATATATCTGTTGATTTATATTTAATTGTCATTCTTATTCAAAGAATTGTTGATATTTCTTACCCATGATGTTATTCTGATACTTTGAACTATCCTAGAAATGACATTTCGATATTTCAAACCTTGTAATATTATACCCTATACCCTTATCGTATATTACTTGCTAGGCAATTTGTGCTCATTCTTGCTTATTTAAAACTTTTAAGTTAAGGCGGAACAGGGAGGTGTTTCTGGGAAAGAAAAGGGCAAGGGCAAGGCTTCCGACTAGCTTGTCCCTTTATGTTTAAATTAATCATGTTGCATTAAGACTATTTGTAGACTATGTTTAAACTAAAGTAGAATTATGTAATAGGTCATTATTCGATATTATTATGTAATTTATTAAATACTGTAGGTTGCGAGACTTGGGGGAATAATTATAATAAATCATTGTATATTATACTAAATTAGATCTTTCATTGCAAATGTACGATTTTAGTTATTACGGTAATACTTGAGAACGTGACGAACCGAATTCGGGTGACCAAATGGAGGTCAAAATTTGGGGGCGTCACATCTTGGTATCAAAGCTATAGTTATAAACTTTAGGAACGAGAGTCCTTAGATTATAACTTAAGAAAACTTAGAGGTTAAGAAGGGATAAAACTCACGTAGAGTTTTCCCTGAGAAACTTAGCGTGTTATGAAATGTAACTTCATTCTATACAATGAACTTATGTTTGTTTAACATTCTAATGGAGTTGTTGTTGTGTTGTCTTACGTTGGTGATTGGAGGATGACTGACATGGGAGGACCTAGCCGAGTAGTTGAGGAGGAACCGCGTGATATCCACGTAGTCTATGAGACACCCGTGATAGCGGAGCCTATATCGGTAGTTGTCCCTATTAGTGATGATGATGAGGAGGAGGAGATGGTACCTCTACCTGAGGAGTCTGATCCGGAGGAGGAGCCTATGGAGGAGGAACCCGAGCCCATGGAGGACTCCGACGAGACTACTTTTGAGGATCGGATGTTGGGAGAGTATGAAGAATAGGTTTTGGAATTAGGAAGTAGAGTCGAAGAGCTAGAGACTGAGACTCTTGAGAGGCAGCTAGTGATGCAGGAGATGGAGGTGGAAATTGCTCCCCGTAAGGAGGCAGGGATCCAGATGGGTGCCTTGTTTCAAGGATCGGTGGAAAGAAATGTTGAGTTGGCAGGAAAGTTAAAAAAATTGGAACAGAGGGTGTTGAGTGAGAAGACAGAGAAGGATGCTCTCCAAAGAACATGTAATGCAACCCTTTGGCATATAAATATAAATGATCTTATTTCAGAAGTGTGTTATAAACCTCTAGTTCTTTCTATTGAGAAATATCTAAATATTGTAATTAGATAATAAAATGAAAATTTGGGGATGCAAAAAATGCCGCCCAGACGTAGAATAACTGTCCAAGAAGAGTCAGTTAATGATGAGAGAGGTCTTGTTGATCCGATACAGAGATTGGTAGATTTATTGGGAGAAGCCCTGAGGGGAAGAAACGAACCCGTACCACCCGTTCCCCTAGTTTTCCAAGTAACAACCTTCAAATACTTTAAGAGTGTAGGACCCCCAGAGTTCGCGGGAACCATTGAACCGATAGTTACGTAGACCTGGATCAAGGAGATCGAGAAGGGCTTCACTATAGCTCACGTGGGTGAGGACCGAAAGACAGTATTTGCGACATATATGATGAGGGGTGAAGCGAACTATTGGTGGGAAACTAATTAGGAGAGAGCAAGGGAAGGAACGATATCATGGGAGAGGTTTACTACGTTGTTCTTCGAGAACTATTTCCCGAAGAGTATGAAGAGTAGGATGGAAGTAAAATTCCTATAATTAAAATAAGGTGATATGACGGTGGCGCAATACGCAGCTAAGTTCAATGAACTAGCACGGTTTTCAGAACACCAAGTTGTGGATGAGGAAAGGAAGGCGAGACATTTTGAGTAAGGGTTAAAACCGTGGTTGTACAATAAGGTATCGGTCTTCCAAATTGATTCCTTTACGATATTGTTGGAGAAGGCAATCATTGCGGAAGGTGGCAGTGAGGCCTTAAGTCTGTATCATAAGGAGAAGAAGAATAAGAACACTGGCAGTGAGCATCGTGGAGGGAGCAGCAGTGGGGGAAGTAACTCCGGAAAAAGGAAATGGGAAAACAATAACAACAACAAAAATGATAACCAAGGTGGGAGTCACCAAGGAAACTTCAAGAAGAGGACCGAAGCTTGCAACAAATGTGGGAGAAGTCATCAGGGAGAATGCTGGGAGAGGAAAATCACCAGCTATAATTGCGGCCAAGAGGGGCACATCTCGCCAAATTGCCCGAAGTCGAAGAAAATCAGAGGATGTTTTGCTTGTGGATCAATAGAGCACCAGATAAAGGAATGCCTGAAGAAAGGAAGTGGTGGAGCTGGCGGAAGCCAAGGAGGAAGAAGTAAGTTGATGATTGGTGGACCTGTGCAACTCAACTGATCTACCCTCGAACCTTTAACATGACCATCCATGACGCAGTGGCTGCGAAGGACGTGGTGTCAGGTATAATCCCAATCAATAATATAAATGCTTATGTATTATTTGATTCGGGTGCCACCTATTCTTTTGTATCTGAAGAATTTGCTAGTAAATTTAGTACACCCCGAGAATGTTTAGAAGATTCCTTAAACATAGAAGTTACGAATTAGGAAATAATCCCTATAGAATACGTTTATCGAAATTCTCGCGCAAACGTTAGAGAACATGAACTGAGCGTAGACTTGATTCCTATTAGACTGGGAGAATTGACGTATCATCGGGAATGGATTGGTTATATAACCATGCAAATGATAATTGATCGTCGTAACAAATGTGTGAACCTTCGGATTCGAGTAAGTCTAATGTAGTGTTTCATGATAGCTCATCGCTTAAGCAATCGTGTTGCGTTACGTTGATGCAGGCCAAGAAGTTGTTAAGGAAAGGATGTGTAGGTTATTTAGATTACATCTTAGATACTCGGAAAAAGGGAGTAGAGATTAAAGATATACCCGTAGTGAATGAATTTCGAGACGTGTTTCCGGACGATCTGCCTAGACTTTTGCTAGACAGAGAAATCGAGCTCGTAATAGACTTAGCACCGAGAACATCACCGATTTTGAAAGCTCCATATCGTATGGCGCCAGTAGAAATGAAGGAATTGATGATACAACTTCAAGAGTTACTGGATAAAGGTTACATTCGACCAAGTGTGTCTCCTTGGAAAGCACCAGTATTATTCGTGAAGAAAAAGGACGGATCGATGAGGCTCTGTGTCGGTTATCGAGAATTGAACAGAGTAACGGTCAAGAACTGATATCCACTACCGAGGATAGATGACTTGTTTGATCAATTGAAGGGAGCAAAATGTTTCTCGAAGATCGACTTATGGACATGATATCATCAACTGAAAGTGCGGGATGAAGATATACCAAAGACTGCGTTTCGAACGCATTACGGACATTACGAGTTTTTGGTAATGTCATTTGGTTTAACTAATGCCCCGACATCATTCATGGACTTGATGAATTGAGTTTTCAAGCCATACTTGGATAAATTAGTAGTAGTTTTCATCGATGACATTTTGATCTACTTGAAGACAAAGGAAGAACATGTCGAACATCTGAAGATTGTTTTAGAGGCACTACGAAAGGAGGAGATGTATGTGAAATTTTCAAATTGCGAATTTTGGATGAAGAGGGTTCAATTCTTAGGCCACGTGGTGGATGAGAATGGAATCTTAGTAGACCTCGAAAAGGTCAAAGCAGTAAGTAGTTGGGAACAACCGAGAACACCGACGGAGATAAGAAGTTTCCTAGGGTTAGCTGGGTACTATCGGGGATTCATCCAAGATTTTTCTAAGATAGCAACCCCGTTGACTAATTTGACAAGGAAAACGGAAAAATTTGTATGGATCGACAAATGCGAGGAGAGTTTTCAAGAACTGAAGAAGAGATTAAGCGAGGCACCTGTATTATCCTTACCAGATGATACGAGAGGATTTGTGGTGTATAGTGATGCATCACATAGAGGACTGGGTTGTGTGCTGATGCAGCATGGAAAAGTCATTGCGTGTGCATCACGACAATTGAAGGATTATGAAAAATGATACCCTACTCATGACTTAGAGTTAACGGCAGTAGTTTTTGCGTTAAAGATTTGGAGACATTATTTATATGGAGAGAAATGTGAGATATACACGGACCACAAAAGTCTGAAATATATCTTCACACAGAAGGAGTTGAATATGCGGTAGAGGAGGTGGTTAGAACTAAATAAAGATTATGACTGTGAGATTCTTTATCACCCAGGGAAGGCAAACGTTGTGACGCCCCCAAATCCGGGTATCTCCCAACCTGATAGATGGTGCTCCACGATACTAAAATCCATACAATCATTCCATTGAGATAACAACAAAATGAGTGTAATTACTATTTTTGTATTACATTAGTAATAAATCCTTTCCCAGGTTCATAAACCGAATACATTCTTTGTTCTTCATAAGTATATTACATAAAAATACACTAATCTATTACAGGACGATTAATTGTCCAACTTAGCCTTGCCTTTATCTCCCTTAGAACTCTTAGTTCGTTCGGCTTTAGCTACAAACATATGGTTCAAGCAAGAATGAGTATAACTAGCTCAACAAGTCTTAACAAAGAATCTTATGAATATCACATTAACAATTACATACTTTACTTCCATAACTAAACAATTAACTACGAAGCACTATGAAACATTTGACTAGTACTTCTCATGTCATAACAACAATTCAAAAGTACATATAATAGCTTCGGAATTCTGAACCGGTTAATAGACCATGAACATACTCTTTTTGTTTTCATACTTGAAAAGGACATCCGGCACTAAGGCCATCCATCCGTCTTTATTTACGAGCACTTCTAGGTGATCAACATATTGTACTCTATGTTGATCAACACTCTTTCATTAAACGTATTTACGTTTAAGTTTTGGCAACCTCGCGTGCCCATCGAATAATCGATGAAAATACTTTTGTTTGTTCATAGACAAACTTATCTTCACATCCGTACCAAATACTTGGCATATGATAACATTAACAGTTCTATATCGAAAGATTTGTAAACAAATCAATCTATCTCTTAAGAATAGTCTGGCCGAGTTAAAACTGGCATATACCCTTTCATAAAACAATTCATGCATCTCATAACATGAATCACTGAAAACCTGGCTAACACGAAGGTTAAACAAGTGTTAAGAAAGACTCGCCTTTAAGCGTCTTCGAATATATAATTCAATAATTCTCAGCCTTTACAGGATCTACATGATATATTCACATAACACACTGTAATTAGTTATCAAACAAACTAACTTTATTGTCCTAACCAACTTCTTTCTCTTCTATGTCTTACTTGAATTAATTCCGTTATTAAAGTCGATTCGACTTTCTATACTTTATTACGATTCGTTAAAGTTCTTACGTTATTAACCGACATTCGATCATTATTGGTGAAGTACCAACGTTGAATGGCATTTACGGTTTACTTATTACGTTCTCGCGTTCTTCGTTTAATTTCTATTAAACCTTACTAAATCTTCTTACATTATGGCCTTATAAGTGATTTAAGGTCAGCTTAATTATGTACATTAAGTACCTTCAATGTCTTACTTTAGGTCTATATTCAATTGAAACAAAAACCTAACTTGGTCAACATTTTTACATCGCCAAGGCCATTGTGATGCGAGTTAGTAGGGTACTTGGTGGATCTCGCATCATGGCGTGATTATTATACAATCGGGTCAACACTGTTACTGCCTGCAATGCATCGATTGGCCAAAACAGCTTTTGCTTTTTTACTTTAAACTCCGGCTTCCTAATTTGTTCGTTTTTCATCCGAATTGACCCATTCGAAAGCCTACAACTCATAAATCACATCCTTTACGTGTTCATATAAGAATTTCACATTTTCAAATTTGTTAACTTAGAATTCACCTTTGAGTTCATTTTTTAGCGTTCGTTTAACGTTTTTGACCGTTCAATACTCGTTTTCTTCGTTATAAGTCGAAATTTGACGATTCTTGCGCCAACGACTCTTAATTACCTTATCTCACGTGTTGGCATTGGAAACCAACATTTTCAAGTCACGCGGAAACTTTTGACTCCTAATCTGAGATTTTTACATTTTTGACGTTTAACGCCTATTTTTGCAAAATTCGCCATAACTTCGTTATTCGAGTTCTATAAGCCAAATCAAATGGAACACTCCATGTATTCACCATATACCTCCTAACCAAATAATATGCACATTCCTTAGCTATACGGTTTTCAAATCGTTCATTCAACTAAGTTCACGTTCAAGACTTTCTACGGTTTTAAATCACGTAAACACTTACAATTTCTATTTGGTCATGACCTATCAATGATTTGGTCATTAATAGACATCCTTATATCTCCTCAGTAAACATGCTCCACCAATCTACGATTCTTCTAATAGAAAAAAATCGAAAAAGATGAAGATTACGGTTTATGAGAATTTACCTCTGAAGTAATTCACGTTCTTGATAAATGTCTAAAGATTTGCTTGGAAGTAGAATGATTAAGTGTTTCTAGCTCTTTCTCTCTCTCAATATAGGTTGAACAATGTTTACAAAACATCAAAAGTCCAATTCTAGCTTTGTATTTATAGAAATCCAAATAAGGGAAAAATTGTCCATTTCCCCCACCTCCTTACTATTACACCTCCTTTGCAACTTAGCCACCAAGTAATCACTTTACTTGGTGGCCAAGTGGCCGGCCCACCTCCCCTTTTTGTCCTCCCATGGGTTGCCCCATGGGTTTTACCCATCCCATGACCCACCAGTTTGACCCGCGTTTTAACTTTTTAGATTGGGCTTGACATAACTTAACGTTGGGCTTTGACTTGGGCTTGCTTATATAATTCATTGGGCTTGCTATTGGTTTAAGTCCAATTGGTTATACTAAAGTCCTTAACTCATATTCCATTGATACTTCTTGTATTCTACGCGTATAACTCCCGTACTCTCTCCATCTAATACTCATAAGATATTCGTATTATACGTCATACTATTCTTCATACCATACTTGTATTCATACTAATATAATACTCGTATCTCATATGTATAATCATCGAAATGACTATACGCATTGCATTTCCCTTTCGGAAATCTCTCTCACAACCCTTAGGTTTTAAGTCCGCAGGTGAAAACTTCGTTTTCCATAACAGAAATATTATTGGATATTCCATAATATCTTCATATTCTATCATTATGCGTTTCTCAAAGTTTCAAACCCTAGCTCCGAACGAAATCAGATGAATAGTGTTTTTACAGAAAACTTCTCGGAAAACATTCATTTCCATCTTAATAATTCAAAATAATTAATCTTAGCACAAAGTCAGACTAATAACCACGTCCACACATTCTAGGTCATAGAATGACCTTCGAACATCTTACTCACATAATAACTCAATTAAATTCATTTAATTCACATAATCAAATAAAAATTTAATTCCTTAAAAATCCAAAATTCTCGGGCGTTACATTCTTCCCTCCTTATAAGGATTCTGTCGCCAGAATCTCGCTATTCTGACACAAACAAATGAGGAAAATTTTTCTTCATTTTACTTTCTAGCTCCCACGTTTCTTCTTTAGCATCGTGGTTACTCCAAATTACCTTTACTGAAGGTATTACTTTATTTCTCAAGACTTGTTCCTTCCTATCAATAATCTGAATCGGAAGTTCTTCATACGTTAAGTCTTTTTCTACAAGAGTAGATTCATATTCTATTACGTGTTTGTAGTCCGGTTTATAAGTACGTAACACTGACACGTAAAAAACATTGTGTATTCTTTCCATCTCAGGAGGTAAAGCTACTTCATAAACTACCTCTCCTAACCTCCTTAAAATCTCAAAAGGTCCTACAAACCTTGGACTTAACTTCCCTTTCTTCCCAAAATGTATTTTCCCTTTCCAAGGAGATACTTTTAGAAAGACATATGAACCTATTTCAAACTCCCTCTTCTCTCGATGAGGATCTGCATACTTCCTTTGTCTATCTTGAGCCGCTACTAACCGAACTCTTATCAGCTTCACCATGTCTGTCATTTGTTGTACCATCTCAGGTCCCAACATTCGACGTTCACCTACTTCATCCCAACAAAATGGTGTTCTGTACTTCCTTTCCATACAATGCTTCATAAGGTGGCATACCTATACTAGCGTGAAAACTATTGTTGTAAGCGAATTCTACCAAAGGTAGATGTTCGTCCCAACTTCCCTTGAAATCCATAACGCAAGATCTTAACATATCTTCTAGCGTTTGAATTATTCGTTCACTTTGTCCATCCGTCTGTGGATGATACGCCGTACTCAATCTCAAATGCATTCCCATTTGCTCTTGCAAACTCCTCCAAAAGTTTGACATGAATCGTGGATCACGATCACACACAATCGAAACAGGTACTCCATGTCTGGAAATGATTTCTTTGACATAAAGCTTAGCTAACTGCTCTAAGTTATACCTAACTCCTATTGGTAGAAAATGAGCCGATTTAGTTAACCGATCCACTATTACCCAAATAGCATCGTATCCTTTTCTCGTCATTGGAAGTCCCACCATAAAGTCCATGGTGATATGCTCCCATTTCCACTCCGGAATCTCCAGTGGATACAACAACCCACTCGGTCTTTGGTGTTCAGCCTTAACTTTCTGACAAGTCAAGCACTTACTAACATATTCTGCAATCTCCCTCTTCATGTTCGGCCACCAAAAATTCTGACGAAGGTCTTGATACATCTTAGTACTACCAGGATGTATCGAGTACTTCGAACGATGAGCCTTACACATAATTTCTTCTTTCAACTCAGAATTATTTGGAACCCATCATCTTCTTTATCAAGGTTATACTTAGTCTTCCCATCATCTTCCATTATCTTTTTCATTCGCTCGCATTCTTCCGTACTTATATGTACTTCCTTAACCCGTTCCACTATCGTTGGTCGAGTCTCTATTGAAAATAATATCTCTATTGTTTCACTTGGCAACTTAACTTCTAACTCCATCTTGGCCATCTCTTTTATTAACACATTCTGAGTCGTTAACATTGACAGATTTTTCCTATCCTTTCGACTTAGCGTGTCGGCTACTACATTCGCCTTCCCCGGATGATATAAGATATCACAATCATAGTCCTTTATCAACTCTAACCACCTTCTCTGCCTCATATTCAACTCCTTCTATGTGAAGATATATTTCATACTTTTATGGTCCGTGTATATCTCACACTTCTCCCCGTATAAATAATGTCTCCATATTTTTAAGACAAAAACTACAGCTGCCAATTCTAGGTCATGAGCAGGATAGACCTTCTCATAATCTTTTAACTGACGTAACGCGCATGCAATGACTTTGCCATGCTGTATAAGCACGCAACCAAGTCCTCTATGCGAAGCATCGCTATAAACTACAAAATTCCCCGTATCATCTGGTAAGGATAATACAGGTGCCTCACTCAACCTCCTTTTTATTTCTTGAATACTATTTTCACACTTTGCTGTCCACTCATACTTCACCCACTTTCTTGTCAGATTCGTCAGCGGAGTAGCTATTTTAGAAAAGTCCTGAATGAATCTTCTATAGTATCCCGCTAACCCCAGAAAACTCCTAACCTCAGTTGGCATTTTCGGTTTCTCCCAGTCATTCACCGCTTCTACCTTCACTGGATCTACGGATATGCCATCTTTGTCTATAACATGTCCTAGAAACTGCACTCTTTCAAGCCAAAATTCACACTTAGTGAATTTCGCATACAACTTCTCCCTTCGTAGTGTTTCCAACACTATTCTTAAATGTTCAGCATGATCTTCTGGCGTCTTAGAATAGACTAGAATATCATCAATGAACACTACAACATACTTATCGAAATACTGTTTGAACACTCTGTTCATCATATCCATGAATGCGGCTGGCACATTCATCAACCCAAACGACATCACCAGAAACTCGTAATGCCCATAACGAGTTTTGAACGATGTCTTAAGTACATCCTCCTTCCTCACTTTCAGTTGATGATACCCCGTACGCAAATCTATCTTAGAAAAATACTTTTCCCCTTTCAACTGATCAAATAGATCATCGATCCTGGGCAACGGGTATTTATTCTTAATCGTTAACTTGTTCAACTCTCGATAGTCGATACAAAGTCATAATGATCTGTCCTTCATCTTTACAAACAATATCGGTGCTCCCCACGGAGACACACTCGGTTGAATGTACTTTCTATCTATCAGTTCCTGTAACTGAACCATTAATTCCTTCATCTCAACTGGCGCCATCCTATATGGTGCCTTTGAAACTGGTGTCGTACCCGGCAACAAATCAATCACGAATTCTACATCCCTATCTGGAAGAATACCGAGCAACTCTTTCGAAAACACATCCGCAAATTCTTGAACTACCGCTATCTGTTCTAATGATGTTCCCACTCTTTGGGTATCCACCACATGACACAGATAACCCTTACACTCCTTCTTCAACATCTTTCTAGCTTGTGTCATGGTTAGACAACAAGAACGTCCCGGTGATTTATTTCCATAAAACACCACCTCCGGTTTCTTAGAAAGCCTTAGGTTTACACACTTTCTATGAAAATCTATTATCTCTCTATGGTTAATTAACCAATCCATACCGAGAATCACATCGAATTCTCTTAACCTTATCGGTAAAAGATCTACCGATAACATGTTACCCCTGATATCTACGAAATAATTCCTATGAATGTGTTCAATGGGAATTATCTCCTCGTTTGCCACCTTAACGTTAGTATATGGTAATTTAGATATATATACATATCATCAGAGTCTAAATCCCAACTACGTAACCTTTAAACATTCATTACAACCCATGATAGATAATATATATCATACTTGTCTTAATAAAGTTAACTATTACATAAAATAGCATTGTGTTCATTCAGCAACCTTTCCCTTTCCCTTGTTCTTAACAGAGCTCTCTGGTTGTTCACACTTAGCTGAAAATATTTAAATTAAGCAAGAATGAGCATTTGAGTGCCCAACAAGTAATAGTAATTATATATATATAAGCTGAAAGAATTTAAATGTTTTCTTTATTCCCTTCTACAACAAATCAACGGTTGTGAAGTAATCTGAACCGATAATAATAACATAACAACTCTCTTTCAAATTTTTAAAACTACATATTGACTATAATTAGGGTTTAGGTGACATGCTATGAACATTGTTTTCATTTTTGAAAAGGTTAAACAGAACTTCATCTTTAAACCGTCATAACTAACGGGCACGGGGGTAATCAGCCCGTTGTACTCTGTATTGATCAACGTTACATGCAAGAACGAAGGTATCGTTCACTCTGTCCACCTTGGATGCATAAAAAGTTTTCCCGTGTAAGGGATATTTATACTAGTTTGGGTTACCAACCAAAGTAATTCAGTTGGATAATAGTAAAGTTTTATCTTGTTCAACAATAATCTATAATTCAACACACACACACACATATATATATATATATATATATATATATATATATACGAGTAATTAACAAAGGTGTATCAACATGTGATTAAATACAATGATTATCCAAGTGGGGACACTTGTATAACCATTTATAGAAATTAACGAACAATATATATATATATATATCTGAATTACCATATACTAACATGTTGATAATCAATGAGCGTATATAATATAGGGTTAATAATCTGTACAGTAATAATATAATTAAGAAACATTCTTACTCATGTCCATTGCATAAAGGAAATGCAAAGGTAAGATACTTACCTGATATGCTGCTTACAATTTGCAACTTAGTTTTATCTTTTATGTAATCACCTATCAGTAATAAGATCATTTTACTGATTAGAATAACATATCTCAACACATAATACTGCTTATTGCAGTCAGTACATAACCTAATCACATTGTCACCCATGTTTAACAACAATTGAATCACAAATAAACACATATCTAATCAAATTATCTAAGTTCAGATCAATTTCTGAAACATGTCGGTGTACCGACGACTTTATCGGGTAATTATCGAGTCTAAGACTCTATCCTGTAACTTAATATCAGTTATATTATTTTTAAATGACTTATAATAATTTTAAAACATTTATTATAATTTATCATGAATTTTCAAACATAGGAATCATTATTAAATGATTTAAATATTAATCAATTCTATTATCATTAATATTTAATTAATATTAAACTATTAATGAAATCATTTCCAAAATATTAAAGTTATTTATAATAACTCAAAATATTATTAAAGTATTAATATTACCCTTAAATGATTTTTTAAAACATTTAAAATCATTTTAAATAATTATCATTAATATTAATTATTATTGTACTATTTATCAAAATATTAAAAGTCATTAAGTATAACTTAAGAATATTTTTAATTCATTTATATCCTTTTAAATGATTTTTAAATTAATAAAACCATTTTAAAACTATTTATGTAATATAATTATTAAATAAATTTAATATCATTAGTATTAAATTAATATCATTAATATTAAGTTATTAATGAAATTATCCTTTAAATATTAAAAGTTATATATTAAACTAATTTATTTAATATAATTATTAAATAAATTTAATATCATTAATAATAATTAATTAATGAATTTTACCTTTAAATATTAAAAGCTATATTTTATACCTTAAAATATTTTAAAACTATTTGTTTTCATTTAAAATGATTTTTAATATATTAAAATCATTTTAAATTAATTTATTTAATATATTTACTAAATAAATCTAATATCGTTAATATTAAATAATTAATGAAATTTGTTTTAAAATATTAAAAGTTATATTTTATAATTTCAAATATTTTAAATAACTTATTATCATTTAAAATGATTTTAATATAATAAAATCATTTTAATTAATTTATTTAATAAATTAATAAATAAATTAAATATCAATAATATTTAAATAAATACTAATATTTATGAAAAATATTTCAAATTATTAAAAGTTAATTTTTTATAACTTAAAATAATTTTTAAAATGATTTTTGTAATTTTCGGAAATAAATTTCACTGTCCGTTGCTAAAGACTGCCTATAGCGACAGAACCGTCGCTATAGGTGTTCTTCGTGTTCTTCATGCAAACCCAGATCTTCATACAGTTTCGAGGGACTTAGTTTGACCAAACTTTCTGATCTGATCCTGATGTTTCTGGGCATGTTGTTAGTCAGATATTGTAGTGCTAATGCACGACTACAAGATCCAACCACAAACATGGCCAAACAACATATAACAAAGGAGATCTGGAGCCATGAACAAGCTGTCAGAGCTGTTCTTCATTTTCTGGGTTACCAGAAATGAAGAACAGTTCGACAAGCCATATTTGGGCTTCCACAACTTGCAATATATGTGATGTTTTGGTCATTTTGCATGGAATTTTAACGGCATTCTTGTAATCTTGTAAACCCTTAGGGTTTAACCCTAAGGTTTAGCATAAATCATTTGTAATATCTAGCAATTAGTGTTTGTACAAAATAAAACAAAAATTAGTTTCTAAAATTTTGAAATTAGGATTTCCTTAATTAAATTAATTTTCTAATTACTTTATACAGGAACATTAGGGTTTAATATCACTAATTATAATTAACCTTACTAATTAAACAATTAGGGTTTACAATTAGTAATTAGGTTTTAAAATTACTAATTAGGGTTTCTAATTATTAAATTAGGGTTCTAATCATTTGGGTTTTAAATTACTAATTAGGTTTTCCCTAATTAGCAATAATATCTATCATTCATGATATTAATCACATTAGCACAATTTCTGACTAATCACATACTCCAGTTTAGGTTTCAAATTAGGGTTTCATAATTAGGGTTTTTCTAAAGATTAGGGTTTCTAGATTTTAATTAGGGTTTACCTAATTAATCATTTAATACACAACATAGATCATATAACATCTTTATATAACAGTGTTGAATTTCCCATTTATATTTCGTGTTCTTCCTGCTTGGTTTGACCGTTCAAAAACTCCAACATGAATGATGTTTAGATGATATTAAAGCTTGAAAATAAAGTTAATCTAGCATACTACAACTTAGATACAACAAAAAAACACAAATAAGCTAACACCGGCAAGATCCAAGGCCATGAACAAGCTGTCAGACCGACCAGGGCTGCCTAGATTTCTTCTGGTCAATGTCGATCAACGGCTTTTGACCGTTAATAACTATATATCTAGACTAGATATAAGCTTGATTCTTGTTCTAGATCACAGACCACATAACAGGCTACACATTCGAAGCTTGAAACAACAAAAACATCTAACAGAGAATGATTGGTGGCCACTGACATTCGTTGTCAGACCACAGTTTGAACTTTTTCCAGATTTTGAAAATCTTCAAATCCGAGCATCTAGATGTTATGGATCTAACATCTAACAACCCAGATTATCATTATACACCTTATATAACATGTTTAACAAAAAAAATCTAACATCTAACAACAGATTTTTGGTCAGATTATAGCTAGGGTTTTTATACCTTTAATGATCAATTCTTATTTCTTGGCTACTTATTTGTGATGTGGATTAGTGGGACTTTGATATGGGACTGATATGCTACTGAATTTCGGAGGTGAGAGCTTGAGAGAGCTTAGGTTGAGAGTTTGTACAAAAGTAAGTTAACAAATGTTATTTCTTTCTTTTTCAATCTATATATAGAGGTGTATGATGCATGAATTGGCTGAGCTAGAGCTGATTGCTGTCAATTAGAGAGCACATGGGGTTGTTGAAATAGTTCACCAACTCAATTATTGCAATATACACAAGTTATCTTAAATAATGCTAGAGGGGCATTTTGGTCATTTTGCATGGAATATTAATGGCATTCTTATAATCTTGCAAACCCTTAGGGTTTGAACCTTAGGGTTTAGCACAAATTATTTATAATATCTAACAATTAGGGTTTGTACAAAATTTAAAAAAAAATAGAGTCTAAATTTTGAAATTAGGGTTTCCTTAATTAAATTAAATTTCTAATTACTTTATACAGGAACATTAGGGTTTAATATCACTAATTATAATTAACCTTACTAATAAAACAATTAGGGTTTATAATTAGTAATTAGGTTTTAAAATTACTAATTAGAGTTTCTAATTATTAAATTAGGGTTCTAATCATTTGGGTTTTAAATTACTAATTAGGTTTTCACTAATTAGCAATAATATCTATCATACAATATATTAATCACATTAACACAATTTCTGACTGATCACATACTCCAGTTTAGGTTTCAAAGTAGAGTTTTATAATTAGGGTGTTTCTAAATATTAGGGTTTCTAGATTTTAATTAGGGTTTACCTAATTAATCATTTAATACACAACATAGATCATATAACACCGTTATATAACAGTCTTGAATTTCCCATTTATATTTACAAATAGGGTTAAACAAATTAATGATAGGGTTTTGACATTATATACCATAATTGACCAACCATTATCAATACGTACATACAGTACATATTTATAGCACTGAAAAATCAAAATATAATTAATATTATATTATTATTCTCATTCATTGATAAAAATCCAAAATTAGGGTTTGGATTCCATATCGATTTATTCTTCCATATTTAACCTTAAAATTAAGGTAAAATAATTAACTTAATAATCTATACTAAAATTCATATAATAGAATAATTATTATAATTATTCTAAAAATCATTTCATATATTATTTAAATAATATATAATTATATTTTCATGGAAAATAATTAATAAAAACATTTCTACTATAAATTAATTATTATAAGAATATACTTTATAAAAATCAATAATTCTAAAATAAAATTATTTGTAAACATTCATGTAATAAATATATTTTTATTTATCTCATAAATACATATACACATTATCTTGTACAAATCCTCATCCTTAAAATTAAAAAAAAAATTATATGCAAAATTTTCTGATTTAATTATATAGAAAATATCGGGTTGTTACAGTTTTCAAATCGTTCATTCAACTAAGTTCACGTTTAAGACTTTCTACGGTTTTAAATCACGTAAACACTTACGGTTTCTATTTGGTCATGACCTATCAATGATTTGGTCATTAATAGACATCCTTATATCTCCTCAGTAAACATGCTCCACCAATCTACGATTCTTCTAATAGAAAGAAATTGAAAAAGATGAAGATTACGGTTTATAAGAATTTACCTTTGAAGTAATTCACGTTCTTGATAAACGTCTAAAGATTTGCTTGGAAGTAGAATGATTAAGTGTTTCTAGCTCTTTCTCTCTCTCAATATAGGTTGAACAATGTTTACAAAACATCAAAAGTCCAATTCTAGCTTTGTATTTATAGAAATCCAAATAAGGGCAAAATTGTCCATTTCCCCCACCTCCTTACTATTGCACCTCCTTTGTAACTTAGCCACCAAGTAATCACTTTACTTGGTGGCCAATTAAGTGGCCAGCCCACCTCCCCATTTTGTCCTCCCATGGGTTGCCCCATGGGTTTTACCCATCCCATGACCCACCAGTTTGACCCGCGTTTTAACTTTTTGGATTGGGCTTGACATAAATTAACGTTGGGCCTTGACTTGGGCTTGCTTATATAATTCATTGGGCTTGTTATTGGTTTAAGTCCAATTGGTTATACCAAAGTCCTTAACTCATATTCCATTGATACTTCTTGTATTCTACACGTATAACTCCTGTACTCTCTCCATCTAATACTCATACGATATTCGTATTATACGTCATACTATTCTTCATACCATACTCGTATTCATACTAATATAATACTCGTATCTCATATGTATAATCATCGAAATGACTATACGCATTGCATTTCCCTTTCGGAAATCTCTCTCACAACCCTTAGATTTTAAGTCCGCTGGCGAAAACTTCGTTTGCCATAACAAAAATATTATTGGATATTCCATAATATCTTCATATTCTATCATTACGTGTTTCTCAAAATTTCAAACCCTAGCTCCGAATGAAATCGGATGAATAATGTTTTTACGGAAAACTTCTCGGAAAACATTCATTTCCGTCTTGATAATTCAAAACAATTAATCTTAGCACAAAGTCAGAATACTAACCACATCCACACATTCTAGGTCATAGAACGACCTTCGAACATCTTACTCACATAATAACTGAATTAAATTCATTTAATTCACATAATCAAATAAAAATTTAATTCATTAAAAATCCAAAATTCCTTGGGTGTTACAAACATAGTTGCCGACGCTCTGAGCAGGAAAGGAAGGGAGAAATTGTTTCAACTGATAACTCAGGAGGAAGTGATAAGAGATATGGAGAAGTTGGAAATAGAGGTGAAGGGACCCGAGAGGTCTGAAGAGAAGCTATTTGCAATGGAAGCTCGTCCGACATTGTTGGATAGAGTAAAGGAAGCACAGGAGAAAGATAGAGAGTGTCAGAAAATCAGGAAGAGGATCACGGAAAATGAAGAAGAAAAATTTCGAATAGATAAAGAAGGTATCTTAAGATTCGAGGGGAGTGTGTGGGTACCGGTAGTACCCGAGTTAAGAGAAGAAATTTTGCACGAGGCACACAATACGACATATTCCGTTCATCCGGGAGGCACTAAGATGTATCGAGACTTGAAGCAACATTTTTGGTGGCCTAATTTGAAACGGGAAGTTGTAGAATGTGTTAGTAGATGTTTGACTTGTCAACGCATAAAAGTAGAACATCAGCGGCCTAGTGGGTTTCTACAACCGTTGGAAATACCAGAGTAGAAATGGGAGCATATTACGATGGATTTCGTGGTAGGAATTCCGGTCACGCAGAAAGGGTTGGATGCAATTTGGGTTATCGTGGATCGACTTACAAAGACAACACATTTTCTACCAATCAAGATCCGTTCTGATTTGAATCGGCTAAGCGAGTCTCAGACGTAAAGGAGATTGTTTCACACGACATGGGAGCTTAAGTATCGATTGTTTCTGACCGAGACCTGCGTTTCACGTAAAAATTCTGGAAAAGCTTGCAAGAGGGGATGGGAACACAATTAAGGTTAACTACTGTATATCATCCTCAGACGGATGGACAAAGTGAGAGAACCATACAAACACTAGAGGACATGCTTAGAACTTGCGTGATGGACTTCAAGGGGAATTGGGATGACCACCTACCCTTAGTCGAATTTGCGTATACTAATAGTTACCATGCGAGTATCGGCATTCCACCGTATGAAACTCTTTACAGAAGAAAGTGCAAGACACCATTATATTGGGATGAAGTCGGAGAACGACGAATACTCGGACCAGAGTTAGTACAACAAACCGCGGATATGGTGAAAGTGATAAAGGTCAGACTTGTAGCAACTCAAGATCGCCAAAAGAAGTACGCAGACTTGCATCGGCAAGACCAAGACTTTGAAGTCAGCAGTTTTGTATTCTTGAAGGTATCTCCGTGGAAAGGAAAAATTTGTTTCGGCAAGAAAGGAAAACTAAGTCCAAGATTCATAGGACCGTTCGAGATACTCAAGCGAGTGGGGGAAGTAGCATAAAAAGTTGCACTACCACCTGAGTTGGAGCACATCCATAACGTGTTTCACATATCTGTGTTACATCCGTACAAGCCTGACTACAAGCACGTGATTTCTTATGAACCCATTCAAGTGGAGAAGAATTTAGCGTATGAAGAAATTTCTGTCCAAATTCTTGATAGGAAAGAGCAAACCTTGAGAAATAAAATTATTTCTTCTGTAAAAGTACTTTGGCATAACCATGATGTCGAGGAGGCTACGTGAGAGTTAGAAGATAGGATGATGAGGGATTATCCCCATCTATTTGTGTAATCTTGTAGCAATTCTGGGACGGAATTTTTATAAGGGGGGGAGGATGTAATACTTGAGAATTTCCACGTATTATAAAATGAATATATTAATAGAAATACAATTTATGTGAAAATAAGTGTTATTGTTTTATGAGTCGGTTAATATAATTGATTGGTATTAAATTAATGTGTATTAAGAAATGTGAATTGGCAATGAAAAGTGTGAAATGACTTGTGTGGCATAATGCGAAACGAGAAAGTTCATTAAGTGAATTAAAACGGGAATTAGGAGGATTAATCGTATCGATCATGTGATTTCGTATAAGTAATCAATACACTCGTAGACTCGTAGTAACACTCATTGGAGATCAATTCATGTCATGTATAACAAGTTAGCATTGAAAAGCAGACGCGGAAGTGTAAGTCACCGATCTTAGCCTTTGTCGAGTAACACTTGCAAGCAAAGCACCACACAAGAAGATAAATCAGTTATTCATGCCATCGATCGATTGAGTTAGTTACTTTCTCTTTGTAAGCAATGAATTGGGGATATTAATGTGATATATATAACATGGATGAAACCATATGATAGGAGTATATTGAAATATGTTATGTCCAACAACGGAATTGTTAATCCATTAATTAATATTAATTAATTGTGGTGGAATATGGGTTACTTGGTAATTAATTCGTAATATACGATTATTATTATTTGCAATATACCTATAAATGTAATGAGAATATTATTAATGAATAATGATTGTGAATGTCCATAATTACATTAATCAATGGTTGGATTAATTAATATTAGTGTTAATTAATTAAGGAAGAGCATGGTTATTTATTTAACATAATTAAGTGAGTTATTAATATAATAATATTATATTGATAGTTATGTGCATGTGAACAATAATACAAATATAACTATATAGTATGGTGTGACATTTATGTGACTATATATGTTAAGTATTATAAAACCAAATTGAATGAAGTCATGTGATTATGCATATTAAAACTATATGTTAAAAAAATACATTATGAGATGTGTATGTAACCATATGCATGTGGGTAGAAATTAACATAAAATGTACATGGATTATATATATAGTACATAACACCTACTACTTTGAAATGTTAAGTTATAGTGTCATAATAGGTTACAATATATGATGGATGTGTGTATTAAAATGCAACATAAGGGTAAAAGTGTGTAGGAGTCACATTTACTCTTTCCTCATTTACGTGTCTAGGAAAAAGGCTAGCCTATGTTTTTCATTTTCTTCCAACTCTCTAGCTAATGATCATGGTGGGGGGGAGTGGTGATCATGATGAGTTCTAACAACCAATCTAACAACTCCGTGTTAACCCCCATGCAATCCTTTAACACATGAGTTTGATTCAATGGAAAAATGCAATGTCTGGATTTGTGTTCCTCTATAAATAGCAGTTGTGTTTGTTCATTCTTGTTGTTGAGATTTGTCTGAGAATTTTCTAAGTGAGAGTTGAGAGCATACAAGTAATCTAGAGCTTAGAAGTTCATTTGGGAGCAAGTTCTTTTCACATTGCAGAGGTATAATCTTTTCTTTGTTGCCATTTTCATTCTCTGTAAAAATGGAGTTTTAGTTTTGAAATTCAAAATTTTGAATTCATGAAATTATATGTTAATGAGGTTGGGTATTGGTTATATAGTTGGTATATGATCATATAAGCATGTTGTAATTGATATATGAGTATTTAGGAATGATTTCGTGGGTAAATTTTGAGGTTGGGCTAAACAGTTGCCAAAGCAGACTGTTCTTGGTTCAAACCAGGATACTAGTACATGCCACATTTGTATTGGTATGTTAATTGCATGCATTCTTGTTAGGTCCACATTTGCGATTCAACGATCTATTGCAAGTCTGATGCATATGAGCTAGTGGTTATGACATAAGCTAGCATGTGAACATGTGTATGATGTATATATGGATATGTTAACCTAATGTGAGCATGTTTTCATAGACTTGCATGATTAATGGAGACATATGGTTTAAATGGAGATTTGAGCCTTAAGTTTTAAAAAAAAAACTATGTAAAGATCATGTTCTACAAATTATGAACCTAGTGAGCTATACATGACTGATTTTGCATATAGATGAGCATGTTGTAGTGTACATAGTCCTTTGAGCATGATCAAACTTGTTAAGCCTTATGTTAGAAATATTTTCAATAAGAAGCTTAGTCTAGTGAGCTAACATTCATGATTTCTACATAGTTTATATTCTGACTTTGAAAGCATGTGAGTATGACTTGGAAATGTATGAATAAACCTTTGGCTTGTGTTTATTTGATTAGTAAGGAAACATGAGCATGTTGAACCTATTAGCAAGCTTTGAATGTGAATATTGTCAAGATACCATGAGGACTAAAATCTGACATTTGTGATCATGTTTGATGACACTCTTAGACTCGCTCATGTAGCATAAACATATATATACCATGCGGGTGTAACACATTTCAAGAAAAGAATAAAACGAAGCTTATTTTCAACTAAAGCGGTATTAGTTTCACATATATGTTATGAATACTCGTACGCATGCTTAATATTGGTGTTATAACTCTCTTGAATGTTTAGAGAGCAAGCATGATAGGTTTTGTGGTTTAATGACCCTAACTTGTTGAAATAACTAATTTAGAAATATGTTATAAAAGGGAACCTAGATGTACTTGAGAAGCATGAAAAGACCTTTAACATAACATATATAACATGTGTGAGAGTGTTGGTCAAGCTGGACAGAAACCACAAGGCAGCAGCTGAGTCTTGGCATGGTTGGAGGGCACAAGAATCGCTGCTTGTGGCCCTAAACTTTACCATATTAGCAAATTCTTGGCGAAGCAAAGCAATCATGTGTGAGTTCTGTTTTTGGTCTGATGTTTGAAGCATGCCTACGTGATTACTTTAACTTATCTTATATGACTAATGTGCTAGTAAATGAGTTAAGGGGCATGCTAAGTGATAGGGTCAAGTGTTGATCATAACTTTCCGATGTTAAGTCCAAAGAATATCTTTAAGAAATCAAGACTTCATTGTAATTGTAATGACTTATAAACTGATTTTGTACCATATATGCATACTTGTATCATGTCAAGCTTTATTAAAAACTATGTTAGCTAATGAACATCTTGAACATATAATACGTTATAAATAGGATTTGAAAGTGCTGAGTTCTTAAACGACGATAAACGACGCATAAGGCAAGTTTCTCTAACCTTACTCAAATCTATATTGAGCAAGTATCTGAACCCTACTATTATTGTTGTACAATACCATTGCATTATTTTTTTTGACAAATACCGTAAGCTTATCCCTTTTAAATACAAGTTATATTACTTTCTCGTTCAAATGAGCTAGTATGTTAAACCCTTATGAAATTTGTTATTCATGTTGAACTTGGTATTACCCATTGAATATTGTAAAAGAGTCGATGTCATTTGATTCGGCTAGACTATATCCATGTTTATAAAAACTGTCCAAACCAATTGAGTGGTGCGAAAATCTTGAAAACTGAGTTGAACAACCCTTTTGGTAAGGGGAGTGTATGTCGTTGGAAACCCCAACACATGAATAAATATTAGTGTGGTGTTATGCATAACGTATAGTAGTGTAGATTGATCATCTATAGTACTTGATGTTTTTGGGTTATCAGTTTAATATTGGTGACTCTAGTGAAAGTTCAATAATCCTTAGTGACTGCTCAGTATAAATTGTTATCCAGTTGGATACCTTGACAGTCGTTGAATTCATATATATCTGTTGGTTTATATTGAATTGTCATTCTTATTCAAAGAATTGTTGATATTTCTTACCCATGATGTTATTCTGATACTTTGAACTATCCTAGAAATGACATTTCGATATTTCAAACCTTGTGATATTGTATCCTATACCCTTATCATATATTACTTGCTGGGCAATTTGTGCTCATTCTTGCTTATTTAAAACCTTTCTGTTAAGGCGGAACAGGGAGGTGTATCTGGGAAAGACAAGGGCAAGGGCAAGGCTACCGACTAGCTTGTCCCTTTATGTTTAAATTAATCATGTTGTATTAAGACTATTTGTAGACTATGTTTAAACTTAAGTAGAATTATGTAATAGGTCTTTATTCGATATTATTATGTAATCTATTAAGTACTGTAGGTTGCGAGACTTGGGGGAATAATTATAATAAATCATTTTATATTATTCTAAATTAGATCTTTTGTGACACCCCCAAATCATGGTACTTCATTTCCTCAAGATTTGGTGTTCACTTAATCAAAACATTCATTACTAGCTACCCAATCATAATAAAATTGAATAATCAAAAACCTGCCCATACAGGATTACATTTAATAAAAAATCTCCCAGGTTATCTAACCTTTAATTACAATCATTCAAATGTGGAATTTAAAGTTCATTACATCACATCATATTTAAAAGTCTATTATCATGACGATAAAAATAAAAATACAAGTCTTCATCACTTGTACATTTTCCCCTTTCCTTTGTTAGTGGTAGGTTCATTGCCCTTCTCAACCTTAGCTGCAATAAGTGTATAAATATGCAAGAGTGAGCAAACAAAGCTCACTTGAAGAAGAATGAATAACTTTACAACATTACAACAATTGCCCGAAATAGGCTCAATAGAACTGAATGATATGTCTTATTAACATTTTGAAACATACTACTGAGGGTCTAATGACCACGAATCATGTCCACAGTTATAAGTAATCTTTCAACTTTAACTTTAACAGTCATAAGACTATAAGGACTCCACGTACTTAGGGGGATCAACCCTTCGTACAATGTATTGTGCACAACCATTTCAACGCTAAGCGTAAACCTCTAATAAAAGAGTTGTTCATCTCATTATTTAGAATACAAATCCGCACCAAAGTAGGTTTGGTTTGGATACATTATAAGGTAATTTAGAATTCAACGGTCATCAACTAAGGATTAGTTGAATACAAAAGAACTAACTGTATGCTATGGAATTATCATAACTGAATCGTTGTTTGTAAATTAATATCATGCTTTAGGAATAATCTAATAGCATAAACATTGAATAATCATAACATAATTTGTTTGAACAATATTAAGTTAAGGTTATTGAGAATTGGATACTAAGCATGCATAGTGAATAGTAATTTGAACTATAAAGTTGTTCAATACTAGAATATCAAAATATAGCGAATCACATGCTAAATAACAAGTTACATATTAAAGAAACTTGCTCAATATTAAAATATAAGATTTGGGATACCTACATCATTTTGAGCAACTAGATACAAGAACTTACTTAATAATAAACAATCTAGCTCTACGAAAGTGTAGAGGTAACAACTTGCAAAATTGTAATTGAATTTGAAAGCAATAACGTACTTAACGAAATTAAACTTGCACAACGAAGTTAAAGGGTTAGAGAACTTGCCTTAAGCACAAGCTAAACCTTACAACTTGAATTTCAATACCCTATATATATGCCATCATGACATAATTAGTCACTACCAACATTTTGTATATATAAACAAGTATACACATCATGTAGGTTTAATTATTAAATCACATAATCGAATTACGTTAACACTAATACTAGTTAACCCTTGATAACATTCTCATTATTAGTTTAGTACTACTGAAATCATAATTTAACAGTCCACATAACATTTATTTTTAGACTTTGTATAATTAAATAAAATCGTCGAGATTATTCTCGCTAATCTTCATGCTATACAATGGCGATTACAGCTTTATTACATTGGTTGGCATCAAGAAGATCGAAAGTCAAGGCCATAAGCATGAGACTCAAAGTTAGCAGTTAAGCGGCATGATACCAATACATGCTGTGGCTGAGAATATCTTCTTTGGGCGTATTAATTTACCAAACTCAGAGACTTTGGGCGCCCAAATGACCTCTACAACAACATGAACAAAAAGCTAAATTGGCCTACAAGCTCTAATCTAATAACCTAATTAACATATAATACACATATAGACTTCATATAAACATAATTTCAATACTCTTAACATGTTTTTACACATATAATAACCTAAACATTAACTTTATAACACCCAATTTCAATGTTTTTCGCAAAAACTCCATTTTTGACATTTTTAATGAAACTTATTACTGTAACTTTGTTTTTCAACCAAAACCATTAATTCTAACTATCACGTTTATGTTTATTCATCTACTTTCAAAATCAATAGTCAATATATATATATTAACAATTAATCCAACCTTAATTTTATTTTAAACTAAGTCATATTCATATATTTTCATATAAACACTTTGTAATATAGTTTCTTCATAAAACACATACATACATGAATTAGATTCTCTATAATCATATATAAACTCATGAAACCATCTTATAACCAATAATTTATCATATAAAACCATATACCACATACAATTTATCCTTCATGAAGATTTTTACAAAGAATTTTAGAAGAGGAAAAACTAAACTTTAATAATAAAAGGATTAAGATCCTACCTTTGTTTAAGAAGATGATACCCTTCCCTTTTGATCAAGAACCTTCTTTTCCCCAATCTTCTCTCAAAATCTCTCAAGAATTCTCTCTTAGTTTCTTCTTTTCATCTTTTTCTTTCTTCTGAGTCTTTCTTCTCCTACTCTATTTTACTTACTAACATATAACGTATAATAGTAATAATATATATTAATTATATAATATAAATATAGATATAAGTGATATCAGTTTGTATATTTTGAAAATCAAAAGCCATAAGGCTTGTTTGGCTAACATAGTAAAATAACACATTAACTCATATACCTTGTCTGGCAACCCTAATTAAAATAAATCAATTAATCCTTATACCTTGTTTGGAAAAACATTATTAGATTAAAGACTTAATATGCATTAAGACTTGTTTGGCAAAACTAATTAAACTCCTTTAATTTATTTTAATAACTCCTTTATAGCAAAGTTCTTTGTCACACTTCTATTTAATTAACTAATCAATTTAATCAATTCAAATACTAATCCATTAAATTACTTTAACACATAAATCACTACCACATAATTATAATTTCCTTTATAATTATAATTTTATTTAACCAACTAACACCTTATTTTAATTACAAATTCCAATTAAAATATTATAATTCATTTAATCATTATAAGCTCTCTAACTTAATTATTAAATTAAATTAGTATATAATCTCATAACAATTAATTTTCTTAACTCCTTAATTATTTACTTAACAAATAATTAACTAGATCAAATCAAATCAAATTGAACAATTATTTATTCAACACTAAACATATCCATTAAATACTTATATAATTCAATAAATATTTAATATTACAATTTAAAATTCTGGAATGTTACATCATTCCCTCCTTACAAGGATTCTGTCCTCAGAATCACAACTCAAACAAATCATTCGTTACATTCTTCCCTACTTACAAAGATTTTGTCCCTAGAATCGAAGACACAGATTAAACAAATAACTCAAGGTAATCTTTCATCATTTTATCCTCGAGTTCCCACGTAGCTTCTTCAGCGTTGTGGTTTCTCCATATCACCTTCATAGAAGGTATAACTTTATTCCTGAGCACCTGTTCTTTCCTGTCAACTATCTGTATAGAAATATCTTCATAAGACAAGTCTTTATCAAACTGCAATGGTTCGTACTCGATCACGTGTTTGTAATCGGGTTTATACGGTCGTAACACCGAAATTTCAAAAACATTATGAATATTTTCCAACTCTGGAGGTAGAGCTACCTCGTAAGCTACTTCTCCCACTCTTCGCAGCACTTCAAAGGGTCCAATAAACCTCGGGCTTAGCTTTCCCTTTTTACCAAAACGAATTTTCCCCTTGCAAAGAGAAACTTTTAGAAATACAAAAGTTCATACGTCGAACGCACGATCTTGTCTGTGTTGATCAACATACTTTTTTTGTCTGTCTTAAGCTGCTACCAATCTTGTTCTGATGATTTTGACAATCTCAACAGTTTGTTGTACCAGTTCTGGTCCTAACAGCTGGCATTCACCGACTTCATCCCAGCACAGTGGAGTTCTTTACTTTTTGCCGTATAATGCTTCATAAGGCGACATGCCGATGTCGCGTGGTAACTATTGTTGTAGGCGAATTCCACCAACAGTAAATGTTCTTCCCAGTTTCCTTTGAAATCCATGACGCATGCTCTCAGCATATCTTCCAATGTTTGGATTGTTTGTTCGCTTTGTTCGTCGGTTTACGGATGGTATGTTGTACTCATTCACAACTGTGTTCCCATACATTCTTGTAGTCTCTTCCAGAAGTTTGATGTGAACCTTAAATCTCTATCTGACACAATTGACACTGGAACTCCATGTCTTGACACGACTTCTTTAACGTACAGCTTTGTTAGTTGATTAAGATCAAATCTAATCTTTATTGGCAAAAAGTGTGCAGATTTTGTCAGTCTGTCCACTAACACCCAAATCGCATCACATCCTCTCTGAGTAGTTGGAAGACCCACCACAAAATCCATTGTGATGTGTTCCCACTTCCATTCTGGTATTTCCAACGGTTGAAGTAATCCGTTGGGTCTTTGATGCTCGGCCTTGACCCTTTGACATGTCAAGCATTTGGCCACACATTCGGCAACATCTCTTTTCATATTTGCCACCAAAAATGTCACCGCAAATCTTGATACATCTTTGTACTTCCTGGATGAATCGAATATCTTGTGTTGTGTGCTTAGGTCAAAATTTTGTCTTTAAGCTCTGGCAGTGCTGGAACCCAAACTCTTCCCTCAAATGGTAGTAATCCTTCGGTATCAATCTTGTATTTTTACATCACTACCGTCAACCAGATTATCTTTTATTTTCCCACACTCTTCATCTTGTAGTTGATCATTCTTCACTTTGTCCACTAGAGTTGGACCAGCTTTTATCTGGAATAGTTGTTCGTCGGATTCTTTTGGAAATTTGATTTCCAACTCCAGTTTTGTCATTGCTGAAATGAGCTCCTCCTGAGTTGTTATCAGCATCAATTTTTCTCGACCTTTCCTGCTTAAAGCATCTACAACCACATTCGCTTTGCCCGGATGATAAAAGATCTCACAATCGTAATCTTTTATCAATTCCATCCATCTTCTTTCACGCATGTTCAGGTCTTTCTGAGTGAAAATATACTTCAGACTCTTATGATCTGTGTAGATTTCACATTTCTCTCCATAGAAATAGTGTCTCCATATCTTGAGAGCAATTACAACTGCAGCCAATTCTAAATCATGAGTCGGATACCCTTTCTCATAATCCTTCAGTTGTCTTGATGCATATGCAATAACTTTGTCGTTCTGCATAAGAACACAACCCAACCCTTTGTGTGAGGCATCACTATACACCACAAAATTTCCTGTACTATCTGGTAATGCCAACACAGGTGCCATACTTAACTTTTTCTTTAAATCTTGGAAACTTTCTTTACACTTTTCTGTACAAACATTTTGTATATATAAACAAGTATACACATCATGTAGGTTTAATTATTAAATCACATAATCGAATTACGTTAACACTAATACTAGTTAACCTTTGATAACATGCTCAATCTAAGTTTAGTACTACTGAAATCATAATTTAATAGTCTATATAACATTTATTTTCAGACTTTGTATAATTAAATAAAACTATCACACCATTTCGCTTAACTCACATCATGGTATACAGTTTTACTGCTACTGGGTAATACGTATTATTGCTACATGAGAATATATATTGTTACACATTGCAGTATTATAAACTCGATTTTGGCACCCACAATTTCAACAAAGACATGAACAAAAATCCAAATTGGCCTATAAGCTCCAATCTAACAACCTAATTAACATGTAATACACATATAGACTTCATATAAGCATAATTTCAATACTCTTAACATGTTTTTACACATATAATAACTTAAACATCAACTTTATAACACCCAATTTTAATGTTTTTGGCAAAAACTCCATTTTTGACATTTTTAATGAAACTTATCACTGTAACTTTGTTTTTCAACCAAAACCATTAATTCAAATTATCACGTTTATGTTTATTCATCTACTTTCAAAATCAATAGTCAATATATATATTAACAATTAATCCAACCTTAATTTTATTTTAAACTAAGCCATATTCATATATTTTTATATAAACACTTTGTAATATAGTTTCTTCATAAAACACATACATACATGAATTAGTTTCTCTATAATCATATATAAACTCATGAAACCATCTTATAACCAATAATTTATCATATAAAATCATATACCACATACAATTTATCCTTCATGATGATTTTTACAAAGAATTTTAGAAGAGGAAAAACTAAACTTTAAAAATAAAAGGATTAAGATCCTACCTTTGTTTAAGAAGATGATACCCTTCCCTTTTGATCAAGAACCTTCTTTTCCCCAATCTTCTCTCAAAACCTCTCAAGAATTCTCTCTAATTCTCTCTTAGTTCCTTCTTTTCATCTTTTTCTTTCTTTTGAGTCTTTCTTCTCCTACTCTATCTTACGTACTAACATATAACGTATAATATTAATAATATATATTAATTATATAATATAAATACAGATATAACTGATATCAGTTATGTATGTTTGGAAAATCAAAAGCCATAAGTCTTGTTTGGCTAACATAATAAAATAACCCATTAACTCATATACCTTGTTTGGTAACCCTAATTAAAATAAAATACCTTGTTTGGAAAAACATTATTAGATTAAAGACTTAATATGCATTAAGACTTGTTTGGCAAAACTAATTAAACTCCTTTAATTTATTTTAATAACTCCTTTATAGCAAAGTTCTTTGTCACACTTCTATTTAATTAACTAATCAATTTAATCAATTCAAATACTAATCCATTAAATTACTTTAACACATAAATCACTACTATGAGACCCCGAATTTTATGAAATAAAAGTACTAAATTTTTCTATTTTGGTAAATAGTTAAATTGATAAAAGTTTAAAGTTAAGGGTAATATGTGATTTTTATTTTTTTTTTGCAAAGTAAGCAAGTTGATATAAAATATTCATTTTGTCGGGGAATATTCGATTAGTCGGGGAATATTCTTTTTTGTGGGGAATATTAAATATTGACTGAGTACAATCATTGGTGGAACCCACAACAAAATTATTGTCGGATTGAGAAAACGACAAAAATATTTTATGAAAATAACGGCGGAAGTTTTAACGTTAAGCTGTTGAAACACCGGTGTTAAAAAAATCTGAATGTCTGGTGGTTGCATATAGTAGTACACGGTATTGATTATTGATGCTTATATGAGAAGTCACTCAGTATTGTTCAATCGGGTATTCGGGACACTTTTCGTGTCGGAGTAATATTCACGAGTTACTATTCACGGAGTACTATTCACCCGTAAAATATATTTCTTTTCGGTCCAAATTATTTTTGGGTACAATATTAGTCCATGAGGAGATCTGCTAATTTTTTAGACCGTTGGTTGAAGATATAATAGTAAGTCAATATGGACCGCTGGTGGATAGTTATAATAATAAATCAATATGGATCATTTGGTTTAAAGTTTTAATAGTAAATCAAGTATGGGAATGAATTACTTTAAGTTTTAATAGTAAACCAATACGGACCGTCCGTTTAAAAGTAAATCAATCTGGACCGTTTATGAATTAGTTACTATGCAGTCCATTCTTCTATAAATAGAAGCTCATTCCTTCATTATTTCTAACGAATTCACTGAAACTCCAAAGAGAGAAATTATAGAGAAACTATAGAAAAGTATTCTGTTACTTCCCTACTCTTATATTCAGTTTCTTTTACGGTAAGGGGTATTATTTCTTTTGTATTCATGAAGAGAACTTCTGTTATTCCATTATTTATTATTCGTTGGAATAAACTTTTGATATCTGTGAGCTACCCTATACTTGGTGAAATTCTTACCATTATTTCATTCTTTATTATTCTATTGGAATATCATGTATCGTATGCGTTTCTGTGGGACACAGTTCCGATCTTTATTATACATTGGAATATCCTCGTCTGCATGCATTTTACGCCGGGCCTAGTTCCATTCTTTATTATTCATTGGAATATATCGTCATGCATGCTTTTCTGTGGGACTGGTTCCGATTATTTATTATTCTGTTAGAATAACTGCGTATGTAAGATCTATCGCATACTCGGTGATTTCTTTTGTTATTACATTCTTTATTATACTCAATTGGTTAAAACTTTGACTTCTATACTCCATGAAATTAGTGGAATATCATTGATATTTGCGCTTCATCCAGTATCTTTTCATGGAAATATTCTTCTGAGCATTCTTGAATTTTACTCCACAAAGTAGTATCATGTTGACAATTTGGACATTATTGAGTTCTGGATAAATTAACTTGTAAATCTTTAAAACTTATTCTTGAACTTGTTTTATTGAATTATTATGTCATTGTCATGATGAGTTATGTTGGTTATTATGTGAAAACATGAATGTTCTTAGAAAACACAAAGGGTTGAAAATCAGATTTTGGTAAAAATGGAGTATGAAATTCAATTGACCATATCTCCTATTATATTTCGAATTTTTGAGTGTGGTCAAGTTCTAGAGTTAGACCTATGAGTTTTCTAACTTATCCAAGTGGAATCGCTATAAAAGGTGTTGTAGAGTTTTGCGTGGACTGATTTTAGTAAAGGAGTCAAAAACTGAAAAGTGCCAAAAAGCTACTGCCAGAAAATTTAAAAGGGCATTTTCGGCCACTTAAATTGTGAGAAAAATTCCTGCCTTTTGGGACATGAAAATATATGGTATAAAGTACCTACTGTCCAAAAATGAGCTCATTCCACTTAAAACGAAAGCAAGTTATGACTATTTCAATTTTTAAGTTTTTCGATTTAAAAACGCTATAACCGAGTTCTATAACTCGATGACCATGAAATTTAAATTGGAAGCTCACGTTAACATGTGTAAGATCCTGCCAAGATTTGATAATTTCTGGAGTTAACCTTGAGGTAGCTAATTTCTTAAGGAATTAATTAGAAATTGATTTTTAAAAAATAGTAAATGAATTTTTAAAATTTAAGAGAAAAATATATATCAAAGATGGGACTATATTACGCTTAATCCCTTAAAAGAATAATTTTGGGACTGATTTGGTATTTTCATGAAAATGATTTAGTTACGAACATATGAATTAAATATGTTATTTGAAGTTGAAAAATTGGTAAATAGGATTTTATGGCTTAAAAATCCTATATAAGGTATATGCAGATTTTTGATGAGTAATTTGATTATTGGTGATGAAATCTTATGAGTATTCCATTTTGACTAACCAAATGCATTATTTAGAAAAGTGTAAATAATTAAATTAAATTGTTTATAAGTTTAAGGAGTGATTAAAATATTGTTATAATATTAACAATATTAGATTATGATTTTATTAAGTGATTGATAATGTTTAGATAAATTTAAAGTCTTTAATTTTTATCCTTGATTTAGTTTGACTAATGCTTATAATATTGTCATCATCCTCGTGCTTATATTATGTTGAAAGTAATATG
The DNA here is from genome assembly GCA_020205605.1 of Panax ginseng. Taxonomy (NCBI): domain Eukaryota; kingdom Viridiplantae; phylum Streptophyta; class Magnoliopsida; order Apiales; family Araliaceae; genus Panax; species Panax ginseng. Next base: position 58,901,139 of record CM035143.1, on the reverse strand, counting down.
TGGCCTGTAGTGCATATATGGACTTGGTATGATTATGACCAGGGATTATTCGGTATAATCATAATCGTAATGTTACAAATGATGTGAAAAAAGTCCTCATTGGCCTATAGTGCATTGATGGACAATTTTTGGTATGATTATGGCTATGGATTCTCTGTGGCCGTAGTGCAAAGATGAATTATTTTATGGCATGATCAGGACCGTTGATGAAAACACGATTATCTTTGACCGTAGAGCATGGATAATTTGTGGTCGTGATATTAAAGAAAATCCTTGGCCTGTAGTGAAGGGATGATTCGATGATGTGGATTAATTATTGAGTTGAGTCTCAATGATAAAATATTAATTCATGGATGTGATAATAATGAATATCTTTGGCTGTAGTGCATGGATAATTCATGGATGTGATACTAACGAATATCCTTGGCCGTAGTGCATGGATAATTTGATGATGTGGATTATTTATTAAGTTGAGTCTCAGCGATAAAATATTGGTTATACACTTTTAATTTGTAAAAGATAGTATATATCATGCTCTACTTGACTCTTCTAAAATACAGTTGTATGTCTTTGGCATATGTAGTGCAAAGATGAATTGTTAATGAATATCTTTGGCCTTAGTGCAAAGATGAATTTATTAGTATGATTATGAGTAGGAATTCTGATTTGGTATAACCATGATTTTTGATGTTTCAGGTGAAGATAGGTGATGAAAATTATCTTTGTCCTGGTTACAAAGAGGAATTTAGAACCACAATTATGATTATGAGTTATTCATATGATTGTGGACAGGAACTATTAATTTATTTTATAGGGATAAAACATTATTGCTGGACTTTTAACATAGAGAAGATAATAGACCTTATGGTCTATTTAACTCTTCTAATGGATTGCTCGTTCCGCTGCAACTATGGTTGAAAAGTTTTATCATCTACCATATGTTCTAAATCTCTGATTTATTATTGATGAAAGCTATTGATAATTTAATTATCTTTAGTTATGATATTCTTTACTGGGCTAGTTGTGCTCACCCTTTCTGCTTCACAATTCCTTTCAGGTAATAAGAGTGTTGTTAGTAAGAGTGTTCTTCAAATCGAGCGGGGATAACAGGGGAATAGAACGGTGGTCTCTAGCTGTAGAGGTTCTCCCAAAACAGTATAGAAAAGTGTGTTGTGTTCTATACATCATTTAGTAGTTATATTTGGTGAATCAAATAGGGTGAGGCAAACCCAACTTTGGAAGGGTGTTTTGCCACTATCATACAAGATGTCTAATGACATACAACCTCGTGTTATCATAAGACAAGGTTGTACACATCCACTTTCTGAGTATATTTACGGGCACTACCTATATGATCTTGGAGTTTATTTAAAATATAATATTCACTTGGAGACAGTGGAGATAGTTATATGTCAAGAGAAGACTCACCATTGGAAAGAAGATGATAGCAATATTCTCATTTTTCTTTGGGGTCTATTGGGTCAACCAAGAATAATTCTGTTGACATATGATATCTATTATAACCTAGACGCATTGTGACGCCCCCAAATCCGTGTAACATCGATTACAGGACATGGTGCTCACGATATAACATACATCATCATCTATCTAAGTAACTCTAATAAAAATAATAATAATATTAACTATTACATACTTATTCAAAATAAAGTCCCAAGTCTTTACAACCTTTAATAAACTGAAACTTAAACTTAGCGTTTCTCGCTACATCACATCATATGCGGAAATATAATTATTACATAAATAACTCTCATCATTTCATCTTAGACTTTCCTTTGTCCTTGCCCGAGCCCTCAGCGTTATCATCCTTAACTGAAAAGTTTAAGCAAGAATGAGCACAAATTTCCCAGCAAGTATATAAAGTAGTTTGAGAACATACATCAGAAGTAGAAGCATTAGTATGAATATTTCTCAATAGTTGAAATAAATATCAAAAGATAAACTGGAATATCAAGATAAGAGTTCTAGAATTCTCAATAACATACTAAGGGGTGTTAGATACCCTGAACATTACTTTGTTTCATCAAAAACCATCAGACGGTTTAACAATCAAATAGATTGTAAACGGTCTCTGCAAGTACTCCAGGTGATCAGCCTATCGTACCCTACATTGTGCACAAGTATAAAGTTTAAACGCATAAGCGTAAATGGGACTATATGCCCGTCATCAGTTACCCCGTTATCCGGGTTGTTCATCTTAGTATTCATACGGGACCTCACCAAAGCAATTTGGATTGGTAAACATCAAATAGCTTCAAAGGATTTGAATTGTTTAAACAATATACTATGTTTGCATCAATAACATCTAGCTGGGACGAAAGCTAGAAAGCATGCTTGAATATAGTTCATTAAGGGAATACGAACTTTAAAGTATAGCAATTTGCAATAGGACTGAATAATCATCAATAACGTTTCGCATCACAATTGAAGTTATAGAACTTTACAATAAAGGAGCTTGCACAAATGATTAATTAATCACAAGCCCAAACTTACCCTCACTGCAATCAACTGAATAAGAGTTGAATAAATTCATAATGAAAAATAGGGTAAGAAACTTGCCTTGATCGTTGTTTACCAATAACAGATTAACAGCTTACAGCTATCTGCACTTCACGCGCCCTACACAATTGTATAATCATGCACATCAAGTATTAGCAACGCATAGTAGTTGTAATATAAATTTTACTCTATAATTTTCAGAGTTCACTCTATGATTTTCACTCTACTATCTGCACTCTACGATTTTCAGAGTTGACTCTATGATTTTCATTGACTCTACGATTTTCAGTGTTGACTCTACGATTTTCACTATATTATCTGCACTCTACGATTTTTAGAGTTTACTCTACGACTTTCATTGACTCTACGATTTTCAGAGTTTACACTATGATTTTCACTGACTCTACGATTTTCAGAGTTTACTTTACGATTTTCACTGACTCTACGATTTTCAGAGTTTACTCTACGATTTTCATTGACTCTACGATTTTTAGAGTTTACTCTACGATTTTCACTGACTCTACGATTTTCAGAGTTAACTCTACGATTTTCATTGACTCTACGATTTTTAGAGTTTATTCTACGATTTTCACTGACTCTACAATTTTCAGAGTTAACTCTACGATTTTTATTGACTCTACGATTTTCAAAGTTTACTCTACGATTTTCACTGACTCTACGATTTTCAGAGTTTACTATATGATTTTTATAACTTGCTCAATTTAACTCCCTCTCCTATGAAATTTGGACAGGTTGTACCTCATGTTACATACTATTTTATAAAATTATTACATACGTTAATCGAGTAATATACACCATGATCCCGAGGCTCAAGAATAAACCCCAAAAAATCATGATTACTAGTTAAACCCAATTTGACAAAAATCCAGGATTTCGCTTCTAGCATGCAATTAAATTATTCCTAATGTCCAGATCATCTACTCTCACATGTTTTCACATTTCACAACATCAAACTTCAACAAACTTCCACCTTTTTGATTAATTTAGCACCTTAGAGATATTTTATCAAAGGTAGAGCATGCATTGCTTAATTCTTTGATTATCTATGAATTTGATGCATGATTAACCCATATCTTTTGTTGTTAATGATCTATAATCATCAAACAACAGTAACATGGCAACACAAAGCCACAACAAATCATTTACCAATTTTATATGCATTTTCTTCTCATTTTTATTATAAAAATAAAATGGGTTCATGAATTACCTTTTGATGAATTTCTTCTTGGTTTAATATGATGCTCCTTCTCCTTGCTTGTCAAATCCTCAGTAATCCTCCAAAATTAGTTCTAACTCTCTTAGGCTCTCAATTTCTCTCAATGTTTACTCACTTGGTGGAATTTTCTTAAAAGAAAAGTGTGTTTGTATATATGTATAGCTTTGTTAGAGTCTTTTGATTCCCATAACCCCCAACTCTAATGATTAGTTACTCACAATACTTAATACTACAATAATATAGTTAATTAATAGGAAGAATGTGGAGTTAGAGAAAATGAATGTGGGAGTTAGAAAAATAAAAAGAATTTTGATTTTAAGGAATAAAATAAATTACTTCCACCTAACTATTATGTAATATACGTATACTCCCTCCCTTGTCCCAATTTAATAGTCTCATGGGTCCATCAGTTCAGCTGATTTCTATTAAAAAAAACATATATTATTTTAATCAATTAATCAATTAATAAGATATTTGACTATTTTACCCTTCGGAACCAAACTTTGCGAACCATATATCGATTCCTACTAAAGTCGACGTTCCAAACGTCAAGGGACTATCCGTTTAGTCAAATTCATCTCTGAAATTCGTAGTTGACTTTTTCCTCGAAAAAGTCAACAGGTTGACTTTGACCAAAAAGTCAACTGTGAGACTTTTTCGTGATTACGATCTATCGACTAATTTCGACGTTCGGACTCGAATACGGTCGCATCTCTAAATTCTGCTCCTAACTCCAGCTCATGATTTAATACCATCCCACGTAATAAAATTGAATAATTCCCTACTTAATTTTATTTAAATAGTTAAATAAAACTAAACCAACCATTTAAATACATCTCATCACATATCTTGAAATAACACATATATGTACCACACACATGCATCTAATAAATGAAATCACCCAAAAGTTTCATATAAATTCGTTTATTAACAATTCTTAAATTACATAAAAAAAATATAAAAAAAAATAAAAATAAAACTCGGATATTACATTCACCCTCCCTTAAAAGGATTCTATCCCCGGAATCATTACACATCAATCAAAAAGATTAGGGTAATTTTTCATCATTTTCTCCTCGAGTTCCCACGTAGCCTCATCGGCGTTGTGGTTCCTCCACAATACCTTAACAAAAGGTATTATCTTATTTCTTAACACTTGTTCTTTTCTATCGATTATCTGCAATGGGACCTCTTGAAGGTTAAGTCCTTTTCAAACCTGAATAGGTTCATACTCTATGACATGCTTGTAATCACGCTTATAGGGTCGTGGGGCGAAACATGGAACACGTTGTGTATATGTTCTAACTCAGGAGGTAAGGCTATTTCATAAGCTACCCTCACCCACTCGCCTCAACACTTGAAGGGTCCTATGAATGCAGGACTAAGTTTTCCCTTCTTCCCAAATCTCATTTTCCCTTTCCAAGGTGACACTTTCAAAAAACACACAAGTCCGCGTCCAAAATCTCGTTGTTGCTTAGATGTTGATTAGCATATTTCTTCTGTCGATCCTGAGCCGTCACGAGCCTTGTTCGTATTATTTTGATCACATCTGCAGTTTGTTGCACCAATTCTAGCCCTAGAAATTGTCGTTCTCCCACTTCATCCCAGCACAATGGCATTCTACATTTCCTTCCATATAAAGCTTCATAAGGTGGCATCCGAGTGCTCGCATGATAAGCTGTTATTGTATCGCATAAATTCTACCAGCGGTAGGTGATCATCCAGCTCCTTTGAAATCCATAACGCATGCTCTCAGCATGTCCTCTAACGTTTGAATAGTTCTCTCGCTCTGCCCATCTATTTGAGGATGATACGCCATGCTCAACCTCAGTTGCGTTCCCATGCGTTCTTGAAAACTTCTCCAGAAATTTGTTGTGAACCGCGGATCGCGATCTGACACAATTGATACAGGTACCCCGTGCCTGGAAACAATCTCTTTGATGTAAAGCTTTACCAACTGATCCAAGGTATATCTGATCTTGATTGGCAAGAAATGCGCTGACTTGGTCAATCGATCAACGATCACCCAAACTGCATCGTAACCCTTCTGTGTAGTTGGAAGTCCTACCACGAAGTCCATCGTGATATGCTTCCACTTCCATTCTGGAATTTCTAAAGGTTGAAGTAGCCCGCTCGGTTTCTGATGTTTCGCCTTAACTTCATTTGGCATGTTAAACAACTTTGGCCTTTTCTGCGACTTCTCTTTTCATATTGGGCCACCAATAATGTTGGCGAGAGATCTGATACATCTTTGTGCTTCCGGGTGAATTGAGTAACTTGAGTTGTGAGCTTCGTGCAAGATTTCTTCCTTTAATTGATACCTGCGCACCCAAATTCTCTTCTCAAATCTTAATAGTCATCATCACCCCCATCTTTGAATTTAAGCTCTTCTCCGTCTGAAATTCTTGTCCTCACCTTCACACATTCCTCATATTTGCCTTGTACTTCCTTGATTTTGTCCAATAGAGTCGGATGAGCCTCCATTGCGAACAATTTCCTCTCGGCTCTCTTGGACTTTTTATGTCGAGTTCAATCTAGCCATCTCCTTAATTAACTCCTCTTGAAGTATTAGCATTGCCAACCTACCCTGCCGCCTTTTCTGCTTGGCGCATCTCTGCTACCACGTTTCGCTTTCCCGGATGATATAAGATGTCGCAATCGTAATCCTTTATAAGTTCCAACCATCTTCTTTGTCTCATATTCAACTCCTTCTGCGTGAAAATATACTTGAGACTTTTATGGTGGTGTATATTTCACACCTTACACCATATAAATAGTGCCTCCATATCTTTAAGGCAAAATACGCCGCCAATTCCGGATCATGGGTAGGATATCCCTTCTCGTAATCCTTTAATTGACACGATGCATACGCGATAACTTTACCATGTTGCATAAGCACACATCCAAGTCCTTTGTGTGACGCATCACTGAAAATCACGAAGTCACCTGTATCGTCAGGTAAAGACAACACTGGTGCTTCACTCGGTCTTTTCTTGAGTTCCTTAAAACTCTCTTCACATTTCTCCGTCCGGACAAATTTTACCAACTTCTTCGTTAAATTAAATCAACGTTCCGCTTATCTTTGAAAAATCTTGGATAAACAAATGCGTATAGCTTTGCCGGTCCTAAGAAACTTCTTATTTCAGTCGGTGACTTTGGTTGTTCCCAATTCTGAACCGCTTCCACCTTTGTTGGATCCATAGAAATTCTATTCTTGTCAATCCCGTGACCCAGAAATTGAACTTTCTCCAACCAGAATTCACACTTCGAGAATTTTGTGTATAACTTATCCTTCCTCAACACCTCCAACACTAACCTTAAATGTTCAGCATGATCTTCTTGAGTCTTAGAATAGATCAAGATATCATCTATGAACACAACTACGAATTTATCTAAGTATTGCTTGAATACCGATTCATCATGTCCATAAATTTCTTTGGCGCATTTGTTAACCCGAAACGACATCACCAGAACTCGTAGTGACCGTAACGTGTCTGAGCATTTGTCTTAGGTACATCCTCCTTCCTTACCTTTAATTGGTGATATCCGAGTCCTCAAGTCGATCTTGGAAAAATATTTCGCTCCCTTGATTGATCGAGCGGATCATCTATCCTAGGTAATGGATACTTGTTCTTAATCGTCACCTTGTTCAACTCTCGATAGTCGATACATAGTCTCATCGATCCATCCTTCTTTTCACAAATAAAGCTGGTGCTCCCCGAGGAGACACACTCGGTTGAATATACTTCTATCCAATAACTCTTGCAACTGTACCATCAGCTCCTTCATTTCTGCCGGTGCCATTCTGTAAGGGGCTTTCAAAATCGGTGTCGTCCCCGGTACTAAATCTATAACGAATTCGACCTCCCCATCCGGCGGAAGTCCTGGCAATTCCTCCGGAAATACATTCGGAAATTCGTTCACTACTGGTATATGTCCCATCTCTATCCCTGCTTTCTGCATATCGATGATATGGGCCAAATATCCTACACATCCCTTTCTTAGTAACTTCCTTGCTTGCATCATCGTCAGACAACTTGAGTGTCTCGGTGACCTACTTCCATAGAATGCTACCTTAGGCGATGACAGAGTCCTAAGGTTTATACACTTCTTTTGGCAATCTATCATCGCTCCATGGTTAAATAACCAATCCATTCCTAGAATTACATCAAATTCTCTAATTGAATTGGAATTAAATCCACGGGTAACTTATATCCCACGATGTTTACAACACAATTTCTATAGACATGGCTAATGGGAATCATTTCCTTATTAGCAACTTCTATGTTCATAGGATATTTTAATTCTTCACAGGGTAAATTTAATCGTTGGGAGAATTCATGCGATCTGAAGGAACAAGTAGCACCGAATCAAATAATATGTAGCGAGATATATCATTGATCGGAATGATACGAAACCACGTCCCTGGATGCGTCGCATCCTGAACAAATCATGTTGAAAGTCCTTGTTGTTGGTCGATTACGAGTTGGTGGTCCATTAATCGTGAGATTCCCACCGCTTGGTCCCTTCCTCCATTTCCTCTGTTGTGTTCTTCTTTGGGCAATTCCTTTTGATGATCCAATGCTCCACAGTTGAAGCATCCATTTCTCTTTAGTGCAGAGCAATTGGGAGAGATGTGCCCCACCCGTAGTTGAAACAGACATTCTTTCCTTTTAGACATGCCCCTGAGTGATTCCTCCCACACTCCTTGCATGCCTCTGTTTTCTTCTTTGTTTCCCTGGTTTTCCCCAAAGTTTCTCGATTTGAAATTATTCTTTGCTCTCTGTTGTTATTGTTCCACTTCCTCTTGTTTGCACCACCACTTTTGCTACCTTCCCATGATTCCTCCTTCATTCTTCTTCTTTTTTTCCTTATTAAATTCCATCAGGGGCCTCGCTTAGCCCTCGTGATTATAGCTTTCTCCGGGAGAGTCACGAAGCTTTTAAATACTGCAACTAACAGAGAGTTTGCTATATAGACATGGTTTGAGACCCTGCTCAAACCTCCTCATTTTTTCTCTCCTCGATGTCGACTGGTGGTATGAAACCTCGCCCATTTCGTTGAATTTTGGCATATTGAGAGTCTTCGTCATGTCTTCTTGCTTGACTCCAGAATCGCATCTCCATGCGACTCTGCATACTAAGCGGAAAATAGTTCTCAAAAAGATTTTCTTAAACCCTTCCCAATGTATCACGCCTTCAAATACTGGTCTGGTTTGCCTCCCACGGAAGTTAGCTTCACCCTTGACATGTAAGTGGCGAAGATTGTTTTCGATCATCACCTACTACTAAGGCGATAGCGAACGCCTTTTGATTTCCTTGACCCAAGTTTGAGCTTGATGGGTTCGGTGGTTCCTTTGAACTCGAGGGGTCCGCGCTCTTAAAGTCCTTGAAGTATGCCCACAGGCCCTTTGGAGGTTATTGGCATTGGGGTTCGATTACGAAGCCCCCACTAACATGTCTACAAAGCTAACTGCATAGGATTCGGTGGATCTGAGCATTATCGCTGACCCCTCGAGTGTTTGTGACGTCTTTCTCTAGCCATCTATCTATTTAAAATGAACTTAATGTTATTATCTTATCACTTACTCTACATAATATATCAATCATAAGAAGAGACTTTATCATCACATCACATACTTAAATAAAAACATATTTATTTATAAACATAACACCCAAGGTATTTCATTGTCTTATAACATTAAGCCATTTACATTACTTTTAACCAACATACTTGGTAAAAACTGAAACCAAGCTTATTATTCAAAGATAAGCATTCTATATGCTAGTAGTAAAAGTTCATCATAATAAACTAAAAAGCCACTTTCTAATGGCGTCCTCATGCTCCTCATCCATTTATCTCGAAAGACTGACCCTAAACTTATAACACGTCTAGGTAGGTGCTCCTCACTTGGAAAATGATTCACCCTATTTTGAAACCTTCCATGTGCTGACTTAAATGTGTACTTCATCTTGTCTATCTTAACCTTCTTATCTCTCACCTCTCCTTCTAACTTTCTTGATTAGCTTCTCACCGGCCGAACACGGTCTCTCCTCTCTTCTCCCCAGAATGTGGTAATAATCTGCTTGTCAGTTTGAAGACTCTGAATCCTCTACTCTAACCCATTAATGGTATGCCCCAAGTGGGTCCTAATAGCTTCTTTCTCATCCTCCAGCCTATCCAGCCTTACAGTCTAATGCGCAACTTGTCGGCCGGATCCCGTTCCTAATTATCGGTGGTGCACCGATGCCTCAAGCAATCTTTGAGTTTGTTGCTCCCACGATCTGACTCCTTCAACTCATGGACCTTGTCGTCCAACTCAGTAATCCTATCCATCAACTCATCCAATAAAGTATCCTCGGTGCTTCTTTGAGTCCTCCTCGGGCTCCTCTTCCTCTTTGGGATACTCCTGCTGGGTGCAGGTCGACTCTTTGCTCGGCTATAGGCTCGAGAATACGGTTTGTCACCAATTGCTCACTCTGGCGTGGATATCTCTAACCTCCTCTTCTCTAACTTCCTTCAAACAAAAAAAAAAATCACTCGGTTAGTATTTTAAAATAGTTGTTTTTTTGTTTTTAGGAAAAATAGATTTGACACAACCCCTAAAACTCTACATGAGTTTATCTCTTTATTTTCTCCACTAACTTTCCCTAAGGTTATAGTCTAAGGTTCCCCCCTAAGGTTTATAACTATTATTGCTTTGATACCAACTTTGTATGGCGCCCCCAAATCAAGTGTAACATCGATTCACGAGGACATGGTGCTCACGATATAACATACATCATCATCTATCTAAGTAACTCTAATAATAATAATAATAATAATAATAATAATATTAACTATTACATACTTATTCAAAATAAAGTCCCAAGTCTTAACAACCTTTAATAAACTGAAACTTAAACTTAGCGTTTATCGCTACATCACATCATATGCAGAAATATAATTATTACATAAATAACTCTCATCATTTCATCTTAGACTTTCCTTTGTCCTTGCTTGAGCCCTCGGCGTTATCAAATATAATTGAAAAGTTTAAGCAAGAATGAGCACAAATTGCCAAACAAGTATATAAAGTAGTTTGAGAACATACATGAGTAGAAGCATTAGTATGAATATTTCTCAATAGTTGAAATAAATATCAAAAGATAAAGCTGGAATATCAAGATAAGAGTTCTAGAATTCTCAATAACATACTAAGGGGTGTTAGATACCCTGAACATTACTTTGTTTCATCAAAAACCATCAGACGGTTTAACAATCAAATAGATTGTAAACGGTCTCTGCAAGTACTCGGTGATCGACCTATCGTACCCTACATTGTGCACAAGTATAAAGTTTAAGCGCATGAGCGTAAATGGGACTATATGCTGCGTCATCGATTACCCAGATTATCAGGGTTGTTCATCTTAGTATTCATACGGGACCTCACCAAAGCAATTTGGATTGGTAAACATCAAATAGCTTCAAAGGATTTGAATTTTTAAACAATATACTATGTTTACATCAATAACATCTAGCTGGGATGAAAGCTAGAAAGCATGCTTGAATATAGTTCATTAAGGGAATCTGAACTTTAAAAGTATAGCGATTGCAATAGGGCCGAATAATCACCAATAACGTTTAGCGTCATAATTGAAGTTATAGAACTTTACAATAAAGGAGCTTGCACGAATGATTAATTAATCACAAGCCCAAACTTACCCTCGGTACAATCAAGCTGAATAAGAGTTGAATAAATTCATAATGAAAAATAGGGTAAGAAACTTGCCTTGATCGTTGTTTACCGATAGCAGATTAACGACTTCTGACTATCGCACTTCACGTGCCCTACAATTGTATAATCATGCACATCAACTATTAGCAAGCATAGTAGTTGTAATATAAACTTTACTCTATAATTTTCTGAGTTCACTCTATGATTTTCACTCTACTATCTGCACTCTACGATTTTCAGAGTTCACTCTACAATTTTGACTGACTCTACGATTTTCAGTGTTGACTCTACGATTTTCACTCTACTATCTGCACTCTACGATTTTCAGAGTTTACTCTACGACTTTCATTGACTCTACGATTTTCAGAGTTTACTCTACGATTTTCACTGACTTTACGATTTTCAGAGTTTACTCTACGATTTTCATTGACTCTACGATTTTCAGAGTTTACTCTACGATTTTCACTAACTCTACGATTTTCAGAGTTTACTCTACGATTTTCATTGACTCTACGATTTTTAGAGTTTACTCTACGATTTTCAAAGTTAACTCTACGACTTTCATTGACTCTACGATTTTCAGAGTTTACTTTACGATTTTCACTGACTCTACGATTTTCAGAGTTTACTCTACGATTTTCACTGACTCTACGATTTTCAGAGTTAACTCTATGATTTTTATAACTTGCTCAATTTAACTCCCTTTCCTATAAAATTTGGACAGGTTGTACCTCATGTTACATACTATTTTATAAAATTATTACATACGTTAATTGAGTCATATACACCATGATCCCGAGGCTCCGAAAAACCCCAAAAATCACAGATTACTAGTTAAACTCAATTTGACAAAAATTCAGGATTTCGCTTCTAGCATGCAATTAAATTATTTCTAATGTCCAGATCATCTACTCTTACATGTTTTCACATTTCACAACATCAAACTTCAACAATCTTCCACCTTTTTGATTAATTTAGCACCTTAGAGACATTTTATCAAAGGTAGAGCATGCATTGCTTAATTCTTTGATTTTCTATGAATTTGATGCATGATTAACCCATATCTTTTGTTGTTAATGATCTATAATCATCAAACAACAGTAACATGGAAACACAAAGCCACAACAAATCATTTACCAATTTTATATGCATTTTCTTCTCATTTTTGTTATAAAAATAAAATGGGTTCATGAATTACCTTTTGAAGAATTTCTTCTTGGTTTAATATGACGCTCCTTCTCCTTGCTCGTCAAATCCTCAGTAATCCTCCAAAATTAGTTCTAACTCTCTTAGGCTCTCAATTTCTCTCCATGTTTACTCACTTGGTGGAATTTTCTTAAAAGAAAAGTGTGTTTGTATATATGTATAACTTTGTTAGAGTCTTTTGATTCCCATAACCCCCAACTCTAATGATTAGTTACTCACAATACTTAATACTACAATAATATAGTTAATTAATAGGAAGAATGTGGGAGTTAGAGAAAATGAATGTGGGAGTTAGAAAAATAAAAAGAATTTTGATTTTAAGGAATAAAATAAATTACTTCCACCTTAGCTATTATGTAATATACGTATACTCCCTCCCTTGTCCCAATTTAATAGTCTCATGGGTCCATCAGTTTAGCTGATTTCTATTTAAAAAAAATACATATATTATTTTAATCAATTAATAAGCTATTTGACAATTTACCCTTTGGAACCAAACTTTGCGAACCATATATCGATTCCTACTAAAGTTAACGTTCCGGACGTCAAGGGACTATCCGTTTAGTCAAATTCATCTACGAAATAAGTAGTTGACTTTGACGAAAAAAAATTCACAAGTTGTGACACTTTTGACACTTTGATTATGATTCTATCTATCTAACTAATTTCGACATTCCGGACTCGAATACATAGTCAGCATCTCTAAATTACGCTCTAACTCCATTTCATGATTTAATACCATCCCACGTAATAAAATAGAATAATTCCTACTTAATTTTATTTAAATAGTTAAATAAAACTAAACCAACCATTTAAATACATCTCATCACATATCTTAGAATAACACATATATGTACCACACACATACATCTAATAAATGAAATCACCCAAAAGTTTCATATAAATTCGTTTATTAACAATTCTTAAATTACATAAAAAAAATATTAAAAAAAATAAAAATAAAACTCGGATATTACACGCATGGCCTCCCATGTACGAAGGTTTCCTTGAGCACTTCCCAAATATTTTAATTTCTAAAACAGTTTTTGACTAGACTTTTATTTAAAGTACCATTGTAAGGTTGTGGTCGAGGCACCATGAGAGTTACATACATTTGTATTAAAACTCACGATTAAGCGTGGTGGTATTATATCTGATAGTTCAACGATTATATAAATAAATGAAATTGTATTTGAATGTTGTACTATGTAAATGGCGACTCAAAATGGGTGATGTATACCTAATTTTGGGGGCGTCACAACTATCACATAATTATAATTTCCTTTATAATTATAATTTTATTTAACCAACTAACACCTTATTTTAATTACAAATTCCAATTAAAATATTATAATTCATTTAATCATTATAAGCTCTCTAACTTAATTATTAAATTAAATTAGTATATAATCTCATAACAATTAATTTTCTTAACTCCTTAATTATTTACTTAACAATTAATTAACTAGATCAAATCAAATCAAATTGATCAATTATTTATTCAAGACTAAATATATCCATTAAATACTTATATAATTCAATAAATATTTAATATTACAATTTAAAATTCTGGAATGTTACATCTTTCGTTGCAAATGTACGATTTTAGTTATTATGGTAATACTTGAGAACGTGATGAACCGAATTCGGGTGACCAAGTGGTGGTCAGAATTTGGGGGCGTCACAGGTTGGTATCAAAGCTATAGTTATAAACTTTAGGAACGTGAGTCCTTAGATTATAACTTAAGAAAACTTAGAGGTTAAGAAGGGATAAAACTCACGTAGAGTTTTCCCTAAGAGACTTAGCGTGTTACGAAATGTAACTTCATTCTATACAATGAACTTATGTTTGTTTAACATTCTAATGGAGTTGTAGTTGTGTTGTCTTATGTTGGTGATTGTAGGATGACTGACATGCGAGGACCTAGCCGAGTAGTTGAGGAGGAACCGCGCGATATCCACGTAGTCTATGAGACACCCCTGATAGCGGAGCCTATATCGGTAGTTGTCCCTATTAGTGATAACGATGAGGAGGAGGAGATGGTACATCTACCTGAGGAGTCTGATCCGGAGGAAGAGCCTATGGAGGAGGAACCCGTGGAGGACAAACCCGAGCCCATGGAGGACTCCGACGAGACTACTTTTGAGGATCGGATGTTGGGAGAGTATGAAGAATAGATTTTGGAATTAGGAAGTAGAGTCGAAGAGCTAGAGACTGAGACTCTTGAGAGGCAGCTAGTGATGCAGGAGATGGAGGTGGAAATTATTCACCGTAAGGAGGCAGGGATCCAGATGGGTGCCTTTTTTCACCGATCGGTGGCAAGGAATGTTAAGTTGGTAGGAAAGTTAGAAGAATTGGAACAGAGGGTGTTGAGTGAGAAGACGGAGAAGGATGCTCTCCAAACTCAGTTAGAGATGGAAGTGATGGATAGGATCCACTTCGAGGAAAAGTGGGAGGATTCTAATGACAGAGTGGGTGATCTAGAAGATGAGGTACGGTGCAAGAGGAGGAAGATGAACAAGATTGGCTATGCTCTACGCACGGCCATAGAGAGATTGATCGATGGGGTAAATCACTACCCCGATAAGCAAGGACAGACCCGGCACACTATAAGTCGGGATATGGTGGCACACATCACACAGAAGGAGTATCAGAGCGCCATGGAGCGTGGAATGTTAGATTGAGTCTAGAGGAGAAGGCTCGGTAGTATAGTGGTTTTATTTATGTGTTATTAATATGTTGTTGTAATCTCAATCCTTTGTGTAAGATGAGAGATAGTGGTAAACCCCCAAACTTCTGAAAAGTGTTAGAGGGTTAGTAAGTTAGTATGTCCCCGTCTTTTGTGATATTAGGGGATATGTGATATCGTTTATAGCAGTATGCTAGAAAATAACATGTAATGCAACCCTTTGGCATATGAATATAAATGATCTTATTTCAGAAGTGTGTTATAAACCTGTAGTTCTTTCTATTGAGAAATGTCTAAATATTGTAATTAGATAATAAAATGAAAATTTTGTGATGCAGAAAATGCCGCCCAGACGTAGATTAACTGTCCCAGAAGAGTCAGTTAATGATGAGAGAGGTCCTGTAGATCCGATACAAAGATTGGTAGAATTATTGGGAGAAGCCCTGAGGGGAAGAAACGAACCCGTACCACCCGTTCCCCAAGCTGTCCCAGTAACAACCTTCAAAGACTTTAAGAGTGTAGGACCCTCCAGAGTTCACAGGAACCACTGACCCGATAGTTGCGCACACCTGGATCAAGGAGATCGAGAAGGCCTTCACTATAGCTCGCGTGGGTGAGGACCAGAAGATAGTATTTGCCACATACATGATGAGGGGTGAAGTGAACTATTGGTGGGAAACTAATCAGCAGAGAGCAGGGGAAGGAACGATATCATGGGAGAGTTTTACTACGTTGTTCTTCGAGAACTATTTCCCAAAGAGTATGAAGAGTAGGATGGAAGTAAAATTCCTAGAATTAAAACAAGGTGATATGACGGTGGCGCAGTACGCCGCTAAGTTCAATAAACTAGCGCGGTTTGCAGAACACTAAGTTATGGATGAGGAGAGGAAGGCGAGACGTTTTGAGCAAGGGTTAAAACCGTGGTTGTACAATAAGGTATCGGTCTTCCAGATTGATTCCTTTACGACATTATTAGAGAAGGCAATCATTGCGGAAGGTGGCAATGAGGCCTTAAGTCTGTATCACAAGGAGAAGAAGAATAAGAACACTGGTAGTGAGCATCGTGGAGGGAGCAGCAGCGGAGGAAGTAACTCCAAAAAAAGGAAATGGGAAAACAATAACAATAACAGAAACGATAATCAAGGTGGGAGTCACCAAGGAAACTTTAAGAAGAGGACCGAAGCTTGCAACAAATATGGGAGAAGTCATCAGGGAGAATGCTGGAAGAGGAAAAACAACTACTATAATTGCGGCCAAGAGGGGCACATCTCGCCAAATTTCCCGAAGCCGAAGAAAATCAGAGGATGTTTTGCTTGTGGATCAACAGAGCACCAGATAAAGGAATGTCCGAAGAAAGGAAGCGGTGGAGCTGGCGGAAGCCAAGGAGGAGGAAGTAAGTTAATGATTGGTGGACCTGCGCAACCCAACCGATTGACCGCTCGAACCTTTAAAATGACCGTCCACGACGCACTGGCTGTGAAGGACGTGGTGTCAGGTATAATCCCAATCAATAATATAAATGTTTATGTATTATTTGATTCGGGTGCCACCTGTTCTTTTGTATCTGAAGAATTTGCTAGTAAATTT
The DNA here is from genome assembly GCA_020205605.1 of Panax ginseng. Lineage (NCBI taxonomy): Eukaryota > Viridiplantae > Streptophyta > Magnoliopsida > Apiales > Araliaceae > Panax > Panax ginseng. The sequence goes on along the minus strand of CM035143.1, from coordinate 58,884,185 downwards.
AGTATACCCTGAGAACGTTTAGAAGATTCCTTAAACGTAGAAGTTGCGAATAAGGAAATAATCCATATAGAATACGTTTATCAAAATTGTCGCGTAAACGTTAGAGGACATGAACTGAGCGTAGACTTGATTCCTATTAGACTGGGAGAATTTGACTTAATACTGGGAATGGATTGGTTATATAACCATGCAGCGATAATTGACTGTCAGAACAAGTGTGTGAACCTTCAGACTCCAAGTAAGTCTAAAGTAGTGTTTCATGGTAGCTCATCACTTAAGCAATCGTGTTACGTTACGATGATGCAGGGCAAGAAGTTGTTAAGGAAAGGATGTGTAGGTTATTTAGCTCATCGTAGATACTCGGAAAAAGGGAGTAGAGATTAAAGATATACCCGTAGTGAATGAATTTTGAGACGTGTTTCGATGATCGGCTGGACTTACGCGAATAAAGAAATCGAGTTAAGTAATACACTTTAGCCTTGGGAACAACAACACAGGATTTTGAAAGCTCCATATCGTATGGCACCAGTAGAAATGAAGGAATTGATGATACAACTTCAAGAGTTACTAGATAAAGGTTACATTCGACCAAGTGTGTCTCCTTGGGGAGCACCAGTGTTATTCGTGAAGAAAAGGATGGATCGATGAGGCTCGTAGACGGTTATCGAGAATTGAGCGAGTAAATTGATCAAGAAACGAGATATCCACTACCGAGGATAGACGACTTGTTTGATCAACTGAAGGGAGCGAAATGTTTCTCAAAGATCGACTTATGGACATGATATCATCAACTGAAAGTGCGGGATGAAGATATACCAAAGACTGCATTTCGAACCCGTTACGGACATTACTAGTTTTTGGTAATGTCATTCGATTTAACTAATGCCCCGGCAGCATTCATAAACTTGATTAATCGAGTTTTCAAGCCATACTTGGATAAATTCGTAGTAGTTTTCATCGACGACATTTTGATCTACTCGAAGACAGAGGAAGAACATGCCGAACATCTGAAGATTGTTTTAAAGGCACTACGAAAGGAGGAGATGTATGCAAAATTTTCAAAATGCGAATTTTGGATGAAGAAGGTTCAATTCTTAGGCCGCGTAGTGGATGAGAATGGAATCTCAATACACCCCGAAAAGGTCGAAGCAGTAAGTAGTTGGGGACAACCGAGAACACCGACGAAGATAAGAAGTCTCCATCTTTATCACACTCTCCATTTTTCTTCCTCATTCACCCCGACGCTCTGAGCAGGAAAGGAAGGGAGAAATTGTTTCAACTGCCAACTCAGGAGGAAGTGATAAAAGATATGGAGAACTTGGAAATAGAGGTGAAGGGACCCGAAAAGTCTGAAGAGAAGCTATTTGCAATGGAAGCTCGTCCGACATTGTTGGAAAGAGTAAAGGAAGCACAGGAGAAAGATGGAGAGTGTGAGAAAATTAGGAAGAGGATCACGGAAAATGAGGAAGAAAAATTTCGAATAGATAAAGACGGTATCTTAAGATTCGAGGGGAGAGTATGGGTACCGGCATTACCCGAGTTAAGAGAAGAAATTTTGCACGAGGCACACAATACGACATATTCTGTTCATCCGGGAGGCACTAAGATGTATCGAGACTTGAAGCAACATTTTTGGTGGCCTAATTTGAAATGGGAAGTCGTAGAATGTGTTAGTAGATATTTGACTTGTCAACGCGTAAAAGCAGAACATCAGCGGCCAAGTGGGTTGCTACAATCGTTGGAAATACCAGAGTGGAAATAGGAGCATATTACGATGGATTTCGTGGTAGGAATTCCGGTAACGCAGAAAGGGTTGGATGCAATTTGGGTTATCGTGGATCGACTTACAAAGACAACACATTTTCTAACAATCAAGATCCACTACAGTTTGAATCAGTTAGCGAGTCTGTACGTTAAGGAGATTGTTTCACGACATGGAGTGCCGGTATCGATTGTTTCTGACCGATACCCGCGTTTCACATCAAAATTCTAGAAAAGCTTGCAAGAGAGGATGGTAACACAGTTAAGGTTAAGTACTGCATATCATCCTCAGACAGATGGACAAAGTGAGAAAACCATACAAACACTAGAGGACATGCTTAAAACTTGCATGATGGACTTCAAGGGGAATTGGGACGACCACCTACCCTTAGTCGAATTTGCGTATAATAATAGTTACCATGCGAGTATCGGCATGCCACCGTACGAAGCTCTTTACGGAAGAAAGTGCAGGACGCCATTATATTGGGATGAAGTCGGAGAATGATGAATACTCGGACCAGAGTTAGTACAACAAACCGCGGATGTGGTGAAAGTGATAAAGGTCAGACTTGTAGCAGCTCAAGATCGCCACAAGAAGTACGCAGACTTGCATCGACAAGACCGAGACTTTGAAGTCAGCAGTTTTGTATTCTTGAAGGTATCTCCGTGGAAAGGAAAAATTCGTTTAGGCAAGAAAGGAAAATTGAGTCCAAGATTCATAAGACAGTTCAAGATACTCAAGCGAGTGGGGGAAGTAGCATACAAAGTTGCACTACCACCTGAGTTGGAGCACATCTATAACGTGTTTCACATATCCGTGTTATGTCCGTACAAGCCTGACTACAAGCACATGATTTCTTATGAACCCATTCAAGTGGAGAAGAATTTAGCGTATGAAGAAATTCCTGTCCAAATTCTTGATAGGAAAGAGCAAACCTTGAGAAATAAAATTATTTCTTCTGTAAAAGTACTTTGGCGTAACCACGATGTCGACGAGGCTACGTGGGAGTTAGAAGACAGAATGATGAGGGATTATCCCCATCTATTTGTGTAATCTTGTAGCAATTCCAGGACAGAATTTCTATAAGGGGGGGGGGGGGAGGATGTAATACCCGAGAAATTCCACGTATTATAAAATGAATATATTAATGGAAATACGATTTATGTGAAAATAAGTGTTATTATTTTATGAGTCGGTTAATATAATTGATTGGTATTAAATCAATGTGTATTAAGAAATGTGAATTGGCAATGAAAAGTGTGAAATGCCTTGTGTGGCATAATGCGAAACGAGAAAGTTCACTAAGTGAATTAAAATAGGAATTAGGACGATTAATCGTATCGATCATGTGATTTCGTATAAGTAATCAATACACTCGTAGACTCATACTAACACTCATGTGGAGAACAATTCATGTCATGTATAACAAGTTAGCATTGAAAATTGGCATGGGCAGAAGCTACACAGCCTCTTAGCCTGTTGTCGCAGCAATTGCTGCATTCATCCAAAGAAGACAAACTAGCCTTGCATTGCGTAATCATCGATTGAGTTGGTTACTTTCTACTGTAGCATTGAATTTGGGATATTAGTGTGATATGTGTAACATGGATGAAACCATATGATAGGAGTATATTGCAATATGTTATGTCCAACAACGGAATTGTTAATCCATTAATTAATATTAATTAATTGTGGTGGAATATGGGTTACTTGGTAATTAATTCGTAATATACGATTATTATTATTTGTAATATACCTATAAATGTAATGAGAATATTATCAATGAATAATGATTGTGAAAATCCATAATTACATTAATCAATGGTTGGATTAATTAATATTAGTGTTAATTAATTAAGGAAGAGCGTGGTTATTTATTTAACATAATTAAGTGAGATATTAATATAATAATATTATATTGATAGTTATGTGCATGTGAACAATAATACAAATATAACTATATAGTATGGTGTGACATTTATGTGACTATATATATTAAGTATTATAAAACCAAAATGAATGAAGCCATGTGATTATGCATATTAAAACTATATGTTAAAAAAATACATTATGAGATGTGTATGTAACCACATGCATGTGGGTAGACATTAACATAAAATGTACATGGATTATATGTATAGTACATAACACCTACTACTTTGAAATGTTAAGTTATAGTGTGACAATAGGTTATAATATATGATGGATATGTGTATTAAAATGCAACATAAGGGTGAAAGTGTGTAGGAGTATGCAAGCATGCTGAGATAAATGGGATTGTCCCAAATTGAGAGTCACAGAGTCACATTTACTCTTTCCTTATTCACGTGTCTAGGCAAAAGGCTAGCCTATGTTCTTAATTTTCTTCCAACTCTATAGCTCATGATCATGGGGGGAGTGGTGATCCTAATGAGTTCTAACAACCAATCTAACAACTCCTTGTTAACCCCCATGCAATCCTTTAACACATGAGTTTGATTCAATGGAAAAATGCAATGTCTGGATTTGTGTTCCTTTATAAATAGCAGCTGTGTTTGTTCATTCTTGTTGCTGAGATTTGTCTGAGAATTTCCTAAGTGAGAGTTTAGAGCATACAAGTAATCAATTTCGAGGACGAAATTTCATAAGGATGGGAGGTTGTAAGACCCCAACTTATTATAAATAAAATCGAATTTCCTCTAATTATTATTGTGAATAATAAGGTATTAATTTTATATAATTAATCGGTTATGGGTGAAATGTGCAAATTTTGCAAAAATATGCAAGTTGTTATAAAATAATCATTGTTGTGGGGAATATTCATTTGGTCGTGGAATATTCTTGTTCGAGGAATATTCGTATTATGGCCAGTTGATCATTTGTGGGCCCCATATGAGAATAATTGTCGGATGAAGAAAAGCGACAAGTTTGAGTTTTTATAAATAACTTGGCGTAGTTTTCTAATTAATCGCTTGTTGTAATACCCGGTAGTTAAAATACGATGTCTGCTATGGATGCAGTATTGATGAATTATTAATCCTTACGTGAAGAAGGAACTACTCGATAATTATTACAGTGAATTCTTTGTTCAATATTTTATTTTATTGATTCAATAATTCTTTGCGTTGATATTTTATATTATTGTTGTTTCAATAATTGTCCTTTACTAATATTTCCCATTATCGGATCAATAATTCATATTATTTGAATAATATTATTAGATAGCATTATTGGCAATGTCTATAAAGTTCTGTCAAGGAGAGGTTTGGTCACCTAATTGCGCGCCAGTAAGGAGAAATTCTTATTGGAAAGCCCCCTCTTTCCTCGGAGGGCAGTGCATTCGTTGTCATAAATGTGATTCTGTAATATTATTTGTGAATAATTAATTATTGATTTATATGATAAGGTAATATTTATTTTAAGTGGATATAAATGTTGGATATATTTATTGTGGTTAAAAATGAAAGAGTTAATGTTGAGGTGTTTTATCAGTATTTTTGTCGGAATGAAGGTATTAAAAAATTAAACCAGTGTTTTTGAGATATATTGCGTGAGTTATAATTTTTAATCCGAATAGTTGGATTGTTGTAATTTTTGGATATGTTATACATATATAAGTTGAGTATATGTCCACAAATTTTGAGCCGTTAAAAATTAACGTATGATTTGTTATGAATTTTAAGAGGTGGTGGTTTAGAAATTGTTGAAGTATCCAAATTTAGCATTTTGGTGGAAAATTCTAGAATTGAGTGGGCCCCACTTGTGGTTTGTGAAGAAATGTGTCTTGAATTTTATTTCAAATGTGGTGGGTGGGAATAGTAGCGAGTAAAGCCATCAAAGTTGCAGTCAAGTCTGCTAACATTTTCCTATAAATAGAGGGCTAAGTTAGAATTGAAAATCACACGAAACATAAGCTTTCTCTCTTTCTCTCTCTAGATTATTGAGTGTATTTTGTGAGTATTTAGATACTTTGTGAGTTTCTATTCATCGATTGCAAGTTTCCTTGACCTTATCTATAGATATTAGATCGTAAGAAATGCGATATTTTGAGGTAAGGGTGTTATATTCTTCTTAAAATGATATTTTCTTCAATATCATTATTGAAATATTGGTATGAACTTTTTATCAAATTTGTAACTTTTTGTGTGGGGGGTTACTATTCACGTATACGGCCTTTATTCACGTATCTGACACTATTCACGAATACGGCACTATTCAAGAAAAAATGAAATTTTCTTCTTTTTGTCCAAGATGTCTATTATGGTTACTATCTTTGATTGTATCCATGTTTTAATCTTTATTCTTGAATTTTGCTTCAAAATTGGTTATTATGGAGTATTATTGATCTTGGATAAAGCATTATCTGAATCCCTACTATTTGTCCATACATCTCCTTTGGATTCGTTTTTTTCTTTAAAATATTTTTCATCATCCTCGGTCCTAAATGATGATATTACTAAATATCTTTGGGCACAGTAGCAAAAGATAAATGATTAAGCGATGAATATCTTTGGCCGTAGTGCAAAAAGATGAACATGTGTTGAGATGAACATGGCCAATTTGGTGATACAAATGAATATCTTTGGCGTAGTGCAAAGATGAATATTTGATTAAAGATGTATATTGATTGTTATTACGGGGATAAAATATTGATGATGGACTTTTAAATCTTAAAGATAGTAGAACTCATTCTCTACTTGACTCTTCAATGGATTGTTGTTTCCATTGCGAGTTGTTGATCTAAAACTTGTTGTCTATTATATTTTATCAGATTTTTTCCTATTGAAGACTAGCGATAATTTGTTTTATATTATCTTAGTCATAATATTCTTTCTTGGGCTAGTTGAGCTCACCCTTTTCCTTTTTGTTCCATTTTTTCTCGGGAGGTGAGAACATAGCGAGGAACTAGTAAGAGTGCGGAGTGATGGTTCTAGAAAGATGTTTTAGCGATCCTCACTATTTACGTAAAATAGTGTTTGAATAATTGTAATGAGGACTTATTTGAGTGTGGATATTGTCTAGAAGACAATATTTGTATTTAAACTCATAGTATGTGTTGTCGTATTTTGCACGCGACAATTGTATTATTGAAGTTGTAGTTTGTTTTATGTACCATGTATTTGGCGACTCAAGAATGGGTGTTGTATACCAATTTTGGGGGCGTCACAGTTTGGTATCAAAGCTTAGGGATATGGTCTCTGGCGGAGATCGGGGAATAGAACTAGGAGGGGAGAGATGAGTAAATCCTTCGTTAGTGTGTCCTATCTAAGCTTATTTGTTGGTCGGTCATAATATAGGGATATTATGTGATATGTTAATTTGTTTAATTAACCCTTATTTTATGGCAGTATTTAAGAATGGCTCTTGAGAACGTTAACAATGGAGTGTATGAGGCTGTGGAACAACCTTTAATTACAAACCGGGAGAACATGCAACGGGAAGGAAATAATCCTCCTATAAACAACACTACTAGAACAAATGATGAATGATGGGATGTTGAAGTTTTTGCATTTTATGCAAAACGCAGACGAGGAAACTTCGTGCACGAATCTGGTGGAAATGCTAGTGATATGCGACTTATCACGTACCAAGCGATTCAAAAAGTTGGGACCGCTGGAATTTAAGGGAAAGCGGATTCGATCATGGCGAAATGTGGGTCAAGAAAATTACCATGATATTCGATGTCTTGGGATGCGCGGAGAGAGCAGAAGGTTCCATTCGCCACCTTTATGTTCCGCGGTGAGGCGGACTCTTGGTGAGGAGTCGTGAAGCGTACTGACCTGACCGCACTCAACATGTCTTGGGAAACATTTGAAACTATTCAATGATAAGTACTTTCACGAAAGTATTAAATCATATGAAGGAGGTGGAGTTTATCGGTGGAACAAAACAACATGGCGGTGTCCCGAAGACGAGGCGAAGTTTGCGAGTTATCGAGTTTGCACCTCATTTGGTCGAAAATGAGGAGCGAATGACAAGGATGTTTTCGAGAGGTCTAAAGCCCAAGATTGGCAATATCTTATATCTCATAAATTTTCTTTATATTTAGATGTTGTAAAATGAGGCTCAATTATTAGGCGAGATAATGAGTATGTGCAACCGAGGGACCACAACCGAGGTCATCTGGTGATAGCGATCATCGAGGCGATGATAACCAATGAGGAGGAAAAATACGAACAAAGCGGTAACCACTCGGGTGGTCATCATCGTGGCCATGATAATAGGAGAGGTGAGTCAGTGGAAATTTCGAAAGAGGAGATTTAACAATGGCGGGAAGACATCGGCGACATGACACCGGCACCAACAACAAATTCTAGGGGGAGAACGACCGCCAGTTAGATGTTACAAATGCGGGAAAGAGGGATATATCAGCCCAAACTGGTCACAATAATCCAAGGTATGTTACAACTGTGGAAAGGAAGGCCACATAGCTCGGGATTATTCTGCAGCAAAACCAAGTTCATTGGGGATGGTAACTCCAAGGGCTGTCCCGGATAAGTCGAAATCAGCGGTTCCTGGAAGAGCATTTGTCGTGGTAGCCAAAAATGCGAGGAACCCGAGCGAGGTGATTCTGGGTAAGCTAATCTTGAACTCTTGCGAAGTTTATACCTTACTGAATCTGGGTTCTACCCATTCTTTTATCTCTCCTGCTTGTGCTCAATGTTTAAACTTGACTCCGGAGAAATTAGACTTTGATTTATCAGTGGAGACTCCGTTGGGTGAAACTTTCGTTATATCCACAGTTTATAAATCTTGCATGATCCAAGTTGGCACTATCACATTACCTGTTGATCTTATCTCTTTAAAGATACTTGCTTTTGATGTGATTTTAGGAATTGATTGGTTAACCACTCATCATGCCAAAATTGATTATTTTCGTAAGGTTGTTAGTTTTCATATTTCTAACCAACTTGTCATACGAATTCAAACAACTAAACCACTAAAATAAGTCACTATCATATCAAGCCATAAAGTTATTCGTTTATTGAAAAATGGATGTCAAGCTTTCTTAGCCCATGTTATGGATTTGAATAAAGACAAGTCAGATTTGAATAATATTTCTGTTGTTATAGAATTTCACGATGTATTTCTGAAGAACTTCTAATTCTACCCCGAGCGTGACGTTGAATTCTTTATTGACCTTGGTAGGGTACAAAAACCATTTCTAAAACCCATATCGAATGGCTCCTATTGAACTTCAGGAGTTAAAAGTTGAACTACAGGAATTTTTATACATAGGTTTCATTCGTCCTAGTACATCTCCTTGGGGTGCTCCTGTTTTATTCGTAAAGAAGAAAGACGGGAGTATGCGACTTTTTATTGACTACCGAGAATTAACCATGTCACCATCAAGAATAGGTATCCGCTACCTCGCATTGATGACATGTTCGACGAGTTGCAAGGAGCACAATTCTTTTCAAAGATCGATCTTAGATTCACGGATATCATCATTTGAAGATTAAAAGCGAGGATATTCAAAGGCGCCTTCAGAACTCGGTACGGGCATTATGAATTCTTAGTCATGTCTTTTGGATTGACTAATGCTCCTGCTGCTTTCATGGATATGATGAACCGTGTATTCAAGGAATATTTGGATCAGTTTGTTGTTGTCTTTATTGATGACATCCTCATCTATTCCAAAAGCCGTGAAGATCATGAGCACCATTTGAAGCTGATACTTGAAAGGCTTCGTGAAAACAAGCTTTATGCTAAAAGCTGAAGAAATGTGAGTTACGGGCGAGGAAGTAATATTCCTTGGGCGCGTGGTGTCAAAACATGGAGTATCTGTTGACCGAGCAAAGATTGAAGCGATACAAAGTTGGGAGCAACCAAAGTCGGTGGCCAGAAGTGCGTAGCTTTACGGGCTTAATTTGGTTATTATCGGAGATTCGTGGAAGGATTTTCTCGAATCGCTACTCAGATTAACTCGGTGACTCGAAGATACAAAATTTGTATGGAGCGAGGAATGCGAGAAGAGTTTCAAGAGCTCGAGAGGAGACTCATTTCAAAGACTATTACAGCAATACCATACGAATACGGATGGATTTGTTATATCTGATGATGCTTGAGGCAAAGGGTTAGGATGCGTTCTCATGCAACATGGAAAAGTCATAGCCTATGCCTCACGACAACTCAAAGAATATGAGAGGAATTATCCTACTCATGATCTAGAGTTGGCAGCAGTCGTATTCGCATTGAAAATTTGGAGACACTGCTTGTATGGGGAGAAAGTGGAGATTTATACGGACCATAAAAGCCTCAAATATTTCTTCACCCAAAAAGAACTCAACATGCGGCAACAACGTTGGCTTGAACTATTGAAAGATTACGATCACACTATTCAATATCATCCTGGAAAAGCGAACGTAGTAGCTGATACATTGAGTAGAAGATCATATGCAAGTACGAGTGCGATATTGTCAATACAAAGGCCCATTCTGTATGACTTGCAAAGGATGGAGGTAGAATTAAAGACTCCAGGGACCCACATGATGATGGCGAATATACAAGTAGAACCGACTTTAATCGATAAAGTTAAAGCTGCTCAAGCTACGAACATAGAGCTGATGCGTATCAAGAAGAAAGTGCAAGAAGGTGCTATTCCAGAAGCAAGAATCGATGAAGAAGGAATACTTCGATTCAACTCCAGACTTTGTGTTCCTAACGATTACGACTTGAAGCATAGAATCATGATGGAGGCACACAACACACCGATTTGCAATCCATCACAGGAGTACCAAAATATATCATGATATTCGACATACATTTTGGTGGAACAATATGAAGAGAGAGAGAGATCGGAGTTTATCTCGAGGTGTTTAACTTGTCAACGTGTAAAGGCGGAGCATCAAGTGCCAAAGGGTCCATTACAACCACTTGAGATTCCAAAATGGAAGTGGGAACACATTACTATGGATTTCGTTACAGGTCTTCCCAAAGTTTCTTAAGGCATAGATGCTTTGGGTTATTGTTGATAGATTAACCAAGTCTGCCTATTTCTTGCCGATACGTGAGATTTATTCTCTTGAACGTCTTGCTAGTATGTACCTGAATGAGATTGTGTGATTGCATGGCAAGCCAGTATCCATAGTTTCGGATCGTGACCCAAGATTCACTTCACAATTTTGGGTTAGCTTACAGAAAGCTATGGGCACAGATTTACTATTCAGTTCGGCATACCATCCTCAAACGGACGGACAATCAGAGAGGACTATTCAAACCCTTGAAGATCTATTAAGACTTTGTGTCCTAGATTTTAAAGGAAGTTGGGATAAGTACTTGCCCTTTGGTGGAATTCTCCTACAACAACAAGCAGTTATCAAGCAAGTATAGGCATGGCTCCATTTGAGGCGTTGTATGGGACGAAAGTGTCGTTCTCGATTATCTTTGGGGCGAGGTGGGAGAAAGCAACGTTGTTGGGACCGAGGATTAAGCACGCATGACTGAGAAAAGATCCAAATGATTCGACAACATATTCAAACCTCACAAGATCGACAAAAGAGTTATGTTGATCTTCATAGAAAGGACGTGGAGTTTAATATTGGAGATCATGTATTGTTACGTGTTGCTCCATGGAAGGGAGTTACAAGATTTGGAAAGAGGGGAAAGCTTAATCCATAATTTGTTGGTCCATTTGAGATTCTTGACTGAATAGGAAATGTGGCCTATAGACTCGCATTACCTCCAAGTATGTCTCGTGTTCATAATGTTTTTCACATATTCATGCTTCGTAAATATGTGAAAGACCCGAACCATATTATTGTGTTAGAACCAGACGAGATAGCCGAAGATTTAACGTACGAAGAAGTACCTGTTAAGATCTTGGATAGGAAAGAGCATGTCCTACGCACCAAGGTTATACCACAAGTTAAGGTTTTGTGGAGAAACCATGCTATTGAAGAAATGACCTGGGAGTTGGAATCAGAAATGAAAGCAAGGTATCCTCACCTTTTCGAAACACCAGGTACGTATATCAATTTCGAGGACGAAATTTCATAAGGATGGGAGGTTGTAAGACCCCAACTTATTATAAATAAAATCGAATTTCCTCTAATTATTATTGTGAATAATAAGGTATTAATTTTATATAATTCTCTGGTTATGGGTGAAATGTGCAATTTTTGCAAAATATGCAAGTTGTTATAAAATAATCATTGTTGTCGGGGAATATTCATTTGGTGGTGGAATATTCTTGTTTATTGGGGAATATTAAATGAATGGCCTGCGATCATTTGTGGGCCCCATAATGAGAATAATTATCGGATGAAGAAAAGCGACAAGTTTGAGTTTTTATAAATAACTTGGCGTAGTTTTTACGGAATTAACAACTGTTGTTGTAATACCGGTGGTTAAAATACGATGTCTGGCGTGGATGCTTGCGGTATTGATGAATTATTAATCCTTACGTAAGAAGGAACTACTCAATAATTATTACAGTGAATTCTTGTTCAATATTTTATTTTATTGATTCAATAATTGCTGCGTTGATATTTTATATTATTGTTGTTTCAATAATTGTCACTGCACAATATTTCCCATTATCAGATCAATAATTCATATTATTTGAATAATATTATTAGATAGCATTATTGGTAATGTCTAGAAAGTTCTGTCAAGGAGAGGTTTGGTCACCTAATTGCGCGCAGTAAGGAGAAATTCTTATTGGAAAGCCCCTTCTTTCCTAGGAACGGCCTGGTTGTCATAAATGTGATTCTGTAATATTATTTGTGAATAATTAATTATTGATTCATATGATAAGGTAATATTTATTTTATCTGGATATAAATGTTGGATATATTTATTGTGGTTAAAAATGAAAGAGTTAATGTTGAGGTGTTTTATCAGTATTTTTGTCGGAATGAAGGTATTAAAAAATTAAACTAATGTTTTTGAGATATATTGCGTGAGTTATAATTTTTAATCCGGCCATTGGATCGTTGTAATTTTTGGATATGTTATACATATATAAGTTAAATATATGTCCACAAATTTTGAACCGTTAAAAATGAACGTATTATTTGTTATGAATTTTAAGAGGTGATTGGTTCAAAAATTGTTTAAGTATCCGAATTTAGCATTTTGGTAGAAAATTCTAGAATTGAGTGGGCCCCACTTGTGGTTGGTGAAGAAATGTGCTGAATTTTATTTCAAATGTGATGGGTGGGAATAGTAGCAGGTAAAGCCATCAGGTTGAAGGTCAAGTCTGCTAACATTTTCCTATAAATAGAGGGTTAAGTTAGAATTGAAAATTACACTAGAAACATAAGCTTTCTCTCTTTCTCTCTCTAGATTATTGAGTGTATTTTGTGAGTATTTAGATACTTTGTGAGTTTCTATTCATCAATGCAAGTTTCCTTCAGCCTTATACCGATATTTCGATCAGAAGTACTGATATTTTGGGGTAAGGGGTGTTATATTCTTCTTAAAATGATATTTTCTTCAATATCATTATACCGAAATGTTGGTATGTACTTTTTATCAAATTTGTAACTTTTTGTGTCGGGGTTACTATTCACGTATAGCACTATTCACGTATACGGCACTATTCACGAATATGACACTATTCACCGAAAAAATAAAATTTTCTTCTTTTTGTCCAAGATGTCTATTATGGTTACTATCTTTGATTGTATCCATGTTTTAATCTTTATTCTTGAATTTTTCTTCAAAATTGGTTATTATGGAGTATTATTGATCTTGGATAAACTGTTATCTGAATCCCTACTATTTGTCCTTACGTCTCCTTTGGATTCGTTTTCTTTAAAATATTTTTCATCATCCTCGGTCCTAAATGATGATATTACTAAATATCTTTGGCAATTGTAGTGCAAAGATAAATGATTAAGCGATGAATATCTTTGGCTAGTAGTGCAAAGATGAGCAGTGTTGAGATGAACATGACCAATTTGGTGATACAAATGAATATCTTTGGCTGTAGTGTAAAGATGAATATTTGATTAAAGATGTATATTAATTGTTATTCTGAGGATAAAATATTGATGATGGACTTTTAAATCTTAGAAGATAGTAGAACTCATTCTCTACTTGACTCTTCTAATGGATTCTTATTTCCATACAGGTTGTTGATCTAAAACTTGTTGTCTATTATATTTTATCGATTTTTCCTGTTGAAGACTAACGATAATTTGTTGTATATTATCTTAGTCATAATATTTTTATCTTTGGGCTAGTTGAGCTCACCCTTTTCCTTTTGTTCCATTTTTCTCGGGAGGTGAGAACATAGCGAGGAACTAGTCGAGTGCGGAGTGATGGTTCTAGAAAGATGTTTTTAGCAGTCCTCACTATTTACGTAAAATAGTGTTTGAATAATTGTAATGAGGACTTATTTGAGTGTGGATATTGTCTAGAAGACAATATTTGTATTTAAACTCACAGTATGTGTTGTTGTATTTTGCACGACAATTGTATTATTGAAGTTGTAGTTTGCTTTCTGTACCATGTATTTGGCGACTCGGAATGGGTGTTGTATACCTATTGTGGGGGCGTCACATGTATCATGTCAAGCTTGATTAAAAACTATGTTAGCTAATGAACATCTTGAACATATAATACGTTATAAATAGGATTCGAAAGTGTTGAGTTCTTAAACGAGGATAAACTACGCATAAGGCAAGTTTCTCTAACCTTAATCAAATCTATATTGAGCAAGTATCCGAACCCTACTATTATTGTTGTGTAATACCATTACATTATTTTGTTCAACAAATACCGTAAGCTTATCCCTTTTGAATACAAGTTATATTACTTTCTCGTTCAAATGAGCTAGTATGTTAAACCCTTATGAAAGCTGTTATTCATGTTGAACTTGGTATTGCCCATTGAATATTGTGAAATAGTCGATGCCATTTGATTCGGCTAAACTATATGCATGTTTATAAAAACTGTCCAAACCAATTGAGTGGTGCGGAAATCTTGAAAACTGAGTTGAACAACCCTTTTGGTAAGAGGAGTGTATGTCGTTGGAAACCCCAACACATGAATAAATATTATTGTGGTGTTATGCATAACGTATAGTATTGTAGATTGATCATCTATAGTACTTTATATTTTTGGGTTATCAATTTAATATTGGTAACTCTAGTGGAAGTTCAATAGTCTTTAGTGACTGCTCAGTATAAATTTTTATCCAGTTGGATACCTTGACAGTCGTTGAATTCATATATATCTGTTGATTTATATTGAATTATCGTTCTTATTCAAAGAATTGTTGATATTTCTTACCCATGGTGTTATTCTGATACTTTGAACTATCCTAGAAATGACATTTCGATATTTCAAACCTTGTGATATTATATCCTATACCCTTGTCGTATATTACTTGCTGGGCAATTTGTGCTCATTCTTGCTTATTTAAAACATTTCAGATTAAAGGCGGAACAGGGGAGTGTATCTGGGAAAGACAAGTTAAAGAGGCAAGGCTACTGAAACTAGCTTGTCCCTTTATGTTTAAATTAATCATGTTGTATTAAGACTATTTATAGACTATGTTTAAACTTAAGTAGAATTATGTAATAGGTCTTTATTCGATATTATTATGTAATCTATTAAGTACTGTAGGTTGCGAGACTTGGGGGAATAATTATAATAAATCATTGTATATTATTCTAAATTAGTTCTTTCGTTGCAAATGTACGATTTTAGTTATTATGGTAATACTTGAGAACGTGATGAACCGAATTCGGGTGACCAAGTGGAGGTCAGAATTTGGGGGCGTCACAAATATCCTTGGCCCGTAGTGCATGGATAATTTGTGGTCGTAATACTAATGAATATACTTAGCCGTAGTGCAGGGGTGATTCGATGGTGTGGACTATTTATTAAGCTGAGTCTCAGCAATAAAACTGTTGATAAACTTTTTAAATCATAGAAGATAGTAGATTTCATGTTCTACTTGACTCTTCTAATGGATTGCTTGTTCCGCTGTAGTTAAACTTGATGATTATTATATTTTATCAATTTAACACTGTTGAAGGCTAACAATAAATTATTCTGCATTATCTTAGTCATAATATTTCTTACTGGGCTAGTTGAGCTCACCATTTTCTTTCATTGTTCTCTTCAGGAAATGAGAATATAGCTGGGACTAGTCGAGGAACAAAGTGACAGTCCAAATGGTTGCATTAGTAGTCCTCGCTATTCTGTGAAATAATGTGATAATAAATGTATTGAGGACTCCATTTGAGTTTGAATATTGTCTAGAAGACAATATTCGTATTAAAACTCTCAGTTTATGTTTTGTCGTATTTTACACGACAGTTGTATTATTAAGTTCTATTTAAATTTGTACCATGTATTTGGCGACTCAAGATGGGTGATGTATACCTTTTTTGGGGGCGTCACAGTTGGTATCAAAGCTTAGGGATATGATCCCTGGCTAAGATGTGAGACTAAAACTAGGGGGAGACGGGGAAATCCTTCGCTAGTATGACCTACCTAAGTTTATTTGTTATTTAATTGGTCGGTCAGAATATAGGGATAATATGTGGCATATCAATTAACCCTGGTTTTGTGGCAGTATTTGAAAATGACATCTAATAATGTTGAGAATAGCAATGGAGCACAGGAGACCGTTGAGTCACCACAGATCAACATCCAGGATAATGTACATCAGGAAGGCAATATCATGTGAACAACAACACCGAACAAATGGCGAACGACAGAATGTTTAGGAGCTTTCTGCAATCTGTACAACATCAGGCAAGAGAAACTTATGTCCAAAATGCAGGTGGAAACACTGGCAACTCTCGGACGCTCATCGCTAAGCAATTCAAGGAGCTGGGACCACCGGAGTTTATTGGAGAGCCAAAACCACTTAAGGCGGAGACGTGGATAAAGAAGATCACCAAGATATTTGATGTCTTGGGATGCTCCGAAGAGCAAAAGGTTCCCTTTTCCACCTTTATGTTGCGAGGAGAAGCAGATTACTGGTGGGAATCGGTAAAGCATACTCAACCTGCCGCACTGAAGATATCTTGGGAGAAGTTCCAAGTACTATTCAACGACAAGTACTTTCCCGAAAGTATTCGTCACATGAAGGAGGTAGAGTTCATCAAGTTGGAGCAAAACAATATGACTGTGTTGCAGTACGAAGCTAAGTTTTCCAAGTTGTCCCGATTTGCGTCCCATTTAGTTGATAACGAGGAGAGAATGACACAGATGTTTCTTAGAGGTTTAAAACTCGAGATACGTCAATATCTTATCTCTTACAAACTGTGTTTGTATTCAGATGTTGTAAATAGGGCTCAGTTATTGGAGCGCGATAACGAGTCAACCCAACCAAGAGAAAGCAGCCGTAAAATGATTATACCAGTGGTAGCAGTCATTGAAGTGATGACAACAAACGTGGAGGGAATCAACATACCAGAAATAGTAACCACTTCGGTGGTAATCATGGCCAAGACAATAAAAGTGGACATTTCAAGAAGAGGAGATTCAAAATGATGGAAAGACGTCAGCATCAACAGTCGTCCAAACAGTGTGCAGCAGTCCAAAATTAACGTGTTAGAATTGTGGAAGAGAAGGTCACCTAGCTAGATTTTGTCGTACAGGGAAGCGAAGTCCAGTTGGAACGGTGACACTAAATGCCGTCCCAGATAAGTCAAAACCATTAGTTCAAGGGAGAGCATTTGTCATGACCTCCCAGAAAGCAAGGAACCCGAACGAGGTCATCACGGGTAAGGTAATCATGAACTCTAGCGAAGTCTATACCTTATTTGATACCGGTTCTACCCATTCTTTTATTCTCCTACTTGCGCTCAACGTTTAAATTTGACTCCAGAGAAATTAGACTTTGACTTATCTGTTGAAACTCCGTTGGGAGAAACCTTCATTACATCCACTGTTTATAAGTCTTGTTTGGTTCAAATCGGTACCCTTACATTACCCGTCGACCTTATTTTCTTAAAAATACTTGTGTTTGACGTAATTCTAGGGATTGATTGATTAACTACTCATCATGCAAAATTTGATTGTTTTCGTAAGGTTGTTAGCTTTCATATTCCTAACCAACCTATTATAAGAATTCAAGCAACCAAACCATTAAAATCAATCACTGTCATCTTAATCCATAAAGCTATTTGTTTATTGAAAAATGGATGTCAAGCTTTCTTAGCTCATGTCACAGATTTAAACAAATATATGTCAATTTTGAATGATATTTCTATTGTTAATAAATTTCCTGACGTATTCCATGAAGACCTTCATGGCCTACCCCCAGAGCATGAACTTGAATTTTGTATCAACCTTGAACCCTGTACAAAACCTATTTCCAAAGCCCCATATCGAATTGCTCCTATTGAACTTCAGGAGTTAAAGACCCAACTGCAGGAATTATTAGTCATCGGTTTCATTCGTCCTAGTACGTCTCCTTCGGGTGCTCCTGTTCTATTCGTGAAGAAGAAAGATGTGAGTATGCAACTTTGTATTGATTATCGGGAGTTGAATCATGTCACCATCAAAAAAAGGTACCCATTGCCACGCATTGATGACCTGTTTGACCAGTTACAAGGTGCCAAATTCTTTTCAAAGATTGATCTTCGTTCCGGATATCACCAATTAAAGATTAAAACCGATGACATTCCAAAGACGGCTTTCAAAACTCGGTACAGGCATTACGAATTCCTAGTCATGTCTTTTGGATTGACTAATGCTCCTACGGCTTTCATGGATGTGATGAACTGAGTATTCAAGGAATATTTGGATCATTTTGTGGTTGTCTTTATTGATGACATCCTCATATACTCCAAAAGCCGTGAAGATCATGAGCAACACTTGAGGCTGATACTCCAAAAGCTTCGTAAAAACAAGCTTTATGCCAAGTTGAAGAAATGTGAGTTCTGGCTTGAGGAAGTAGCATTCCTTGGGTACGTAGTATCAAGTCATGGAATATATGTTGACCCGGAAAAGATTGAAGTAATTCAAAGCTGGGAGCGACGTAAATCAGTGACCGAAGTACGTAGCTTTCTCGGCTTAGCTGGTTATTATCGGAGATTCATAGAAGGGTTTTCTCGAATTGCTACTCCATTAACTTAGCTGACTCAGAAAGATACCAAATTCGGTATGAGAAGAGTTTTCAAGAACTCAAGAGGAGACTCATTTCAGCACCTGTTCTGACAATATCGTCTGGCTCGGAGGGATTTGTCATCTACAGTGATGCTTTGGGCAAAGTCTTAGGATGTGTTCTCATGTAACGTGGGAAAGTCATAGCCTATGCCTCTCGACAACTCAAAGAATATGAGAGGAATTATCCTACTCATGATCTAGAGTTGGCAGTTGTTGTCTTCGCACTTAAAATTTGGAGGCATTACCTGTATGGGGAGAAAGTGGAGATCTATACGGATCATAAAAGCCTCAAATATTTCTTCACCCAAAAAGAACTCAACATACAGCAACGACGTTGTCTTGAACTGTTGAAAGATTATGATCATACCATTTAATACCACCCTGGAAAAGCAAACGTGGTAGCTGACGCATTGAGTAGAAGATCATATGTGGGTACAAGTGCGTTATTGCCAACGCAAAGGCCCATTTTATATGACTTGCAAAGGATGCATATAGAGTTAAAGACTCCAGGGACCCACGTGATGATGGAAAATATACGAGTTGAACCGACTTTAATCGATAAAGTTAAAGTTGCTCAAGCTACAGACCTGGAGCTTATGCGTATGAAGAAGAAAGTGCAAGAAGGTGTTATCCCGGAAGCAAGAATCGATGAAGAAGGAATAGTTAGAGTCAACTCCAGATTTTGTGTTCCAAAACGACCCTGATTAAAAGTATAAAATCATGATGGAGGCGCACAACACACCGTTTGCAATCCATCCTGGGAGTACCAAAATGTATCGTGATCTTCGACATACATTTTGGTGGAGCAATATGAAGAGAGAGATTGCGGAGTTTATCTCAAGGTGTTTAACTTGTCAACGATTCAAGGCAAGCATCAAGTGCCAAAAGGTCCATTGCAACCACTTGAAATTTCAGAATGGAAGTAGGAGCACATTACCATGGATTTCGTTATCGGTCTTCCCAAGGTTTCTCAAGGCATAAATGCAATTTGGGTCATTGTTGATAGATTGATCAAGTCTGCTCATTTCTTACCTATACTTGAACTTATACACTTGAACGTCTTGCGCATATATACATAAAAGAGATTGTAAAACTGCATGGTATGCCAGTATCCATAGTTTCTGATCGAGACCCAAGATTCACTTCACGATTTTGGGTTAGTTTGCAAAAAGCTATGGGCATGGATTTACGATTTAGTTCGGCATATCACCATCAAACAGATGAACAGTCAGAGAGGACTATTCAAACTCTTGAGGATCTATTAAGACTCTGTGTCCTTGACTTCAAAGGAAGTTGGGACAAGTTCTTGCCATTGGTGGAATTTTCTTACAACAACAGTTATTAAGCAAGTATCAGCATGGCTCCATTTGAGGCATTGTATGGAAAAAAGTGTCGTTCTCCAGTATGTTGGGACGAGGTGGGTGAAGCAACGTTGTTGGGACCAGAATTGGTATGCATGACTACGAAAAAGATTCAAATGATCCGGCAACGTATAAAGACCTCACAACATCGACAAAAGAGTTATGCTGATCTTCATCGAAATGACGTAGAATTCAATGTTAGAGAGCATGTGTTGTTTCGTATGGCACCATAGAAAGGAGTTACGAGAGTTGGAAATAGAGGAAAGCTCAATCTTCGATTCATTGGTCCATTTGAAATCCTTGACCGAGTAGGAACTGTGGCCTATAGACTCGCCTTACCGCCAAGTATATCTCGTGTTCATAAAGTTTTTCACATATCCATGTTACGTAAATATGTGGAAGACCCAAACCACATTATTGAGTTGGAACCGGACGAAATAGCGGAAGATTTAACGTATGAAGAGGTTCCAGTAAAAATCTTGGATAAGAAAGAATATATTTTACTCTCCAAGGTTATACCTCAAGTCAAAGTTTTGTGGAGAAACCACGATGTTGAGGAAATGACCTGGGAGTTAGAATCTGAAATAAGATCAAGTTATCCTCACCTCTTCGTCATACCAGGTATGTACCCTAATTTCGAGGGCAAAATTGCATAAGAAGGGGAGGTTGTAAGACACCAACTTTTATGAATAAAGATGAATTTTCTATAAATATCATTTTTGAATATTAAGGAGTGAATTTGATATAATGTTATAGTTGTGGGTAATATTTATAAATTTTGCAAAGTACGCAAGTTGTTATATTATATTCGATTGGTCGGGGAATATTCGTACGACGGCACAATTATTGGTGGACCCCATAACATAATTATTGTCGGAATGAGAAAACGACATAAATATCTTTTTATGAAAATAACGGCGGAAGTTTTACCGTTAACTGTTGAAATAACCGGTAGTAAAAGTAGTAAAGAATACGATGTCTGGCATTAGTTAATAGTAGCACACAGTATTGATTATTGATGCTTACGTGAGAAGTCACTCAGTTATACTCAATTATTGCTACAGTAATTACTGCATCATATCTCTCATATTATTGATTCAATTATTGTCACAATATCATCTGCATAATATTTTATATTATTAAATCAATAATTGAGACGACAAAGTTATTAATATTATTATTTACAATATTGACGATGTCTAGAAGTTCTGTCAAGGAGAGGTTTGGGCACCTAATTGCGCGCCAATAAGGAGAAATTCTTATTGGAAAGCCCCCTCTTTCCTGAGAACGACCTGGTTGTTAAATATTGCGAATTATAATAATATGAATAAAAGTTGTTAAAAATATTGAGGGGATTTTTATGAAGTATTTGATATAAATTTTACGTATTTTATGGACCCCCATTTACCTATTTTGTCAAAATAATCGGTAGAAATTTTTATTATAATAAAAAGTAAATACATGTGGAGGCCACATGTTGGAAGAAAAATGAGGGGGGGAAGATTTCACGGTTATTCTTGTTGTGTTATATATATAATTATAAGTTTGGTACTTTATATATATATATATATATATATATATATATATATATGCATATAATTCTTATATATATATTATATGTAAAAATACGATGATTCAGGGGATGAATCATTAAAAATTTTGGTATGAAGATGGGTTACCCGGGAGGAAGGGTAGCATTATTATTATTATTATATTTATATTATAATAAGTTTTGTTTTTTTATGAAAAAATAGAATATATTATATTATATATAAAATTATTTGTTTTACTTGAATTTTATATTATTATTTTTAAAAAAAATTGACGTTTGGAAAAAATCTTGAGCCGTGAATATATATATAACTGTGCGTCCGTGATTAAAATTTTTAAATAGTATCATTTTCATTCTCCTATAAGTAGGATGCTTAGTTAGAATTGAAAATCACACCAGAATCAGAGAATTCTTCTTCTATAATCTTGAGCGTATTTCTTTAGAGTTTAAGAAAGCTTTGAGCTTAGAAAATAGTGCAAGTTCCTCGCCCTACCAGTCGGAATACTCTTCTTTTTAAGGTAAGGGATGTTATTTTTGTTCAATATTCGCTTGAAATAATATTTTCTTCCACACTCGGTAGTATGTAAGTAATATTATTTCGTTTCAGATTTCGAATTCTATACTCATTTGGTTAAAGTTTTGGCTTCTATACTCCATGAAATTAGTATAATATCTTTGATATTTACGCGTCATCCAGTATCTTTTCATGAAAATATTATTCTGAGCATTCTTGATATGTTTTAACTTTTTCATGCCGGAGTATTATCCACGGGGTTACTATTCCTGAAGTACTATTCACAGAGTACTATTTACTCAGTTACTATTCACCCGGGGTACTATTTATGACAAAAATTGATTTCTTTTCGATCCAAATCATTTTTGATACAATATTATTCTTGAATTTTACTCCACAAAGCAGTATCATGTTGACAATTTGGACATTATTGAATTCTGGATAAATTAAATTATAAACTTTAAAATTTATCATTTGCATTCTTTTAATTGAATTCGGATATCATTTTTATCATCCTCATGCTTATATTGTTATGAAAGTCATCTGTGGCCGTAGTGCATAGATGAACTTGGTATGATTATGACCGGGGAATTATTCTAAGATAATAATCATGGTAGTAATGTTACAAAAGATATGGTAAAAGTCCTCATTGGCTGCGTGAAGTGCATTAATGGACGATTGTTGGCATGATCATGACCATCGGTGAAAACACGAATATCCTTGGCCCGTAGTGCATGGATAATTTGTGGTCGTGATACTTATGAATATCCTTAGCCGTAGTGCAGGGGTGATTCGATGGTGTAGATTATTTATTAAGTTGAGTCTCAGCGATAAAATTGTTGATAAACATTTTAAATAATAGAAGATAGTAGATTTCATGTTCTACTTGACTCTTCTAATGGATTGCTTGTTCCGCTGTAGTTAAACTTGATGTTTATTATATTTTATCAGTTTAACACTGTTGAAGGCTACCAATAAATTATTCTGTATTATTTTAGTCATAATATTTCTTACTGGGCTAGTTGAGCTCACCCTTTTCTTTCATTGTTCTCTTCAGGAAATGAGAATATAGCTGGGACTAGTCGGGGAACGGAGTGACAGTCAAAATGGTTGCATTAGTAGTTCTCACTATTCTGTGAAATAGTGTGATAATAAATGTATTGAGGACTCCATTTGAGTTTGAATACTGTCTAGAAAACAATATTCGTATTAAAACTCTCGGTTTATGTTTTGTCGTATTTTACACGACAGTTGTATTATTAAGTTGTATTTGAATTTTGTACCATGTATTTGGCGACTCTAGATGGATGATGTATACCTATTTTGGGGGCGTCACACATACGATCTTCTACTCAACGCGTCAACTACCACGTTCTCTTTTCCAGGATAGTATTGAATGGTATGGTCGTAATCCTTCAACAGCTCGAGCCTAACGTCTTTGGGGCATGTTACGTTCGTTTTAGGTGAAGAAATATTTGAGGTTTTAGAAATGGGTTTTGTACTGGGGTCAATACAAAATTCGATTTCACGCTCTGGGGGTAGGCTAGGAAGTTCTTCGGAGAATACATCAGAAAATTTATTAACAATAGAAATATCATTCAAAACTGTGACTCTCATCCAAGACTTGAATAACATGTCACATTGATACCTATCAACTTACCACGGTTGTTCAAGGCGTCCCCTACGGAGAGTCTGGCTTCGGTGCATCCCAAGACTTGGAAGTCACCAATGAAAGGCTCGGGGTTCTTTACTTATAGCTTAATATGACAGTGATTGACTTTAGTGATTTGGTTACTTGAATTCGCATAACAGGTTGGCTAGGAAGGCTAACAACCTTACGAAAACAATCAATTTTAGCATGATGAATAGTAAATCAGTCGATTCCTAAAATCACATCAAATGCAAGTATTTTCAAATGGATAAGATCGACAGGTAACGTGAAAGTGTCGATTTGAATCAAACAGGATTTATAAATAGTGGATGTAACGAAGGTTTCTCCCAACGGAGTTTCAACAGATAAGTCAAAGTCTAATTTATCCGGAGTCAAATTTAAATGTTTAGCGCAAGTAAGAGAAATAAAAGAGTGGGTAGAACTGGTATCGAATAAAGTATAGACTTCGCAAGAGTTTATGATTAACTTACCCGTGATAACTTCGTTTGGGTTCCTCAACAAACGCTCTCACTTAAACTACCAGCTTTGACTTGTCTGGGACATCCTTTGGTGTCATTATTACCGCTTGAATTGACTCCTCTATAGGGCATATTTCACCCATAACTGCTTCGTCGTACTCCTGATCCATGATCTGAATAATTAATCTTCAATCCATATCAGATTGGGGTTAACCGCTCTGTACAAGGTAATTTAAAACTCGATGTTGGGTTCTCCTAATTGCTGTCCAAAAAGAGAAATATATATCGTCTACTTTAGCCTTCTTGGATCGGACTTCTCTTTCCACAATATCAACGCGTTGTGAGGCTTTTACCCATGCATCCTTCATTCTCACATGTTCAGCTGTTTCTTCTTTCAGCTGATCCTTGACATTTGAATTCTTAGATTCCAACTTTATTATCTTATACTCTTCCAAAGAGTGCTTATGTTCAAGCATCACATATCGGGTAACACAAGCTTGAATTGTTGCATCCTTTTGTTCCACAACCGCCTGCTATTTTTTAGCATACTCTTATAACTCATGAATACGATTTTGCAGTTCTACATTTTGATCATAAAGTTCTCCTACTAAATTCTCCTCGGGTTCCCCTTCTTCCTCACTCTCAGCTACTACCTCTGCGACTAGCTCGGGTTCAACTATTAATTCTTCACTCACCACATGGATATCTCTAATTTCTTCTTCGCCTGACTTCCTACAATTAAGTTTAATAACTTAATTAGTACTCCCCAATAAAATCTTTCTTATAACAAAATATTGTACTCTAATATTTATTCTTTAAATGAATCTCCTCGATTCATCACTTAAAACTCTATATGAGTTCATCTCTTGATTTTCATGTCATTTTCTAACACTGCCACAAAACAAGGGTTAATTGACATGCCGCATATTATCCCTATATTCTGACCGACCAATTAAATAACAAATAAACTTAGGTAGGTCATATTAGGGAAGGAATTACCCGTCTCTTCCTCCTAGTTCTAGTCTCACATCTCAGCTAGGGATCATATCCCTAAAGTTTGATACCAACTGTGACGCCCCCAAAATAGGTATACATCACCCATTCTGAGTCGCCAAATACATGGTACAGAATACAACTACAACTTAATTATACAATTGTTAAGTGTCGTGCAGAATACGAAAAAACATAAGTTGTGAGTTTTAATACAAATATTGTCTCCTAGACAATATCCAAACTCAAATTCAATCTTATTACATTTATTATCACACTATTTCACAAAATAGTGAGGGCTACTAAAGCAACCGTATGGACCGTCACTCCATTCCCTGACTAGTTCCAGCTATATTCTCAATTCTTGAAGAGAACAGTGAAAGAAAAGGGTGAGCTCAACTAGCCTAGTAAGAAATATTATGACTAAGATAATGCATAATAAATTATCCTTAGCCTTCAACAGTATAAAAACTAATAGAATACAATAGACAACATATTTTAAATCAACAATTGCAGCGGAACAAACAATCCATTAAAAGAGTCAATAAGAGCATGATATCCACTACATCAAAAATGGCCTATAGTGAAGGACAAATCCTTCCCTAAAGGCCCTATATCTCTCGCAAGTGATTTATTGCGAAGAAATATTTCCTTCACACGAGTGCTCGCATTAGACCTTCTCGCAATTGGGTATCCTTCGCTAAGTAGTAACTAAATATTTTTTGTGAAGGATATATTGTGAATAACTTATTCCTTCACAAATTGTATTTAGTCATGAAATATTGTTATTTAGTGAAAAATTGATTTCCTTCACAAATAATATTTTAAGAAGGACTATTTGAAATTAGTGAATAACTTGATTCCCTCACAAATAATATATTGTGAGGAACAAACTTATTTAACGAGAGAATATTTTCCTTCACTAATTATAAATTGAGAATCTTTCTTCAAATTAATGAGAGAAAAATTCCTTCACAAATTATAAATTTGTAAATAAAAAATTAATTGCTAAATAATCAAAATTCATTGAAAATTATAATTAATTTTTAAATCATTTATTTCATATTTATTATTAGTATTAATCTCTATAAGAAATATTAAATTTATTTTTCAAGTAAATATAAATATTGTCATACTTTTTTCATACTAGTATCTTAGTCTCACAAGGACCATAATACCTACAAAATTTATTAACTAACATAAGAGAACTGAAAGAATAACAATGAACTAGAAGGATTACAGTGTGACATGTTAGATCCACATCATCATCATTTTCTTCAAGAAAATCAAAGTTGGGCATGTAAACTTCATGCTGCAATAGAAACACCAAAATTCAATTTTAATAAGACGAGGAATATGTGCATCAAATTGAAATATGTGCATCAAGTAGCATCAATTCTCTCCTTCACCTTCTTATCTTCCTCGGCAAACTCTTTTGCCTCGTAAACCATCCGCTCCTTCATTGGTGATGGTAATCTTTTCTGATTTACCAGTTCCTTTGTCTTCTGCCTTGACATTCAAGATACCATTTGCATCAACTTCAAATGTGACTTCTATTTGAGCAGTTCCCCTATTCAAAAGCAAGATCCAGTAGGGGTTAAATTTCTATTTAAAGAAATTCAACCAAGTGAGGGAACAAACCTTGGGGCCGGTGGATTCCGGATTCTGGATTCCGGATTCCACGGAGACAGTAGTCTGCTGAATGGAGACAGTACTAAGGGGCAGAAAGAAAAAAACTAAGGGCCTGGCTTGAAGAATAAAGCCAAAATTATGTATACAATTTAATGTATACTAAGGAGGATATCTAATGTATACTTAATTTAATTTGGCTTTAATTGATTGATATTCCAAACATTGTACACTAAGCCAGTGGCATAGTTCGAGTTATAAAAAGAAGATGAGAGATTATTTGTTATGAATATTGCTTATTAGTGAAGTCAGATTCCTAGATTGTTACTCTTACTAGTTTTCATCTTTAACTAGTTTAATTGTTATTCTATTTTTCTTTTCAATTTTAGTTAATCATCTTCTCCATCTTAATTTTTAGTTTGCTAGAATTGAAACTAAGGTTCAAAAAATTAAACAGTGAACACTTGAAACATATGGTTATTTGTACATTTGTCACCTTACTTGCAATACCTTCTACAATAACAGAAACTTGAAAGAACAAAAGTGATCTCAGGGAAATAGATTATACGCACCAAAATCTAACAAAGTATATTTTTGTACATGTATAAAGTATAAAGTATAAATGAACCAGGCAATTTTATAGGCAAATCATCACATAAATAACAAGAATGAAGGACAAAGAAACCAACGTGTACCATGAAAGCTAAAGCCTGAAGTCCAGCTGACCGTAAACGTAATGATTTTTCATCATCCCCAACTTCTTGAGCCAATTGACAAAGTTTCGGGATGAGGCATTCTAGGTTGAACATATATGTGCTATCCACCTGCTTTTATTAGAAGTCAATTTCACTGTAACGAAAAAGAAAATGAATATGTACAGTTGATCAACTGCTTATTTGTAGAAACTTAATTCATTTTTTTGACGGGAATACTGTGTGGAACAAACACTAATACAATTAGTAACAAGCATTTAAGGAGGGGGAGGGGGTGGGGACTGAGGCATCTCAAATATATGAACAATCTTAAAATTAGTACATCATTTATTTGCTAACCACTTCAATATTTTTCTCCTCAATGTCCTTGAACTGTATGCCCATAAAATCTAAAAGACGCGATGAACTCAGAAATTTCTCTCTGGGAACCATTATAGAAGTTATCTCACCAGTCATCACCTAGTTTATGTGTATGAACCCATGTAAAAAATAATGCTTATTTATTAGTCATTCAAACAAACCTTATGATAGCATTTACCTGACTGTTTACAAACTCGACCAGAATGCTGCAACCCAAAATTTGCATTTCATCTTGTCGTGTTTTTTCCAAAAGAGTCCGAACAATTCCCAACAAACTACTAGCAAAAAGTGTCCTGCCAATATCAACAGACTCTGGTTAATACTATAAAGTATTTACTATTTCAGACTTCAAATAGAAAAACAAATTAGAAATTAAAAAAAGGGTTTAAAACCCTACAGAGAAATTGAACACAGTATCTCTATTTCTTAAATTAACAATATAACAGTAATGAAAGTCAGAAATCTATTTGGCATATCTACAGAAACGACAGGATACACATGGCATATAGTAGTAATTAATGTGTTAAGCACATACAGATTTTACTAAATATTGTGAAAGAGACCAATATAAAAAGGGTTGTTTACACCATAAAAAATGGTAAAAGAGTATTCAGAAAAATACATGCCTCCCTTTCTACAAATACTTGTAGACCCATCAGGAAATTCTTCAATACTCCCACAAATATATGCTCACCTGCTTCAATACTCCTTCTGCACAAGTCCTCAGCAGTATGACAACATATGAATGCCATGTCACAGACTCTACAATCATAACTCGCCAACTCCAAAACTTTCTTCCACATAAATACAAGGATGATCTCCCCAATATGCAAAGTAAATCATTGGCACCAACAAAAAATGACATTTTCAAATATTTGTTGACAAACACTCACCCTCAACCCCAAACCACAAGTGAAATGGGGAAAACAAATAATGAACATTGCATGATACACAAGATATACAATAAATGAATGATCAGAACATATTCTACACGGCCACAATTACATTCCAAGCAACACTGCTATTCATGGTTCGCCTCTGCTGGAGTACCTGTCCTGGCCTGCGATATGCGGTTAGCATAAATTGTCACCAACCGCAATTGTGTACTGTTAAGTCCCTCTAAGTAAGGCAAGAATGCTTTCCCAAGCATAATATAGATATCCACCAAACAAAATACAACAGTCTACAACCAAGGAAATAAATATCAAAACAAAAACAAACTTGAGTAAACACAACCTTGAATCCCTCATACTAAGTCCTAAAAGACTCTTGATATTAATTACACTAGTTAAATATAAGAAATGAAGTCCACAAAAAGTTAACAATAATTTCCAACATCTCATTCTCAACACATAAATTTGTCAACGAATACATCCAATGCCCAATAATCAAAACAGATGTTTCTATACAAAATTTACCAATTTGATTTATATGACAACACTTATATATACATAAATACTCAAATTGACCACAGATTTATATCAGAAAACACATAAATTTCACAAATATGAATTACACAACAGATTTCAAATAACAGTATACATATATAATGATATATGATGACGATGAATAATAATAATACTCCATAAATTACCTAAGCATCTTAAGCACACACACAAGGATTATCAACCACCACCACTTGATCATTGTCGCCACTCCTAAACAACAGATATCCAACTAAATCATTTTGTTGGAAAGAAAGAAAAGTTAATTTTCTGAAGACCACTACGTACAAGGATATACACATCATTTTTTTACCTGTTCAGAGAATGCTAACAAAAATGGAGAATATATCTCCTGTCCAAAAGAGCGACGCCATTTAGGACCCTCTCCAAGTGGGTCCATTCTGAAATAATATTTTCCTTGGATCTGCTGTAAGTTATTTTGTGTGAGATGTGACGGCTAAAATACATCAAAGAAGTTGATGATGATTATATACATAGCTGCTTAAAATAAAGGCTATCATTCAATTCAATAGTTAGGATGTCACGGTTTTATGTATCTTTTACATACAGCTTGAAGTTGCAGAGCAACAGTTTGACAAGAAAGAAAAAGCTGAGAAAAAGCTGTTATGAGCCAGAATTTGTTAACCCCGGTTGAGAAAAAGCTGTTATGAGCCAGAATTTGTTAACCCCAGTTGAGAAAATTCAGATGAGAATCAAATATTGAAAACCAATTTTAGAATTTCATGGGAATCCGCCCAACTTTCCATGTCAAATCCATTGCCCCAACAGGGTAGAACAATTTCAAACATGAACATCAATACAAAAAACTGACATTTTGAGCCTCATAATAGTAATCAGCACACAAACCACAATTCAATGATAAACATATCCAAATCGGAGAACAAAATCGATAATACTCGGATAGAAGACTAACCTTTAATTAGATGTAATGTAAGACCCCAATGGAGGAGAAGATGGACAAATCAACCGCCGCCATCGCTGGAAAATAATGACACCTCCGAAAATTAGGGCTTTTATTTCAAAATTAGGGATAAAGTGAGAGAAGATATAGAGGGGAAAGAAAGAGGAGAGGGATGAGGAGGAAGAGGGATATGAGGGAGAGGAGAGGAGAGGGAGTGGGCTGGAGTGAGGGCTCGAAGGCAGATGAGATGAGTTCTGCGTTAGTTTTTTTTTTCTTTGCTCAGCTGCTTCTCTGTTCCTGAGTTCTGAGTAATTAAAAAGTTACTTTAATTGACGGAATTTTACGTAGGAAATAACTTAATTTCTATGGAATAAATTCTGTCCGAAATAATTCTTTCAAAAATAACCGATTTTTTTTTGTACTGAATTGGGTTCGACTGAATATATTTTAAGGGAGTGATAGGATTCATATGTTCCAAAAATAAAATTTAGATAACATTTTTTTTTAAAAAACAACTCTTTTATAAGTAATATTGTAAGTTACAATTATTTTAAATAAATTTAATACTATAAAAAATTTAATGTATTTATACTATAATTTATATTCACCACAATTAATTTTAAAAAAATTATTTAGAACAAAATAGCGACCAATTTTATCCCTCGCAAAAAACTTTTGAATAATGATATATAGCGAATAATAATTCCTTCACTAAATAGATTTTTTCCTCGCAAATTTTCATCATAAATTGGATCCAAAAATCTTTCTATCGCCCCAATTTTGCGAGAAAAAAAATATAAATTGTGAATGATGTTTCTTTCGCTAATAACTATATTGTCACTATACTTTTTTCCTTCACTATTCCTTCGCTAAACAACTCCTCATGTGAAGGAATAAATTCCTACACAAAATTTTCTTCGCTATAGGCTATTTTTGGTGTAGTATTATCTTCTATGTGACGCTCCCAAATTTCGATACTTGAAATCCGAACTCGGTGCTTCACGATACCATTTCTATGAGCGGAATAATACTAATAATAATAATAATAATATAAATAACAAACTTAGTTTACATATATCAAAGTCTAATCCCAAGTACGCAACCTTTACTATAATTCCGTACATGATAGATACTATATATCATTTCCTTAATACAGTCTAACTATTACAAAAGATACCATTAAACATATTCTGTTTGCTTTTCCTTTTCACTTGTTCTTGTCTGAACCTTCAGGTTGATCACGCTTAGCTGAAAATATTTAAATTAAGCAAGGATGAGCATTTGAGTGCCCATCAAGTAATAACAATTATAATTATATTTAGCTGAAAGAATTAAATATTTTCTTTGTACATCACTTTTACAACAAATTAATAGTTGTGAAGTCAACTGAACCTATAATAATAACATAACAATTCTATCTCAAAGTTTTGAAACTACATATTGACTATATATATAGGGTAGTCGACATACTATGAACATTGTTTTTAGTTTTCGTTAAGGTTTAGCAGAACTTCATCCGCAAACCGTCATGACTTACAAGCACGAGGGTGATCTGCCCAATGTGCCCTATATTGATCAATACTACATTACAAGAACGATATGATCGTTCACTCTATCCGCCTTGGGTGCATAAAAGTTTTTCCGTGATCGGGATGTTCATACTTAGACTGGAATCCGAACCAAAATAATTTGATTTGGATACAAAAAGGTTTTAACTTATTCAACGATATTTCTGAATTTATATCAACATGTGATTAAATACAATGATTATCCAAGTGGGGACACTTGTATAACCATATTTCGAAATTAACGAACAGAATATATATATGAATTACTATATACTAACATGTTGATAATCAATGATCGGATATAGAATATATCACAATAGGATTAATAATATAGCATAATAATAATATAATTATGAAACTTCTTACTCGTGTCCATCAGATAAAGGAAATGCAAATGTAAGATACTTGCACGATCTTGGCCGCTACGGTCAGTAACTTAGTTCTATCTTTTATATCATGACCTATCATTAATCGAGATCATTTCTTGATTAGAATAACATATTATAACACATAACACCGCCGCTTATTACGATCAACACATAACCTAATCACATTGGCACATAGGTTTAACAACCATTGAATCACAAATAATCACATATTTAATTAAATTATCTAAGTTCAGATCAATTTACGAAACATGTCGATTGTCTGACATCTTTATCAGTAATTATCGAGTCTAAGACTACATCTCCGTAACTTAGTATCGGTATATTATTTTTAAATGACTTAATATAATTTTAAAATATTTATTATAATTTATCATGAATTTTCAAACAGGAATCATTATTAAATGATTTAAATATTGAATAATTCTATTATCATTAATATTTAATTAATATTAAACTATTAATGAAATTATTTTTAAAATGTAAAAGTTATTTATAATAACTTAAACTACCTTTAAAATATTAATATTACCCTTAAATGATTTTTTTAAAATTATTTTAAATAATTACCATTAATATTTGAATATTAATGTACTATTTATCAAAATGTTAAAAGTTATATTTTATAACTTAAAATATTTTTAAATAACTTATTATCATTTAAAATAATTTTAATATAATAAAATCATTTTTAATTAATTTATTTAATGTATTTAATAAATAAATTAATTATCAATAATATTTAAATAAATACTAATATTTATGAAAAATATTTCAAATTATTAAAAGTTAATTTTATAATTTAAAAATAATTTTAAAATAATTTTGTAATTTTAGAAATTAATAACTATTTTTAAATTATTTTTTTGAAATAATTAATTAAAATAAATAAAAGCTGTCATTTATAGCCTTTAGCGACAAAATCGTCATTTCGGTGTTCTTGAGCCCTCAAGAACATTCATGCTAGATTAACAAGTGAACACGTCGTTTGACCAAGCATTACTCTCTACGATTATTGTGTTTACGGGTAAGTAAATGATTAGAGGTTGTAGTAGTAATGTCGGACTACGATTCAACAACAAACATGGCCAACAAACATAAAACCGAGAGATCTGAAGGCTTGTAAAGTGGTACGTCGAGAGATGTTCTTCATTTACAGGTTACAGAGAAATGAAGAAACGATTCATTTAATCCATTTTGGGCTTCACTGACTTGCAATTTTGTTGATGTTTTAGTGATTGAAAAGTTTTAGTATGTAGACTATATGTAAGACAATCGATCCATGTCATAAAAAGCAGTTTAACAACATCACATCAAGCAGAGATATGGATCGGTCAAGTAGTGGTCCAAAGCGCTATATGAAGATTTCTAGGTTACCAGAAACTTCATCCAAACGATTTAAATCCACACTACTTTGACCAACGATTACTTTGATTCAGGAGAAGGATCTAATGATTATAGAAGCATGGTCA
This sequence comes from Panax ginseng, assembly GCA_020205605.1. Taxonomy (NCBI): domain Eukaryota; kingdom Viridiplantae; phylum Streptophyta; class Magnoliopsida; order Apiales; family Araliaceae; genus Panax; species Panax ginseng. Next base: position 58,850,320 of record CM035143.1, on the reverse strand, counting down.
TGTAGCCTACATGTCGGGACAACAACATTACAACAATAACAGGTCTAAAGCGTAAACACAAGCATGATTTAAACGCATTGAACATCTTGTCGGACTTTACAGGCACGTTTCTCGGTTACCCGGAGGCGTTCGATCGATCCGGTCAATGTGGTTTGACCACTAATAACTTTCAACCAAACTTATGATCGACTTTGATTCAGTTTGGATCAAAGATCTCATATCATACTACCGGATCAAACATTAAAACACAAAAATCATTAACAACCAAAGATTTAGAAGACCGACATATGGTTATCGATCGACATAAAAAAGAAAATTTCATTTTGAAAACACCAAATCCGAGCCTCTAGATGTTATGGATCCAACATCTAGCAACCCAGATCATCATTACACACTACATACAACATATTTAACACAAAAAAAATTAACATCTAACATAGGATCAAAAGTCAGATTTTGTTTTAGGGTTTATACCTCCTATGAGCAATCTTTGATTCTTGGCTACTGATTTGGTTCTGGAATTCATAGGCCTTGATTCAAGGACTGGTCTAGCACTGGAAATTCGTGGGTTTAGAGAGAGAGGCTCAAGGTTGAGTGTTTGTGCAAAATATGAGCTAGCAAGTGACATTTTCTCTCTCTTAATCTATTTATAACACTTAGATTCAATGAATCAAACTTGCAAGGTGTCAATAGAGATAAGCTTGAATGAGTTTTAGGCATGTGCTATAAATCTAGAGTAATGACTTGCAATCTAGCTTATTAAATAAATACCAAAAAGGCTAAGTTAGTAAACAAACAAAGTAATTTAAGGGTATTTTTGTCCATGATGCTTGAATCTAGGTTAAAATCATTAGATCTTAAACCTTAAGGTTTTCCAAATAATTTTTAGGGTTTAAAAATTTAAGTTTAAGGTTTAATAAAATTTTAATTATAACTTACTAATTAAAATTAGGGTTTTAAAAATTATTAGGGTTTCTTGATCTAATTAGGGTTCCTCTAATTATGAATTAGGGTTTCCTAATGAACATAATTATTTACTAAAATAATAATTAGAGTTATCATCTTAGCAATTTGGGTTTTAAATTGGAAATTAGGGTTTCTAATTTATAATTAGGGTTTCTAGACAATAATTAGGGTTTACCTAATTAGCATAATATAATAACGGTCTTAAATCACGTACCATAATTTCTTACCAATTGCAAACTCCGGTTTGAGTTTCAAGTTAGGGTTTAACGAATTAATGCTACTGTTTTAACACGCCACAACATATTTGACCAACCATTATCTATACGTACATACAGTAAATATTAATAGCACTGAAAATTCAAATATAATATTATTATATTATTATTCTCATTCCTTGATAAAAATTCAAAATTAGGGTTTGGATTCCATATCTGATTTATTCTTTCATATTTAACCTTAATAATTAAGGTAAAATAATTAACTTATCAATCGTACTAAAATTCATATAATAAAATAATTATTATAATTATTCTAAAAATCACTCCATATATTATTTAAATAATATATGATTATATTTTCATGAAAATAACCAATAAAACATTTACGCTATATAATGATAATTATTATAAGAATATACTTTACAAAAATCAATAATTATAAAATACAATTATTTGTAAACATTTATGCAATAAATATATTTTTATTTATCACATAAATACATATACTCATTATCTTGTACAAATCCTCATCCTTAAAATAATAATAAAAAAAATTATACACAAAATTTCTTATTTATTTATATAGAAAATATCGGGTTGTTACATTCACCCTCCCTTATAAAGATTCCGTCCCCCCGTAATCACCATTTTAAAACCTATACATACACGGGTACATAGCATACACAATTATTGCAATTAGATCTCGATCAACTTTGATCGAATTGATCTTTAACTATCCTCATAAAGCTTGTCTTTCTGATTAAACAGAAATTTAATTTCTAAAAGAACTCAAATTTCTCCCTCAAAATTTCTTTATAAAATAGTTTAGTATATATAAGAAAATAATATATAAGAAAATAAAATTTGTTCGAGTAATACCTGGAGTTACATCCCCGGCTGCTACTGTTTCTTGAACGGTCATGTTGAAGACTCCTTCGGTTGGTTCTTTTGGTTCATTTGTTGAAGTCGGTCCCGTTATCGCCAATGTCCTGCTGCCTTTCCTTGTATTTGCATTCTTTGCCTCCCTTCTCTTCCTTGGACAGTCTTTTGCCTTATGCTCCATTGATGCACAAATAAAACACCCACTATACACTCTTAAATTGGGGCAGTTAGGAGAGATATGTCCCTCCTGCCCACACTTGTAGCACACATTCTTTCCTTTTAAACACTCCCCCGAATGATTCTTTCTATAATTTCTACAATGCACAGCTTCTTTCCACCTTCTGGCCTATTTTTCGTATTTCCAACATTATCACCTTTCCTCTTTCCAGTTCTACTACCACTACTCCCTTCTCCGGCTTTAACTTGATTTGTCTCCCACCAACAATTCACCCCTCCGTTCATTGTATAGGTCATGAAAAGTCATCTTTTGCCCCTCGTTACCACGGCTATCACAACCACTTCTACAGGGTCAATTGATCCTCTAAATCCTGGTGGTTCGTTTGCCTTGAAGTCTTTGAAGTTTGTCGATCGATTATTCGGTGATTTTCGTATTTGGTAATCCATTCGCATAGCTTGGCGTAAAGGCGTCTATATTCGCTACATTCTCAGATCGGTCCGGTTGTCCTCGACTTTGTTGTGAGAGTTCTTACGTCCTTTGGTTTCATTTTCATCTTGGCAGCATTATCTGATTAAATAAATCACGTTCATCTAACTAATTTATAGTACTTTATAGCATATCACATACTACTTTAAACATTCGATATCCCTTTGTGACATAAAAGTCGGGAATCACTACCACAACTTATACGAAAGTTGAGAATATTACATTACACATCATAGAGCATAAATATTCTACTAATACTACTTATTTCTTACACCTTTACTAATGATCATTTGCTTAATAATCTGTTTATTCCCATTATCCTCAATAATCCATTTATACCTAACTATACTAGTTCGTCCAACTTACCACACATTATGAGTTTAAGAACTCACCACAAACATATGAGTTTAAGAACTCGACATTGACCACATATTCTTTAACTATATACTGCCTACCAGTTATTCTATCGTTTCTGGGTTTAGTACTACATTTTCCAAAAATAACTACCTCATTGAGGTAGCTTTCAATGTGAGCCTCTATTTCAGCTATTGGCTTCGATATTGGCTCAATTATAGAGATCTGCTCCTTCTTTACGATCTGAGAGTATCCTAACTCTTTTCTATCTGATATCTATACACATAAATTATACTGACTAGTATATAATATATACACACAACACATAATAGTTTTATATACGTTATCTTTTATTTTATTTTACGATGAATTGATTCAATTCATCTCCTTATAAACTCTAAATGAGTTATTTGTATTTTCAACATTTCCATCCATTCTAAGGTTGTAGCCTAAGGTCTAACCCACCTAAGGTTTTTAACCCTAAGCTCTGATACCATAATGTGACGCCCCCAAATTCGGATACTTGAAACCTGAACTCGGTGCTTCACGATACCATTTCTATGAGCGGAATAATACTAATACTAATAATAATAATATAAATAACAAACTTAGTTTACATATATCAGAGTCTAATCCCAAGTACGCAACCTTTACTATAATTCCTTACATGATAGATAATATATATCATTTCCTTAATACAGTCTAACTATTACAAAAGATACCATTAAACATATTCTTTTTATTTTTCCTTTTCACTTGTTCTTGTCTAAACCTTCAGGTTGATCACACTTAGCTGAAAACATTTAAATTAAGCAAGGATGAGCATTTGAGTGCCCAACAAGTAATAACAATTATAATTATATTTAGCTGAAAGAATTAAATGTTTTCTTTGTACATCACTTCTACAACAAATTAATAGTTGTGAAGTCAACTGAACCTATAATAATAACATAACAATTCTATCTCAATTTTTTGAAACTACGTATTGACTATATATATAGGGTAGTCGACATACAATGAAAATTGTTTTTAGTCATCATGACTTACAAGCACGAGGGTGATCTGCCCAATGTGCCCTGTATTGATCAATACTATATTACAAGAACGATATGATCGTTCACTCTGTCCGCCTTGGGCGCATAAAAGTTTTCCCGCGATCGGGATGTTCATACTTAGACTGGAATTCGAACCAAAATAATTTGATTTGGATACAAAAAGGTTTTAACTTATTCAACGATATTTCTGAATTTATGTCTAGCTGATCAAATAGCTTGGACGACTTATATATATATATATATATATATATATATATATATATATATCAATATGTGATTAAATATAATGATTATCCAAGTGGGGACACTTGTATAACCATATTTCGAAATTAACGAACAGAATATATATATATATGAATTACTATATACTAACATGTTGATAATCAATGATCGGATATAGAATATATCACAATAGGGTTAATAATATAGCATGATAATAATATAATTCTGAAACTTCTTACTCATGTCCATTGCATAAAGGAAATGCAAATGTAAGATACTTGCCTGATGCGCTGCTTACAGTTCGTAACTTAGTTCTATCTTTTATATCACGACCTATCATTAATCAGATCATTTTACTGATTAGAATAACATATTATAACACATAACACTGCTTATTACAGTCAAAACATAACCTAATCACATTGGCACATAGGTTTAACAACCATTAAATCACAAATAATCACATATTTAATTAAATTATCTAAGTCTAGATCAATTTCTGAAACATGCCGGTGTACCGACATCTTTATCGGGTAATTATCGAGTCTAAGACTATGTCCTGTAACTTAGTATCAGTCATATTATTTTTAAATGACTTAATATAATTTTTACAACATTTATTATAATTTATCATGAATTTTCAAACACCGGAATCATTATTAAATGATTTAAATATTGAATAATTCTATTATCATTAATATTTAATTAATATTAAACTATTAATGAAATCATTTTCAAAATGTTAAAGTTATTTATAATAATTTAAACTACCTTTAAAATATTAATATTACCCTTAAATAATTTTTAAAATCATTTTTAAATAATTACCATTAATATTTGAATATTAATGTACTATTTATCAAAATATTAAAAGTCATTAATTATAACTTAAAATATTTTAATTCATTTGTATTCTTTTAAATGATTTTTTAAAGTTAATAAAACCATTTTTAAACTATTTATTTAATATAATTATTAAATAAATTTAATATCATTAATAATAAATTAATAATCATTAATATTAAATTATTAATGAAATTATCCTTTAAATATTAAAAGTTATATTTTATAACTTAAAATATCTTTAAACACTTTATTTTTATTTAAAATAATTATTATAATATTAAAATCATTTTAAACTAAATTATTTAATATAATTATTAAATAACTTCAATATCATTAATAATAATTAATTAAAGAAATTTATCTTTAAATATTAAAAGTTTTATTTTACAACTTAAAATATTTTTAAATACCTTATTATTATTTAAAATGATTTTTAATATAATAAAATCATTTTTAATTATTTTATTTAATTCATTTAGTAAATAACTTAATGATCATTAATATTAAATAATGAATGAAATTTGCTTTAGAATGTTAAAAGTTATATTTTATAACTTAAAATATTTTAAATAACTTATTATCATTTAAAATGATTTTAATATAATAAAATCATTTTTAATTAATTTATTTAATGTATTTAATAAATAAATTAAGTATCAATAATATTTAAATAAATACTAATATTTATGAAAAATATTTCAAATTATTAAAAGTTAATTTTATAATTTAAAAATAATTCTTAAAATAATTTTTGTAATTTTAGAAATTAATAACTATTTTTAAATGATTTTTCGAAAATAATTAATTAAAATAAATAAAACTGTCGCTATAGCCTTTAGAGACAAAATCTGTCGCTTTAGGTGTTCTTGAGCCCTCAAGAACATTCATAGCAGTTAACAAGTGAGCACGTTTGACCAAGCATTACTCTCTGATTATTGTGTTTCTAGGTAAGTAAATGATTAGAGGTTGTAGTAGTAATGTCAGACTACACGATTCAACAACAAACATGGCCAACAAACATAAAACCAGAGAGATCTAGGCTTGCAAAGTGGCTGTCAGAGAGATGTTCTTCATTTCGGGTTACCGTAAATGAAGAACAGTCGATTCATTTATCCATTTTGGGCTTCCACAACTTGTAATTCTGTTGATGTTTTAGTGATTAAAAGTTTTCGATTATGTAGACCATATGTAAGACAATCGATCCATATCATAAAAAAGTTTAACAACATCACATCAGCGAGATATGGGATCGGGTCAAAGTGGTGGTCGCGCTTATGAAGAAGGTTTTTGGGTTACTCGGAAACTTCATCCGGCGATTTAAATCCACACTACTTTGACCATTTGATTACTGATTGAGAGAAGGATCTAATGATTATAGAAGCATGGTCATGTAGCCTACATGTCGGACAACAAAATTACAACAATAACGGTGGTCTAAAAGCGTAAACACAAGCAAGATTTAAAGCGCATGAACATCTTTGTTAGACTTTACGAGCACGTTCCGGTTACATAAGCGTTCGGTTAATGCTTGGTCAACGTGGTTTGACCACTAATATCTTTCAACCCAAACATGATCCGACTTTGATTCCGGTTTGGATCAAAGATCTCATATCATACTACCGGATCAAACATTAAAAACACAAAAATCATTAACAACCAAAGATTTAGAAGACACGACATATGGTTTGTCGATCGACGTAAAAAAATTTCAGATTTTGAAAAACACCAAATCCGAGCCTCTAGATGTTATGGATCCAACATCTAGCAACCCAGATCATCATTACACACTACATACAACATATTTAACGCAAAAAAAACTAACATATAACATAGGATCAAAAGTCAGATTTCGTTTTAGGGTTTATACCTCCTATGAGCAATCTTTGATTCTTGGCTATTGATTTGGTTCTGGAATTCGTGGGGATTGATTCAAGGACTGGTCTAGCACTGAAAATTCGTGGGTTTAGAGGGAGAGGCTCAAGGTTGAGTGTTTGTGAAAAATATGAGCTAGCAAGTGACATTTTCTCTCTCTTAATCTATTTATACCACTTAGATTCAATGAATCTAACTTGCAAGGTGTCAATAGATATAAGCTTGAATGAGTTTTAGGTATGTGCTATAAATCTAGAGTGATAACTTGCAATCTAGCTTATTAAATAAATACCAAAAAGGCTAAGTTAGTAAACTAACAAAGTAATTTAAGGGTATTTTTGTCCATGATGCTTGAATCTAGGTTAAAATCAATAGATCTTAAACCTTAAGGTTTTCCAAATAATTTCTAGGGTTTGAAAATTTAAGTTTAAGGTTTAATAAAATTTTAATTATAACTTACTAATTAAAATTAGGGTTTTTTAATAGAAAATTAGGGTTTTAAAAATACTTAGGGTTTCTTGATCTAATTAGGGTTCCTCTAATTATGAATTAGGGTTTCCTAATGAACATAATTATTTACTAAAATAATAATTAGAGTTATCATCTTAGCAATTAGGGTTTTAAATTGGAAATTAGGGTTTCTAATTTACAATTAGGGTTTCTAGACAATAATTAGGGTTTACCTAATTAGCATAATATAATAATGGTCTTAAATCACGTACCACAATTTCTTACCAATTGCAAAAACTCGGTTTGAGTTTCAAGTTAGGGTTTAACAATTAATGCTCTTGTTTTAACATGCCACAACATAATTGACCAACCATTATCTATACGTACATGCAGTACATATTAATAGCACTGAAAATTTAAATATAATATTATTATATTATTATTCTCATTCCTTGATAAAAATCCAAAATTAGGGTTTGGATTCCATATCCGATTTATTCTTTCATATTTAACCTTAATAATTAAGGTAAAATAATTAACTTATCAATCGTACTAAAATTTATATAATAAAATAATTATTATAATTATTCTAAAATCACTATATATTATTTAAATAATATATGATTATATTTTCATGGAAAATAATCAATAAAACATTTTCGCTATATGATAATTATTATAAGAATATACTTTACAAAATCAATAATTCTAAAATACAATTATTTGTAAACATTTATGCAATAAATATATTTTTATTTACCACATAAATGCATATACTCATTATCTTGTACAAATCCCCATCCTTAAAATAATAATAATAAAAAAAATTATACGCAAAATTTTTTATTTATTTATATAGAAAATATCGGGTTGTTACATTCTATGGTTTAAAAGTTTATCATCTATTTTATCGTTGAGACTCAGCTTAATAATTAATCCACAACACTGAATTATCTATGCACTACGGGCCAAAGATATTCATTAGTATCACGACCACGAATTATCCATGCACTACGGGCCAATGATATTCGTGTTTTCATCAATGGTCATGATCATGCCAAACAACAATTCATCTTTGCACCCTTGGCCGAAAAGAACGCATGGTCATGATCATACCAACAATTATCGCTGAGACTCAACTCAATAATCCACATTACTTGTAACATTACAGGTCATGATTATACCGAATGATCCCTGGTCATAATCATACCAACCAACAGTCCATCTATGCACGTAAGCCAAAGATGACTTTCATCATAATATAAGTATGAGGATGATGACAATGATATAAACATTAATCAAACGAAATCAAGGATAAATATTAAAGACTTTAAATTTATCGAGAGATATAAAAATATCCAAATTGTCAACATGATACTGCTTTGTGGAGTAAAATTCAAGAATAATATTATATCAGAAAAGAAATCAATTTTTGTCATAAAAAGTACTCCGGGTGAATATTACCCAAGTGAATAGTACCCCATGAATAGTACTTTGTGAATAGTACTTCGTGAATAGTACTTTATGAATAGTACCCCGTCAATAGTACTTCGTAAATAGTACCCGTGAATAATACTTTGTGAATAGTACCCATGAATAGTACTTTGTGAATAGTACCTCGTGAAAAGTATTCCAGCATGAAAAGATCAATAATTATCAAGAATGCTCAGAATAATTTTTCCATGAAAAGATACTGGATGAAGCTCAAATATCAAAGATATTCTACTAATTTCACGGAGTATAGAAGCAATACTTCAACAAAATGAGTGTAGAATTAGGGATACGAAATGAAATAATATTACTCACATACTACAAAGTATGGAAGAAAATATTATTTCTTATGAATACTAAAAAAAATAATATCCCTTATGAATACGAAAGAAATAATATCCCTTACCTTAGTAGAAGGCTGGATACTTGTTGGGTAATTTCTAGTTATGCACAACACGCAAGTATACGTGGTCAATAAGTAATAAAGAGTAAGTAAAGTATCGTTCTCACGGAGAATTAACTAATAAAGTTCACCAAGCATTAAACCATAGCCATCTCATTCTTATTTAAACGAATGGCTTTGAGTTTTTATATTTAAACTATTAACTTAAATAAACCTAACTATTCCTAGAGTGAGACTAGATAATGCAGACCTGAGATTACAATTTCATCTATTAACTCATTCAAATACATACACTTCATGTTAAACCAAACTAATTTTACCGATTTGTTAGTCGAGAACACTAAAGTAAAATATAGCCATCTTTTAATGTACCATACCCATATCACATATAATCCACAATTGATAGAATACACGTGAACACCCACATTACCTAAACCACTATATGTCTATGTGATTTACAAATAATTAGGGTTTAAGCTCAAGTTTTCAATTGACTACGAGCGGTGCTTCGGTATATGTCTATCCTAAGCATGAATCATATATTCCATCACCATGTAGAACATGCAAACACAAGCTATCAAGAACAAATCTAAACCCATAGTTCGTCTTTCAAGTTCATATGGGTTATCCCAGTAATTGATGGCCAATCAACTAAGCAAATAAGTATGAATCTTAATAGACAATCTCATAGCAATCAATAAGGTTAACAATAAAATATATCAGATTAAACTAATTAATAGACGCTCTACAATGTAGTCCAAGTTCCAAGCCAAGAACATGAAGTAACATGAAAGCCCAAATGATGTCCGGATTGCCTTTTCTTTGCATTTTCTTTGCTTTTCCTTACCAATAATCGCTCACACCGCTCCCAATTGTATAACCTACAAAATTAACACAAAATGCATGAAAAGTAACTAAGACACATGAATATAAGCAACTAATTCAAGTAAAAGATACCAGATAAGTGTATAAAAAATCCACTTATCAAATACCCCCAAACTTAAACCGTTGCTTGTCCCCAAACAACACAATATAATGCAATCTATATGCTATGCAAGCTACGCTACTATGACAATGAATCCCCAGATTTCCAGCCATGTTATGAATTCTAATAAGATATGCCTCTTAGAAATATCAAGATCCAAGAACAAAGCATCAAACTAAGCTAAAGGCATAATGACATACAATCAGATAGTCCTAACCTGCTATAAAAATGATGTGTGTGTGTGATGTGTTCACAGATAAGCTTGACAAAGATAAAGATACCACATGCTTTATTGCTTAAGTCAGAAAATTGAAGTTTAAATCAAGAGCTGCATATACTAATTAGACATCAACTACTCCAACACATCAATACAAACTAAGGTTCAACAATGGATTTATTCTGCTTTATTTTTACTCGCGAGGGCAATTTTCGCACTTTTCTGCGGTGTTTATTAATTTTTATATATATATATATATTTCCCATGGTGTCTGATGCCTCATTCCATTAAAGGCTAATGATCTTTACTTATAGCGAGCTTTCAACCAACGACTCCCAGACCATTAAGACCTTAGGGCGCTAGGTGTAGAGACAATCCCCTCAGGCGTACTTACTCAAGTAACAAAGGCCCCGAAACAAGACTAGCCACGATAATTATTCAATTTTTTTATTTTTTTTATATAAACCAAGCATACCAATGCGTTCTCAAAACTTGAGTTTAAGTGTCTTCATAGTCATTACTCACTTCCTACACAATTCTATCATTAAAAACAACATTTTCCTCTCAGCAGACAAACATGTTAATCTTAACCAACAAGCAAATAGGAACATTATCGTGCTACTTGGTAACATCTAAATAGCAAGCATGAATTATATCATGTATAAAATTATAACTAAGCTCAAGATATCTATCAAATTTCTATGTCATCATTGGCCAAATTAGAATTCAACTAACTAAAAGCCTGGGATTATGCAATGTTATGCAACTAAACACATACTAAGTAAACAAGACCAAAGAAAACTAAAAAAAAAAAATTCATACTAAAATACCCCTACTATGCAACTTAAACATGCAATCAAACTATATGCAACTAACTATATGCAACAACTACTCACTACAACCCAATACCCCCAAACTTAAAATAAACAATGCCCTCATTGTAATTAAAAGTGAAAGAATACTCCCCTAAGTGGCAATTTCATCTCCGTTCGCCTCCTCATGATCCGATGGTATATCAGGCGATGGCTAAGTTTGAGATATTCTATAGTTGGAGACTGAGTGTGGGCTTCTAATTGTCTGAATGCTTGAGTCATAAATGCTAAAAATTTAGCATTTTTTTTTGTGGATGAGCTCTACTTGACCGTGCGGTGTTTGGCTTAATAAGGTCATGTGTGGCATCCACACCACTCTGGTAGCTTTAGTTTTTGACTTCTGTTTGATCCTGAATGCTTATAGCAATTGGATTAAACCTGAGAGGAGAAACAATAAAACTATTATTAAGACTTACCACTATCTAACATCTACTAAATATGGAAATGTTAAAAAAAAGAATTAAACAAGGAGGGAGAAAGATTGGATGGGGTGCCTCCCATCGAGCGCCCGGTTTATAGTTCGTTAGCTAGATTCTTTTCTTGACACTGCTATCCAATTCTTCTACGATAAGCTAAGAACCCTCCATCCATTAGAACCGCTATGTGCTTTGGTAGGTTCCCCATCATGAGAGTCTTTGAATTGAAGTCACATAGCATATTTCCTGTACATGATGTCTCCATTTCTATTGCATCGCCAGATGCTTCTCCCGTTGTATCCGTGAATAGATTTTTGCATTGAGGCATGACAGATACAACATGATTTTCTTCTTCTATTATCTCTTCCTCAGCCCACCATGGTTTGTAAGAGGCCTCATAATCGCAGAAATTCTTACTTTGGATGTGACTACCAAGGGGAAATGAGTGTGCAAAGTTCACTGAATTTTTTAACTCTAACTAAGAAGTCACTTGGGGTATTATACAAGTCAACTCGTGTTCTTCATTTTCCATACCCCTAGTTTTCTCCTCAATGTCCACTCCTTTCAGTTCATTCAGTGGCATGAACACCTCTGGCTCTCCATTAGTTTCATCATCCATGTCATAGAACCAATTGTTTGGAGGGCGATTGTTCAAGGCTTTGATTATTTGATCCATATGATTCTGAAGATTTCGAATTGACCTATCTTGCTCAATCATCTTCTCCTCAGTTGATGCCACAAATTTGAACTACAAATCCTCCAATCTTGAATTTTCTTCTTCAGTTTCAAAATCCATGTATTGAGGACCATTTATTGAGGAGTTAATGAGTTGTTAAAATACATTTGTTAAGATTTCGGTTTGATAACTCCTGACTCATCATCATCTCGTCATGGTCTGCTATGCTTTTTGACATGAATTCCTTCAACCTTGAATTTTCCTCTTGTTTCGTTGAAGGTGGATATGAGAAATCTGATGGATGTGTTGGACTTGGGATGCAGTCTTGGTTGAGATAGTTATAACTCCATTCATAATCTGGGTGATACCCCCAACCTTGTTGATAATCAGGATAAACATCGTTGTTGAAGTAATCACCCCCAAACTGCACTTGTCCAACCTTGATGTTGCACTGATAACTCGGATGCTCGCCAACACAGTATTCACATGAAACTACTATCTCTCGAGTACGTTGGGCTGCAAGAATAACCAACCTCTCCGAAAGTGTTGCAATTTGTGCTGACAATGTAGAAAATACATTGAGTCCCTCAGTACTTATGTCCCTTGGTTGAGTCCTATTTGCATAAGGCCATTGATAAGCAAAGTCACCCATGGTACCTAAAAAAAAAGAGAAATATAGGAAGATAATAAAAATAAAATAAAATGTTTAAATTAAGACTAATTTGATTGAAATTAATGTTGGCAAAAATTATTAAAATAATTCCCCGGCAACGACGCCAAAAACTTGTAGGATAATTTCTAGTTACGCACAACACGCAAGTATACGTGGTCAATAAGTAATAAAGAGTAAGTAAAGTATCGTTCCCACGGAGAATTAACTAATAAAGTTCACCAAGCATTAACCCATAACCATCTCAGTCTTATTTAAATGAATGGCTTTGAGTTTTTATATTTAAACTATTAACTTAAATAAACCTAACTATTCCTAGAGTGAGACTAGATAATGAAGACCTGAGATTACAATTTCATCTATTAACTCATTCAAATCCATACACTTCATGTTAAACCAAACTAATTATCTTAGGTTTGTTAGTTGAGAACACTAAAGTAAAATATAGCCATCTTTCAATGTACCATACCCATATCACATATAATCCACAATTGATAGAATACTGCGTGAACACCCACATTACCTAAACCACTATATGTCTATGTGATTTATAAATAATTAGGGTTTAAGCTCAAGTTCAATCGATTATTCTGACGGTGCTTGGTATATATGTCTATCCTAAGCGAGAATCATATATTCCATCACCATGTAGAATATACAAACACAAGCTATCAAGATCAAATCTAAACCCATAGTCCGTCTTTCAAGTTCATATGGGTTATCCCAGTAATTGATGGCCAATCAACTAAGTAAATAAGCATGAATCTTAATAGACAATCGCATAACAATCAATAAGGTTAACAATAAAATATATCAGATTAAACTAATCAATAGAATCCATTGTAATCTCAAAATAGAGTTTAGCTCATCATAGAATCAAAACCCACAATCCACAATTGATTATACATTGAGAAATAAAGATAGAAGTAAAGAGAAGTTAGGGATTTGGGAATGCAAATCTGAGATTCTCCTCTTGCTATAATTCTGAATTTCCAATGCTCTTCGATTGCTTCAATCTTCAACTCTCATCTAATCTAGGGTTCTAATCTAATCTAAAAAGAAAGAGAAGAAAAGAAAAAAAATAGTAGCTCTAGCCCCCAAGGGGTGGAATCTCTTTATATGATGAAAATATGTCTAATATATAAGCCCTAATTGAATCTCTCTCTCCGTTACGCTTCAATTGCATTGTTTAATGAAAAGTCAGCTTTGGTCAACACACGAAGTCGCGCGACCGCGCAAGAATTGGCCTAAGTTGGGTGCGGCCGCGCAAAAGCTGAAAATCGCGCTTTTTGCTACTATAAGTCGCGACCGCGCGCAAGTTCGCGCGCCCGCGCGCGGGTGATTTTCTGTTGCAGTGTGCTCTGGTAAAATGACCATAACTTTTGATCCGAGAAGAGTTACGGGGCCTGCCACCTATCAAATCGAAGATATTGATGAGCTCTACAACTTTCATTCTTTAAGTACTAAGAAATAATGCACAGATGATGGCGGAAATTGAGCTGGAAGGGACTGCTATGAAAATGGCTAACCAAAACAGTGAAGTTTGACGTCCGTTGGTACAACGATCATAACTCTTGCATCCAAACTCCGATTAGAGCGATTCAAGATGTTCCAAAAAGCTACGAAGATGCTCTACAATGTAGTCCAAGTTCCAAGCCAAGAACATGAATAAACATGAAAGCCCAAATGATATCCGGATTGCCTTTTCTTTGTATTTTCTTTGCTTTTCCTTACCAATAATCGCTCACACCGCTCCCAATTGTATAACCTACAAAATGAACACAAAATGCATGAAAAGTAACTAAGACACATGAATATAAGCAACTAATTCAAGTAAAAGATACTGGATAAGTGTATAAAAAATCCACTTATCAATACTGGAATAGTGAAGTAGCAGAATACTATTCTTCTTCCTCTCTATAGCTTCTCTCTCTATAAATGCTCTTGAGAGTCTTAGTGAATTGGTGAGACTGAAAGAAGAATGAGTTTCTATTTATAGGAAAATATAGTTTTGATAATTGCACGTTTTGTGGCTCGAATTTTTACAGTATAATACCTTCATCTTTTCCTTCATTTTTAATTTAGTCCTACAAAGATTATCAAACTTTCACCACCTCCCCTAATAGTACATGCATGTGAATCAATAGCAAATTCATGTGAATCAATAGTTCCATACATGTGAAAAATTAGTTACAGTATAGTACCTTCATCTATACCTCCATTTTTAATTTAGTCATGCAAGTATTATCAATCTTGCATCACCTCTCCTAATATTACATGCATGTGAATCAATAATACATACATGTGAATAAATAGTTAAAAGCATGTGAATTAATAGCAATTAATTGCTCATTTATCCGATTAATTACCCGATTGGTCAATATAACCTCCAGAAATCAATTATTATCGAAATAAATGTCGATTTCCAATGGAAATATCAACTAACACAATGGAAATATCTATTTTATCTTTAATCAACACGAATTTATTCATCATTAATATTATAACTCACAATATTTAATAATCAGGTCATTCCTAGGAAAAAGGGGGCTTTCCGATAAGGATTTCTCAATATTGGCGCGCAATTAAGTGACCAAACCTCTCCTCGATAGAACTTTCTAGACATCATCAATATTACAAATAATAATATGAATAACTTTATCGTCTCAATTATTGATTTAATAATATAAATATTATGCAGATAATATTGTGACAATAATTGAATCAATAATATGAGAGATATTATGCAGCAATTACTATAGCAATAATTCAGTATAACTGAGTGACTTCTCACGTAAGTATCAATAATCAATGTCGTGTGCTACTATGCAACCACGTGTATTACTATACTTTTACCACTGGGTATTTCAACAGTCTAACGGTAAAACTTTCGTCGTTATTTTTCTATAAATTATTTCTGTCGTTTTCTAACTCCGACAGTAATTTCGTAGCGGGGTCCACCAATGATTGTGTCGTCGTACGAATATTTCCTGTTAAAATAAATATTTCCCGACCAGTCGAATATTTAAAATACTACTTGCTTACTTTGTAAAATTTTCACATATCACCCTTAACTTTAACCTTTTATCAATTTAACCATTTACTAAATAAAATAATAATTATAAGAAAATTGAATACTTTCATTTCATAAAATTCAGGGTCTTACAGATATAATCAGCAAGTGGATCCCCAAAACCATATCTTATGATAACACAAATTTGTATGTGGTTAGACATCAAGTATGATAGTGGCAACTTACCCTTTAAGTTCGTAGTACAATCCTGTCCTCCTCATTTTAATATGGTGCATTTTTGACGCTTTTAAAGTCGGGTTCTCATCCCCCTATTGTTGTTCACCAAAATCAACTATTAAATGACGTATAAAATATGACACACATATTTTAAGTCCTCAATACAATTATATATTGTCATGCTATTTTATAATGTATTGAGAAACTTAAATAGTCACAGACCATCACTCTAGTCCCCTGTTATCCCTGTTTGACCCAGCTACACTCTTATTACCTGAAAGGAATTGTGAAGTAAAAATGTGAGCACAAATAGCCCAGTAAAGAATATTATGACTAAAGATAATTAAATTTTCAATAACGTTTATCAGTAATAAATCAGATATTTAGAACATATGGTAGATGATAATCGTTTTCAGCCATAATTGCAGTGTAATCAACAATCCATTAGAAGAGTCAAGTAGAACATAATGTCTACTATCTCCTCCAAATTAAAAGTCCATCATTAATATTTCATTCATGTGATACTCATAAATAGTTCTTTGTTGTACCCAAGACAAAGAGAACTTTCATCACATGTCTTCACCTGAACCACCAAAGATTATAGTTAAATTCACAATTCATGTTTATAATCATGTAAATCAACAATTTCTCCTTGCCACAAAGGCTTAATAGAACTTTCACTCAATGTCCTTGCCACAAAGGCTAAAGACACTCAATAATCATATCGTCTTTACACCAATGGGCATGATCATACCAATCAATTGTCTATCTTTGCACTACGAGCCAAAGATGTTCAACTGTAAAGCCAATGATATGCCAAACAATAATCTATATTTATACTATGGGACAAATATATTCATTTGTATCATCAATGGTCATGATCATGCCAAACACCTGACTATCTTTTCACTACGGGCCAAAGATATCAATCAACATTTCATCTTTGCACTACGGGCCAAAGATATCAATCAGCAGTTCATCTTTGTGCTATAGGCCAAAGATAACTTTCAACATAATGTAAGTCTGAGAATTATGACAATGACATAAAGAATGAATCAAGTGAGATCAATGATAAATATTAGAGATTTATAATTCAATTTATCTAGAGTTCAATAATGTCTAAAGTGGCAACATGAAGATCATAACATGGATTCAATGTCAAAAAAAAGATTCATAAAAGATAACTTGGACAAAGAAAAGGAAATTATATTTTGTTGTGAACAGTACTCATAAATAGTGCCGTATGAATAGTACCCATGAATAGTGTGACGCCCCCAAATTCAGACACTTATATCTCAAATCTGGTGTATCACGTGCTAATTCTAATATCATAATAAAATCATCAAGAACGGAATAATAGAATAATTTATATTGATATAATATAAATATTCGCATCTCAAGGTCTCATGACCATTACTACAACATTCCAGAAGTAAAAACTTAACATGACCTAAACATAATTTAATCATCCCTTAATACATAATAATAATAATAATAATAATAATAATAATAATAATAATAATAATAATAATAATAATTCTCCTACACTTAAAGGACTAAGCTATTATGTAGCCTTGCCCCTTTCCTTTGTCTTTTCCTGAAGTACCGCATTGCTCTGCCTTAACGGTAATGTTTTTAGGAAAGCAAGAATGAGCAACAAATTTATCCAGCAAGTAATATAGCAATAAGAATAACAATTATAAAGTTTGAATCTCAAAGGTATAATATTAAATGGTAGTTCAAGAATAACAAGAAGTATCAATAGTTCTCAATAAGTGTCGTTATAGACTGAAGGATATCGACAAGATTCAATGGTTTAATCATTTCATGGTTCAATAAGAATGAACACTGAGAAGTCACTAGGGACTAAGAACTCTTGCTAAAATTAACAGTATTATACTAAAAATCCAATATAAACGAGTACAACAGGTGATCATCCTAAAGTACTCTACGTTATGTATAACATTTAAACATGCTAGTAAGTGCGCATGTCGATTTCTCGACAGTTATATATAATTTCCCCTTCGATGAGGGTTGTTCATCTCAGTAGATTTATAAGAGTCTGCACCAATTCAATTGGTTTGGATAGCTTTCTATCACATAATATTAGTCTAGCCAAATCGAATAGCTTAGACAGCATTTAGGAACATTGAGTTCAATTCTCATAACAAAATCTAGATATAAAAATCAATTTCCGATTTAGGAATCATAATTTGAAGTTTCACAATAAGAAATAAGGTCTAGATACTTGCAATCAATTATAAGAATGAAGTTAGGGAACTTGCAATAATGTAGAAAGTTTAGGTTAGAGACTTACCTTTAACGTTGATTACCACTTATAGCATAAAATCACCTCAATGAACTATATTATCTTATTTATGTACGTATATGTATTCATTAGTACAAGCTCTTTGATATATATATTAACATGCATTTATCACACATATTTCTATCCATGTATTCTATACACGTTAAAACTCATAGATGTATAATCCACATTGTTCTTATTTTTGAAAATCTTATAAACTTTTAGTCCCATATACTCATCTCATGTTTGTAGTTGTGACGAACAAGATTTTTGTAATTAATTTTTAAATATTTATTGAATTAAATAAATATTTGTTGGTTTATTTATGGAGTTAAATAAACATTTTTGGAATTGTGGTAAATTAAGTTAATTAAGTGTGTCACATTGATTAAATTAATGTGAAATACTTTTATTGATCAAAGAGAGAATTTAATTAAGATAATTAAATTAAATAAATTGTCAAATAATTTTAATGTTGTTCTAACTAATTTAATATTTAATTAGAGGTTTATTTATCTGATAAATAATAAATTAGAATTTTAAGTATGTGATGATGTGATTTAATGGGTAATATTACCTTTTATTTAATTGAGCTTAAATAATATTATTTGATTAATTAAAGTGTGACAAATAAACTATATAATAAATAAGTTAATTAAAATAAATTAGAAAAGGAAATTAAAACGAGCCAAACATGGTCTTGAACATGGGAGCAGTTAAGGCCAAACAGCGCTTAATCGCTACCCGTGTACGCACCAGTTGTTTTTAAAATACGTATTTGTCAGTTCATTCATATTACAAGTCTGGGAAAATCACAAAGAGAGAAAAGAGAGATTTTAGAGAATTGTGAGATTGAAGAAGAAAGAGTTGGAGAATTAAAGAATATTCTTGTCATCTTTGAGTACTGAAGTAGAGAAATCAAGGGTAATCCCTTAATGTAAACTTTTAATTTACGTTCTTAAAGTTTTTCATGAAAACTGGCTTTTAACTTTCTATAATTGAATTTTCATGGCTAATTGTTAAATCTATGATGTTGTATATGTTCATTAACATGTATAGTTCAATAATATACAATTTATACGTGTTTTAGAGTAATTAATCCATGAAATTAAGATTACGTTGGAATATTAAAGGTTACAAAGAAATAATGTTTGAATGTGGCCCAGAAGTACAAACATTGGTGCCTTAATTGTACGTTAAACGGTAAATTGATAATTGATAATGTTTATATATGTAAAAACAAAAAGAACGAAACTTAAAACAGACTGATTTGGTGTTATAATGAATCTGTAATTTGTGATTTCATGAAATTTGATGAAACTTTGAAAAATAGCAAGAACTTGAAAATTATGGTTTTAAATCTTGTTGTTTATGTGATTAAATTTGTTAAAAGTATGTTAAGAATGTTATAGAATGTTTATGTTAAGTGTAGAACATATGGGTGAAACTATATTTATTGTTTGTGTGAGATTTTGGCCTAAATTGGCCATGTTCTGTGTTCTTCGTGAACTGCAGAAACTGAATCTGGGTAACCCCACCCCGGCGGGCGTTACCAAGCCTAAATTACCCAGCCCTAGCGAGAAAAATAAATAAATAAAAAAAATAAAATAAAAAATTAATTAATTAAATTTTTTATCAAATAAAATGAATATTTTAGTTGAAATATTTATGGAATAAAATAAATATTTGATGGAAATTATTATTAAAATATTTATCAAATAAAATGAATATTTTAGTTGAAATATTTATGGAATAATATAAATATTCGATGGAAATTATTATTAAAATATGTATCAAATAAAATGAATATTTTAGTTGAAATATTTATGGAATAAAATTAATATTCGATGGAAATTATTATGAAATAATTTATTCGAGTGTAATAAAAGTGAGGGAATAAAAATATTCTAATTTAATTAAGTAATTAAATTAGAAGGGTAATGATTTGTTAAATAAAGTGGAGTTTATATTCAATAATTAAGTAAAAGTGTGACTAATGGACCATATAATATGATAATTATAAAAATAAATTAGAAATGGTTTTGTGACCTTATAACTGCTATATATATTTTGTAACTGGTTAAACCACGTTATAAAAAAAGAAAAAAAAGAAAGTGAGGTGCATGAGATGATATGATGTTGTTTAAACTTAAGATTTGAGATTTTAGTCATGTATATGTGAATGATGGAAATGAGCAGAATTTAAACCAAGTTAACAAGTTGTATTAAAAAAAAAGGGAACTAAACCTATAAGGTTACTATTAATGTAACTAATGAATGTTGTGAATACATATGGTATGTGTGTAAGACTTTTGGTGAACGTGAGCAGTAATCGTTTAGCCTACGCACGAGGCAAGTTTTTAAACCCTATTTTTACATTGAGCAAGTTCTTAAATCTTTTTATTATTGAGCAAGCTTCGTATTCTTATTTCAAACTGTTCAAAGGTTAATTATTCAAGTTTTTGATGCCAAATGAAATGTTCTAATTCTTTTGAAGTATTACTTCTATTGTACAAAGTTCATTCAATTGTGTAGAATTGAGATCCAATCTTTTTAGTCAATTATATAGAGTTGAGATTCAATCTTTGATTTGATTATTAATTTTGATATCGAATTGAAACCTTGAATAGATAGTGATTCTTTATTGATTCAAATAATCCTTAGTTGATGATTATTGAACTCTAAATTACCCTTGACATCGATCCAAACCAAACTTCCTTTGGTGCGGACTTTAATGTCAAAACTGAGATGAACAACCCTGCTACAGGGGATTATATTATGTGATAGCGTTAAGATGTTGTGCACATACATGGTACATATGGTTGATCCCCCTAAGTACGAGAAGCTAGGTCCATATAGTCTTACGACTGTTAAAGGTTTAAAGTAGAAATACTTGATAACCTGGGACATAGTTCATGGTCTTATGACCCTTAGATGTACTTTTGATTCCTTTTCTAATCTTGATTCAAAATCCGAGCTTTCTTTTGTTCAGTATCCATTGATTATTTGCATGTTATTATTATTTCTATCGTTAAACTTGTGGGCAATTGTTGCTCACTCTTGCATAATAACATTGCAGCTAAGATTGAGAAAGTTGATGAGCCATCCACAAGTAAGGGCAAGGGTAAAGCAAGCAAATGATGAAGACCTATTTAGTATTTGAGAATGATTATGTTAAGACTTATTATATGATGTTTAAGACTTATTTATTTATGATGTTCTGCATTTGATGTATTAAGGTTAGATAACCTGGGATTTATTTGTTTAAGTTGGTGTAACCCTTTAATGGGAGGATTTTTATTTAAATTTTATTGTTATCTTTACTAAGGGTAGATAGATGTTAATTATTTTGTTGAGTGAACACCAAATCTGAGGGAAGTTTGAGTACTTGGATTTGGGGGTGTCACAGTATACGTGAAATATTACTTATGTCACATATTCTAGTTCAAGTTGTTTCACATATATATGTTAAGGAACTTTTAAACTAGGTTTGGTCTTTTCTATTTACTTTCAACAATTGTTAGTTTTACTCATAAAATTTTTATTTTACAAGTTAAGAAGGTTCATTGTGTCAAAGATTAACAATAGCATTCATTAAACCACATAACAATGCTAAACAACCTTTTCTACGCATACTTACATGTATTAGATTTATTTGCACGTAGCTAGTATAACTCTCTACTTAGAAACACATTTTAGTTCACGCGTGAGTAATTTATATCTAGTTAATAATATTTATTAATTAATACTACCTTTTTCCAAAACCATGACGCTATCTCCAAATTCAAAGGCATCCCCCGAATCCAAAACGCTATCTCCTAATCTGAAGACATCTCCTAAAGTCAAGACGTCATCTCTGAATCCGAAGACATTTCCGAAGTCAAGACGTCATCTCCGAATCTGAAGACATTTCCGAAGTTAAGATGTCATCTCCGAATCCGAAGACATCTCCGAACCCAAAGACATTTTCGAACCCAAAGACATTTTTGAAGTCAAGACATCTTTCGAATCCAGCTCTTCGGGACAACTTCAGTCTTTGGGGATTATGACCGCTTCATCAGACTGGTTATCCTATCCCAACTCCTATCTAACTCCTCCTCAAACTCCATATATGACACCCCCAAATCCTGGTACTTCATCTCTTCAAGATTTGGTGCTCACATAATCAAAACATTCATTTATAACTACTCAATTATAATAAAATTGAATAATAAAAACCTGCCCATACAGGATTAAACTCAAATAAAAATCTCCCAGGTTATCTAACCTTTAACAACAATTATTCAATTGCGGAAATTAAATAAACTTCATTACAATCTTTAAACCAAAGTCTAATAATAATACTATCAAATCTATTACAAGTCTTCAGTACTTGTTCATCTTTCTTTTTCCTTTACTGGTGCTAGGTACGTCACCAGTTTCAACTTTAGCTGTAAGAAATTTTACAGGCAAGAGTGAGCAAACAAGGCCCACTTGAAATAACAATAAATAAATCTTTAAACTTTTACATCAATTGACAATATTAGGCTCAATAGAACTGAACAATATATTCTATTAACTTTCTGAAAATTATAACATTCACTGAGGGTCTAATGATCACGAATCATGTCCACAGTTATAAGTAATCTTTCAACTTTAACTTTAACAGTCATAAGACTATAAGGACTCCACGTACTTAGGGGGATCAACCCTTCGTACAATGTATTGTGCACAATCATTTCAACGCTAAGCGTAAACCTCTATTAAAAGAGTTGTTCATCTCAGTATTTAGAATACAAATCCACACCAAAGTAAGTTTGATTTGGATAAGCTTCCAGGGTAATTTGGAATTTAACGAACATCAACTAAGGAGTAGTTGAATAAGACCAATAACACTATACTATAGAATAATAGTGATTGAATCAATCATAGTAACTAAAGTCATGCATTAGGAATAATTTAATAGCATACAATTTAAATAACTATAGCATACCTTGCTTGAACAATACTAAGCCAAGGTTAATTAGGATTGAATACTAAACATGCATGGCAATTCAGTTATGCATGTTAATCAATAATTGAAATACAAGAATAACTTGTTCAACATCAAACCAAAGTTTAGACAACTTACATCATTATAAGATAATCGAATTGAAAACAATAATTAGCTCAACAAGACAAAGGATTAGAAAACTTGCTCAATTATAAAATAGAGTTAGAAAAAATTGCACAATGAAGTTTTGAGTTAGAGAACTTGCCTTTAGCACAAGCTAAACCCTTACCACTTGAATTAATACCCTAGAAATATGCCATATCGACATAGTTAGTCATTACCAACATTGTATATTTATATAAACAAATATATTCATCATATGGGTTAAATTACCCATTCACATAATCAACTATGTTACAAGTAGGTAACACTTAATAACATGATCATTCATAGTTTAATTCTACTGAAATTATCATTTAACATTACTATTATTAACACATAATGTGACGCCCCCAAAATAGGTATACATCACCCATTCTGAGTTGTCAATACATGGTACAGAAACAACTACAACTTTATTATTACAACAGTAAAACTGTGAGTTTGAATACAAATATTATATTCTAGACAATATCTATACCCAAATAAATCCTCATCACATTTATTGATACATTATTTTACAAAAATGGTGAGGATTACTAAACAACTCTCTCTATAACCATCATTCCATACCCAGGCTAAAGTACTCATTTACATTCTAGCCTCCACGAGAAGAAAAATGGAACAAAAAGGAAAAGGGTGAGCTCGACTAGCCCGAGGTAAAGAATATTATGACTAAGATAATATACAACAAAATTATCATTAGTCTTCAACGAGGGAAAAATATAATAGAATACAATAGACAACAAGTTTTAAATCAATATTCGCGTGAAATAATAATTCATTAGAAGAGTTAAGTAGAGAATGCAAACTACTATCTTCTATGTATGAATTTTAAAGTTTCATCGTCTATTTTTTTATCCTGTAACATCAATCAATATATATCTCGGGATCAAATATTCATCCTTGCACTCTTCTGAGGCCGAGGACATTCACCGATTGATCATGTTCATCTAAACACATGTTCATCTTTGCACTACTGGCCAAAGATATTCATCGAAATCATTCATCTTTGCTTTCTGGCCAAAGATATTCATCATAAATCATTCATCTTTGCACTACTGGGCCAAAGATATTCAATAATATCATCATTTAAGGTGAGGATGATGAAAAATATTTTTAAAGAAAGCGAATCCGGTGAAACAAAATGACAAGGATTAAGGATTAAGGATTAGTATTTCGTTTTATCCCGTCAAAAATACCTCAAAAATAATCATAGTGGTGTAAAATTCAAGAATGATCAAAACATGGATACAATCAAAGCTAGTATCCGAATAGATATTTTAGACGAAAAAGAAAATTTTTATTTTTCGATGAATAGTCTTAGTATTAAGTGAATAGTATCATATATCGTGAATAGTTTAGTATCGTGAATAGTAACTCAGACACCAAAAATTCCAAATTTGATAAAAACTTGAGATCAATATTTTGACATAATGATATTGAAGAAATAATATCATTCTGAAAAAATAATATCCCTTACCTCGGAAGGCAGTACTTAGCTGGAATCTTTGGATATAGGCTATATCTTGAACTTTCATAGTATAGCAATACTCAAAGTATACTCAAAATACTCACAAGAATACGCTCGATAATATAGAGAGAAAACTTGGTTTACGGTGTGATTTTCAATTCTAACCTAAGCACTATTTATAGGAAATTGCTTAGAACACCAAAGTAGAAAATTTATTATAATATTAATATATATATTAAGTTTTCTACTCAACCTTTGAATCTTATTTCCGCCAACTAACACATGTAAAATGAGGCTCACACATCAAAAAAACGTTTTTCTTTTATAAAATAATTAAAACTTCCAAAAATCAATTATTTGAACTTGAACTTCAATAATTCACAATAAATAGCCCTTTTATCGAAAAATTGAATCTCGCTTGAGTTTTTATAGGAAATTCAATTCTCTACAACTGCGAGAAGAAAGTTTCTCCAAATTCCAAGCGAGAAAATGGCCGAAATCCATAAGCGAAGCGATTTTTTAATTTATAATCAAATTTCGGTCGATAAATGGGTCCCTGAGACATGTTTAACATGTTTTAAACATTTATTGCAACAAAAATACTCTTTCTCCTCGTATACTCGTATATCACACATTCATTGTAAAAATATCATCATTATTATATTATTAAAATATAATAATATATTTAAATGAATTATTTTATCGAGAAAAAGATAAAATTTTAATTTTCAACAATTGTCACATAAAAATAATTTCTCCATCTATATCACATAAAATCAATATTTTCCTCATCATATGAATCAATAATTAATTATTCACAAATAATATTACTGAGAATCCTGATATTAATGACGAGGCGGTTTCAGGAAAGGGGCTTTCAATAAGGATTTCTCCTTCTTGGTGGCGCGCAATTAGGTGACCAAACCTCTCCTTAGAGCAGAACTTTCTAGACATTGCCAATAATGTTATCTAATAATATTATTAGGATAATATGAATTATTGCTCGATAATGAAAAATCTTGTGTAATGACAATTATTGAAACAACAACAATATAAAATATCAACGCGACAATTATTGAATCAATAAAATCTTTGAGCGGTAATTCTTGTAACCATTATTGAGTAGTGCCTTCTTACGTAAGAGTCGATAATTGGTGCAATCTGGTGTCTTCTTGTCTGACAATAGCGTATTCTTGTGTTTTAACCACCGGGTATTCAACGTGTAAAGCGGTAACAACTACGCCATTATTTTTAAACAACTTATATTTGTCGTTTTCTTCATCCAATCGCTTTAGTTATGGGGCCCACAAAAGGCTGCGGTCGTAAATACGAATATTCCCGCGATGTCACGAATATTCCACGACCAAACAAATATTCCAAACAATAATGAATATTTTATAACCACTTGCTTATTTTGAAATACTTGCGTATTTTACCCATAACTATCCACATTAATCAAATCAACCCTTACTATTTCAAAATAATAAATAGAAAATTAAATTTCATTTATTAATTATTTGGGGTCTTCTGACCTCCCTCCTTATGAAATTTCGTCCTCGAAATTGACATATGTACACAGTGTTTGAAAAGATGAGAATACCTCGCTTTCATTTCCGTTTCCAACTCCCGGGTCATTTCCTCGATAGCATGGTTTCTCCACAAAACTTTAACTTGTGGTATAACCTCGGTACATAGGACATCTTCTTTCTATCCAAGATCTTGTGCAGTACCTCCTCGTATATTAAGTCTTGACTATCTCGTCGGTTCTAACTAAATGGCGTGGTTGGGTCGTCCACATATTTACGTAACTGCCGATCGTGAAAAGCGTTATGAAACGCGCGACATACTTGGTAGTAAAAGCGAGTCTATAGGCCACGATTCTACTCGATCGAGAATTTCAAATGGAATAATAAATCAAAGGTTTGAGCTTTCCTCACATCATGGATTCTCACTTTTGGAATACCAACTTCTTGCACCTCCTTCTTCGTATGCATCGACTTGATTGTGTAGCTTGGCGGTTTTAACTTTATCGATTAAAGTCGATTCTACTTGTATATCATCACGTGAGTCCTAGAGCCTTTAACTCTATCTTCATCATTTGTAAGTTATCTGAGATGAGTCTTTGTGTTATCAACATCGCACTTATAGCGCATCACGATCTTCTACTCAACCCGTCAATTTACCGTTCGCTCTTCCACGATAATATTAAATGGTACGATCATAATCTTCAATGACTCGAGCCAGCGTCTTTGGCGCGTAATCGTTCATTTAGTTAAAGAAATATCGAGGTTTTAGGAAATAGGTTTTGTCTTAGGGTCGATACAAAATTCGATTTCTCGCTCTAGGGTAGGCTAGGAAGTCATCGAGGATTACGTCGGAAAATTTATTAACGATAGAAATATCATTCAAAAGCTGTGACTCTCATGGTGCTTCAACCTGACACCTCACAATGGCACCTATCGGTTTACTACCGCACAAATATGGCATCCCCTACAAAAAGTTAAGCGGTGCATCCCCATCAGCGAGGAAGTCACGGATAGAGGCTCTTGTATCAACTTCTCTGATTGGGTTTTAACTCACTGAAGTTCAATAGGAGCCATTTGATATGAGATTTTAGAAATGAGTTTTGTCTAGGGTTCAAAGTCGATACAAAATTTAATATCGGGGCTTTTGGGAGTAAGCAAGAAATTCTTGAAATCGTCGGGAAAAATCAATAACAACGGGAATATTATTCAAATCGGCGTGTCTTTATTCAAATCCATAACATGGACTAAGAAAGCTTGACATTAGTTTTCAATAAACAAATGGCTTTATAATTTAATATGAAAGAGTTTGACTTCAATGGTTTGGTTGCTTGAATTGAATAACGAGTTGCTTAAGAATATGAAAACTAATAACCTAACGAAAGCAATCAATTTTGGCATGATGAGTAGTTAACCTTAAAATCACATCAAAACAAATATCTCTATAGAAATAAGGTTAACGGTAATGTGATAGTGCCAACTGAATCAAGCAAGATTTCTAAACAACGGATGTAATAAAAGTTTCT
Organism: Panax ginseng; assembly: GCA_020205605.1. Classification (NCBI taxonomy): domain Eukaryota; kingdom Viridiplantae; phylum Streptophyta; class Magnoliopsida; order Apiales; family Araliaceae; genus Panax; species Panax ginseng. The sequence continues at coordinate 58,821,849 of CM035143.1, read as the reverse complement.
CTAACAGAGTCTCCATAAATAGGTCAAAGTCTAATTTCTCCGTAGTCGAGTTCAAGCGTTGGTATGAAGAGAGATAAAAAAGCGGGTAGAGGCAGGGGTATCTAGTAAGGTATAAACTTACGCAAGAATTTATATTTAACTAATCCGTAATACCTTCGTTCGGGTTCTCGCATTCGACCCGATCACAACAAACGCCCTTCGAGGCCGCTAATTTTGACTTATCAGGATGACCCTTGGAGTCACTATTCTGTGGAACTAGGTTTGCTACTGGAACAATCCCGAGCTATGTGGCCTTCCTTTCCCACGGTTGTAACATACCTTTGGATTGTTGTGGACGATTTGGTGATATGTCCTTCCTTCCGCATTTGTAACATCTAGCGGCGGTCGTTCTCTCTCTCCTAGAATTTGTTGTTAGTCTTTGGTCTTTATTCTTTGATGTCTTCCGTCATTGTTGAATCTTCTCTTTACGAAATTTCCACTTGAGTCACCTCTCCTATTATCATGGCCACGATTACCACCAGAGTGGTTACCGCATTTGTCCGTATTCTTTCCTCCCCACTGGTCATCGTTACGATGGCTAACATCGCAAATATGAATACTGGTTGTGGTCCCTCGGTTGAACATACTCGTTATCACGCTCTAATAATTGAGCCACATTTTTACAACATCGAATATAAAGAAAATTTATGAGAGATAAGATATTGTCGAATCTCGGGTTTTAGACCCTCGAAACATACGCGTCATTCGTTCCTCGTTTTCCACCAAATGAGGTGCAAACTGGACAACTCATAAATTTTGCTTCATCATGGGGACACCGTCATGTTGTTTCTGCTCGGTCTAATAAACTCTACCTCTTTCATATATAATTGAATACTTTCGAGGAAAATACTTGTCATTGAAAATTTTACGAAATCTTTCCCAAGACATGTTGGGTGCATCTGGGTGAGTGCGCTTCACTGATTCCCACCGGTAATCCGCTTCACCACGAAACATAAAGGTGGCGAATGGAACATACATTCTCCGTGCATCCCAAGACATTAAATATCTTGGTAATTTGCTTTACCACGTTTACGCCTTGATCGGATCCGGCTTTCCATGGAAATTTGGTGGTCCCAACTCCTTGAAGCGCTTGTTTGTGACGGGCCGTAGCGTTCTTATCATTTCCACCGTATTATGGATAGGGCGCCTTATTTCGTTGTTGCATGAATTGCTCCTTAAAGCGCTTAGCGGTGGCCGTCAAGAGTTATCAATGTTTCTACACCGCATTTTGGACGAGGCGCCTTTGCTGTTGTTGCATGAATTGCATAAAGCCTCGACCATCTCATCATTCACTATATTTCGCCGGTGTTATTATTTTCATGAGGATTATTGTCCTCTAGTTGCATATTTTCACGATTATTGATCTGTGGAGACTCAGCGGTCTCTGTGCTCCATTCTTATCTCAACATTTTGGATGCCATTTTCAAAATCTTACAAAACAAGGGTTAATTAAACAAATTAACATATCACATAATATCCTATATTATGACTGACCAACAAATAAGCTTAGGTAGGACATCTTAGCGAAGGATTTACTAAATCTCTCTCCTCTAGTTCTATTCCCGATCTCATGAGAGATCATATCCCTAGCTCGATACCAGTTGTGACACCCCCAAAATAGGTATACATCACCCATTACGAGTTGTCAATACATGATGCGAAACAACTACAACTTTATTATTACAACGGTAAAAGCGTGAGTTTGAATACAAATATTATCTTCTAGACAATATCTATACCCAAATAAATCCTCATCACATTTATTGATACATTATTTTACAAAAATGGTGAGGATTACTAAACAACTCTCTCTATAACCATCATTCCATACCCAGGCTTCGTACTCGCATTTACATTCTCGCCTCATGAGAAGAAAAATGGAACAAAAAGGAAAAGGGTGAGCTCGACTAGCCCGATAAAGAATATTATGACTAAGATAATATACAACAAAATTATCGTTAGTCTTGACGAGGAAAAATATAATAGAATACAATAGACAACAAGTTTTAAATCAATATTCGCAGTGAAATAATAATTCATTAGAAGAGTTAAGTAGAGAATGCAAACTACTATCTTTATGTATGAATTTTAAAGTTCATCGTCTATTTTTTTTATCCTGTAACATCAATCAATATATACGGGATCAAATATTCATCCTGCACACTCTGAGCCGAGGACATTCACCGATTGATCATGTTCATCTAAACACATGTTCATCTTTGCACTTCTGGGCCAAAGATATTCATCGAAATCATTCATCTTTGCACTCTGGGCCAAAGATATTCATCATAAATCATTCATCTTTTACTACTGGCCAAAGATATTCAATAATATCATCATTTAAGGCGAGGATGATGAAAAATATTTTTTAAAAGCGAATCCGGTGAAACAAAATGACGAGGATTAAGGATTAAGGATTAAGTATTTCGTTTTATCCACGTCCAAAAATACCTCAAAAATAATCATAGTGGTGTAAAATTCAAGAATGATCAAAACATGGATACAATCAAAGCTAGTATCCGAATAGATATTTTAGACGAAAAAAAAAATTTTTATTTTTTGATGAATAGTCCGTATTCGTGAATAGTGTCTTATCGTGAATAGTCTTAGTATCGTGAATAGTAACTCAGAGCACCAAAAATTCTAAATTTGATAAAAACTTGAGATCAATATTTGACATAATGATATTGAAAAATAATATCATTACGAAAAAAATAATATCCCTTACCTCGGAAAGGCAGTACTTAAGCTGGAATCTTTGGATATAGGCTATATCTTGAACTTTCACCGTATAGCAATACTCAAAGTATACTCAAAATACTCACAAGAATATTTCGATAATATAGAGAGAAAACTTGATTTACGGTGTGATTTTCAATTCTAACCTAAGCTTTTATTTATAGGAAATTGCTTAGAACACCAAATTTATTAAAATTTATTATAATATTAATATATATATTAAGTTTTCTACGCAACCTTTGAATCTGATTTCCAGCCAACTAACACATGTAAAATGAGGCTCACACATCAAAAAAACGTTTTTCTTTTATAAAATAATTAAAACTTCCAAAAATCAATTATTTCGGAACTTCGGAACTTCAATAATTCACAATAAATAGCCCTTTTATCAGAAAATTCGAATCTCGCGAGTTTTTATAGGAAATTCAATTCTCTACAACTTTGCAGAAGAAAGTTTCTCCAAATTCCAAACAGAAAATGACCGAAATCCATAAACGAGCGATTTTTCAGGCTATAATCAAATTTCAGTCAATAAATGGGTCCACAGACATGTTTAACATGTTTTAAACATTTATTGCAACAAAAATACTCTTTCTCCTCGTATACTCGTATATCACACATTCATTGTAAAAATATCATCATTATTATATTATTAAAATATAATAATATATTTAAATGAATTATTTTATCAGAAAAAGATAAAATTTTAATTTTCAACAATTGTCACATAAAAATAATTTCTCCATCTATATCCACATAAAATCAATATTTTCCTCATCATATGAATCAATAATTAATTATTCACAAATAATATTACGAGAATCTGATATTGATGACAAGGCGGTTCAGGAAGAGGGCTTTCGATAAAATTTCTCCTTCTTGCGGCCTTGATTAGGTGACCAAACCTCTCCTTAGAGCGAGAACTTTCTAGACATTGCCAATAATGTTATCTAATAATATTATTCAGATAATATGAATTATTGCTTCGATAATGAAAAATACTGTGTAATGACAATTATTGAAACAACAACAATATAAAATATCAACGCAACAATTATTGAATCAATAAAATACTGAACAGTAATTACTGTAACCATTATTGAGTAGTGCCTTCTTACGTAAGAGTTCGATAATTGGTTCAATACTGGTGTCTTCTTGTGCAACAACGCGTATTCGTGTTTTAACCACGGGTATTCCAACGATTAATAAGCGGTAACAACTCGCCATTATTTTTAAACAACTTATATTTGTCGTTTTTCTTCATCCAATCGCTTTTAGTTATGGGGCCCACAAAAGGCTGCGCCATCGTGCGAATATTTCCCAAGCGATCTGAATATTCCACGACCAAACAAATATTCCAAGCAATAATGAATATTTTATAACCACTTGCTTATTTTGAAATACTTGCGTATTTTACCCATAACTATCCACATTAATCAAATCAACCCTTACTATTTCAAAATAATAAATAGAGAAAATTAAATTTCATTTATTAATTATTTGGGGTCTTCTGACCTCCCTCCTTATGAAATTTCGTCCTCGAAATTGACATATATACTGTGTTTGAAAAGATGAGAATACCTCGCTTTCATTTCCGTTTCCAACTCCCGGTCATTTCCTCAATAGCATGGTTTCTCCACAAAACTTTAACTTGTGGTATAACCTCGGTACATAGGATATGCTCTTTCCTATCCAAGATCTTGGTGGTACCTCCTCGTATATTAAGTCTTGGCTATCTAAATGGGTTCTAACTAAATGGCGTGGTTGGTTGTCCACATATTTACGTAACACCGATACGTGAAAAACGTTATGAACACGCAACATACTTGGTAGTAAAGCGAGTCTATAGGCCACAGTTCCTACTCGATCGAGAATTTCAAATGGAATAATAAATCAAAGGTTTGAGCTTTCCTCACATCGCCGATTCTCGCTTTTGGAATACCAACTTCTTGCACCTCCTTCTTCATATGCATCAGCTTCGGTGTGTAGCTTGAGCGGTTTTAACTTTATCGATTAAAGTCGATTCTACTTGTATATCATCACGTGAGTCCCTAGAGCCTTTAACTCTATCTTCATCATTTGTAAGTTATCTGAGATGAGTCTTTGTGTTATCAACATCTCACTTGTAAACGCATGTCACGATCTTCTACTCAACCCGTCAATTTACCATGTTCGCTTCTTCCACGATAATATTAAATGGTACGATCATAATCTTCATTACTCGAGCCAACGTCTTTGGCGCATGATACGTTCATTTAGTTAAAGAAATATCGAGGTTTTAGGAAATAGGTTTTGTACTAGGGTCGATACAAAATTTGATTTCGCTCTAGGGTAGGCTAGGAAGTCGTGATTACGTCGAGAAAATTTATTAACGATAGAAATATTATTCAAAAGCTGTGACTCTCATGGTGCTTCAAACCAAAGACCTCACAATGGCACCTATCGATTTCTTCTGCACAAATATGGCATCCCTACAAAGAGTAAAGCGATGCATCCCCATCAACAGTAAAGTCACCGGATAGAGGCTCTTGTATCAACTTCTCTGATTGGGGTTTTAACTCACGAAGTTCAATAGGAGCCATTTGATATGAGATTTTAGAAATGAGTTTTGTCTGGGGTTCAAAGTCGATACAAAATTTAATATCACGCTTTGGGAGTAAGCCAAGAAATTCTTCAGAAATACGTCGGGAAAAATCAATAACAACAGAATATTATTCAAATCGGCGTGTCTTTATTCAAATCCATAACATGGACTAAGAAAGCTTGACATTCGTTTTCAATAAACAAATGGCTTTATAATTTAATATGAAAGAGTTTGACTTCAATGGTTTGGTTGCTTGAATTGAATAATGAGTTGCTTAAGAATATGAAAACTAATAACCTAACGAAAGCAATCAATTTTGGCATGATGAGTAGTTAACCTTAAAATCACATCAAAACAAATATCTCTATAGAAATAAGGTTAACGGGTAATGTGATAGTGCCAACTGAATCAAGCAAGATTTCTAAACAACGGATGTAATAAAAGTTTCTCTAACTGAGTCTCCATAAATAGGTCAAAGTCTAATTTCTCCGTAGTCAAGTTCAAACGTTGAGCGCAAGCAAGAAAGATAAAAGAACGGGTAGAACCGGTATCTAGTAAGGTATAAACTTCGCAAGAATTTATATTTAACTAATCCGTAATACCTTCGTTCGGGTTCCTCGCATTTTGACCAGTCACAACAAACGCCCTTCTAGGAACCGCTAATTTTGACTTATCAGGATGACCCTTTGAGTCTTATTCCCGTGGAACTAGGTTTTGCTACTGGAACAATCCCGAGCTATGTGCCCTTCCTTTCCACGGTTGTAACATATTACCTTTGGATTGTTGTGGACGGTTTAATGATATGTCCTTCCTTCCCGCATTTGTAACATCTAACAGGCGGTCGTTCTCCTCTCCTAGAATTTGTTGTTAGTGCTGGTGTTGTTGCTGATGTCTTCCCGTCATTGTTGAATCTTCTCTTTCTGAAATTTCCACTTGAGTCACCTCTCCTATTATCATGGCCACGATTACCACCCGAGTGGTTACCGCATTTGTCCGTATTCTTTCCTCCCCACTAGTCATCGTTCTGATGACTGCTATCACCGATATGACCCTGGTTGTGGTCCCTCGGTTGAACATACTCGTTATCACGCTCTAATAATTGAGCCCTGTTTACAACATCCGAATATAAAGAAAATTTATGAGAGATAAGATATTGTCGAATCTCGGGTTTTAGACCCTCGAAACATACGCGTCATTCGTTCCTCGTTTTCCACCAAATGAGGTGCAAGCACTGGACAACTCGCAAATTTTGCTTCATCTTTGGGACACCGTCATGTTGTTCTCGCTCCGGTCTAATAAACTCTACCGCTTTCATATAGCCCGAATACTTTCGGAAAATACTTGTCATTGAAAATTTTTGAAATCTTTCCCAAGACATGTTGGGTGCATCTCGTGGTTGAGTGCGCTTCTGATTCCCACCGGTAATCCGCTTCACCACGAAACATAAAGGTGGCGAATGGAACCTTCTGTTCCTCCGTGCATCCCAAGACATTAAATATCTTGGTAATTTGCTTTACCCACGTTTACGCCTTGATCGGATCCGGCTTTCCATGGAAATTTGGTGGTCCCAACTCCTTGAAGCGCTTGGTTGTGATGAATCGCATGCGTTCTTATCATTTCCACCGTATTATGGATAGGAGGCGCCTTATTTCGTTGTTGCATGAATTGCTCCTTAAAGCGCTTAGCGGTGACCGGTCGAGAGTTATCAATGTTTTACCGCATTTTGGATGAGGCGCCTTTACTGTTGTTGCATGAATTGCATAAATCCTCTGACCATCTCATCATTCACTATTTCATCGGTGTTATTATTTTCATGAGGATTATTGTCCTCTAGTTGCATATTTTCCTGATTATTAATCTGTGGAGACTCAACGGTCTCCTGTGCTCCATTGCTTATCTCAACATTTTCGGATGCCATTTTCAAATACTGCCACAAAACAAGGGTTAATTAAACAAATTAACATATCACATAATATCCCTATATTATGACCTAACCAACAAATAAGCTTAGGTAGGACATACTAGCGAAGGATTTACTCGTCTCTCCCTCCTAGTTCTATTCCCGATCTCCATGGAGATCATATCCTAAGCTCGATACCAAGTTGTGACGCCCCCAAATTAGGTATACATCACCCATTACGAGTTGTCAATACATGTATGTAAACAACTACAACTTTATTATTACAACAAGAAAGCTGTGAGTTTGAATACAAATATTATCTTACAGACAATATCTATACCCAAATAAATCTTCATCACATTTATTGATACATTATTTTACAAAAATGGTGAGGATTACTAAACAACTCTCTCTATAACCATCATTCCATACCCAGACTCGCACTCGCTTACATTCTCGCCTCATGAGAAGAAAAATGGAACCAAAAAAGAAAAGGGTGAGCTCGACTAGCCCAAGAAGAATATTACGACTAAGATAATATACAACAAAATTATCATTAGTCTTCAACAAGGAAAAATATAATAGAATACAATAGACAACAAGTTTTAAATCAATATTCATGGTGAAATAATAATTCATTAGAAGAGTTAAGTAGAGAATGCAAACTACTATCTTCTATGTATGAATTTTAAAGTTCATAAATCTATTTTTTTTATCCCTGTAACATCAATCAATATATATACGGGATCAAATATTCATCCTTGCACTCTGTGCCAAGGACATTCACCGATTGATCATGTTCATCTAAACACATGTTCATCTTTGCACTACGGCCAAAGATATTCATCGAAATCATTCATCTTTGCACCGAGGCCAAAGATATTCATCATAAATCATTCATCTTTGCACTTTCTGGGCCGGGCCAAAGATATTCAATAATATCATCATTTAAGGCGAGGATGATGAAAATATTTTTAAAAAGCGAATCCGATTGAAACAAAATGACAAGGATTAAGGATTAAGGATTCGTATTTCGTTTTATCCACGTCCAAAAATACCTCAAAAATAATCATAGTGGTGTAAAATTCAAGAATGATCAAAACATGGATACAATCAAAGCTAGTATCCAGAATAGATATTTTGGACGAAAAGAATTTTTTTTATTTTTTGATGAATAGTGCCGTATTCGTGAATAGTGTCTTATACGTGAATAGTGCCGTATACGTGAATAGTAACTCCGACACCAAAAATTCTAAATTTGATAAAAACTTCAGATCAATATTTCAGCATAATGATATTGAAGATATAATATCATTACGAAAAAAATAATATCCCTTACCTCAGAAAGACAGTACTTCTAACTGGAATACTGGATATAGGCTATATCTTGAACTTTCACCGTATAGCAATACTCAAAGTATACTCAAAATACTCACAAGAATACGCTCGATAATATAGAGAGAAAACTTGATTTACGGTGTGATTTTCAATTCTAACCTAAGCACCTATTTATAGGAAATTGCTTAGAACACCAAAGCAGAAAATTTATTATAATATTAATATATATATTAAGTTTTCTACTCAACCTTTGAATCTGATTTCCAGCCAACTAACACAAGTAAAATGAGGCTCACACATCAAAAAAACGTTTTTCTTTTATAAAATAATTAAAACTTCCAAAAATCAATTATTTCGGAACTTCGGAACTTCAATAATTCACAATAAATAGCCCTTTTATCAGAAAATTCGAATCTCGCGAGTTTTTATAGAAAATTCAATTCTCTACAACTTTGCAGAAGAAAGTTTCTCCAAATTCCAAACAAAAAATGACCGAAATCCATAAACAAGCGATTTTTCAGGCTATAATCAAATTTCAGTCAATAAATGGGTCCACAGACATGTTTAACATGTTTTAAACATTTATTGCAACAAAAATACTCTTTCTCCTCGTATACTCGTATATCACACATTCATTGTAAAAATATCATCATTATTATATTATTAAAATATAATAATATATTTAAATGAATTATTTTATCAGAAAAAGATAAAATTTTAATTTTCAACAATTGTCACATAAAAATAATTTCTCCATCTATATCCACATAAATTCAATATTTTCCTCATCATATGAATCAATAATTAATTATTCACAAATAATATTACAGAATCACAATATTGACAACGAGCATAGGTTCCAGGGAAAGAGGTAAGGATTTCTCTCTTCTTGGTAGCGCAATTAGGTGACCAAACTTCTCCTTAGACAGAACTTTCTAGACATTGCCAATAATGTTATCTAATAATATTATTCAGATAATATGAATTATTGCTTCGATAACGAAAAATATTGTGTAATGACAATAATTGAAACAACAACAATATAAAATATGAACGCAGCAATTATTGAATCAATAAAATACTGAACAGTAATTACTGTAACCATTATTGAGTAGTGCCTTCTTACGTAAGAGTCGATAATTGGTGCAATACTGGTGTCTTCTGCGTATGCAACAACGCCAGACATCTTGTGTTTTAAACCCGGGTATTCCAACAAAGGTGTAGCGGTAACAACTACGCCATTATTTTTAAACAACTTATATTTGTCGTTTTCTTCATCCAATCGCTTTTCAGTTATGGGGCCCACATAAAGATCTGCGTTGTCGTATACGAATATTCCCCGAAGCGATTTAATATTCCACGACCAAACAAATATTCCCCGACAATAATGAATATTTTATAACCACTTGCTTATTTTGAAATACTTGCGTATTTTACCCATAACTATCCACATTAATCAAATCAACCCTTACTATTTCAAAATAATAAATAGAGAAAATTAAATTTCATTTATTAATTATTTGGGGTCTTACAACCTCCCCTCCTTATGAAATTTCGTCCTCGAAATTGACATATGTACCTGGTGTTTCGAAAAGATGAGAATACCTCGCTTTCATTTCCGTTTCCAACTCCCAAGTCATTTCCTCAATAGCATGGTTTCTCCACAAAACTTTAACTTGTGGTATAACCTCGGTACATAGGATATGCTCTTTCCTATCCAAGATCTTGACAGGTACCTCCTCGTATATTAAGTCTTCGGCTATCTCGTCCGGTTCTAACTAAATGCGTGGTTCGGGTCGTCCACATATTTACGTAACACCGATACGTGAAAAACGTTATGAACACGCAACATACTTGGTAGTAAAGCGAGTCTATAGGCCACAGTTCCTACTCGATCGAGAATTTCAAATGGAATAATAAATCAAAGGTTTGAGCTTTCCTCACATCGCCGATTCTCGCTTTTGGAATACCAACTTCTTGCACCTCCTTCTTCATATGCATCAGCTTCGGTGTGTAGCTTGAGCGGTTTTAACTTTATCGATTAAAGTCGATTCTACTTGTATATCATCACGTGAGTCCCTAGAGCCTTTAACTCTATCTTCATCATTTGTAAGTTATACGAGATGAGTCTTTGTGTTATCAACATCGCACTTGTAAACGCATACGATCTTCTACTCAACCCGTCAGCTACCATGTTCGCTCTTCCACGATAATATTAAATGGTACGATCATAATCTTCAACAGCTCGAGCCAACGTCTTTGGCGCATGATACGTTCATTTAGTTAAAGAAATATCTGAGGTTTTAGGAAATAGGTTTTGTACTAGGGTCAATACAAAATTTGATTTCTCATTCTAGGGTAGGCTAGGAAGTCATCAGGATTACGTCAGAAAATTTATTAACGATAGAAATATCATTCAAAACTGTGACTCTCATGGTGCTTCAACCACAGCACCTCACAATGGCACCTATCAGTTTACTACCGCACAAATATGGCATCCCCTACAAAGAGTCTGGCTTCGATGCATCCCCATCAACAGGAAGTCACCAGATAGAGGCTCTTGTATCAACTTCTACAGTTGGGTTTTTAACTCCTGAAGTTCAATAGGAGCCATTTGATATGAGATTTTAGAAATGAGTTTTGTACCGGGTTCAAAGTCGATACAAAATTTAATATCACGCTTTTGGGAGTAAGCCAAGAAATTCTTCAGAAATACGTCGGGAAAAATCAATCAACAACAACGGGAATATTATTCAAATCGGCGTGTCTTTATTCAAATCCATAACATGGACTAAGAAAGCTTGACATTCGCTTTTCAATAAACAAATGGCTTTATAATTTAATATGAAAGAGTTTGACTTCAATGGTTTGGTTGCTTGAATTGAATAACAAAGTTGCTTAAGAATATGAAAACTAATAACCTAACGAAAGCAATCAATTTTGGCATGATGAGTAGTTAACCTTAAAATCACATCAAAACAAATATCTCTATAGAAATAAGGTTAATGAGTAATGTGATAGTGCCAACTGAATCAAGCAAGATTTCTAAACAACGGATGTAATAAAAGTTTCTCCTAACGGAGTCTCCATAAATAGGTCAAAGTCTAATTTCTCCGTAGTCAAGTTCAAACGTTGAGCGCAAGCAAGAAAGATAAAAGAACGGGTAGAACCGGTATCTAGTAAGGTATAAACTTCGCAAGAATTTATATTTAACTAATCCGTAATACCTTCGTTCGGGTTCCTCGCATTTTGACCAGCCACAACAAACGCCCTTCTAGGAACCGCTAATTTTGACTTATCCGGGACAGCCCTTGGAGTCACTATTCCTGTGGAACTAGGTTTTGCTACGGAACAATCCCGAGCTATGTGCCCTTCCTTTCCACAGTTGTAACATACACTGGATTGTTGTGGACAGTTTGGGCTGATATGTCCTTCCTTCCCGCATTTGTAACATCTAACAGGCGGTCGTTCTCCTCTCCTAGAATTTGTTGTTAGTGCTGGTGTTGTTGCTGATGTCTTCCCGTCATTGTTGAATCTTCTCTTTCTGAAATTTCCACTTGAGTCACCTCTCCTATTATCATGGCCACGATTACCACCCGAGTGGTTACCGCATTTGTCCGTATTCTTTCCTCCCCACTAGTCATCGTTCTGATGACTGCTATCACCGATATGACCCTGGTTGTGGTCCCTCGGTTGAACATACTCGTTATCACGCTCTAATAATTGAGCCCTGTTTACAACATCTGAATATAAAGAAAATTTATGAGAGATAAGATATTGTCGAATCTCGGGTTTTAGACCCCTCAGAAACATACGCGTCATTCGTTCCTCGTTTTCCACCAAATGAGGTGCAAACCTGGACAACTCCGCAAATTTTGCTTCATACTGGGACACCGTCATGTTGTTCTGCTCCAGTCTAATAAACTCTACCTCTTTCATATGACGAATACTTTCAGGAAAATACTTGTCATTGAAAAGTTTCTGAAATCTTTCCCAAGACATGTTGGGTGCATCTGGCTGGGTACGCTTCACAGATTCCCACCAGTAATCCGCTTCACCACGAAACATAAAGGTGGCGAATGGAACCTTCTGTTCCTCCGTGCATCCCAAGACATTAAATATCTTGGTAATTTGCTTTACCCACGTTTCTGCCTTGATCGGATCCGGCTTTCCATGGAAATCTGGTGGTCCCAACTCCTTGAACTGCTTGGCTGTGACAGACCGCGCGTTGCTATCATTTCCACCCGTATTATGGATAGGAGCTGCCTTCGCTCGTTGTTGCATGAATTGCTCCTTAAACTGCTTAGCGGTGACCGTCCGAGAGTTATCAATGTTTCTACCTGCATTTTGGACAGGAGCTGCCTTTGCCTGTTGTTGCATGAATTGCATAAAGCCTCTGACCATCTCATCATTCACTATTTCATCGGTGTTATTATTTTCATGAGGATTATTGTCCTCTAGTTGCATATTTTCCTGATTATTAATCTGTGGAGACTCAAGCGGTCTCTCGTGCTCCATTGCTTATCTCAACATTTTTTGGATGCCATTTTCAAAATCGCCACAAAACAAGGGTTAATTAAACAAATTAACATATCACATAATATCCTATATTATGACCTAACCAACAAATAAGCTTAGGTAGGACATACTAGCGAAGGATTTACTCGTCTCTCCCCTCCTAGTTCTATTCCCCGATCTCCGCCAGAGATCATATCCTAAGCTCGATACCAACTGTGACGCCCCAAATTAGGTATACATCACCCATTACGAGTTGTCAATACATGGTACAGAAACAACTACAACTTTATTATTACAACAGTAAAACTGTGAGTTTGAATACAAATATTATCTTCTAGACAATATCTATACCCAAATAAATCTTCATCACATTTATTGATACATTATTTTACAAAAATGGTGAGGATTACTAAACAACTCTCTCTATAACCATCATTCCATACCCCGACTCGTACTCGCTACATTCTCGCCTCATGAGAAGAAAAATGGAACCAAAAAAGAAAAGGGTGAGCTCGACTAGCCCAGTAAAGAATATTATGACTAAGATAATATACAACAAAATTATCATTAGTCTTCAACAAGGAAAAATATAATAGAATACAATAGACAACAAGTTTTAAATCAATATTCGCAGCGGAAATAATAATTCATTAGAAGAGTTAAGTAGAGAATGCAAACTACTATCTTCTATGTATGAATTTTAAAGTTCATAAATCTATTTTTTTTATCCCTGTAACATCAATCAATATATATACGGGATCAAATATTCATCCCTTGCACTACTGAGCCAAGGACATTCACCGATTGATCATGTTCATCTAAACACATTCATCTTTGCACTACGGCCAAAGATATTCATCAAAAATCATTCATCTTTGCACTACACAGCCAAAGATATTCATCATAAATCATTCATCTTTGCACTCTGAGGCCAAAGATATTCAATAATATCATCATTTAAGACTGAGGATGATGAAAAATATTCTTTAAAGAAACGAATCCAGTGAAACAAAATGACAAGGATTAAGGATTAAGGATTCGTATTTCGTTTTATCCACGTCCAAAAATACCTCAAAAATAATCATAGTGGTGTAAAATTCAAGAATGATCAAAACATGGATACAATCAAAGCTAGTATCCAGAATAGATATTTTGGACGAAAAGAAAAATTTTTATTTTTCGATGAATAGTGCCGTATTCGTGAATAGTTTCTTATACGTGAATAGTGCCGTATATGTGAATAGTAACTCCGACACCAAAAATTCCAAATTTGATAAAAATTTCAGATCAATATTTTAGCATAATGATATTGAAGAAATAATATCATTACGAAAAAAAATAATATCCCTTACTGGATATAGGCTATATCTTGAACTTTCACCGTATAGCAATACTCAAAGTATACTCAAAATACTCACAAGAATACGCTCGATAATATAGAGAGAAAACTTGATTTACGGTGTGATTTTCAATTCTAACCTAAGCACCTATTTATAGGAAATTGCTTAGAACACCAAAGCGTAAAATTTATTATAATATTAATATATATATTAAGTTTTCTACTCAACCTTTGAATCGATTTCCACCAACTAACACATGTAAAATGAGGCTCACACATCAAAAAAACGTTTTTCTTTTATAAAATAATTAAAACTTCCAAAATCAATTATTTTGAACTTGAACTTCAATAATTCACAATAAATAGCCCTTTTATCAGAAAATTGAATGTCGCGTGTTTTTATAGGAAATTCAATTCTCTACAACTTTGCGTAAGAAAGTTTCTCCAAATTCCAAGCGAGAAAATGACCGAAATCAAGTAAGCGAAGCGATTTTTCAAATTTATAATCAAATTTCGATCAATAAATGGGTCCACGAGACATGTTTAACATGTTTTAAACATTTATTGCAACAAAATACTCTTTCTCCTCGTATATAAGTATATCACACATTCATTGTAAAAATATCATCATTATTATATTATTAAAATATAATAATATATTTAAATGAATTATTTTATCGAAAAAAGATAAAATTTTAATTTTCAACAATTGTCACATAAAAATAATTTCTCCATCTATATCCACATAAAATCAATATTTTCCTCATCATATGAATCAATAATTAATTATTCACAAATAATATTACATGTAATCACAATATTGACAACCGTGCAGGTTCGGGAAAGAGGTAAGGATTTCTCCTTCTGGCGTAGCGCAATTAGGTGACCAAACCTCTCCTTAGAGCGTAACTTTCTAGACATTGCCAATAATGTTATCTAATAATATTATTAGGATAATATGAATTATTGCTTCGATAATGAAAAATATTGTGTAATGACAATTATTGAAACAACAACAATATAAAATATCAACGCAGCAATTATTGAATCAATAAAATATTGAACAGTAATTACTGTAACCATTATTGAGTAGTGCCTTCTTACGTAAGAGTCAATAATTGGTTCAATACCGTGGTGCTATCTTCTTGTGCAACAACGCGTAGACATCGTGTTTTAACCACCGGGTATTCCAACAAAGGTAAAGCGGTAACAACTACGCCATTATTTTTTAAACAACTTATATTTGTCGTTTTCTTCATCCAATCGCTTTCGTTATGTGGCCCATAAAGACTACTACGTTGCAGCGAATATTCCCCGACAAAGATTTGAATATTCCACGACCAAACAAATATTCCCACAATAATAATGAATATTTTATAACCACTTGCTTATTTTGAAATACTTGCGTATTTTACCCATAACTATCCACACTAATCAAATCAACCCTTACTATTTCAAAATAATAAATAGAGAAAATTAAATTTCATTTATTAATTATTTGGGGTCTTACACATAACATTTATTTTCAAAGTTTGTGTAATTAAACAAAATTGTCGAAACCTTTTTGCTAAGATCATGCTGCTTGGCCACGATTTATCTTGTGGTTCGTATTCTTATTGTTGATTAATAAGGCCATGCGGCTGGTCATGAGCCATTGGTTGTATTTACTGGTATGGCACCGTGACTTGCATGAGATTTGTATCTTCTTTGGCACTAGGCGCTTTGAGTCGTAATCCCGTGACGACCTCAGAATAAAGACGAACAAAAAGCCAAATTGGCCCAAAAGCTCGAATCTAATAGGACCGATTATCATGTAATACACATATAAACTTCATATAAACATATTGTGAAGACTTCTAACATGTTCCTACTCATAAAATAACATAGACATCAAATATACAACACCCAATTTCAATGTTTTTGGCAAAAACTCCATTTTTGATATTTTCAATGGAAATCAACACTGTGATTTTGTTTTTCAATCAAAACAGAAATTTCAAAACATCAAAGTTATGATTATACATACTCTATCAATTTCCAAAATTAACATATCAATGTAACAACTAATTAAACCTTAAATTTCTATTTTAAATTAAGCCATATTCATATATATTTTCATATGAACACTGTGATATATTTTCTTCATAAAATACATACATACATGAACTAGTATATCTATAATCATATATATAAACTCATAAAAACCTTTTACAAAAAATTATCATACCAAGTTATATATATATATATATATATATATATATATATATATATATATATATATATATATATCAACAATTCATCCTATAAAATATTTTATAGAGAACTTTTTGGGAAGAAGAAAAACTAAACTTTTTGAAGAAAAAGTTAAGCCCCTACCTTTGATTAAGAAGATGATGGCTAGAGTTTGGTTATCAATTTCTTTTCTCCAAGTCCTTTCTCAAACCTATTAGAGTTTCTCTAAATTTCTCTCTAGTTTTGTTCTTCTCTTCTTTTCTTTCTGTAAACTTCAACTGAGTCTTTCTTCTCCCTAACTCTAACATACGTAGAATATTATAACGTATAATAATAATAATAATAATATAGATATTAAGTATAGGATTTAACTGACATCAGTTATAAACTTTTTGAAAATCAAAAGCCATAAGGCTTGTTTGGCTAAGCTTAATAAAAATAACTCATTAACCCTTATGCCTTGTTTGGTAAAACTCAATTAGATAAAAGACTTAATAGGCATTAGGCCTTGTTTGGCAAAACTGAATTAAACTCCCTTAATTTATTTTAATAACTCATTTATAGCAAGGTTATTAGTCACACTTTTATTTAATTAATAAATCAATTAAAACATTACTTTAGCACATAATTTAATATCACATAACTATAATTTCTTTTATAATTATAATTTTATTTAACCAACTAATATTTTAAATTACAATTTCCCATTTAAAATATTATAATTTATTTAAATCACTATAAACTCTTTAGCTTACTTATTAAATTACATTGGTATATAATCTCATAACAATTAATTTACTTAGCTCCTTAAATTATTTATTCAACAAATAATTAACTAAACCACATCAACTCAAATTGCTATATAATTCAATAAATATTTAATATTGCAAATAAATATTTAATATTTAATATTTAATTATTTATTCAACAAATAATTAACTAAATCACATCAACCCAAATTGAATAATTATTATTCAATAATAAACATAATCCATTAAATACTTATATAAATTAATAAATATTTAATATTACACTTTAAAAATTCGGAATGTTACATCATTCCCTCCTTGAGGATTACATCCTCGTAATCACAACTCAAACAAATCATTTGTTACACTCTTCCCTACTTACAAAGATTACATCCCCGAGAATCGAAGACACATATTAAACAAATAACTCGTGGTACTCTTTCAATATTTTCTCTTGAGTTCCCACGTAGCTTCTTCGTTGTGGTTCCTCCATATCACCTTCTGAAGGTATCACTTTATTTCGAGCACTTTTTTTTCCCGTCGACAATCACGGATAGGAACCTCTTCATAAGACAAATCTTTCTCAAGCGTAACGGTTCATACTCGATCACATGTTTGTAGTCGGGTTTATATGGTCGTAACACCGAAATGTGAAAAACATTATGAATGTTTTCCAACTCGGAGGTAGAGCTACCTCGTAAGCCACTTCTCCCACTCTTCACAAAGACTTCAAAGGGTCCAATAAACCTCGGGCTTAGCTTTCCTTTTTACCAAAACGAATTTTCCCTTCCAAGGAGAAACTTTTAGGAATACAAAAGTTCTACGCCGAATGCACGATCTTATGCGTGTTGATAAGCATACTTTTTTACATGCATCTTGGGCTACTACTAATCTTGTCCTGATGAGTTTAACAACGTCAGCAGTTTGTTGTACCAGTTCTGGTCCTAACAGTTGGCGTTCACCGACTTCACCGAGTGTTTAGAATCGAATTCGTGAATAATTTCTATGGTTGGGCTAGTTTTTACATGAGCATCGCTCGGCTTGAAGGCTTGAACTAGAGGTAGCAGCAATTTCCATTTATAACATTTAGGCGAGCGCAATCGCTACCGCCTCTGTTTTCAGTTCATGCTTTCTGTTAAAAATCTGCTAAGTGTGGTCAATTATTATGGCTTAAGCCAGCATGCAAGCATGTGTAACATGTATATATAAGTATATTAACCTAATGTGAGCATGTTTTACGAGGTTAGCATACATGATGATCAAAAGCATATAGTTTAGAACGAAATTAAAACTTTTGAAACGAACTTGATATGTATGTATGCCATGTTTATATACTGACTTTGCAAGCATGTAGGTATGGTTTAGAAATGCATGAATAAATCATTAACTTGTGTTTATGTGATTCGTAAGGAAGCATGAATATGTTGGACTTATTAGTAAGCCTTACTAATGAAAATACCAACTTTGAATATGAATGTTAACATGCTACTTTGAGAGTTAGAATCTGACTTTTATGAGCATGTTTTATGGTACTTTTAGACTTGTTAATGTATCATACATATATGCCTACTATGTTAGGAGTTGTGAAATCAAGTTCAGACCAATTAAAGCATGTTTTCAAAATAATGACTAAAATAGTTACATGTATGCAATATGAATATTCATAAGCATTCCTAATATGCGTTATATAACTACCATATATGTTTAAAGAGCAAGCATATTAGACTTTGTGATTTCATGACTTTGAATGGCCTTAACTTGATGAAATATTCAAATTAGAACCCTTTTATGAAATAGGGAACCTAGATTAACTTGAGAGACACGCTAGGACCTTTAACATGTTAATGTGAATGTGGTGTTCATGACCGAACAAAAACCACAAGGTGACTTAGCTTAGCCTTGGTGAGCAGAGGGTCTGCAAGCACTCTACCAAATACCACTAAAGCTTAGCCATGAATGTGGTGTGCCACTGGAATCGTAAATCATGCAAGTTGACAATCTAATTTTTGGACAGTTAGTTTATATGATGCTTACATTGCTAGAAATGGTTTACACCCTACTGATACATGTATATATGTGATGATTAAGTAATAAGATAGTGTTTGCATTAGATAATGAAAGTCCATGGATAAAAAGGTCTTAATCTTGAGCATTGTAAATTTGCTTATGAAGTAACTAGGTACTTGATTTCGTGATAGACCTACAAGCTGATTTTGTACCGTATATGTATACTTGAATCATATCAAGCTTAAATAATGAATGTGTTAGCTAATGGGTATCCTATACTTATAATTCACTATAAATAAGATTAGAAAGTGTTGATTTCTTAACGTGGACAGATTACGCTTGTGACATCCCAGATTTTTAGAATTTATAAATGAGAATTTTATAAATAAAAGTATTATTTATGAGATATGTTGGGTGTGAGTATGTGTATGTCTTATATTGTAGAATATGTGAATTGATGTGAAGAGAATGTTATATATTAATTTTAATATATATAAATATTTAATTGAATTATTTATTGAGTTAAATAAATAAATTTGGTTTTGATTATAGAGTAATGTAATTAAGTGTAGTAGATTAATTAAATGAATATTTATTATTTAATTTAATTAATATAATAATTTTATGTTATAGTTCTAATTTAATTGAGATAATTAAATTAGATGAGTTATGTGATGATTGTTACGAAATTATAATTAACAAGTAAATATAATTATGTGACAATTTGATGAGATTGATTGATGTTAAACCATTGATTAATTAAAATAATGAGTATTTTTTTTAGAACATGGTCTTAGGCTTTTCAAGTTCAAGTTGGTGTATCCTATGTATTAACTAGTAATTAGTATATATAATAATTACTAGGAGTTACATATATTATATATTACTAGTATTGTATATTTTATGTATATACTACAAGTTAGTATGTTAGTTTTAAAAAATAAACCAAAGAAAGAAGAAGAGAGTTAGAGATAGTTGTAGGAGAAGAAGAAGAGGAAGAAAAAGAAGAAGAAGGGAAAGCTTTGAGAAGACAAAACAAGCCCCATCATCATTATCTCCATCTCTCTATTAAATTCATACTAATAAGGTTATAATCTAAATTCCTTGTTTTAATTATATTTTTATGTTCTTCATAATGTAGGAGAAATTGAGAGAGATAGAGAGAAATAGAGGAATTGAGATGAGCTAGAAGAAGAAGAAGAAGAAGAAGAAAAAGCTAGAAGTAGGTAACTTCTAAACTCTTATTTAATCTGTAAGACCCCAACTTTTTGAATAAAGATTAAATTTTCTCAAAATATATTTTTGAATATTATGGTGTGGATTTGATATAATGTTATAGTTGTGGGTAATATTTACAAATTTTGCAAAAGTAGCAAGTTGTTATATAATATTCGATTGGTCGGGGAATATTCGTTTTAATAGGGAATATTCAATAACAGCAAGACAATCATTGGTGGACCCATTAACGGAATTATTGTCGGATTGAAAAGCGACTAAAAATACTTTATGAATATAACGGCGGAAGTTTTACCGTTAACTGTTGAACTACCCGGTAGTAAAAGTACAGTAATACGCGTGGTTGCATAGTATCACACGGTATTGGTTATTGATGCTTACGTGAGAAGTCACTCAATTATACTCAATTATTGCTACAATAATTGTTGCATTATATCTCTCATATTATTGATTCGATTATTGTCACAGTATCATTTGCATAATATGTTATTTTATTAAATCAATAATTGAGACGACAAAGTTATTCATATTATTAAATTACAATATTTACAATGTCTAGAAGTTCTGTTAAGGAGAGGTTAGGTCACCTAATTGCGCGCCAATAAGGAGAAATCCTTATTGGAAAGCCCCCTCTTTCCTGGGAATGATCTGGTTGATAAATATTGTGAATTATAATATTAATGATGAATGTTATTAAAATTGAAGTTGTGTTCGGAGTTGAATTTGGATAGGCGGAAGTGATATTTGAGTCTGGAACGATGAAATTAGTAAAAATAGTCAATAAACACAAAATTTTCCGGAATTCACTATTTGGTCAAAAAGTCAACAGTTGAATTTTTTGGGAAAAGTCAAACTTCAAAAATTCAAAATTTATATTTTTGATAAAAATGGTTTCATTGTGTTGGAATTATTTGTGTTAGTGAAAATCGATGTCTGGAGGTTATATTGACCAATCGGGTATTTAACCGGATAAATGAGCAATTGATTGCTATTATTTCACATGATTATAACTATTTGTTCACATGTGTATACTATTGTTTCACATTCTTGTTACTATTAGGGGAGTTGGTGCAAGATTGATAATACTTGCATGACTAAGTTAAAAATGGAGGTATAGATGGAGGTACTATACTGTAATTCGTATTTTCACATATCTACAACTATTGATTCACATAATTTACTATTGAATCACATTATTTACTATTAGGGGAGGTGGTGCAAGTTTGATAATACTTCCATGACTAAATTAAAAATAAAGAAAAAGTTGGAGGTATCAGATTTGTAATTTTTCGATCCCCAAAACGTGCAATTATCGAAACTATATTTTTCTATAAATAGAAGCTCATTCTTCCTTCATTTCTCACCAATTTACAAAAGCTTTTGAGGGATTATTATAGAGAGAAATTATAGAAAGAAGAAGAGAAGTCGATACCTCACTATTCCAATTATCCGCTTTTTTCTAAGGTAGGGAGTATTATTTCTTTCTTATCCATGATGAGAACTTCATTATTCCATTCTTTATTATTATTCGTTAGAATAACTCAGATATGCTGTGAGCTACCCTATACTCGGTGAAATTCTTACATTGTTCCATTCTTTATCATTACATTTGGAATATCACATCATGCGTTTCACGCGGACTGATTAAAATCTTTATTATACTGGTTGGAATATCATGTATGCATGCGTTTACGCTGCACTGATTCCGTCTTTATTATACATTTGGAATATCCATGCATGCGTTTTACGGGACATGATTAAAATCTTTATTATTCTGTTGGAATATCTGCTCACATGCGTTTTCTTGGGACTGATTAAAATCTTTATTATTTTGTTGGAATATCGTCTACATGTGTTTTTACGCCGGACCTGATTCCGTTAATTATTATTCTGTTGGAATAACCTGCATGTGCGGTCTATCGCATGTCTGGTGATTTCTTTTGTTATTCCATTCCTTATTATACTCAGTTGGTTAAATTTTTGACTTCTATACTCCATGAAATTAGTGGAATATCCTTGATATTTGCGCTTCATCCAGTATCTTTTCATGGAAATATTCTTCTGAGCATTCTTGTATTTTACTCTACAAAGCAGTATCATGTTGACAATTTGGACGTTATTAGTTCCTGGATAAAATAATTCTTGAACTTGTTTTATTGAATTCTTATATTATTGTCATCATCCTCATGTTTATATTTTGTTGAAAGTCATCTGTGGCCTATAGTGCATAGATAGACTTGATATGATTATGACTAGGGATTATTAGGTGTAATCATGACCGTAATGTTACAAATGATGTGGTAAAAGTCCTCATTGGCCCGTAGTGCATTGATGGACAGTTGTTGGTATGATCATGACCATTAATGAATACACAAATATTCTTGGCCCGTAGTGCATGGATAATTGTGGTCGTGATACTAAAGAATATCCTTGGCCGTAGTGCAAGGGTGATTCGATGATGTGGATTATTTATTAAGTTGAGTCCCAGAGATAAAAGTGATGAAAAACCTTTTAAATCATAAAAGATAGTAGATTTTATTCTCTACTTGACTCTTTTAATGGATTACTTGTTCCGCTGCAGTTAAACTTGATGTTTGTTATATTGTATCAGTTTAACACTGTTTAAGGCTAATGATAATTTATTCTGCATTATCTTAGTCATAATATTTTCTACTGGGCTAGTTGAGCTCACCCTTTTACCTTCATTGTTCTCTTCAGGAAATGAGAACGTAGCAGGGACTAGTCTGGGAACGGAGTGACGGATCAGATGATAGCATTAGTAGTCCTCACTATTCAGTGAAATAGTGGAAAATAAATGTAATAATATTGAATTTGAGTTTGTATATTGTCTAGACGACAATATTTGTATTAAAACTCACAACTTATATTTTGTCGTACTTTACATGACAGTTGTATAATTAAGTTGTATTTGTATTCTGTACCATGTATTTGACGACTCAGAATAGCTGATGTATACCTATTTTGGGGGCGTCACAGTTGGTATCAAAGCTTAGGGATATGATCCCTGGCTAAGATGTGAGACTAGAACTAGGAGGGGAGAGACGGGGAATTCCTTCGCTACTATGACCTACCTAAGTTTATTTGGTATTTAATTGGTCAATCAGAGTGTAGGGATAATATGTTTCATGTCAATTAACCCTTGTTTTGTGGAAGTATTTGAAAATGGCATCAGAGAATGTTGAGAACATCAATGGAGCACAGGAGACCGTTGAGTCTCCACAGATCAATAACTAGGACAATGTGCATCAGGAAGGCGACAATCCTCATGCAAACAACAACACTGACCAAATAATGAACGATGAAATGTTCCGAGGCTTCATGCAATTCATGCAACATCAAGCGAGAGCGGCTCCTGTCCAAAATGCAGGTGGAAACACTGGTAACTCTTGGACGGTCACCGCCAAACAGTTCAAGGAGCTGGGACCACCGGAGTTTATTGGAGAGCGAAAACCACTTAAGGCGGAAGCATGGATAAAGCAGATAACCAAGATATTTGATGTCTTGGGATGCTTCGAGGAACAAAAGGTTCCCTTCGCCACCTTATGTTGCGTGAAGAGGCAGATTACTGGTGGGAATCTGTAAAACATACCCAGCCTGACGCACTCAAGATGTCTTGGGAGAAGTTCTAAGAGCTGTTCAACGACAAGTACTTTCCCGAAAGTATTCGTCACATGAAGGAGGTGGAGTTTATCAAGTTGGAACAAAACAATATGACCGTGTCGCAATACGAGGCTAAATTTGCGGAGTTATCCCGGTTTGCATCCCATTTGGTTGATAAAGAGGAGAGAATGACGCGAATGTTTTTAAGAGGTTTGAAACCGGAGATACGTCAATATCTTATTTCTTATAAACTGTGTTTGTACTCAGATGTTGTAAATAGGGCTCAATTATTGGAGTGCGGTAACGAGTCAACGCAACCAAGGGAAAGCAACCGTG
Source organism: Panax ginseng (assembly GCA_020205605.1). Lineage (NCBI taxonomy): Eukaryota > Viridiplantae > Streptophyta > Magnoliopsida > Apiales > Araliaceae > Panax > Panax ginseng. Next base: position 58,797,211 of record CM035143.1, on the reverse strand, counting down.
AAAGATGAAAATACCGGTGGTAATGATTATCAAAGCGGTGACAACAAGTGTGGAGGGAATCAACATGCCAGAAATGGTAACCACTTCGGTGGTAATCATAGCCAAGACAATAAGAATGGACATTTCAAGAAGAGGAGATTCAACAATGATGGAAAGACGTCAGCATCAACACCCGTTGTCAAGGAAGGAGAACGACCACCTATCATATGCTTCAACTACGGAGGGGAGGGACACATCAGTCCAAACTGTGCGATGCCATCCAAAGTCTGTTATAATTGTGGAAGAGAAGGTCACCTAGCCCGATTTTGTCGTTCACCGAAGACAAGTTCAGCTAGGATAGAGGCACCAAAGGCCGTCCCAGAAAAGTCAAAGCCGGTAGTGCAAGGGAGAGCGTTTGTTGTGACCTCCCAGAAAGCAAAGAACCCGAACGAGGTTATCACGGGTAAGCTTATCATAAACTCTAGTGAAGTCTATACCTTATTTGATACCAGTTCTACCCATTCTTTTATTTCTCCTACTTGCACTCAACGTTTAAATTTGACTCTGGAGAAATTAGACTTTGACTTATCTGTTGAAACTCCATTAGGAGAAACCTTCATTACATCCACTGTTTATAAGTCTTATTTGATTCAAATCGGTAACCGCACGTTACCTGTCGATCTTATCTCCTTATAAATACTTGCATTTGACGTGATTCTAGGGATTGATTGGTTAACTACTCATCATGCTAAAATTGATTGTTTTCGTAAGGTTGTTAGCTTTCATATTCCTAATAAACCTATTATGTGAATTCAAGCGACCAAACCATTAAAATCAATCACGGTCATCTCAAGCCATAAAGATATTCGTTTATTGAAAAACGGATGTCAAGCTTTCTTAGCTCATATCACGGATTTAAACAAAAATACGTCAGATTTGAAGGATATTTCTATTGTTAATAAATTTCGACGTATTCCACGAAGAACTTCCCGCCTACCCCCAGGCGTGAAGTTGAATTTTGTATCGACCGTGAACCCGGTATAAAACCCATTTCAAAGCCCCATATCGAATGGCTCCTATTGAACTTCAGGAGTTAAAGACCCAATTGCAGGAATTGTTAGACATTGGTTTCATTCGTCCTAGTACGTCTCCTTGGGGTGCTCCTGTTCTATTCGTGAAGAAGAAAGATGGGAGTATGCAACTTTGTATTGATTATCGGGAGTTGAATCATGTCACCATCAAAAATAGGTACCCATTGCCACGTATTGATGACTGTTTAATCGATTACAAGGAGCACAATTTTTTTCAAAGATCGATCTTAGATTCGGATATCATCAATTTGAAGGTTAAAAGCGAGGATATTCCAAAGCGCCTTGAGAACTTCGAGACGGGCATTATGAATTCTTAGTCATGTCTTTTGGATTGACTAATGCTCCTGCTGCCTTCATGGATATGATGAACCGAGTATTCAAGGAATATTTGGATCATTTTGTGGTCGTCTTTATTGATGACATCCTCATATATTCCAAAAGCCATGAAGATCATGAGCAACACTTGAGGCTGATACTCCAAAAGCTTCGTGAAAATAAGCTATATGCCAAGTTAAAGAAATGCGAGTTCTGGCTTGAGGAAGTTGCATTCCTTGGGCACGTGAGAATATCTATTGACCCAGCAAAGATTGAAGCTATTCAAAGCTGGGAGCAACCTAAATTAGTGACCGAAGTACGTAGCTTTCTCGGATTAGCTGGTTATTATCGGAGATTCGTGGAAGGATTTTCTCGAATCTCTACTCTATTAACTCAGCTGACTCGAAAAGATACAAAGTTCAGTTGGAGTGAGGAATGTGAGAAGAGTTTTCAAGAACTCAAGAGGAGACTCATTTCAGCACCTGTTCTGACAATACCATCTGGCTCGGAGGGATTTGTCATCTACAGTGATGCTTCAGGCAAAGGGTTAGGATGTGTTCTCATGCAATATGGGAAAGTCATAGCCTATGCCTCACGACAACTCAAAGAATATGAGAGGAATTACCCTACTCATGATATAGAGTTGGCAGCTGTCGTATTTGCGCTTAAGATTTGGAGGCATTACCTGTATGGAGAGAAGGTGGAGATCTACACGGATCATAAAAGTCTCAAATATTTCTTCACCCAAAAGGAACTCAACATGCGACAACGACGTTGGCTTGAAATATTGAAAGATTATGATCATACCATCCAATACCATCCTGGAAAAGCAAACGTGGTAGCTGACGCACTGAGTAGAAGATCATATGCGGGTACAAGTGCAATATTGTCAACGCAAAGGCCCATTTTGTATGACTTGAAAAGGATGGAGTTAGAGATAAAGACTCCAGGGACCCACATGATGATGGCAAACATACGGGTAGAACCGACTTTAATCGATAAAGTTAAAGCTGCCAAGCTACAGACCTGGAGCTAATGCGTATGAAGACGAAAGTGCAAGAAGGTGCTATGCCGGAAGCAAGAATCGATGAGGAAGGAATACTTCGAGTCAACTCCAGACTTTGTGTTCCTAACAACCCTGATTTAAAGTATAAAATCATGATGGAGGCGCACAACACACCATTTACAATCCATCTTGGGAGTACCAAAATGTATCGTGATCTTCGACATACATTTTGGTGGAGCAATATGAAGAGAGAGATAGCAGAGTTTATCTCAAGGTGTTTAACTTGTCAACGAATCAAGGCGGAGCATCAAGTACCAAAAGGTCCATTGCAACCACTTGAAATTCCAGAATGGAAGTGGGAACACATTACTATGGATTTTAATTCATTGGTCTTCCCATGGTTTCTCAAGGCATAGATGCAATTTGGGTCATTGTTGATAGATTGACCAAGTCTGCTCATTTCCTACCTATACGAGAAACTTATACACTTGAACGTCTTGCTCGTATGTACATAAATGAGATTGTAAGATTGCATGGTATGCCAGTATCCATACTTTCTGATCGAGACCCAAGATTCACTTCAAGATTTTGGGTTAGTTTGCAAAAAGCTATGGGCACAGATTTGCGATTTAGCTCAGCATATCATCCTCAGACGGACGGGCAGTCGGAGAGGACCATTCAAACTCTTTAAGATCTATTAAGACTCTATGTCCTTGACTTCAAGGGAAGTTGGGATAAGTTCTTACCATTGGTGGAGTTTTCCTACAACAACAGTTATCAAGCAAGTATTGGCATGACTCCATTTGAGGCGTTATATGGAAGAAAGTGTCGTTCTCCAGTATGCTGGGATGAGGTGGGTGAAGCAACGTTGTTGGGACCAGAGTTGGTACGCATGACTATGGAAAAGATGCAAATGATCCGACAACATATAAAAACCTCACAAGATCGACAAAAGAGTTATGCTGATCTTCATCGAAAGGACGTGGAATTCGATATTGGAGATCATGTGTTGTTATGTGTTGCTCCATGGAAGGGAGTTATGAGATTTGGAAAGAGAGGAAAGCTCAACCCTCGATTCATTGGCCCATTTTTAATCCTCGACCGAGTAGGAACTGTGGCCTATAGACTTGCGTTACCGCCAAGTATTTCTCGTGTTCATAACGTTTTTCACATATCTATGTTATGTAAATATGTGAAAGACCCGAACCACATTATTGAATTAGAACTAGACGAGATAGAGGAAGATTTAACGTATGAAGAGGTTCCTGTTAAAATCTTGGATAAGAAGGAACATATTCTACGCTCCAAGGTTATACCTCAAGTCAAAGTTTTGTGGAGAAACCACGATGTTGAGGAAATGACTTGGGAGTTAGAATCCGAAATGAAATCAAGGTATCCTCACCTCTTCGACATACCAGGTACGCACCCTAATTTCGAGGATGAAATTTCATAAGAAGGGGAGGTTGTAAGACCCCAACTTTTTGAATAAAGATTAAATTTTCTCGAAATATATTTTTGAATATTATGGTGTGGATTTGATATAATGTTATAATTGTGGGTAATATTTACAAATTTTGCAAAGTAACAAGTTGTTATATAATATTCGATTGAATTCGGGAATATTCGTTTTAACGGGGAATATTCGTATAACCGCACAATCATTGGTGGACCCCCATAATGTAATTATTGTCGGATCGAGAAAAGCGACAAAAATACTTTTATGAAAATAACGGCGGAAGTTTTACCGTTAAGCTGTTGAACTACTCGGTAGTAAAAGTACAAAGATGTCTGGCGTGGTTGCATAGTAGCATTACGGTATTGATTATTGATGCTTATGTGAGAAGTCACTCAGTTATACTCAATTATTGCTACAGTAATTGCTGCATCATATCTCTCATATTATTAATTCGATTATTGTCACAGTATCATCTCCATAATATGTTATTTTATTAAATCAATAATTGAGACGACAAAGTTATTCATATTATTAAATTGCAATATTTACAATGTCTAGAAGTTACATCGAGGAGAGGTTTGGTCACCTAATTGCGCGCCAATAGGGAGAAATCCTTATTGGAAAGCCCCCTCTTTCCTGGGAACAATCTGGTTGATAAATATTGTGAGTTATAATATTAACGATGAATGTTATTAAAATTAAAGTTGTGTTCGGAGTTGAATTTGGATACGCGGAAGTGATATTTGAGTCCGGAACGATGAAATTAGTAAAAATAGTCTATAAACACAAAATTTTCCGGAATTCACTATTCGGTCAAAAAGTCAATAGTTGACTTTTTCGGGAAAAGTCAAACTTTGAAAATTCAAAATTTATATTTTTGATAAAAATGGTTTAATTGTGTTGGAATTATTTGTGTTAGTGAAAATCGACAATTATTTCGATAATAATCGATTAATGGAGGTTATATTGACGATGAAGTATTTAACTTAGGATAAATGAGCAATTGATTGCTATTATTTCACATGATTATAACTATTTGTTCACATGTGTATACTATTGTATAATATTCTTGTTACTATTAGGGGAGTTGGTGCAAGATTGATAATACTTGCATGACTAAGTTAAAAATGGAGGTATAGATGGAGGTACTATACTGTAATTCGTATTTTCACATATCTAGAACTATTGATTCACATAATTTACTATTGAATCACATTATTTACTATTAGGGAAGGTGGTGCAAGTTTGATAATACTTCCATGACTAAATTAAAAATAAAGAAAAGTTGGAGGTATTGTCATCGTAATTTTTCGATCCCCAAAACGTCAATTATCGAAACTATATTTTTCTATAAATAGAAGCTCATTCTTCCTTCATTTCTCACCAATTCACAAAAGCTTTAGAGCGATTATTATAGAGAGAAATTATAGAAAGAAGAAGAGAAGTCTGCTACCTCACTATTCCAGTATCTAGTTTTTCTAAGGTAGGGAGTATTATTTCTTTCTTATCCATGAAGAGAACTTACATTATTCCATTCTTTATTATTACGTTGGAATAACTTTGATATCATGAGCTACCCTATACCGGTGAAATTCTTACATTGTTCCATTCTTTATCATTACATTTGGAATATCACATGCATGCGTCGTTACTCTTGGGACACGGTTAAAATCTTTATTATTACATTTGGAATATCCTGCATCATGCGTTTCTGTGGGACTGATAAAATCTTTATTATTCTCGTTGGAATATCACATGCATGCGTTTTTATGCCGGACCGATTAAAATCTTTATTATTTTATTGGAATATCACATGCATGCGTTTTTCTGGTGGGACCGATTCCATTAATTATTATTACATTGGAATAAACTGCGTATGCGGTCTATCGCATGCTCGATGATTTCTTTTGTTATTCCATTCCTTATTATACTCAGTTGGTTAAAGTTTTGACTTCTATACTCCATGAAATTAGTGGAATATCCTTGATATTTGCGCTTCATCCAGTATCTTTTCATGGAAATATTCTTCTGAGCATTATTGAATTTTACTCTACAAAGCAGTATCATGTTGACAATTTGGACGTTATTAGTTCCTGGATAAAATAATTCTTAAACTTGTTTTATTGAATTCTTATATCATTGTCATCATCCTCATGTTTATATTTTGTTGAAAGTCATCTGTTGTGACGCCCCCAAAATAGGTCCATTCCATCCAACCCATTCTGAGTCGCCAAATACATGGTACAGAAAATAATTCCAACTTTATTAATACAATTATCGTGCAAAATACAACAACACATATGTTTTGAGTTTTAATACCAACTATGACTCATGTCCCAACTATGGACAGCACCTCACAGTGATACCTTACATAAAGGTACAATCTAGAACTGTTTTAGAAATTAGAATCTTTGGGAAGTGCTCAAGGAAACCTTCGTACATGGGAGGCCATGCATCTAGGTTATGATAGATATCATATGGCCACAGAAGACCCAATAGACCCCAAAGAAAAACGAGAAGATTACTATCATATTCTTCCCAATGGTGAGTCTTCTCCTGACATATCATTATCTCCACTGTCTCTAATTGGGTATTATACTCCAAACAAACACCAAGATTATATAGGTAATGCTTGTAAATATACTTAGCAAGTGGACAACCCTGTCTTATGATGACACGAGGTTGTATGTCATTAGACATCTTGTATGATAGTGACAAAACACCCTTCCAAGTTAAATTCACCTCACCCTCAACATCTATAGACCACCGTTATATTCCCCTGTTATTCCCTGCTTGTCCCAGCTACACTTTTATTACCTGAAAAGAATTGTGAAGCAAAAGGGTGAACACAATTAGCTCAGTAAAGAATATCATGACTAAAGATAAATAAATTATCAATAGCCTTTAACAGTAATAAATCAGAGATTTAGAACATATGGTAGATGATAAAACTTTTCAACCATAGTTGCAGTGGAACGAGCAATCCATTAGAAGAGTCAAATAGACCATAAAGTCTATTATCTTCTCCATGTTAAAAGTCCACCAACAATGTTTTATCCCTGTAACATCAATCAACAATTCCTGTCCACAATCACATGTATAACTCATAATCGTAATTGTTGTTCTAAATTCCTTTTCTCATCCAGGACAAAGATAATTTTCATCACCTGAAACATCAAAGATCATGGTTATACCAAATCACAGTTCATGTTCATAATCATACTAAGAAATTCATCTTTGCACTACGGGCCAAAGATATTCATCAACATACCATCTTTGCACTACATGCCAAAGATATTCAACAACAGGTCATCTTTGCACTACGGGCCAAATATATTCATATCTCAAAGAAATATATAATCATTTCAGAATTTATATAAACAATAATTATAACCACGTTGATCAATTCACCTTTGTACTTAAGCTAAAGATATTCAATTATAAATTCAATGGTCATGATCATACCAGTCACAATTCAACTTTTCACTACTGGCCAAAGAGAACCCTAGTCATGATCATACCAATAATCTACCCATCTTTACACTCCAGTGAAAGAGAATTTCAACATCAGGGTTATAAAAATGTTATATATGATAATAAAATCAATATAATCAATACATAGTTTTAATCTCCAGAGTAATATTCATAAATCAACTATAATTTGGTTAGAAAAAGAAACCAATTTTGTAGTGAATAGTACCCGTGAATAGTAACTCGTGAATAGTAACTCGTGAATAGTAACTCGTGAATAGTAACTCATGAATAGTAACCCCGACATGAAAAAAATTCAAAATTTGATAAAAAGTTCAAACCAATATTTCAACATAATGATATTGAAGAAATAATATCACTTACGAAGAAAAATAACATCCCTTTCAATCCCTTAAAATCCCTTATTATCCCTTACCTCAAAAGAGCGAAGACTTACATTTCGAATAATAACGAAACGAACTTGCACCGTATAACAACACTCAAGATATCAAAATACTCACAAGAATACACTCGATAATATAGAGAGAGAGATATAGAGAGAAAACTTCAGTTTCTGGTGTAATTTTCAATTCTAACCTAAGCACCCTATTTATAGGAAAATGCTTAGAACACCAAAGCAGAAAATTTAATATAATATAATATATATATATATATATTAAATTCCTACGCACCCTCTTCTTTGGTCAACAAATCAGCCACACATGTTCCAAAGACAACAAAAACGTTTTTGTTAATTAAAATATTTTAAACTTCCAAAAATCAATTATTTCGGAACTTCGGAACTTCAATAATTCATAATAAATAGCCCTTTTGTAGAAAATTCGAATCTCATGACTCTGTATAGGAAATTCAATTCTCTACAACTTTACAGAAGAAAGTTTTTTCAAATTCCAAACAGAAATTGACTGAAATCCACAAACGGGTAATTTTACAGGCTATAATCAAATTTTAGTCAAGAAATGGGGTCCACCGACACACAAAACATGTGTTAATCATTTAATGCAACAAAAATACTCTTTCTCCTCATATACTCATATATCCCACATTCATTATAAAAATATCATCATTATTATATTATAATAATATAATAAAATATTATTTTATCAGAAAAGATAAAATATCAATTTTTAACAATTGTCACTTTAAAAATTTTCTCCATCTATATCCACATAAAATCAATATTTTTCTCGTCATATAAATCAATAATTAATTATTCACAAATAATATTACAGAATCACAATATTGACAACCAGGCAGTTCCCAGGAAAGAGGAGGCTTTCCAATAAGAATTTTTCCTTACTGGCGCAATTAGGTGACCAAACCTCTCCTTAGACAGAACTTTCTAGACATTGCCAATAATGTTATCTAATAATATTATTCCGATAATATGAATTATTGCTTCGATAATAGAAAATACTGTGTAGTGACAATTATTAAAACAACAGTAATATAAAATATCAACGCAGCAATTATTGAATCAAAAATAAAATATTGAACAGTTATTACTGTAACAATTATTGAGTAGTGCCTTCTTACGTAAGAATCAATAATTAGTGCAATACCGTATGCTACTATGCAACCACGCATATTAATGTTTTTTAACCACCAGGTATTCCAACAGTGTTAATGGTAACAACTACACCGTTATTTATAAAAAACTCATACTTGTCGTTTTCTTCATCCAATGATTTATTACATTATGGGGCCCACAAAGGTTTGTCTTGGTCGCATGCGAATATTCCCCGACAGAAAGAATATTCCACGACCAAACGAATATTCCCCGATAGAAATGAGTATTTTATAACCGCTTGCATATTTTGAAGAAAAAAAAAATTCATATATCACCCTTAACTTTAACTTTTATCAATTTAACCATTTACTGAAAAGGAATTATAAGAAAAATTGAATACTTTTATTTCATAAAATTTGGGGTCTTACATCTGTGGCCTATAGTGCATAGATGGACTTGGTATGATTATGACTATGGATTATTCGGTGTAATCATGACCGTAATGTTACAAATGATGTGGTAAAAGTCCTCATTGGCCCGTAGTGCATTGATGGACAGTTGTTGACATGATCATGATCATTAATGAATACACAAATATTCTTGGCCCGTAGTGCATGGATAATTGTGGTTGTGATACTAAAGAATATCCTTGGCGATGAGTGCAAGGGTGATTCGATGATGTGGATTATTTATTGTCGAGTCCCGGTGAAAAAAGTGATGAAAAACCTTTTAAATCATAAAAGATAGTAGATTTTATTCTCTACTTGACTCTTTTAATGGATTGCTTGTTCATTGCATTAAACTTGATGTTTGTTATATTGTATCGGTTTAACCTTTGTTTAAGGCTAATGATAATTTATTACGCATTATCTTAGTCATAATATTTCCTCTCTTGGGCTAGTTGAGCTCACCCTTTTACTTTCGTTGTTCTCTTGAGGAAATGAGAAGCGTAGCGAGGACTAGTCGGAAGCGGAGGGACGAGACCGGATGATAACATTAGTAGTCCTCACTATTCAATTGAAATAGTGGAAAATAAATGTAATAATATTGAATTTGAGTTTGTATATTGTCTAGACGACAATATTTGTATTAAAACTCACAACTTATGTTTTGTCGTACTTTACACGACAGTTGTATAATTAAGTTGTATTTGTATTCTATACCATGTATTTGACGACTCAGAATAGGTGATGTATACTTATTTTGGGGGCGTCACATAATCTTTGATTTTTTGGGTAGATTTATGTTCTAGGGTAGTAGATCATGATTAATCTTGTTTGTATAGGTTTTGTGATGCCCCCAAAATAGGTCCAATCCAACCAACCTATTCTGAGTCGCCAAATACATGGTACAGAAACAACTACAACTTCATTAATACAATTGTCGTACAAAATACGACAACACATATATTGTGAGTTTAAATACAAATATTGTCTTCTAGACAATATCCACACTCAAATAAGTCCTCAGTACAATTATTGATACACTATTTTATAAAATAGTGAGGACTACTAAAACAACTGTCTTGAATCATCACTCCACACCCCGACTAGTTCCCGTTATATTCTCGTCTCCTGAGAAGAAAAATGGAACAAAAAGGAAAAGGGTGAGCTCAAATAGCCCAGCAAAGAATATTATGACTAAGATAATGTACAACAAATTATCCTTAGTCTTCAACAGGGAAAAATCTGATAGAATACAATAGACAACAAGTTTTAAATCAACAACTGCAGCGGAAACAACAATTCATTAGAAGAGTTAAATAGAGAATAAAATCTACTATCTTCTATATATGAATTTAAAAGTCCATCGTCAACATTTTATCCATGTAACATCAATCAACATATATCTGAAATCAAATATTCATCTTTGCACTACAGGCCAAAGATATTCATCAGTTGGTCATGTTCATCTAAACACCTGTTCATCTTTGCACTACGGGCCAAAGATATTCATCATAAATCATTCATCTTTTTACTACAGGCCAAAGATATTCAGTTATATCATCATTTAGGACTGAGGATGATGAAAAATATTTTAAAGAAAACGAATCCAGTGAAACAAAAGAACAAATATTAAGGATTCGTACTTTAAACAATCCAAGTTCCAAAATACTTCATAAATAACCAGAGTGGAGTAAAATTCAAGAATGAAGACCAAAACATAGATCCAATCAAAGATAGGAATCCTAACAGACGATCTTGGACACAGAAAAGAAAATTTAATTTTTCTGTGAATAGTATCGTATTCGTGAATAGTGCCGTATATGTGAATAGTGTTGTATACGTGAATAGTAACTCCGACACTAAAAGATAGAAATTTTATAAAAAAAATCATCATTCTTCGTGAATAGTACTCGTGAATAGTAACTCATGAATAGTAACTCGTGAATAGTAACTCATGAATAGTAACTCCGACATGAAAAGTTCCAATTTTGATAAAAATTTAGACCAATATTTCGGCATAATGATATTGAAGAAATAATATCATTTACGAAGAAAATAACATCCCTTACCTCAAAAGGATAGTACTGCTGAAAGGATAGTGTTGTATAAAGAAATAATATCATTTACGAAGAAAATAGCAATACTCAAAGTACTAAAATACTCACAAAAATACGCTCAATATATCGAGAGAGAAAGAGAGAGAAAACTTCAGTTTTTGGTGTGATTTTTAATTCTAACCTAAGCACCCTATTTATAGGAAATTGCTTAGAACACCAAAGTAGAAAATTTAATAAATATTATTATATTTACAAAATTTTTACGCCCATCTTTGAAATCTGATTTCAGCCATCTAGCACATGTTAATGATGCCCACAAACATTTAAAAAACGTTTTTGTTAATATAATTATTTAAAACTTTCAAAAATCAATTATTCTGGAACTACGGAACTTTAATAATTCATAATAAATAGCCTTTTTGTCAAAAAAATTAGAATCTCATGACTTCTTATAGGAAATTCAATTCTCTACAACTTTGTAGAAGAAAGTGTTTCCAAATTCCAAACAGAAATTGACAGAAATTCACATACGGATGATTTTACAGGCTATAATCAAATTTCAGTCAAGAAATGGGGTCCACCGACACCCAAAACACGTGTTAATCATTTAATGCAACAAAAATACTTTTCCTCCTCATATACTCATATATCACACATTTATTGTAAAAATATCATCATTATTATATTATAATAATATAATAAAATATTATTTTATCAGAAAAGATAAAATATCAATTTTTACCAATTGTCACTTTAAAAATTTTCTCCATCTATATCCACATAAAATAAATATTTTCCTTATCATATAAATCAATAATTAATTATTCACAAATAATATTAGAGAATCACAATATTGACAACCAGGCAGTTCCCAGGAAAGAGGGGGCTTTCCAATAAGAATTTCTCTTTACTGGCGCGCAATTAGGTGACCAAACCTCTCCTTAGAAAGAACTTTCTAGACACTGCCAATAATGTTTTCTAATAATATTATTCATATAATATGAATTATTGTTTCGATAATGGAAAATACTATGTAGTGACAATTAATGAAACAACAGTAATATAAAATATCAACGCAGCAATTATTGAATCAATAAAATAAAATACTGAACAGTAATTACTATAACAATTATTGAGTAGTGCCTTCTTACGTAAGAATCAATAATTGGTGCAATACTGGTGTGCTCATGCAGGCAACAACGGCGACATCGTGTGTTTTAACCAAAGGGTATTCCAACAAAGATTAATTCAGAATAACTACTTCCTCGTTATTTATAAACAACTTATACTTGTCATTTTCTTCATCCAATCGCTTTTCGTTATGGGCCACACACAAATTCAGCTTGCCGCATACGAATATTTCCCAAGCTAAAGAATATTCCACGACCAAAAGAATATTCTCCGACAACAATGAGTATTTTATAACCACTTGCTTATTTAAAATATTTGCGCATTTTACCCATAACTAACCACATTAATCAAATCAACCCTTACTATTTCAAAATGATAAATAGAGGAAATTAAATATCATTTATTAATAATTTGGGGTCTTACAACCTCCCCTCCATATGAAATTTCGTCCTCGAAATTGACGTACGTACCTGGTGTTTTGAAAAGGTGAGAATACCTCGCTTTCATTTCCGTTTCCAACTCCCAAGTCATTTCCTTAATAGCATGGTTCCTCCACAAAACTTTGACTTGTGGTATGACCTTTGTGCGTAGGGCATGCTCTTTCCTATCCAAGATCTTGACAGGTACCTCCTTGTACATTAAATCTTCTACTATCTCGTCTGGTTCTAACTCAATAATGTGGTTTGGGTCGTCCACATATTTATGTAACATCGATACGTGAAAAACATTATGAACACGCGTCATACTTGGCAGTAAAATGTGTCTATAGGCCACAGTTCCTACTTGATCGAGAATCTCAAATGGACTAATAAATCGAAGGTTTGAGCTTTCCTCACATCGCCGATTCTCGCTTTTGGAATAACGACTTTTTGCATCTTCTTTTTCATATTCATCAACTCCAGGTCTGTAGCTTGAGCAGCTTTAAATTTATCGATTAAAGTCGATTCTAATCGTATATTTGTTATCTTCATGCAGATTCTTGGAATCTTTAACTCTATCTCCATCTTCTGTAAGTCGTACAAAATGGGTCTTTGTGTTAACAATATCGCATTCATAAACGCATACGATCTTTTACTCAACGCGTCAGCTACCACGTTCGTTTTTTTTTTAGGATGGTATTTAATGGTATAATCGTAATCTTTCAATAGCTCGAGCCAACGTCATTGCCTCATGATACTATCGTTTTATGTGAAGAAATATTTAAGGGTTGAAGAAATGGGTTATGTACTGGGGTCAATACAAAATTCGATTTCACGTTCTAAGGGTAGGCTAAGAAGTCTTCAAGAATACGTCAGGAAATTTATTAACAATAGAATTGTCATTCAAAACTGTGACTCTCATCTAAGACTTTGATAGCACATGTAATGAAGGTTTCTCCTAACGGAGTTTCAACCGATAAGTCAAAGTCTAATCTCTCCGGAGTCAAATTTAAGCGTTGAGAGCAAACAAGAGAGATAAAAGAATGGGTAGAACCGATATCGAGTAAGGTATAAACTTCGCAAAAATTTATAATTAACTAACCCGTGATAACTTCGTTCGGGTTACTCGCTTTTTGAGAAGTCACGAAAAACGCTCTTCCAAGAACCGCTGACTTTGACTTGTCCAGGACAGCCTTTGGAGTCACCATCCCTGCTGGACTTAGTTTCGCTATAGGACAATCTTGAGCTATATGACCGTCTTTTCCACAACTAAAACATACCTTGGAAGGTTGTGAACAGTTGGGACTTATGTGTCCCTCTTCTCCGCATCTGTAGCATCTAACTGGCGGTCTTTCTCCTCCCCTAAAATTCGTTGCTGGAATTGGTGTCGACGTCTTCCCATCATTGTTGAATCTTCTCTTTTTGAAATTTCCACTTGACTCGCCTTTCCTATTATCTTGGCCATGATTACCACCGAAGTGGTTACCATTTCTGGCATGATAATTTCCTCCACGATGGTTATCATTGTTCCGATGACCGTTGCCACCGGTACGATTATCATCGAGTTGCTGGTCATTATTCTTCAGTTAAGCCGACTCATTATCGCGCTCCAATAACTGAGCCCTATTCACAACATCTGAATATAAACAAAGTTTGTGAGAAATGAGGTATTGACGTATTTTGGGTTTCAAACCTTGCATAAACATTCGCGTCATTCTCTCCTCATTATAAACCAAATGGGATGAAAATCGGGATAACTCGGCAAACTTAGCTTCGTTTTGCTCCAGCTTGATGAACTCTACCTCCTTCATGTGATGAATACTTTCGGGAAAGTACTTGTCGTTGAATAATTCTTGGAACTTCTCCAAGAGATATCTTGATCTGGTAGTGGTGAGTACGCTTTACTTAATTCCCCACCAATAATCTGCCTCTCCTCGTAACATGAAAATGGCGAAAGGCACCTTTTTCTCCTCTGAGCATCCCAAGACATCAAATATCTTAGTGATCTGCTTTATCCATGTCTCGTAGTAAGTGGTTCGGCTTTCCCAAAAACTCTGGCGATCCCTAACTCCTTAAACTGCTTAGCGGTGACCATCCGTGAGTTGCCAGTGTTTCCACCTGCATTTTGAACAGTAGTCTTTCTCGTTTGGTTTTGCATGAATTCTAGAAAGTTCCTAAACATACCATCGTTCGTCATCTGCTCAGTGGTGTTGTTCACAGGAGGAACATTGCCAGCATGTTGCACGTCCTCCTCGTTGGTGAGCAAAGGTGTCTCCACGGTCTCATTTACTCCACTGTTAACATTCTCAGTCGACATTCTTAAATACTACCATAAAACAAGGGTTAATTAAATAAATTAACAAATCACATAATACCCCTATATTATGACCGACCAACAAATAAACTTAGGTAGGACACACTAGAGAAGGATTTACTCGTCTCTCCCCTCCTAGTTCTATTCCTGAACTCCGCCAGAGATCATATCCCTAAGCTCTGTACCAACTGTGACGCCCCCAAAATAGGTCCAATCCAACCAACCTATTTTGAGTCGCCAAATACATGGTACAGAAACAACTACAACTTCATTAATACAATTGTCGTGCAAAATACGATAACACATAAACTGTGAGTTTAAATACAAATATTGTCTTCTAGATAATATCCACATTCAAATAAGTCCTCGTTACAATTATTGATACACTATTTTACAAAATAGTGAGGACTATAAAACAACTGTCTTGAATCATCACTCCACACCCCGACTAGTTCCTGTTATATTCTCGTCTCCTGAGAAGAAAAATGGAACAAAAAGGAAAAGGGTGAGCTCAACTAGCCCAGTAAAAAATATTATGACTAAGATAATGTACAACAAATTATCCTTAGTCTTCAACAGGGAAAAATCTGATAGAATACAATAGACAA
Organism: Panax ginseng; assembly: GCA_020205605.1. Classification (NCBI taxonomy): domain Eukaryota; kingdom Viridiplantae; phylum Streptophyta; class Magnoliopsida; order Apiales; family Araliaceae; genus Panax; species Panax ginseng. The sequence goes on along the minus strand of CM035143.1, from coordinate 58,781,387 downwards.
CAAGTTTTAGATCAACAACTGCAGCGGAAATAACATTTCATTAGAAGAGTTAAATAGAGAATAAAATCTACTATCTTCTATATATGAATTTAAAAGTCCATCGTCAACATTTTATCCCTGTGACATCAATCAAAATATATCTGGAATCAAATATTCATCTTTGCACTACATGCCAAAGATATTCATCAGTTGGTCATGTTCATCTAAACACCTATTCATCTTTGCACTACGGGCCAAAGATATTCATCGAAATCATTCATTTGCACTACTGAAGCCAAAGATATTCGATTATATCATCATTTAGGGATGAGGATGATGAAAAATATTTTAAAGAAAACGAATCCAGTGAAACAAAAGAACAAATATTAAGGATTCGTACTTTAAACAATCCCAGTTCCAAAATACTTCATAAATAACCAGAGTGGAGTAAAATTCAAGAAAGAAGACCAAAACATAGATCCAATCAAAGATAGGAATCATAACAGACGATCTTGGACACAGAAAAGAAAATTTAATTTTTCTGTGAATAATGTCATATTCGTGAATAGTGCCATATACGTGAATAGTGTCGTATACGTGAATAGTAACTCCGACACTAAAAGATAGAAATTTCACAAAAAAAATCATCATGAATAGTAACTCATAAATAGTAACTCATGAATAGTAACTCGTAAATAGTAACTCATGAATAGTAACCCCGACATGAAAAGTTCCAAATTTGATAAAAAATTCAGACCAATATTTCGGCATAATGATATTAAAGAAATAATATCATTTTCAAAGAAAATAACATCCCTTACCTCAAAAGGATAGTACTTCTGACTGGATATAGTGCTGAAAGAACTTGCACCGTATAGCAATACTCAAAGTACTAAAATACTCACAAAAATACGCTCAATATATCGAGAGAGAAAGAGAGAGAAAAATTCAGTTTCTGGTGTGATTTTCAATTCTAACCTAAGCACCCTATTTATAGGAAATTGCTTAGAACACCAAAGCAAAAAATTTAATAAAATATTATTATATTTACAAAATTTTCACGCCCATCTTTTAAATCTAATTTCAGCCACCTAGCACATGTTAATGATGCCCACAAACATTTAAAAAATGTTTTTATTAATATAATTATTTAAAACTTTCAAAAATCAATTATTCTGGAACTACGGAACTTCAATAATTCATAATAAATAGCCTTTTTGTCAGAAAAATTCGAATCTCACGACTTTTTATAGGAAATTCAATTCTCTACAACTTTGCAGAAGAAAGTTTTTCCAAATTCCAAACAGAAATTTTAGTCAAGAAATGGGATCCACCGACACACAAAACATGTGTTAATCATTCAATGCAACAAAAATACTCATCCTCCTCATATACTCATATATCACACATTCATTGTAAAAATATCATAATTATTATATTATAATAATATAATAAAATATTATTTTATCAGAAAAGATAAAATATCAATTTTCAACAGTTGTCACTTTAAAAATTTTCTCCATCTATATCCACATTAAATGAATATTTTCCTTATCATATAAATCAATAATTAATTATTCACAAATAATATTACAGAATCACAATATTGACAACTAGGCAGTTTCCAATAAGAATTTTTCCTTACTGGCGCGCAATTAGGTGACCAAACCTCTCCTTAGACAGAACTTTCTTGACATTGCCAATAATGTTTTCTAATAATATTATTTAGTTAATATGAATTATGGCTTCGATAATGGAAAATACTGTGTAGTGACAATTATTGAAACAACAGTAATATAAAATATCAACGCAGCAATTATTGAATCAATAAAATAAAATACTAAACAGTAATTACTGTAACAATTCTTGAGTAGTGCCTTCTTACGTAAGAATCAATAATTTGTGCAATACCGTGTGCTACTGTGCAACAACGCGTATTACTATATTTTAACCACCGGGTATTCCAACAGTATTAACGGTAACAACTGCGCCATTATTTATAAACAACTTATACTTGTCGTTTTCTTCATCCAATCGCTTTCCATAAGAAATTTGGCAGTAAATACGAATATTTGCCGGCGACAAGAATATTCCACGACCAAACGAATATTCTCCGACAACAATGAGTATTTTATAACCACTTGCTTATTTGAAATATTTGCGCATTTTACCCATAACTAACCACATTAATCAAATCAACCCTTACTATTTCAAAATGATAAACAGAGGAAATTAAATTTCATTTATTAATAATTTGGGGTCTTACAGGTTTAATCTTGGATTATCAAGAATCAAACAAGAGGATTCAAGAAAGAAAATGAAATGGAAAGAGAATTTGAAGAACAAAATTCGTAGGTTTTAAGTAATTGTGGACAAATCTTGTAAAATTCATACCTCTTTGGGTATAATGAGTTAGAAAGTGAGCAATATATCAGATCAAAGATATGGAAGTAAGCTATATTCTGAAAGTGGAATCACTTGAAAACTATTTGTAGATTTCTTGCAATGTCTCTTTTTTTAGTAAGGTTTGGTCCAAGGGAAAATAATCCTTACGAAAATCAAAATTATTCTTTATTTGGGACTTTGAACAATTCATATAAATTCGTGTGTTTTGAATGTGAAGAAACTTTAAACTGTAAAGTTGTAGATATGGAAGCTTACTAGCCAAACTCGCGAGATTGAGCCATTTCATGGACCGGATCATGTCCAAAATAAATTGTTTAGTAAGGATGTCCAGAAAATGAAAATTTCTAGACTAGATGATGAATTATAGAATCTGGTTTAGATGGATAAGGGTCTGACTTTAAGGCCTAGATGAGGTTGTAGTACACTGAGTAAGGGTTAATTCTATATAAGAAGGAACAAAAACGGACATGTAACGAAGGAGTTATGTTAAAAACAAAAACAACGTTTTGTTAAAGAAATTGTGAAGATGAGTTTTATAATTCTGTTTGAATTAAGATTTTGGGTGATGGTATATTTTAATGATTAAAAATATGTTTTGACATATGTAATGAGTATAGATATGTGTTATCATATTCTATGCATATTTAACCATTTAAGATCAAGAGTTGAGATAAGTTAATGTGTGCACATAACGTGCTCGATAAAATGCCTAAGAGTAATAGTGTTTCTAAACTTTGGTATACAAAGTGTCTATCTAATGACTAATATTGGATGTTATGTGCATCTGAGTATGAAAAGATGATAATACAAGAATAATAATGGAAAGGAATTGAAAAGGGCGATTTTTGATTTTTGAAGGAAAATTAAACTTGTAAACAATGTGTTGAATATGTATTTTTGAAACCAAAGTGGTATAATAAAATGGTATGATATACGCACATTAAACTACAAGTGCGATAGTCTAGCATGTGTGGTGATGAAAATGAAAATAAAACCGAGTTGTATATAAATAGTTAGATGTTTTTAAAGACATTATAAAGGATAATAAGATAAAGTAATGTCTTAGAATAAATTTGACCATGAGATTAAGTATTGATTTTATTTATTATCAATCTCACATACAGTGTAGGTTGTGCAAGGACGCGAAGTATTAGCATATTGGTAAAACGCCGGTAAAGGCAAGTCTTTCAGTTCCTTTTGCTATGCGAACTTGATGATGATCTGCTTTAAAATTTTAGTGTTTGAGGTATTATATATGTCAAAAGTATGAAATGTGAAAGTCAATCTATGACTATGATGAACTATGAATGTTGATTGAGTAAGGAACTCAATCTTTATAGTTGTTATGTGAACTACAACATGTATGCTATGTTTGTTTATGATTATTCTTGTATGTTGAGCATGTTATTATGTGCTACGTGATGCATGAAAACTGTTAGATTTTCTTTGGTTTATCGAGCTCATTCTTGCAAATAACCATTTTTGCATATTCAAGAATTGAAGGTAACGCTATGTGCTACTTGATTGTTATGGATCAAAAGTGATATATGAAGATTTAATATCCTAGCTAAGTTGTTATTCTTGTAAACCATGTCTAATGTTTTGGTAAATGTATTAATGTTGTAATTGTAATATTATTTTGCGAATGTAAACTATTGTAGTATTAAAATAATTTTGAGATATTTAGATGTAAAGGTTGAAGGTTTTGAGAACGAGGATAGTTTGTAATAGAAAATTTTAATTATTCCGCAAATTTCAATGGGTGTATTATTGTTTAATGATGTAAAATTAGAGGTTGAATGTATTATTAACGACCGGAGTCGAGAATTAAATTGTATGAATTTTGGGGTTGTTACAACGCTTTAGGCAAGTATCCTAAACCCTTGCATTACTTTATTTGACGAATGTCGTAAGTAAACCTTATCTCTTTAAATGAAAGTTATCTTACTTACTCGTTCAATTGAGCTAGTTTGTTTAAACTCTTGTGAGAACTATCATTCATATTGAACTTGATATTGTTCTTGAATATTGTAAAAGTGTCGATGCCATTTGATTCGGCTAGACTATATGCATGTTTATAAAACTGTCCAAACCAATTGACTGGTGCAAAAATCTTGAAAAATTGAGTTGAAAAACCCTTATGGTAAGGGGAGTGTTTATTATTGGAAGCTCCAACACACGCGTGAATATTACTGTGGTGTTATGCATAACATAGAGTATTGTAGACTAGTCGTCTATCGTACTTAATTCTTTTGGGTTATCAGTTTAATATTTGTAATTCTATTAGATGTTCAATAGTCCTTAGTGAGTGCTCAATATAAATTGTTTTATCAAGTTGGATACGTTGATAGCCTTTGAATTCATATATATATGTTGATCTATATTGAATTATCGTTCCTTATTCTAAGGATTTGATTCAAGAATTGTTGATATTCAATATTTATGATATTATTATGAAACCCTGAACTATCTTAGAGATGATACTTCGATATTTCAAACTCATGTTATAGAAATCTTTACCCTTGTCGTATATTATTTGCTGAGCAATTTGTGCTCATTCTTGCTTATTTAAAACCTTTCAATTAAGGCAGAATAGGGAAGTGTCTCTAGAAAAGACAAGAGCAAGGGCAAGGGCAATGCTACCGTCTAGCTTGTTCCTTTATGTTAAAAAGTGTTATGTTGTATAAGACTATTTTCAGACTATGTTTAAGCTTAAATAAGATTATGTAATGTGACACCCCCCAAATCCGGGTACTTCATTCCGCCGAATTTGGTGCTCACTATCAAAATAATTACATCTAACTACCCATAATAAAGGATAAAACATTAAATAACTTGAACAATAATCTTTCCCATTAAAGGGTTACATCATCTCATAAACAATCCCAGGTAATCTAACCTTAAATTATTACATCAGTTTGCGGAATACATTATAAAATAAAACAAGTCTTATCACATCATGCATTTAAATAAACTTTAAATAATTCTTCAACACTTGGACATCTTGCCCTTTCCCTTGCTAGTAGATGGCTCATCACATCTTTCGACTTTAGTTACATTGTTTAATTGCAAGAGTAAGAAAACAATTGCTCACTGATACAAAGAGTAGTAATAATAACCATATGAGAATGAACAACGAATGATGTATAATAATGAACTTGTTCTACGATTAGAAACAGAAACAAGTTCGAACTATAATATCTAAGGGTCTTATGACCACGAACTATGTCCACGGTTATTAGGTATTACTACCCCAACCTTAACAGTTAATCAGACTGTACAAAATCTTTTTAACGTACTTAGGGGGATCAGCCATTTGTATCATGTATTGTGCACAAACATCTAAACGTTACACGTACAAAATCCCCTATGTTAGGGTTGTTCGTCTCAGTTTGAATTTAGAATTTCTGCACTAAAGAAAGTTTAGTTTGGAACTAGCTTATCAGTGTTTCTAGAATTTTAGAACACTATTCAATTTCCATCAATAAAGGTTTAATACAATAATGTAGCCCGAACAAGGCTATCAAAGTCAAAGATCGGATATCAACAATATATAATTGAATAAACGTGATATACATGTAAAGTACTATATTCAAAGAATTAGAACAATCTCCTTTGAATCAATGTGTTAGAACAATATATGTTTTGAATAATAATAACAAGAAATGAGAATGTGAAACTCATTCGACGTAACGAATTAGGTTACAAGAGCTTATTTAATCATACATACGTATAGAATCAATAGTCTTTGTGACGCCCCCAAAACAGGTATACAACACCCATTCTGAGTCGTCAAAATATATGGTATAGAAACAACTACAACTTTATTAATACAACATAAAAACTGTGAGTTTAAATACAAATATTGTCATCTAGACAATATCCACACTCAAATAAGTCCTCATTACAATTATTAATACACTATTCTACAGAATAGTGAGGACTACTAGAACAACTTCTAGAACCATCTTCCACACCTTGACTAGTACTCGCTACATTCTCGCCTCCTGAGAAGAAAAATGGAACAACAAGGAAAAGGGTGAGCTCAACTAGCCCAGTAAAGAACATTATGACTAAGATAACATAGAACAAATTATCGTTAGTCTTCAACGAGGAAAATCTAATAGAATACAATAGACAACCGGTTTTAAATCAATCTTCGCAATGAAATAATAATTCATTAGAAGAGTTAAGTAGAGAATGCAAACTACTATCTTCTATATATGAATTTAAAAGTTCATCGTCGATATTTTATCCTGTAACATCAATCAATATATATCGGAATCAAATATTCATCTTTGCACTACGGGCCAAAGATATTCATCGATTGGTCATGTTCATCTAAACACACTGTTCATCTTTGCAATACTGGCCAAAGATATTAATCGATCGGTTATGTTCATCTCAACACATTCATCTTTGCACTACGAGCCAAAGATATTCATCAAGAAATCATTCATCTGCAATCGCAGCCAAAGATATTGATAATATCATCATTTAGGAGTGAGGATGATGAAAAATATTTTAAAGAAAACGAATCCAATGAAACAAAAGAACAAGTATTAAGGATTCGTACTTTATATAATCTCAGTTCAAAAATACTTCATAAATAACCAGATTGGAGTAAAATTCAAGAATGAAGATCAAAACATAGATCCAATCAAAGATAGGAATCATAACAGACAATCTTAGACATAGAAAAGAAAATTTAATTTTTCTGTGAATAGTGTCGTATTCGTGAATAGTGCCGTATACATGAATAGTAACTCTGACCTCAAAAGATAGAAATTTCACAAAAAAAATCATCACACTTCGTGAATAGTACTCGTGAATAGTAACTCGTGAATAGTAACTCATGAATAGTAACCCCGACATGAAAAAGTTCCAAATTTGATAAAAATTTCCAACCAACATTTCAGCATAATGATATTGAAGAAATAATATCATTTGAGAAGAAAATAACATCCCTTACCTTAGCTAGAATAGTACTTCTGGTTGGAATATCAGATATAGTGTTGAAGGAACTTGCACCGTATAGCAACACTCAAAGTATAAAAATACTCACAAAATACGCTCGATATTATAGAGAGAGAAATCTGTAGTTTCTGGTGTGATTTTCAATTCTAACCTAAGCACCCTATTTATAGGAAAATGCTTAGAACACCAAAGCAGAAAATTGAATATAATAATAATATATATAACCAAATTTCTTACGCCCACTCTTAGATCTGAAATCAGCCGCTAACATGTGCAAGTGGAGCCAACCAAATAAAAAAACGTTTTTCTTTTAAAAAATTTTAAAACTTCCAAAAATTAATTATTTCAGAACTCCGGAACTTCAATAATTCACAATAAATAGCCCTTTTATCAGAAAATTCGAATCTTGCGACTTTTCATAGGAAATTCAATTCTCTACAACTTTGCAAAAGAAATTTTTCCAAATTCCAAACAGAAATTAACCGAAATCCACAAACGGGCGATTTTACAGGCTATAATCAAATTTCAGTCAAGAAATGGGGTCCACCGACACACAAAACATGTGTTAAACAACTTTTACAACAAAAATACTCTTCCTCCTCATATACTCATATATCCCACATTCATTGTAAAAATATCATCATTATTATATTATAATAATATAATAAAATATTATTTTATCAGAAAAGATAAAATATCGATTTTCAACAATTGTCACTTTAAAAATTTTCTCCATCTATATCCACATAAAATCAATATTTTCCTCATCATATAAATCAATAATTAATTATTCACAAATAATATTACAGAATTACTGATCGGGCAACTGTGCCGCTCCTTAGGAAAGAGGGCTTTCAATAAGAATTTCTCTCCTTCTTGGTAGCGCAATTAGGTGACCAAACCTCTCCTTAGACAGAACTTTCTAGACATTGCCAATAATGTTTTCTAATAATATTATTCAGATAATATGAATTATTGCTTCGATAATGGAAAATATTGTGTAGTGACAATTATTGAAACAACAGTAATATAAAATATCAACGCAGCAATTATTGAATCAATAAAATAAAATATTGAACAGTAATTACTATAACAATTATTGAATAGTGCCTTCTTACGTAAGAATCAATAATTGGTGCAAATCTGAGTACTTCTTTGTGCAACAACAGCGTACATCTTTGTGTTTTAACCAACCGGATATTCCAACAAAGTGTTAATTCAGAATAACTACTGTAGATTATTTATAAACAACTTATACTTGTCATTTTCTTCATCCAATCGCTTTCCATTATGGGGCCCACAAAAGATCGTGTCAGTCGCATTAATATTCCCCGACAGCAAAAATATTCCACGACCAAACGAATATTCCCCGACAACAATGAATATTTTATAACCACCTGCTTATTTAAAATATTTGTGCATTTTACCCATAATTAACCACATTAATCAAATCAACCCTTACTGTTGCAAAATAATAAATAGAGAAAAATAAATTTCATTTATTAATAATTTGGGGTCTTACAGTCTTGCTCAATGAAAGTTTAGGATAAGAAACTTGCATTCATAATCAAAAGAATGAAGTTAGAAAGCTTGCTCAATGTAAAGAGTTAAGGTTTAGAAACTTGCCTTGTATGTAAGCTACACAAGTGTAAAATAATCTCCAATTACCCTACATGTATCATTGAAATCGCAACAACCATTAGTTATATAAACATTAGCTTTTAGGGTTTAAGCCATCATTTAGGTTATAACCCTAACCTAGCACCTAACCATGTAGGTTAAAATACTAACCGAATCTGGAATCTCATTACGATCCAACATAACTTAATCATTCATCTCTAACTTTGGAAAACATCACATTTGGTTTCATTTTATAACTTATTACACAATTATTTAAAAATCTTCACATTACGCATTACCACACATTACAATCTTATATTATAGCTTATATTATGTCTTAACATCATTAACATGTATGCTTGATTAACCTAAGTCCCTTACACATGACCTGCAAATGAGCAGATTTCATGACCTCGCAGACAGTAGTATGGGTGCGCAATTGCGCTTGGGGCTGGCCTTGTTACCTGACAGTTTTTTTTGCCTTGGCACCAGTAGCAGCCTAAATTTAACTGTGTACATGTGAAGAGGTTGAGATGGCGTTGAATAAAGAGATGGCAAACTTTAGCCAAACAAACACGAATTTCACCCACTAAACAGTGAAATTAACAAATAAATTAAATATAAAACTATCATAAACATGATTGCTAACATATTCAACCACTTAACACAATTTAACAACACTTTTAACTATTTTAATTTCCTCAAATTCTGTATTTTCATATAAAACTCCATTTTTGAACATCTTCACAAAAATCATCACTGACATCTCAATCTTTCACCAAATCACTTTGTTCAAATTACGTTATCTTCGTTTCTTAATGAACTAGCATAAACAAGCTTCAATTTGCAGTTTAACATATAAATTGATCATCAAAATTGATACTTACACAAGCCACATAAGAAAATATTCATACAAACATACACTGTCATATTTTTCTACTGTTATCCGAAATTAGCATGCAATTTCCTTGTTTAAACATAAACTCTAGCATTATATCACATATAACCACCATAATTTAGTTACATCACAACAATTTACAGAAAACTAGAATTCACAGAGTTTACAAATAATGCTGTAAAACTTATATATATATATATATATATATATATATATATATATATATATATTATATAATCCTAAGGTTTAGGAAATACCTTCACTTAGCTTGTAATCTTTGCTGACCCACTGAATTTGCTTTGGAAAAACTCAAGAATTTCTTCACAATTCTCTCAAGCTTCTCTCTAAACTATCAGACTGAGCAAACATAAACTAACTAATGCGTAAAAGAAAACTGATATAACCTTAATACTAATACTAATTATAATATTAGTTAAAACAAATAACGTCTTCATCAGTTATATAAGACCAAAGGCCACAAGGCCTTGTTTGGCCACACACCAATTCCCCCAACTAGATTATTTTAATAATATTATATTATATAGTTTCATGTGTCACGCCTTTAGTTATTTTAAATGACTTATAATAATAATTAATAATAATTCTAATCTCATTATAATTATACTTATAAGTAATAAATAATTATATAGCTAATCTAATTAATAAATTAGAAACATCACTATATTTAATTTATTTACTTCCTTTTATATCAAATAATTTATTTAATTTAATTATTTTCTTAAATTAAATCCTTCAATAAAATTATCATAATTCAATTTAATTAGCATTAATCAATTTAGTTACTAAATTAATTCACCACAATTCATAAATGATTTATTTCCCTCAATAAATAAAGTATTTAAAATATTTATTTAATTCAATAAAAATTTAAATTTAAATACAAATTTCTCGATCGTTACATCATTCCCTCCTTAAAAGGACTCTGTCCCCATAATCACAACACGAAAAATTTATTCGTTACATTCTTCCCTCCTTAACAAGATTTTGTCCCCAGAATCGCTATACAAAATCAAGCAAACAACTGAGGATAATTCTTCATCATAATGTTTTTAAGTTCCCATGTAGCTTCCTCAGCATTGTGGTTCCTCCAGATTATTTTAACCGAAGGTATCACCTTATTCCTCAGTACTTGCTCTTTTCTGTCAATAATTTGAACATAAACTTCTTCATATGTTAAGTCTTTCTCAAACTGTAAGGGCTCATATTCTATAACATGTTTATAGTCAGGCTTATATGGTCTCAACACCGAGACGTGGAAAATATTATGGATATGCACAAATTCTGGAGGTAAGGCTACCTCGTATGTCACTTCACCCACACGTCGAAGCACTTCAAATGGTCCTATAAACCTAGGGCTTAATTTCCCTTTCTTGCCAAATTGAATTTTCCCCTTCCAAGAGATACTTTCAAGAAAACATAACTACCAACATCGAATTCCCGATTTTGTCGGTGTTGATCGGCATATTTCTTCTGTCTATCATGTGCAACTATCAATCTTGCTTGAATAACTTTGATGATTTCGAAAGTTTGTTGCACCAACTCTGGACCTAATAGTTGACGTTCACCTACCTCATCCCAGCATAATGGAGTTCTGCATTTCCTGCCGTATAACGCTTCATAAGGCGGCATGCCAATACTCACGTGATAACTATTATTATAGGAAAATTCAACCAACGGTAAATGATCGTCCCAATTTCCCTTGAAATCCATAATACATGCTCTGAGCATATCCTCTAGTGTCTGGATGGTTCTCTCACTCTGTCCGTCTATTTGAGGATGGTACGTTGTGCTCATTCTTAGCTGTGTTCCCAAACATTCTTGTAATCGCTTCTAGAAATTTGATGTGAAACGTGGATCTCTGTCTGATACAATGGACACAGGTACACCGTGTCGTGAAATAATTTCCTTCACATATAGTTTTGCCAATCGATCCAGGTTAAATCTAATCTTGATTGGTAAGAAGTGTGCCGACTTCGTCAGTCGATCAACAATCACCCAAACGGCGTCATAACCTTGCTGAGTCAATGGAAGACCTACCATAAAATCCATTATGATATGCTCCCATTTCCATTCCGGTATCTCTAACGGTTGCAATAACCCGCTTGGCCTTTGGTGTTCAGCTTTAACTTTCTGACACGTTAAGCATTTCGCCACACACTCAGCCACATCCTTCTTCATATTCGTCCACAAAAAATGATGTCTAAGATCCTGGTACATTTTTGTACTTCCAGGGTGAATCGAATATCTTGAGTTGTGAGCTTCACTCAGAATTTCCTCTTTAACTTTCGGTATTGGCGGAATCCAAATTCTCCCTTCGAATCGAAGTAACCCTTCTGAATCGATTTTGAATTTGCTTTCCCCCCCTTCAGATACTTTTTGTTTTATCTTTTCGCATTCTTCATCCTGAAGTTGTGCATTCTTCACTTTATCTACCAACGTTGAATCGTTTCCTATCTGGAATAACTTCTCGTCAGATTTTGTCGGATATTTAATTTCCAATTTCATCTTAGTCATTCCCGACATTAACTTCTCCTGAGCTGTCAACATCATTAACTTCTCTCGTCCCTTTCTGCTTAAAGCATCAGCAACAACATTCGCCTTTCCGGGATGATAGAAAATCTCGCAGTCATAGTCTTTGATCAGCTCCAACCATCTTCTTTGCCTCATATTTAAATCTTTTTTGTGTAAAGATATACTTCAGACTTTTATGGTCAGTATATATCTCACACCTCTCTCCATAAAGATAATGTCTCCAAATCTTCAGAGAAAACACCACCGCAACCAACTCTAAGTCATGAGTCGGATTTCCTTTTTCATAATCTATTAATTGACGTGATGCATACACAATAACTCTATCGTTCTGCATAAGCACACAGCCTAGTCCTTTATGCTATGCGTCACTATACACCACAAAATTCCCTGTTTCATCAGGCAATGACAACACAGGTGTTGTATTTAACCTCTTCTTCAATTCATGAAAACTTTCCTCACACTTCTCCGTCCAAACAAACTTAACCGCCTTCCTGGTTAAATTCGTCAATAGGGTTGCGATTTTGGAATAATCTTGAATAAAACGCCTATAGTAACATGCCAACCTTAAGAAACTCCTTATCTCTAACGGTGTTTTCGGCTGATCCCAGTTTACTACAACTTCAAATTTTGATGGATCTACCAAAATTCTATCTTTATCAGTAACATGCCCGAGAAATTGTACACGTTCCAACCAAAACTCTCATTTTGAAAATTTTGCATACAACTTCTCTTTCGTCAATGTCTCCAACTTCACTCTTAAGTGTTCAACATGTTCTTCCTTGGTCTTAGAATACACCAGGATATCATTAATAAACACCACCACAAATTTATCTAAGGATGGTTTAAACACCCTGTTCATCAAATCCATGAACGCTGCAGGTGCATTGGTTAAACTAAATGATATAACCAGAAACTTGTAATGACCATACCGAGTTCTGAATGCCGTCTTCAGTATGTCTTCTGGCCTCACCTTCAGTTGATGATAAACACTCCTCAATCTATCTTTGAAAAATACCTCGCACCCTTTAGTTGATAAAACAGGTCGCCGATTCTTGGTAACGGATACTTATTTTTAATTGTGACCTTATTCAATTCTCTATAATCAATGCAGAGCCGCATCGATCCATCCTTCTTCTTAACAAATAACATCGATGCTCCCCATGGCGATACGCTCGGCTGGATATACTTCTTGTCGAGCAATTCTTGCAATTGCACCATCAACTCTTTCATCTCTACCGGGGCCATTCTGTATGGTGCCTTAGATATCGGGCATGTTCCTGGTACTAAATACTTCAAGAACTCAATTTGTTGATCTGGCAGAAGACCCAGCAAATCGTCTGGAAATACGTCTGCAAAATCTCTTATGATCGATATCTCTTCTAACTTCGCACTTTTCTTCTGTGTATCAATTATGTAGGCTAAGTATCCTACACATCCTTGTCTTAAAAACTTCTTGGCTTGCATCACCGTTAGACAACTTGCTTGTCGAGGTGACTTGCTGCCATAGAACACAACCTTTGACGGAGTCATAAGTTTAACACACTTTATTTGGAAATCAATTACTGCTCCGTGATTGAATAAACAATCCATTCCCAGGATAACATCAAACTCACCCAGTCTAATTGGTATCAAGTCTACCCTCATCTCTTAACCCTTTATAACCACTCTATAATTCTTATATATGAATCTAATAGGAATCACTTCCTTGCAATCTCTATGCTCAAAGGATAATCTAATTCTTCCTGAGGAAAATATAAGTTCTGAGCAAATTCATCGGATATAAATGAATAAGTAGCATCCGAATCGAATCAAACAGTACATAAGAATTAATACCATTAATCGGAATGATACTTGACACCACATCCTTAGACTGAACATCATCCTCCATAGTCATATTGAAAGTTCTCGCAGTAGGTTGGCTTGACTGTGCTGGTCCAGTGATAGTCAATGCACCACCACCATTGTTGTTTCCCTTTCCTCCACTTGCACTCCCCGCTGGCTTTTTAGGACAATCACGAGACATGTGATCCTTCGAACCGCAGGTAAAACATGTTCTTTTCTTTGGGCTAAAATAGTTCGGTGCAATGTGTCCCTCCTGACCACAGTTGAAACACACTCGCTTTCCCTTCAAACACACCCCAGTATGTTTCTTTCCATAAGTAGCACAAGCTTCAAACTTTTTCTTCTGATGACTTCTCCGCTGATTTCCCTACTGTCCTCCCGTAGTCGAATTCTCGTTCCACTTCCTCTTCTGATTGTTACTTCCAACATTACTCCCACCAGCCTTATTTTCATTATCATTCTTCCTCTTCTTTTGTTCTTGATTGTACTTGGTCAAGGCATCGCTTCCACCTTCTGCGATAATTGCCTTTTCTAGTACAACCACAAATGTATTTAACTGGAACATTGAAACCTTGATATACAGCCAGGGTTTCAATCCTTGTTCGAACCTTCTTACCTTACGCTCATCCATATTGACTTGATAAGTGGCAAACCTTGCCAACTCGTTAAACTTCACAGCATATTCTGGCACCGTCATGGTTCCTTGCTTCAACTCCAGAAATTGCACCTCCAACTGATTTCGAGAACTCGCTGGAAAGTACATTTCGAAAAACATCTCCTTAAATCTATCCCACATTATCACTCCTTGTCCCCCACGAACCTTATTTGCTTGCCACCAGTAGCTAGCTTCAGACTTCAGCATGAACGTCGCTTATGCAGTCTTTTGATCTTCGTTAACTCTAGCAACATCAAAAAATTTCTCCATTTCCATGATCCAGGTTTGGGCTTCCATTGGATTCATAGACCCTTGAAACTCTGGAGGTCCAACCGCTTTGAATTCCTTGAAGGTCGTAACTTGAGCTAGCGGTTGATTCGCAAGTGCTCCCGTCAACAGAGTTACCAACTGCTGAACCAGATTAGCGTTGGCCTCATTGTTATTGTTAGTAGACACCTCAGGAGGTGGTTGTTGACGTGGTTGTCTTCTTCTAGGAGGCATTTTCTGTTAGAATATACGCTTATTAGTTCCTCACTCAACTTCTTGAGTATTTGAAGTTTAACTTAAACATTCTAAGATTAAAGTTATAACACATAACATTTCAAATAAACTTTGATATTTTATTCATTCATAATGCTTTAAAATATATAAAAGATAGCATATCTGATATAAACATCCACTTTTCTGAACTAAACCAGTTTCAGGATTACATACTCATACTACCCCTTTATTCATCTCAACATAAGGGATTTAAAACTTTTTTTATTCACATAATAACCACATATTATCATCACTCTTATTTTCTATCTATGCATATTAAGACGTCGAGAGGTTTCTATACGCTCCTCCTCCATGATGCGATATGCCGTCCTATGATCCATCACGTACCACGTCGAGTCTTCAAATTGAGGTGGGTAATAAAAGACTCGATCCTGGGCCCTATCATTTGCAGAATTAAAGGCATGATCCATTTCATTCATTTTGGCCTTCTTCACTTGGACTTTAGCCTCAGCACGGTCTGCACGTTGAGTCGCCTTCATTCAAGCGTCCTCTGCTCTTGTACGCTTAGTTGATTTCTCTTTGAAGTCATCTTTCAACTTCTCCATGTCAGTCTTCATCTTCTCGTTCACTGCCAACAGGTCTTCATGTTGACCCTTGGTATGAACTAAATCCCATTCTGTGTTTCCGAGTTTTGAGTCAAGTTCCTGAATCTCTACATCCTTCTGCTCCATCGCAGCGTGATGCACCTCAACCAACTCCTTCTGTTCTTCTAAATTATCCTGTAACTCTATGTTACGGTCGTACAAAGCATCATACATCTCAGCCGATATGGAGTTTGGTGGAAACTCCACAAGATCCTCCTCCTCATCATCCTCCTCTATCTCCTCAGAATTATCCTCATCGGGATCGGTCACAGGCTCATCCTCCTGGATCAACCATTCCCGCACCACGTGAATATCTCGGGGTTCATCATCTCTAGGTAACTGAGGTATAACCTCCCTAGCTGGACTGGATCCTCCTTTGTTAGACATCCTATCAATAAAATATTTTAAGTTTTACTTAACATTATCGATACTCGCGAGCACATAAGTTATTAACACATAGCACAGAATGTCTTTTATTGTTTAGTTTCAATGGATGCCTTGATCCATTCCTTAAAACCCGATAAGAGTTAAACACCTCTATGTTTTCTGTTTCCTTAAAGGCTACTTCCTAAGGTTTTCCCCACCTAAGGTTCATAACCTGGCTTTGATACCAACCTGTGACACCCCCAAATCCGGGTACTTTATTTCCATCGAATTTGGTGCTCACTGTGACGCCCCCAAAATAGGTATACATCACCCATCTTGAGTCACCAAATATATGGTACAAAATTCAAATACAACTTAATTATACAACAGTCGTGTAAAATACGACAAAACATAATCTAAGAGTTTTTAATAAGAATATTGTCATCTAGACAACATCTACACTCAATGGAGTCCTCATTACATTTATTGTCACACTATTTTATAGAATAGTGAGGACTACTAAAACAACCATCTGGGCCGTCAATCCGTTCCCCGAATCGTCCCAGCTATATTCTCATTTCCTAAAGAGGACAGTGAAAGAAAGGGTGAGCTCAATTAGCCCAGTAAGAATTATTATGACTAAGATAATGCAGAATAAATTATCCTTAGCCTTCAACAGTATAACAACTGATAAAATACAATAGACAATAAGTTTTAGAACAACAACTGCAGCGGAAATAAGCAATCCATTAGAAGAGTCAAGTAGAGCATAAAATGTACTATCTTCTATGATATAAAAAGGTTTTTCATCAACTTTATCGCTGAGACTCATCTTAATAAATAAACCACATTATTGAATCATCCCTGCACCACGGCCAAGGATATTCATGTAATCATCAATGGTCATGATTATACCGAATAATCCCTGGTCATAATCATACCAACAACAGTCCATCAATGAACTACAGGCCAATGAAGACTTTTACCACATCATTCGTTACATTATGGTCATGATTATACCGAATAATCCATGATCATAATCATACCAAGTCCATCTCTGCACGTAAGCCAAAGATGACTTTCATCACAATATAAGCATGAGGATGATGACAATGACATAATAATTTAATAAAACAAGTTCAAGGATAAATTTTAAAGATTTATAATTTAATTTATCCAGAAATCAATAACGTCCAAATTGTCAACATGATACTTCTTTGTAGAGTAAAATTCAAGAATAATATTCATGTACTAAAAAATAATTTGGACAGAAAAGAAATATATTTTTCGGGTAAATAGTACCCCGTGAATAGTACCCCATAAATAGTACTTCGAGAATAGTACCTCGTGAATAGTACCCCGACATGAAAAGTGTCCCGAATACCCGAGTGAATGATACTAGAGTGAATAGTAATTGGGTGAATAGTAACCCATGAATAGTAACTCGTGAATAGTACTCTGGCATAAAAAGTGCCCTGAATACCCGAGTAAATAATACTAGAGTGAATAGTAATCAGGTGAATAGTAACCCGTGAATAGTAACTCGTAAAAGAAAAATACCAAAGAAAATGATATTTCATGCGAGTACAAAAGAAATGATATCTCATACAAGTATAATAGAATATACTGAAAGCGCAAATGGATTTTCACCGCCATACGGTAATCCACGAGAGCAGATCATTTCCACAATGTAATAAAGAATGAATACTGAAGGATCATTCACCATGCATGCGATAATCCACATAGACGAAGTTATTCCAATGTAATAATAAAGAATGGAACTAAAGTCATGCGTAATCCGCTTGCAGATGGGATATTCCAATGTAATAATAAAGAACGGAACCAGGTCATGCGTAATCTGCACAGACAAGATATTCCAATAGAATAATAAAGAATGGAATAACAATAGAATTCACCAGGCATGCGATAGACCGCACAGACAGGTTATTCCAATAGAATAATAAAGAATGGAATAACAGAAGAATTTCACCATGTATGCGGTACTTCGCATAGACAGGTTATTCCAACATAATAATAAAGAATTGAATAACAACCCTTACGAGTATTGAAAGAAAATAACTCTCTTCATGAATACGAAAGAATAATACCCCTTACTTCAAAAGAAGACTGGATACTGGAATAGTGAGGTAGCAGACTTCTCTTCTTCTTTCTCTCTATAATTTCCCTCTATAATAATTGCTCTATAGCTTTAGTGAATTGGTGAGAAATGAAGGAGGAATGAGCTTCTATTTATAGGAAAATATAGTTTCGATAATTGCACGTTTTGGGGCTCGAAATATTATAGTATAATACCTTCCTCTTTTTCTTCATTTTTAATTTTGTCCTGCAAGTATTATCAAACTTGCACCACCTCCCCTAATAGTAAATAATGTGAATCAATAGTTAATCATGTGACTCAATAGTTCTAATCATGTGAAAAAAACAATTACAGTATAGTACCTTCAACTATACCTCCATTTTTAATTTAGTCATGCAACTATTATCAATCTTGCACCACCTCCCCTAATAGTACATGAATGTGAATTAATAGTACACACATGTGAACAAATAGTTATAACATGTGAAATATTTGCAATTAATTGCTCATTTATCAGATTAATTACCCGATTGGTCAATATAACCTCCAGACATCAATTATTATCGAAATAAATGTCGATTTCCACTAACACTAATAATCCCAACACAATGGAACTATCAATTTCATCTTTAATCAACACGAACTTATTCATCATTAATATTATAATTACAATATTTAACAACCAGGTCATTCCTAGGAAAGAGAGGGCTTTTCGATAAGGATTTCTCCTTATTGGCACGTAATTAGGTGACCAAACCTCTCATTGAGAGAACTTCTAGACATTGTCAATATTGCAAATAATAATATGAATAACTTTAACGTCTCAATTATTGATTTAATAATATAACATATTATGCAGATGATACTGTGACAATAATTGAATCAATAATATGAGAGATATGATGCAACACCATCTTGTAGTAATAATTGAGTATAATCGAGTGACTTCTCACGTAAGCATCAATAATCAATATCACAGCACCTCTTATGCAAACCACGCGTATTACTATACTTTTACTACTAGGGTAGTTCAACAGCTTTTAACGGTAACACTTTCGGCCAAGTTATTTTTATAAAAGATAATTTTGTCGTTTTCTTAGTACGACAATACTTGAATTAATGCTAGGGTCAACCAATGATTGTGCCGTCGTACGGATATTCCCCTACAAAAAGAATAATCCCCGACCAAATGAATATTTTATAACCAATTGCATACTTTGAAAAATTTATAAATATTACCCATAACTTTAAACTTTTATCAATTTAACTATTTACCAAAATAGAAAAATTGAATACTTTTATTTCATAAAATTCGGGATCTCACAATCTCCCCCCCCCCCCCCTTATAAAATTTTGACCTCGAAATTTACGTACCTGGTAGTTCGAAGAGATGAGAATACGTTGCTTTCTTTTCGGATTGTACCTTACCATTTATCAAAAATTTTCCATTGCTCATCTCATGTATTTCAGATATCATTCTAGAATATAGTTTCAAAATAAGGGTTAATTGACAGGCCACATATTATATCTATACTCTGACCGACCAATTAAATAATAAATAAACATAGGTAGGTCATACTAGTGAAGGAATTACCCGTCTCTCCCCTCCTAGTTCTAGTCTCACACCTCAGCCAGAGATCATATCCTTAAGCTCTGATACCAACTGTGATGCCCCCAAAATAGGTATACATCACCCATCTTGAGTCGCCAAATATATGGTACAAAATTCAAATATAACTTAATTATAAAACAGTCGTGTAAAATAAGATAAAACATAATCTAAGAGTTTTTAATAAGAATATTGTCATCTAGACAATATCCACACTCAATAGAGTCCTCATTACATTTATTGTCATACTATTTTATAGAATATTGAGGACTACTAAAACAAACATCTGAATTGTCAATCCCTTACCCGACTCGTCCCAGCTATATTCTCATTTCCTGAAGAGAACAGTGAAAGAAAGGGTGAGCTCAACCAGCCCAGTAAGAAATATTATGACTAAGATAATGCAGAATAAATTATTCTTAGCCTTCAATAGTATAACAACTGATAGAATACAATAGACAACAAGTTTTAGATCAACAACTGCAGCGGAAATAAGCAATCCATTAGAAGAGTAAAGTAGAGCATAAAATCTACTATCTTCTATGTTTTAAAAAGGTTTTTCATCAACTTTATCGCTGAGACTCAGCTTAATAAATAAACCACATCATCGAATCATCCCTAAACCACGGCCAAAGATATTTATGTAATCATCAATGGTCATGATTATACCGAATAATCCCTAGTCATAATCATACCAACAACTGTCCATCAATGAACTACAGGCTAATGAAGACTTTTACCACATCATTCGTTACATTACGGTCATGATTATACTGAATAATCCATGGTCATAATCATACCAAGTCCATCTCTGCACATAAGTTAAAGATGACTTCCATCACAATATAAGCATGAGGATGATGACAATGACATAATAATTCAATAAAACAAGTTCAAGGATAAATTTTAAATATTTATAATTTAATTTATCCAGAAATCAATAACGTCCAAATTGTCGACATGATACTGCTTTGTAGAGTAAGATTCAAGAATAATATTCATGTAACAAAAATAATTTGGACAGAAAAGAAATATATTTTTCGGGTAAATAGTATCCCGTGAATAGTACCTTGTGAATAGTACTTCAGGAATTGTACCTCGTGAATAGTACCCTGACATAAAAAGTGTCCTGAATACCCGAGTGAATGATACTAGAGTGAATAGTAACCCATGAATAGTAACTTATGAATAGTACTCCGGCACAAAAAGTGCCCCGAATACCCGAAAAAATAATACTAGAGTGAATAGTAATCGGGTGATTAGTAACACGTGAATAGTAACTCGTAAAAAAAATACCAAAGAAAATGATATTTCATGACGAGTACAAAAGAAATGATATCTCATACAAGTATAATAGAATATACGAAACTGCAAATGGATTTTCACCCGCCATGCGGTAATCCACGTAGACAGATCATTTCAAAAATTTAATAAAGAATGAATATGAATGATCATTCACCATGCATGCGGTAATCCACATAGACAGGTTATTCCAACGGAATAATAAAGAATAGAACCAGGTCATGCGTAATCCGCATGCATGAGGATATTCCAACAGAATCATAAAGAACGAAACCAGGTCATGTGTAATCCGCATGCATGTGATATTCCAACATAATAATAAAGAATGGAATATCAACAGAATTCACCAGGCATACGATAGACCGCACAAACAGGTTATTCCACAAAATAATAAAGAATGGAATAACAGAAGAATTTCACCATGTATGCGGTACTTCGCATAGACAGGTTATTCCAACATAATAATAAAGAATGAAATAACAACCCTTACGAGTATTGAAAGAAAATAACTCTCTTCATGAATACGAAAGAATAATACCCCTTACTTCAAAAGAAGACTGGATACTGGAATAATGAGGTAGCAGACTTCTCTTCTTCTTTCTCTCTATAATTTCCCTCTATAATAATTTCTCTATAGCTTTAGTGAATTGGTGAGAAATGAAGGAGGAATGAGCTTCTATTTATAGGAAAATATAGTTTCTATAATTGCACGTTTTGGAGCTCGAAATATTACAGTATAATACCTTCCTCTTTTTCTTCATTTTTAATTTTGTCCTGCAAGTATTATCAAACTTGCACCACCTCCCCTAATAGTAAATAATGTGAATCAATAGTTAATCATGTGACTCAATAGTTCTAATCATGTGAAAAAAACAATTACAGTATAGTACCTTCAACTATACCTCAATTTTTAATTTAGTCATGCAACTATTATCAATCTTGCACCACCTCCCCTATTAGTACATGAATGTGAATCAATAGTACACACATGTGAACAAATAGTTATAAACATGTGAAATATTTGCAATTAATTGCTCATTTATTCGATTAATTACCCGATTAGTCAATATAACCTCCAGACATCAATTATTATCGAAATAAATGTCAATTTCCACTAACACTAATAATCCCAACACAATAAAACTATCAATTTCATATTTAATCAACATGAACTTATTCATCATTAAAATTATAATTCACAATATTTAACAACCAGGTCGTTCCCAGGAAAGAGGGGGCTTTCGGAAAAGGATTTCTCCTTATTGACGCTCAATTAGGTGACCAAACCTTTCCTTGACAGAACTTCTAGACATTGTCCATATTGCAAATAATAATATGAATAACTTTGACGTCTCAATTATTGATTTAATAATATAACATATTATGCAGATGATACTGTGACAATAATTGAATCAATAATATGAGAGATATGATGCAATAATTACTGTAGCAATAATTGAGTATAAGCGAGTGACTTCTCACGTAAGCATCAATAATCAATACCAGTATGCTACTTATGCAACCACGCCAGACATCGTACTTTTACTACGGGTAGTTCAACAGCTTTTAACGGTAACACTTTCGTTATTTTTATAAAAAATAATTACATCATTTTCTTTTACTACGACAATACTTACATTGGGGGGCCCACCAATGATTGTGAGTAAATTTGACGGATATTTCCGACAAAAGAATAATCCCAGCAAACGCGAATATTTTATAACCACTTGCATACTTTACAAAATTTATAAATATTACTCATAACTTTAAACTTATCAATTTAACTATTTACCAAAATAAAAAAATTGAATACTTTTATTTCATAAAATTCGGGATCTCACACTCACTATCAAAATAATTACATCTAACTACCCCTAATAAAGGATAAAACATTAAATAACTTGAACAATAATCTTTCTCAATTAAGGGTTACATCATCTCATAAACAATCTCAGGTAATCTAACCTTAAATTATTACATCAGTTTGCGGAACATTATAAAATAAAACAAGTCTTATCACATCATGCATTTAAATAAACTTTAAATAATTCTTCAACACTTGGACATCTTACCCTTTCCCTTGCTAGTACATGGCTCATCACCTCTTTCGACTTTAGCTGCATTATTTAATTGCAAGAGTGAGCAAACAATTGCTCACTGATATAAAGAGTAGTAATAATAACCATATGAGAATGAACAACGAATGATGTACAATAATGAACTTGTTCTACGAATAGAAACAGAAATAAGTTTGAACTTTAATATCTGAGGGTCTTATGACCACGAACTATGTCCACGGTGATTACGTATTACTACCCCAACCTTAACAGTTAATTAGGCTGTACAGACTCTTCTTAACGTACTTAGGGGGATCAGCCCTTTGTACCATGTATTGTGTACAAACATCTAAACGTTACACATACAAAATCCCCTATGTTAGGGTTTTTCGTCTCAGTTTGAATTTAGAATTTCCGCACTAAATAAAGTTTAGTTTGGAACTAGCTTATCAGTGTTTCTAGAATTTTAGAACACTATTTAATTTCCATTAATAAAGGTTTAATACAATAATGTATAACTGAACAAGGCTATCAAAGTCAAAGATCGGATATCAACAATATATAATTGAATAAATGTGATATACATGCAAAGTACTATATTCAAAGAATTAGAACAATCTCCTTTGAATCAATGTGTTAGAACAATATACGTTTTGAATAATAATAACAAGAAATGAGAATGTGAAACTCATTCGATGTAACGAATTAGGTTACAAGAGCTTATTCAATCATACATAAGAATAAAATCAATAGTCTTGCTCAATGAAAGTTTAGGATAAGAAACTTGCATTCATAAATAAAAGAATGAAGTTAGAAAGCTTGCTCAATGTAAAGAGTTAAGGTTTAGAAACTTGCCTTGTATATAAGCTACACAAGTGTAAAATAATCTCCAATTACCCTACATGTATCATTGAAATCGCAATAACCATTAGTTGTATAAACATTAGCTTTTAGCGTTTAACCATTATTTAGGTTATAACCCTAACCTAGCACCTAACCATGTAGGTTAACATACTAACCGAATCTGGAATCTCATTACGATCCAACATAACTTAATCATTCATCTCTAACTTTGGAAAACATCACATTTGGTTTCATTTTATAACTTATTAAACAATTATTTAAAAATCTTCACACTTCGCATTACCACACATTACAATCTGATATTATAGCTTATATTATGTCTTAACATCATTAACATGTATGCTTGATCAACCTAGTCCCTTACACATGACCTACAAATGAGTAGACTTCACTGCCTCAGACTAGAGAATGGCGCAGCTGCATAGTTTTTTGCCTTGGCACCAGCGCAGCTGTGCTGGTGCACAGATAGAGGTAGAGACGACAGGAATAGTAGCCGACTTAAGCCCAACAAACACAAATTTCACCCACTAAATAGTGAAATTAACATATAAATTAAATATAAAACTATCATAAACATGATTGCTAACATATTCAACCACTTAACACAATTTCAAAACACTTTTAACTATTTTAATTTCCTCAAATTCCATATTTTCATATAAAACTCCATTTTTGAACATCTTCACAAAAATCATCACTGACATCTCAATTTTTCACCAAATTACTTCGTTCAAAATACGTTATCTTTGTTTCTTAATGAACTAGCATAAACAAGCTTCAATTTGCAGTTTAACATATAAATTGATCATCAAAATTGATACTTACACAAGCCACATAAGAAAATATTCATACAAACATACACTGTCATATTTTTCTACTGGTATCCGAAATTAGCATGCAATTTCCTTGTTTAAACATAAACTCTAGCATTATATCACATATAACCACCATAATTTAGTTACATCACAACAATTTACAGAAAACTAGAATTCACAGAGTTTACAAATTATACCGTAAAACTCATATATACACACACACACACACACACACACACACACACACACACACACACACACACACACACACACACATATATATATATATATATATATAAATAATCCTAAGGTTTAGAAAATACCTTCATTTAGCTTGTAATCTTTGCTAACCCACTGAATTTGCTTTGGAAAAACTCAAGAATTTCTTCACAATTCTCTCAAGCTTCTCTCTGAACTCTCAGACTGAGCAAACATAAACTAACTAATGTGTAAAGGAAAACTGATATAACCTTAATACTAATACTAATTATAATATTAGTTAAAACAAATAATACGTCTTCATCAGTTACATAAGACCAAAGGCCACAAGGCCTTGTTTGGCCACACACCAATTCCCCCAACTAGATTATTTTAATAATATTATATTATATAGTTTCATGTGTCACGCCTTTAGTTATTTTAAATGACTTATAATAATAATTAATAATAATTCTAATCGCATTATAATTATACTTATAAGTAATAAATAATTATATATCTAATCTAATTAATAAATTAGAAACACCACTATATTTAATTTATTTACTTCCTTTTATATCAAACAATTCATTTAATTTAATTATTTTCTTAAATTAAATCCTTCAATAAAATTATCATTATTCAATTTAATTAGCATTAATTAATTTAGTTACTAAATTAATTCACCACAATTCATAAATGATTTATTTCCCTCAATAAATAAATTATTTAAAATATTTATTTAATTCAATAAAAATTTAAATGAAAATACAAATTTCTCGATCTATACATGTAATAAGTCTTTATTCGATATTATTATGTAATCTATTAAGTACTGTAGGTTGCGAGACTTGGGAGAATAATTATAATAAATCATTGTATATTATTCTAAATTGGATTTTCCGATGTGAATGTGTAATTCTAGTTATTATTGTATTACCATGAGCACGTGATGAACCGAATTCGAGTAACCAAGTGGAGGTCCGAATTTGGGTACATCACAGGTTGGTATCAAAACTCTAGTTATAAACCTTAGGAACGAGAGTCCTTAGATTATAACTTAGGAAAACTTAGGAGATAAAGAGGGATTAGACTCATGTAGAGTTTTCCTAGAGAGCGATTTTGTGTGTTATAGAATATAACTTCATTCTATACAATGAACTTATGTTATTTAACATTCGGGAGAAGGTTCAAAAATGCCCCTGACTTTTATCCCATGTCTACCGAGTACCGTATATTTTTTTGTCCAAAGATACCTTTAACGTTATACGTTTTGGGTCGATTGTGCCACTGCCATTGACAAACATGACAAATAGACAAACGGGGTTGACACTTTGACATATTTTGCTGATGTGTCAAATAATTAAAACAAAAAATGCTACTGTACAATCTGATGTGTATAAAAATAATTTTTTATATATATTTGATAATTTATTTATTATGTGTATTTTATTAATAATTTTATTGTGTAAAATGACCCATTTTTTGAAGTAACTATATTTTTTTAGGTAATTATTTCTTTTCAGGCTTATTTTTTAAAGTAATTATCAAATTAATATTTAGTGAAATAAGTTTTAGTGAACCACCCACTCCACCACCAGTCCACCACCATCTAATATCACCACTAGGGACATCAGCAGCACCAACAAAATTCAGATCCGTATAATCCACCAACAAACTTCAGATCATCACCAACAAATCCACCACTATGCACCGCCGCCTCTCAAAATAACTCCATCAATAGATCCACTACCACCACGATGAGATCCAGCCGATCTACCACCACATATACAAACAGATCCACCCAATCTATCAATACTACAAAAATCTAGAATAAGGGGACTAAATAATCCATTTCAGCAACCAAATATACGACTATTTTAGTATATTTAGTATATATAATGAGCCAGTGAGGACCGAGGTCAGCGGCGAGGGTCGAGTCCACGACGTGGTTGAAGGAACCGAGGTAGAGGATGAGCTGCCAAGGGCGGAGCCGGCACTGGGCTGCGCGAGGGATGAAGGAGAAGGAGTGAAGAAGGACGGCTGAAGCGGTGTGGATCTTGGATTCACGAGATTACCGAGGGAGACGTGATCGACAGAAGTTTACGCCCACAGTGATCTGCTCGAGTGTGGTGTCTTCGATGCAGTTTAGGGTTACTACCAAGGGGAGAGAAGGAGGATTGTGATGGTGTGACATTGTGTGTGACACCCCCAAATTCGGGTTACCTGACCCTCGAGTTTGGTGCTCACGATCCACAAAATAATATCTAACTACCCATTCATATAGAAATAGTAATACATTAGTCCCAGGTTCTCTAACCTTAACATTACAGACATACCCTTTATATATACAAAAAGGGTTTACAAATACAACATATTCATAATGTTTATAAAAACTAATCTAGCATATTGCCTTTGCCTTTGTTCTTCTTTGACCCGCTGGCCTCTTCGTTCCTAGCTGAAATATTTTATTTAGCAAGGGTGAGCAACAAGTTTGCCCCGCAAGTTAAGACATACAATAAATGTATACGAATCAATAAGAACATAATATCTATTTTGATAATATGAAACCAAAGTTCGGGGAACTTTGAAATAGCTGAACAAAACTTTAATAATTAACAAGTCTTCTCACAATCTATGCAAAACAATAATTTGATAATGAAAGGGTACAACGCTTTCAAAGTTTCTGCGATATTTTAATGAATAATCAAGAATCAATTCTACGCAATTACAAAGTGGAATGTTTTCCAGATTTATGTTGAGTGATCACGCAAGATCTAGAACTTCTCTTCTCAAGTATCTATCAAAGATTTACTTTGATACATACGCAGGTGTATCAGATAACCATAAAGATTAAATCATACCCCTCTGCAAGTACTTAGAGTCGGCCAACTCCTTGTACCCTATATTATGCATAATACTTAAGTCAAGCAAGAATGGTCTGAATATACGACTAAAAATGTTCCTTTATATAAAAGGTTGTTCTTCCTAGGTCTCGTAATCAAGATTTGATTTAACAACGAAATTCAATTATTTCAATATCTAATCACTTATCTTCTCTTCTCTTCTCAAACCTATCAAGTTTTCGTTTTCGATCTAGCCGATACAACTGACGTTGATCTATCAATAATATTTAAATTCTCTTCTCTTCTCTTCTCTTCTCGAACCTATCAAGTTCTAACAAATGTTCGTCTAGCCAGAATAATTAGCTAAGACATTTCTCAACATAATTTGATAATAAACAGGAATTATCTGTACTGTTAATATTAGCTTCTTACGAATATGAATATCCAACAACAGTAATTCTACGAATGTATATTTTCTGAATCAGTAATTCAATTTGAATTATTAAACATGCACTAACTGCGAATAATCAACAATAAATTCTTGGACGTGGTATAATTAACAATAATTAACCACTATAATAATTGAACAATATTAACTCAAGGTTGAGTTAGGAAACTTGCCTTCTCCGCTGATTACAGCTACACAATATACTTATCTACTTTCGAAAGACCTATAACCAATAATATCGATATCACAATTAGCACAATAATTTATAATCACGTAACACTGTATTCTACAGTCAAACTTCTCCTACGCACATTACCACATAGCCAAATTAGTGTTTATAACATATATAAACACTTAACAAGTCTAACTAGTTCGGTCTGGTTGGACTTTAGTCTCATCTCGGTGTTCTGGTCACCCTATCCGACAATTAACACATTAATTGTCAATTAAACTTGGTCTCTAAGCTTCAATATTATTTTAGATAAGTTAAATATCATTTATAATATTTTTCGGAAGCTTTTAATAATTTATAAACAATTATTATAATTTATAATAATTTTTCAAACATCGGAATCATTTTTAAATGATTTAATTATCAAATAATCTTATCATTATTAATATTTAATAATATAAAAATATTAATATCATACTTGTCAAAATATTAAAGTTATTATTAATAACTTAAAATATTTTAAATCATTAATATTCTACTTAAATGATTTTTAAATTAATTAAAATCATTTTTAAACCATCACCATTAATATTTAAATATTAATGAAATTATTATCAAAATATTAAAAGTCATTAATTATAACTTAAAATATTTTTAAAATATTTTCTCATTTTTAAATGATTTTTAAATTAATAAAATCATTTTTAATTCATTTATTTAATGTAATAATTAAATAAATCTAATATCATTAATATTAATTTATTAATGAAAATTCTCTAAAAATAATATTTTATAACTGAAAATATTTTTAAACACTTTATTCTTATTTAAAATGATTTTAATATAATTAAAATCATTTTTCTCTAATTTATTTAACACACTAATTAAATAAATTAAATATCATTAATATCCACATAATTATAAATATTAATGAAAAATGTCCCAAATAATTAAAAGTTATTTTTAGAATTTAAAATGATTTTTAAAACCATTTTAGTAATTTTTATAATTTATTTCTATTTTTAAATAATTTCTCGAAAATCAGAAATTAGAAAATAAATGAATCGTCGATATAGCCTATAGCAACACTTGTCTGTCGTCTTAGGTGTTCTTAGTGCTCAAGAACACGGTCAGACAGTGATCATGGGTCATGGTTTGACCGCTCTTATCTTCCAATCACAAATGTTTCTGGTTCAGGTTAAGTATGGATCATGTAGTGTTTATGTAACACTACATGAAACAATCTTCATCTTCGTCATACAACAAATTAATAAGAAGATCTGAGCTTCCTAAATCGTTGTCAGAGTACTGCTGGGTTTTCTGGGTAACCCAGAAACCTAGGCAGTCACAACATGCCATATTGAGGCTCGATTACCTTCATGATCTGGCCATAAATTTGTTGATCTTAAGGTCCACAACTCTAGTACACACAACAAGGAACAAGTACATAACAACAACATAATCACCAGATATGATCTGGTCAAACATGGTCAGAAACCTTGTTCATCCCAATTTTGGGTTTCCCAGAAACGTAAAATCAGTTCGGGTGGCCTAGTTTGACCATCCATAAAATCCCACAGTTTTGTTATTTAAGAGATCTAAAGGTATAGATCTCAAGTCCACATATCATATTACATACTTGTTATCATAAAATTAACTTAACACGTAAAAACTGACAGATCAAAGCGTTTCAAAAAGCTGTCGACTTTGGTTTTTAAATTTTTGGGTTACCAGATTTCGATACCAAGCTCAATTAACCCTCTTTGACCATGAATAACACACGGTCTAGACTTCTAATGTCTATACTACCACTTGCCGATGAAAGACCTCATACCAGACTACCAATCCAAAAGATCAAACAACACAAATCATAAACAGACACTGATATGTGGCTCCTGACATTAGCTTGTCAGACCATAAATCGTGTTCTTGACAGTTTTGGAAAAACTCGATTTTAAAGCATTTTGATGCTATGGATCTATGTTATATCAACATAGATCATCATTAAACATCATCTACCAAAGATCTAAACACATAAACACGAAAATTTTCTAAGCATACAAGATTAAAATGTGAACTAGGGTTTATACCTCTCTTGTTCCAATCTTGATCTATGATCTCCTTAGCTGACCTTGATGTTTCTAGTGTTTATTTTGTTGAGTGAGAGAGAGTTGGTGAGAACTAGGTTGGCCAAATGAGCAAATTAATGGACTTTCTCTCTCTTATAACATATATAAATGATTATATGTTGCTTGGATCTGAAAATTTTGGTTGATTTGGCTAGTTTTGTGTCACCAAGTCAATGTAGTGGTTCACCAACTAAAGTTGCTAGAAATTATACAAGTTACCAATTAAAAAAATGAAAAAGGGTATTTTAGTCATTAGCAAATTGATTTTAATGGCATACTAGACAAATGCACAAACCCTTAGGGTTTAACCCTAAGATTGTAACCCTTAAGTTTTACAAACTCCAATTCTAGAATTTTCTAATTGGGGTTTAAAAATAGAAAATTAATAATTTTGAAAATGTAATTAGGGTTTTAAATAGAAATTAATATTTTTAAAGTATAATTAGGGTTTCCTAATTATATTAACACATAATAATCACTTTATGCTTGCTAATTAGGATTAGGGTTTCCTAATTAGGGTTTTAATTAGAAAAATAAATTTTCTAAATTACAATTAGGGTTTGTAAAATAGAAATTAAGATAACTAAAATATAATTAGGATTTTCTAATCATATTTAAGTTTAATAAACACATTAAGCGTACTAATTAGGATTAGGGTTTCCTAATTAGGGTTTTAAGATTCTCGAATTTAAAATTTGGGTTTCCCGGCTTTCGATTAGGGTTTCTAACAGTATGTTAGGGTTTCTCATCCTGAGATTAGGGTTTTTATAATCTCTTATTAGGGTTTATAATTTTAAACCTTATCCGATCAATCATTGATCAATAAATATCTTCGGTACAAACATATACTCATTAATATAATTATATTAATTATATGTTATATCGAATCCCTTTCCAGAAATTAGGGTTAGGGTTTCTAAAGCGGTTAAGCACAATTCTACTCTAAATTTATTAGTCAATACACAAATTGACCTTCTCGAGACTCATATCACAGATACTTGTCACAAAATTGATAATCAATATTAATATTAATTAAAAAAAATTATTCGTAAAATTTTGATTATTCGAAATCCCGGGTTATCACATTGTGGCTGGAGATCTGGAAGTAGAATCCCTCTATCTCTCTTCACTATCATCATCTTCTTCCTCCAAATTCCAATCCGATTTCCATCTCTATATCTATATATGTGTATATATGATTATAGAAGAATAAACATTTTAATTCTGATTATGAAATTGAAATTTTCTCTCTGATTATTTACTAAACATACTAAATATACATATATGTAAATTTACTAAATATAAATATACTAAATTTTTTAATTTGATTTTTTTTAGTATTTTTTAATTAGTATATTAGTATTTTTTTTTAATTGGTATTTGATGTAAATATGTTATGTTTTGAATTTTCGTATATTTGACTTCCATGTGGCAACCACATCATCAAATATGTTTTAAATTTTAGTATTTTGACTTCCATGTGGCAGCCATGTCATCAAATATGTAACTATGTTTGTCTATTTGGCATTTGTGTTAACAGCAGGGGCATGAGCGACCCAAAAAATGTAACGTTAAGGGCATTTTTGAAAGAAAAAAAAAGTATAGGATGCTCAGACATCGGGGTAAAAGTCAGGGCATTTTTGAACATTATCCCTTTAACATTCTAATGCAGTTGTTGTTTGTCTTATCTTATGTTGGTGATTGTAAGATGACTGACATGGGAGGACTTTGCCGAGTAGTAGAGGAGGAGCCGCATGATATCCACATGGTATATGAGGCACCATTGATAGCGGAGCCCATATCAGTAGTGGCCCCTATTGATGAGGACAATGAGGAAGAGGAGATGGATCCTCTACCTAAGGAGTCTGATCCAGATGAAGAGCCTATGGAGGAGGAACCTGAGCCTATGGAGGACTCCGACAAGACTACTTTTGAGGATCGGATGATGGGAAAAAATGAGGAATAGATTTTGGAGTTGGGATGTAGTGGAGGAATTAGAGACTAAGGCTAGGGAAAGGGAGTCTGTGTTCCAAAAACCGAGGGACGAAGACTATCAGAGGAAATTAGTGATGTGGGAGATGGAGGTGGAGATTGATCACCGTAAGGAGGCATGGATCCAAATGAAAAATTTGTTTCCCTGATCAGTGGCTAAGAATGTGGAGTTGGCAGGGGAGCTAGAAGAGTCTAAGCAGAGGGGGCTTAGTGGGAAGGCTGAGAAGGAAGTACTTCGCACTCAGCTAGAGATGGAGGTGATGGATATGATCCACTTCGAGGAGAAGTGAGAAGGAACTAATGATTGGGCTAATGATCTAGAGGATGAAGAAAGGTGTAAGAGAAGGAAGATGAACATGATGGGCTATGCTCTACGCACGACCATGGAGAGGTTGATTGATGGGGTAAATCACTACCCGACAGAGCAGGGACATACCCGACATACCATAAGCCGAGACATGGTGGTGCACATTACTCAGAAAGAAAACCAGAGTGCCATGGAGCGTGGGATGTTAGATTCACTACTAGAAAACAGTAAATAGACAACGCAGAAAAAACGTTGTGGTTTCAATAAGAAAAACGTCGTGGTTAAGGGTGTCATCTATTTGACACCCTTACACAACGTTTTTAAAACGTTGTAGTTAAGCACATTCCACGTTTTTTAAGAAAAAAACGTTGTAGATTTGTTTTTCATAAATTAACAGATGCTTAAAAACGTTGTAGAATGTATAATTCCACAACATTTTCTGAATAAAAACGTTGTAGTTTAATATATCAGACAACGTTTAAACACTTTCACACAACGTTTTTAAAATGTTGTAGATTAAAAAAAAATAAAAAAAAATGTGGTGGTTCACCTATATTACCAATGCACCTGCAATATATGCTAATGCCTGATATATAGCTAAAATTATAAAGAATATTAATACCATACAATACGTTTACATCCCAATAATTCTTTTTAATTCCAATTACAAAGAATATTAATACCATACAATACGTTTACATCTCAATAATGCCAAACTATCCATACATCTCAAATTCACTTTTCAATATATTTACTACTATATTGAATAGATCTTTACCCTGGGAACGGGCTCGAGATATCAACTTCACATTATTCAGCAACATTGCAACTTTTATGTTGTTAAAATCAATAAGCCAAGCCTTCTCTGCTGCTGCAGCTGCATTCTCCTGAAAGAATTTTACCAGTCTCAATCACGCAAGAGCCACAAGGTTCTAATTTAGGAATTTTACCAAGGTTCTAATTTAGGAATGTCAGATAAACTAGCTGGACAAGGTTCTAAAAGGCATGATTGCAGACAATGCTTCAACAATTATGTGAAAAACAACAATTATGTGAAAAAACAATTAGACAATTTGTCGGTTTACCTCGCGAATGGTGAAGAAGTTCTTCAGTGATTTTGACATTTTCTCATCGTTTGCTGTAACAAACCCATTTTGAGATTTTCTCATCGTTTGCTGTAACAAATCCATTATGAGCACTCATTGCACTGCACTAAGCCATACTGTTATACCAAAAAAATAGCCATACTGTTATGCTTTTAATATGGAAAAGAATTAATGTATTACCTTTACACCAGGAAAATAGCCATACTGTTATACAAGTTTCCAAAGTAATCCCACTAAAAGTACAAAAGTAATCGTCATGCAGCCGCAAATTTTTTGTATAATTCTTTAATTTTTTGGCTTATTATAGCAAAATACAGGCAAAGGAGTAGCTGAAGAAGTATAGACTGTACTTAGACTAAAATGATGTACAACCTTCAAATCTTCTGCAGTTGTAGTTTTAGTTTTAAGTTTTTACTATTAGTCTATAATTGTATCAAACAAAGCAATGCCAGAATCTTGCAGGACAGACACTGTTCAGAAGGAAATGCAAGTCCCCTTGATAACTGTTTTGATTTTGGTTACAAACTTTTGCTCAAGGTCCACCTATCTAGCATCTATATGTATGACATTACTTCTTAAGACTGTTAGTCGCTGGTAATAGACAAAACTATCACAAACTTAATCTCTATGTTGAATATAGTATAGACAAACACATACAAGCATTTTTAAGATGAAAGAAATTCAGGGAACGTATAGGTAACAAATCTAGAGCAGAGGAATTAGAAAATTAAATTAATGTATATGAATTAGAAAAGTAAAACCTCTTGACCTCATCGCAGTCAGCATATCAAAAGCTTCCATAATTTCTAAGAGAACCCCCATGTTTTGCATATCTAAATCACCCTAGCAGCAAAAGTATTCTTGAATTCTAGTAATGAAAACTCAAGATTGACCGAGCGGGATGAACCAATACAAAAAACCCAATGAAGGTAATTTAACATATATAGCTAGAAGAAACTAAAGAACATTTTACTAATGAAACCCCAAGGGCTTTCCTGAAAAGGGAAAACAGCAACCATTAATTACCTTTTTTTAGCTTAGATCCGTGTATTATCTTGATGTTTTGGATAATGATAACATGCTTTTCAGCCAAAGTTTCTGCGAGTTCTTGAAGAATTGGCTGTAACACTTGTGCAAAACTGTGCCTGGCCCAGTTCCTCGTCCCCCTCGGCCCCTATCACACAAAACACCAAAAGAGTGGCTAACTGCATGAATATGATTTCAGAGTAAAAGAGCTTTGAGTTTGTCCCAGGAGCAAAATATACAAGAGTATGAGTCAAAAAACAATTTTGTAGATGCAACTTACCAGTGTGTGTCCTCCTGATAGTGCTACTATATCTTTGTTAGATAAACCCATCATGTAAAATCTGTCCCTCCAGATCTTATTATATGTATACTTGTATATGCCTCAATGTATCGATAACGCTATAACAGAGAGGCAAGACAGGTCTAATTAGCTGAACAGTGTTTATGTGATGTATGAAATGTTAATCTTAAAAGCAATCCTTCATCTAATGAACCCAAATATATGCAACCAACTAACAGAAGCACACAACCCTTCAGAAGCAGCAACAAGGATGTGAATTACTAGGGGAAGTTATCTGTATACAACGGCAAGATACTTAATGGACAAATTGGCAATATTCAAACATTAAAAGGGCACATCAACGTGAGGAGCAGGTATCAATATAACAAAGTGTATTGCAGTTTACAAGGAGATGATCACTACTTTATGGATCATGACACATTATGCCCACTACTATTTTTTTATTTGATAATAAGTTATGCTCCACCAAAGCCTTTCAAAGACTACATTTTAAGCAGAACTATGAGATTAAATTCAGATCTTAGCAGTCCTCTGCTTAGTTCCAATAGGGGTAATCTCAGAAATGTCACCATTGATTTTCTTTATTCGGGTGTGTATCATCTCAGTCAAACAATCAACATTATCTTTGCTTGAACTGAAGTTACCTCACACTGACATTGGAGACAAGCTAATAACTATTACTATCCTTGCCTGGTACAAACTCCTAAGACTTACTCATCCCTTCATTTTCCATGCCTGCAATTCACCAAAGAGTATTATAAGATGCTACCATAACTAATGGAAGCCTTATAAAACTACTAAAGTAGGAATTCAAGCTCACAGGAAAACCAAATTAAACATACCTCGGTTCATATGCAAACTTAAAAATTACCTTTGCCCCGCTAGCGAACTACAATGGTACATATGATTTCTAATTAGGATAAAATTTAACACTATCATACTAAAATGAGAAGTTTACAAAACACAAACTCAACCAGTCAACCATTGAGGGAAATCATCTTGAGAAATCAACACCTTAAACTTGGAACTGAACTCCATCACTAACAAGAGAGAAACATACTAACTGCTTGTGAAAATCCCCAAATCCAAAATACCAGAGACAGAGGGAGGGAGAACGAGAGAGAGAGTTGTGGAATTTCAAAACCTAGAATTAAACAAACAAACGTACCCATCACAATCAATCGCACAAATACCCTTAATAATCATACATACCTTTGCACCAACGAAGATTTAAGCCAGAGATTTGTTGAAGAAAACCCTAGAATGGCTGCCTGATGCAATCGATCGCTCGTCGCTCACTCTCTCTCTCTCTGTCGTTCTCTAGCTCTATCTGTCTTTTGGTCCAATATCTCTTAGTCCCGCTCTCTCTGCCTTCATTAGTTTTATTGCCGACGGCCACCTGGGCCTGGGCAAGCCAGTCGCTGGTGATGACGCGTGGTGAGCGGCCCTAGTCTGGTAATAGGCGGAGATGTTAGGGTTAGGATTTTGGAGGGTTTCAGCCATGGAAGAAGCGGGGGAAGTCGAAGAGAGAAGACGGACCTCTGGTTTAGAGACGTCGTCGTCCAGATGTTGTTCATTTTTGTTGAGACGGCGTAGGGCTGGCGAAAGAGGATGGACAGAATCGACGAGATTGGGACAGATCGGTAGGGAGTAAGAGAGAAGAGAAGAGACTGAAACGAATTGAGTTCAGCTTCTTTTTTTTAGCTCCGTGTTTTTCTTCATAGACAACTTTTTTTAAAAAAAAACTTTATCTACTTAAAACCAAAAAAATGGCCTTTTAAATAGATAACGTTTTTATATATATATATCTACAACATTTTTTTTAAAAATATTATAAAAAAAATACCACAATATTTTTATAAAAAACGTTATCTTTTAAACGTTGTCTATTTACTATTTTGTAGTAGTGATTGAGTCTAGATAAAGAAGTTTAGTAGTTGTAGTGTTCTATTTATGTGTTATTTAATCTGTTGTTGAAATCTCAGTCTTTTGTGTAATATGTGAGATTTTGTAAACCCCAAACTCTTGAAAAATGTTAGAGGGGTAGTAAGCTAGTGTTGTCCCCATCTTTTGTGATAATAGGGGATATGTGTTATCATTTATAGCAGTATGCTAGAGAGTATCATGTAATTGTAACGATTTGGCATATGAATATAAATGAGCTTAATTCAGAAACGTGTTATAAAGTTATTCTTCTTGATGTTAAGGTATATACTTAAGTGATATAACTGAATAATAATAAAATGAAAATTTGTGATGCAGATCATGGCACCAAGACGTAGAATAACTGTACCAGAAGAATCGATCAATGATGAGAGAGGACTAGTAGATCCGATGCAGAGGCTTGTAGATTTGTTAGGAGAGGCTCTTAGGGGAAGGAATGAACCAGTACCACCCATTCTCCAAGCAGCTTCTGTCACAAACTTTAAAGATTTTAAGAGTGTAGGACCACGAGAATTTTTAGGAACTACTGACCCGATAGTTGCAGAAACATGGATCAAGGAGATCGAAAAAGCTTTCACTATAGCTCGCGTGGGAGAAGATCAGAAGACGGTGTTTTCTATGTATATGATGAGGGGAGAAGCGAACTATTGGTGGGAGGCTAATCAGCAGAGAGATGGCGAAGGAACGATAACATGAGATAGGTTTAAGACGTTGTTCTTCGAGAATTACTTCCCGAAAAGCATGAAGAATCGAATGGAGGTGAAATTTCTAGAATTAAAACAAGGTGAGATGACGGTGGCGCAATACGTATCTAAGTTTAACGAACTAGCGCAATTTGCAGAACACCAAGTTGGGGATAAGGAAAGAAAGGCGAGATGCTTCGAGCAAGGGCTGAAGTCATGGCTGTATAATAAGGTATCAGTTCTCCAAATTGATTCCTTTGTGACGTTTTTAGAGAAGGAAATCATTGCGGAAGGTGGCAGTGAGACCTTAAGTCTATATCATAAGGAGAAGAAAAATAAGAACACTAGTAGTGAGTATCGTGGAGGAAGCAGCAGCGGAGGGAGTAACTCCGGAAAGAGAAAATGGGAAAATAATAACAACAACAACAACAACAATCAAGTTAGGAGTCACCAGGGGAACTTTAAGAAAAGGACTTAAGCTTGTAACAAGTGTGGGAAGTGTCATCAGAAGGAGTGCTGGAAAGGAAAAAGCACGTGCTATAATTGCAGCCAAGAGGGGCACATATCGCCAAATTGCCCAAAACCAAAGAAGATCAGGGGATGTTTTTCTTGTGGATCAACAGAGCACCAGATAAAGGATTGCCCAAAGAAAGTAAGTGGTGGAACTAGCGGAGGCCAGGAAGGAGGAAGCAAGTTAATGATTGGTGGACCCGCGCAACCCAACCAATCGATCGCTCGAAACTTCAACATGACCATCCAGGACGCAGTAGCTGCGGAGGACATGGTGTCAAGTATAATCCCAATCAATAATATAAATGCTTATATATTATTTGATTCGGGTGCGACCTGTTCTTTTATATCTGAAGAATTTTCTAGTAAGCTTAGTATACCCTGAG
The DNA here is from genome assembly GCA_020205605.1 of Panax ginseng. NCBI lineage: Eukaryota > Viridiplantae > Streptophyta > Magnoliopsida > Apiales > Araliaceae > Panax > Panax ginseng. The sequence goes on along the minus strand of CM035143.1, from coordinate 58,742,153 downwards.
AACGTTTAGAAGATTCTTTGAACGTAGAAGTTGCGAATAAGGAAATAATCCATGTAGAATACGTTTATCGAAATTATCGCGCAAACATTAGAGAACATGAACTGATCGTAGACTTAATTCATATTAGACTGGGAGAATTTGATGCAATACTTGGAATGGATTGGTTATATAACCATGCAGCGGTAATTGACTGTCAGAACAAGTGTGTGAACCTTCAGACTCCGAGTAAGTCTAATGTAGTGTTTTATGGTAGCTCATCTCTTAAGCAATCGTGTTGCGTTACGATGATGCAGGCCAATAAATTGTTAAGGAAAGGATGTGTAGGTTATTTAGCTTACATCGTAGATACTCGAAAAAAGGGGATAGAAATTAAAGATATATCCATAGTGAATGAATTTCAAGATGCGTTTCCGGACGATCTGCCTGGTCTTCTGCCAAACAGAGAAATCGAATTCGCAATAGACTTAGCACCGAGAATGACACCGATTTCGAAAGCTCCATATTGTATAGCGCCAGTAGAAATGAAGGAATTGATGGTGCAACTTCAAGAGTTATTAGATAAGGGGTACATTCGACCAAGTATGTCTCCTTGGGGAGCACCAGTGTTATTCGTTAAGAAAAAGGACGAATCGATAAGGCTCTATATCGATTATCGAGAATTGAACATAGTAACGATCAAGAACAGATATCCACTACCGAGGATGGATGACTTATTTAATCAACTGAAGGGGGTGAAATGTTTCTCGAAGATCGACCTACGTACATGATATCACCAACTGAAAGTACGGGATGAGGACATACCAAAGACTACATTTCGAACCCGTTATGGACATTACAAGTTTTTGGTAATGTCATTCGGTTTAACTAATGCTCCGACAACATTTATGGACTTGATGAACCGAGTCTTCAAGCCATTCTTAGATAAATTCATAGTAGTTTTTGTAACAATTCGAAAATTTAAATTATAATTTTAAATATTTATGGAATAATATAAATATTTAATTAATGTGTTTATTGTAGAATAAATATTTGCTTAATTTGATTTGATTTGATTATTTATTTGTTGAATAAATAATTAACGAGTTAAGGAAATTGATCATCATGAGATAATATTTTAATATTTGGTTGATTAAATAAAATTATAATTATAAAGAAAGTTATAATTATGTCGTATTGATTTATGTGGTGAATTAATTAAATAAATTGTTATTAGAATTAATTAAATTGAATATTAAAATTTAATTAATTAAAGTGTGACCATAAACTATATTATAAAGGAGTTATTAAAATAAGTTAAGGGAGATTAATTCAGTTTTTGCCAAACAAGGCTTAATGAATGTTAAGTCTTTAATTTAAATCTGTTTTACCAAACAAGGTGTAAGATTTTATGGATTAATTTTTAGTTAGTTAGTCAAACAAGCCTTATAGCTTTTGAGTTTAAGAAAAAAAAACTGATGTCAGTTAAAGTTATAATTATATTATATACTTAATACATATATTATTACCTATACGTTATATTGGGTTTAATATGTAAGTTAGAGTTTAGAATAGGGAGAAAGACTCAGAAGAAGAAAATTACAGAGAAAAGTAAGAGAGAATTGAGAGAAGTCTAGATAGAGGAATTGGGGAAAAAGAAAGCTTCATAATCAAAAGAATAGCCATCATCTTCTAAAATTAAGGTATCCTCTTGCTTGTATTTTTTCAAAAAGTTGTAGTTATATTCTCTCCTAAAATTCTCTGTAAAAACTTTATGAAAGTTGAATTGTTTGTTGTATATAGCTTTATATGATAAATTATTTGTTATAAAATTATTTTCATAAGTTTATATATGAGTATAGTGAATGAATTCATGTTAAGTATGTATTTTGTGAGGGAAATCATATTACAGTGAATTGGTATGAACATATATGAATATGGCTTAGTTTAAAGTAAAATTAAAGTTTAATTAGTTGTATAATATATAAATTGACAATTGAATTCGAAAGAGGATGAATAAACATAAGCATAGTATGTTGAATTAACTGTTTTGGTTGAAAAACAAAAGCACAGTGATGATTTTCACTAAAACTTTCAAAAAAGTGAAGTTTTAGCAAAAATAGTGAAAATTAATAGTTGTAATTTGGATGTTTATGTTGTTTAGATGGCTAGAAACGTGTTAGAAAACATTAGAATATGTTTCTGTAAACCTATTATACCTTAGATAGGTTGGTATGGTTGTTAGAAAGGAGTTTGGAGGCCTAATTTGGCTTTCCGTAGTGTTACAGAACATAAAATTGCAAAATGCTAAAGTGAACCCCGCCTCGGTGGGGCCCCCAGTGCAAATACCCCCGCCCCCGTGGGGGGGGGGGTATTCTGCTAAGTCGATTTTGGGAAGAAAAAAAAATGACAGAACATAGTTTACTAAAATGGGCATAACGTTTTCATACGAACTCCGATTGATGCGATTCAAGATGATCCGGAACAAGGACGAGAAGACCTATAACTTTTATTCTTTAAGTGTTTCAATTTGAAATTGTTATAAAGGGTCAAAATGGTCATCTTTAAGACTATTATGTATTTGGAGGCAATCGGAGGGCGTCGGGATGCACGAATGCAAGTGCAATTCTTTGTGTGTTAGTATAACCTAATGATAACATGTTGGACATGTAATAGGATGTTGTATCATGTTGTTAATGTGTATGTGATGCAATGACATGATCACTTAAGTAGTTGTAATAAAGCTAAATAGTGATGTTTATGAAAAGATGTGATGTTGTTAGTGAGCTATATGAAACTAATATTAGTGTAACTAATGTGTATTGTCAATTCATATGGTATGTGTAGGACTTATGGTGAACATGAGTAGTGATTGTTTAACCTATGCACGAGGCAAGTTCCCTAACCTTTACTACTTTATTTTTCAGCAAGGTTACTTTTCACTGTCATGATATACTTTTGCAAGTTCTCTATTTCTAATCTCTTGTTGAGCAATTTATTGTTATGCAAGTTCTTTAACTCTCATTTACTGTTGAGCAAGTTAATTAATCTTTATTTCTTTATTCCAAACGAGATTACTTTGGTTGTTCAAAGTCTATAATTTTGTTATAAGAAATGTGTTTATTCAGCTACTAATAACTGTTGTTTGACCTTCGTTCTCCAATGTCATTGTACTATCTTACATTATTGTACCGAACTCAAAGTTGCCTAGCGATTCTTTACCAATTCAACTAATCATTAGTTGATGAATGTTCTAAACTCTAAATTACCCTTGAAGTCAACCCAAACCAAACTTCCTTTGGTTTGCATATGTACTCACACAAATTTTGAAAGCATGTTTTCGATGATAACATTTGTTCAATTTAGAAATTGTTAATACTCTAGCTCTTATTGATTCATCGATATACCTTGTTCATGAAAATATTATAATCAAACTCTTGAATAGTTACTGGTTTGTATCTGATTCAATCAGTACTTGATTGATGTGCATTCTAAAGATCTAGAATTCCTTTGAAGCTAATTCCCAACCAAACTTCATTTGGTTCGGAACCTGATAATCTAAGCTGAGATGAACAACCCTATATTAGGGGATTATTTTATAACTATGCCATAACGTTAAAATGTTTGCGCAATACATAGTACAAAGGGCTGATCACCTAGAGTACGTGATGATGGTCCATATAGTCATTTAGACTGTTAAAGGTTACAGTAGATACACCTGTTAACCTAGGACATAGATGATGATTATAGTTTTTTAGACTGTTAAAGGTTAAAGTAGAAATACTTGAAAACCTAGAGTATAGTTCGTGGTCTTGTGACCCTCAATGTATTCTTTGGTGTTGATATCTATTGTTAACTTAAAAGTTCATTATTCTATTGTTCCGGTAAGAATATTTTACCATTGAAAGCTCATTTAATTGTCAATCATTAAACGTTATTGTATATTATCCTTCTTGTGGGCAATTGTTTGCTCACTCTTGCACAAAACAATGCAAATGAAGTTAAGAAGTTTGAAGAGCTTTCTACAAGCAAGGGCAAGGACATAGGGCTTGATTAGACGACAACGTTTAATTTATCTTTTATTTATGAAGCTTATGTAATAGATTTAATTATGATCATGTTTTAATTTTTCGCTGATGATTATACTAAAGGTTAGATGACCTGGGATTTATTTTAGATTATGTAACCCTTTAATGGGAGATTGATTGTTTAAACTTTTGAGTATAATTATATCTTTTGTTTTTGGGTAGTTAGTTATGATTTTATTGGATAGTGAACACCAAATCTGTGGGATTGAGGTGACCGGATTTGGGGGTGTCACAGTTTTCATCGACGATATTTTGATATACTCGAAGACAGAGGAAGAACACGCCGAACATCTGAAGATTGTTTTGCAGGCATTACGGAAGGAGAAGATGTATGCTAAATTTTCAAAGTGTGAATTTTGGATGAAGAAGGTTCAATTCTTAGGCCACGTGGTGGATGAGAATGGAATCTCAGTAGACCCCGCAAAGGTCGAAGAGGTCAGTAATTGGGAACAACCGAGGACACCGACGGAGGTGAGAAGTTTCTTAGGGTTAGCTGGGTACTATCGAAGATTCATCCAATATTTTTCTAAGATAGCGACCCCGTTGACTAATCTGACGAGGAAGACGGTGAAATTTGTATGGACCGACAAATGTGAAGAAAGGTTTAAAGAATTGAAGAAGAGATTAAGTGAAGCGCCTGTGTTATCACTACCAGATGATGCAGGAAATTTTGTGGTGTATAGTGACGCATCGCACAAGGGACTTGGTTGTGTTCTCATGCAACACGGAAAAGTCATTGTGTATGCATCACGACAACTAAAGGATTACAAAAAATGATACCCTACTCACGACTTAGAGTTAGCGGCAATAGTTTTTGCATTAAAGATATGGAGGCATTATTTGCACGGACCACAAAAGTCTGAAATATATCTTCACACAGAAGGAGTTGAATATGCGTCGGAGAATGTGGTTGGAATTGATAAAAGATTATGACTGCGATATTCTTTATCACCCGAGAAAGGCAAACGTGGTTGCCGACGCTTTGAGCAAGAAAGGAAGGGAGAAATTGTTTCAATTCACGACTCAGGAAGAGTTAATAAGAGAAATGGAGAAATTATAAATAGAGATAAAGGGACCCGAGAGGTCTGAAGAGAAGTTATTTGTAATGGAAACTTGTCTGACATTGTTGGATAGAGTAAAAGAAGCACAGGAGAAAGATGAAGAATGTGAGAAGATCAGGAAAAGGATTACAGAAAATGAGGAAGAAAAATTTTGAATAGATAGAGACGGTATCTTAATATTCGAAGGAAGAATGTGGGTACCAGCGATAACCGAGTTAAGAGAAGAGATTTTTCACGACGCACATAATACGATGTATTTCGTTCATCCAGGAGGCACTAAGATGTACCGAGACTTGAGGCAACATTTTTGGTGGCTCAAATTGAAGTCGTAGAGTGCGTTAATAGATGTTTAACTTGCCAACGCATAAAAGTAGAGCATCAGCAGCCGAGTGGTTTACTAAAACCATTGGAAATACTAGAGTGGAAATGGGAGCATATTACGATGGATTTCATGGTAGAACTTCAAGTTACGTAGAAAGGTTATGATGCCATTTGGTTTATCGTGGATCGACTTACAAAGACCGCACATTTTCTACAGATCAAGATCCACTACAGTTTGAACCAGTTAGCGAGTCTATACATAAAGGAGATTGTCTCACGACATGGAGTGCCGATATCTATTGTCTCTGATCGATATCCGCGATTCACGTCAAATTTTTGGAAGAGTTTGGAAGAGAGAATGGAAACACAGTTAAGGTTGAGTATCGCTTATCACCCTTAGACAGATGGACAAAGTGAGCAAACAATACAAACGCTAGAGGACATGCTTAGGAGTTGCGTGATGGACTTCAAGGGAAATTGGGATGATCACCCACCCTTAGTCGAATTTGCCTATAATAATAGTTACCATGCGAGTATCGATATGCCACCGTACAAAGCTCTTTACGGAAGAAAGTGCAAAATGCCATTATATTGGGACGAAGTCAGAAAGTGACGAATACTCGGACCAGAGTTAGTACAACAAACCGCAGACGTGGTGACAGTGATAAGAGCCAAACTAGTAGCAGCTCAAGATCGCCTGAAGAAATACGCAGATTTGCATCGGCAGGACCGAGATTTTAAAGTCGGCAGTTTCGTATTCTTGAAGGTATCTCCATGGAAGGGAAAGATTCGTTTCGGCAAGAAAGGAAAACTGAGTCCAAGATTCATAGGACCGTTCGAGATACTAAAGCGAGTGGGCGAGGTGGCATACAACGTTGTATTACCACCCGAGTTGGAGCACATCCATAACGTGTTTCACATCTCTGTGTTGCGACCGTAGAAGGCCGACTACAAGCACATGATTTCTTATGAACCCATTCAGGTGGAGAAGAACTTAGCATATGAAGAAAGTCCTGTCCAAATTCTAGATAGGAAAGAGCAAACTTTAAGGAATAAAGTTATTTCCTCTGTAAAAGTACTTTGGCGTAACCACGATGTCGAGGAGGCAACGTGGGAGTTAGAAGAGAGGATGATGACGGATTATCCCCATCTATTTGTGTAACCTTGTAGTAATTCTGGTATGGAATTTTTATAAGGGGGAGGATGTAATACCAGAGAATTTTCACATCTTATTAAATGAATATACTATTGGAAATAAATATTTATTTGAAAATAAATATGGATGTGCTCTGAAATGAATAATTCTACTAAGTTAATTTGAATTTATGCGAATGTGGACTGTGATGAGAATTGTGAAATGCCTTGTGTGGCATAATGTGAAATGAGGAAATTCACTAAGTGAGTTAAAAGAGAATTATGAAGATTAATCGTGTATGATTATGTGATTTCATATAAGGAATGAATATGCTCTTAGATTAGCAATATCACTCATGGGGACATTAATTCATGTCGTGTAAAACTAGTATGGCGATAGAGGTTGAAATTGGCTTGAAGCTAAACCAGTTTAACATCGCTTAAGGTATCTGGTAGAATCAAGCAGCCTCGATAGTACAAACTAAGCGAAAGCTGCGCCAATGTTCACCTCGAAGTTAGTTAAGTTTTCTTCAGCAATAAATGAAATAGAACACTTATGCATTATGTGTGACATTAATAAACCATAGGATAAAAGTACGTTATGTTGATATTAATCAACAAAGGAATTATTAAGTGAACGATTAAATTATATTAATTGTTATAGAGATTAATAATTACGTTAATCGCTGAGGAATGGATTAATTAATATTATTGTTAATTAATCAATAAATAATTTATCTATTTGACATAAAACAAATAAGTAAGTTATTAATATAATAAGATTATATTGACTGTTATGTGCAAGTGTGCAATTATTAAATATATTATATATGGAATACAACTGCATTATAAAGTATAGTATGACACTTATGTGACTATACTATATATAGTAACCATATATTAAGATTTAATGAAACTATAGGAATGCATCATGAAATGTGTATGTGACAATATGTATGTGGGTATATAGTAAAATAATATACCGTGAGCATATTGTAAACTATTATTTTAATAAAGTATACCAGAGTGATAAAATATACATGGATTATATGTATGTTACATTTTCATATCACATATACTACCTTGAAATATTAATTATGTAAATCATATTGTGACATTAAGTTATAACCCATGTATGGTTGATATGTGTATACAATATAACATAAGAATAGGGGTTGTGTATAAGTGTATAGTCTAAGTGTTGCAAGAATGCTGAGTATTTGAATTGTCCCAAAATTAGTGTCCAATTGCTCCTCATTTCTCATTCATGTGTATTACAAAAAGGCTAAAGCCTATTTTCTTCTTCTTCTTCCAAGCTCCTTCTAGCTCATGATTATGGGGGGAGTGGCTATGATGATGATCTCCAACAACCATTTACCAACTCTCTCTTAACCATCATGTAATCTAACATTCTCATTGGTTTAATTTGATGTATATATGCATTGATAGAGTGAGTTATTGTATACATATCAGTAGAAGGAGTGTGAATTAGCAAGCTAATTGCAAATGTATAAGATTCTTCTTGTTCTTCATTTTCAATTTTTATCAAAATTCCATTCTTGAATTATCAAATTCTAAATTAGGTGGAGTTAGATGATAATAAGGACTGGGTAATGTTTACATAGCTGTTATATAACCATATAAGCAGGTTTAAACTGATATATGACTGTTTAGAATCGAATTCGTGATTAATTTCTATGGTTAGGCTAGTTTTTCACTGACGCTTGATCGTTTCTAAGCTTAAACCAAACGTAACACAATTGCGCCATTATAACACCGAAGGCGTGCCAAGCCTCTATTTTTAGTTTTCGCTCATTAAAAATATGCTAAGTGTGATCAATTATTATGGCTTAAGTCAGCATGAAATCATGTGTAACATGTATATATAAGTATATTAACCTAATGTGAGCATGTTTTACTAGGTTAGCATACATAATGATCAAAAGCATATAGTTTATAACAAAATTAAAACTTTAGAAACAAACTTGATATGTATGTATGCCATGTTTATATACTGACTTTGCAAGCATGTAGGTATGGTTTAGAAATGCATGAATAAATCATTAACTTGTGTTTATGTGATTCGTAAGGAAGCATGAACATGTTGGACTTATTAGTAAGCCTTACTAATGAAAATACGAACTTTGAATATGAATGTTAACATGCTACTTTGAGAGTTAGAATCTGACTTTTATGAGCACGTTTGATGGTACTTTTAGACTTGTTAATGTATCATACATATATGCCTACTAGGTTAGGAGTTGTGAAATCATGTTAAGACCAATTAAAGCATGTTTTCAAAGTAATGACTAAAATAGTTACATGTATGCAATATGAATATTCATAAGCATGCCTAATATGAGTTATATGACTACCATATATGTTTAAAGAGAAAGCATGTTAGACTTTGTGATTTCATGACCTTGAATGGCCTTAACTTGTTGAAATGTTCAAATTAGAACCCTTTTACGAAATAGGGGACCTAGATTGACTTGAGAGACACGATAGGACCTTTAACATGTTAATGTGAATGTGGTGTTCATGATCGGACAAAAACCACAAGGTCATGTAGCCTTAGCCTTGGTCGAGCTGGAGGTGCAGCGTAAATTATGACCGACCTTAAAGCTTAGCCATGGTGCGGTATGTACTGAAATCGTAAATCGTGCAAGTTGACAATCTGATTTTTGGACAGTTAGTTTATATGATGCTTACATTGCTAGAAATGGTTTACACCCTACTGATACGTGTATATATGTGATGATTAAGTTATATGATAGTGTTTGCCTTAGATAATGGAAGTCCATGGACAAAAAGGTCTTAATCTTGAGCATTGTAAATTTGCTTATGAAGTAACTAGGTACTTGATTTCGTGATAGACCTATAAGCTGATTTTGTACCGTATATGTATACTTGAATAATATCAAGCTTAAATAACTAATGTGTTAGCTAATGGGCGTCCTATACTTATAATACATTATAAATAAGATTGGAAAGTGTTGATTTCTTAACGTGGATAGACTACGCTTAAGGCAAGTATCCTAAACCCCTACATTACTTTATTTGACGAATGTCGTAAGCAAACCTTATCTCTTTAAATGCATGTTATCTTACTTACTCGTTCAATTGAGCTAGTTTGTTTAAACTCTTGTGAGAACTATCATTCATGTTAAACTTGATATTGTTCTTGAATATCGTAAAAGTGTCTATGCCATTTGATTCGGCTAGACTATATGCATGTTTATAAAACTATCCAAACTAATTGACTGGTGCGAAAATCTTGAAAAACTGAGTTGAACAACCTTTATGGTAAGGGGAGTGTTTATTGTTGAAAGCCCCAACACACGCGTGAATATTATTGTGGTGTTATGCATAACATAGAGTATTGTAGACTGGTCGTCTATCGTACTTAATTCTTTTGGGTTATCAGTTTAATATTGGTAATTCTAGTAGATGTTCAATAGTCCTTAGTGGCTGCTCAGTATAAATTATTTTATCCAGTTGGATACGTTGATAGCCTTTGAATCCATATATATCTGTTGATCTATATTAAATTATTATTCCTTATTCCAAGGATTTGATTCAATAATTGTTGATATTCATTATTCATGATATTATTCTGAAACCCTGAACTATCTTAGAGATGATACTTTGATATTTTAAACTCATGTTATAGAACTCTTTACCCTTGTCGTATATTACTTGCTGGACAATTTGTGCTCATTCTTGCTTATTTAAAACCTTTCAGTTAAGGCGGAACAGGGAAGTGTCTCTGGAAAAGACAAGGGCAAGGCTACCGTCTAGCTTCTTACTTTATGTTAAAAAGTGTTATGTTGTATTAAGACTATTTTCAGACTATGTTTAAGCTTAAGTAGGATTATGTAATAAGTCTTTATTCGATATTATTATGTAATCTATTAAGTATTGTAGGTTGCGAGACTTGGGGGAATAATTATAATAAATCATTGTATATTATTCTAAATTGGATTTTCCGCTGTGAATGTGTAATTCTAGTTATTATTATATTAACATGAGCACGTGATGAACCGAATTCGAGTGACCAAGTGGAGGTCCAAATTTGGGGGCGTCAAAGTACCCATGAATAGTACCGTATAAATAATACTGTATGAATAGTAATATAAAATGAAATAATATCACTTACATAATATGGAATATGAAAAAAAATGATATCCCTTACGAGTATAAATAATATCATTTACGAATATTGAAAGAAAATAACATCATTTATGAGAAAAATAATATCATTTACCGTAATAGGAAAGTAGTTATGACTGGAATAACGAAGATTATGTTGAGGAAATCTTGCACTGTTATCAACACTCAAAATATCATTATACTCATAAGAAATACGCTCAATATTATAGAGAAAGAAGTTTTTGATTTTAGTGTGAGTTTCATTGTTTAACTAAGCAGCCTATTTATAGGGTTAAGGAGGGCACCTAAAAGTTGGCCAAGCTGCTGAGTGAGCATGTTTTTTTTTGACAAAATGAAGGGATAACATGTTATGTTGGAAAAAATGAACAAATAATTCCCACACGTTTAGTTAACTTAAAAAAAGATATACAATTCCAATTTGAATTTTAATCCTTAAGGCTAAGAAAATTCAACACCAAAATGATAACCTCCACTTTTATTCACATGCCAAGAAATTATATATATTATTATAATATTACTATTTAAACAATTATAATTTATAAAATTATAATATATTATAATAATATATTTGAATGAATATTTTATTTTGTGAGATAATTATAATTCCACAAAAAAATATTTCAAACTTTCAACAAATATCTCATGCTAAAATTCCTCCATTTATATCAAAATTGAACAAATATTTACTTATATCAATAATTTTTATTTTATCAATTATTTACAACTTTTCAATCTTTCAATAATTATTCCTAATTAATATTATAGAATCAAAATATTGACAACCAGATCGTTCCCAGGAAAGAGGGGGCTTTCTGATAAAGATTTCTCCTTACTGGCGCGTAATTATATAACCTAACCCCTTTTCTCGATAAAACTTTCTAGACATTGTCAATAATGCTATCTAATAATATCATTTCAATAATATGTGTGGCAATTATTGATTTAATAATGAGAAAAATTATCAAGTTATTACTGTGACAATTATTTAGTCAATAATATGAAATAATATACAATTATCATTGTATCAATTATTGACTCAAACAATGAGTGACTTCTTACATAAGCATCAATAATCAGAGATATTGTGCACTACCGTGTGTTACTGTGTAATACTGTGTACCACTGTGGAACAATGTGTATTACTGTACTTTTATAACCAAGTTTTTCAACAGTTTAACAGTAACAGTCTTGCCGTTATTTTTATAAAAAGGTTATTTTTGTCATTTTCTATATCCGACAGTTATTCCGCTATGTGGGGTCCACCAATGAATGCGACGTCGTACGAATATTCTCCGACACAACGAATATTTTATGACAACTTGCTTACTTTGTAAATTTTGCATATATCACCCATAACTATAACATTTTATCGATTTAGCCATTTACTGAATAGAAATATAAAAAAATTGAATACATTCATTTCATAAAATTCGGGATCTTATAGCTTTATACTCCACAAAAGTTTTTTCTTATTTTCTTCAGAAGCAAGGTTGTCCACTTCAATCATTAATATCATGATTAAGTCTTCAAGTTTCATCTCTTTGTGTTTATGCTTGAGATAATTTTTGAAATCTTTTCACATTGGTGGTAGTTTTTCAATAATTGCAGCAACTTGGAAAGATTCTATTAGGAATAAGCATGTGAATGATATTCCTATTTATATAAGATTTGATTATGATCTTAATGAATGAATATGCAAAGATGTCTGCATTGGAATAAGCTGTGAATTCCTTGAATAGACAATAGGAATATATGTACAAGGACTTAGACTGAAATGATCAAATATGTTAGGTTTATCCTACATGAATAAAATAGCTTTGTAAAGTCCTTCAAAAGAACATGATGTACAAGGACTAAGTATAGGAAGATCAAGCTTGTTAGGTTGATCTTATATGATGTAATAGATAGGGATGTCTGATCGTTGAGTACTACACAAGCCTTAGAAGTCTGTCAGGAGAAACAAAGTATTCAGAGACAATCATGGAAGAATCGTAGTGCGTCGAGCCAGCCGAGGAATTGTAGAAGCCAAGGCAGAATCGTAGAGTATCGAGAAAATGGCTATAAATCATAGTCTGCCTTGGAGGGCCTCACTCAGAATCGTAGAGTTGGTCCAAGAGCCTGTCAAGCTAAGTTAAGAATCGTAGACTACACTTAAAGTCGCGAAGTCTATTGATCATATCAGAGGCAAAAATCGTAGTCGAGCTAGATCAGACAAGGACATCAAGTGTCAAGACAGAAATCGTGGTCTGATGTATAATTTGCTCTCGGAGTCATAGTGTTTGCAGAACCAAATCTAGATCGTAGTCTGCAGTACAATGTCTTCGACAAAGCCTATCAGTGCTCATAACGCCAAGGAAGAATCGTAGTGTCAACACGATTCTCAATACATGAGCACTCCCAAAACATCAAAAGAATGAAGCCTCTGGACAAAACTAGAAAGATGCAATCTACCACAAGGAAGCCAGAGAGCGTTCACCTAATGGCTTGCAAGCAAATAAGAAGATCGAAGCAACAATTTAATCAGCATCTTGATTAAGTTGTGAAGCCATTTGAGGGAAGTCTTCCACAAGCAATAGTAAGAAGACTTCAGATGATGTCACTGACTACAGGAAGTTAGCAATGCAGTGGCTGTCAAGATAAACAAAAAATGACTATCTTGAGTATGCCCATGATCATAGTGCTTGCCAGATTAGAAGCAAAAACTGATGGGATCTATAACAGAGACACTGGCTAACCTATATAGAACAGACAAAGAAGATGAAGCATGGGTTAGACCATTGATGATATGTGAATGGGAGATCACAAGGAGAAAGAGACTGAGCATGAAATGTGACACCCCCAAATTCGGGTTACCTGACTCCCGAATTTGGTGTTCATGATCCACAATATAATAACATCTAACTACCCATTTATATAGAAATAGTAATACATATCACATTAACATATGTTGTTAATAAATAAGTCCCAGGTCCGCTAACCTTAACATTACAAACATACCCCTTAGATATACAAAAAGGGTTTACAAATACAACATAATAATAAGTTTATTATAACTACTCCAGCATTTTACCTTTGCCTTTGTTCTTCTTCGATCCGCTGGCCTCTTCTTTCCTAGCTGAAATGTTTTATTTATAGCAAGGGTGAGCAACAAGTTTGCCCCGCAAGTTAAGACATACAATAAATGTATATGAATAAATAACAAGTCTTCTCGCATTCTATACAACAATAATCTGAATATGAAAGGATACACCGGTTTCAAGGTTTTCTACGATATTGAATGAATAATCAAGAATTAATTCTATGAAATAGCAAAGTGGAATGTTTTCCAGATTTATGCTGAGCGATCCGTTGGATCTTGAACTTCTCTTCTCGGGTATATATCAAAGTTTTACTTTGACATATATGCAGGAGTATCAGATAACCATAAAGATTAAACCATACCACTCTGCAAGTACTTAGAGTCAGCCAAACTCCTTGCACCCTATATTATGCATAATACTTAAGTCGCGCGCAATGGTCAAATATACGACTAAAAATGTTCCCTTTATATAAAAGGTTGTTCTTCTCAGTCTCAGAATCAAGATTTGATTTAACAATGAAATTCAATGATTTCAATATCTAATCACTTCTCTTCTATTCTCTTCTCAAACCTAACAAGTTTTCTTTTTTGATCTAGCCGATATAACTGGCATTGATCTATCAATAATAATTAAATTCTCTTCTTTTCTCTTCTCGAACCTATCAAGTTCTAACAAATGTTCGTCTAGCTAGAATAATTAGCTAAGACATTTCTTAACATAATTCGACAATAAACAGGAATTATCCGTACTGTCAATATTAGCTTCTTACGGATATGAATATCCAACAACAGTTATTCTACGAATGTATATTTTCCGAATCAGTAATTCAATTTGAATTATTAAACATGCACTAACTGCGAATAATGAACAATAAATTCTTGGACATGGTATAATTAACCACTATAATAATTGAATGAATATAACTCAAGGTTGAGTTAGAAAACTTGCCTCTTCCGTTGATTATAGCTACACAAAATACTTATTTGTGTTCGAAAGACCTATAACCAATAATATCGGTCTCACAATTAGCACAATATTTCATAACACACAACACTGTAATTTATAGTCAATCTTTCCTAGACACATTACCATATAGCCACATTAGTGTTTATAACCTATATAAACATTTATCAAGTCTAACTAGTTCGGTCTGGTTGGACTTTAGTCTATTCTCGGTGTTGGTGTTCTGGTCACCCTATCCGCCAACTAACACAGTTATTGTCAATTAAACTTGGCCTCTAAGCTTCAATATTATTTTAGATAAGTCAAATATCATTTATAATATTTTTCGGAAGCTTTTAATAATATTTAAACAACTATTATAATTTATAATAATTTTTCAAACACTTAAATCATTTTTAAATGATTTAATTATCAAATAATCTTATCATCATTAATATTTAATAATATAAAAATATTAATAACATACTTGTTAAAATATTAAAGTTATTATTAATAACTTAAAATATTTTTAAATCATTAATATTCTACTTAAATGATTTTAAAATAATAAAAATCATTTTAAATCATCACCATTAATATTTAAATATTAATGAAATTATCATCAAATATTAAAAGTCATTAATTATAACTTCAAATATTTTTAAAATATTTTTCTCATTTTAAATGATTTTTAAATCAATAAAATTATTTTAATTCATTTATTTAATATAATATTTAAATAAATCTAATATCATTAATATTAATTTATTAATGAAAATTCTCAAGAAAATATTGAAATTTATATTTTATAATTTAAAATATTTTCTACCACTTTATTCTCATTTAAAATGATTTTTAAATCAATAAAATCATTTTAAACTAATTTATTTAATTTAAAATTAAATAAATATAATATCATTAATATTAAATTATTAATGAAAATTCTCTAAAATATTAAAAGTTACATTTTATAACTCAAAATATTTTTAAACATTTTATTCTTATTTAAAATGTTTTATTCATAATAATAAATCATTTTTCTCTAATTTATTTAATACAATAATTAAATAAATTAAATATTATTAATATCCAAATAATTATAAATATTAATGAAAAATGTCCCAAATAATTAAAAGTTATTTTTCAGAATTTAAAATGATTTTTAAAAACATTTTTGTTAGTTTTAGAATTTATTTTCTATTTTTAATTAATTTCTAGAAAATTAGAAATTAAAATAAATAGAAATCGTCGCTGAAGCCTATAGCTACACTTGTCTGTCGTCTTAGCTGTTCTTGAGCCTCAAGAACACTGTCAGACCAGTTTCAAGGTACTCGGTTCTTGCATGTTCTGTCCAACCTAAAAGTCAGATCTTGTAGTGTTTATGTCACTCTACAAATTATAATACTTAGTTGGGTCATACTACACCATATCATGAAGATCAAGCCATGCAAAGTCACTGTCAGACTTAATTTGGGTTTTCTGGGTAACCTAGAAACCCAGACAGTCGTGAGGTACAACTTTGTGGTTCAATTTTAACTTAGTTTTGATCATTGTATTGGTGGTTTCTTGGTTCATAGATCTAGAACATATGTCAAGGAACGTATATACATCACCAAATCATTCCAACAACAACAGAATTACAATTTATCACTCGGTAAAAGACTGTCAGAAATAATGCTTATACCATTTCTGGGTTTTCCAGAAACTGTCATCGTGATCGACAAGCCTAGTTTGACCGACCACTATGTTCGATCAATTGCTTGTTTAAAGGATCTAAAGCCACCAATATACAGTACATATACCAGGCTATAAATAGGTTACAAAAACATCAACAAACCACATTATTACTAACAGATCAAAGCATTTCAAAGTGTTGTCAGACCCTGTTTTCAAATTTTTGGGTTGCCCAGATTGTACTCAGTCAACCGACTTTTACCGATTATAACTTCAAATCTAAACATTCAACGACCCTGATTTCACTTGCAGAACAAAGTACTTATACCAGACTACCGATCCAAAACATAAAACAACACAAAACATAAACAAAGAAGAACTTATGTGCTCTGACTTTTGCTTGTCATACCACAATTCATGTTCTTGGACAGTTTTGAAAATCTTTACTTTTAAAGCATTTTGATGCTATGAATCCATGATGGATCAACATAGATCATCTAAAAATATCATATAACATAAGATTAAACACTTAAACACAAAAATTTTCTTAGCAACTTGGATCAAAAATCAAATTAGGTTTATACCTTCTAGCTTTAAATTCTTGATCTTGATCTTCCTAACTGATCTTGGTTCATCAAGGGGATATTTTTAGGACTGATCTACCTTAGAATTTCGGAGGTTTAAGTGAGAGAAAGAGTTGGTGAGAGCAAGAGAGAAAATGAGCAAAGTAAATTGACTTTCTCTCTCTTTAATTCTTTTATAATACAAAGATACATTGTATATTACTTAGATCTGATGTTGCTAGCTGATTTGCTGAGATTTTAGAAGTCACAAAGTCAAGTGGTTAGGTTACCAACTAAAGCTCTTGGAAAATTTACACGTTACATATTAAAATATACTAAAAGGGCATTTTCGTCTTTAGCATTATATTTTTAATGGCATAATTAACATTGTCCAAACCCTTAGGGCTTAACCCTTAGGGTTTAACCCTAAGGTACCAACCCTTAGGTTTTAAAACTTTAGTTTCTAGGATTTTCTAATTAGGGTTTTTAAATTAGAAAATTAAAAGTTTAAAACTAAAATTAGGGTTTTCTAATTAAATTAGGTTTTCCTAATCATGTTAGTGTTTAATAAACACATTATGCTCGCCAATTAAGATTAGGGTTTCCTAATTAGGGTTTAGGAATCTCATATTTTAAATTAGGGTTTCCTGGCATACGGTTAGGGTTTCTAACTACGCGTTAGGGTTTCTAATCCTGATATTAGGGTTTCTAATCTCTTATTAGGGTTTATAAATCTTAAACCTTATCCGATCAATCATTTGATCAAAATCTCTATACGGTACAAACACGTACTTATCAATATAATTCTTTTAATTACATTTTCTATCGAATCCCTTTCCAGGGATTAGGGTTAGGGTTTCTAAAGCCGTTAAGCACAACTCTACTCTAATTTCTCAGTCAATACACAAATTGACTAATTCTCGAGACTCGTATCACAGATACACAATACAATATTAACAGTCAATATTAAATATAAAAAAAATTATTCGTAAAATTTTGATAATTCAAAATCCCGGGTTATCACATTCACCCCTCCTTAGAAGGATTCCGTCCTTGGAATCACCGCTTTCTTATTCTCTATAATCTTTTAAAGTTGTATCATCAATTCATTTTTATCAGCACAATATTAATTTTGTGTCTCATATTCTAACATGTGACTTGGGTCTATAAAAGAAAACAATTCACAGTAATTATCTAACTCAATATTACTCTCGTAATTTAAGTATTAAGAGAAATTTTTACCTATCGCCACCTCCTGGACAATCCCTACATCTTACGTCGTCATGTTAAACGTATGGGCCGTTGGTCTTCCTGGCCGTGCAGGTCCTCGAATTGCCAAGGTTCAGCTATCGGGTCCCTTGTTACCACTTTCCTTCTCCACATTCTTCTTTGGACAGTTCCGAACCATATGATCAGTCGATCCGCAAGCAAAGCAACCTTGTATCTTCTTCCGATTGAGACAATTGGGCGACATGTGCCCCTCTTGTCCAAAGTTGTAACAAACTCCCTTCTTCTTCAGGCAAACTCCAGCATGGTTCTTCCTTCAAGTCGAACATGGCTCCCTCCCTTTCCTATTATCTTTTGTCTTATTACCCGACTGGGTATTCTCACTCCATTTCCTCTTATTTGGATTACTACCACCACTGCTTCCTCCATCATTTGTCTTCTTCTTCTTCTCCTGATGAAATCTAGATGCAGCTTCGCTCCCTCCTTAAGCAATTAACGCTTTCTCCATTAAAGCCGCGAACGTATTGATCTGCAATATCGCTACCTTGTTGAATATCCCCAACTTCAGTCCATTCTCAAATCTTCTCGCTTTTCTCGCCTCTGTGTCCACCGGATGAGGTGCAAATCTCGCTAACTCATTGAATTTGGCAGCATATTCCGAAACCGACATATTCTCCTACTTCAGTTCTAAAAATTTGACTTCCATCCTGGACTACATACTCGGCGAAAAGTAGTTCTCAAATAACAACTCCTTGAATCTTGTCCAAGTCACCACAGCTGTACCCGCTCTTGCTTGGTTAGTCTCCCACAAGTAATTGGCTTCTCCCTTCATCAAGTACGTTGCACAAGTTGTCTTTTGCTCTTCCGCTACTCCGGCGATAACGAATGCTTTCTCCATCTCTTTTACCCAAGTCTAGGCTTCAATCGGATCCATGGTTCCTTTGAATTTTGGCGGTCCTACTGCTTTAAAGTCTTTGAAATTTGCAAATCTGTCAGCTGGCTGTTCTCTCGCTCTTCCTCTCGCTGTTGGAGCTCTATTCTCCATAGCTTCAGCTATCATATTTGCAAAGTATTGCATCGGGTCAGCTTCACCTCCTTCATTATTCACTGACTACTCCTCTCTTTGATTTCGATTCTGTCGTCTAGGCGGCATGATCTGATTTAGATAAAAATCTTACATTAATTCTCTTTCTCTATACCAATTTTTAATCACAATAAGAATTTAACACATAATTCTCATATAATCACATATTGATTCAAATAGCTTATAGCACATTTAGTACTTAATACCTAGTACTATCCCTTTTTAAATAATATCAGGATTAACAACACAACTTTACACAAAAAGTTATAATTCCCCATTCACACATAGTTATTACTAGTTCGTCAAACTTACCACACTTATGAGTTCAGGAACTTGCCACAATTATATGAGTGTATGAACTTATCCTAGTCAGACCTTTGGTGTCCATTCGCTGAGGGGTTCAAAACATTTCATATAATTATGAGTCATTAACTTACCATAAGTATGAGTTTTAAGAACACACAAATTAATCTAAATCTAATATTCATATAGAAAATAAATGGACTTTCTCTCTCTCTAATTCTTTTATAATACAAAGATACATTGTATATTACTTAGATATGATGTTGCTAGCTGATTTGCTGGGATTTTAGAAGTCACAAAGTCAAGTGGTTAGGTTACCAACTAAAGCTCTTGGAAAATTTACAAGTTACATATTAAAATATACTAAAAGGGCATTTTGGTCTATAGCATTATATTTTTAATGGCATAATTGACATTGTCCAAACCCTTAGGGTTTAACCCTAAGGTTCTAACCCTTAGGTTTTAAAACTTTAGCTTTATAGGATTTTCTAATTAGGATTTTTAAATTAGAAAATTAAAAGTTTAAAACTAAAATTAGGGTTTCCTAATTAAATTAGGTTTTCCTAATCATATTAGTGTTTAATAAACACATTATGCTCGCCAATTAGGATTAGGGATTCCTAATTAGGGTTTAGGAATCCCGAATTTTACCCGGCATACGATTAGGGTTTCTAATCCTGAGATTAGGGTTTCTAATATCTTATTAGGGTTTATAAATCTTAAACCTTATCCGATCAATCATTTTATCAAAATCTCTATACGGTACAAACACGTATTTATCAATATAATTCTTTTAATTGCATTTTCTATCTAATCATTTTCCAAAGATTAGGGTTAGGGTTTCTAAAGCTATTAAGCACAACTCTACTCCAATTTCTCAATCAATACACAAATTAACTAATTATCGAGACTCGTATCACAGATACACAGTATAATATTAACAGTCAATATTAAATAAATATATTCGTAAAATTTTGATTATTCAAAATCTCGGGTTATCACATGAAAAATCTGAGAAGTCTTGAAGTTAAGGAGAGCCAGAGTAATCAGATAAGCTCAGTACCTAATGTAAGTTGATAAATGGATTTTATATACACGAATCGATATTCATTTCAAGTTTAAATTCGTAGTTATCTTCATGTTTTGTGTTCGTTTTTACTCGTTTTACGTTATTTTATGTGTAGGATGGTTATGGATGCAAGTGGTGAGGAAAGGCGGTCTTTTTGGAGCAAAAGTGGAAAAAAGTTGAAGAAAGAAAAATTGGAAGTCGTTGGCCATGTGCAAAATAGTTTTATTTAACCTTCGCTTGTATGGGGTCCCAGTCTAGTAGTGTCTGTTGAGTTCAACCTGGCTGGTGCTCGATTTATGGGACTTTAATGATGCGCATGGACTCTACAAAAGGAGAGTTCGGCCAGAAGAGAAGGGAGCTTGCTATTACGTAGAAAAACGACAATCATACAACACTAAGGCATTAATTCAAGAGCGATTTCAAGGATTCAAGAGCAAACGTTGGAGGAGTAATTTTTAGAGATTGTCACAACGGTTGCGAATCAAGGCTACATGAACGAGTTTTCTTTATTCTTCTTCTCTTTAGTCTTATTTGTAACTGGAAGGATGTTTTCAACAAATTATTCAGTTTTTAATTCATTCGTTATGAACTAATTTACTTATTAGACTTGTGATGGATCTTTGGGTGAAACGATGATTCTATAACTTTGATTTCCAATTCAAGAATATATTTTCAGTTTATCTATGTTAATTTGAGCGTGAATTTATGAATTGCCTGATCAACAGTTCTTTGTGGATTTGAAAGGAATCGAGAGAGGAGATTCGAATCAAGACTTAATTAATATAGCATGTGTCAGGAATTTTGTCAATAGCAGATTTTTGATTATTGTTAAGGTAGAGATACGCTTGACATCACATGTAATCGTATAGAGAGCTTAAACTTCAACCTTCTTTAATTGCAGTTCACATAGAGATATAGTGAGTTGGTTAATTTAGGTGTTTAACGGATTTCTATCTTAATTGTGGATTGATGTTAATACGGTATTAGTGCATCGAGAGGTGGCTCTTACTACGTTGGTGTTCTTGATTAATAAACTGGGATGTTAAATTGAGTTGGAATAAAGGTTTGAAAATCAGAGTGAAGCTCGGGGTGAAATCATAAGTCTAATTCTCCATTAATTGTTTGAAATTTCGGATTTTGATATTGGTGACTGTTTTGTGATAGTTTACTTATTTATTAATTTAGTTTTTTTTATATAATTTAAAACCATTGAATTGATTAGTTTAATAAAATTAGGGTTAATACAAAATTGATAATTGTGAAGTTAAAATTCTTGATATTTTGTCCTCGTGGGAACGATACTCTATTCATTACTATATTACTTGTTGACCACGTACACTTGCATGTTTTAAGCGTATTGATTTTACCCAACAAGTTTTTGGCGCAGTTGCCGGGGAACATTTAGCCGAGATTTTAATATTTTTTACGATATCAGTTTAATTAGTCCAGTTTTACTTAAACATTTTTATTTTGTTTTCTCTATTTCAGGTTTTTAACATTGGTTTATGCAAACACGATCTAAACATCCAGACTTGCTTTCTTTTGATGACGACATTGACAGACGATTCCAAAAGTTGAGTAAGTGGATTGAGGAAACGAGGAAACAATTGAAAAATTACGATAAGGAAGGAAACGATGGTCGCCAAGACCGAGAAACATTGAGGATTTTGCCACACCTAGGGTGGTGATCTGCAATGATCGAGCATTACTAGGCCTGCAATAGCTGTGAACATTTTTGAAATTAAGCCTGGGACCATTCAGATGATGCAGAACTCATGTCAGTTTGGGGGAATGGCAAATGATGATCCGAATGAGCATTTAATCAATTTTCTGGAAATGTGCGATACGTTCAAGTACAATGGGGTGTCGGATGAGGTAGTAAGACTTCACTTGTTCCCATTCACTTTAAGGGACAAGGCGAAGAGTTGGTTACATTCTTTACCATCGGGTTCGATCACTACGTGGGAGGATTTGGCTCAAAAATTTCTTGCCAAATTTTTCCCACCGGCGAAGACTGCGAAAATGAGGAATGACATCACAATGTTTGAGCTGCAGAATGGGGAGTCACTATATGAGGCATAGAAGAGATACAATGAATTACTCAGAAAGTGCCCACATCATGGATTGCCCAAGTGGTTACAAATGAACACCTTCTATAACGGGCTACATGGAAATGTCATAACCAGCATTGATGCGGCATCGGGCGGTGCATTCATGGCTAAGAGTTACGAGGACGCATACAATTTGATAGAAACAATGGCGGTAAATAACTACCAGTGGCCCACAGCAAGAATGACACAGGCAAGGGCGGTTGGGATCTTGGAATTAGATGGAGTAACAGCTATACAAGACCAGCTTTCTGCACTATCCATCAAGTTTGATACGATGAATGAGAGGGTAAATACGATGACAGGGGCTCAAGTTCAACAAGTTCAGCATGTTATGGTAGTATGTGAATTGTGTACGGGTGATCATCTGACAGATCAGTGTGCAATAAATCTAGGATCCGTTCAGTTCATAGGCAACTACAATAGAATTCTGCAAAATACTTACCAAAACACCTACAACCAGGGGAATAGGAACCACCCAAACCTTTCGTGGAGCAATAATCAGCAAACTCAAGCTCCACGACCATCATATCCCCCTGGTTTTCATAGTCATCCACAACAGGTTCAACAGCAGGACAGGAAATCCGATGGGGAGGAAATATGGGCAAGGTACATGACTAGCAACGATTTGGCTATGAAGAATCAAGCTATTGCTATCAAAAATATAGAGAATCAGATAGGTCAAATTGCGTTGGCATTGAATAATAGACCACAAGGAACATTACCTAGCGACACTGAAAGAAATCCGAAGGGTAATCATGAGCAATGTCAAGTAGTTATATTGAGAATTGGAAAACATCTCGGTGGGAATAGTGCAAAAAATTCAGCAACACCGGAGGAAAAAGTTGATGATGTGATACGCAGTGGAGGTAACAAAATGAGGAAATAAAGTTAAGCAATGAAATAGATTGTTTATCCTCCACCATTGCTTTCAGTGAGAGGGTCCAAAAAGTAAATCGAGATAAGCGATTCGCAAAGTTTTTAGACGTGTTCAAGAAACTCCAGATTAACATCCCATTCGCAGAGGCCCTAAAGCAAATGCCGAGTTATGCGAAGTTTATGAAGGGAATTCTGTCGAGAAAGAAGAAATGGGAAGAATTCGAAACAGTGGCACTAACAGAGGAGTGTAGTGCAGTGTTACAGAAAAAGCTACCACCAAAACTCAAAGACCCGTGAAGCTTTACTATCCCTTGCACGATCGGGGAGATGTTGTTTAACAAATGCTTATGTGATTTGGGGGCGAGTATAAACCTGATGCCATTGTCAGTCTACTCAGAATTGGGTTTGCCCGCGCCAAAGCCTACGAATATTTCATTGCAGTTGGCGAATAGGTCAGTCACATATCTGAGAGGAATTGTAGAGGACATTCTGGTAAAAGTGGATAAGTTTATATTCCCTGCGGACTTTATCATACTAGATTTCGATGAAGATAAGAACATCCCGATCATCCTAGGTAGACCTTTCTTCGCCACGGGAAGGATACTCATAGACGTGCAAAAAGGAGAACTTACAATAAGGGTCCAAGATCAAGAAATAAAATTCAATGTATTCAAGGCCATGAAATATCCTACGGACGAGGAAGAATGTTATCGAATGGATTTAATTGAGCATATTACCAACGAAGATATTAGCAAGAGTTTGATCAACGATCCATTAGAAACGACCTTATTGGGGGATGAAGAAAAAGACGACCCAGAATTTGTGGACTTATTACAGATGCTAGACTCATTGCCACGAGTTAGCCGATTCAGAGCACCGTTTGAACCATTGCATACTGAGGAGACAGTTGCAGAAAAATTGAAACTATCATTGGAGGAGCCACCGACATTGGAACTTAAGCCACTCCCTAAACATCTCAGGTATGCGTATTTAGGCGATTTAAATTCTTTACTTGTAATTATTTCTGCTCCACTTAATGACTTGCAGGAAGAAAATTTGTTGGGGGTGCTTAGGGATCATAAATCAGCAATTGGATGGACGATTGCGGATATAAAAGGCATTAGCCCATCATTTTGCATGCACAAGATTCTGATGGAGGATGATGCAAGTCCATTGGTGGAGCATCAACGTCGACTTAACCCAATCATGAAGGAAGTGGTCAAGAAGGAAATTCTGAAATTATTGGATGCCGGTGTCATATATCCAATTTTTGATAGTAAATGGGTAAGTCCGATTCATTGTGTGCCTAAAAAAGGGGGAATGACGGTGATACAGAATGAGGACAACGAGTTAATTCCAATAAGGACAGTAACAGGGTGGAGGGTGTGCATCGATTATAGGAGATTGAATAAGGCAACCCGAAAGGATCATTTCCCGCTACCTTTTATTGATCAAATGTTAGACAGGTTAGCGGGACATGAGTTTTACTGTTTATTGGATGGATACTCGGGATATAATCAGATCGCCATCGCTCCTTAGGATCAAGAGAATGACAACATTTACATGCCCTTACGGCACATTTGCGTTTCAGAGGATGTCATTCGGGCTATGCAACGCACCCGTAACTTTCCAACGGTATATGATGGCTATTTTTTCAGATATGGTGTAGAAGAATGTTAAAGTCTTCATGGACGATTTCTCGGTCTATGGAGACAATTTTGACACTTTTCTAGAGAATCTGGTCATGGTGTTGCAGCGATGTAAGGATACAAACCTCATACTAAATTGGGAAAAATGCCACTTCATGGTTGAAGAAGGCATAATTTTGGGCCATAAGGTGTCGGCTCAAGGATTGGAGGTGGACAAAGCAAAGTTGGATAAGATCGAGAAACTACCTCCACCGAGCTCAGTTAAGGGTATTCGAAGTTTTCTGGGGCATGCTAGGTTCTACAGGAGGTTCATAAAAGACTTCTCTAAGATTGCAAAACCTTTATGCAGTCTTTTAGAGAAGGATGTTATTTTCAGCTTTACTGTGGAATGCAAGTCCGTGTTTGAATTGTTGAAGAAGAAATTAACTACAGCCCCTGTGATAGTCGCACCGGACTGGAAAATGCCATTCGAACTTATGTGTGATGCGAGCGACTATGCGGCGGTTAGGGTATTTTTAATAAAGAGCGAGACAAGGTGTTTCACGCCATATACTATGCAAGCAAAACACTCACAGAGAATCAAATGAACTACACTACTACGGAAAAGGAATTACTTGCAGTGGTGTACGCGTTCGACAAATTTTGGGCATACTTGATCGGGATTAAGGTAACAGTCTACACAGACCATTCGGCGATTCGGTACTTAATAGCGAAAAAAGATGCTAAGCCACGCCTTATCTGATGGATTCTCCTACTTCAAGAGTTTAATTTAGAAATTAAAGATTGAAAAGGGATGGAGAATCAAGTTGCCGACCATTTATCAAGGCTGGAAAATCCGGAGAAAAAGGATGAAGATAGATGCGCGATCAATGAGTCATTCCCAGATGAGCAACTATTTGGGTTGAATGCAGAATTTCTATGGTATGCAGACTTCGCGAATTATGTGGTGAGCAAAATGCTTCCCCCGGATCTTACACGACAACAGAAAAAGAAGTTTCGCATTACGTCAAAGTGGTACATGTGGGATGAACCGTACCTATTCAAATAATGCGCCGATAAGATGATTCGACGATGTATCCCCTACAGTGAAGTCCACAATATATTACAAGAATGCCACTCATCGGCGTACGATGGACATTACGGGAGTGAGCGCACTGCGGCAAAAGTGCTTCAATCTGGGTTTTATTAGCCTACAGTGTTCAAAGATGCCCACCAATTTGTGAAAACATGTGATAGATGCCAAAGGGTGGGAAACATATCGAAACCGAATGAGATGCCCCTACAAATAATTCTTGAAGTGGAAATCTTTGATGTATGGGGCATCAATTTCATGGGACCCTTCCCTTCGTCTTTGAACAATCAGTATATTCTACTCGCGGTGGATTACGTCTCGAAATGGGTTGAAGCTGCAGCATTACCATCTAATGATGCCAAGGTGGTCCTCAAATTCCTACAGAAAAACATTTTCATGAGGTTTGGCACGCCAAGAGCAATAATCAGTGATGAAGGTAGTCACTTCTGCAATAAGTCGTTTACAGCTCTTTTGGCTAAGTATGGGGTCAACCACAAGGTGGCAACAGCGTATCACCCTCAAACTAATGGACAGGCTGAGGTTTCGAACAGAGAAGTTAAGAAAATTTTGGAGAAAGTCGTAAATCCGAGTTGGAAAGATTGGTCACCGGCCGACGATGACGCATTATGGGCGTCTTGGATTGCATACAAAACACCAATCGGGATGTCACCTTATCAACTCTTATGCGGAAAAGCATGTCACTTCTAGGGTGGAGCTACTGACACAAGGCTTCTTGGGCCATACTGAAATTGAATTTTGATCAAGCCGTTGTAGGAGAAAAGAGGCTACTCCAACTAAATGAGCTCGACGAATTCCGACTCCAAGCCTACGAGAATGCCAAGCTATATAAAGAAAAGGTTAAAAGATGGCACGACCAGAAACTAGTTCAACGAACATTCGAGCCAGGTCAATCAGTCCTCTTGTTCAACTCACGACTGCAATTGTTCCCAGGAAAGCTTAAGTCGAGATGGTCGGGACCATTCACTATAAAACGAGTATTTCCTCATGGCGCCGTTGAACTCTATAGTCGTAATCCGTTAGAAATGTTCAAGGTCAATGGTCAACGTATAAAGCATTACTGGGGTGGCAAGTCGAATTGGGATGCCGATGACATTACCCTCGCCGATACACAGTAAAATAGGGAGTAATCAAGCTGAACGACTTAAAATCAAGCGCTTATTGGGAGGCAACCCAACTTTTCTTTATTTTTAATAGTTCATGTTTAATTGTTAGGATGTAGTTCTTATTACGCAATAGTTAGATCTTATCAAGTACAAGTTTTGCTAAAAATCTCAATGAAACTCCAAGTCATCATTAATCTAACATATTGCATGTTTATGGTTGCAGGAGGGGTCCAAAGTGAGTAAGAGCAACAACAGGCAAGTAAACAAGCAAAATTGGAGAATTTTGATCTTCACTTTTTGAAGCAGAAAAGTTGAAGTCAATGGCACCCCCCGCCGGGGCGGGCTATTTTGGCTGTGCACCCCCCGCCGGGGCGGGGGTCCTGAATCCTGGGCAGACACGCTTATTTGAAACGCACGCCCCAGCCATATCTCCCTCACACACAAACCTGGTGCCATCTTTGTTTCATCTCTTACACAACCCACGATCTCCATCTCCTATTAACTTCTTCATCCCATTACCTACATCAAAATTACTCACTACTAAACACAACCCACGATCTCCACTACCCAAACGTCTCACTCACACATTACTCCCAACCTCACCACCTCTATATATATCACTCCATCTCATCTCTACTTCTTCCCACAATCTATTTTTGAATTAGGGTATTTTGAGAGGTTGTTTTTTAGAGCAAATTCTAGTGCTTACTTGGGGCTACAACTAATCCCTTCCACATACACCAATTTCTATGTTCAGATTTCAAATTGGGTAACCTAACCCAACTGCACACCAAGTGTTTGATAAATTGATTGAACCACGTTTTAGGGGAAGGTAGGGTTTGCTAGCAAGAGTTCACTGCTGAAATTAAATGGCTTCTCAACCGACACCCAAACGCCAACGGGGGGCGAGTTCAAGCGCTGCTCCACCGCCATCAACTTATGATCGACGAAAATTTGTGAGTGTCGCTGCCGCCAATCGGTATGAGTATATGCTAACCAAGGCACTTACGCCAGAGCGGGGATTGGCCCCCGAAGGGAATGATGGGGAGATGATGTCTCAGATTTACCAAAAGGGGTGGCTTCACTTCACTGAACATCCGCTACCCACCGTTATTAACATTGTCAAGGAATTATATGTAAACGCCGAAGATAAAGCTCCTTTCAAAGCGTTTGTGCGGGGTCGCATGGTTCCGTTCCGTGACGATGCCATTAATGCTTACTATCAGTTGCGGGTGCCACAACATTGTCAGTATGTCCAATTGAGGGATTTTGACCCAGACTATGAGGAGGTTATTAAAAACATGACAAAGCCGGGCACATCTTGGATCAAAGGTAGAAGGGGAGGAACGGTGTTCAATAGCAAGGACCTTAACCGGTATGGAAAGATATGGTATGCATTATTATGCGCGAAATTGCTCCCGTCCCAACACACTTCAGACGTCACAAAAGAGAAGGCGTTACTGTTATACGCCATTGTGCAAGATTTCATTATTGATGTCAGGGCCATTATCAATTTCTCAATCCACCGGTGCTTACGTGGAAATTTTTCGGGCGATTGCCTCACCCATCACTTATATGTGCGTTGTGCCGCAACGCCGGGGTGAGATATTCTGATGATGAGCCCACTCAAGTACAGCTCGTTTTGCTTGATTCCAGAATGATTGCGCGGTATTCAATTTGGGCAGGAGGAGAGTCACATCCACGAGGTTTGGGTTTTATTTTTCATCGGCGTCGGAAGACGAGGTCGATGCCGAAGATACCTCGGGGGATGAGGATGCAACGATGGGAGATCAAGGAACCGAGCAGGTACCGCAGACCGAGGCAATATCTAGTCCTCAGTTCATTGAGTTCCAAAATCAGATGAATGCGCACAATAGGGCAGCACGTCGGGAAATGCGGCGATTGGCGATGCGCCAAGATCATATGTTCGATGCCATGAACGCATCCTTCGCTTCATTCAACACAACACTCCAAAGTTTCAACCCGGCGGCTCAATTTCCATATCAACAACCCGGACCATTACCTCGATTTCCTCCCAGTGATTCCGATGAAGAAGAGCACCAACCACCTCCCCAGACTTAGACGATTCCAAGGAAGTCCTCATGCACTTAATTTTTATCCAATGAGGGCATTGTCTTATTTAAGTTTGGGGGATTTATTTGTTAGTTGCATGCATGCATTTTGTTATTTTTATTTTCATAGCTAGTTTTGCATTATCGTTTAGGTATTTGAATAGTAGTTAGGATTTTGCATTGTTTAAAATAATATATATAATAAAAAATATATATAAAAAAAATAAAAATAATAGTTAAATAGAGTGTTTGCATATTTCCAATGGTGTCGCATTTTACAGTTTATTTTGGCCAATGATGAGATTGTGAACAAGTTAACCAATATAGTATGGATTATTAGAACTGTGATATAATTTCTGTTATGAATCGAGTCTTGGACTTCTTTGAAACTGTTATAAAAAGGTTAGCACTAAAAACATCTTGGTTGACCGGTCAGTTCATATTGATACATAAACAGTGTCTAAAGGATAATGCTAGGGTGAACTAGAAAACGATAAGGATAGGCAGTGAAGACTTAAATTAGGCAAGAACCTAAGTTTGGGGGAATATATGTAGGGTATATAAGTTTTGAAAAAAAAAATTAAGAAAAAGAAAAAAAAAAGGAAATTTTTTTTTTAAAAAAATAGGGTATACATGGTGACTAGTCTTGTTTCGGGGCCTTTGTTACTTGAGCAAGTACACCCAAGGGGATTGTCTTTACACCTAGCACCTGAAGGTCTTTTATGATCTGGGAGTCATTGGTCGAAAGCTCGCTAAGGGGTAACATTGTTAGCCTAATTGGATGAGACATTGCACAGTCAGTTATGTATATTTTAAAAAAAATAAGAATAAAACGGGAAAAGTGCAAATAGCCCCCGTGTTGAAAAAAAAGAAGAGAAAAAGAAGAAAGCATAAGTATCCTGCATGTACCCTTGAATTTGGTTTTGTTTAATTTTAGTTGAGTTGTGCCTATCTTTGATTTTTTTTAAGTTTGCACTGTATGATTCCTTCTAAGATGTAGCTTATGTATTGAATTTGGGTCCGTATCAGTTATCTTAAATGTTGATCACACACGCACGCTATACCAGTGATAAGTGTTCAAGATTTGAGAATTAATATGTAGGTGTGGATTGGTTTTGATAATTAGTATTGTAAAGTTGCTTGTTTTCTCTGAGGCCGATGGGATAAGTTAGTTTATGCGATGTTGTTGGATTTTTAGGCATTTAGATTGTTATTGCATTTCATTGCATTGCATAGCACGTAGTTTGTTTTGTGCTCGAGGACTAGCACGGTTTAAGTTTGGGGGATTTTGATAAGTGGATTTTATATACACGAATCGATATTCATTTCAAGTTTAAATTCGCAGTTATCTTCATGTTTTGTGTTCGCTTTTACTCGTTTTACGTTATTTTATGTGTAGGGTGGTCATGGATGCAAGTGGTGAGGAAAGGAGATCTTTTTGGAGCAAAAGTGGAAAAAAGTTGAAGAAAGAAAAATTGGAAAATTGAAGCCATGCACGCAAAAGTGACTGTTTAACTTTGCACCCGTGGGAAGGTGGGGTCCCGATTCTGTAAGTAGTGTCTGTTTGGGTTCAACTGCTTTGGTGCTCGGTTTGTGGGACTTTAATGATGCGATGGACTCTACAAAAGGAGAGTTCGGCCGTAAGAAGAAGGAGCTCGCTATTACGTAGAAAAACGACAATCATACAACACTAAGGCATTAATTCAAGAGCGATTTCAAGGATTCAAGAGCAAACGTTGGAGGAGTAATTTTCAGAGATTGTCACAACGGTTGTGAATGAAGGCTACGTGAAGGGGTTTTCTTTATTCTTCTTCTCTTTAGTCTTATTTGTAACTGGAAGGATGTTTTCAACAAATTATTCAGTTTTTAATTCATTCGTTATGAACTAATTTACTTATTAGACTTGTGATGGATCTTTGGGTGAAACGATGATTCTATAACTTTGATTTCCAATTCAAGAATATATTTTTAGTTTATCTATGTTAATTTGAGCGTGAATTTATGAATTGCCTGATCAACAATTCTTTGTGGATTTGAAAGGAATCGAGAGAGGAGATTCGAATCTAGACCTAGTTAATATAGCATGTGTCAGGAATTTTTTCAATAGCAGATTTTTGATTATTGTTAAGGTAGAGATACGCTTGACATCACATGTAATCGTATAGAGAGCTTAAAATTCAACCTTCTTTAATTGCAGTTCACATAGAGATATAGTGAGTTGTTTAATTTAGGTGTTTAACAGATTTCTATCTTAATTGTGGATTGATGTTAATACGGTATTAGTGCATCGAGAGGTGGCTCTTACTACGTTCGTGTTCTTGATTAATAAACTGGGATATTAAATTGAGTTCGAATAAAGGTTTGAAAATCAGAGTGAAGCTCAGGGTGAAATCATAAGTCTAATTCTCCATTAATTGTTTGAAATTTCGGATTTTGATATTGGTGATTGTTTTGTGATAGTTTACTTATTTTTTAATTTAGTTTTTTTTATATAATTTAAAACCATTGAATTTATTAGTTTAATAAAATTAGGGTTAATACAAAATTGATAATTATGAAGTTAAAATTCTTGATATTTTGTCCTCGTGGGAATGATACTCTATTCACTACTATATTACTTGTTGACCACGTACACTTGCGTGTTTTAAGCGTATTGATTTTACCCAACATAAGTCAAGACAAACAAAAGTGATGAAGCACTGCACTCGTGGAGTAAGAGAGGTTCTACATTGCAAATCCAAATAACACTCTCAGAATTGTAGTGTTGTCTCAATCAGTCAACGAGCAATATTCAACAGACTAACTACAATCAAGTTAAAGGTCATCTGCATCAGAATCGTAGAGTTTAGTCATCTAAGTATTGAAGCCTTGACAACGCCTCAATATAAAGAATGGCATTTAAACGTTGGATATTGAAAGAATCTATGCAAAAGGATAACTCCTGATGTTCTGATCGAGAAATCAGAAAGTATAAATAAAGGTGACTACTAGTCTTACACGTCAAAGTGACATTTCTGATGTGGTAGGTGAAAAAGTAAATTGTAGCGTCAAAAAAGTGAAAAAGGGGTTATCATGTCACATCTGCAGTTTGTACCAAATAACTCGAGATATGCGAATCAATTCAAATAACTCCCAATGGCTATAATCCAACGGGAAGCTTATGAAAGGTTATTTAACAGCAGAAGCTCAAAAGGAGAAGTGTTTGTAAGAACCGAGAAATTCATGATTTAATAATTACTTTAATATAAGAGAATGAATATTTATTTGAATATAAATGTTAATGTTTTGTAAGTTGAGTAATTAAATTGATTTGCATTGGATTAATACGAATTAAGAAGTGTGGAAATATGATGAGCATTTGTGAAGTGCCTTGTGTGGCATAATGTGAAATGAGCGAATTCACTAAGTGAGTTAAAAGAAAACTAGGAAGATTAATAATGTGAGATCCCGAATTTTATGAAATAAAAGTATTCAATTTTTCTATTTTGGTAAATAGTTAAATTGATAAAAGTTTAAAGTTATGGGTAATATTTATAAATTTTGCAAAGTATGCAAGTGGTTATAAAATATTCGTTTGGTCGGGGATTATTCTTTTTGTCGGGGAATATCCGTACGACGGCACAATCATTGGTGGGCCCCACAACAGAAGTATTATCGTAGTAAGAAAATGATAGAATTATCTTTTTATAAAAATAACAGCGAAAGTGTTACCGTTAAAACTGTTGAACAACCCGGTAGTAAAAAAAATACGATGTCTGGTGGTTGGTTGCATAGTAGCACTACCGGTATTGATTATTGATGCTTACATAAGAAGTCACTCGGTTATACTCAATTATTGCTACAATAATTCTTCGCATCATATCTCTCATATTATTGATTCAATTATTATCACAATATCATCTGCATAATATGTTATATTATTAAATCAATAATTGAGACGGAAAAGTTATTCATATTATTATTTGCAATATTGACAATGTCTAGAAGTTCTGTCATGGAGAGGTTTGGTCACCTAATTACGCGCCAATAAGGAGAAATCCTTATCGAAAAGTCTCATCTTTCCTTGGAACGACCTGATTGTTAAATATAGTGAGTTATAATATTAATGATGAATAAGTTCGTGTTGATTAAAGATGAAATTGATAGTTCCATTATGTTGGAATTATTAGTGTTAGTGAAAATCGACATTTATTTTGATATTAATTGATGTCTGGAAGTTATACTGACCAATCAGGTAATTAATCAGATAAATGAGCAATTAATTGCTATTAATTCACATGATTATAACAATTTGTTCACATGTGTGTACTATTGATTCACATTCTTGTACTATTAGGGGAATTGGTGCAAGATTGATAATACTTGCATGATTAAATTAAAAATAGAAGTATAGTTGAAGGTACTATACTGTAATTAGTTTTTTCACATGATTATACTATTGAGTCACATGAATGTACTATTAATTCACATGATTTACTATTAGGGGAGGTGGTGCAAGTTTGATAATACTTGCAAGATTAAATTAAAAATGAAGAAAAAGATGAAGGTATTATACTATAATATTTCGAGCCCCAAAACGTGCAATTATCTAAACTATATTTTCCTATAAATAGAAGCTCATTCTTCCTTCATTTCTCACCAATTAACTAAAGCTATAGAGCAATTATTATAGAGAAATTATAGAGAGAAAGAAGAAGAGAAGTCTACTGCCTCACTATTTCAGTATCAAGTTTTTTCTAAGGTAATGGGTATTATTCCTTCGTATTCATGAAGATAGTTATTTTCTTTCAATACTCGTAAGGGTTGTTATTCCATTCTTTATTATTATGTTGGAATAACTTTGCAATACATCAAATACCGCATATATGGTGAAATTCTTACGTTATTCCATTCTTTATTATTACATTGGAATAACCTATTTGTCTTGATCTATCGCATGCACAGTGAATCTGTTGTTATTCCATTCTTTATTATTCGTTGGAATATCATGTTTGTGATGATTATGCATGACACATTTCGTTCTTTATTATTCATTTGGAATATCATCGTCTGCATGCGGATTACGCATTGACTGGTTCCGATTATTTATTATTACATTGGAATAACTTTTCATGCATGCTCTATCGCATGCTTGGTGAATTCTTTTGTTATTCCATTTTTTATTATTCTATTGGAATAACCTGTATGTGTGGACTACCGCATGCATGGTGAATGATCCTTCGTATTCATTCTTTATTAAATTGTGAAAATGATCTGTCTACGTAGATTACCGCATGGCGGGTGAAAATCCATTTGCAGTTTCGTATATTCTATTATACTCAATTGGTTAAAATTTTGGCTTCTATACTCCATGAAATTAGTGGAATATCCTTGATATTTGCGCTTCATCTAATATCTTTTCATGGAAATATTCTTCTGAGCATTCTTGAATTTTACTCCACAAAACAGTATCATGTTGACAATTTGGACGTTTTTGATTTTTGGATAAATTAAATTATAAATTTTAAAAATTTATCCTTAACTTGTTTTATTGAATTCTTATATCATCGTCATCATCCTCATGTTTATAATATGTTAAAAGTCATCTGTGGTTGTAGTGCATAGATGGACTTCGTATGATTATGACCAGGGATTATTCGGTATAATCATGACCGTAATGTTACAAATGATGTGGTAAAAGTCCTCATCAAGCGAGTAGTGCATTGATGGATGCTTGTTGTTGGCATGATCATGACCATTGATGAATACACGAATATCCTTTGCCCGTAGTGCATGGATAAGTTGTGGTCGTGACACTAATGAATATCCTTGGTTGTAGTGCAGGGATGATGTGGTTTATTTATTAAGTCGAGTCTCAACAATAAAAGTGATGAAAAACCTTTTAAATCATAGAAGATAGTAGATTTTATTCTCTACTTGACTTTTCTAATGGATTGCTTGTTCCGCTGCAGTTAAACTTGATGGTTGTTATATTTTATCAGTTTAACATTGTTGAAGACTAACGATAAATTATTCTACGTTATCTTAGTCATAATATTTCTTACTGGGCTAGTTGAGCTCACCCTTTCTTTCACTGTTCTCTTCAGGAAATGAGAATATAGCTGGGACGAGTCGGGGAACGGATTAACGGTCCCAATGGTTGTTTTATTAGTCCTCACTATTCTATAAAATTGTGTGACAATAAATATAATGAGGACTCCATTGAGTGTGGATATTATCTAGATGACAATATTCTTATTAAAACTCTTAGATTATGTTTTGTCGTATTTTACACGACTGTTGTATAATTAAGTTGTATTTGAATTTTGTACCATGTATTTGGCGACTCAAGATGGGTGATGTATACCTATTTTTAGGGGCGTCACAGTTGGTATCAAAGCTTAGGGATATGATCCATTGCTGAGGTGTGAGACTAGAACTAGGAGGGGAGAAACGGGTAATTCCTTCGCTAGTATGACCTACCAAAGTTTATTTGTTATTTAATTAGTCGGTCAGAGTATAGGGATAATATGTGGCATGTCAATTAACCCTTATTTTGAAACTATATTCTAGAATGATATCTGAAATACAGGAGATGAACAATGGAAAAATTATGATAACCGGGAAGGTACAATCTGAAAAGAAAGCAAGTTATTCTCATCTCTTCGAACTACCAGGTACGTAAATTTCAAGGGCGAAATTTCATAAGGAGGGGAGATTGTGAGATCTCGAATTTTATGAAATAAAAGTATTCAATTTTTCTATTTTGGTAAATACTTAAATTGATAAAAGTTTAAAGTTATGGGTAATATTTATAAATTTTGCAAAGTATGCAAGTGGTTATAAAATATTCGTTTGGTTTGGGATTATTCTTTTTGTCGGGGAATATCCGTACGACTGCACAATCATTGGTGGCCCCCACAACAGAAGTATTGTCGTAGTAAGAAAATGACAGAATTATCTTTTTATAAAAATAATAGCGAAAGTGTTACCGTTAAAACTGTTGAACTACCCGGTAGTAAAAGTACAGTAATACGCGTGGTTGCATAGTAGCACACGGTATTGATTATTGATGCTTACGTAAGAAATCACTCAGTTATACTCAATTATTGCAACAATAATTGTTGCATCATATCTCTCATATTATTGATTCAATTATTGTCACAGTATCATCTGCATAATATGTTATATTATTAAATCAATAATTAAGACGGCAAAGTTATTCATATTATTATTTGCAATATTGACAATGTCTAGAAAGTTCGTCAAGGAGAGGTTTGGTCACCTAATTGCGCGCCAATAAGAAGAAATCCTTATCGAAAAGCCCCCTCTTTCCTGGGAACGACCTGGTTGTTAAATATTGTGAGTTATAATATTAATGATGAATAAGTTCGTGTTGATTAAAGATGAAATTGATAGTTCCATTGTGTTGGAATTATTAGTGTTAGTGGAAATTAACATTTATTTTGATATTAATTGATGTCTGGAAGTTATACGGACCAATCGGGTAATTAATCGGATAAATGAGAAATTAATTGCTATTAATTTACATGATTATAACTATTTGTTCACATGTGTGTACTATTGATTCACATTCTTGTACTATTAGGGGAATTGGTGCAAGATTGATAATACTTGCATGACTAAATTAAAAATAGTGGTATAGATGAAGGTACTATACTGTAATTAGTTTTTTCACATGATTATACTATTGAGTCACATGAATGAACTATTAATTCACATGATTTACTATTAGGGGAGGTGGTGCAAGTTTGATAATACTTGCAGGACTAAATTAAAATGAAGAAAAGAGGAAGGTATTATATTGTAATATTTCGAGCCCCAAAACGTGCAATTATCGAAACTATATTTTCCTATAAATAGAAGCTCATTCTTCCTTCATTTCTCACCAATTCACTAAAGCTATAGAGCAATTATTATAGAGATTATAGAGAGAAAGAAGAAGAGAAGTATGCTACCTCACTATTTCAGTATCCAGTTTTTTCTAAGGTAAGGGGTATTATTCCTTCGTATTCATGAAGAGAGTTATTTTCTTTCAATACTCATAAGGGTTGTTATTTCATTCTTTATTATTATTTTGGAATAACCTGTCTATGCGAAGTACTGCATACATGGTGAAATTCTTCTATTATTCCATTCTTTATTATTCTGTTGGAATAACCTGTATGTGCGGTCTATCGCATGCTTGGTGAATTCTGTTGTT
Source organism: Panax ginseng (assembly GCA_020205605.1). Lineage (NCBI taxonomy): Eukaryota > Viridiplantae > Streptophyta > Magnoliopsida > Apiales > Araliaceae > Panax > Panax ginseng. Next base: position 58,704,351 of record CM035143.1, on the reverse strand, counting down.
ATTCCATTCTTTATTATTCTGTTGGAATATCATGTTTGTGCGGATTACGCATGACCTGGTTTCATTATTTATTATTTTATTGGAATAACTTGTATGTGTAGTCTATCGCATGCCTGGTGAATTCTTTTGTTATTCCATTCTTTATTATTATGTTGGAATAACCTGTATGTGTGGACTACTACATGCATGGTGAATGATCCTTCGTATTCATTCTTTATTAAATTGTGGAAATGATCTGTCTACGTGGATTACCGCATGGCGGGTGAAAATCTATTTGCAGTTTCGTATATTTTATTATACTCATATGAGATATCATTTCTTTTGTACTCGTCATGGAATATCATTTTCTTTGATATTTTTCTTTTACGAGTTACTATTTATGTGTTACTATTCACCTAGTTACTATTCACTCTAGTATTATTCACTCGGGTATTCGGGGCACTTTTTCGTGTCGGATTACTATTCACGAGTTACTATTCATCTAAATTACTATTCACCTGAATATTATTCACTCAGGTATTTTGGGTACTTTTCATGTCGGGATACTATTCACGAGGTACTATTCACGGGGTACTATTTACCCGAAAAGAATATATTTCTTTTATGTCCAAAGTATTTTTGGTACATGAATATTATTCTTGAATTTTACTCCACAAAGTAGTATCATGTTGACAATTTGGATATTTTTAAACTCTGGATAAATTTAAAGTCTTTAATATTTATCCTTGATTTTGTTTGATTAATGCTTATATCATTGTAATCATCCTCATGCTTATATTGTGATGAAAGTCATCTTTGGCTTACGTACAAAGATGGACTGTTGATTATTAGTTTTACAGTTGTATATCTTTAGCTTACGTGCAAAGATGGACTGTTGATTATTAGTTTTACAGTTGTATATCTTTAGCTTACATTCAAAGATGGACTGTTGATTAATGGTTTTACAGTTGTATATCTTTGGTTTACGTGCAAAGACGAACTGTTGATTGATAGCTTTGGCCTGTAGTGCAAAGATGGACAAGTGTATGACATGATCATGACCACTGGTGATAATAACGAATATCCTTGGCCCGTAGTGCATGGATAATTCGATGATGTGATTGGCAGGATCATGCCCATTAGTTAACAGTTGAATGTATTTGGCCGTAGTGCATTGACAGACAATTGATTGGTATGATCATGACCATTGGTTTTTTAGTTGAATATCTTTGGCCCGTAGTGCAAAGGTAGACAACTGATTGGTATGATCATTGTTATTACATTTGAATATCTTTAGCCTTTGGGGTAAGGATATTGAGTAAACGTTCTATTAAGCCTTTGTGGCAAGGAGAAACTATTGAATTACATGATTATAAATATGAATTGTGGATTTAACTATAATCTTTGGTGGTTCAGGTGAAGACATGTGATGAGAGTTCTTTATGTCTTGGGTATAACAAACTGTTGATGAGTATTACAGGAATGAAATATTAATGATGGACTTTTAATCTAGAGGAGATAGTAGACATTATGTTCTACTTGACTCTTCTAATTGATTGCTTATTCCGCTGCAGTTGTTGATCTAAAACTTGTTGTCTATTTTATTCTATCAGTTGTTATACTGTTGAAGGTTAACGATAAATTATTCTGCATTATCTTAGTCATAATATTTCTTACTGGGCTAGTTGAACTCACCCTTTTCTTTCATTGTTCTCTTCAGAAAATGAGAATATAGCTGGGACTAGTCGAGGAAGGAGTGATGGTCCGAGATGGTGTTATAGTAGTCCTCACTATTTTTATAAAATAGTGTGATAATAATTATAAGGAGGACTCCATTGAGTGTGGATATTGTCTAGAAGAAAATATTCGTGTTTAAACTCACAGCTATGTTTTGTCGTATTTTGCACGACAGTTGTATAATTAAGTTTTTATTTGAGTTATGTACCATGTATCTGGCGACTCAGGATGGGTGACGTATACCTGTTTTGGGGGCATCACAAATTATGTGATTCTATATATGGAATGAATAATTTTTAAACTAGTAATATCACCAATATGGAAGTTAATTCATGTCATGTAAAACTAGTGTGGCGATAGAAGTTGAAACTAGCTTGAAGCTAAACCATTTTGGCATCGCCACATTTGACCGACGCAATGCAAGCGCCCTCCCAACAAGATACAAATTAGTGCTAAAATTGCCGATTATCGATCTGAGATAGGTTAGTTTTTACTGTAGTAATGAAATGAAACACTTTTGTTATATGTGTGACATTAATAAAATCATATGATAGGAGTACATTATGTTGATATAAGGTACCAAGTAGTACAATGAAATCCCTTGTGATCTTTAATACAGAAATAATTAAAATAGCTGTGTATTCTAGAAAATGAGAAAGGAATTAAATGTTTAAATAACATTAATATTAAATAATGTTATTATATGGTTAAGAGAGAAGTAAAAATAATTATGGGAGATACCCGAACAATAATGTCTAACTACGTTATTTTATTGCATGTATTTAATGTACATGGATTATATGATGTGAGTACATAAATAATCCCTAATTTCCTAATATGGTAACAATTGTACATTAAAAATTATATTTTAGGAGTTAAAGTAACTAAACTAAGCTCAAGTTGCTGAGATTTTCTCTTGTCCAAAAATGAGTGACCTTTCTAGTACATGAACAGTAGCTTAGGGCAAAATTATGCAACTTCCAAGTGGCTAAGCATAGGTGATGATTACAAAGTCAATGGCTATAGAGATGGCTGGTGGTGGGTTGTTAAACCACTCTCTAGAAACCTTTGTTTCCTTTTAATACACCATGGATTCCAACCCTAGTGTAATGCAAATGTCCAGTCCAAGTTTCCTTTATAAATAGAAGCTCCATTTTCAGTTTTTGTTGCAAATGTCCTAGTGTAATGAAAATGTCCAGTCCAAGTCCAGTCCAACCCTAGTGTAATGCAAATGTTATACTCGTAAGGGGTATTATTCTTTCGTATTCATGAAGAGAATTATTTTCTTTCAATACTCGTAAGAGTTGTTATTCCATTCTTCATTATTATGTTGAATAACTTTGTTTTATGCCAATCTACCGCATACATGGTGAAAGTCTTCATTATTCCATTCTTCATTATTCTCGTTGGAATAACTTTTATGCATCGTGATCTATCGCATGCCTAGTGAATTTCGTTGTTATTCCATTCTTATTATTACATTGAATAACTTTGTTTATCGCAAGCACCGCATACATGGTGAAATTCTTCTAATATTCTCGCTCTTTATTATTCTCGCCGAATATCACGTATGTGCATTTACTGTAGGACTGGTTCCATTATTTATTATTCGCCGGAATATCCCGTCTGCAATGCGTTCTACGGACTGGTTCCATTATTTATTATTCATTGGGAATAACTCATGCATGCTATCTATCGCGCGCATGGTGAATCTTACGTTATTTCATTCTTTATTATTCTGTTGGAATAACTTCGTCATGTGGATTACCACATGCATGGTGAATGATCCTTCGTATTCATTCCTTATTAAATTGTGGAAATGATGCATACTATGTGGATTACTGCATGGCGGCGCTTAAAATTCATTCGCAGTTTCATATATTCTATTATACTCAGTTAGTTAAAGCTTTGTCTTCTATACTCCATGAAATTAGCGGAATATCTTTGATATTTGCGCTTCATCTAGTATCTTTTCATGAAAATATTATTCTGAGCATTCTTGAATTTTACTCTACAAAGCAGTATCATGTTGATAATTTGAACGTTATTGGTTCCTGGATAAATTAATTTATAAATCTTTAAAATTTATTCTTGAACTTGTTTTATTGAATTATTATGTCATTGTCATCATCCTCATGCTTATATTGTGATGAAAGTCATCTTTGGCTTACGTGCATAGATGGACTTGGTATGTTTATGACCAGGGATTATTCGGTATAATCATGACCGTAATGTGACGAATGATGTGGTAAAAGTCCTCATTGGCCTGTAGTTCATTGGTGGACAGTTGTTGGTATGATTATGACCATGGATTATTCGGTATAGTCATGACCATTGATGATTACATGAATATCCTTGGCCGTGGAGCAGAGATGATTTGATTTTATTTATTAAGCTGAGTCTCAGCGATAAAGTTGATGAAAAACTTTTTAAATCATAGAAGATAGTAGATTTTACATTTTACTTGACTCTTCTAATGGATTGCTTGATCCGCTGCAGTTAAACTTGTTGTCTATTATATTCTATCAGTTTAACATTGTTAAAGGCTAATGATAATTTATTCTGCATTATCTTAGTCATAATATTTATTACTGGGCTAGTTGAGCTCACCCTTTCTTTCACTGTTCTCTTCAGGAAATGAGAACGTAGTTGGGACTAGTCGGAGAACAGAGTGATGGTCCTAGATCGTGCATTAGTAGTCCTCACTATTCTGTGAAATAGTGTGATAATAAATGTAATAAGGACTGAATTTGAGTTTGTATACTGTCTATGAGGACTCCATTGAGTGTGGATATTGTCTAGATGATAATATTTGTATTAAAACTCACAGCCTATGTTTTGTCGTATTTTACACGACTGTTGTATAATTAAGTTGTATTTGTATTCAGTACTTTGTATCTGGCGACCCAAGATGGGTGATGTATACCTGTTTTGGGGGCGTCACACATGCGGTAGTCTGCATAGACAAATTATTCTAATAAAATAATAAAGAATGAATATGAATGGTCATTCACCATGCATCTGATGTAGTCCGTAGAGCGAGTTATTCCAATGGAATAATAAAGAATGGAATAAAGGAAGAATTTCACCATGCATACAGTGAGTCGCGTATAAAAGTTATTCCAATGTAATAATAAAGAATGGAATAACAGAAGAATTACACCATGCATACGGTAGTCCACGTAGACAGGTTATTTCAACAGAATAATAACAACCTTTATGAGTATTGAAAGAAAATAACTCTCTTTATGAATACGAAAGAAATAATACCCTTTACGAATATTAAGCGAAAATAATATTCATATGAATACGAAAAATAATTTCTCTTCATAATATGAAATAAATAATACCCCTTACCTCAGAAGAAGACTAGATACTTAAAATAGTGAAGTAACAGACTTCTCTTCTTCTTTCTCTCTATAGCTTATCTCTCTATAATTGCTCTTGTGAGTCTTAGTGAATTGGTGAGAATGAAGGAAGAAGAGATTCAATTTATAGGAAAATATAGTTTCGATAATTGCACGTTTTGGGGCTCGAAATATTACAATATAATACCTTCATCTTTTCCTTCATTTTTAATTTAGTCCTGCAAGTATTATCAAACTTGCACCACCTCCCCTAATAGTATATCATGTAAATCAATAGTACAATCATGTGACTCAATAGTTCTATACATGTGAAAAAAATAATTACAGTATAGTACCTTCATCTATACCTCCATTTTTAATTTAGTCATGCAAGTATTATCAATCTTTCACCACATCTCCTAATAGTATATGCATGTGACTCAATAGTACACACATGTGAACAAATAGTTATAAGCATATGAATTAATAGTAATTAATTACTCATTTATCCGATTAATTACTCCGATCGGTCAATATAACCTCCAGACATCAATTATTATCAAAATAAAAGTCGATTTTCACCAACACTAATAATCCCAACACAATGGAACTATCAATTTCATCTTTAATCAACACAAACTTATTCATCATTAATATTATAACTCACAATATTTAACAACCAGATCATTCCCAGGAAAGAGGGGGCTATCTGATAAGGAGTTCTCCCTATTGACGTGCAATTAGGTGACCAAACCTCTCCTCGACAGAACTTTCTAGATATCGTCAATATTGCAAATAATAATATGAATAACTTTGTCGTCTCAATTATTGATTTAATAATATAAAATATTATACAGATGATACTGTGACAATAATTGAATCAATAATATGAGAGATATTATGCAGTAATTATTGTAGCAATAATTGAGTATAACTGAGTGACTTCTTACGTAAGCATCAATAATTAAAGAAAATGTACAATACCGTCTGCTACTATGCAACCACGCGTAAAACTATACTTTTATTACCGGGTAGTTCAACAGTTTAACGGTAAAACTTTCACCGTTATTTTTATAAAAAGATATTTCTATCGTTTTCTAACTACGACAATACTTCCGTTGTGGGGTCCACCAATGATTATGCCGTCATACAAATATCCTCTGTTAAAATGAATATTCCCCGACCAATCGAATATTCCCCGACACAACGAATATTTTATATCAACTTGCTTACTTTGTAAAATTTCACAAGTCACCCTTAACTTGAACCCTTTCTCAATTTAACCATTTACTAAATAGAATAATAATTATAAAAATTAAATACTTTTATTTCGTAAAATTTGGGGTCTTACAATCTCACCTCCTTATGAAATTTCGCCCTCAAAATTTACGTATCTGGTAGTTCGAAGAGATGAGAATACCTTGCTTTCTTTTCGGATTGTACTTTCCCAGTTATTTCCTTTGTATCATGATTTTCCCCATTGCTCATCTCCTGTATTTTAGATATCATTGTAGAATATATCTTCAAAACAAAGGTTAATTGACATATCACAATTTGTCAGCTTATCAAGTAAACAATTTCAGCTTAGGTAAGTCACACACTAGCAAAGTATATTACTCGTCTCTCCCCTCCTAGTTCTAGACTTATATATTTGTCAGCGATCATATCCCTAAGCTCTGATACCATTTGTGACGCCCCCAAAATAGGTCCACACGACCCATTCTGAGTTGCCACTTATCACACTACAGAAATTAAATACAAACTTTATTTATACAATTGTTGAACTGTCGTGCATAGTACAACAACACATAAGTTGTGAGTTTTAATACAAATATATGTAACTTTCATGATGCCTCGACCACAACATCTTACAATGGTACTTTAAATAAAAGTACAATCAATAATTATTTTAGAAACTAAAATCTTTGGAAAATGCTAAAGGAAACCTTCGTACATGGGAGGCCGTGCATCTAAGTTATGATAGATATCATATGACTCGAGAATTATCCTTGGTTGACCCAATAGTCCCCAAAGAAAAATGAGCAGATTACTATCATGTTCTTTCTAATGGTAAGTCTTCTCTTGACATATAATTATCTTCATTGTCTCCAATTGAGAATTATACTTCAACCAAATTCCAAGATTATATAGGTAGTGCTCGTAGATATACTCAGCAATTAGATTTTCACAACCCTGTCTTATGATAACACGAAGTCGTATGTCATTAGACATCTTGTATGATGGTGGCAAAACACCCTTCCAAAGTTGGGTTCGTCTCACCATATTCGATCCACCAAATATAACTAGTAAATGATGTATAAAATACAACATACTTATCTAAAGTTATCAATAAAATTATTTTCATCATCTTTTTTAGGAGAACCTCAATGACTATGAACCACCGATTCTATTCCTTGTTACCCCGCTCAAACCCAGCTACACTCTTATTACCTGAAAGGAATTATGAAGCAAAAGGATGAGCACAACTAGCCCAGTAAAAAATATCATGACTAAAGATAATTAATTTATCAATAGCCTTCATCAGTAATAAATCAGAGATTTAGAACATATGGTAGATGATAAAACTTTTCGACCATAGTTGTAGTGGAACGAGCAATCTATTAGAAGAGTCAAATAGAACATAAAGTCTATTATCTTCTCCATGTTAAAAGTCTACCAACAATGTTTTATCCCTGTAACATCAATTAATAATTCATGTCCACAATCATGTGAATAACTCATAATCATAATTGTGGTTCTAAATTCCTCTTCGCACCCAGGACGAAGATAATTTGCATCACCTGTCTTTACCTGAAACATCAAAGATCATGGTTATACCAAATCACAGTTCATGTTCATAATCATACTAATAAATTCATCTTTGCACTACGGGCCAAAGATATTCATTAACAGTTCATCCTTGCACTCTGTGCCAAAGACATCTGTTGTATTTTAGAAGAGTCAAATAGAGCATGATATCTACTATCTTCTACGAATTAAAAGTTTATTATCAATATTTTATCACTGAGACTTAACACAATAAATAATCCACATCACCGAATTATCCATGAACTAAATGCCAAGGAGATTCAATAGTATCACGACCACGAATTATCCATGCACTAAGGGCTAAGGATAATCGTGTTTTCATCAACGGTCATGATCACACCATAAAACAATTCATCTTTGCACCCTTGGCCGAAGAGAACCCATGGTCATGATCATACCAAAAACTGTCCATCAATACACAATGGGCCAATGAGGACTTTTACCACATCATTTGTAACATTACGGTCATGATTATACCGAATGATCTCTGATCATAATCATACCAATCAACAGTCCATCTATGCACGTAAGCTAAAGATGACTTTCATCAGAATATATGCATGAGGATGATGACAATGATATAAGCATTAATCAAACAAAATCAAGGATAAATATTAACGATATTAAATTTATCCAGAGTTTAAAAATATCCAAATTGTCAATATGATACTGCTTTATGGAGAAAAATTTAAGAATAATATTCATGTATCAAAAATAATTTGGACAGAAAAGAAATATATTTTTCAGGTGAATAGTACTCCGTGAATAGTACTTCGGGAATAGTACCACGTGAATAGTACCCCGACATGAAAAGTGCCTCAAATACCCGAGTGAATAATATTCAAGTAAATAATAACTGGGTGAATAGTAACCCGTGAATTACTCTAGCACGAAAAGTGTCCCGAATACCCGAGTGAATAATATTTGAGTGAATAGTAACCGGGTGAATAGTAACCCGTAAATAGTAACTCATGAATATTACTCCATGAATAGTACTCATAAAAGGAAAATACAAAAGAAAACAATATTCCATGACGAGTACAAAAGAAATGATATCTCATACGAGTATAATAGAATATACGAAACTGCAAATGAATTTTCACCCGCCATGCGGTAAACCACGTAGACAGATCATTTTCACAATTTAATAAAAAAATGAATACGAAGGGTCATTCACCATACATGCGGTAGTCCGCATAGAGAGTTTATTCTAATAAAATAATAAAGAATGAATATGAAGGGTCATTCACCATGCATGCGGTAGTCCGCGTAGATAGGTTATTCTAACAGAATAATAAAAAATGGAATAACAGAAGAATTTCACCATGCATACGGTAGTCCGCATAGACAGGTTATTCCAACAGAATAATAAAGAATTGAATAACAGAACAATTTTACCATGCATACGGTAGTCCGCGTATACAGGTTATTCCAACAGAATAATAAAGAATGGAATAACAGAAGAATTTCACCATGCATACGGTAGTCCACGTAGACAGGTTATTCCAACTGAATAATAAAGAATGGAATAACAACCCTTACGAGTATTGAAAGAAAATAACTCTCTTCATGAATACGAAAGAAATAATACCCTTTACGAATATTAAATGAAAATAATATTCATACGAATATGAAAAATAATTTCTCTTCAGAATATGAAATAAATAATACCCCTTACCTCAGAAGAAGAAGTAGCAGGCTTCTCTTCTTCTTACTCTCTATAGTTGTTATTGTGAGTCATAGTGAATTGGTGAGAATGAAGGAAGAATGAGCTTCTATTTATAGGAAAATATAGTTTCGATAATTGCACGTTTTGGGACTCGAAATATTACAATATAATATCTTCATCTTTTCCTTCATTTTTAATTTAGTCCTGCAAATATTATCAAACTTGCACCACCTCCCCTAATAGTATATCATGTGAATCAATAGTACAATCATGTGACTCAATAGTTCTATACATGTGAAAAAATATAATTATAATATAGTACCTTCATCTATACCTCCATTTTTAATATAATCATGCAAGTATTATCAATCTTGCACAACCTCCCCTAATAGTACATGCATGTGACTCAATAGTACACATGCGAATAAATAGTTATAAGCATGTGAATTAATAGCAATTAATTTTTCATTTATCCGATTAATTACCCGATTGGTCAATATAACCTCCAGACATCAATTATTATTGAAATAAATATCGATTTCCACCAACACTAATAATCCCAACACAATAGAACTATCAATTTCATCTTTAATCAACACAAACTTATTCATCATTAATATTATAACTGATAATATTTAACAACCGAGATCATTCCTGTGAAAGGGGCTTTCAGATAAGGATTTCTCCTATATGGCCAGCAATTAGGTGACCAAACCTCTCCTCGACAGAACTTTCTGAACATCGTCAATATTGCAAATAATAATATGAATAACTTTGTCGTCTCAATTATTGATTTAATAATATAAAATATTATACAGATGATACTGTGACAATAATTGAATCAATAATATGAGAGATATTATGCAGCAATTACTGTAGCAATAATTGAGTATAACTGAGTAACTTCTCACGTAAGTATCAATAATCAAAGATAATGTACAATACCGTGTGCTACTATGCAACCACGCGTATTACTATACTTTTATCATTGGGTAGTTCAACAGTTTAACAGTAAAACTTTCACCGTTATTTTTATAAAAAGATATTTCTGTCATTTTCTAACTACGATAATACTTCCGTTGTGGGGTCCACCAATGATTATGCCGTCGTACGAATATTCTTTGTTAAAACGAATATTCCCCGACCAATCGAATATTCTCCGACACAACGAATATTTTATATCAACTTGCTTACTTTGTAAAATTTTCACAAGTCACCCTTAACTTTAACCCTTTCTCAATTTAACCATTTACTAAATAGAATAATAATTATAAACATTGAATACTTTCATTTCGTAAATTTCGGGGTCTTACAACAGGCCTTGAAGAGTTCTTAGTGAACTGGAGTTCCAAGTCTGCTGGACTTGAAAAGTTCTTAGTGAACTAAAGTTCCAAGGTTGCTGCCCCTGAAGGAATCTTAATGATTCAGTGATGTAAAAACTTCCTTTAGTGGAATCCTTGTTTGTTGAAGCAGAAGAGTGGATTAGGAGCTTGAGTCTGTAAACCACTTAAAATCTCTTGTGTCTTTTACATTCTGCCATTTACATTATAACTGCTATAACTGCTATCAACTTGATAACTACTTACAATGAAACTAACTCTAGACAAATGGTCAACAAAACATCTATGAAGGGGAACCTTAACTTATTCCGCTGTTCTTAAAACTATTCCTAAGTTTGTCACTTGTTATTTACTCAGCAATGCAAACTTAAAAGGAAAATATTTTTGAAATTAAAAAGGATCTATTCAAACCCTTCCCCCCCTTCTAGATCTATTGTGTGCCCTCTGGGAACTAACAGATTCACTTAAGGACATACCTTCTACATGTATTTCATGCAGGATTACTTGAGGTTCTTGAACTTGATTGATGACAACCTTGGAACCCACCATCTTATAGTCCAAAAACCAACCAACTACAAACTTCTTCGTGCCAACATCTTCCGTTTTATATTTCTTATCCATGGAATCCCATAGTTCTCTTTACTGTTTTAAGGATGTAATTTTGGCACAAAAAATCAGCATGTTTTCATTCATCTATTGCGGCAACAACTTGCCTGTTTATTTCATCTTCTTTCAGCACAGGGGGATTTTTGTGAAGAAATCTTGTCAAGTTAAGAGTAATATGATAAAACATCATTTGTTTCCACCTTTTGAATTTTTTACCATTGAACCTTTCTAATTTTTCTCCATGATTCACATATACATTTGGAATAATTGATGCAGAAGAAGAACTGACTTTAGTAATAGAATCTGTAGCCATATTTTTTGCAAATATATATAGATCTAATTTTTTTAAGATTGTTAGTAAAAAGAATGGACAAATGTTTATATATATATATATATATATATATATATATATATATATATATACTTATCTCAAGTAAGCCAAATTACATAAGTATATTTGTCAAGGCTAGTACTTGGTACTATGTCTTTAAGACAATTATGCATTCCTTACGGTGTTTAGAGTTAATAATACTCGTCTCCCAGTATACAATGACTACAAATAACATACACAACGAACCAAAAGAAAATTCTCTTAACTCTCTCTCAAAAATGAACTCTGACTTCTGAAGAAGAAGACTCGAATGAAGAACTATGCTTGAATGCTTGTGAATTTAATGAATGAAATGGCTGCCCCCACTAGGCTATTTATAGTATGAACTTAATGACCTTTCAGATTGGTTACGTCCCTTTGAAAAAGTATGACATGACATCTATTGGCAAAAACAACGTAATTTTGGGTCTTCGCAGAATGTGCGCGTTCATTCAAACAAAAAACGACTTAGTTTTGGGATTTCGCAAAATAGGCGCATCCGTTCGGACAAAAAACGCCGTAGTTTTGAGCCTATCAGAACATACGCTTCTGTTCGGGTAGATAGAGCTTCCAAAAACGACGCATTATTATCCCTTTTGTTTAAGCAGATAACGTTTTTCAAAATGACACAATTTTGATAATAAATAACACGTTTCTCAAAACGACACAGTTTTGATAAATAAAACTAATAAAATATTTTGTCCAAAAAATATATACAATAACCCAGACCCACGAACTCGGGCCGGCTAGTGTCGCGCGCATGTGAGATCAAACCAAACTTAGCTATGTCCTCTCCCTTCCACAAAAGCCATTTAGGGCCCAAACCCAATAGCAACTTTATTGTATATAAATCTATTTAAAGTTTAATTCTTAATCGATATGGGACTTAACTTTCCATAAATATTTATTACCATTTTCGAAGATAATTTTTATGAGTTAATTTCTCATTCATTATCACATAAATTTTATCAATTTATAGAGTAAAACACACTAATATGTGAATCATAATCTAAATATGATATTTCATATCATTTCATTATTATTATCCCTATGGAAGCAGAGTTTATGCAAATAAAGAAAAATAAAACAGCTCATAACATCAAATTACACCGTAGCAAACTCAGCAATATTGCTCCTTCCCTGCATGGAGTAAATCCATCAACCCACTGAGTTAACTCGTCCAATCCATTAAATCAATAAACATGTACTTGATAGAGAGAATTTTACCTAAGCGAGGTTGAGGAATCATCTTCATCGGACCTCTTCCTCTTCCTCTTCCTATCAGTGCACGAGCGTGAAAGAAACTTTGCAATCTGCAACTGAGTTTGCAGCATCGTCTGAGTCAAATCGGCCTCCGATTCGAATCGCCGCTTCTCCGCTTCAAGCCGGTAGGTTTCTCTGGCCTTGATCAATTCCAGCTCAACTAGTTCCATTCTCAACATGGATTCGGAGAAGACTCGGAGACACGCCGCCAAATCAGCCGTCCCATTCGAGTCGCCGACCGAGTCGGAGCTACCCGAGTCATCGGAGCCTTGTGCAGTCGCTGAGTCTCCGTCACCGGCGTCGACGGAGTTGGTAGCGTCGGGAGGGTGGACACCGGCAAAGAATCCGGCGTATCTTAACAGGTTCCGACCGTTTAGTGAGTTCTGGTTGGGGTCGGATAGACCGGCCGGGTTGGCCATATTAGAGTAATTTTGTATCTATGAATTATGAAGATGTAAAGCAAGATTAAAGGAGAAACAGGCAAGGGGCCACATTTAAAGTTATAAAGTGAATAAAACGGTGACATTTGTTATTGAAAAAACTCAAATTTAAGTTTCATTTAGATGGTGTTTGATAAAATTGAGTGTTAAGATCTGAATAGTTTAGATATCTGAATAATATAGAGCTTCTGTCCAGAATTGTGTCTAAATAAAAAAATATTGTTTGATAATTAATTTTTCCAAAATATCTGAATAACAGTATTTTATTATTTTAATCCTCAAAACTTGTCATACAAGAACATGTACAAATTGTCTTGCTTCATTTGAACCCTAAAATAAATCAAATTGAAATTCAAATTATACATGAATGGACAGGATAGAGAAGACAAACAGGAAGAAGAAGACGAACAAGAAAAAGGAAAAAATAAAATTTAAAACAAAAACTACAAATCTGCAGTCCAAGAAAATTGAAAACAAGAACTACAAATCTACAGTTCGCTACCAGACCTTAATCCATTCTCCTTTTAGTCAAACTTTACTTCATTAATTTTAGTCGAACTTCTTTTCCCCATCCCTACGATTCCAGATCCACACCTTCATTGTAAAGGGCAATTCTGTCGAGATCTGCGCAATTAAAAGCCATACATGGATGATTTCGGTATGTTTGCCAGAGACTTGGGGTTTAGACCTCAAGGAAAATCTATTTCGATGAAATCTTCTGGCATCGGATCCGATCAATCACTAGCAACCTTATCGTCTACAGAGGGCTGTTTTGGAGAGAAAAAATAGAGGGCTATTTCTAAAGCACAAATAGATCTATAGAGGGCTACACGGTATTGCACAATATTTTTGAATTATTGATTCTTATGTAAGAAGGCACTACTCAATAATTGTTATAGTAATTACTGTTCAATATTTTATTTTATTGATTGATAATTCTTTGCGTTGATATTTTATATTATTGTTGTTCAATAATTGTTCTTTATGATATTTCCCATTATCAGATCAATAATTCATATTATTTGAATAATATTATTAGATATCATTGGCAATGTCTATGGAAGTTTTGTTTAGGAAAGGGGTTTGGTCACCTAATTGCGTGCCAATAAGGAAAAATCTTTATCGGAAAGCCCCCTCTTTCCTGGGAATGACCTAGTTGTCATAATTATGATTCTGTAATATTATTTGTGAATTATTAATTATTGATTTATATTGTGACGCCCCCAAAACAGGTATACAACACCCATTCTGAGTCGTCAAAATACATGGTAAAGAAACAACTACAACTTTATTAATACAACATAAAAATTGTGAGTTTAAATACAAATATTGTCATCTAAATAATATCCACACTCAAATAAGTCCTCATTATAATTATTAATACACTATTTTACAGAATAGTGAGAACTACTAGAACAACTTCTAGAACCATCATTCCACACCCCGATTCCACATTTATAGCATACGACCGGTGGTCGTTCTCCTCCCTTAAAACCAGTTGCTGCTGGTGCTGACGTCTTCGTAGTGTCATTGTTGAATCTCCTCTTTTTAAAATCTCCCCCCGACTCGCTTCTTCTATTTTTATGGCCACGATTACCACCAGAGTGGTTGTCGCTCTTATCCGTATTTTTCTTTCTCCATTTGGTTATCGTTGTTTTGACGATTTGTTGTCCTGAAGGTATGATCTGGTTGCGGTCTCTTGGTTGAGCGTACTTTCATTATCTCGCTCTAATAATTGAGCCACATTGACAACATCTCGAATATAAAGAAAATTTATGAGAGATAAGATATTGCGAATCTCGGGTTTTAAACCTCTCGAGAAACATCCTCGTCATTCGTTCCTCATTCTCTACCAAATGAGGTGCTGAAACTGGATAACTCTGCGAACTTCGCCTCGTGTTGGGACACCGTCATGTTGTTTTGTTCTAGTCTAATAAACTCTACCTCTTTCATATGGCGAATACTTTCGGGGAAAGTATTTTTTCGTTGAAAAGTTTCAAACGCGTTTCCCAAGACATCTGGGAGCGGCGGCGGTGATGCGTTTCACAGACTCCCACCAGTAATTTGCCTCACCACGGAACATAAAGGTGGCGAATGGAACCTTCTGTTCTTCCGTGCATCCCAAGACATCGAATATCTTGGTAATTTCCTTGACCAATGTTTCCGCCATGATCGGATCAAGCTTTCCCTTAAATTCTGGTGGTCCTAACTCTTTGAACTGCTTGGCCGTGACAAGTCGCGCGTTGCTATCATTTCCACCCGTATTTTGTACACGAGTGTCCCTCGTGCGGTTTTGCATGAAGCTGCAAAAAGCTCCTAAACATCCGTCGTTCATAAATGCGCTTTCGGTGGTGTTGTTTACAGGAGGAATATTGCCTTCCTATTGCACGTTCCCCTGGGTGGTGATTAAAGGTGTTTCCACGGTCTCATTAACCCCACCGTTAATATTCTCAGCTACCATTCTTAAATCATCGCCATAAAACAAGGGTTAATTAAACAAATTAACATATCACATATTAACCATATACTTCTTGTTGACCAACAAATAAGCTTAGGTATGACACACTAGCGAAGGATTACTCGTCTCTCCCTCCTAGTACTATTTCCGATCTCGCCAGAGACCATATCCCTAAGCTCGATACCAAGTGTGCGCCCCAAAAGCGGTATACAACACCCATTCGAGTCGTCAAAATACATGAGTACGAAACAACTACAACTTTATTAATACAACATAAAAAGCTGTGAGTTTAAATACGAGATATTGTCATCTAAACAATATCCACACTCAAATAAGTCCTCATTACAATTATTAATACACTATTTTTACGAGAATAGTGAGGACTACTAGAACAACTTCTAGAACCATCATTCCACACCCAAACTAGTACTGCATTACATTCTCGCCTCCCGAGAAGAAAAATGGAACAACAAAGAAAAGGGTGAGCTTAACTAGCCCAGTAAAGAACATTATGACTAAGATAATATAGAACAAATTATCGTTAGTCCTCAACAGGGAAAAATCTAATAGAATACAATAGACAACCAATTTTAAATCAATCTTCGCAGCGGAAATAATAATTCATTAGAAAAGTTAAGTAGAGAATGTAAACTACTATCTTCTATATATGAATTTAAAAGTTCATCGTCGATATTTTTTCCCTGTAATATCAATCAATATATATCTAGAATCAAATATTCATCTTTACACTACAGGCCAAAGATATTCATCAGTTGGTCATGTTCATCTAAACACCTGTTCATCTTTGCACTACGGGCCAAAGATATTAATCAGTCGGTCATGTTCATCTCAACACCTGTTCATCTTTGCACTACGGGCCATAGATATTCATCAAGAAATCATTCATCTTTGCACTATGGGCCAAAGATATTCAATTATATCATCATTTAGGACTGAGGATGATGAAAAATATTTTAAAGAAAACGAATCCAGTGAAACAAAAGAACAAGTATTAAGGATTCGTACTTTAAATAATCCAAGTTCAAAAATACTTCATAAATAACCAGATTGGAGTAAAATTCAAGAATGAAGATCAAAGCATAGATCCAATCAAAGATAGGAATCATAATGAGACAATCTTGGACACGAAAAAGAAAATTTAATTTTTACGTGAATAGTGTAAATATTCGTGAATATTCCAGTATACGTGAATAGTAACTCCAACCTCAAAAGATAGAAATTTCACAAAAAAAAAATCATCACGCTTCGTGAATAGTACTCGTGAATAGTAACTCGTGAATAGTAACTCATGAATAGTAACCCCGACATGAAAAAGTTCCAAATTTGATAAAAATTTCCAATCAATATTTAAAGCATAATGATATTGAAGAAATAATATCATTTTCGAATAAATAACATCCCTTACCTCGAAATAATAGTACTTGGTGAAATCTCGGATATAGTCTTTGAAAGAAGAACTTGTATAGTATAACAATACTCAAAGTACTAAAATACTCACAAATCGCTCGATATTATAGAGAAAGAGAGAAATCTTTAGTTTCTGGTGTGATTTTCAATTCTAACCTAAGCACCCTATTTATAGGAAAATACTTAGAACACCAAGGCAGAAAATTTAATATAATATTAATATTTATATTATAAATTCTCTATGCACACTTAGCATCTGAAATCAGCCACCTAATCACATGTTAAATGAGTCCCAACAATGTAAAAAATGTTTTTGTTAATATAATTATTTAAAACTTTCAAAAATCAATTATTTTGGAACCTCGGAACTTCAATAATTCATAACAAATATCCCTTTTATCAGGAAATTCGAATCTCGCGACTTTTGATAGGAAATTCAATTCTCTACAACTTTACAGAAGAAAGTTTTTCCAAATTCCAAACAGAAATTGACCGAAATCCATAAACGAGCAATTTTACAGGCTATAATCAAATTTCAGTCAAGAAATGGGGTCCACCGACACACAAAACATGTGTTAATCATTTAATGCAACAAAAATACTCTTCCTCCTCATATACTCATATATCCCACATTTATTGTAAAAATATCACCATTAATATATTATTAAAATAATATATTCAAATGAATTATTTTATCAGAAAAAGATAAAATATTAATTTTCAACAATTGTCACATTAAAATTTTTCTCCATCTATATCCACATAAAATCAATATTTTCCTCATCATATAAATCAATAATTAATTATTCACAAATAATATTACAGAATCACGAAGATCTTGTGACCAGTAGTTCCGGAAAGAGGGGCTTTCAATAAAGATTTCTCTTCTTGTTTGGCGCAATTAGGTGACCAAACCTCTCCTTAGATGAGAACTTTCTAGACATTGCCAATAATGTTATCTAATAATATTATTAGGATAATATGAATTATTGCTCCGATAATGAAAAATATTGTGTAGTGACAATTATTGAAATAACAGTAATATAAAAAAAATCAACGCAACAATTATTGAATCAAAAATAAAATATTGAACAGTAATTACTGTAACAATTATTGAGTAGTGCCTTCTTACGTAAGAATCAATAATTGGTGCAATGCAAGTAATCTTCTTGTGCAACGCCATTCTTCGTGTTTTAACCCACGGGTATTCCAACAAAGTGTTACTTGGTAACAACTACTGGCAGTTATTTATAAACAACTTATACTTGTCGTTTTCTTCATCCAATTGCTTTAGTTATGGGGCCCACACAAGGTGCGTCGTAAATTACGAATATTCCCAAGCAATGAAGAATATTCCACGACCAAACGAATATTCTCCGACAACAATGAGTATTTTATAACCACTTGCTTATTTGAAATATTTGCGCATTTTACCCATAGCTAACTACATTAATCAAATCAACCCTTACTATTTCAAAATGATAAATAGAGGAAATTAAATTTCATTTATTAATAATTTGGGGTCTTACAACCTCCCCTCCTTATGAAATTTCTTCCTCGAAATTGACGTACGTACCTAGTGTTTCGAAAAGATGAGGATACCTCGCTTTCATTTTCGTTTCCAACTACCAGGTCATTTCCTCAATAGCATGGTTTCTCCACAAAACTTTAACTTGTGGTATGACCTTCGTGCGTAGGACATGCTCCTTCCTATCCAAAATCTTGATAGGTACCTCTTCATATGTTAAGTCTTCGGCTATCTCGTCCGGTTCTAACTCAATAACATGGTTTGGGTCATCCACATATTTACGTAACATCGATACGTGAAAAACGTTATGAACACGCGTCATACTTGGCGGTAAAACGAGTCTATAGGCCACAGTTCCTATTCGATCGAGGATTTTAAATGGACTAATAAATCGAAGGTTTGAGCTTTCCTCACATCTCCAATTCTCGCTTTTGGAATAAAAACTTCTTGTACCTCCTTCTTCATATTCATCAGCTCCGGTGTGTAGCTTGAACGTTTTTAACTTTATCGATTAAAGTCAGTTCTACTTGTATATCATCATGTGAGTCCCTAGAGTCTTTAACTCTATATCTATCATTTGTAAGTTATATGAAATGGGTCTTTGACAATATCGCATTCGTACTCGTATACGATCTTTTACTCAACACGTCAGCTACCACGTTCGCTTTTCCAGGATGGTATGGTCAGAACATGTGCCGAAATGAGTCTCCTATTGAGTTCTTCGAAGCTCTTCCCACATTCCTTGCTCCATTCGAATTTTGTATCTCTACGAGTCAGCTACGTTAATGGAGTAGCGATTCGACAAAATCTTTCCATAAAATCTTCGATAATAACCAGCTAAGCATAGAAAGCTACGTATTTCGATTACTGACTTAGGTTGTTCTCAACTGTGACTCATATCCCAATCTTGGATAACACGTCACAATGACACCTATCAGTTTACTACCGTACAAATATGGCATCCCCTACGGAGAGTCTGGCTTCGGTGCATTCCACAAAGGTAGTCACCAGATAAAGGCTCAAGTACCAAATTCTATAGTTGAATTTTTAACTCCTGAAGTTCAATAGGAGCCATGAGATTTTTAGAAATGGGTTTTGTACCGGGTTCAAAGTCGATACAAAATTCAATATCACACTTTGGGAGTAAGCCAAGAAATTCTTCAGGAAATACATAAGGAAATTTACTAACAATAGAAATATCATTCAAATCTGACGTATTTTTGTTTAAGTCCATAACATGGGCTAAGAAAACTTGACATCCGTTTTTCAATAAACGAATGACTTTATGGCTTGATATGAAAGTGTTTGACTTCAATGGTTTGGTTGCTTGAATTCGAATAACAGGTTGCTTAGGAATATGAAAACTAACAACCTTACGAAAGTAATCAATTTTGGCATGATGAGTAGTTAATCAATCAATCCCCAAAATCACATCAAAAGCAAGTATCTTTAAAGAAATAAGGTCAACAGGTAATGTGATGGTGCCAACTTGGATCAAACAAGATTTATAAACAGTGGATGTAACGAAATTTTCTCCTAACGGAGTTTCCATAGATAGGTCAAAGTCTAACTTCTCCGGAATCAAGTTTAAACGTTGAGCACAAGTAGAAGATATAAAAGAATGGGTAGCACCTGTACCTAGTAATGTATAAACTTCGCATGAATTTATGATTAGCTTACCCGTGATCACCTCATTTGGGTTCCTCGCATGTTGACCAGTCACGACAAATGCTCTTCTAGGAACCGTTGACTTTGAATTTTCTGGGACAACCTTTTGAGTCACCATCCCCACTGGGCTTGGTTTCGCTATCGTACAATCTCGAGCGATATGTCCTTCTTTTCCACAATTATAGCATACCTTGAACTATTGTGGACAGTTTGGGCTGATGTGTCCCTCTTTTCCACATTTATAGCATAATGACCGGTGGTCGTTCTCCTCCCTTAAAACCGATTCTTCTTTGGTCTTTGGCGTCTTCAGCATGTCATTATTGAATCTCCTCTTTTAAAATCTCCCCAGGACTCGCTTCTTCTATTTTCATGGCAGCGATTACCACCGAGTGGTTGTCGCTCTTGTCCGTATTTTTCTTTCTCCATTTGGTTATCGTTGTTACGATGGCGCATCACCCGAGTATGATCACTGGTTGCGGTCTCTTGGTTGAACGTACTCGCTATCTCGCTCTAATAATTGAGCCCTGTTGACAACATCTGAATATAAAGAAAATTTATGAGAGATAAGATATTGCCGAATCTCGGGTTTTAAACCTCTCAGAAACATCCTCGTTATTCGTTCCTCATTCTCTACCAAATGAGGTGCAAACCTAGATAACTCTGCGAACTTCGCCTCGTATTGGGACACCATCATGTTGTTTTATTCTAGTCTAATAAACTCTACCTCTTTCATATGGCAAATACTTTCAGGAAAGTATTTTTCGTTGAAAAGTTTCTGAAACGCTTCCCAAGACATGCAGAGTGCGGTAGGGTGGAGATGCGTTCACATGAGACTCCACCGATGAATGCCTGCCGCCACGGAACATAAAGGTGGCGAATGGAACATTCTGTTCCTCCGTGCATCCCAAGATATCGAATATCTTGGTAATTTCCTTGACCCATGTTTCCGCCATGATCGGATCCGGTTTTCCCTTAAATTCTGGTGGTCCCAACTCTTTGAACTGCTTGGCCGTGACAAGTCACGCGTTGCTTATCATTTCCACCCGTAATACATACACAGTGTCCTAAATGCGGTTTTGCATGAAGCGCAAAAAGCTCCTAAACATCTAAATGCGTTCATAAATGCGCTTTCGGTGGTGTTGTTTACGGGAGGAATATTGCCTTCTGTTGCGTTTCCACAGGTGGTGATTAAAGGTGTTTCCACGGTCTCATTAACTCCACGTTAATATTATGACTACCATTCTTAAATCGCCATAAAACAAGGGTTAATTAAACAAATTAACATATCATATATTAACCATATACTTATTGACCAACAAATAAGCTTAGGTATGACACACTAGCGAAGGATTACTCGTCTCTCTCCCTCCTAGTACTATTTCCGATCTACGCGGACACCATATCCCTAAGCTCGATACAAATTGTGGCGCCCCAAAAACGGTATACAACACCCATTCTGAGTCGTTAAAATACATTGTACAGAAACAACTACAACTTTATTAATATAACATAAAAACTATGAGTTTAAATACAAATATTGGCATCTAAACAATATCCACACTCAAATAAGTCCTCATTACAATTATTAATACACTATTTTACAGAATAGTGAGGACTACTAGAACAACTTCTAGAACCATCATTCCATACCCGACTAGTACTCATTTACATTCTCGCCTCACGAGAAGAAAAATGGAACAACAAAGAAAAGGGTGAGCTCAACTAGCCCGATAAAGAACATTATGACTAAGATAATATAGAACAAATTATCGTTAGTCCTCAACAGGGAAAAATCTAATAGAATACAATAGACAACCAATTTTAAATCAATCTTCGCAGCTGAAATAATAATTCATTAGAAAAGTTAAGTAGAGAATGCAAACTACTATCTTCTATATATGAATTTAAAAGTTCATCGTCGATATTTTATCCTGTAACATCAATCAATATATATACGGAATCAAATATTCATCTTTACACTACAGCCAAAGATATTCATCGATTGGTCATGTTCATCTAAACACTGCTCATCTTTGCACTCTGAGGCCAAAGATATTAATCGATCGGTTATATGTTCATCTCAACACTGTTCATCTTTGCCCTACGGGCCAAAGATATTCATCAAGAAATCATTCATCTTTGCACTACGGGCCAAAGATATTGATTATATCATCATTAGGGGTCGAGGATGATGAAAAATATTTTAAAGAAAAGCGAATCCAAATTGAAACAAAAGAACAAGTATTTAGGATTCGTACTTTAAATAATCCAAGTTCAAAAATACTTCATAAATAACCAGATTGGAGTAAAATTCAAGAATGAAGATCAAAGCATAGATCCAATCAAAGATAGGAATCATAATGAGACAATCTTGGACACGAGAAAAGAAAATTTAATTTTTACGTGAATAAGTGTCGTGATTCGTGAATAGTGCCGTATACGTGAATAGTAACTCCGACCTCAAAAGATAGAAATTTCACAAAAAAAAATCATCACCCTTCGTGAATAGTACTCGTGAATAGTAACTCATGAATAGTAACTCGTGAATAGTAACTCATGAATAGTAACTTAGGAGCATAAAAAGTTCCAAATTTGATAAAATTTCCAACCAATATTTTCGGCATAATGATATTGAAGAAATAATATCATTTTCGAATAAAATAACATCCCTTACCTCAGAAAGAATAGTACTTCTGACTGGAATACTGGATATAGTGCTGAAAGTACTTGCACCGTATAGCAATACTCAAAGTACTAAAATACTCACAAATACGCTCGATATTATAGAGAGAGAAAGAGAGAGAATTCTTTAGTTTTTGGTGTGATTTTCAATTCTAACCAAAGCACCCTATTTATAGGAAAATGTTTAGAACACCAAAGCAGAAAATTTAATATAATATTAATATTTATATTATAAATTCTCTACGCACACTTAGCATCTGAAATCAGCCACCCAATCACATGTTAAATGAGTCCCAACAATGTAAAAAATGTTTTTGTTAATATAATTATTTAAAACTTCCAAAAATCAATTATTCTAGAACCTCGAAACTTCAATAATTCATAATAAATAGCCCTTTTATCAGGAAATTCAAATCTTGCGAATTTTTATAGGAAATTCAATTCTCTACAATTTTGCAGAAGAAAGTTTTTCCAAATTCCAAACAAAATTGGTAGAAATCCATAAGCAAGCGATTTTACTGTGCTATAATCAAATTTGATTCAAGAAATTGGGTCCCAAACACACAAAACATGTGTTAATCATTTAATGCAACAAAATACTCTTCCTCCTCATATACTCATATATCCCACATTTATTGTAAAAATATCACCATTAATATATTATTAAAATAATATATTCAAATGAATTATTTTATCGAGAAAAAGATAAAATATTAATTTTCAACAATTGTCACATTAAAAATTTTCTCCATTTATATCCACATAAAATTAATATTTTCCTCATCATATAAATCAATAATTAATTATTCACAAATAATATTATAGAATCACGATCTTGGCAACCAAAGCCGATTTCAGGAAAGAGGGGCTTTCAATAAAGATTTTTCCTTCTTGGTGCGCTTGATTAGGTGACCAAACCTCTCCTTGAGATGTAACTTTCTAGACATTGCCAATAATGTTATCTAATAATATTATTAGGATAATATGAATTATTGCTCAGATAATGAAAAATAATCGTATAGTGACAATTATTGAAATAACGGTAATATAAAAAAATCAACGCATGACAATTATTGAATCAAAATAAAATATTGAGCGATAATTATCGTAACAATAATTATTGAGTAGTGCTTCTTACGTAAGAATCAATAATTGGTGCAATACTGAGTGTCTTCTTGTCTGCAACAACGCGAATTGTGTGTTTTAACCAATAGGGTATTCCAATAGTGTTAACGGTGAATAACTACTGTAGATTATTTATAAACAACTTATACTTGTCGTTTTCTTCATCCAATTGCTTTTAGTTATGGGGCCCACACACAATTTCGCTGGCAGGTGCATTGCGAATATTCGAAATGAGCGGCAAGAATATTCCACGACCAAACGAATATTCTTCGACAACAATGAGTATTTTATAACCACTTGCTTATTTGAAATATTTGCGCATTTTACCCATAACTAACCACATTAATCAAATCAACCCTTACTATTTCAAAATGATAAATAGTGGAAATTAAATTTCATTTATTAATAATTTCAGGTCTTACATATATGATAAGGAAATATTTATTTTATGTGGATATAAATGATGGATATATTTATTGTGGTTATAAATGATGAAATTAATATTGAGGTATTTTATCAGTATTTTATCGGAATGGAGGTATTAAAAATCATCCGTATATAGATTTCAGGCATTTTCTGTTTAGAATTTGGAAAACTTTTCTTCTAAAAAGTTGTAGAGAATTCGATTTCCTATGGAATGGACATAAAATTCGTATTTTTCTGATAAAGTGCTATTTATTATGAATTATTGAGGTTTCGGAAATAAATGTTTTTATTAAAAATATGGTGGGCCCCACTTTTGGTGGGTGAGAAATAAAATGTGTTGGAATTTATTTTTAAAAAGTGGTGGGCGTGAATAATAGCAGGTAAAGCCATCAGATAGCAGGTTAGTCTGCTATGGCGTTCTAAGCATTTTTCTATAAATAGGGTGCTTAGTTAGGATTGAAAATCACACCAAAAATAAGTTTTCTCTCTTTCTCTCTCTATATTATCGAGCATATTTTGTGAGTATTTAGATACTTTGTGAGTTGCTATTCATCAGTGCAAGTTTCCTTCAAATTATATACGATATTTCAATTTGGAAATCTTGTTCTTTTGATGTAAGGGATGTTATTTTCTTCCTAATGATGTTATTCTTTCAATATCATTATACCGAAATATTGATATGGATTTTATTGTGGAATTTCTACCTTTTTGTGTTGGGGTTACTATTCACGTATATGGCACTATTCACGTATACGACACAATTCACGAATACGACACTATTCACCGAAAAATGAAATTTTCTCTTTTTTGTCCAAGATTATAGTATGGTTACTATCTTTGATTGTATCCATGTTTTGATCTTTATTTTTGAATTTTGCTTCACAATTGATTATTATGGAGTATTCTTAAACTTGGATAAACTAAAGTACGAATCCCTAATCTTTGATCTTTATCTCACTAGATTCGTTTTCTTTAAGATATTTTCATCATCCTCAGTCCTAATTGATGATATTACTGAATATCTTTGGCCTGTAGTGCAAAGATGAATGATTACTTAATGAATATATTTGGCCTGTAGTGCAAAGATGAATGATTACCTAGTGAATATCTTTGGGCGTAGAAGGTAAAGATGAGCAGTGTTGAGATGAATATGATTAACTGGTGATACAAATGAATATCTTTGGCTGAGTGCAAAGATGAATATTTGATTCAAGATGTATATTGATTGATGTTCTGAGGATAAAATATTGATGATGGATGTTTAAATCTTAGAAGATAGTAGAATTCTTTCTCTACTGACTCTTCTAATGGATTGTTGTTTTCATTGCGATTGTTGATCTAAAACTTGTTGTCTATTATATTTTATCGATTTTTCCTGTTGAAGACTAATGATAAATTGTTGTATATTATCTTAGTCATAATATTCTTTCTTCGGGCTAGTTGAGCTCACCCTTTTCCTTTTTGTTCCATTTTTCTTCTCGGGAGGTGAGAACATAGCAGAACTAAAGGGGTTTGGAGTGATGGTTCAGGATAGTTGTTTTAGTAGTCCTCACTATTTTGTAAAATAGTGTATCAATAATTGTAATGAGGACTCCTTTTGAGTTTGTATACTGTCTATTAGACAATATTTGTATTCAAACTCACAGTATATGTGTTGTTGTATTTTGCACGACAATTGTATTACTGAAGTTGTATTTGTTTCTATATCATGTATTTGGCGACTCAGAATGGGTGATGTATAACTATTTTAGGGGCGTCACGGAGAGAGGATACAAAAGGAATTTTGTAATATTAAAGAGGATATTTTTGTCAAAAATTAGCTAATTTCGTTCAGACATACCTCTGGATGGTTTAGAATTAATTTTGTGTCTAATCGATTAAGAGACAATTTTTTTTTTACCAAACACGTTTTGCCTCTGAACGAATTAGAGGCATGCCTATTAAGAGGCATTAAGAGGTAATCAAACGCAGCCTTAGTCCTACTATATGTATATGAGTATCTCTCAAATTACAATTGCAATATATCAATTCATAAAATTAAATAGATATAATATATTTATTTATAAAAGTTATTATTAATAATTATCTACATAATTAATTAAAAAGATATATATAAAATCACATGACATATTATTTTTTACTTTGTTTTTAAAATGATGTTATTATTATTCTAGGGAATAGTTCACACAAAATAAAATGTGAGATATATAAATAGCAATTTGTTCTGTTCCCATGATGAGTCCACGATACGCTTTGATTATGACAATGATTTTATCAAGAATGGGTTCCAAGATGGAGAATAATTGAATACTTATATCTCGGAGACACCCCAAATCCTCGGTACTTCATTTCCTCAAGATTTGGTGTATCTTAACTTAATCAAAAATTCATTTCTAACTACCCAATCATAATAAAACGAAATAATAAAAACGCCCGGTACTTACAGGATTAAACTTAAATCAAAAAATATCCTGTGTTATCTAACATTTAATTGAACAATCATTCAAATGCGGAGATTAAATTAAATTATTACATCATTCAAAAGTCTAATTACAATCATTCAAATAAAATAAATTATTACAAGTCTTCATCATAAAATACATGACAAGTCTTCATCACTTGTACATTTTTCCCTTTCCTTGCTAAGTAGGTTAGGTTCATCATGACCTTCTCAACCTTAGTCGCAATAAGTATATAATATGCAAGAGTGAGCAAACAAGGCTCACTTGAAATAAGAATAAATACTTTACAACATTACAACCTTTGCCAGAAATAGGTTCAATAGAACTGAATGATAGTTTCTATTAACATTTTTAAACATACTACTGAGGGTCTAATGACCATGAATCATGTCCACAGTTATAAGTAATCTTTCAACTTTAACTTTAACAGTCATAAGACTATAAGGACTCCACGTACTTAGGGGGATCAACCCTTCGTACAATGTATTGTGCACAACCATTTCAACGCTAAGCGTAAACCTCTAATAAAAGAGTTGTTCATCTCAGTATTTAGAATACAAGTCCGCACCAAAGTAAGTTTGGTTTGGATACATTACAGGGTAATTTAGAATTCAACGGTCATCAACTAAGGATTAGTTGAATACAAAAAAAATAACTGTATGCTATGGAATAATCATAACTGAATTGATATTTGTAAATTAACATCATGCTTTAGGAATAATCTAATAGCATAAACATTGAATAATCATATCATAATTTGCTTTGAACAATATTAAGTCAAAGTTTATTGAGAATTGGATACCAAGCATGCATAATGAATAGTAATTTGAACGATAAAGTTGTTCAACACTAGAATATTAGAATATAATGATTTGCATGCTAAATAACAAGTTACATATTAAAGAAACTTGCTCAATACTAAATATACGATTTAGAATACTTGCATCCTTATGAACAATTAGATACAAAAGCTTTCTCAAAAATAAACCATCTAGCTCTACGAAAATGTAGAGTTAGCCACTTGTGAAATTGCAATTGAATCAAAGACAATAATGTACTCAACGAAATTAAACTCGCACAATAAAATTTCTGAGTTAGAGAACTTGCTTTTAGCACAAGCTAAACCTTACAACTTGAATCAATACCCTATACATATGTCATCATGACATAATTAGTCATTACCAACATTTTATATCTATATAAACAAATATATACATTATGTATGTCAAATTACCCATTCACATAATCAAACTATGTTAATACTAGTTAACACTTGGTAACATGCTCATTCATAGTTTAATACTACTGAAATCATCATTTAACATTCCTATTATTAACACATAACATTTATTTTCAAAATTTGTGTAATAAACTAAAACTGCTGAGATTATTCTCGCTAACTCCTTACACAAGGCGCACATACGATTTACATGTGGTGGTCAAGGTCATGACCATGCCGAAATCAAAATGCACATGAGTCACATGCCAACGATCAAGGCGCATGGTATAAGCATCATCACAGTCAAGGGCGCGAAACTTGTATCAATACAATGCATACAAGCGCCAAAGTCCGTAACTCTCATGAAATTTCTAAGAACAACATGAACAAAAAGCCAAATTGGCCTACAAGCTCCAATCTAACAAACTAATTAACATGCAATTCATACATAGACTTCATGTAAACATATTGTAAAGACTTCTAGCATGACTATACACATAACAACACAATTATCAACTTTACAACACTCAATTTCACTGTTTTTGGCAAAAACTCCATTTTTGACATTTTTAATGAAAATCAACACTATGATTTTGTTTTTCAATCAAAACAGTAAATTCAAAATACCATGGTTATGATTATACATACTCTATCAAATTCAATAGTCAATTTATATATATTAACAATTAATCAAACCTTAATTTCATTTTAAACTAAGCCATACTCATATATTTTCATATAAACACTGTAATATGGTTTTCTTCACAAATTGCATACATACATGACTTAATTTCTCTATAATCACATATAAACTCATGAAACAACCTTTTACAAACAATTCTCATACAAAACTATATACATATCAACAATTCATCTTTTAGAATTATTTTACAGAGACTTTTTGGGAAGAGCAAAACTAAACTTTTAAAGAAAAAGATTAAGCTCCTACCTTTGATTAAGAAGATGATACCTTCCTTTTGATCAAGAACCTTCTTTTCCCAATTCCTTTATCAAAACTCGTTAGATATCTCTCAATTCTCTAGAGTTTTCTTCTTCTCTCTTTTTTTCTTCTTTTCGATATTTTCTTCTCCTAACTCTTCATTTACGTATTATCATATAATATATAATAATAATAATATAGATATTAAGTATAGGATTTTAATCGACATCGCTTATAAAATTTTGAAAATCAAAAGCCATAAGGGTTGTTTGGCTAGTTAACTAAAAATTAACCCATTAACCCTTACACCTTGTTTGGTAAACCTAATTAAAAACAAATGGATTAATCCTTATACCTTGTTTGATAAAACATCATTAGATTAAAGACTTATTATGCATTAAGACATGTTTTGGCAAAACTAAATTAAACTCTTTTAATTTATTTTAATAACTCCTTTATAGCAAGGTTATTTGTCACACTTCTATTTAATTAAATAATCAATTTAATCAATTAAAATATTAATCTATTAAATTACTTTAACACATAAATCATTATCTCATAATTATAATTTCCTTTATAATTATAAATTTATTTAACCAACTAACACCTTATTTTTAAATTACAAATTCTAATTAAAATATTATAATTCATTTAATCATTATTAGCTCTCTAACTTAATTATTAAATTAAATTAGTATATAATCTCATAACAATTAATTTTCTTAGCTCCTTAATTATTTATTCAACAAATAATTAACTAAACCACATCAACTCAAATTGAACAATTATTTATTCAATAATAACATATCCCTTAAATACTTATATAAATCAATAAATATTTAATATTATAATTTAAAATTTCGGAATGTTACATCATTCCTCCTTACAAGGATTCTCGCCCTCGTAATCACAACTCAAACAATACATTCGTTACATTCTTCCCTTACTTACAAAGATTCTCATCCCCGTAATCAAGACACAGATTAAACAAATAACTCTGTGGTACTCTTTCAACATTTTCTCTT
Source organism: Panax ginseng (assembly GCA_020205605.1). Lineage (NCBI taxonomy): Eukaryota > Viridiplantae > Streptophyta > Magnoliopsida > Apiales > Araliaceae > Panax > Panax ginseng. The sequence goes on along the minus strand of CM035143.1, from coordinate 58,673,810 downwards.
CGAGTTCCCACGTAGCTTTCTTTCAACATTGTGGTTCCTCCATATCACCTTCATGTAAGGTATCACTTTATTCCCGAGCACTTGTTCTTTCTCGTCGACTATCCGGATAGAACCTCTTCATAAGACAAATCTTTCTCAAATCAGCAACGGTTCAGATTTCGATCACATGTTTGTAGTCGGGTTTATATGGTCGTAACATCAAAATGTGAAAAACATTATGAATGTTTTCCAACTCGAGGTAGAGCTACCTCGTAAGCCACTTCTCCCACTCTTCGCAAAGCACTTCAAAGGGTCCAATAAACCTCGAGCTTAGCTTTTTCCTTTTTACCTAAAATGAATTTTTCCTTCCAAGGAGAAACTTTTAGGAATACAAAAGTTCCTACGTCGAATGCACGATCTTGTCTCGTGTTGATCAAAGATACTTTTTTTTCGTTCATCTTGAGTCGCTACCAATCTTGTCTCGATGAGTTTGACAACGCCAAGTTAGCTTTGTTGCACTAGTTCCGGTCCTAGCAGTTGACGTTCACCGACTTCATCCCAGCACAGTGGAGTTCTGCACTTTCTGCCGTACAATGCCTCGTAAGGTGGCATGCCGATGCTCGCGTGATAACTGTTGTTGTAAGCAAATTCCACCAACGGTAAATGTTCTTCCCAACTTCCTTTAAAGTCCATAACACATGCTCTTAGTATATCTTCCAATGTTTGAATTGTTCATTCGCTTTGGCCATCTATTTGTGGATGATAAGCTGTACTCATTCGTAACTGTGTCTCCATGCATTCTTGTAGTCTCTTCAAGAAATTAGATGTGAATCACGGATCTCTATCGGACATTAATTGATATGGCACTCCATGCCTCAAACGATCTTTAATGTACAATCTTGCCAACCGATCAAGATTGAATCTAATCTTTATTGGTAAAAGTGCGCCGATTTCGTCAATCATTCCACTATCACCCAAATCGCATCGATCCTCTCTCGAGTAGTTGGAAGACCCACCACAAAATCCATCGTGATGTGTTCCCACTTCCATTCCCAGTATTTCCAACGGTTGAAGTAATCCACCGGGTCTTTGATGTTCGGCTTTTACTCTTTGACATGTCAAGCATTTCGCCACGCATTCTCGCAACGCCCCTTTTCATATTCGCCACCAAAAATGTCGGCAGAAATCTTGATACATTTTCGTGCTTCCTGGATGAATTGAATATCTTGAGCTATGAGCTTCGGTCAAAATTTCTTCTTTCAGCTCTGGTGTTGCTGGAACCCAGATTCTTCCCTCAAACCGTAGTAGTCCTTCGGTGTCGATCTTGTATTTTACATCACTACCCTCAATCAGATTCTCTTTGATTTTCCCACACTCTTCATCTTGTAGTTGAGCATCCTTCACTTTGTCCACTAAAGTTGGACCAGCTTCTATGTGGAATAGTTGTTCGTTAGATTTTTTTGGAAATTTGATTTCCAACTCCAGTTTTATCATTGATGAAATGAGCTCCTCCTGAGTTGTTATCATCATTAACTTTTCCCGACCTTTCCTGCTTAAAGCATCTACAATCACATTTGCTTTGCCCCGATGATAAAAGATCTCATAATCGTAATCTTTTATCAGTTCCATCCACCTTCTTTGACGCATGTTCAAATCCTTCTGAGTGAAAATATACTTCAGACTTTTTGTGGTCTGTGTAGATCTCACATTTTCTCCATAAAGATAGTGTCTCCATATCTTCGTGAGCAAATACAATCGCAGCCTAATTCCAAATCATGAGTCTGATACCTTTCTCATAATCCTTCATTGTCTTGATGCATACGCATAATAACTTTGTCGCTCGCATAAGAACACAACCCAACCCTTTTGTGTGAGGCATCACTATACACCACAAAATTTTTCGTATTATCCGGTAATGCCAACACAAAAGCCACACTTAACTTCTTCTTCAAATCTTGGAAACTCTCTTCACATTTCTCCGCCCAAACGAATTTTTTACAAACTTTCCTTGTCAAATTTGTTGTTAAGGAGTGGCTATCTTAGAAAAATCTTGAATAAATCTTCTATAATAACCAAACCAAATCCCAAGAAACTCCTCACTTCGATGGTGTTCTTGGTTGTTCCCAATTGATCACAGCTTCCACTTTTGATGGATCCATCGAAATCCCATCTTTGTCAATCACATGCCCCAAAAAATTGTACATGGTCGAGCCAAAATTGTGACTTAGAGAATTTTGCATACAACTTTTCCTTTCTTAGTGTTTCCAATGTCAAACGAAGTGTTCCACGTGTTCTTCTTGAGTTTTGGAATACACTAGAATGTCATCGATGAATACCACTACAAACTTGTCTAAGAATGGTTTAAACACCCTATTCATCAAATCCATGAATGCAAAGCAGTGCATTGGTTAAACCAAAAGACATCACCGTAAACTCGTAATGTCCATACCGAAGTTTTCGAATGTCGCTCGTGGTATATCCTCCTTCCTCACTTTCAATCGGTGATACCCACTTCTCAAATCTATTTTTGAAAAAGTATTTAGCACCCTTCAACCGGTCAAACAAGTCATCTATTCTTGGCAACGGGTATTTGTTTTTAATAGTGACTTTGTTCAATTCTCTATAATCAATGCAAAGACGCATCGATCCATCCTTCTTCTTCATTTAATAATAAATCAAGGCGCCCCCACTACGATACGCTTGGTTGAATATACTTTTGTCTAGCAATTCTTGCAACTGTACCATCGGGCCCTTCATTTCTACCAGAGCCATTCTCAGACGGGCCTTCGATATCGATGTTGTTCCTAAGTGCTAAGTCGATCACTTAACTCAATTTCTCCGTCAAAGCGAAGTCCTGCAAATCCTCCGAAAACGTCTTCAAATTCCCTCACTACTGGTATTTCTTCCAGTTTTACATTCTTCTTCTGAGTATCGACTATGTAAGCTAAATAGCCCACACAGCCTTGACTCAACAATTTCTTGGCCTGCATAATCGTCAGACATTTCATCTGTCTAGGCGACTTACTACTATAGAATACTAACTTTGACGGATTCATAAGGTTTACACACTTCTTTTGGCAATCAATTATCGCTCCATATTTGAACATCCAATCCATTCCCAAAATAACATCAAACTCTCCAAGTCTAATCGGAATCAAATCTACCATAAAGATATTTTCCTTAATGTTCACCCTACAGTTCTTGTATACGAATCTAACAAGGATTACTTCCTTATTCGCAATTTCTATGTTCAAAGGAAAATTCAGTTCTTCTCTAGGCAATTCTAACCTCTTAGCAAATTCATCAGATATAAACGAACAAGTAGCACCCGAATCAAATAATACATAAGCATTTATATCATTGATTGGGATAATAACTGACACCACATTTTTTGATTGCACAACATCTTGCACAGTCATGTTGAAGGTTCTGGTTGTGGGTTTATTTGATGTCGCAGTCCCGTGAATGGCCCATGTACTCCATTGTTACCTCCATTGCTTTTGGTAGTCACTCCATCCTTCTTCTTAGGGCATTCACGAGCAAAGTGATCCTTGGATCCGCACGTGAAGCACACATTCTTCTTTGGTTGAGTGCAATTTGGGGGGCGATGTGACCCTCCCCGCCACAATTGAAGCAAACTCGCTTCCCCATCAAGCACGCACTTGTGAAATTTCCGCATGTCGCACATGCTTCAAACTTTTTGTTTTTTTGGTTACCCCATGGTTTTCAAAGACCCATGTTTCCATTCCACTTCCTCTTCAAACCGTTGTTGTTGTTGTTGTTGTTTCCACCACTACCACCTCCATTCTTAATCTCATTTTCATTCTTCTTCTTCTTTGTTCTCGATTGAACTTTGTCACCGCTCGCCTCCACCTTCAATGAGTAATCGCTTTCTCCATCATCGCCGCAAACGTCTTCAATTGGAACAGGAAACCCATCGCATGTACCTGTGGCTTCACCCCTGTTCAAATCTCTTCGCCTTACGCCTCTCAGGTACGACCGATATGGCGCAAACCTCGCCAATTTGTTGAATTTCGCAAGATACTCAGATATACCATCATCGCTCCTCGCTTTTAATTCCGTAAATCGGACTTTAATCGACTCTTCAACTCTTCCAAAAATAGGTCTCAAGAACAACTCCTTGAACCTATCCTGTGTCATCACTCCCGGCCCTTCACAAGTTTTATTGGCCTCGCCACCAATAACTAGCTTCGCTTTCAACATGAATGTTGCAAAAGCGATCTTCCGTCATCCCCTACCCTAGCGACATCGAATACCTTTTCTATCTCCATAATCCGTGTTTGTGCTTTCGATCGGATTCATGGACCCACGGAATTGTGTGGTCCAACCGCCTTGAAATCCTTAAACGTTGTACCATGGTTTTGTGGTTGATTCTCGCAACGCCCTCGCCAAGTAGTGTCACTAATTGTTGAACGGGTTACCATCAACATTGTCATTATTGGTTCCTTCAGTGGTTCTCTGTCTTGGTGGTTGATGTCTGGGAGGTATTTTCTGTTAAAATACATTCATTAGACTATTATTCAATTCTTTTAAGTAATTCTACTTAACTTGTCTCCAAAAAGAATTAACCACATAACACATAACACTTTTAATAAAGTAACAACTTTTATTTATTCATAACCTTTTTGAAACATAAAACAATAGCATCACTGCTATCTACATTACTTTCCTGAACTACAAAAGTTTCAGGACAACATCATAGTCATATCCCATAGGTTGCACGACACTTGGGATTTACAATTTATTTAACCTTTCACTCATCGTACAACAACTACGATGTTCTATTAAGATACTTCTTAGCCCGATCACGTTCTTCCTCCATGACCCGAAACATTGTTCTCGCGATCTAATACGTATGATGGCAAAAGTGTCTCGAATCGAATAGGATATCCCATGACCCGATCTTGAGCTCGATTAATCATGCGGTGTTAAATACTTTATCCATCTCTTCCATCTTCATCCTCTTCACTGTGAGTTCCTTATCGCTCTTCCATTTCGTTGAAAAGCTTCCTCGTATGCCTCTTCAAGTCTCGCCCTCTTGGTAGCTTCTTCCTTCAAATTTTGTTCTTCGCTCAACGACCACCTCGATCAATTATTCTTTTTCTCCTTCATCTGCATACTAGTTTCTCCAAAGATTTGTCAATCGTTCCTCACGATCTTGGATCTCGCCGTCTTTTTGTGTCATTGCAGTCTGTTGTTCAGCTAGTATCTCCTGCAACTCCTCAACTGTATCTTGAAGTTCCATGTTATGATCGTAGACTTCATCGTACATACGAGCAGCCATCGAGGTTAATGGAGTCTCCTCCTCCTCGTCCTCGTCATCCTCATCCTCCTGTGGCAACTCAACGGGATCCTCCTCATCCGCTTCTCCACATCATCATCCTCATCTTCAACTACATCGACCAACTGGGTCGACTCTCGTGCAAAGTAGTTGTTCCCAAACTACCTGAATGTCGCGAGGCTCCTCCTCAATAGGCATTTGAGGTCTCTCCTCCCTAGCCCCGGGACCGGATTCTCGACATTAGTCATCCCGACAACAAAGTTTTAAAGTTTTAATTATTAATCATTACTAAACTACATAAACTATAAACACATAAGCACATAAGTGTTTTATTACTTCTTCCTTAAAACTCGATAAGAGTTATCTCCACTATCTTTTCAAATGTTACTTCCTAAGGCTTTTCCCCACCTAAGGTTCATAACCTAAAGCTTTGATACCAACCTGTGACACCCCCAAATTCTGATACTTCATTTCCTCAAGATTTGGTGTTCACTTAATCAAAACATTCATTTCTAACTACCCAATCATAATAAAATTGAATAATAAAAACCTGCCCATACAGGATTAAACTTAAATAAAAATCTCCCAGGTTATCTAACCTTTAATTACAATCATTCAAATGCAGAAATTAAATTATGACATCATTCAAAAGTCTATAACGATAAAATAAAATGACAAGTCTTCATCACTTGTACATTTTTCCTTTTCCTTTGCTAGTGGTCGGTTCATTGACCTTCTCAACCTTAGCTGCAATAAGTATATAATATGCAAGAGTGAGAAAACAAGGCTCACTTGAAATAAGAATAAATACTTTACAATATTACAACCTTTTACAGAAATAGGTTCAATAGAACTGAATAATAGTTTCTATTAACATTTTAAACATACTACTGAGGGTCTAATGACCACTTAATCATGTCCACAGCTTATAAGTAATCTTTCAACTTTAACTTTAACAAATATAAGACTATAAGGACTCCACGCACTTGGGGGATCAACCCTTCAGACAATGTATTGTGCACAACCATTTCAACGCTAAGCGTAAACCTCTAATAAAAGAGTTGTTCATCTCAGTATTTTAATACAAGTCCACACCAAAGTAAGTTTGGTTTGGATACATTACAGGGTAATTTAGAATTCAACGGTCATCAACTAAGGATTAGTTGAATACAAAAAAAATAACGATATGCTATGGAATAATCATAACTGAATTGATATTTGTAAATTAACACCATGCTTTTGGAATAATCTAATAGCATAAACATTGAATAATCATATCATAATTTGCTTTGAACAATATTAAGTCAAAGTTTATTGAGAATTGGATACCAAGCATGCATAATGAATAGTAATTTGAACGTTAAAGTTGTTCAACACTAGAATATTAGAATATAGTGATTTGCATGCTAAATAACAAGTTACATATTAAAGAAACTTGCTCAATACTAAATATACGATTTAGAATACTTGCATCCTTATGAACAATTAGATACAAAAGCTTTCTCAAAAATAAACCATCTAGCTCTCATTTAAAATGTAGAGTTAGCCATTTGTGTAATTGCAATTGAATCAAAGACAATAATGTACTCAACAAAATTAAACTCGCATAATAAAATTTTTCGAGAGTTAGAGAACTTGCCTTTAGCACAAGCTAAACCTTACAACTTGAATCAATACCCTATACATATGTCATCATGACATAATTAGTCATTACCAACATTTTATATCTATATAAACAAATATATACATCATGTAGGTCAAATTACCCATTCACATAATCAAACTATGTTAATACTAGTTAACACTTGATAACATGCTCATTCATAGTTTAATACTACTGAAATCATCATTTAACATTCCTATTATTAACACATAACATTTATTTTCAAAATTTGTGTAATAAACTAAAACCGCGAGACTATTCGCTAACTAACTTCATTCACACGCCATAGTTTTTGTGGTACAGTTCTTCATGCGGTTGAAATAAGGCCATGCACATGAAGTACATGCCAACGATTGGTGTCACATATGCGTACGATCAATATTGTGGCGTGAAATTTTATCTTCATTGGTCGTCACAAGCGCTCCAAAGTCCGTAACTCTTGACGACCTCTAAGAACAAAGATGAACAAAAAGCCAAATTGGCCTACAAGCTCCAATCTAACAAACTAATTAACATGTAATTCATACATAGACATCATGTAAACATATTGTAAATACTTCTAGCATGATTATACACATATAACAACACAATTATCAACTTTACAACACTCAATTTCACTGCTTTTGGCAAAAACTCCATTTTTGACATTTTTAATGAAATCAACACTGTGATTTTGTTTTTCAATCAAAATAGTAAATTCAAAATACCATGGTTATGATTATACATACTCTATCAAATTCAATAGTCAATTTATATATATTAACAATTAATCAAACCTTAATTTCATTTTAAACTAAGCCATACTCATATATTTTCATATAAACACTTTAGTATGGTTTTCTTCACAAATTGCATACATACATGACTTAATTTCTCTATAATCACATATAAACTCATGAAACAACCTTTTACAAACAATTCTCATACAAAACTATATACATATCAATAATTCATCTTTTACAATTATTTTACAGAGACTTTTTGGGAAGAGGAAAACTAAACTTTTAAAGAAAAAGATTAAGCTCCTAACTTTGATTAAGAAGATGATACCCTTCCCTTTAGATCAAGAACCTTCTTTTCCCAATTCCTTTATCAAAACCTGTTAGGATATCTCTCAAATCTCTCTAGAGTTTTCTTCTTCTATCCCTTTTTCTTCTTCGATATTTTCTTCTCCTAACTCTAGTTTACGATTATCATATAACGATAATAATAATAATAATATAGATATTAATATATATAGATTTTAACTGACATCAGTTATAAAATTTTGAAAATCAAAAGCCATAAGGGTTGTTTGGCTAGTTAACTAAAAATTAACCCATTAACCCTTACACCTTGTTTGGTAAACCTAATTAAAACAAATAGATTAATCCTTATACCTTGTTTGATAAAACATCATTAGATTAAAGACTTATTATGCATAAAGACATATTTGGCAAAACTAAATTAAACTCTTTTAATTTATTTTAATAACTCCTTTTATAGCAAGGTTATTTGTCACACTTCTATTTAATTGAATAATCAATTTAATCAATTAAAATATTAATCTATTAAATTACTTTAACACATAAATCATTATCTCATAATTATAATTTCCTTTATAATTATAAATTTATTTAACCAACTAACACCTTATTTTAAATTACAAATTTTAATTAAAATATTATAATTCATTTAATCATTATTAGCTCTAATTATTAAATTAATTTAGTATATAATCTTAAATTAATTTTTTAGCTCCTTAATATTTATTCAACAAATAATTAACTAAACCACATCAACTCAAATTGAACAATTATTTATTCAATAATAACATATCCCTTAATTATTTATTCAATAAATAATTATAATTTAAAATTACGGAACCACATCAACTCAAAAATTGTAAACTAATTATTTATTCTTACGAAACCAAGATGCTAGTTTGGTCATATCTTCCTAGATTTAAATACCCTTATATATTGCAATCAATAAATATGGTATGACACATCTCCATAGGGTTCTCGGATTAGTTAACTTTTCAAAATCGAGGTCGAACTTTGAGAATAGCGGGACCCACTAAGGCATTTCATAGTGTACTGTGTAGCCGTGGAATCTAATCTGCAGAAGCCCAAGCCTTTAAATATCAGCCCCCATTAGCTCATAAATGAAGTTTAAGGAGAAAGAAGGGCCCGTGAGAGAGAAATCCAAACCTTATAGTACAAAACTGCTCAAATCTTGCTTCTAAACCTGTAAATCTCACTTGTAAACCCTCATATGCACATATACTATGACATATCAAGTTTTAACTAGTGGAAATCTAGTTTAAAGGTTCCAAAAGCCGTTCGATAGCCCATCTCGTGCAAGGTTGTAAGATCTCTTCAGATCTGTGTCTTTTTCCTTCTTTACTATATATATAAGTGTTATATGTGATGCCCCCAAAATAGGTATACATCACCCATTCTGAATCACAAAATACATGGTACAGAAACAAATACAACTTCGAAGAATACAATTCTTAGTGCAAATCACGCACAACACATATACTATGAGTTTGAATACAAAATATTATCTAATAGGAGATATGTATATTTGAGAAAATCGGATTTTTGAGAATTAAATTTTTATTTTTATTAAATGAATTTAATTGATTATTTATGGAGCAAGCTAATTGAAGGTCGTTCTATGACCTAGAAATGTCAGAACATCGTAGGATTTTGGCTACGTGATAGAATTAAAGTGTTTGAATTTCCAAGATGAAAATAAAAGCTTTTCGAGAAATTTTCTGAAAAACACTATTCACGCATTTCTGCTCGGGAATTATTTTTGAGTTTCCGAGAAATACGTAACGATAGAATATCAAGGTGAGATGAATTATCCAATAATATTTCAGTTATGGAAAACGTAATATTTCACTTGTGGACTTAAAACCTAACGTTTAAGGAAAATGATTTACGAGAAGGAAATGTAATGCGATTAATGAATTAAGCGATGATTGTATACTATGTAAGTATTATACGAGATAATGAATACGAGTATGATACAAGGTATTATACAAGTACGTATGAGAGATGGTATGTTGTATGTATTGAATACGTATACGAGTTAGAATTGTACGTAAATTATATGTTAAAAGGCTTTAAGCCAAATGTATTAAATTTGTAGGATTGTGTAGGAAATATTAAAGTCCAATGGGATTTGATAAGGCCCAAATATAAGGATGGTCAAGTCCAATATGTTTTAACATGAAAGTCCAATAGAATTAATAAACAAGCCCAATGTTTGTTTAATGTGCAAGCTTAAGTGTGTGTAATATAAAGCCCAAAGATTTGTTAATGTAAGCCCAAATGTTTGAGCTAAGCTAATTAAGTTAAAGCCCAGGCTATGATCCAATGGTTAAGCATGAACCATGGGGCAAACCATGGATGACCCAAAGTGGTGAACAAGTAAAGTTACTTAATGGATAAGTGTTGTGGGGAGCAAGTAATGTGAATTAATGGCTAAGTTAAGTAGCAACCAAGAAATAAGAGTGGTGAGCAAGTGTTGTGGAGATCAAGTTTACTTAATCCTTAAGCTATGAATAGTAAGGAGGTGGATTAAGGAGGTGGGAGGTCCTAATGACCCTTATGCCCTCACTTTGTGATGCCTATAAATACCAAGCTCCATTTCAATTGTTGGTTGTTCAAATTTCATCCAACTCCTCTCAAGCTAAACAACTTATTTGGTTGAGAGAATAAGCTAGAAAAGTAAGAAAGCTAGTCTTTCATATTTCAAGGATCAAGAAGGAGATTAAAGATTGAGCAAGGCATAGTCAAGTGAATATCAAAGAGTAAGTGATCCTAAGCCATAATTTTCTTTCTCTTCCATTAGTAGAGACGGGGGTATTAGTAGAACTAGCATACTAAGAAGAAGTTGGAATGATGATAAATCAAAGGGCTTAATTCTTAATAAGCCGTGAATGAGTAATTCAATCATAAGCAAGTTATGAACTTATAAGGAACGTATGTGAATTGTAATATGGGTACACAAATGAAGTTCGTATGATAACAAGAAGAAAGTATATTGGATAGAAGTCATAAACTATCATAAGTCATGAAATGGAAATATAAGTATTTTATACTATAATAAGTTGCAAAAATCATCAAGAATAGGTAATAAATTATCATTTTTATAAGTTAACGAAGAATGTATGTCAAGATGATAGTATAATGGATTGAATCCAAGTGAAATGGTTTAAAAATCTCAAGTTACGAAGTTTCACCGGAATTCACACGATTAGACGGCGATCGTTAAAATCGTGAAATTCTCGGAATGGAAGTTGAATTTTGATATTGAGCTTGGAAACATTGGTTTTCAATGGAGACAAGTCGTATTTGTCATTATAGAGTTGCGGACTCAAAAATGGTCGGATTCCGACTTAGAATGAAGAAACGAGCGTTGAATTTTCACGAACGTTTATCATTTTTGTTAAAAATGGACTAATAGGTGAAATTTTAGCAAACTAACTTGAATAGATAAAATTCTTACATGAACACGTAGAGTATATGATTTGTGAACCGTAGGCTTTTGAATGAGCCAATTCGGACTTATAACGAAGAAGATACGAGGCCGGGAATCTCACAAAGTTAAAAATCTGTCAAAGTTTTATGTGGCTCAGAGTCTGCGCCGCGTCGCGACTCCAAGCCTAAATGACCTAAAAAGGCCACAGGCTAAAGTGGCCTATGTCCCCCTGAAACTCATGTCTTGCAGTCACGAACCATTTAACAAAGGGACTCATGGCCAATAAATGAGTCCAGCTTTTCAAGCCTAACGGGCGACGCCACAATAAGTGGCACAAAGTGTAATAAGCCGTGCCATGAATGGCAAATTTTAAGACCTAAACAGTGAAGAAATGTTTCAAGTAGAGTTTGAATGAAAATTGATTAGTAATGAACTAAAGAACTTAATCAAACATTATTAAGTTATAATTAAAACTCTAGTATGATCACTTAGAGTTAAAGTAAGTCAATTGAAGATGAACACAAACGGTATGCAATAAGCGTACTTAATCAATGAAGATCGAGTTTCGAATAAATAACGTAAGGACGTTAGTAAGCCGTGAGGAAGGATAATTAACTTGAACCGAGTTGTATTAATGAAATAATTTCAGTTAAGAGAACGAAGTTGGTAAGAATGATGTAAAGAATAACGGAAAGCCGGAACCAATAAATAACAAATCTAATACGAGATTAGATTGAGAAGAAGGGTAAGATTATTTAGGAACTATGTATGTTCATTCATGACCTAATGTGGTATGTTATGTGATTATGTGTTGTAGAGACCGTAAGGACTCAAAGGGAAACGTAATTATACTGTAGCAAACGCTGAAGGCAAGTTTTTCTTAAATGCTTGTCTAACCTTCGTGTTAGCCAGGTTTTCAAATTATTCAAGTTATGAGATGCATGTATGGTTTTAAAGAAAGAGTTGATGCTAGTTTTAACTTGGCTAGAAGAATCTTGATAGATTGATTGAACTGTTTACAAGTCTTTCAATATAGAATTGCTAACGCTATCCTATGCCAATCCTTTGGTACGGATTCAAGGTAAGCCTGAATATGAATAAACAAATATATTTTCATCGAGTATTCGATGGGCACGTGAGGTTAACACAACTTAAACGTATACACGTTTAGTGAATGTAGTGTTGATCAACATAGAGTACTATAGGCTGATCACCTAGAAGTGCTCGTAAGATATGCCGAACTTACGAACTTCGTACCGGGCTGTCCTTTTCAAAGAAACTATAAGACGTTCACGTCTTGAACCAGAATTGATGAATATTGTTATTGTAAAATGTTTTGAAGGAAAAGAAACGCTATTTTAAGTTATTGATAGTACTTCGTAACTATCATCCAGTTATTGAAGATATATGATTACTATGTTTCAAGCATGCTTTTAAAATGAAATTGTTGTACTTGCTGAGCTTGTTATGCTCACACTTGCTTGAACCATATGATTGCAGCTTAGATGATATGACCAAAGGGTTCGATAAGGATAAAGTGAAGGCTAAAGCGAACTTGTAGCGTACCTATGTAATAATATAGGTTTGTAATGATAATATTTAATATTATGACAAGAACAAATGGAACGGTTATAAAGAACCTGGGGAATAGTAGTATTGTTTTGGAATATATATAAGATAGATTCGTTCTTTTGAGGCTTTATCAATTGAATGTTTTTGTGAACTGTAGCACCGTGGAGCACCATCTGTCGGGTTAAAAGAGACCCAGATTTGGGGGCGTCACAGGTTGGTATCAGAGCATTAGGTTATAAAACTTAAGGGGGGAAGAACCTTAGGCTAATAACCACGTTAAGGAAGAGAACTCTGAAGGAAGTAAACTCGAGCTTTACTTAAGTTGAATGAGTCAATAAGGTATTGAGGAAACTCAGTACCAAAAGATTTAAAAGATTGAAAGTAACCCTAAATAAATTAAATGTGATTTGTGCTTATACTATTTTGTGTTATGTATTAATCAACATGTTATGTGTATTGTAGGATGTCAATCGATAGATTGATGTATAGAGATGTACATTCGGTGAGCGAAGAGCTTGTGAACCGAGTAGAGCCTGTACCCATTCCAGTGGCGGAGGTACCAATAGTGATTCTAGACGAGTCGGAGACAGAGGAGTACTTTTCTGAGGAAGACTACTCTGAGGGAGAGATGGATATAGCATCATACCTTAGTACGATGAACGATGTGGAGGAAGGAATGGAGGTAACATCGGTTGAAATGGTGGTACCTGCACTAGAGTCATCACCTCCAGATGCAATAAGATCATTGTATCTGGCAGAGCTTGACAAGAATGTGCAACTGAGTACAGTTGTGCAGAATCAGAATGAAGAGATTAATGCTCTTTATGTAGCGAAGGAGTCTGCAGAAGCAGATTTTGAGTCCGAGCATGATGAGAAGGTGCTTATGATAAATAAGGCTAGGAATTTTAAGAAGGAGGCCGATGAGCTTTGTAGGGAACTGGGGGAGAAGGACCAGAAGATAGCACGGATGTCTTACATCCATGAGAGTGCTCATAAGGATTTCAAGCTGAAGGTTGCTTGTTATTCCAATGAGTTAGGACAAACTCGACATACTATTAGTCGGGATACTATAGCGATGATTACGAATGAGAAACATGAGGATGCTGTTATGCATTATTAGAAGTCTAGAGGTATAAATATATGTGTAGTGATGTAAAACCCTCTTTTGTATAATAGGGTAGTCTTTTTGTAAATCTCAACTTTTGTGAAGTACAATTTTGGGATAGAGATATAATAGCTTTTGGCTATGAAAACAAATTGTAAATAGTTTCAAACTATGAAGCAGCATATGAATATAAAGAAGTTTTCTTTTAATATGTTTTGTTATGATGCGATTTGGTATGTGGTGATTAATAACGAAGTAAGTAAATAGATAATAATGAAATTTTATTTAATCTAAAAATGTCGCTAGGGAGAAGATAACGTAATAAGGAAGCAAAATCACATAATGATAATTAATGGGGTCAAAACAACCCTATGCAAAAGTTTGTTAAGTTATTAACGGCTGCATTTATCCAAATCGGGGGTAGAGTACCCCGCGAAACCTAAGGTAGCTAGAACGATTACCTTTAAAGAGTTTAAAAGCATAGGTCCGCCGGAGTTCAAAGGAACGACGGACCTAATCGAGGCCCATACCGTGGTAAAAGAAATAGAGAAGGCGTTTGTTATTACAAGCGTAGGTGAGATGCAGAAGTTTTCTTTTGTGACTTACACGAGGAAGAGTGAAACCAACTTTTGGTAGAAGGCTCACCAGGGTGGGGTTAGAACAGATGCGGTAACGTGGAAACAATTCAAGAAGGTTTTCTTTGAGAATTATTTCCCTACAAATATGTGAGGGAGGATAGAGATTAAATTCTTAGAACTTAAGTAAAGAGATATGATATTTCACCAGTACGCGACCAAATTCAAATGAATTGGCAAGGTTTATTTCACATCAAGTGGACACTGAGGAGGCGAAGGCTCGTAGGTTGGAGCAAGGCCTGAAACCCTAGCTCTATAGTGGGATTTTGGTGATCTAGAGTGTTTCCTATGGGATCATTCTAGAGAAGATGATTATAGCATAAGGTGATAGTGAGTTGTAGACTCAATACCACAAATAGGGAAAAGATGAGAGCACGAGAGAGGGAGGAACCAAGGTAGAGAATGGTAGTGGCAGTATGGCAAAGAGATTGAAATTTTTAACTCCGGGAATACTGAAGTGGGACAAGGGGAACCTAAGTGAAGGATCAAGGTGTGTAAGACATGTGGAAAGACTTATCTAGGAGTCTGTCTGGAAGGGATTATAAATACCTTTAAAACATTAAGATAGAGGAGGAGGGATTAATTTTCGTTAATTATATTCGTGGAAATGGTTTCATGAATAATAGAAGTGAACAAGTATCGGTAGATAAGTTCTGATTAATGTCGAGAGGATTTTGAGGAAATTCTCGGTATGAATGGGTTGATTAACCGTAGAACTATAATAAATTATTGTAAGAAAAGTGTGAACCTTTAGTGTTCTTAGAAAATCTAAGGTAGTAATTTACGGTAATAAAATACCGCGACATTATAATTGTCGAACCATGACGCAAGTTAGGTTGGTGTTAAGGAAGAGGAGGAGTCGTTACGGTTGCGTATCGACTATCGTAGGAGGAATACGTTAGTAGTTAATAATAAATACCCATGGCCCAGGATCGATGATCTATTTGGTCAGTTGAGAGGGGGAAAAGAATTTTTCCAAAGATAGATTTGTGTACGGGGTATAGTCGGTTGGAAGTAAGAAAGAAAGAGGAGGTACCATTAACGTCACAGGATTTAAGAGAAAGGTTAATTGCGGCACCTGTATTGTCTTTATCAGATGATACGGGGAATTTTGTAGTGTATCTCGATATTTGCATAGATGACATGATTGCGTGCTCTTATAGCATGGCAATGTCATTGTGTATGCATCACGCTAGTTAGAAGATTATGAGGAGGTCTATCCTACTTATGATCTAGAATTGGCAGTTGTAGTTTTTGAATTAAAAATCTAAAGATAGTAATTATACAGGGAGAAAAGTGAGATATACAAGGACTCTAAGAGTCTGAGATATATCTCCACACAGAAGGAGTTGAATATGCAGTAGAGAGAGGACTAGGATATCTTATATCATTCAAGGAAGGTAAACGTAGAAGCCGGTGCATTAAGTAGGAAGGGTAAGGAAAACTATCGATGTTAACGACTCAGAATGAGTTAATAACGGAGATGGCGTGAGTGGAGTTAGAATTTAAATTACAGAATGAAACGATAGAAATGTTATTCAAAACATAGAATCAATCCACAATAATGGACCGAGTCAATTAAGTACAATTAGGTAACGAGGAGTACAAGTGAATGAAGAAGATGATGCAGGATAAGTAGAAGACTAAGTATAGTCTTATTTTGAGGGAGGAATTTGAGTTCCATATAAGTCCGAATTAAAAAGATAACTGAGATGATAAAAAGATAGTGTAATATGTTAGTAAGTGTTTAACTTCCAACTCAAATTGTTAATAGGAAGTGAAAAGTCATGTGAAACAAGATAATACCTTTGTTGAAGGTAAAATGAAATAACCACAATGTCGAAGAAGCATTGTGGGAACTCAAGATTTAAAATAAAGAAAACTTTTTCTCATTTGTTTATATAATTATTAACGAGATTCTGGGGACAAAATTCTTATAAGGAGGAAAGAATGTAACGCCCGAGAAAATTGGATTTTTGAGAATTAAATTTTTATTTTTATTAAATGAATTTAATTGATTATTTATGGAGCAAGCTA
The DNA here is from genome assembly GCA_020205605.1 of Panax ginseng. NCBI lineage: Eukaryota > Viridiplantae > Streptophyta > Magnoliopsida > Apiales > Araliaceae > Panax > Panax ginseng. The sequence continues at coordinate 58,657,038 of CM035143.1, read as the reverse complement.
ATCGAAGGTCGTTCTATTACCTAGAAATGTCAGAACATCGTAGGATTTTGGCTACGTGATAGAATTAAAGTGTTTGAATTTCCAAGACAAAAATAAAAGTTTTCTGAGAAATTTTCTGAAAAACACTATGCACGCATTTATGCTCGGGAATTATTTTTGAGCTTCCGAGAAATAAGTAACGATAGAATATCAAGGTCAGATGAAATATCCAATAATATTTCAGTTATGAAAAATGTAATATTTCACCTGTGGACTTAAAACCTAACGTTTAAGGAAAATGATTTATGAGAAGGAAATCTAATGCGATTAATGAATTAAGCGATGATCGTATACTATGTAAGTATTATACGAGATAATGAATACGAGTATGATACAAGGTATTATACGAGTACGTATGAGTGATGGTATGTTGAATGTATTGAATAAGTATACGAGTTAGAATACGAGAATTGTACATAAATTATACGTTAAAAGGCTTTAAGCCAAATGTATTAAATTTGTAGGATTGTGTAGGAAATATTAAAGTCCAATGGGATTTGATAAGGCCCAAATATAAGGATGGTCAAGTCCAATATGTTTTAACATGAAAGTCCAATAGAATTAATAAACAAGCCCAATGTTTGTTTAATGTGCAAGCTTAAGTGTGTGTAATATAAAGCCCAAAGATTTGTTAATGTAAGCCCAAATGTTTGAGCTAAGCTAATTAAGTTAAAGCCCAAGCTATGATCCAATGGTTAAGCATGAACCATGGGGCAAACCATGGATGACCCAAAGTGGTGAGCAAGTAAAGTGACTTAATGGATAAGTGTTGTGGGGAGCAAGTAATGTGAATTAATGGCTAAGTTAAGTAGCAACCAAGAAATAAGAGTGGTGAGCAAGTGTTGTGGGGAGTAAGTTTACTTAAACTTTAAGCTATGAATAGTAAGGAGGTGGAATGTCCTAATGACCCTTATGCCCTCACTTTGTGATGCCTATAAATACTAAGCTCCATTTTAATTGTTGGTTGTTAAAATTTCAGCCAACTCCTCTCAAGCTAAACAACTTATTTGGTTGAGAGAATAAGCTAGAAAAGTAAGAAAGCTAGTCTTTCATATTTCAAGGATCAAGAAGGAGATTAAAGATTGAGCAAGGCATAGTCAAGTGAATATCAAAGAGTAAGTGATCCTAAGCCATAATTTTCTTTCTCTTCCATTAGTAGAGACGGGGGTATTGGTAGAACTAGCATACTAAGAAGAAGTTGGAATGATGATAAATTAAAGGGCTTAATTCTTAATAAGCCGTGAATGAGTAATTCAATCATAAGCAAGTTATGAACTTATAAGGAACGTATGTGAATTGTAACATGGTTACAAAATGAAGTTCATATGATAACAAGAAGTAAGTATATTGGATAGAAGTTATAAACTATCATAAGTCATGAATTGGAAATATAAGTATTTTATACTTTAATAAGTTGCAAATATCATCAAGAATAGGTAATAACTTATCATGTTTATAAGTTAACAAAGCATGTATGTCAAGATGATAGTATAATGGATTGAATCCAAGTGAAATGATTTAAAAATCTCAAGTAACGAAGTTTCACTGGAATTCACACGATTAGACGACGATCGTCGAATTCGTGAAATTCTCGGAATGGAAGTCCAATTTTGATATTGAGCTTGGAAACATTGGTTTTCAATGGAGACAAGTCGTATTTGTCATTATAGAGTTGCAGACTCGAAAATGGCCGGATTCCGACTTAGAACGAAGAAACGAGCATTGAACGTTCACGAACGTTTATCGTTTTCGTTAAAAATGGACTAATATGTGAAATTTTAGCAAACTAAGTTGAATAAATAAAATTCTTGTATGAACACGTAGAGTACGTGATTTGTGAACCGTAGGCTCTTGAATAAGCCAATTCGGACTTATAATGAAGAAGTTATGATGCCGGGAATCTCACAAAGTCAAAAATCTGTCAAAGTCAAATATCTGTCAAAGTTTTTTGTGGCTCAGAGTCCGAGCAGCGGCGCGACTCCAAGCCTAAATGACTGGCGCCGCAGCGCCAAAGTTGCCTATGTCCCCTGCAAACTCGCACCAAAGCGTGACCATTTAACAAAGGGACTCTGGCAGCAATATGAAAGTCCGATTTTCAAGCCCTAATCGGGCGGCATGTTGTGACACAAAGTGTAATAGCCGGTGTCTTGGCCTTGACCTTTAAGACCTAGACAATGAAGAAATGTTTCAAGTAGAGTTTGAATGAAAATTGATTAGTAATGAACTAAAGAACTTAATCAAACATTATTAAGTTATAATTAAAACTCTAGTATGATCACTTTGAGTTAAAGTAAGTCAATTGAAGATGAATGCAAATGGTATGTAATAAGCGTACTTAATCAATGACGATCGAGTTTCGATTAAATAACGTAAGGACGTTAGTATGCCATGAGCAAGGATAATTAACTTGAACCGAGTTGTATTAATGAAATAATTTCAGTTAAGAGAACGAAGTTGGTAAGAATGATGTAAAGAATGACGGAAAGCCGGAACCAATAAATAACAAATCTAATACGGGATTAGATTGGGAAGAAGGATAAGATTATTTAGGAACTATGTATGTTCATTCATGACCTAATGTGGTATGTTATGTGATTATGTGTTGTAGAGACCGTAAGGACTCAAAGGGAAACGTAATTATACTGTAGCAGACGCTGAAGGCAAGTTTTTCTTAAACACTTGTCTAACCTTCGTGTTAGTCAGGTTGTAAAACCCCAACTTTTTGAATAAAGATGAATTTTCTATAAATATTATTTTTGAATATTATGGATTTAAATTGATATAATGTTATAATTGTGGGTAATATTTATAAAATTTGCAAAGTATGCAAGTTGTTATATAATATTCGATTGGTCGGGGAATATTCGTTTTAACAGGAATATTCAGTATAATGACACAATCATTGGTGGACCCTATTAACGGAATTATTTGTCGGATTGAGAAAGCGACAAAAATACTTTTATGAAAATAATGGCGGAAGTTTTATCGTTAACTATTGAAACACCCACGGTGTTAAAAATGAATGTCTGGCGTGGTTGCAGAGTAGCACGGTATTAATTATTGATGCTTACGTGATAAGTCACTCGAGTTTTGTTGGTATTATTAATTTAATAATCTGTAAAATCTTTTTATATAAGCAGAATACTTTTATAAAGTTATTCTATAAATAGAATATATTATATTCTATTATGCATAGTGTTGCATAGTGTTCTGCATATATAAAATCTTTTTTATATAAAAATGTAATACTTTTATAAAGTTATCATTTTATTAGACAATAATTAGAATATATTATATTTTATTATGCATAGTGTTTGCATAGTGCCTACATAGTGTTTGCATAGTAAAATCTTTTATAAAGTTATTCATTTTATTAGATTATAAATAGAATATATTATATTTTATTTAAAAGATTTTGCTTTAAATATGGACCATCAGATTAAAGTAATCAATCTAGACTATTCATGAGTTAGTTACTATGCAGTCCATTTTTTTATAAATAGAAGCTCATTCCTTCATTATTTTTCTTACGAATTCACTGAAACTCTAGAGAGATAAACTATAGAGAGAAAGAAGAAAGTATTCTGCTACTTCACTACTTATATATCCAGTACTCTTCTTCTTAAGGTAGAGAATATTATTTATTGTACTCGTAAGGGGTGTTATTCTTTTGTATTCATGAAGAGAACTTATGTTATTCCATTCTTTATTATTCTGTTGGAATAACCTGTATATGCGGGCTACCCTATACTTGGTGACATTCTTCTATTATTCCGTCTTTACTATTTTGTTAGAATATCCTATTCGTCAAGGTCTTCACGCTGCACTGATTCCGCTCTTTATTATTCTCGTTGGAATATCATGTATGCATGCGTTTTTTAATGGGACCGGTTCCATCTTTATTATTATTACATTGGAATATCCTGCATGCGTTTTACGCCGGACCTAATTAAAATCCTTATTAGTATTCTCATTGGAATAACTTGTCTATGTGAAGTACCGCATGCATGGTGATTTGCATTGTTATTCCATTCTTTATTATTCATTGGAACATCCCGCTTGCATTTAATTTCTTTCGACTTTGGTTTCGTTATTTAGTATTCGTCGGAATAACTTTGTCATGCGGCACCGCATGTATGGTGATTTCTTTTGTTATTCCATTCTTTATTATACTCGGTTGGTTAAAGTTTTGACTTCTATACTCCATGAAATTAGTGGAATATCCTTGATAATTGCGCTTCATCCAAGATATCTTTTCATGGAAATATTCTTCCGAGCATTCTTGAATTTTTACTCTACAAAGCGATATCATGTTGACAATTTGGACGTTATTGGTTTTGGACAAATTAATTCTTGAACTCGTTTTATTGAATTCTTATATCATTGTCATCATCCTCATATTTATATTTTTTGAAAGTCATATGTGGCTCAGTAGTGCATGCATAGATGGACTTGGTATGATTATGAATGAGGATTATTCGGTGTAATGTAATCATGACCGTAATGTTACAAATGATGTGGTAAAAGTCCTCATTGGCCCGTAGTGCATTGATGGACAGTTGTTGGCATAATCATGACCATTAATGAATACACAAATATTCTTTGCCCGTAATGCATGGATAATTGTGGTCGTGATACTAAAGAATATCCTTGGCCGTAGCACAAGGGTGATTCGATGATGTGGATTATTTATTAAGCTGAGTCCCAGCGATAAAGTGATGAAAAACCTTTTAAATCATAAAAGATAGTAGATTTTATTCTCTACTTGACCCTTTTAATGGATTGCTTGTTCCGCTGCAGTTAAACTTGATGTTTGTTATATTGTATCAGTTTAACACTGTTTAAAGCTAATGATAATTTATTCTGCATTATCTTAGTCATAATATTTCTTACTGGGCTAGTTGAGCTCACCCTTTCTTTCATTGTTCTCTTCTGGAAATAAGAATATAGCTGGGACGAGTCGGGGAACGGAGTGATGGTCCTAGATGGTGCATTAGTAGTCCTCACTATTCTATGAAATAATGTGATAATAATTGTAATAAGGACTGTAACGCCCGAGAAAATTGGATTTTTATGACAATTAAATTTTTATTTGATTATGTGAATTAAATGAATTTAATTGATTTCTTTGTGAGTAAGCTATGTGAAAGTCGTTCTATGACCTAGAATGTGCTAACGTGGTTAGTATTCTAGCTACGTGTTAGAAATAGTTGTTTGGAATTTCCAAGACAATAATAATTGTTTTCCGAAAAATTTCTGTAAAAACACTATTCATCCGTTTCTGTTCAGGGAATTATTTTAAAATTCCGGGAAACGTGTAATGATAGAATATCATGAGGAGTTGGAATATCTGACAATATTTCATTTATGAAAAACGTAGTTTTCGCCTGCGGACTTAAAACCTAAGGGTTGAGTATATTCATTTTCGAGAAGGAAATAATATGCGTAGAAGGAATGGCGTTAGGTTTAATTCAAGTGTTATACAATTGGTGATGCAAGTTAGTATCTATGTATAATACATTGAGTAAATACGAGGTACAATACGATTATTATACGTATGGTATACAAAGGGATTACGTGAATTGTACGTGTAGAATACGATGCGTATCATAGGATTAATCTATGTATCAATGAGTAATTCATTTGTATTGGATTATGATTAGCCCAATCAATTGAATGACTAAGCCCAATGAGATGAATGGGTTAAGTCCAAATCAAGGTCCAATGTTTATTTAGTTAAGCCCAATTCATTAAAACCGAATCGTGGGTCGAACCGGTGGGTCACCCAATGGGTAAAACCCATGGGCAACCCATGGGATGTCACAAAAGGAGGTGGGCCGGCCACCTTGGTGTGGACTCCAAGCATAAGGCTTTGTCACCAAGTATCTTACTTGTTGACCAAACATTAATAGTAAGGAGGTGGAGTTTAATGTCCAAATTGCCCTCCATTCTCATTTCCTATAAATAAGAAGGCAAGGTTGGCCATTTGAGAGTTTTTCAATTACCAACCTAGATTATTTTGAGAGAGAAAGAGAGCTATACTCAACCAAAACATATATTTTGGAAGATTGGACTTAGAGTTTTCAAGAAATTCATAAGAGTTCTTAAGGTATATTCCTTACCTTTCATCTCCATCTCTTTTAGATTTTCTTTCATTTTAGAGAATCATGAAGGGGTGGTATATGTCATGAGTGAGGATTTAAAGATGACTTACCATAGATTCAATCTCTATAAGTCATGAGATTATAAAAATAATAAGGTTTGATATAGTTTTTGAACCATGAAAATATTGATAGTTGAGCTCGATTGTTGATAAACAATTGAGCTCCATCAATACGTTAGTATATGCATCTTGTTTGGTTAGGATGTAGATATGAAATCCATGGAGTATTCCATGTGATTTGGCTTAAAAGACAATAGTAACGAAGTTATAGCGAATTTTGCAGAAATAGACGTTAAACGTAGAAAACGCATAAAGTCCGGATTAAAGGTCAAAAGATGTTGTGTGACTTGAAAACGTCGGTTTCCAATGTCAACACGTGAGATAGGGTGATTAAGAGTTGTGGGTTTGAGAATCGTCGGATTCTGACTTAGAACGAAGAAAACGAGCATTGAACGCTCATTAACGTTTACGAACGTATATAAAATGAACTCAATAGTGAATTATGAGTTAACGGATTTGAAAGTGTTGAATTCTTACATGAACACGTAAAGGATGTAATTCCTGACTTGTAGAAATTCGATTGGGTCAATTCGGATGTAAAACGAACAAATTAGGAAGCCGGGAGTTTCGTTAGAAAACCAAAGCGGTTTGGCCAATCGTTGACATGAGACTAAGGTATAACGCCAAAACCAAGATAAAGTGGTGGCACCGCCATGGCCTTGAGACTAGCCGAAGTACCCTCGCTAACTCACATCGCAGGTGCCACTAATATATGAGGATGGATGTCACAGTACAACATGAGAGGAAAAAGTTGACCAAGTTAGGTTTTAAACTTCAGTTGTTTAGAGACCTACCTGAGTTGAGTTTATATACTGAATGAATGTACTAAGACTAATCCTATATTACCTATACTAAGGTATAGAGTATGAAACTTAGGAATGTAATGCATGTTAACAAGATATGTACAAATGAACAAAGTTGGTACCTTATCAACGATGTTTGAGTCCGGTTAATAAACGTCAATAGAGTGATACACCGGGACGAAGGGTAATAAGTTATGTTGACTTTAATAAAGATATTAAGTTAACACAGACATAGAAGAGAAAGAAGCTGGTAGGAACAATGTGAATAATTATTTGATAGCTAATTACAGTGTTCTATGTGAAAATATCATGTAGATTCTGTAAAGGTTGTGGTCAGTCGAGTAAGTTATTTGAAGACGCTGAAAGGCAAGTTTTCTTAACGCTTGTCTAACTTCCATATTAGCCAAGTTTTATGTGATTCGTTGAACTGAATTGCAAGACTTGTTTTAAAGAAAGGGTCGATGCCAAATTTTAACTCGGCTAGACTATTCGTAAGATATAGATTGATTATTATTCATATCATTCTATATAGAAATATTAATGCTATCCTATGCCAAGTAATTGGTACGGACGTGAAGGTAAGGTTTGTCTATGAACAAACAAAAGTATTTTTTATCGATTATTCGATGGGCACGCGAGTTTGCCAAAAATATTAAACGTAAATATGTTTAATGAATGTAGTGTTGATCAACATAGAGTACTATAGGCTGATCACCTAGAAGTGCTCGTAAGTTATACGAATGAATGGCCTTAGTGCTGTGGACTCCTTTTTATGTATGAAAACTAAAATTTACTGTTCATGGTCTATCGACCGGTTCAGGATTCCTAATCTATTATATACTTTGGGAATTGATGTTATGAACTGTTAAAGTATTATTGATTCAGAATACTTCATAACTATTGTTAAGTTATGTGGGAATTGTTATATAATTCATGAATGTGGTATTCCTGTTATCCTTGATTAAACTTCTTTGAGTCATCATGCTCACTCTTGCTTGAATTATATAACCGCAGTTAAAGATGAACGATCGTGAATGCCAAGAATGATAAGGGCAAAGCTAAGATGGATGCTTAGGCATTGTGTAATAGTTTAGGGAGTTTGTATGTATTATACATTATGAACAATGAACGATGTAACCGGTTTATGAACCTGGGAAGGATTATACTTTGATTGTAATAAGAAGATAGTAATTACTTTCATTTTGTTGTATTTCAATGGAATGATTGTATGGATGTTAGTACAGTGGAGCACCATCTGTCGGGTTGGAAGATACCCGAATTTGGGGGCATCACAGGTTGGTATCAAAGCCTTATGTTATAAAACTTAAGGGGGGAAAACCTTAGGCTAATAACCTCGTAAGGAAGGTAAAGTCCGAGGAATGAAATTCAAGACCATTGAATTAAGAAGATATTGAGATAACTCAGTATCGAAAGAATTAAAAGATGAAAATTAATCTTAAAGATATTAAATGTGATTTGTGCTTATACTATTGTGTATTATGTACTAATCAACGTGTTATGTGTTTGTAGATGTAAATCGATAGATTGATGTTTAGAAACGTGGAAATGATAAGTGAGGACTCAGTCAACCAAGTTGAGATTGTACCAATGCCAGTGGCAGAGGTACCGATAGTTGTACTAGAAGACTCAGACATTAAGGAGTACATCTCTGAGGAGGAATACTCTGAGGAGACTATGGGATTAGCATCATACCTTAACGAGATGCTAGATGTGGAGGAGGAAATGAAGGTGACATCGATTGACACGGTGTTACCTACTCAGGAGCCAGCATCTCTAGATGCAACTAGAGCATTGTATCTGGCAGTGTTGGATAGGAATGTGCATTTGCGTACTCAGGTAGAGGCACGGATTGAGGAAATAACTGCCTTATATGAGGCGAAAGAATCTGCAGAGGCAGACTTTGAGTCAGAGCATGATAAAAAAGTGCTTATGACTGATAAGGCTCATAACTATAAGGATGAGGTCCTGAGCTACAATGTAAACCCGTTGAGAAAGACAAGGTAGGATGTCATACATCCATGAATGCGCTCATGAGGATTTCAAGCTGAAAATTGCTTGTTATTCTATTGAGTCCGGGCAGACTTGACATACCATAAGTCGAGATATAGTGTCGATTCTGGCAAATCAGAAATATAAAAATGATGTTCGACAGTGTTAGTAGATCGCTAGATCTTTTTGGTATATAAGTAGTGACGTAAAACCCTCTTTTGTATAACTAAGGGTAGTCTTTTTGTAAATCCCAACTTTTGTAGAAGGCAATCGCGGGATAGTATGTAATAGCGTTTGGCTAAGGGAACATGATGTAAATAGTTTTGACTATGAAAGCATATTTATATAATGAATATTTTATTTAACATGCTTGTTGTGGTATGAATGGTTGTTGTTAATTTAAAATGATAACCGAGTAGTTAAATAGATAATAACGAAGCTTTATTTATTTAATCATAATTATGTCGCCGAGAAGGAGACAACGGAACCAAGAGGCCGAGTCTTATAATGAAAATCAGGGGGGTCCTAACAACCCTATGCAAGAGTTTGTTAATTTATTAATGGATGCATTTAACCAAGTGGGGGGTGGGATTCCTGTAGTTCTTTGGGTAGCAAGAACAACTAACTTTAAGGACTTTAAAAGTGTGGGTCCTCCCGAGTTTCGAGGAACGACGAATCCCCTAGAAGCGCAGACATGGATTAGAGAGATTGAAAAGGCGTTTGTGATAACAAACGTAGGTGAGGCACAAAAGACTTCTTTTGCGACTTACATGATGAAGGGGGAAGCCAACTACTGGTGGGAAGCTCACCAAGGTGGGGCTAGGACAGAGGCTGTTACGTGGGAACAGTTTAAGAAGGTTTTCTTCAAGAACTATTTCCCTACTAGCATGCAGGGTAGGATGGAAATTAAGTTCCTAGAACTTAAGCAGGGGGATATGACAGTTCCCCAGTATGCCGCCAAGTTTAACGAATTGGCAAGATTTGCTCCACATCAGGTGGATACAGAGGAAAGGAAGGCGCGCAGATTTGAGCAGGGCTTAAAACCCTGGCTCTATAGTAGGATATCGGTTTTCCAGAGTGCTTCCTACGGGACCATTCTGGAGAAGGCGATAATAGCTGAAGGTGGTGGTGAGGCTTTGTCTCAGTACCACAAAGAGCGGAAGATTAAGAGTAAGATAGAAGGAGGTAATAAGGCTGAAGTTGCCAGCGGAAGCGACAACTTGCCAAAGAGGAAGAGTTTTAATCCCGGGAATACCGGGGTAAAGCAGGGAGATCCCAAAAGGAGAACAGAAGCATGTAAGACATGAGGAAAATCTCACATGGAGTGCATTTAAAGGGAAAGCAAAGATGCTACAACTGTAAGGGGAGAGGGCATTTGTCACCCAACCTGCCCTAACCCTAAGAAGAACTAGGGGTGTTTTGTCTGTGGGTCAATGGACCACATGGCAAGAAAATGCCCGAAGAAGGGTTTAGAGGGGAATAAGAGTTCTGGTAGTGGTAAATTAGCCATTATCGACCAACACCATCAATTAGGTAGTAACCCTCACTCATACGCTTAATATGATCATTGAAGATGCGGTTGCATCAACAGATGTGCTAGCAGTATCCTTTCTGGCCAATGAGATAAATGCTTATGTGCTATTTGACTCTAAAAGCTACTTGTTCTTTTTATAGCATGTGAATTTGCTAAGCGATTAGGTTTAATCCCTGAAAAGTTACCTATACCTTTAGACGTTAAGGTAGCGAACGAGGAGATAATCCCCATTGAACATATTCATAAGGATTGTTGCGTGGAAATTAGAGGGAATAAGTTATCAGTAGATTTGGTACCGATAAGGCTAAATGAATTCTACGTAATTCTTGGTATGGATTGGTTAGTGAACTATAAGGCGATTATAGATTGCCATAGGAAAGTGTAAACCTTCGGCTTTCTAAGAAAACCAAGGTAGTGTTCTTCGGTAGTTATTCACCGAGATGCTCTTGTTGTCTGTCTATAACATAAGCTAGGAAGATGTTGAGAAAAGGGTGTGTAGGTTATCTATGCCATGTGGTGGATACCCAAAGAGTGGGAAAATCCTTGGATCAGATACTTGTTGTGCAAGAGTTCGCGGATGTATTTCCGGAGGAGTTACCGGGTATTTTACCGGACAGGGAGGTCAAGTTTGTAATTGATCTGTTACCAGGAACGACACCAGTTTTAAGGGCACCATATCGAATGGCGCCAGTCGAAATGAAGGAGTTATTGGTTCAATTACAAGAACTATTAGACAGGAAATACATTCAACCAAGTGTGTCTCCTTGGGGAGCACCAGTGTTGTTTGTAAAGAAGAAGGATGGGTCGTTAAGACTTTGTATCGACTATCGAGAGTTGAACAAGTTAACGATTAAGAATAGATACCATTTGCCCAGGATCGATGATCTATTTGATCAGTTGAAAGGGGCAAAGTATTTTTCTAAAATACACTTGCGCACGGGGTATCATCAGTTAAAGGTGAGGAAGGATGATGTACCTAAGACGACATTCAGAACTCGTTATGGTCATTACGAGTTTCTGGTAATGTCGTTTGGGTTGACTAATGCACCAGCCTCATTTATGGATATGATGAACAGAGTGTTCAAACAATATTTGGACAAGTTTTTCATAGTGTTCATTGATGATATTCTAGTCTATTCAAAGACGCCGTAAGATCATTCGAACATTTAAGAATAGTGTTGGAGACACTACGGAAGGAGAAGTTATATGCGTAAATTCACAAAGTGTGAACTTTGGCTTGAGAAGGTGCGATTTTAGGGCATGTTATTGATAAGGATGACATTTCGTAGATCCGCAAAAGTAGAAGCGATTAACGAATGGGAGCAACCGAAAATGCCAACCGAGGTTCGTAGTTTTTCGGGTTAGCAGGATACTATAGAAGGTTCATTAGGACTTTTCTAAATTAGCTACTCCATTAACAAATCGACAAGAAAGTCGGTAAAGTATGTGTGGATGAAACATGTGAGAGCAATTTTCAAGAGTTGAAGAAGAGGTTAAGTGAGGCACCAATATTGTCCTTACTGCATTTATTGCTGTGGAATTTTTTTAGTGTATAGCGATGCTTTCAGATAAAGGATCTGGGTTGCGTGCTCATTCAAAGATGGTAAGGTCATCATGATGCGTCACGTCAATTGAAGGATTATGAGAAGGTCTATCCTACTCATGACCTGGAATTGGCAGCTGTAGTTTTTGCCCTAAAGATATGGAGGCATTATCTTTATGGTGAGAAATGTGAGATATACACGGACCACAAGTCTGAAATATATCTTCACACAGAAGGAGTTGAACATGAGACAGAGAAGGTGGTTAGAGTTAATAAAAGATTATAACTGTGATATTTTATATCATCCGGGGAAAGCAAATGTAGTAGCTGATGCGCTAAGTAGGAAGGGTAGAGAGAAATTATCAATGTTAACAACTCAAAATGAGTTGGTTACAACAATGGCAAAAATGGAGCTAGAAGTTAAGTTACCGGAGGAAGCGGTAGAGATGTTATTTTCCATGGAAACCCAACCTACCATAGTGGAGCGGGTTAGGGGAGTACAACTGAGCAATTAGGAGTGCAAGCAGATGCAGAAGAGGATAGAAGACGAAGAAAAGACTGAGTATAACCTCGATAAGGAGGGATTACTTCGTTTTGAGGGAAGAATTTGGGTTCCTAATGATCTCGATTTAAAAGAAGAAATTATGATGGAGGCCTATAGTTTGAGGTACTCGATACATCCCGGTAGTACGAAGATGTATCAAGACCTTCGTCAGAACTTTTGGTGGCCGAATATGAAGAGAGAGATATGTAATATGTTAGTAGGTGCTTAACTTGTCAAAAAGTTAAGGCTGAACATCAACGACCGAGCGGGTTGTTACAACCGCTAGAAATTCCAGAGTAGAAGTGGGAGCACATCACGATGGACTTTATGGTGGGACTTCTAACAACCAGAAAAGGATACGATGCCATTTGGGTGATAGTGGATCGATTAACGAAATCGGCTCATTTTCTACCAATAGGAGTTAGGTATAACCTAGATCAGTTAGCTAAGCTGTATGTCAAGGAAATTATTTCCAGACATGGAGTACTTGTTTCGATCGTGTCAGATCGTGATCCACGATTCACATCGAACTTCTGGAGAAGTTTGCAAGAGCAAATGGGAACGCAGTTAAGATTGAGTACGGCGTATCATCCTCAGACAGATGGTTAGAGTGAGCGAACAATTCAAATGCTTGAAGATATGGTAAGATCTTGCGTTATGGATTTCAAAGGGAGTTAGGACGAATTTCTACCGTTTGTGGAATTTTCGTACAACAATAGTTTTCACGTTAGTATAGGCATGCCGCCTTATGAAGTGTTGTATGGGAGGAAGTGCCGAACTCCATTGTGTTGGGATGAGGTGGGTGAACGTCGAATGTTGGAACCTGAGAAGGTTCAGTAGACGGCGGACATGGTAGAGTTAATACGTACTCGATTAGTTGCAGCTCAAGACCGGCAAAGGAAATATGCAGATCCTCATAGAGAGAATAGAGAATTCGATGTAGGATCTTTTGTTTTTCTGAAAGTATCGCCTTGGAAAGGGAAGATACGTTTTGGAAAGAAAGGGAAGTTAAGTCCAAGGTTTGTAGGACCTTTTGAGATTTTAAAAAGGATAGGGGAGGTAGCGTATGTAGTAGCCTTACCTCCGCAGAGATGGAACGATTCATAATGTGTTTCATGTGTCGATGTCAACGCCCTTATAAACCGGACTATAAACACGTGATAGAGTATGAATCTATTCAGATAGAGAAGAACTTGTCCTATGAGGAACTTCCAATTCAAATTATTGATAGGAAGGAACAAGTTTTAAGAAATAAGGTAATACCTTCAGTGAAGGTGTTATGGAGAAACCACAATGCTGAAGAAGCAACGTGGGAGCTCGAAAGTAAAATAAAGGAAAATTTTCCTCATTTGTTTATGTAATTATAAGCTAAGATTCTGGGGACAGAATCCTTATAAGGGGGAGAGAATGTAACGCCCGAGAAAATCAGATTTTTATGACAATTAAATTTTTATTTGATTATGTGAATTAAATGAATTTAATTGATTTCTTTGTGAGTAAGCTATGTGAAAGTCGTTCTATGACCTAGAATGTGCTAACGTGGTTAGTATTCTGGCTACGTATTAGAAATAGTTGTTTGGAATTTCCAAGACAATAATAATTGTTTTCCGAGAAATTTTTGTAAATATACTATTCATCCGTTTCTGTTCGGGGAATTATTTTGAAATTCCGGGAAACGCGTAATGATAGAATATCGTGAGGAGTTGGAATATCTGATAATATTTCATTTATGGAAATCGCAGTTTTCGCCTGTGGACTTAAAACATAAGGGTTGAGTATATTGATTCCGAGAAGGAAATAATATGCGTAGAAGGAATGGCGTTAGGTTTAATTCAAGTGTTATACAATTGGTGATGCTAGTTAATATCTATGTATAATACGTTGAGTAAATACGAGGTACAATACGATTATTGTTTGTATGGTATATGAAGGGAATACGTGAATTATACGTGTAGAATACGATGCGTATCATAGGATTAATCTATGTATCAATGAGTATTTCACTTGTATTGGATTATGATTAGCCCAATCAATTGAATGACAAAGCCCAATGAGATGGATGGGTTAATTCCAAGTCAAGGCCCAATGTTTGATTAGTTAAGCCCAATTCATTAAAACCGAACCGTGGGTCGAATCGGTGGGTCACCCAATGGGTAAAACCTATGGGGCAACCCATGGGATGTCACAAAAGGAGGTGGGCCGGCCACCTTGGTGTGGACTCCAAGCATAAGGCTTTGTCACCAAGTATCTTACTTGTTGACCAAACATTAATAGTAAGGAGGTGGGGTTTAATGTCCAAATTGGCCTCCATTCTCATTTCCTATAAATAAGAAGGCAAGGTTGGCCATTTGAGAGTTTTTCAATTACCAACCTAGATTATTTTGAGAGAGAAAGAGAGCTATACTCAACAAAAACATATATTTTGGAAGATTGGACATAGAGTTTTCAAGAAATTCATAAGAGTTCTTAAGGTATATTCCTTACCTTTCATCTCCATCTCTTTTAGATTTTCTTTCATTTTAGAGAATCATGGAGGGGTGGTATATGTCATGAGTGAGGATTTAAAGATGACTTACCATAGATTCAATCTTTATAAGTCATGAGTTATAAAAATAATAAGGTTTGATATAGTTTTTGAACCATGAAAATATTGATAGTTGAGCTCGATTGTTGATAAACGATTGAGCTCCATCAATATGTTAGTATATACATCTTGTTTGGTTAGGATGTAGATATGAAATCGATGGAGTATTCCATGTGATTTGTCTTAAAGAACAATAGTAACGAAGTTATAGCGAATTTTGCGGAAATAGACGTTAAACGTAGAAAACGCATAAAGTCCGGATTAAAGGTAAAAAGTTGTCGTGTGACTTGAAAACGTCGATTTCCAATGTCAACACGTGAGATAGGGTGATTAAGAGTTGTGGGTTCGAGAATCATCGGATTCCGACTTAGAACGAAGAAAACGAGCATTGAACGCTCATTAACGTTTACGAACGTATATAAAATGAACTCAATAGTGAATTATGAGTTAACGGACTCGAAAGTGTTGAATTCTTACATGAACACGTAAAGGATGTAATTCCTGACTTGTAGGAATTCGATTGGGTCAATTCGGATGTAAAACGAACAAATTAGGAAGCCGGGAGTTTCGTTAGAAAACCAAAACGGTTTGGCCAATAACTGCACAGACTCAGACTGCAGCCAAAATACCAAAACCAAGATACAAAGTGGTGAAATACAGAATGCCAGACTAGGCCGAGTACCTGCTAACTCATACCACAGTCCGCATACTAATATATTAAGGATGTCTTGCAATGCAGTCACCGATAAGTAGAGGAAAAAGTTGACCAAGTTAGGTTTTAAACTTCAGTTGTTTAGAGACCTACCTGAGTTGAGTTTATATACTGAATGAATGTACTAAGACTAATCCTATATTACCTATACTAAGGTATAGAGTATGAAACTTAGGAATGTAATGCATGTTAACAAGATATGTACAAACGAACAAAGTTGGTACCTTATCAACGATGTTTGAGTCCGGTTAATAAACGTCAATAGAGTGATACACCGGGATGAAGGGTAATAAGTCATGTTGACTTTAATAAAGATATTAAGTTAACACAGACATAGAAGAGAAAGAAGCTGGTAGGAACAATGTGAATAATTGTTTGATAGCTAATTACAGTGTTCTATGTGAAAATATCATGTAGATTCTCGTAAAGGTTGTGGTCAACGAGTAAGTTATTTGAAGTATTTGAAAGGCAAGTTTTTTAACGCTTGTCTAACTTCCATATTAGCCAAGTTTTATGTGATTCGTTGAACTGAATTGCAAGACTTGTTTTAAAGAAAGGGTCGATGCGATTTTAACTCTCGGCTAGACTATTCGTAAGATATAGATTGATTATTATTCATATCATTCTATATAGAAATGTTAACGCTTATCCTATGCCAAGTAATTGGTACGGACGTGAAGGTAAGGTTTGTCATGAACAAACAAAAGTATTTTTATCGATTATTCGATGGGCACATGAGTTTGCCAAAAATATTAAACGTAAATATGTTTAATGAATGTAGTGTTGATCAACATAGAGTACTATAGGCTGATCACCTAGAAGTGCTCGTAAGTTATACGAATGAATGGCCTTAGTGCTGTGGACTCCTTTTTATGTATGAAAACTAAAATTTACTGTTCATGGTCTATCGACCGGTTCAGGATTCCTAATCTATTATATACTTTGGGAATTGATGTTATGAACTGTTAAAGTATTATTGATTCAGAATACTTCATAACTATTGTTAAGTTATGTGGAATTGTTATATAATTCATGAATGTGGTATTCTGTTATCCTTGATTAAACTTCTTTGAAATGTCATGCTCACTTTTGCTTGAATTATATAAGCTAGTTAAAGATGAACGTCTTGTGAATGCCAAGAATGATAAGTGCAAAGCTAAGATGGATGCTTAGGCATTGTGTAATAGTTTAGGAGTTTGTATGTATTATACATTATGAACAATGAACGATGTGTACCGGGTTTATGAACACGGGAAGGATTATACTTTGATTGTAATAAGAAGATAGTAATTACTTTCATTTTGTTGTATTTCAATGGAATGATTGTATGGATGTTAGTACAGTGGAGCACCATCTGTCGGGTTGAAAGATACCCGAATTTGGGGGCGTCACAAGGACTCCTTTTGAGTTTGTATACTCTCTAGTAGACAATATTTGTATTCAAACTCATAGTTTATGTTTTTTGTCGTATATACGGCGGTTGTATTATTAAGTTGTATTTGAATTACGTACCATGTATCCGGCAACTCAAAATAGGTGATGTATACCAATTTTGGGGGCGCCATGATTAGTATCAAAGCTTAGGGATATGATCCTGGCTAAGATGTGAGACTAGAACTAGGAGGGAGAGGCAGGGAATTCCTTCAGCTAGTATGACCTACCTAAGTTTATTTGGTATTTTATTGGTTTGGTCTAAGTATATGGATAATATGTTATATGTTAATTAACCTTTGTTTTGTGGCGATGATTGAAAATGACATCCGAGAATGTTGAGAATAGCAATGGAGCACAAGAGACCGCTGAAGTCTCCACATATCAATAATCGGGATAATGTGCATCAGAAGCGACAATCCTCATGCAAACAACAACACGGACCAAATGATGAATGATGGATTGTTCAGAGGCTTTATGCAATTCATGCAACCTCAGGCGAGAGCGGCTCCTATCCGAAATGGGGGTGGAAACACTGGAAACTCTCGGACGGTCACTGCTAAATAATTCAAGGAGCTGGGACCACCAGAGTTTATTGGAGAGCCAAAACCACTTAAGGCGGAAGCATGGATAAAGCAGATCACTAAGATATTTGATGTATTGGGATGCTCCGAGGAGCAAAAGGTTCCCTTCGTCACCTTCATGTTGCGTGAAGAGGCAGATTACTGGTGGGAATCTGTAAAACGTACCCAGCCTGACGCACTCAAGATGTCTTGGGAGAAGTTCCAAGAGCTATTCAACGACAAGTACTTTCCCGAGAGTATTTGTCACATGAAAGAAGTGGAGTTTATCAAATTGGAACAAAATAATATGTCTGTGTCGCAATACGAGGCTAAATTTGCGGAGTTATCCCGGTTTACATCCAATTTGGTCGATAATGAGGAGCGAATGACGCGAATGTTTTTAAGAGGTTTGAAACCAGAGATACTTTAATATCTTATTTCTCATAAACTGTGTTTGTACTCAGATGTTGTAAATAGGGCTTAGTTATTGGAGCGCGGTAACGAGTCAACGCAACCAAGAGAAAGCAGCCGGCAACATGAAAATACCAGTGGTATCAGTCATCAAAACGGTGACAACAAACGTGGAGGGAATCAACATGCCAAAAATGGTAACCACTTCGGTGGTAATCATGGTAAAGACAATAAAAATGAACATTTCAAGAAAAGGAGATTCAACAATGATGGAAGGACGCCGTCGACCAAAGACCCGTTGTTAAGGAAGGAGAACGACCACCTATCATATACTTCAAATGCGGAGGGGAGGGACACATCAGTCCAAACTGCGTGATGCCGTCCAAAGCATGTTATAATTGTGGAAGAGAAGGTCACTTAGCCCGATTTTATCGTTCACCGAAAACAAGTTCAGCCAGGATGGAGGCACCAAAAGTCGTCCCAGAAAAGTCAAAGCCGGTAATGCAAGGGAGAGCGTTTGTTGTGACCTCCCAGAAAGCAAGGAACCCGAATGAGGTCATCACGGGTAAGCTTATCATAAACTCTAGCGAAGTCTATACCTTATTTGATACCGGTTCTACCCATTCTTTTATTTCTCCTACTTGCGCTCATCGATTAAATTTGATTTCGGAGAAATTAGACTTTGACTTATCTGTGGAAACTCCGTTGGGAGAAACCTTCATTATATCCACTGTTTATAAGTCTTGTTTGGTTCAAATCGGTACCCTCACATTACCTGTCGATCTTATTTCATTAAAAATACTTTCATTTGACATAATTCTAGTGATTGATTAATTAACTACTCATCATGCAAAAATTGATTGTTTTCGTAAGGTTGTTAGCTTTCATATTCCTAACCAATCTGTTATGCGAATTCAAGCCACCAAACCATTAAAATCAATCATTGTCATCTCAAGCCATAAAGCTATTCGTTTATTGAAAAATGGATGTCAAGCTTTCTTAGCTCATGTCACGGATCTAAACAAAAATACGTCAGTTTTGAATGATATTTCTATTGTTGATGAATTTCCTGACGTATTCCTTGAAGAACTTCCTGGTCTACCCCCAGAGCTTGAAATTGAATTTTGTATCAACCTTGAACCTGATACAAAACTTATTTCCAAAGCCCCATATCTAATGGCTCCTATTGAACTTCAAGAGTTAAAGACTCAACTACAGGAATTGTTAGACATCGGTTTCATTCGTCCTAGTACTTCTCCTTGGGGTGCTCCTGTTCTATTCGTGAAAAAGAAAGATGGGAGTATGCGACTTTGTATTGATTATCGGGAGTTGAATCATGTCACCATCAAAAATAGGTACCCATTGACACGTATTGATGACCTGTTTGACCAGTTGCAAGGAGCCAAATTC
Source organism: Panax ginseng (assembly GCA_020205605.1). Taxonomy (NCBI): domain Eukaryota; kingdom Viridiplantae; phylum Streptophyta; class Magnoliopsida; order Apiales; family Araliaceae; genus Panax; species Panax ginseng. Next base: position 58,637,231 of record CM035143.1, on the reverse strand, counting down.
TTTTCAAAGATTGATCTTCGTTTCGGATATCACCAATTAAAGATTAGAACCGATGACATTCCAAAGACGACTTTCAGAACTAGGTACGGGCATTATGAATTCCTAGTCATGTCCTTTGGATTGACTAATGCTCCTGCTGCCTTCATGGATATGATGAATCGAGTATTCAAGGAATATTTGGATCACTTTGTGGTCGTCTTTATTGATGACATCCTTATTTATTCCAAAAGCCGTGAAGATCATGAGCAACACTTGAGGCTGATACTCCAAAAGCTTCGTGAATACAAGCTTTATGCCAAGTTAAAGAAATACGAGTTCTGGCTTGAGGAAGTAGCATTCCTTGGGAACGTGGTATCAAGTCATGGAATATCTGTTGACCCAAAGAAAGATTGAAGCTATTCAAAGCTGGGAGCAACCTAAATCAGTGACCAGAGTACGTAGCTTTCTCGGCTTAGCTGGTTATTATCGGAGATTCGTAGAAGGGTTTTCTCGAATCGCTACTCCACTAACTTAGTTGACTAGAAAAAATACAAAGTTTGGTTGGTGCGAGGAATGTGAGAAGAGTTTTCAAGAAATCAAGAGGAGACTCATTTCAGCACCTGTTCTGACAATACCATCTGGTTCGGAGGGATTTGTCATGTACAGTGATGCTTCGGGCAAAGGGTTAGGATGTAAGACTCCAAATAATTAATAAATGAAATTTAATTTCCTCTAATTATTATTTTGAAATAGTAAGGGTTGATTTGATTAATGTGGATAGTTATGGGTGAAATACACAAATATTTCAAAATAAGCAAGTGGTTATAAAATATTCATTATTGTCGGGGAATATTCGTTTGGTCGTGGAATATTCGTACTGTCGGGGAATATTCATACGACGGCACAACCATGTGTGGTCCCCATAACGGAAAGCGATTGGAGGAAGAAAACGACAAGAATAAGTTGTTTAAAAATAACGGCGTAGTTATTACAAGTTAAGATTGTTAAAATACTCGGTGGTTAAAACACAAGAAGATAGCGGATTGCACCAATTATTGATTCTTACGTAAGAAGGCACTACTCAATAATTATTACTGATAATTTCTTATTCAAATTATTTTATTTTATTGATTCAATAATTTTTGTGTTGATATTTTATATTCTTTGTTGTTTCAATAATTGTCACTACACAATATTTTCATTATCAAAACAATAATTCATATTATCTGAATAATATTATTGGATAACATTATTGGCAATGTCTAGAAAGTTCATCTAAGGAGAGGTTTGGTCACCTAATTAATTGCGCCAAGAAGGAGAAATTCTTATTGGAAAGCCCCTCTTTCCACAAGAAGCGCGCACTGGTTGTCGATGATTGTGATTACGTAATATTATTCGTGAATAATTAATTATTGATTTATATGATGAGGAAAATATTGATTTTATGTGGATATAGATGGAGAAAATTTTTAATGTGACAATTGTTGAAAATTAAAATTTTATCTTTTTACGATAAAATAATTCATTTAAATATATTATTATATTTTTAATAATATAATAATGGTGATACTTTTACAATGAATGTGTGATATATGAGTATACGAGGAAAAGTATTTTTGTTTCAATAAATGTTTAAAACATGTTAAACATGTCGGTGGACCCCATTTCTTGGTGAAATTTGATTATAACTTTGTAAAATCGCTTCGTTTATGGATTTGATCAATTTTTGTTTGGAATTTGGAAAACTTTCTTACGCAAAGTTGTAGAGAATTGAATTTCATATAAAAACACATAAGATTCAATTTTTCGACAAAAGGGCTATTTATTATGAATTATTGAAGTTCCGAAGCTCCGAAATAATTGATTTTTGGAATTTTAAATTAGAAAATCGTTTTTTTTGTTGTTAGTCTTGTGTAGTAAATTTGGTTGGTGGGTGATGTTGGGCAAATTAAGTGTGCGTTGTAAATATATATATATATATATATATATATATATATATATATATATTATTAATTTATTAAATTTTTTACTTTGGTGTTCTAAGCATTTTCCTATAAATAGGGTGCTTAGGTTAGAATTGAAAATCACACCAGAAATTGAAGTTTTCTCTTTATATTATCGAGCGTATTCTTGTGAGTATTTTGAGTATACTTTGAGTATTGCTATACGGTGCAAGTTCAAGTCATAGCCTATATCCGGTGTTTCAACTAGAAGTACTGTCTTTCGAGGTAAGGGATATTATTTTTTTCCGTAATGATATTATTTCTTCAATATCATTATCTTTGAAATATTGATATGAAGTTTTATCAAATTTGGAACTTTTGGTGTCTGAGTTCTTATTCACGATATCGACTTTATTCACGTATACAACACTATTCACGAATACGGCACTATTCACGTATACAACACTATTCACGAATACGGCACTATTCATCAAAAAATGAAAATTTTCCCTTTTCGTCTAAAATATCTATTGTGGATACTAGCTTCGATTGTATCCATGTTTTGATCATTCTTGAATTTTACACCACTATGATTATTTTTGAGGTATTTTTGGACATGGATAAAACAAAGTACGAATCCTTAATCCTTAATCCTTGTCATTTTGTTTCACTGGATTCGTTTCTTTAAAAATATTTTTCATCATCCTCAGTCTTAAATGATGATATTATTGAATATCTTTGATTTTTGTAGTGCAAAGATGAATGATTTCTGATGAATATCTTTGGCCAGTAGTGCAAAGATGAGCAGTGTTTAGATGAACATGACCGGTGATGAATATCTTTGGCACAGTAGTGTAAAGATGAATATTTGATTCCGGATATATATTGATTGATGTTACGGGGATAAAAGATGAGCGATGAACTTTTAAATTCATACATAGAAGATAGTAGTTGCATTCTCTACTTAACTCTTCTAATGAATTATTATTTCATTGCGAATATTGATTTAACACTTGTTGTCTATTGTATTCTATTAGATTTTTCCTGTTGAAGACTAACAATAATTTGTTGTATATTATCTTAGTCATAATATTCTTTCTTTGGGCTAGTTGAGCTCACCCTTTTCCTTTTTGTTCCATTTTTCTTCTCGTGAGGGAGTAGAATGAATGTAGCGATGCAGTGGGGTATGGAATGATGGTTATAGAGAGAGTTGTTTAGTAGTCCTCACCATTTTTGTAAAATAATGTATCAATAAATGTGATGAGGATTTATTTGGGTATAGATATTGTCTAGAAGATAATATTTGTATTCAAACTCACAGTTTTACTATTGTAATAATAAAGTTGTAGTTGTTTCTGTACCATGTATTGACAACTCAGAATGGGTGATGTATACCTATTTTGGGGGTGTCATAGTTGGTATCAGAGCTTAGAGATATGATCTCTGGCGGAGATCGGGGAATAGGACTAGGAGGGGAGAGACGAGTAAATCCTTCGCTAGTGTGTCCTACCTAAGCTTATTTGTTAGTTGGTTAGTATATAGGGATATTATGTGATATATTGATTTGCTTAATTAACCATTGTTTTATGACAGTATTTGAGAATGTCGACTGAGAATATTAACAGTGGAGTAAATGAGACCGTGGAGATGCCTATACTCACCAACGAGGAAAAGCGTCAACAGTGGCAATGTTCCTCCTGTGAACAACACCCTTGGCGAGATGATGAACGAGGGGATGTTTAGAAGCTTTTTGCAGTTCATGCAAAATCAGACGAGGGAGACTCGTGTTCAAAATACAGGAGGAAATGATAGCAATTCACGGGTTGTCACAGCCAAGCAGTTCAAAGAGTTGGGACCACCAGAATTCTGGGGAAAGCCGGATCCGATTAAGGCGGAGACGTGGGTCAAACAAATCACCAAGATATTCGATGTCTTGGGATGCACGGAGGAGCAGAAGGTGCCATTCGCCACCTTTATGTTCCGTAATGAGGCAGATTACTGGTGGGAGTCTGTGAAGCGTACTCATCCAGCCGCACTCAGCATGTCTTGGGAGACGTTTCAGAAACTATTTAATGACAAATACTTTCCTGAAAGTGTTCGTCATATGAAGGAAGTGGGTTCATCGATTAGAGCAAAACAACATGGCGGTGTCTCGATGCGAGGCAAAGTTTGCGAGTTATCCGAGTTTGCACCTCATTTGGTGGAGAATGAGGAATGTATGACGCGGATGTTTCTTAGAGGTTTGAAACCCCAAGATACGTCAAGTATCTCATTTCTCATAAATTTTCTCTCTATTAGGATGTTGTAAGCAGGGCTCAATTATTAGAAGCGAGATAACGAGTACGGTCAACTGAGAGACCACAACGAGGATCATCCGGAGATGGCGAGTTAACAAAACAACGATAACCGGTGAGAGAAAGAAAAAAGACGGACAAAATGGTAACCACTCTGGTGGTAATCATGGCCATGAGAATAGAAGAAGCGAATCGGGAGGAGATTTTAAAAGAGGAGATTCAACAACGATAATGTGAAAATGGCAAAGACCAAAGTGAAGAATCTGGTTCCAAGGAGGGAGCGACCACCCGGTCGTATGCTACAAATGCGGAAAAGAGGGACATATCAGTCCAAACTGCCCACAATAGTTCAAGGTATGCTATAATTGTGGAAATGAAGGACATATCGCTCGGGATTGTACGGGTGATGTATTGATAACTCAGAATGGGTGATGTATACCTATTTTGGGGGCATCACATAGGATGTGTTCTCATGCAACATGGGAAAGTCATAGCCTATGCCTCACGACAACTCAAAGAATATGAGAGGAATTATCCTATTCATGATCTAGAGTTGGCAGCTGTTGTCTTCGCACTAAAGATTTGGAGGCATTACTTGTATGGGGAGAAAGTGGAGATCTTTACGGATCATAAAAGCCTCAAATATTTCTTCACTCAAAAGGAACTCAATATGCGACAATGACGTTGGCTTGAACTGTGGAAAGATTATGATCATACCATCCAATACCATCCTGGAAAAGCGAACGTGGTAGCTGACACATTGAGTAGAAGATTATATGCGGGTACGAGTGCAATATTGACAACACAAAAGCCCATTTTGTGCGACTTGCAAAGGATGGAGATAGAGTTAAAGACTCCAGGGACCCATGTGATGATGGCGAATATCTGAGTAGAACCAGACTTTAATTGATAAAGTTAAAGGCGCTCAAGCTACTGGACTGGAGCCGATGCATATGAGAAAGAAATCTGAAGAAGGTGCTATCTTTGGAAGCAAGAATTAATGAAGAAGGAATACTTGAGTCAACTCGGACTTTGTGTTCCTAACGATTCTCGATTTAAAGTATAAAATCATGATGGAGGTAGCATAACACACCATTTGTAATCCATCACGGGAGTACCAAAATGTATCATGATATTCGTCATACATTTTGGTGGAGCAATATGAAGAGAGAGATAGCGCTGTTTATCTCAAGGTGTCTAACGTGTCAATGAGTCAAGGTGGAGCATCAATGTGACACCCCCAAAATAGGTATACATCACCCATTCTGAGTTGTCAACACAGTGCGATGTACAGAAACAACTACAACTTTATTATTACAATAAAGAAAGCTGTGAGTTTAAATACAAATATTGCCATCTAAACAATATACACATACAAATAAATTCTCATCATAATTATTGATACATTATTTTACAAAAATGGTGAGGACTACTAAACAACTCTCTAAAACCATCATTCCATACCCCAGGCTAAGTACTCGCTACATTCTCGCCTCCACGAGAAGAAAAATGGAACAAAAAGGAAAAGGGTGAGCTCAACTAGCCCAAGTAAAGAATATTATGACTAAGATAATACATAACAAATTATCGTTAGTCTTCAACAGGGAAAAAAAAATCTAATAGAATACAATATACAACAAGTTTTAAATCAATACTCATGACGGAAAATATTAATTCATAGAAGAGTTACGTAGAGGAATGAAATCTACTAATATCTATGAATTTAATGATCCATCATCAATATTTTATCCTGTAACATCAATCAATATATATACGGAATCATATATTCATCCTTGCACTACTGAGCCGAGGACATTCACCGATTGGTCATGTTCATCTAAACACTGTTCATCTTTGCACTACGGGCCAAAGATATTCATCAGAAATCATTAATCTTTGCACTACAGGCCAAATATATTCATCAGAAATTATTAATCTTTGCACTACAGGCCAAAGATATTCCATAATATCATCATTTAAGACTGAGGATGATGAAAAATAATTTTTTTTTTAAAGAAACGAATCCAGTGAAACAAAATGACAAAGATTAAGGATTAAGGATTCGTACTTTGTTTTATCCACGTCCAAAAATACCTCAAAAATAATCATAGTGGTGTAAAATTCAAGAATGATCAAAACATGGATACAATCAAAGCTAGTATCCACAATAGATATTTTGGACGAAAAGAAAAATTTTTATTTTTCGATGAATAAAGGTCGTATTCGTGAATAAGATCAGATATCGTGAATAGTGCCGTATCACGTGAATAGTAACTCGACACCAAAAGTTCCAAATTTGATAAAAAAACTTGGATCAATATTTCAAAGATAATGATATTGAAGAAATAATATCATTACGAAAAAAAATAATATCCCTTACCTCGGAAAGACAGTACTTCTAACTGGAATACTGGATATAGGCTATAACTTGAACTTTCACCGTATAGCAATACTCAAAGTATACTCAAAATACTCACAAGAATACGCTCAATAATATAGAGAGAGAAAACTTTAGTTTCTGGTGTGATTTTCAATTCTAACCTAAGCACCCTATTTATAGGAAAATGCTTAGAACACCAAAGTAGAAAATTTATTAAAATGTTAATATATATATATAATCTTCATGCACACCTTGGACAATCTGATCTCAGCTCTTTTTCCATGCTAGTGGGCACACCTACCTTGTTAAAAACGTTTTTATTATTTAAAATAATTTAAACTTCCAAAAATCAATTATTTCGGAGCTTTGAAACTTCAATAATTCACAATAAATAGCCCTTTTGTCAGAAAATTCAAATCTCGCGAGTTTTTATAGGAAATTCAATTCTCTACAACTTTGCAGAAGAAAGTTTTTCCAAATTCTAAGCAGAAATTGACCGAAATCCATAAACGGACGATTTTAGAGGCTATAATCAAATTTCAGTCAATAAATGGGGTCCACCGACATGTTTAACATGTTTTAAACATTTATTGCAACAAAAATACTCTTCCTCCTCGTATACTCATATATTCCACATTCGTTGTAAAAATATCACCATTATTATATTATTAAAATATAATAATATATATATTTAAATGAATTATTTTATCAGAAAAAGATAAAATTTCAATTTTCAACAATTGTCACATTAAAAATTTTCTCCATCTATATCCACATAAAATTAATATTTTCTCATCATATGAATCAATAATTAATTATTCACAAATAATATTACTGTAATCACAATATTGACAACCAGTGCGGTTCAGGAAAGAGGGGCTTTCAATAAGAATTTCTCTCATTGGCGCACAATTAGGTGACCAAACCTCTCCTTAGATGAACTTTCTAGACATTGCCAATAATGTTATCTAATAATATTATTCGGATAATATGAATTATTGCTTCGATAATGAAAAATACCGTGTAATGACAATTATTGAAACAACAATGAATATAAAATATCAACGCAACAATTATTGAACCAATAAAATCTTTGAACAAAGATAATTATCAGAACCATTATTGAGTAGTGCCTTCTTACGTAAGAGTCAAAAATTGGTGCAATACTGGTAATCTTCTTGTGCAACAACGCAGACGTATTCGTGTGTTTTAACCACCGGGTATTCCAACGAAATGTAAGCGGTAATAACTACGTAGATTATTTTTAAACAACTTATATTTGTCGTTTTCTTCCTCCAATCGCTTTCCGTTATGGGGCCCACACATGGTCGCTACCGTCGCATTTAATATTCCGACAGCGATTGAATATTCCACGACCAAACGAATATTCCCAAACAACAATGAATATTTTATAACCACTTGCTTATTTTGAAATATTTGCGTATTTTACCCATAACTATCCACATTAATCACATCAACCCTTACTATTTCAAAATAATAATTAGAGGAAATTAAATTTCATTTATTAATTATTTTGGGTCTTACAACCTCCCCTCCTTATGAAATTTCGTCCTCGAAATTGACATACATACACTGGTGTTTCAAAAGGTGAGGATACCTCGCTTTCATTTCCGTTTCCAATTCCCAGGTCATTTCTTCTATAGCATGGTTCCTCCACAAGACTTTAACTTGTGGTATGACCTTCGTGCGTAGGAGATGCTCCTTCCTATCCAAGATCTTGACATGTACCTCCTCATACGTTAAGTCTTCGGCTATCTCGTCCGGTTCTAACTCAATAACGTGGTTTGGGTCTTTCACATATTTACGAAGTACAGATATGTGAAACACATTATGAACACGAGACATACTTGGAGGTAACGCGAGTCTATAGGCTACATTTCCTACTCGGTCAAGAATTTGAAATGGACCAATAAATCGTGGATTGAGCTTTCCTTTCTTCCCAAATCTTGTAACTCCCTTCCATGGAGCAACTCGCTACAATACATGATCCCCTATACTAAATTCCACGTCCTTTCGATGAAGATCCGCATAACTCTTTTGTCGATCTTGTGCCGTTTGTATACGTCTTCAAATCATTTGGATCTTTTCGGTAGTCATACATACTAACTCGGGTCCCAACAATGTTGCTTCACCCACCTCATCCCAACATATTGGAGAGCGAAACTTTCGTCCATATAATGCTTCATATGGAGCCACACCTATACTTGCCTGATAACTGTTGTTGTAGGAGAATTCCACCAATGGTAAATACTTATCCCAACGCCTTGAAGTTCAGGACACGAGTCTTAATAAATCTTTAAGAGTTTGAATAGTCCTCTCTGATTGTCCGTCCGTTTGAGGATGGTATGCCGAACTGAATCTTAAATCCGTACCCATAGCTTTTTGCAAGCTAACCCAAAATCTTGAAGTGAATCTTGGGTCACGATCCAAAACTATAGATCTTGGCATGCCATGCAACCTCACAATCTCATTTACATACATACTAAAGAAGACGTTCAAGAGAATAAGTCTCCGTATCGGCAAGAAATGTGTGAGACTTGGTTAATCTATCAACAATAACCCAAATAGCATTTATTCCTTGAGAAACCGTGGGAAGACCCGTAACAAAATCCATGGTAATGTGTTCCCACTTCCATTTCGGAATCTCAAGTGGTTGCAATGGTCCCTTAGGCACTTGATGCTCTCGCCTTTACACGTTGACAAGTTAAACATGTTGAGATAAACTTTGCAAATCTCTCTTCATATTGTTCCACCAAAATGTATGTCAAGATCACGATACATTTTAGTACTTCCAGGATGGATTGCAAATGGTGTATTGTGTGCCTCCATCATGATCTTGTACTTTAAATCGAATCGTTAGGAACACAAAGTCCGAAGTGGACTCAAGTATTCCTTCTTCATCAATTCTCGCTTAGGAATAGCACCTTCTTGTACTTTCTTCTTCATATGCATCGCCTTTCGATTGGTGGCTTGAGCAACCTTAATTTTTTTTATTAAAGTTGGCTCTGTCGTATACTTGACATCATCGCTTTTCGTTCTCGTGATATGATCTTCTACTTAACGCGTCACTACCACGTTCGCTTTTCGGGATGGTATTGAATAGTGTGGTCGTAGTCTTTCAATAGCTCGAGCCAACGTCGGCCGCCGCGATGTTGAGTTCTTTTTGAGTGAAGAAATATTTAAGGCTTTTATGGTCTGAATATATCTCCACTTTCTCCCCATATAGATAGTGCCTCCAAATCTTTAATATGAAAGCTTATTGCGCTAACTCTAGATCATGAGTAGGATAATTCCTCTCATATTCTTTAAGTTGTCGCGAGGCATAAGCTATGACTTTCCCATGTTGCATGAGAACACATCCTAACCCTTTACCCGAAGCATCGCAATAGATAACAAATCCATCCGTACCAGATGGTATTGTTAGAACAGGTGCCGAAATGAGTCTCCTTTTAAGCTCTTGGAAACTCTTTTTCCTTGCTCCATATGAATTTTGTATCCTTTCGAGTCAGATGAGTTAACGGAGTAGCGATTCGAGAAAACCCTTCCACGAATCTCCGATAATAACCAGCTAAACCCAAAAAGCTACGTACTTCAGTCACCGACTTCGGTTGCTCCCAACTTTGTATTGCTTCAATATTCGCCGGGTCAACAGATACTCCATGTTTTGACACCACGTGCCCAAGGAATGCTACTTCCTCAAGCCAGAACTCGCATTTCTTCAACTTAGCATATAGCTTGTTTCACGAAGCCTTTGGAGTACTAGCTTCAAATGGTGCTCATGATCTTCACGGCTTTTGGAATATATGAGGATGTCATCAATAAAGACAACAATGAATTTATCCAAATATTCTTTGAATACTCGATTCATCATATCCATGAAAGCCGCAGGAGCATTAGTCAATCCGAAAGACATAACTAAGAATTCATAATGCCCATACCGAGTTCTGAAGGCAGTTTTTGGAATATCCTCAGTTCTAATTTTCAGCTGATGATATCCAGAACGAAGATTGATTTTTGAAAAGAATTATGCTCCTTGCAACTGGTCAAACAAGTCATCAATACAAGGTAGAGGATACCTATTCTTGATGGTGACATGGTTCAATTCCCGATAGTCAATAAAGTCGCATACTCCGTCTTTCTTCTTTCTGAATAAAACAGAGCACCCCAAGGAGATGTACTAGGACGAATGAAACCGATGTCCAACAATTTCGTAGTTGGACCTTTAACTCCGAAGTTCAATAGAGCCATTCGATATGGGGTTTTAGAAATGGGCTTTGTATGCGGAGTTCAAGGTCAATAAAGAATTCAACTTCACGTTACGGGGTAGGCAAGGAAGTTCTTCAGAAATACGTCGGGAAAGTTAATAACAACAGAATATTATTCAATTTTGGCGTGTCTTTATTCAAATCCATAACATGGGCTAAGAAAGCTTGACATCCGCTTTTTTAATAAACGAATCGCTTTATGATTAGATATGACGGTGATTGATTTTAATGGTTTAGTTGCTCGAATTGAATAACAAAGTTGATTAGGAATATGAAAACTAACAACCTTACGAAAACAATCAATTTTGGCATGATGAGTAGTTAACCAATCAATCCCTAAAATCACATCAAAAGCAAGTATCTTTAAAGAGATAAGGTCAACAGGTAAGATAAGGGTGCTAACTTGGATTAGACAAGATTTATAAACTGTGGATGTGATGAAAGTTTCTCCTAATGGAGTTTCCACAGATAGGTCAAAGTCTAATTTTTTCGGAGTCAAATTTAAACGTTGAGCACAAGTAGGAGAGATAAATGAATGGGTAGCACCGGTATCTAGTAAAGTATAAACTTCATAAGAATTTATAAATAGCTTACCCGTGATCACCTCGTTTGGGTTCCTCGCATTTTGACCAGTCACAACAAACGCTCTTCCAGGAACCGTTGACTTTGACTTTTCTGGGACAGTCTTTTGAGTCACCGTGCAATCTCGAGCGATATGTCCTTCCTTTCCACAATTATAGCATACCTGGAACTGTTGTGGGCAGTTTGGACTGATATGTCCCTCTTTCCCGCATTTATAGCATATGACCGGTGGTCGTTCTCCTCCCTTGGAACCAGTTGCTGCTGGCACTGTCGTCTTCACATGGTCGTTGTTGAATCTCCTCTTTTTAAAATCTCCTCCTAATCGCTTCTTCTATTTTCATGGCCATGATTACCACCAGAGTGGTTACCATTTTGTCCATCTTTTTCTTTCTCCACTGGTTATTGTTGTTTTGTTGACTGCTATCTCCGGTATGATCCTGATTGTGGTACCTCGGTTGACCGTACTCGTTATCTCGCTCTAACAATTGAGCCCTATTAACAACATCTGAATAAAGAGAAAATTTATGAGAGATGAGATACTGACGTATGCCGGGTTTCAAACCTCTCAGAAACATCCGCGTCATACGTTCCTCATTCTCCACCAAATGAGGTGCAAACCTGGATAACTCTGCAAACTTCGCCTCATCTTTGAGACAATCATGTTGTTCTCGCTCGATCTAATAAACTCCACTTCCTTCATATGACGAACACTTTCGGGAAAGTATTTGTCATTAAATAGTTTCAAACGCGTCTCCCAAGACATCTTTGAAGTCTTGTAATTTGGATGGGTACGCTTCTGCAGACTCCACCGATAGTCGCTTCGCCACGGAACATAAAGGTGGCGAATGGAACCTTCTGTTCTCCGTGCATCCCAAGACATTGAATATCTTGGTAATTTGCTTGACCCATGTTTCCGGCATGATCGGATCGGGCTTTCCTTAAATTCTGGTGGTCCCAACTCTTTGAAGCTGTCATTGTGACAACCCGTGAATTGCTATCATTTCCTCCTATGTTTTGAACATGAGTCTCCCTCGTCTGATTTTGCATGAACTGCAAAAAGCTTCTAAACATCCCCTCGTTCATCATCTGCTCCGTGGTGTTGTTCACAGGAGGAACATTACCAGTCTGTTGCACATTCTCCTAGTTGGTGAGTACATGCGTCTCCACGGTCTCATTTCCATTGTTAATATTCTCAGTCGACATTCTCAAATACTGTCATAAAACAAGGGTTAATTAAGCAAATCAATATATCACATAATATCCTTATATACTGACCAACTAACAAATAAGCTTAGGTAGGACACACTAGCGAAGGATTTACTCGTCTCTCCCCTCCTAGTTCTATTCCCCGATCTCCGCCAGAGATCATATCCCTAAGCTCTGATACCAACTGTGACACCCCCAAAATAGGTATACATCACCCATTCTGAGTTGTCAATACATGGTACAGAAACAACTATAACTTTATTATTACAATAGTAAAACTGTGAGTTTGAATACAAATATTATCTTCTAGACAATATCTATACCCAAATAAATCCTCATCACATTTATTGATACATTATTTTACAAAAATGGTGAGGACTACTAAACAACTCTCTCTATAACCATCATTCCATACCCCAGACTAAGTATTATTTACATTCTCGCCTCCACGAGAAGAAAAATGGAACAAAAAGGAAAAGGGTGAGCTCAACTAGCCCAGTAAAGAATATTATGACTAAGATAATATACAACAAATTATTGTTAGTCTTCAACAGGGAAAAATCTAATAGAATACAATAGACAACAAGTGTTAAATCAATATTCGCAGCGGAAATAATAATTCATTAGAAGAGTTAAGTAGAGAATGCAACTACTATCTTCTATGTATGAATTTAAAAGTTCATCGTCTATCTTTTATCCCTGTAACATCAATCAATATATATCTGGAATCAAATATTCATCTTTACACTCTGAGCCAAAGATATTCATCGAGTTGGTCATGTTCATCTAAACACTGTTCATCTTTGCACTACGGGCCAAAGATATTCATCGAAATCATTCATCTTTGCACTCTGAAGTCAAAGATATTCAATAATATCATCATTTAAGACCGAGGATGATGAAAATAATTTTATCCTGTAACATCAATCAATATATATCTGGAATCATATATTCATCCTTGCACTACAGACCAAGGACATTCACCAGTTGGTCATGTTCATCTAAACACATGTTCATTTTTGCACTACGGGCCAAAGATATTCATCAGAAATCATTCATCTTTGCACTACAGGCCAAAGATATTCATCAAAAATCATTCATCTTTGCACTACAGGCCAAAGATATTCCATAATATCATCATTTAAGACTGAGGATGATGAAAAATAATTTTTTTTTAAAGAAACGAATCCAGTGAAACAAAATGACAAGGATTAAGGATTAAAGATTCGTACTTTGTTTTATCCACGTCCAAAAATACCTCAAAAATAATCATAGTGGTGTAAAATTCAAGAATGATCAAAACATGGATACAATCAAAGCTAGTATCCAGAATAGATATTTTGGACGAAAAGAAAAAATTTCATTTTTCGATGAATAAAGGCCGATTCGTGAATAGTATCAGATATCGTGAATAAGTGTCGTATCACGAGAATAGTAACTCGACACCAAAAGTTCTAAATTTGATAAAAACTTGAGATCAATATTTCAAAGATAATGATATTGAAGAAATAATATCATTACGAAAAAAATAATATCCCTTACCTCGAAAGACAAGACTTTAACTGGAATCTGGATATAAAGCTATAACTTGAACTTTCATCGTATAGCAATACTCAAAGTATACTCAAAATACTCACAAGAATACGCTCGATAATATAGAGAGAGAAAACTTCAGTTTCTGGTGTGATTTTCAATTCTAACCTAAGCACCCTATTTATAGGAAAATGCTTAGAACACCAAAGTAGAAAATTTATTAAAATATTAATATATATATATATAATCTTCACGCACACCTTGGACAATCTGATCTCAGCTCTTTTTCCATGCTAGTGGGCACACCTACCTTGTTAAAAACGTTTTTATTATTTAAAATAATTTAAACTTCCAAAAATCAATTATTTCAGAGCTTCGAAACTTCAATAATTCACAATAAATAGCCCTTTTGTCATAAAATTCAAATCTCGTGAGTTTTTATAGGAAATTCAATTCTCTACAACTTTGCAGAAGAAAGTGTTTCCAAATTCCAAGCAGAAATTGACCGAAATCCATAAACGGACGATTTTAGAGGCTATAATCAAATTTCGGTCAATAAATGGGGTCCCATGACATGTTTAACATGTTTTAAACATTTATTGCAACAAAAATACTCTTCCTCCTCGTATACTCATATATTCCACATTCGTTGTAAAAATATCACCATTATTATATTATTAAAATATAATAATATATATATTTAAATGAATTATTTTATCGAAAAAGATAAAATTTCAATTTTCAACAATTGTCACATTAAAAATTTTCTCCATCTATATCCACATAAAATCAATATTTTTCTCATCATATGAATCAATAATTAATTATTCACAAATAATATTACGTAATCACAATATTGACAACCGTGCGGGCCAGGTGAAAGAAGGGCTTTCCAATAAGAATTTCTCCTTCTTGGTAGCGCAATTAGGTGACCAAACCTCTCCTTAGATGTAACTTTCTAGACATTTCCAATAATGTTATCTAATAATATTATTAGGATAATATGAATTATTGCTTCGATAATGAAAATACTTGTGTAATGACAATTATTGAAACAACAAAGAATATAAAATATCAACGCAACAATTATTGAACCAATAAAAATCTTTGAGCGAAGAATTCTGTAACCATTATTGAGTAGTGCCTTCTTACGTAAGAGTCAAAATTGGTGCAATACTGGTGCTGCTCTTTCGCAACAACGCCAGACATCGTGTTTTAACCACCGGGTATTCCAACGAGGTAAGCGGTAACAACTACGCCAATTATTTTTAAACAACTTATATTTATCGCTTTCTTCCTCCAATCGCTTTCAGTTATGGGGCCCACACATGCATTCTAGCGCCATAATACGAATATTCCCCACAAAGATTTGAATATTCCACGACCAAACGAATATTCCCCAAACAACAATGAATATTTTATAACCACTTGCTTATTTTGAAATATTTGCGTATTTTACCCATAACTATCCACATTAATCACATCAACCCTTACTATTTCAAAATAATAATTAGAGGAAATTAAATTTTATTTATTAATTATTTGGGGTCTTACAATCAAGTACCAAAAGGTCCATTGCAACCACTTGAAATTCCAGAATGGAAGTGGGAGCACATTACCATGGATTTCGTTACCGGTCTTCCCAAAGTTTCTCAAGGCATAGATGCGATTTGGGTCATTGTTGATAGATTGACCAAGTCTGCTCATTTCTTACCGATACGAGAAACTTATACACTTGAACGTCTTGCTCGTATGTACATAAACGAGGTTGTAAGATTGCATGGTATGCCAGTATCCATAGTTTCTTATCGAGACCCAAGATTCACTTCAAGATTTTGGATTAGTTTGCAAAAAGCTATGGGCACAGATTTATGATTTAGCTCGGCATATCATCCTCGATTTGGACGGGCAAATCGGAGAGGACGATTCAAACTCTTGAAGATCTATTAAGACTCTGTGTCCTTGACTTTAAGGGAAGTTGGGACAAGTTCTTACCATTGGTGGAGTTTTCCTACAACAACAGTTATCAAGCAAGTATTGGCATGGTTCCATTTGAAGCGTTGTATGGAAGAAAGTGTCATTCTCCAGTATACTGGGATGAGGTGGGTGAAGCAACGTTGTTGGGACCGGAGTTGGTACGTATGACTACGGAAAAGATTCAAACGATCCGACAACGTATAAAAACCTCACAAGATCAACAAAAGAGTTATGCTGATCTTCATCGAAAGGACGTGGAATTCGATATAGGAGATCATGTGTTGTTACGTGTTGCTCCATGGAAAGGAGTTACGAGATTTAAAAAGAGAGGAAAGCTCAATCCTCGATTCATCGGCCCATTTTTAATCCTTGATCGAGTAGGAACTGTGGCCTATAGACTTGCTTTACCGCCAAGTATGTCTCGTGTTCATAACGTTTTTCACATATCCATGTTACGTAAATATGTGGAAGACCCGAACCACATTATTGAGTTAGAACCGGACGAAATAGCGGAAGATTTGACGTATGAAGAGGTTCCTATTCAAATCTTGCATAAGAAGGAACATATTCTACGCTCCAAGGTTATACCTCAAGTCAAAGTTTTGTGGAGAAACCACGATGTTGAGGAAATGACTTGGGAGTTAGAATCTGAAATGAAATCAAGGTATCCTTACCTCTTCAATATACCAGGTACGTACCCTAATTTCGAGGGAAAAATTTCATAAGAAGGGGAGATTGTAAAACCCCAACTTTTTGAATAAAGATGAATTTTCTATAAATATTATTTTTGAATATTATGGAGTGAAATTGATATAATGTTATAATTGTGGGTAATATTTATAAATTTTGCAAAGTACGCAAGTTGTTATATAATATTCGATTAATCTGGGAATCTTCGTTTTTAACAGGAATGTTCATACAACGACACAATCATTGGTGGACCCCACAATGTAAAATTATTATCGGATTGAGAAAACGACAAAAAATACTTTATGAAAATAACGGCGGAAGTTTTACCGTTAACTGTTGAAACACTTGGTGTTAAAAAATAAGAATGTGGTCGTGGTTGCATAGTAGCACACGGTATTAATTATTGATGCTTACGTGATAAGTCACTCAGTTTTGTTGGTATTATTAATTTAATAATACAGAAAATCTTTTTATATAAAACAAAATACTTTTATTAAGTTATTCTATAAATAGAATATATTATATTCTATTATGCATAGTGTTGCATAGTGTCTCCATAGTGTTTTGCATAGTAAAATCTTTTTATATAAAACTGAATACTTTTATAAAGTTATCTATTTTATTAGACAATAATTAGAATATATTATATTTTATTATGCATAGTGTTTGCATAGTGCTCAGATAGTGTTTGTATAGTAAAATCTTTTATAAAGCTATTCATTTTATTAGATTATAAATAGAATATATTATATTTTATTTAAAAGATTTTGCTTTAAATATGGACCGTCAGATTAAAGTAAATCAATCTGGACCGTTCATGAGTTAGTTACTATGCAGGTCCATTTTTCTATAAATAGAAGCTCATTCCTTCATTATTTTCTTACTTAATTCTTTGAAACTCTAGAGAGATAAACTATAGAGAGAAAGAAGAAAGTATACTACTACTTCACTACTTATATATCCAAGATTTCTTCTTCTTAAGGTAGGGAATATTATTTGTTGTACTAAGTAAAGGGTGTTATTCTTTTGTATTCATGAAGAGAACTAATGTTATTCCATTCTTTATTATTCGTTGAATAACTTTGTATCTGCTGGCTACCCTATACTTGGTGACATTCTTCTATTATTCCGTCTTTTACTATTACGTTGGAATATCTCATGCAAGCGTCATACGCCGGACACTGATTCCGTCTTTATTATTATCATTGGAATATCCCGTCTCAGCGCGTTTTTTATTTTGGACTGGTTCCATCTTTATTATTATTACGTTAGAATATCCTGTTTGTGCATTTCTGTGCCGGACCTTGAAAGTCCTTATTAGTATTACGTTGGAATAACTCGCATTCATCGCGAAGTACCGCATGCATGGTGATTTCATTGTTATTCCATTCTTTATTATTCATTGGAACATCCCGCTCGGGTTGAATTTCTTTGACACCGTTCCGTTATTTAGTATTCGTTGGAATAACTGCATACATGTGAAGTACCGCATACATGGTGATTTCTTTTGTTATTCCATTCTTTATTATACTTAGTTGGTTAAAGTTTTAACTTCTATACTCCATGAAATTAGTGGAATATCCTTGATAATTGCGCTTCATCCAGTATCTTTTCATGGAAATATTCTTCTGAGCATTCTTGAATTTTACTCTACAAAGCTGTATCATGTTGGAAATTTGGACGTTATTGGTTCTTGGACAAATTAATTCTTGAACTTGTTTTATTGAATTCTTATATCATTGTCATCATCCTCATATTTATATTTTTTTGAAAGTCATCTGTGGCCTGTAGTGCATAGATGGACTTGGTATGATTATGACCAGGGATTATTCGGTGTAATCATGACCGTAATGTTACAAATGATGTGATAAAAGTCATCATTGGCCCGTAGTGCATTGATGGACAGTTGTTGGCATGATCATGACCATTAATGAATACACAAATATTCTTGGCCCGTAGTGCATGGATAATTGTGGTCGTGATACTAAAGAATATCCTTGGCCGTAGTACAGGGGTGATTCGATGATGTGGATTATTTATTAAGTTGAGTCCCAAATGATAAAAGTGATGAAAACCTTTAAATCATAAAAGATAGTATATTTTATTCTCTACTTGACTCTTTTAATGGATTACTTGTTCACCGCAGATTAAACTTGATGTTTGTTATATTGTATCGGTTTAACTTCATTTAAGGCTAATGATAATTTATTCGCATTATCTTAGTCATAATATTTCTTATTGGGCTAGTTGAGCTCACCCTTTCTTTCACCATTCTCTTCGTGAAATGAGAATATAAATGGGGACGAGTCGGGGAACGGAGTGATGATCCTAGATGGTGCATTAGTAGTCCTCACTATTCTGTGAAATAGTGTGATAATAATTGTAATAAGGACTCCTTTTGAGTTTGTATACTCTCTAGTAGAAAATATTTGTATTCAAACTCACAGTTTATGTTTTGTCGTATTATACACGACAGTTGTATTATTAAGTTATATTTGAATTCTGTACCATGTATCTGGCGACTCAAAATAGGTGATGTATACCAATTTTGGGGGCGTCACACAGGTTTTCAAATTATTCAAGTTATGAGATGCATGTATGGTTTTAAAGAAATAGTCGATGCCAGTTTTAACTCGGCTAGAAGAATCTTGATTGATTGATTGAACTGTTTACAAGTCTTTCAATATAGAATTGCTAACGCTATCCTACGCCAATCCTTTGGTACGGATTCAAGGTAAGCCTGGATATAAATAAACTAATATATTTTCATCGAGTATTCGATGGGCACGTGAGGTTGACACAACTTAAACGTATACACGTTTAATGAATGTAGTGTTGATCAACATAGAGTACTATAGGTTGATCACCTAGAAGTGCTCGTAAGATATGCCGGACTTATGGACTTCGTGCCGGGCTGTCCTTTTCATAGAAACTATAAGACATTCATGTCTTGAACCAGAATTGATGAATATTGTTATTGTAAAATGTTTTGAAGGAAAAGAAACGCTATTTTAAGTTATTGATAGTACTTCGTAACTATCATCCAGTTATTGAAGATATACGATTCCTATGTTTCAAGCATGCTTTTAAAATGAAATTGTTGTACTTGCTGAGCTTGTTATGCTCACACTTGCTTGAACCATATGATTGCAGCTTAGACGATATGACCAAAGGATTTGACAAGGATAAAGTGAAGGCTAAAGCAAACTTGTAGCGTACCTATGAAATAGTATAGGTTTGTAATGATAATATTTGATATTATGACAAGAACAAATGTAACGGTTATAAAGAACCTGGGGAATTGTAGTATTATTTTTGAATATATATAAGACAGATTCGTTATTTTGAGGCTTTTTCAATTGAATATTTGTGTGAACTGTAGCACCGTGGAGCACCATCTGTCGGGTTGAAAGAGACCCGAATTTGGGGGCGTCACAGTATACAAACTCAAAAGGAGTCCTCATTACAATTATTGATACACTATTTTACAAAATAGTGAGGACTACTAAAATAACTATCTTGAATCAACACTCTATACCCCAGCTAGTTCCTGCTAAATTCTCTCCTCCTGAGAAGAACAATGGAACAAAAAGGAAAAGGGTGAGCTCAACTAGCCCAGTAAAGAATATTATGACTAAGATAATATATAACAAATTATCATTAATCTTCAACAGGGAAAAATCTGATAAAATATAATAGACAACAAGTTTTAGATCAACAACTGCAGCGGAAACAACAAACCATTAGAAGAGTCAAGTAGAGAAAGAATTCTACTATCTTCTAAGATTTAAAAGTTAATCATCAATATTTTATCCCTGTAACATCAATCAATATACATCTTGAATCAAAAATTCATCTTTGCACTACATGCCAAAGATATTCATTTGTATCACCAGTTGGTCATGTTCATCTCAACACCTGTTCATCTTTGCACTACGGGCCAAAGATATTCATTTGTATCATCATTTAGGACCGAGGATGATGAAAAATATCTTAAAGAAAATGAATCCAGTGAGATAAAAGAACAAATATTAGAGATTCGTATTATAGTTTATCCAAGTTCAATAATACTCCATAATAACCAATTGTGAAGCAGAATTCAAAAATAAAGATCAAAACATGGATACAATCAAATATAGTAATCATAATAGACAACTTGGACAAAAAAAGAAAATTTCATTTTTTTTGTGAATAGTGTCGTATTCGTGAATAGTGTCATATACGTGAATAGTACCGTATACGTGAATAGTAACTCCGACACAAAAAGATAGAAATTCTATAATAAAATTCATACCAATATTTCGGTATAATGATATTGAAAGAATAACATCATTAAGAAGAAAATAACATCCCTTATCTCAAAATAACAGTATTTCTGATCAGAATATCGGATATAAAGCCGAAGGAAACTTGCAATGAATAACAACTCTCAAAGTATCTAAATACTCACAAAAATACGCTCGACAATATAGAGAGAGAAAACTTATGTTTCTGGTGGGATTTTCAATTCTAACTTAAGAGCCTATTTATAGGAAAATGCTAGAACGCCAAAGGAGACTAAAATAATAAAATAATATTATTTCTAAAATTAATTCTACGCATCCTTTGTTGATTAAGCTAGCATGCCAATTCTGAAAAAATTTCACCAGCCCACATGTTTTAAAAATCAAAAGTGGGCCCCACCCTTAATTTTAATAAAAACATTAAATCTCCAAAACTTCAATAATTCATAATAAATAGCTCTTTTATCAGAAAAATTTGAATCTCATGTTCTTTCCATAGGAAATTTAATTCTCTACAACTTTGTAGAAGAAAGTTTTTCCAAATTCCAATCAAAAAATACCCGAAATTCACATACGGACGATTTTCAACACCTCTATTCCGACACAATACTGATAAAATACCTCAGAATAACTAATTATTCACAAATAATATTACAGAATCATAATTATGACAACCAGATCATTCCCAAGAAAGAGGGGGCTTTCTGATAAGGATTTCTCCTTATTGGCGCGCAATTAGGTGACCGAACCCCTTTCCTAGACAGAACTTCCTTAGAAATTGCCAAAAATGCTATCTAATAATATTATTCAAATAATATAAATTATTGATCTGATAATTGAGATACTGTGCAGTGACAATTATTGAACAACAATAATATAAAATATCAACGCAGCAATTATTGAATTAATAAAATAAAATATTGAACAGTAATTACTGGAACAATTATTGAGTAGTGTCTTCTTATGTAAGAATCAATAATTCATAAATACTGTGCAATACCGTGTGCTACTGTGCCACCACGCATATTACTGTATTTTAATCAACGGGTATTCCAACAGTGTTAACGGTAACAACTACACCGTTATTTATAAAAACTCAAACTTGTCATTTTCTTTATTCGTTTTCCGTTATGGGGCCCACAAATGGATGCACCCTCGTACGAATATTCTCCGACAGAAAGAATACTCCACGACCAAACGAATATTCTCCGACACAATGAATATTTTATAACCACTTGCTTATTTTGCAAAATTTGCACATTTCACCCATAACCAAAGTATTATATCAAATTAACACTTTATTATTCACAATAATAAATAGAGGGAATTTGATTTTATTTATTAAAAAGATGGGGTCTTACAACCTCCCCTCCTTATGAAATTTCGTCCTCAAAATTGACGTACATACCTGGTTTTTCAAAAAGGTGAGGATACCTCACTTTCATTTCTTATTCCAACTCCCAGGTCATTTCTTCAATAGCATGGTTTCTCCACAAAACCTTAACTTGTGGAATAACCTTCGTGTGTAGGACATGCTCTTTCCTATCCAAGATCTTAACAGGTACCTCCTCGTACGTTAAATCTTCGACTATCTCGTCCAGTTCTAACTCAATAATGTGGTTCGGGTCTTTCAAATATTTACGAAGCATAGATATGTGAAAAACATTATGAACACGAGACATGCTTGGAGGTAATGCGAGTCTATAGTCCACATTTCCTATTCGGTCAAGAATCTCAAATGGACCAACAAATCGTGGATTGAGCTTTCCTCTCTTCCCAAATCTTGTAACTCCCTTCCATGGTGCAACACGTAACAATACATGATCCCTAATATTAAATTCCACGTCTTTTTGATGAAGATCCGCACAACTCTTTTGTCGATCCTGTGCCGTTTGTATACGTTGTCGAATCGTTTGGATCTTTTCTGTAGTCATGCGTACCAATTCTGGTCCCAACAATGTTGCTTCTCCTACCTCATCCCAGCATACTGGAGAGCGACACTTTCGTCCATACAATACTTCAAATTGAGCCACACCTATACTTGCCTGATAACTGTTGTTGTAAGAGAATTCCACCAATGGTAGGTACTTATCCCAACTCCCTTTGAAATCTAGGACACAGAGTCTTAATAAATCTTCAAGAGTTTGAATAGTCCTCTCTAATTGCCCGTCTGTTTGAGGATGGTATGCCAAACTGAATCGTAAATTCGTGCCCATAGCTTTCTGCAAGCTAACCCAAAATCGTGAAGTGAATCTTGGGTCACGATCCAAAACTATGGATACTGGCATGCCATGCAATCTTACAATCTCATTTACGTACATACGAGCAAGACGTTCAAGGGAATAAGTCTCTCGTATAGGCAAGAAATGAGCAGACTTGGTTAATCTATCAACAATAACCCAAATCGCATCTATGCCTTGAGAAACCTTGGGAAGACCCGTAAGGAAATCCATAGTAATGTGTTCCCACTTCCATTTCGGAATCTTAAGTGGTTTCAATGGACCCTTTGGCACTTGATGCTCCGCCTTTACACGTTGATAAGTTAAACAACTCGAGATAAACTTCGCGATCTCTCTTTTCATATTGCTCCACCAAAATGTTTGTCGAAGATCATGATACATTTTGGTACTCCTAGGATGGATTGCAAACGGAGTGTTGTGTGCCTCCATCATGATTCTATGCTTCAAGTCAGAATCGTTAGGAACACAAAGTCTGGAGTTGACTCGAAGTATTCCTTATTCATCAATTCTTGCTTCTAGAATAGCACCGTCTTGCACTTTCTTCTTCATACGCATTAGCTCTATGTCCGTAGCTTGAGCAGCTTTAACTTTATCGATTAAAGTCGGTTCTACTCGTATGTTTGATATCACCACGTGGGTACTTGGAGCCTTTACCTCTATCTCCATCCTTTGCAAGTCATGCAAAATGGACCTTTGTGTTAACAACATTGTACTCGTACCCACATATAATCTTCTACTCAATACGTCCGCTACCACGTTTGCTTTTCCAGGATGATATTGGATGGTATGGTCGTAATCTTTCAACAACTCGAGCCAACGACGTTGCCACATATTGAGTTCCTTTTGGGTAAAGAAATATTTGAGGCTTTTATGATCTGTATAGATCTCTACTTTCTCCCCATACAGGTAGTGTCTCCAGATCTTTAACGCGAAAACGACTGTTGCCAACTCCAAATCATGAGTAGGATAATTCCTCTAATATTCTTTGAGTTATCGCGAGGCATAGGCTATGACTTTCCCATGTTGCATGAGAACACATCCTAACCCTTTGCCTGAAGCATTGCTGTAGATAACAAATCCATCCGAACCAGATGGTATTGTCAGAATAGGTGCCAAAATAAGTCTTCTCTTGAGTTCTTGAAAAATCTTCTCACAATCCTCGCTCCAACCGAATTTTGTATCTTTACGAGTCAGCTGAGTTAACGGAGTAGAAATTCGAGAAAATCCTTCTACGAATTTCCGATAATAACTAGCTAAGCCCAGAAAGCTACGTACTTCGGTCACCGACTTCGGTTGCTCCCAACTTTGTATGGCTTCAATCTTCGCCGGGTCGACAGATACTCCATGTTTTGACACCACGTGCCCAAGGAATGTTACTTCCTCAAGCCAGAACTCGCATTTCTTCAGCTTGGCATATAGCTTGTTATCACGAAGCCTTTGCAGTACAAGCTTCAAATGGCGCCCATGATCTTCACGGCTTTTGGAATAGATGAGGATGTCATCAATAAAGACAACAACGAACTGATCCAAATATTCTTTGAATACTCGGTTTATCATATCCATGAAAGCAGCAGGAGCATTAGTCAATCCAAATTACATGACTAAGAATTCATAATGCCCGTACCGAGTTCTGAAGGCAGTCTTTGGAATATCCCCAATTTTAATCTCCAGCTGATGATATCCAGAACGAAGATCGATCTTTGAAAAGAATTGTGCTCCTTGTAACTGGTCGAGCAAGTCATCAATGCGAGGTAGCGGATACCTATTCTTGTTACTGACATGGTTTAATTCTCGGTAGTCAATACAAAGTCGCATACTCCCGTCTTTCTTCTTTACAAATAACACAGGAACACCCCAAGGAGATGTACTAGGACGAATGAAACCGATGTCCAACAACTCCTGTAGTTGGACCTTTAACTCCTGAAGTTTAATATGTGCCATTCGATATGGGGTTTTAGAAATGGGCTTTGTACCAGGTTCAAGGTCAATAAAGAATTTAACTTCACGTTCTGGGGGTAGACCGGGAAGTTCTTTAGGAAATACGTCAGGAAATTCACTAACAACAGAAATATTATTCAAATCTGACGTGTTTTTGTTCAAGTCCGTGACATGGGCTAAGAAATCTTGACATCTGTTCTTCAATAAACGAATAACTTTATGGCTTGATATGACAGTGATTGATTTTAGTGGTTTTATTATTTGAATTCGTATAACAGGTTGGTTAGGAATATGAAAACTAACAACCTTACGAAAATAATCAATTTTAGCATGATAAGTGGTTAACCAATCAATCCCTAAAATCACATCAAATGCAAGAATTTTCAACGAAATAAGATCGTTAGGTAATGTGATGGTACCAACTTGAATCAAGCAAGATTTATAAACAGTATATCAGGAATAAACATGTGAATGATATTCCTATTTAATATATGATTTGATTATGATATATGTGAAAGAATATGCAAGTATGTTTGCATTAAGAAAAGTTGTAAAGTCCTTTGATAGATAATAGAAATATATGTACAAGGACTTAGAATGAATTGATCAAATATGTTAGGTTGATCCTACATAAGCAAAACAGCTTTGTAAAGTCCTTAAAAAGAAATGATGTACAAGGACTATAAAAATAGAAAGATCAAGCTTGTTAGGTTGATCTAATGATGTAATAGATAGGCTTGTCGATCGATCGAAAGCACCGCACTGTAAGTCGACTCTGTCAGGAGAGTCAAGGTTAACTCGAGAGCTATCAAGGCAGAATAGGAGTATGCAAGATAGTAGATCTCGAAGTTCGTAGACTGCCAGGGAAACGAAGAAGGACCGTAGTGTGTCGAGTAGAGCTTCCTTGGGATCATAGTGTGCTGAGGAAGTCATGTTCAGAATCGAAGAGACAGCCTGCCTATGAGCCAACCGATCATCTTTCAAAGCCAAGACAGAAACATAGACTACACTCGGAGTTGTAGAGTCTATCGATGCCAAAGCTATGTCAAGGATCGTAGACTACAATCTGAGTTCATAGAGTCTATTCATTACATGCAGAGATCGTAGTCGAGCAAGATCAGATGAAGACAATAGGCACAAGGCAGAAATCGTAGTGTCAAGATCTGATCTCAGGATCGTAGTGTCTGCATAGTTAAAGCTGAATCGTAGAGTGCAGAACAACGACCTCAACATAAGTGCTCACAATGCCAAGGAAAAATCGTAGAGCATATACGGTTCTCAACAAATGAGAACTTCCAGAATATCCAAAGGAATAAAGCCTCTGGTTGGCACTGCAAAGATGCATTCCACCTTAAGGGAACCAGAGAGCACTCAATGAATGGCATGCTTACTAGCAGAAGATCTAAGTACCAACCCAATCAACATCAAGATTGAGGTGTAAGACCATTCATGATAAAGTCTTCCACGAGGAGATCCAAAGAAGACTTCAGAAGCTGACTAAGCAAAGTCAGCAAATGCAATAGCTACCAAGTGAACAGAAGACAACGATCTTGGAAGCAACCAAGATCGTAGTGTTTTCCAAACAAAGAAAGAACTGATGGAAGGTGAACCGAGATACTGGTCAGCCTCTGAAGAGCAAGGCTAAAGTGATTAAGTGCAGGGTCAGTTCATTGATGATATGTGAACGGAGATCAAGGAGGAAAGCAAGTTTGAACGTGCCACAAATCAAGTGTCTTGATATTCGAAGGGGACCGAACAAGGAATTAAGCCATCGCCATCGAGAAAGACCAAAGCAAATAGAAGTATCAAGCATTTGCACAATAGAAGGAAGAGGTGTTCTACATTGAAGATCCAATCAACACTCTTCAAGATCGTAGTGTTAACTCTACCAGTCAATAAAAAACACTCAACAAGACACTACGATCAGGTCCTCGAAGACGTGCATCAGAATCATAGAGTTCGAACACCCGAAGACTGAATCATTGGCAACGGTTCAATCTGAAGGATGGTATTCAGACAAAAGCTTATTGAGAGCATCGATGCAAAAGGATAACCTCTGATCGAGAAATCAGAAGGAGATAATAAAGTCTTCAACCTGCCCAAGACATTAAAGTGACAACTCTGACGGGTAGGTGAAACAGTAGACTGCAATGTCAGATAAAGTATGACATGTCACATCAGCAGTCTACCTCAAGCAACTCGAGATCTGTGAAGACATTTGAATAGCCTTCAAGGGCTACTTTCCAACGGAAGGATATGGAAGGAGTATAAATGAGAAAGATCTTCAAAGATCAAGGTTTCTTGGAGTTGTCGTGTTGTGGAGATAAGGTGGACTGATCTAAACCATGTGAGATAGTGAGTCTGAAGGCCCACTCTACGATCCAACAAGAACACTCAGAGACATGAAAAGAAATAAGTAGAAGTGAGAGTTCTACTACTTAAAGAGTGTTCTGAATTGCCGAGAGAAAGAAGAGCATCATGTCATCTTGATGTCCATCATAGGAAGACTTTAAGTACAATAGAGAAGAGCCTACAGTCATCTAAGCAAGTCCATCATGAGAAGGCATCAAGTAGCAAGAAGGGAGATCACAAATGCCATATTGGTGTCAAGCATGAGAAAGCTTCTAAGTACCTAATAGAAGAGCTTACAGTCATCTTAGAAGCCTATCATGTGCAGCCATCAAGTACCAAGGAGAAGGATCTTCAAGGTAGTTCATAAAGGGGTTATCCGAAGTGGTTGAGTAACCGAAGAAGCTGAGCATCAGGTAAACACTCAACTGCACTTTAAGGGTGATCAAGCCAAGCTGCTAAGTATAGAAGATGTTCAGAGCATGAAGACATCTTAGCAGCTCAGCACCGACTCCAACAACAACAAACAAACAACTCAACAAAGTCAGGGCCTGAGGGGTCCTTGTCTGGAGGGTCTAAACGAAGTCCCAAGGCTGCTGGGCTTGCAGAGTTCCTAGGGAACTAGAAGAGTCCCAAGGCTGCTGGCCTTGAAGAGTTCTTAGTGAGCTGAAGTCCCAAGGCTGGTGGCCTTGAAGGAATCTTAGTGATTCAAAGTGCTGCCCTTCCTTATTGGAAATTCTACTAGTTGAAAACAGAAGAGTGGATTAGGAGCTTGAGTCTCTGAACCACTTAAAATCCCTTGTGTCTTTTACATTATGTCATTTACATTATGTACTATAACTGCAATAACTGCTATGTATGTTTTAACTGCTTACAACTAAACTTACTCTACGAACAATGTATGTATGATTTTGAATATATCAATGAAGGGGATATTTTACCTATTCCGTTGTGCTTGAAAAGATTCTTATGTTTGTCATATGCTAATTTAATAGCTATAAAAAATAATAGAGAAAAGTATTTGAAATAAAAAGGATCTATTCAACCCCCCTTCTAGATCTATTGTACTCATGGGAACTAACAATTGGTATCAAAGCAGGTTCTCATGCTATATTCAAAAGCTAATCGCTTTGAGTCTGATCCTAGACACTAAAATTGTTCTAAACTTAGTTTAGTAGTAAGTAACTTGTTATATGAAGATGAGCTCACATGTTGGAAATATTGTGTATAGGTTAAATGTGTATATACACCTGAAGCTGCTCAGATTGGTCCATGGTCTCAATTGTTACATCAACAAGACCAATCTTTGCCTACAGTCAATCTTGTAGTCTAAAGACCAGACGAGAGATCTCAAGAGACATCAATGACAAAGAGTCAAGCATCTACCAGTCTGAAAAATGAAAAGATCATACATGCAAAGAAATGCTCATCCAGAGAAGAAAGAAGTTCTCTTCAGATATATGTCTGATCAACCATCGGTTGGATGCAAACTTCATGAACTGAAAGATGTCAACAGAACTAAAGATGCTGAGATTCTCAGGCTGCATCTTCAAGACCACGACTAATAGATTAACAGGCCAACAGGAGCAAAAAGCTGTCAGGAGCAAAAGTAAAGTTATGCACATCAATACCTAAACTCAATATATCCAAGATAAATGACTGTTTAGTAACTGACGGTAAAAAGGTATGGTTCCTCACTATTATATATGTATACATCATAATTGCATCTTCTTATGAACTATAACAGTATTCTGTCAAGGAGTTATAATCTACCTAAAATGGTGAAGAGAGAAAGTAATATGAGAATATAAACTCAAATGACTATAAGCCTTCTCTCCATCCAAGTTTTAGGTTGAAGATTACATCTTGAAGGAAATGTGAAATGGGTCATAAGAGCATCACAGGCCTAAAAAACTTTATGTGAATTAATCTTTGCTGGTGGGTTCGTATGTATGTACAAGCCTATGTTCTAAGTGTTTGACAACACACAGAGCATGATCATTTCTACAAGAGGATCTTGCTGATTCGTAGAAACTGATCACCTCAATGAATCAACTAGATACTCCTAAATCGTAGAGTTGATTCTCACTCTGTGAACACTTAAACATTGTGAACATAACCTAGTAAATGATGAATCCATAATGAGTGCATTATTTAATGTCAAATCCTACACACACTCACCATCATGCATCTCAAAATGTATTATCTCAAGATAGTTGCATGCATGAATATGTCTGTTGGTGATAAATATGATGATTATCCAAATAAGAGGAACAGGGGTTTAGAAAACTAACCGAGCATGACCCATTTGAGTATGGGTACCAAAAATAGAAATATATTTAAACCTGCAGGTACTTGGTCAGTCTGACCACACTAAGGAATGATGAAGCAGAAGACTTCAGTCAAGAAGACTCAACCAGCAGAAGGCTAAGGACAATTCAGAGATGATTCTGATAGAGTTCCTATCTGTCCAAGCCTGTCCTTGAAGACCCTCTGAGCTAACCAGAATGGAGCTCACATGGCTGTTAATCTGTATATGGAAGCAAGCCATTCAGCCAAAGAAGGAAAGGGTCTTATGTGCTCAAAAGCCAGTCAAGAATGCTATATGAGAAGAATCCTCAAGGAAGCTCAGAACAAAAGATTATCGAGCATCATACAAGAGGAACTTATTGCGAGAGCAGAACTTCACAAACACAACTGTCAAAGAAGACTACATTCATAGTGCTGTCAAATAATCGTAGAGTGATTAGTCCTGAAAATACTCATCTTTACAATACAA
The DNA here is from genome assembly GCA_020205605.1 of Panax ginseng. Taxonomy (NCBI): domain Eukaryota; kingdom Viridiplantae; phylum Streptophyta; class Magnoliopsida; order Apiales; family Araliaceae; genus Panax; species Panax ginseng. The sequence continues at coordinate 58,606,772 of CM035143.1, read as the reverse complement.
GGAGATCTAAGTGATGATGGAGATTCTAGTCAAAAGAAGATATGCAAGGCTACCTTTAAATGAACCCGAAGAAGAGGGAATCACATCTATCTGGGAAGACAGCGTCAACAATTGGGGAGCAGTGATCTGTTAAGAAGCAACAAAACTGAATAAACTATGAAGAAATATACCAGCTATAAGTCCCAAAACTTTGTGGCTGATGAACCAAATAAAGATCCATAGTCAGTAGGAACGTCTCAAAACGTACTATTGATAACCTTTCAGCCACCCAACTCAAAATCGTGGAATGCCTACAATCAAACATCTGATCGCAGTATAGAAGAAGAAGGACACCACGATTACAGCAAATGCAATTGTCCAAAGTTGGTAGAGGACCTCCCCACCAGAAAAGGTCAAATGAGATGTTAGTACAAATCACTTCTATAACATTGCATCTGGAGAGCGCCTCAGGGACAAACCTGACCCTTAGCTCACTCTAAGAGGTTGGCCCTTCCTGAGCTACCTTGACCCAGAAGGAATGCTTGATCAAGTTCATCTCAAGGACCAAGTCAGTCAACGATCGTAAAGTCGAGTTTGAAGAAAACTAAAATGATCGCAGTGCAACCTCAACGATCGTAGTACAACCTCATCGATCGTAGAATACAACTCGACGATCATAGTCCTACCAAAGGGTACTCCAGTTCACAAGGAGCTTGGAAAATGAGACATTTGCTAAACCATTCAAGTTTAGTAAATAAGTTCGAATACATCAGTGATTGAGCTATGCTGCATCAAAGTAAGGATAAAAGACAAAGCCATCTACTGCAACATCTCTCAAAAGTTGATCGTTGAGTCAACAAAGGAAATCGTAGAGTCTTTAGCTTCCTCATCATGCTATTCTACGAATCAAAAGGTCAATGGTCAAAGCCACGTCAATTAAACGTCTACTCTTCTAAGAGGAAATATCTAACTAAAAAGTTATGGGGAGTTATAGCTCATTACTGGGCAACGTGCAACCAATGAACGGTTGACACATCACTGATTATGCAAAGTTAGAAGAAACTGCCTTAATGACAATTTCAAATCTGCAGACAGTTACCAAAAGCTATCGAACCTTTCTCCCTCCCATTTTCAAACCCTAGAATCCTCTAAAGAGCCAAAATCAGTTAACCCTCCAGAGCCTTACCAAATCACATTCAGCCATCTCTTATAAACATCTCTAAATCAGACACCCATATTCTTCGAACTACTCAAATGGAAAACTGGCAAGTAATCACTAGCATTCAGCTCGGAACCAAATCGTTTAAGAAATTCAAAAAGAAGTTCAGGGACATTCTCGAGCTTGTGAAGAAAGCTGGATTCTCAGAATGCCTTGAGGCAAATACTCGAGTCTACATCGACCTGGTTAAAGAGTTCTACTCAAACGCCTCCATCAACTTTGAAACCCTTACTACCAACGTTAAATGTCAGTCTCTGAAGTTAAAATCTTCTGACCTCAATCAATGTCTAGGTTTTCCTAACCAAGGGCTGAAGAACCTTGATAATGTCAATACTGAACAAATGAAGGAAGTTATGGGGTACCAAAGAAACCCTAATCTTAAAGACATGAAGAAGAAGGAGTTTCCTGAAGAGTATGAGTTCCTTGCTAAAATAGTTGGAAAATGCATACTGTGCAAGAACACTGCACATGACACAGTGATTGACCAACAGTTGAAAATAATGTCAGCAATAGTTCTGAAGAAATAAATCGACTTTGGAGCAATCTTGTTCGATCAAATCTCCAAGTGGGTAGAAAAGGCTGAGAAGAAGAAGTCCACTGAAAAACCCCTGACCAAGGTGTTTCATGGTAGGCTGCTGAGTATTGTACTTAAGAAGAAGCTAGGAGGGAAAATCGAGGATGATGAGGGAGAAACTTTGAATGTGCACAAAGTGATGTCTCCACAATTATTTGTGAACTGGAAGAAGAACCCTAATGAGAACAAAAGACTGACAACCAGGAGCAGTAGCAAAGCCTCTGCAAGGAAGAGGAAAATAGAAGAGGTAGAGAGCTCTGAGTCTGATGACTCGATACCAGTATCAATCACACCGGCCAAGAAGAAATCCAGAGGTGTGAAGAAAACAAAAGCCCCATCAAGAAGTCTCTCCTCAAAGGACAAGGATAAAGAAGAAAAATTCCTAACTGCTGAAACAATAAAGAGGAGAAGCAATAGGTTGCTTCAAGGGCCAGTCAGCAAGAAAGCCAAGGTGGAAGACAAACCAGCCTCAGCTTCCCAAAACAGTACATCTGCTGAAGAGAGGGACGTAGAATCAGCAGAAGAAAAAGAAACAGATGTCAAGGCCCAGTCTACACAGACAACATCCAGCAATGAAAATGATGCTGATGTGATGGAAGAAATTGCAGCATCTGCTGATAAAGAAGAATGCTCAAGCCCCATGGCTAATCCTCAAAGCAGTCACTCTGTGAATGAAGAAGAGATTCAAGATGACCAAACCTGAACTTCCAAGAAGAAGGAAAAGCTACAGACTGCAAGCCAGTGCCTCCAAAAGGAGTAGTGGTCAATCAAATGCCATCATTGAATTAAGTGATGATGAGTCTGTATCCCAGGGAGAAAATGCTAAAGAAAAAACCAGCAATGAAGAAGATGAATTTGAAGAAGATCCTGCTAAAGAAGGTTCTGGAGATGAAATGCAGCAAGAAGATCTCTCTGCTGGAAATGATCAGGATGATTCAGGATCAGAAAGAGAAGAGATTGAAGAAGATTCTGATTCTGCACCTCATAAAGAAGATGAACAAGAAGATTATCTAGTTCTCTCTCCTGCAAGATTTAGCAGAAGGATCGTAGTGGAAGTTTCAAATGATATACCAGATGCTCCATCAGAGAGATGGGTGAACTATAGAGATGAGCAGCTCAAGGTAGTAAGAATGACTACCTTTGACATAGCCAAAAACTGGAACAATATGGAGCTAGACTGCTCAACCATTCTCTACAATCCTGACGACTTACTGGTGAGATGGTTCTTCCAGTGGATACCATGGCTAAAGGCCCACACTGAAGGAGATGTAAGCTATCTCAGCTGGTGCTTCTCTCACTTTCCAAGCATGGAACTGGTGGCTTGGAACTTTCCAAGAGTAAAGAAGTTTGCCACCAAACTGATCAAAGACCAGCCCCACTTCAAAGTCTATCGCCATGCTGAAAATCTCTTTATCCCCTACGATCGTAGAGTGGATTCTGAAGGACGAAGAGTCATAACCAATGAGTTGATCGTAGAGTTTGTTCATTCTACTGCTGATGATGTTCAAGCCCGAAACCAAAATGCCTCCTTATGCTCAAGCACTACCATCAGACATTCCCTCATCCTCAACTAGTGATTGGAACTCAACGATTATTCAGATTCTCCAGACTTTTGAAAATCTGTCTAAGAATGAAAATCATAGAGTCCAAACTGATGCTCAACCAGCTGCTGCTAAACAAAAGGATCAAACTTCTTTGGAGCAGGAACTACAGAAAAGTTCTGATGATCTAAGCAAGAAAATATCCCCGCCATCGAAGAATCACGAGGTCGACAAGAGCAGGAGATAATTCCTTCCAAAGACAAGCTTGAGCTACTATGGCTGATGTATCTCTCAAACTCCAAGAGAGAGATAACATCTATCAGAAGGCCACACAAGATCAAAAGGCTGAAGCTCAACGAGTTCAGAAGGCAAATGAAGAGCAGATTTAAGCCCTATCTGACAAGATTGATGACCTAAAGCAGTCCTTCTCAGTGCAACTTGAGCTAGGTTAGTAGGAACTCAAGTTTAAAGTTGCCAACTCCTCCTACCTGATGGAGCAGCTTATGACCAACATGGAGCAGCTCTCTCAATTGATTGATGATAAAAAGGGGGAGAAAAAGAGGCATAGAAAAAAGAGGAGCAAGAGGCACTCAAAGAAGATAGCAAGAGGATGGATAACAGAGAAGAAGTCAAAGAAGAAGATAGCAGCTACAGCAGAAAAAGAATCATCATCTGAGGGGGAGCCAAAAGATGATGATCCCATGATCGCAGAGTCTGAGGGGAAGCATGATCAGAAAGATGCTGAAGGGGAGCCAAGCAAAGACAGAAGGTCATCATCTCAGGGGGAGCGAGGGCAAGAAGAACAATCAGATGAGTAGCTGATCAGCAAACATCCTGGAAATATACAAGGAGCCAAAGAGGTACATCTCTAACTAATTATGTATGTTATGGATCCAGGATGTAGAATGTCTTAATATATAAATTGCCATATCAATATAAATGACATTCATGATTATCTATTTTAGAAATACAGTTGCTCACTGTATATAAGATTCATTCATAACATGCATATGCACTTATTATTTTTGTCATAATCAAATAGGGGGTGATTGTCATGAATAAACATGTGAATGATATTCCTATTTAATATATGATTTGATTATGATATATGTGAAAGAATATGCAAGTATGCTTGCATTAAGAAAAGTTATAAAGTCCTTTGATAGATAATAGAAATATATGTACAAGGACTTAGAATGAATTGATCAAATATGTTAGGTTGATCCTACATAAGCAAAACAGCTTTGTAAAGTCCTTAAAAAGAAATGATATATAAGGACTATAAAAATAGAAAGATCAAGCTTGTTAGGTTGATCTAATGATGTAATAGATAGGCATGTCTGATCGTCGAGCACTGCACCAGAAGTCGTAGTCTGCTAGGAGAGTCAAGGTTAACTCGAGAGATATCGAGGCAGAATAGGAGTATGCAAGATAGTAGATCTCGGAGTTCGTAGACTGCCAGGGGAAATGAAGAAGGACAGTAGTGTGTCGAGTAGAGCTTCCTCGGGATCGTAGTGTGCTGAGGAAGTTGTTGATCAATTTTGCAATCAATGAATACGTGCAAGTATACACGGTCAACAAGTAATAAAGTGAAAGTAGAGTATCGTTCCCACGAGGAATTATTTAATAAAAATTACCAAGTACTAACTCTTAACCAAATCAATTTTTTTTAAACAACCATAAATTGTGATTTTTCTAATTAAGAAAACTAAATTAATCAATTAAAACTAGATTACTCTAAAATTAATTCAAATAAATAAAGATTAAGACTTCAATATCCTCAATTATGAACTATAAATCAATTATCCAATTATCATAATTATTATGCCTACTGAATTGTTAACAGGAATTCTCAAATGCCAAAAGTCCTTTTCCATGTGATCAATTGCCTTCTATTTAATCCAGATTAATCTTGCTATATTCCTATGCAAAACAATTGAATTAAACTCCTTTCAATCCCAATTTCTTATGTGTTACATGCGGTGAACAGATATTTCCATTCAATTCACAAACCTAATTATTCTCTGTGCAAATAACTAAGTCACATGATATCATGCCCAGTTCTAACCCTAGAATTCCTCTTTCAATTCCTTCTAGAGTAACAAGGTAAATACTGATCAGATAATTAATCAATAAGCTCAAGACAAGATAAACAATTCACTTTAACATAAAGAATTGGAATAAATCAAATAACTAATTTATAGACATAAAAGGTTCAATTGAAATCTTAATAAAAGAGTTAGTTCATAATTAATGAATTAAAACCAAGAATCCACAACTGAATAAACATTAAAAGATAAAAGTATGATAAGAGAAATAATAGAATCTGTTGTGAGCAAATTTGATGCTCCCCTCTTGCTCCTGCTTTTGATCTTCAATGTTCTTCAATTTGCTTCAATCTCCAATGCCTAATTAAGAACTAGGGTTTATATTCTAATCTAATGGAGTGTTTAATCTAGTTTAATCTATGTAATCTCCTTTTATTTTATGTCTGACATCATGTATTTATAGGTTACAAGTCCAATTTTTAGCTTAGAAACAAACTCAATCCAATTTGGAGTCAAAAAGGTGTCAAAATTCACCCCAAAACGCGTCTAAGCTTTACCAATCACTTTCAAAGCTTCAAATAACAAGTACACACATTGCGACACTTCCTTCCAAATACCCGACATCGGGCATAAGTTTTGGTTAGGCGCCCATTGTATCCCCATTTTTGGAAATTTTTTGCTCCGACGTCCTTTGGGAAAATGGCCATAACCTCTTCGTCTGAACTTCGATTTTGATGATTCAAGATGTTCTGGAAAGAGGAGAAGTAGATCTACAACTTTCATTCTTTGAGGTTTTCGAAATAAGGTTCGAACCAATACTCAAATTGGCTCTGAAGTGACTGTTGTGTAAATGGCAAGCCAAAAACACGCATCTAGCCACCCCAAACATCGATCCAAGTAACTTTTGTCCCAATTCCTATAGAACAATGTAAAACATACATGAATAGACACAAATACTTAAAATCAACCAAAAGATTAAGCTCAAACGCACTCAATTATGACACCTTTTATGTTAAAGTCACTCATTCATCAGAAGTCATGTTCAGAATAGAAGAGACAGCCTGCCTATGAGCCGACCGATCATCTGTCAAAGCCAAGACAGAAACGTAGACTACACTCGGAGTCATAGAGTCTATCGATGCCAAAGCCATGTCAAGGATCATAGACTACACTCTGAGTTCGTAGAGTCTATTGATTACATGCAGAGATCGTAGTCGAGCAAGATCAGATGAAGACAACAGGCACAAGGCAGAAACCGTAGTGTTAAGATCTGATCTTAGGATCGCAGTGTCTGCACAACCGAAGCTGAATCGTAGAGTGAAGAACTACGACCTCAACATAAGTGCTCACAATACCATGGCAGAATCGTAGAGCATATACGATTCTCAACAAATGAGCACTCGCAGAATATCGAAAGGAATGAAGCCTCTGGTTGGCACTACAAAGATGCATTCCACCTTAAGGGAACCAGAGAGCACTCAACGAATGGCATGTAGGCTAGCAGAAGATCTAAGCACCAACCCAATCAGCATCAAGATTGAGGTGTAAGACCATTCGTGATAAAGTCTTCCACGAGGAGATCCAAAGAAGACTTTAGAAGCTGACTAAGGAAAGTCAGCAAATGCAGTAGCTATCAAGTGAACAGAAGACAACGATCTTGGAAGCAACCAATATCGTAGTGTTTTCCAAACAAAGAAAGAACTGATGGAAGGTGAACTGAGATACTGGTTAGCCTCTGAAGAGCAAGGCTAAAGTGATTAAGTACAGGGTCAGTTCATTGATGATAAGTGAACGGGTGATCACAAGGAGAAAACAAGCTGGACGCACAACAAATCTGAAGTGTCTTGATATTCAGAAGGGGACCAGAGCAAGGAATTAAGCCATCAGTTACTGAGAACAGTCAAAGCAAACCGAAGTATTGAAGCACTACACAATAGAAGGAAGATGTGTTCTACATTGAAGATCCAATCAACACTCTTCAAGATCGTAGTGTTAACTCTACCAATCAATAAGCAACACTCAACAAGACACTACGATTAGGTCCTCGAAGACGTGCATCAGAATCGTAGAGTTCGAACACCCGAAGATTGAAGCATTGGCAACGATTCAATCTGAAGGATGGTATTCGGACAAAAGCTTATTGAGAGCATCGATGCAAAAGGACAACCTCTGATCGAGAAATCAGAAGAAGATAATAAAGTCTTCAACCTGCCCAAGACAATAAAGTGACAACTCTGACGGGTAGGTGAAACAGTAGACTGCAATGTCAGATAAAGTATGACATGTCACATCAGCAGTCTACCTCAAGCAACTCGAGATCTGTGAAGACATTTGAATAGCCTTTAACGGCTACTTTCCAACGGAAGGATTGGGAAGGAGTATAAATGAGAAAGAGCTTCAAAGATCAAGGGTTGCTGGAGTTGCCGAGTTATGGAGATAAGGTGGACTGATCTAAACCATGTGAGATAGTTAGTCCGAAGGCTCACTCTACGATCCACCAAGAACACTCAAAGATATGAAAAGAAAGAAGTAGAAGTGAGAGTTCTACAATGTAGAAGTGAAAGTTCTACTACTTAAAGAGTGTTCTGAACTGCCGAGAGAAAGAAGAGCATCATGTCATCTTTATGTCCATCATAGGAAGACTCTAAGTACAATAGAGAAGAGCCTATAGTCATCTTAGCAAGTACATCATGAGAAGGAATCAAGTAGCAAGAAGGGAGATCACAAATGCCATCTTGGTGTCAAGCATGAGAAAGCTTCTAAGTACCTAACAGAAGAGCTTATAGTCATCTTAGAAGCCTATCATGTGTAGCCATCAAGTACCAAGGAGAAGGATCTTTAAGGCAGTTCATAAAGGGGTCATCCGAAGTGGTTGAGTAACCGAAGAAGCTGAGCATCAGGCAAACACTCAACTATACTTGGGTGATCAAGCCAAGCTGCTAAGTATAGAAGATATTCAGAGCATGAAGACATCTTAGCAGCTCAGCACCGACTCCAACAACAACAAACAAACAACTCAACAAAGTCAGGGCCTGAGGGGTCCTTGTCTGAAGGGACTAAATGAAGCCAGGGCCTGAGGGGTCCTTGTCCGAAGGGACTAAATGAAGCCAGGGCCTGAGGGGTCCTTGTCCCGAGGAACTAAACGAAGTCCCAAGCCATCTGGGCTTCATCTGGGCTTGAATAGTTCCTAGGGAACTAGAGGAGTCCCAAGGCTGCTGGCCTTGAAGAGTTCTTAGTGAACTGAAGTCCCAAGGTTGTTGGCCTTGAAGGAATCTTAGTGATTGAGGTCTTTGCGCTTCTTAGTGGAAATCTCGCTAGTTGAAAAAATGTAATGTGGATTAGGAGCTTGAGTCTCTCGAACCACTTAAAACCCCTTATGTCTTTTACATTATGTCATTTACATTATGTACTATAACTGCAATAACTACTATGTATGTTTTAACTGCTTACAACTAAACTTACTCTACGAACAATGTATGTATGATTATGAATATATCAATGAAGGGGATCTTTTACTTATTCCGATGTGCTTGAAATGATTCTTATGTTTGTCATATGCTAATTTAATAGCTATACAAAATAATAGAGAAAAGTATTTGAAATAAAAAGGATCTATTCAACCCCCCCCCCCCCTTCTAGATCTATTGTTCCTCCGAACTAAACACGATGAGATGTAATGAAAGTTTTTCTTAACGGAGTCTCAACAGATAAGTCTAGGTCTAACTTCTCCGGAGTCAAGTTTAAACGTTGAGCATAAGCAGGAGAGATAAAAGAATGGGTAGAACCGGTATCTAATAAGGTATAAACTTCGCAAGAGTTTATGATTATCTTACCCGTGATCACCTCGTTTGGGTTCCTCGCATTTTGGGCAGTCACGATAAACGCCCTTCCAGGAACCACCGACTTTGACTTGTTTGGGATAGCCTTTGGAGTCACCATCCCCGTTGAACTTGGTTTCTCAACTAGAAAATCTCTAGCTATATGACCTTCTTTTCCACAGTTATAACACACCTTGGATTGTCGTGGGCAGTTTGGGCTGATGTGTCCCTCTTTCCTGCATTTATAACAAACGACTGGTGCTCGATCTCCTCCCCTAGAAATAGTTGATGTTTGTGCTGACATCTTTACGTTGTCATTGTTGTACCTCCTCTTCTTGAAATCTCATCCCGACTCGCTTCTTCTATTTTCACGACCACGATTACCACCAGAGTGATTACCGCTTTTGTCCGAATATTTTCCTCCCTGCTGGTTTTCATTGCTCCGATGATTGCCGCCACCGGTATGACCCTGGTTGTGGTCCCTTGGTTGAACATACTCATTATCTCGCTCTAATAATTGAGCCCTATTTACAACATCTGAATATAAAGAAAATTTATGAGAGATAAGATATTGCCGAATCTCGGGTTTTAGACCTCCCAGGAACATCCTCGTCATTCGTTCCTCATTCTCTACCAAATGAGGTGCAAACCTGGATAACTCTGCGAAGTTTGCCTCTTACTGGGACACCGTCATGTTGTTTTATTCCAGTCTGATAAACTCTACCTCCTTCATATGACGAATACTTTCAGGAAAGTACTTGTCATTAAATAGTTTTTAAACGCTTCCCAAGACATGTTGAGTGGGGGAAGGGTACGCCTACATGATTCTCACCAGTAATCTGCCTCACCACGGAACATAAAGGTGGCGAATGGAACCTTCTGTTCCTCTGCGCATCCCAAGACATCGAATATCATGGTAATTTGTTTGACCCGCGTTTTCACCTAAATCGGATCCGACTTTCCCACAAATTCTGGTGGTCCCAACACTTTGAACTGCTTGGCTGTGACAAGCCGCGCATTACTATCATTTCCACCCATATTTTGTACACGAGTCTCCCTCGTCTGGTTTTGCATGAACTGCAAAAAGCTTCTAAACATCCCATCATTCATCATTTGTTCAGTAGTGTTGTTTATAGGAGGAATATTGTCTTTTTGTTGCACGTTCCCCTGGGTGGTGATTAAAGGTGTCTCCACGGTCTGATTCACTCCATTGTTAATATTTCCAGCTGGCATTCTCAAATACTGCCACAAAACAAGGGTTAATTGACATGTCACATATTATCCCTATACTCTGACCGACCAAATAAATACCAAATAAACTTAGTAAGGTCATACTAGCAAAGGAATTCCCCGTCTCTCCCCTCCTAGTTCTTGTCTCACATCTCAGCCAAGGATCATATCCCTAAGCTTTGATACCAACTGTGACGCCACCAAAATAGGTATACATCACCCATTCTGAGTCGCCAAATACATGGTACAAAAACAAATACAACTTCAGTAATATAATTGTCGTGCAAAATACGACAACACATATACTGTGAGTTTGAATACAAATATTGTCTAATAAACAGTATACAAACTCAAAAGGAGTCCTCATTACAATTATTGATACACTATTTTACAAAATAGTGAGGACTACTAAAACAACTATCTTGAATCATCACTCCATACACCCAAGCTAGTTTCGCTAAATTCTCTCCTCCCGAGAAGAACAATGGAACAAAAAGGAAAAGGGTGAGCTCAACTAGCCCAGTAAAGAATATTATGACTAAGATAATATATAAGAAATTATCATTAATCTTCAACAGGGAAAAATCTGATAAAATATAATAGACAACAAGTTTTAGATCAACAACTGCAGCGGAAACAACAATCCATTAGAAAAGTCAAGTAGAGAAAGAATTCTACTATCTTCTAAGATTTAAAAGTTCATCATCAATATTTTATCCCTATAACATCAATCAATATAAATCTTGAATCAAATATTCATCTTTGCACTACATGCCAAAGATATTCATTTGTATCACCAGTTGGTCATGTTCATCTCAACACCTGTTCATCTTTGCACTACAAGCCAAAGATATTTATCAGTTAATCATTCATCTTTGCACTACAGGCCAGAGATATTCATTTGTATCATCATTTAGGACTGAGGATGATGAAAAATATCTTAAAGAAAACGAATCCAGTGAGATAAAAGAACAAATATTAGGGATTCGTATTACAGTTTATCCAAGTTCAATAATACTTCATAATAACCAATTGTGAAGCAAAATTCAAAAATAAAGATCAAAACATGGATACAATCAAAGATACTAACCATAATAGACAACTTGTACAAAGAAAAGAAAATTTTATTTTTTTCTGTGAATAGTGCCGTATTCGTGAATAGTGTCGTATACGTGAATAGTAACTCCGACACAAAAAGGTAGAAATTCCACAATAAAATCCATACCAATATTTTGGTATAATATATTGAAAGAATAACATCATTAAGAAGAAAATAACATCCCTTACCTCAAAATAACAGTATTTCTGATCGAAATATCGGATGTAAAGCCGAAGGAAACTTGCACTGAATAGCAATTCTCAAAGTATCTAAATACTCACAAAATATGTTCGACAATATAGAGAGAGAAAACTTATATTTCTGGTGTGATTTTCAATTCTAACTTAAGCGCCTATTTATAGGAAAATGCTAGAACGCCAAAGGAGACTAAAATAATAAAATAATAAAATTGTGACGCCCCCAAAATTAGGTATACATCACCCATCTTAAGTCGTCAGATACATGGTACAGAATTCAAATACAACTTAATAAGACAACTGTCGTGTACAATACGACAAAACATAAATTGTGAGTTTGAATACAAATATTGTCTACTAGAGAGTATACAAACTCAAAAGGAGTCCTCATTACAATTATTATCATACTATTTCACAGAATAGTGAGAACTACTAATTCACCATCTAGGACCATCACTCCATTCTCCGACTCATCCCAGCTATATTCTCATTTCTTGAAGAGAACAGTGAAAGAAAGGGTGAGCTCATCTAGCCCAGTAAAAAATATTATGACTAAGATAATGCAGAATAAATTATCATTAGCCTTAAATAGTGTTAAACTGATACAATATAACAAACATCAAGTTTAACTACAGCGGAACAAGAAATCCATTAAAAGAGTCAAGTAGAGAATAAAATCTCTATATTTTATGATTTAAAAGGTTTTTCATCACTTTTATCACTGGGACTCGATTTTAATAAATAATCCACATCATCGAATCACCCCTGCACTACGGCCAAGGATATTCTTTAGTATCACAACCATGAATTATCCATGCACTACGGCTAAAGATAATTATGTTTTCATCAACGGTCCTGATCATGCCACAAAACAATTCATCTTTGCACCCTTAGCCGAAGAGAATCCATAGCCATAATCATACCAAAAACTGTCCATCAATGCACTACGGGCCAATGAGGACTTTTTCCACATCATTTGTAACATTACGGCCATGATTACAATCAATAATCCACGGTCATAATCATACCAAGTCCATCTATGCACCTACAAAGCCACAGATGACTTTCAACAAAATATAAGCATGAGGATGATGACAATGATATAAGAATTCAATAAAACAAGCTCAAGAATTAATATATCCAGGAACTAATAACGTCCAAATTGTCAACATGATACTGCTTTGTAGAGTAAAATTCAAGAATACTCATAAGAATATTTCCATGAAAAGATACTGGATGAAGCGTAAATATCAAGGATATTCCACTAATTTCATGGAGTATGGAAGTCAAAGTTTTAACCAACTAAGTATAATAAAGAATGGAATAACAAAAGAAATCACCATGCATGCGGTATTTCAGATAGACAAAGTTATTCCAATGTAATAATAATTAACGGAACCAGTCATGCGTAAAGCATGCGTATGATGGATGTTCCAAATGTAATAATAAAGAACTAATAATAATGTAAATCACCATGCATGTCAGATTCACATAGTAAAGTTATTCCAATGAGAATACCAATAAAGATTTTAATTCAGTCCGCCAGAAGAAACGCATGCACGGTATATTCCAACAAAATAATAATGAATGAAATAATGTAAGAATTTCACCAAGTATAGGTATCCCAGATACAAAAGTTATTCCAACAGTAATAATAAAGAATGGAATAATGTAAGTTCTCTTCATGAATAAGAAAGAATGAATACCCCTTATGAGTACAACAAATAATATTCCCTACCTTAGAAAGAAAGTACTTGGATAGAAGTAGTGAAGTAGCGTAACGCTTTTCTTCTTTTCTCTCTATAGTTTCTCTCTAGAGTTTCAAAGTGAATTCGTAAGAAATAATGAATGAATGAGCTTCTATTTATAGAAAATGGATCAGATAGTAACTAACTCATGAACGGTCCGATTGATTTACTTTTATCTGACGGTCCATATTTAAAGCAAAATCTTTTAAATAAAATATAATATATTCTATTTATAATCTAATAAAACGAATAACTTTATAAAAGATTTTACTATGCAAACACTATCGCAGCACTATGCAAACACTATGCATAATAAAATATAATATATTCTAATTATTGTCTAATAAAAGCAGTATAACTTTATAAAAGTATTCTGCTTTTATATAAAAAGATTTTACTATACAAAAACATTACGCAGCACTATGCAACACTCGCATAATAAAATATAATATATTCTATTTATAGAATAACTTTATAAAAGTATTGCTTTTATATAAAAGCTTTTCTATTTTATTACATTAATAATACCAATAAAACAAAAACCGAGTGACTTATCACATAAGCATCAATAATCAATACCGTGTGCTACTATGCAACCACGCGTATTACTGTACTTTTACTACCGACTAGTTCAACAGTTTTAACGTTAAAACTTCCGCCATTATTCTTATAAAAATATTTTTGTCATTTTCTCAATCCGACAATAATTCCGTTGTGGGGTCCACCAATGATTGTACTCAGTCGCAGACGGATATTCTCAAACAAAAAAATATTCCCCGACCAATCGAATATTATATAACAACTTGCGTACTTTACAAAATTTGTAAATATTACCCACAACTATAACATTATATCAAATCCACACCATAATATTCAAAAAAATTATTTTGAGAAAATTAAATCTTTATTCATAAAATCTGGGGTCTCTCAAAAATAATATTATTTCTAAAATCAATTCTACGCATCCTTTGTTGATTAAGCTAGCATGCCAATTCTGAAAAAATTTCAGCAGCCCACATGTGTTAAAAATCAAAAGTGGGTCCCACCCTTAATTTTAATAAAAACATTAAAACTCTAAAACTTCAATAATTCATAATAAATAGCCCTTTTATAAGAAAAATTCAAATCTCATGTACTTTCCATAGGAAATTTGATTCTCTACAACTTTGTAGAAGAAAGTTTTTCTAAATTCCAATCAAAAAATACCCGAAATCCACATACGGACGATTTTCAACACCTCTATTCTGACAAAATACTGATAAAATACCTCAACATTTATTCCTTCATTTATATCCACATAAAATAAATATATTCATCATTTATATCCACATAAAATTAATGTTTCCTTATCATATAAATCAATAACTAATTATTCACAACTAATATTACAGAATCACAATTATGACAACCAGATCGTTCCCAGGAAAGAGGAGGCTTTCCGATAAGGAATTCTATTTATTAGCCCGCAATTAGGTGACCAAACCCCTTTTCTAGACAGAACTTCCTTAGATATTGCCAATAATGCTATCTAATAATATTATTCAAATAATATGAATTATTGATCCGATAATAGAGATACTGTGCAGTGACAATTATTGAATAACAATAATATAAAATATTAATGCAGCAATTATTGAATCAATAAAATAAAATATTGAACAGTAATTACTATAACAATTATTGAGTAGTGCCTTCTTACATAAGAATCAATAATTCAAAAATACTGTGCAATACCGCGTGCTACTGTGCCACCACGCATATTACTGTATTTTAATCACCGGGTATTCCAACAGTGTTAATGGTAACAACTACGTCGTTATTTATTAAAACTCAAACTTGTTGTTTTCTTTATCCGACCATTTTCCGTTATGGGGCCCACAAATGGTCGCGCCTGGTGCATTTAATATTCCCAAATGTAAAAGAATATTCCACGACCAAACGAATATTCCCCGACACAATGAATATTTTATAACCACTTGCTTATTTTGCAAAATTTGCACATTTCACCCATAACCAAAGTATTATATCAAATTAACACTTTATTATTCCTAATAATAAATAGAGGGAATTTGATTTTATTTATTAAAAAGATGGGGTCTTACAACCTCCCCTCCTTATGAAATTTCATCCTCGAAATTGACGTACATACCTGGTGTTTCGAAAAGGTGAGGATACCTCGCTTTCATTTCTGATTCCAACTCCCAGGTTATTTCTTCAATAGCATGGTTTCTCAACAAAACATTAACTTGTGGTATAACCTTCGTGCATAGGACATGCTCTTTCTTATCCAAGATCTTAACATGTACCTCGTCGTACGTTAAATCTTCGGCTATCTCGTCCGGTTCTAACTCAATAATGTGGTTCGGGTCTTTCACATATTTACTAAGCATAAATATGTGAAATATGTGAAAAACATTATGACCACGAGACATGCTTGAAGGTAATGCGAGTCTATAGGCCACATTTCCTATTCGGTCAAGAATCTCAAATGGACCAACAAATCGTGGATTGAGCTTTCCTCTCTTCCCAAGTCTTGTAACTCCTTTCCATGGTGCAACACGTAACAATACATGATCCCCAATATTAAATTTCACATCTTTTCGATGAAGATCCGCATAACTCTTTTTTTGATCCTGTGCCGTTTGTATACATTGTTGAATCGTTTGGATCTTTTCTGTAGTCATGTGTATCCAATTATGGCTTGATTTAACTTTATTTAAGATGCGAAGCATCTTTGGCACTCATTTCCAACCCTGGAGATAACCCCGGGAGATCAGGCACACCTTAGAAACACACTTGATGACATTCAGCACCTACAACATCCCAATCTTAGAGATAACCCTGAGCAACGACTGCTACATCAGCCCAGAGCCGTAGATAACCCCAGTGAGGGGAAAAATCATCATTTTGCCACCTCGATGCTACATTAATGCCGTTTCAACATCATTTCATACCACATTCTACATAGAAGTGTCCCACAAGAACCATAGCTCAAATCCCGAGTGACTACTATATAAGACAGTACACATGATAGAATTTGAAGACTTGAAAGATTTGGTCATGTACCAATCTTGCCGACTTTGTACAACCTCCTATCCTATGTCATTATGTAGCTCTCGACAACAGCATTTCAGAAAGGTATAACACGCCTCAATCGGATGCCCGATTTGGAAGTTATGATGGTTCAAGCGGACAACGCTTTGCACGAGTGCACGTTCTTCGAGACAACAGGACCCATAGAGCCCGGGGCACCCTGGATAGCCGCAAGTAGACCCGCGACTACCGCAGTTAGACCTGCGGCTCCTCCCTCTATAAATAGAGGGCTTAGGGTGGCCATTTTCAAGAGAAAAAAGGCTAGGAAACCCTGTCTATTTCACTTTGTACACACTTCTGTAGTGCTCCAAATTGAGTGCTTCTTTTTTCTAAACACGAGCTCGTGTTTTTACAACATAGTGAAATTTAACTAGTGGAAACCGAGTTTTCAAGCATCAAAAGCTATCTGAAGTCTTCTTGGCAACCCATTGTAAGATATTTCAGATTTTTAAGCTTTTTATCACTTTTATACATACATATAGATTCACGTTGAGAGTCGTGTTGTGTGTGTATGCCCGGATCATCGATCCGTGGGTTTTATTGCTTTCATATATATATAATCGAACAATGCTTGATTGAGCCCTAATATAATATTCAAGCGTTTTATCGCTTATATATATATATATATATATATATATATATATATATATATATATATATTTACATTTCACACAGTTCGGAAATCACTTTGTGTAATATTTACCGCTTTTATATATATATATATATATATATATATATATATATATATATATATATATATATATACATTTCTATCTGGCCTGGAGTTCACTTCGTGACTTTTTACAACTTATATATATATATATTTATATTTTAAGTCCTGCTCAGAGTTCACTTCGTGACAGTTAATTGTTCACACACACACACACACACACACACACACACACACACACACACACATATATATATATTGTTGGGAAATTGATTATTTAAATTTGATGTTGAAAGTAAATATTCAATGCTTATATGTAAAGTCTTTCTAGGAATACGTGTACAAGGACTTAGTGATAGATCAAATTTGTTAGGTTGATCTGAGCTTTAATGTTTATCATTCTGTAAATGAATGTATAGAAGAAAAGATCAAGACTGTTAGATTGATCTATGTCTTGAGATGTAATAGATAGGCTTCAACAGAATCGTAGTCTGTCAAGTCAGTCAAGAGTTTGCAGAAGCCAAGGCAGAATCGTAGAGCATCGAGAAATCGTAGTCTATCTGCTTTGGAGGGCCTCTCCCAGAATCGTAGAGTGGTCCAAACGCCTGCCTAGTGAACTCAAGAATTGCAGTGTAATAAGCTTGAGTAGATCCAATGGCATATCTAATAAGTGAATCAAAGACTGGAGGAGGCAGCAGGCCATCAATGTGCAACAAAGATAAATTTTCCAACTGGAAAGTTCGTATGCAAGTTTACATTGATTCAATAGATGAAGAACTATTTGAAACTATCATGAAAGGGCCCTACATTTCAACAAAGCTTGCACCAACTCCAGAAGATCCAAATAGAGTTCAAGTCAAGGTTAAAACTGAGTGGACTGACAACGAAAAGAAAGCTGTCCAACTTGACAAAAAAGCAAAGAACATTCTATTCCAATCCTTAGAAGATGACCTGTTCAAAAATGTGGTCAACAGCAAAACTGCCAAGGAAATCTGGGAAGCATTGCTCATTATACATGAAGGAACAGAAGAAGTCAGAGAAAACAAGCAATCTCTTTTGACTCAACAATATAAAATGTTTGCCCATGTTCCAGGAGAAAACTTCACTTCCACTTATGAAATATTCAATGTTCTGCTCAACTCTCTTCGAGCCTTTAAGATCTATCCAAATAAAGATCTAATCATAAAGTTCATGAGAGCTCTACCTAGCAAGTGGGATGCCAAAATCACTGCCATCAGAGAATCAAAGAATCTTCATGAAATGATTGTTCAACAACTTTATGGAAACCTTCTCACCTGTGAACTGGAGCTAACTCAGCGAGCATTGACTCTATCTGAAGGAAGAAATAAGGACAAAGGAGTTGCTCTCAAAGCAACATATGTCATCTCCAAAGCTAACACTGAAAATGACTCTGACTCTGAGGAAGATGATGATGAGGATATTACAATGCTGGTAAGAAGACTCAAGAGGTTCATGTGTAAAGGCAGAAGTAGCAAACCCAAGAGATTCAACAACACCAACAGCTAAGAGCAGATAAATGACTTATGCTACAACAGCAAGAAGCATGGCCATTTCATTGCAAACTGCAACAAACCTCTTAGAGAAGAACTAAAGAGGAAATCAAATTCAAAGGCAACAAGAGGCTCCAGAAGAAAGACAAAGGTCTTGTGGCCGGAGGATCATGGAGTGACTCAAACAATGACTTAACTCCCGAGTCAGGAGATGATGAAGATCCTCAATTATCAAATATATGTCTAATGGCCAAAAATGCAAAGGATAAGAAAAGCCCTGGCAATCATGAAGTAAGTATCGATGAGGTATTTGACTTTAACTCTCCTGATGTAGATATTGATGATTTAAGAACTGCACTACATGACATAACATCTGATATGCATTAATACAAGAAATGGTTCAGAGTTCTGTCTATAGTTTATTCTCTTCTTCAAAAAGATAAAGAGAAAGTTAGGAAGAACTGGAAACAACTCTTCTAAGTACTAACTCTTTCTCCAAACTTGAAGCTGAGAATAAACTCTTAAAACAGACCAATGAACTTAATGCACAAAGAGAGTCAAATCTAACCTCTAAGATTGAGGAACTAGAAAAGACAATCTTAACATGGAATAGATCCTCTTCATCCATGGACTCCTTGATCTCCAGTCAGAGAAGTGCATCTGACAGAACAGGTTTAGGTTTTAGGGAATCCACCTCAGAACCATATGTGGAAAAGATAAAGGAAACTAGCTCTAGTAATGTTTCAAATTTTAATAGAAGCATTATATTCGTAAAATCCTCACAGAAGGAAGAACCAGTCCATCCCTTCTCTTCTGATCCAATCCATGTTCCAAGGCATAAAGGATCCCATGCTGGCCTAGGATTCAAAAAAGAGAAAAGTAACTTAGTCACTACTCTCCAACCTCGAAGGGTCGTAGAGTCGAGTAAAATCAACTCCACGAACCAACTGGGTAGGAACAGTAGAGTTAAGCTTCACTCTTCATAAATCATGAATCACAAGGATACATGGAAAAAGAAGAACCAGTATAAAGGAAAGATTACCAAGAACCTACATAAGTCCAAATGGAGAAAGAATCCACATACACACACAAGCATGCATCATGCTAGATGTTTTGTATGTAAAAAAATTGGTCATAAGGCTGCAGTATGCTATAATAATTCTCTGCATATTAGACCCAAAGTCAAACAAATTTGGGTTCCCAAGGGTAATAACAAGGTAGGACCCATGCAAGTATGGGTACCAAAATGAGAGTTTAATCTTACCACAGGAACAGAGCTCCACGATCACAACTTGGTATCTGTACAATGGATGCTCAAGGCACATGACCGGGAACAAAGCCCTCCTGTCTAACTTCATAGAGAAGGAGGGTCCAACAGTCATCTTTGGAGACAATGGCTCTGGAAAGACAATAGGATATGGCTCAGTTGGGAATGGTGCAGTGTCCTTCAATAAAGTAGCCTATGTGGAAGGACTAAAACATAATCTTCTAAGCATAATCCAACTCTACAACAAGGGTCATCAAGTTACGTTCCTCAATAATCAATGTCAAGTCAGAGAACTGAAGACCTCCTCTATAAAGATGACCGGAACAAGAGAAGGGAACGTCTACACTGTTAATCTTGGTCAACTGAGTTCTGATGAGACAATATGCTTTATGGCTAAAGTTTATGAAGAAATGAGCTAGCTATGGCATAGAAGGCTGTCTCATCTCAACTTCAAAAGCATGTCAAAACTGGCCTCCAAGGATCTAGTAGCAGGCTTACCCAAGCTCAACTTTGTCAAAGAAAGGCCATGCAATGCCTGTCAACTTGGAAAACAGACTAGAAGCTCATTCAAAAGCAAAACTGTCAACTCAGTTGATAAGCCTCTATAATTACTTCACATGGATCTATTTGGGCCAATTCCAACAACAAGCCTTGGAAGGAAGAGATACTCATTGGTCGTAGTGGATGACTATACCAGATTTACATGGGTGTTCTTTCTAAACTCAAAAGATGAAACAAGCTCCCAACTCATCAAGATGTTCAGGCTGGTTATGAACGAGAAAGGGGAGAAAATCAAGGCCATAAGGAGTGATCATGGTAGAGAATACAACTTCTCTGAGATGTATCAGTTCTGCACAGACGATGACATCAGTTATAACTTCTCAGCTCCACGAACTCCACAACAAAATGGAGTATCTAAGAGAAAGAATAGAACGTTGATTGAGGCTGTAAGAACTCTACTAGCAGTGGCCCGTCTGCCTAAATACTTTTGGGCAGAAGTTGTCAACACTGCATGTTACACTCAGAACAGATCACTTGTACACTCTATGTTAAAGAAGACACCCTACAAGCTATGGAGAGGAAGAAAGCCAAGTGTCAGCTACTTTCGTGTATTCGGTTGTGCATGCTATATTCTCAAAAATAGAAAATAGTATCTGACTATGTTTCAACCCAAGTCAGACAAGAGAATCTTTCTCGGATATGCCACAGATAGTAAGGCTTATAGAGTGTTCAATAAGAAGACACTAAGTGTTGAAGTCTCGATTCACATCATCTTCGATGAAAATAGACTTAGACAAAAATTTACCTCAAAACACTATGAATGACAACTCAGACACTACGAACGAGGTGGTCGAGCTCAACACCACGATCGTAAACCCAGAAAATGAAATCGTCGAGCCTGAAGAAGAGATCGTAGAGAGAATTACGCCAGACAATGAACCTCCACATCAAGAAGTAGAGGTTAATCTTGAATAATTTAGACAAGAAGGCATCAGGTTAGATGTTCAAACAGAAAATAGATGGGCAAGAGATCACACTCAAGACCTAATCATTGGAGATCCAAATGCAAGAGTCAAAATAAGATCTGCCACCCAGTATGAGTGTTTCTATCTAAGTTTTCTATCACAAATGGAACCCAAGAAGATAGAAGATGCTATGGAAGACTCAAGTTAGATAGAAGCCATGCAAGAGGAACTAAATCAGTTTGAAAGAAGTAGAGTATGGAGATTAGTTCCAAGACCTAGAAGTCACCCAGTTATTGGCACCAAGTGGGTCTTCAGAAATAAGATGGATGAAGACGGGGTAATAACAAGGAACAAGGCAAGACTAGTAGCCAAAGGTTACTCCTAAGAAGAAGACATCGACTACGATGAGACATTCGCACATGTTGCCATATTAGAAGAAATCAGGATATTCCTTATTTTTGTTGCCCACATGAAGTTCAAAGTCTTTCAAATGGATGTCAAAAGTGCATTTCTGAATGGAGAACTTTAAGAAGAAGTATATGTAGAACAATCTCCAGGTTTCAGCAATCCAACTCTATCTAATTATGTCCATCTATTAGACAAAGCCCTATATGGACTTAAACAAGCACCTAGAACATGGTATGAAACACTAACTAACTTTCTCATTGAAAATGGTTTAACTAGAGATAGAGTAGATACCACATTATTTCTTAGAAAGCACAAAGACAAAATCCTATTAGTTCAAATATATGTTGATGACATTATCTTTGGGTCTACTGATGAAAAAATGTGTAAGAGATTTGCCAAGCTTATGCAGAGCAAGTTCGAAATGAGTATGATGGGTGAGCTGAATTTCTTCCTTGGATTACAAGTAAAGCAGACTGATGAAGGTATCTTCATAAACCAAGGCAAGTACATTAAAGACTTACTTAAAAAGTATGGCATGGAATCAACCTCTCTCATTAAAACACCAATTGCTCCAGTAACCAAGCTTGATAAAGATGAGAAAGGTAAATATATTGACATAACTCAATACAGAGGTATGATAGGCTCTCTTCTATATCTAATTGCCAGTAGATAAGACATAATGTTTGCAACATGTATATGTGCTATATTTCAAGCAAATCCTAAGGAATCACAGTTAACTGCTGTAAAATGAATTTTAAGGTATCTCAAAGGCACACCTCACTTGGGACTTTGGTATCCCAAGGAGTACTTCTTTGAATTGACAGGATATACATATGCTGATTTTACAGGCTGCAAGATCAATAGAAAAAGTATCGATTGAAACACGCCGGGTTTGTTAGAAACAGACTTGTGTCCTGGTTTAGCAAGAAGCAAAACTCAAGATTCACCTCAACAAAGAAAAGTCGAATACATCTTGTCACCGGCATTCATTGCTTGTGCTCAAATCTTATGGATGAAAAATCAACTAGCAGACTATGTGTTTGATTTCAAATCTATACCTATTCATTGTGATAATACAAGTGCCATAAAAATAACACATAATTTTGTTATGCATTCTAGAACTAAGCATATTGAAATAAGATATCGTTTTATTAGGGACCATGTTCAAAATGGAACTATATCTTTACAATACATCCATACTGAAAATCAACTTGTTGATGTCTTTACAAAGCCTCTAGATAAATCCAGATTTAATAAATTGATAAGTGAGTTAGGCATGCTAAATCTGCAATCATAAACTCTATACTCTAGTTTATGCTAACCATGCTGATAAAAAGGCTAAGTTTAAAATCCTAGAGATGACTAAAGAGGAACCACGATCGTAGAGTAGCCTCGACATAACAAAGAAGCATATGTGCTGACATCTCTTCTATCAAATCCAAGCAACCCCTCTTGTAAGACCCCAACTTTTATGAATAAAGATTAATTTTCTATAAATATCATTTTTGAATATTAAAGAGTGAATTTGATATAATGTTATAGTTGTGGGTAATATTTATAAATTTTGCAAAGTACGCAAGTTGTTATATAATATTCGGGGAATATTCGTTTTAATAGGGAATATTCGTACGGCGTCACAATCATTGGTGGACCCCACAATTGAATTATTGTCGGAAGAAGAAAACGACATAAATATCTTTTTATAAAAATAACTGTGGAAGTTTTACCGTTAACTTACTACTACAAAACAGTAAATAGACAACGCAGAAAAAACGTTGTAGTTTCAATCAGAAAAACGTCGTGGTTAAAGGTGTTATCTATTTGACACCCTTAGACAACGTTTTTAAAACGTTGTAGTTAAGCACAATACACAACATTTTTAAGGAAAAAAACGTTGTAGATTTATTTTTTTAAAATTAGCAAATGCTTAAAAACATTGTAAAAGGTATGATTCCACAACGTTTTTTGAATAAAAATGTTGTTTAATATATCAGACAACGTTTAGGCAACAACAGACAACGTTTATAAAATGTTGTAGATTGACTTGAAAAAGAAAAAAAATAAAAAGGTGTGATTCACCTATATTACCAGTGCACCTACAATCTGCTAATGCCATAATATATAGCTAAAAAAGATCTAAATTCTCATTTAAATTTAAAGCCAAAATGTATCAACCATTCATAATACATCCCAATAATACCATTCGTTTACAAAAACCCTTACAAATCTAATTCAATCTAAACAAAAACTAAACTTCATCAAAAGACTAATCTAACATCTAATCTAACCAAACCAGTAAATAATAAGACTCATTAGATCACTAATATTTGATGTGCTGATTAGTCCAACAAATCTCATTTCTGTATCAGCTGAATATGCACAGTCAAACAAAAGTAATGAGATTTGAAAGTCAATTGCAGAGCTACAGTTAAGTAGAGATAATTAAGTATCAGTGGTGTAACATCTAAAGCCAATCACAACGTCAGTCTGCATATAAATATAAATCAAAGCATTCACAATGTCAGTCTGCATACATTAGAAATAAAACTGTACATATACCTCTGCCATTTCAATTGCACACTCCTAGGGCCCACACATCCTCCTACGGAAGCATGTTAAAATTTATCAAACAGAGTTAGTCCAACCAGTAATTTTTTCATGATAAAATAACTAGTTGTTGACCTTACAAAATAAACAACCTAAATTTTATTAAACTCAGAACACAACTAAATATAGACAATTGAGACTGGTTAACTTCTGTACTCAATTTCTGCACTAAAATGTTTTAGATATAATTTTTTTTGGGCCACTAGTGTATGAACTAAGTCACTAATAATCCCCAGAAAAAAAAACTTGCATTGTGCAACCATAGTCCATAGAATTCATCAACTTGCTCAGTTTTTCAGGTTTTCAAACGTACTTCAGAATTTGAAAGTAGAAACTACTAAAAGACCAGAAAATATTTATAGCAAAACAATGCAATGAGTTTTTTAAAAAAAAATTGAGTCCCTTTTATTTAGTTATTTTGTGGAAAACAATAACCCTTTTCCCATATTACACTTGCAACCATAAAAAAAACACCTTACAAAATCCGTATATGAATTTTGCTGGAAACAAGGATCTTAATGGCTTATAGAGTGCTTAGTTCCAACTAAGGCAGTATACTTCGAATTTGAAAAGTTGCATAAAATATAAACAAGAACAGCAGAGGGATTATTATTTGGTAATTTTGGTTACTATAACTGTGTTCAGAACCAAGAAGAAGGCTACTCACCCTGTAAATGTCAAAACAAAGTATGAACTTGACATGGCAGAGCACGCGAAGACCAGAAAGAATGGCACTATGCAAAACTACACCTCTCAACCTTGGCAGTTGAGCTGCCAAGTGCAGTGTTGGTCCACTTCCAACCGACTGCCCGTGATAAAATTATATCTTCTTGACTAACTCCATATTCAGTCTCAAGACACTCAGACACTGCCTCTATGTCCCAAAATGTGTTATATTCACTTGGCTGGATAACACAAGGAAAAAGATATAAGAAACAAATCTAAAGTACATCAGCAATGGAGTAGAAGCTTAATGAAATAAATAACTTAAGAGGTAAAGTAAGAATAAAAATCAATAGGTGATCGAGTACATTTAGAACACAAGTAGTAGCACTTTCATGAACATCATCTCAAAATTTTTAAACATAATACCTATGGTTTGGTGATATAAAAAAATGAACCCTAGCTGGATATGTCAATAATTAGTGAAAAGTGTTTTACCATATAGTAACGGAAAGGGACATAAATATTTTATATTCTGTTTTATTCTCACCAGACAGCATGATCCAAGAATGTCAAAGGGCTGAATTGGATTATCGATTTTTTCTTCAATTATCCATTTGCTCTAGTAAAGGTTGTCTAGGATAAAGATTAACTAGTCCACAAAAACAGACTTGGTTACCAGCAAGAAGGATCTGAATCTTTAAAATAATGTTTCAGAGCTAACCTTATCGTTACGCCTAAATAATATTTCAGGACAAATTAAGTCATTATCAAGTAAAAATCAAAACCAGAGACTTTACAAAATTAGCTATGCTAGACTCATGAAACGGGGCAAGAATCCAAACAAATTAAGTACCCTAAAAATCAAATCGCAAAAATTGATCTATATCATACCTCTGCTGCTTTCTCTGTCTCTTCTATCAGGGCAGTCCATGCATCGAAATCCAGAGAATTAGCTCTCACTATACTCCACAGTCATTCTTCTTTAGCAGATACTGCTGACATTCAAGATGTTCCAAGAGAGTCAATAAACAAATCCATATTTATTTATTTTTACCAGGATCCATATCAGCAATCAAAATGAAGCACACAAAAATAAAAAAGGAAAATATAAAAACAAACAAATTATTAGAAGCAGACAGAATAAACTAGCAGAAACCAAAGTCAATGCCAAGATACCAGAGTCTGAATAAGAACGAACCTAGATAGCGAAAGAGGGAGAAATTGAGTGTCTTGCACTAAGAAAATCAACAGGTTACACATAACTAGTTCATGTACGCATAGAAGCAAACAACTTATCTTATTCAAAATTTTGACATAAGCAGCAAGTTAAAACAACCAAAAACTAAAACAAATAAAAAATATATAAAAGGTGATCCATGATAGCAGAGTGATTACTTCTTGACATCCCATCCCACCCCAAAAAATAGGCGTTGACATCATAGTTTAGTGCACTCATGAAAGATCGGGCTCAAGTGTAGAGCAGCAATATCGTGCAGTAATGATTGAATGGTAACTCTACATCGAGTCCATTTCCCACAGCAAATACAATGGCCTAAGACTTACCCTTTTGTGTAAAATCTTATGCCTACCTGATTACAACATTCACTTCACAAACTCTAAAACAGAAGCATATAATGCCTAATAGAAACCTGTGCAGGCATAACTTAACAACTCACTTCTTCAGTATAAAATTATATTACACAAAAACTAACAATAATTGATATAGTACTATTTAAAAGCGCCGCTCGTGGCATGGAAAGAGTATAGGTCAGATAGTAACATTCTAAAATAAAGATATTCAGTAGATATAATATGGGTTACCAGAAACATCAACCAGCTGATGCTCAGAAATGTATTCATAAACATATGCAGTAACTCTATCTTGGTAACCGGTCTACTCTGAAAAGGAGTGACGAATCTGATGCCAAACAGGTAAAAGGCAAAACATACCAACAGAATATTACAAATCCCTAACCTGTGAAGATAAACCAAGGGACTTCGAACCCTGCCATACAACCTCAAGAGTCTTATCATTTTTCGCTTAGCTCTATCTTGGTAATCGATTCTGGCAAAATAGAGAGAGTCGAATCCCAACTGCAATTTCAAATAATTGACTAACACAATCCAGACGGTAAAGAAATCTGGAATGGAAAACCAGACAATATTATCAATTCATATAAGAGAATAAAACCTAAAAGTGCAGAAGACCTAACTTGATTCAGAGTAAAAGTTCCAGTTTTATCGCTGCAGATTGTCGTTATAGAACCCATAGTTTCACAAGCTGAAAGCCTACGCACCTACACAGTAATTGCTGTTAACTTCAACTCATAAATTTGGGGATTTATTCAACAACTAAAATAGGAATACCTTCTTCTCCTATTCGATTTGGGGATTTTGTGCAGTACAGATGAGTACTGGAAGAAGGAGAATTGTTTGCGTAGCATAAAAATCAAGCAGAGTAGCGTAATATAATTGAAGGAGGAGCGATAGAGAGAATAATTTCCTTACCTTGTGAGCTAGATAGTGAAAGGCGTACAACAAGCACTCAATAAACTCCTTTCCTTGCTTAGAAAGACCTAATTGCGTAAGGACCAAACTTTAAATAACTAGGAACTTTAAAGGGGAGGAATAACTAGGGTTTTGGTTTTGTGAGCGAAAGAGAGCAGAGAGCAGAGAGAGAGAGTAGATCTACACGAAGGAAACGAGCCTTGGAGAGAAAAAGACGGAATGTTTTACTTTTAAATGTTCAGTTCATGCTCCGTGTTTTTCTTGATACACAACGTTTTAAAAAAAACGTTATCTAATTAAAACAAAAAAAAATATCATTTTAAATAGATAATGTTTTTACAGATATATATTCACAACTTTTTTTAAAAACGTCAAAAAAAATACCACAACATTTTTACAAAAACGTTGTGATTTAGCGTTCATCTATTTTGTGCTTTGTAGTAGTGATTGTTGAAATACCGAAAGTGTTAAAAGTAAAGTAATACGGCGTATCAGATAAGAAAGATACCAGATTGATTATTGATGTTTACGTGAGAAGTCACTCGGTTTTGTTCAATTATTGCATAAAGAATCACGATAGTATCTCACGTTATTTGATTCAATTATTACGATATTTTATATATTATTAAATAAATAATTGAGATGATAAGTTATTCTAATTATTATATGCATAATTAACAATGCCTCTAGAAAGTTCTCACGAGAAAAGGGTTTGGTCACCTAATCATGCGCTAATAGGGAGAAATCCTTATTCGAAATCCTCCTTTCCTTTGGAAGAACGATCTCGTTGTTAATATTGCGAGTTATAATAATATGAATAAATGTTGTTAAAAGTATTGAGGGGATTTTTAAGAAGTATTTATGGACCCCCATTTATCCATTTTTCAAAATAATCGATAAAAAGTTATTCAGTATATTTTTATATAATAAAGGTGGGGCCCACATGTGGGGGCCACATTTGGAAGAATAATGAAATGGGTTGTCACGGGGGGTGGAAGAAAACCAAGTCAGGAGGGAGTTATTATCATTAGTATACGCACAGTAAAGTTTTGTGAATCAGAAATCGGCGCCCGTGAAATTTTGATTGTTTCGTTCGTGAGATTTCTTAACAGTACCCCTTCCATTCTCCTATAAATAGGACGCTTAGTTAGAATTGAAAATCACACCAGAATCAGAGAATTCTTCTTCTATAATATTGAGCGTATTTCTTTCAAGTTTTAGAAAGCTTTGAGTGTAGAAAATAGCGAAAGTTTTCTTCAAGAATATCACCGCTATACCAGTTGGAATACTCCTCTTTTCAAGGTAAGAGATATCATTTTTGTTCAGTATTCATATGAAATAATATTTTCTTCCATACTCTGTAGTATGTAAGTAATATTATTTCGTTTCAGATTTCGAATTCTACACTCATTTGTTAAAGTTTTGGCTTCTATACTCCATGAAATTAGTAGAATATCCTTGATATTTGCGCTTCATCCAATATCTTTTCATGGAAATATTATATTGAGCATTCTTGATAAGTTTTAACTTTTTATCTTGGGAGTACTATTCACTGGGTTACTATTCTCGAAGTTACTATTCACAGTGGTAATCGTTCACTTTGCCATTATTCACCCGAGTCTTATTCATGACAAAAATTGATTTCTTTTATCCCCACATCATTTTTGATACAATATTATTCTTGAATTTTACTCCACAAAGCAGTATCATGTTGACAATTTGGACATTATTGAATTCTGGATAAATTAAATTATAAATCTTTATAAATTTAATATTTGCTTTCTTTTAATTGAATTCTTATATCGTTGTCACCATCCTCATGCGTATATTGTTATGAAAGTCATCTTTTGGTCAGTAGTGCATAGATGGACTTGGTATGATTATGATGACTGAGGATTATTCTAGATAATCATGACCGTAATGTTACAAATGATGTGGTAAAGTCCTCATTTTGTCAGAAGGTATGGGTTGTTGTTGTGATCATGACCACCATCGACAAAAACACGAATATCCTGGCCCGTAGTGCATGGATAATTTGTGGTCGTGGTACTAATGAATATCCTCGGCAGAAAAGTGGGGTGATTTGATTATGTGGATTATTTATTTGTCGAGTCTCGTTGATAAAATTGTTAATATATTCTTTTAAATCATAGAAGATAGTAGATATCATGCTCTACTGACTCTTCTAATGGATTGCTTGTTTACTCAATGTGTGATTAAACTTGATGTCTATCAGTATTTTATCGTTTAACATCGTTGAAGGTTAACGATAATTTATTCTGCATTGTCTTAGTTATAATATTTCTTACTGGGCTAGTTGAGCTCAACCTTTTCTTTCATTGTTCTCTTCAGGAAATGAGAATATAGCTGGGACTAGTCGGGGAATGGAGTGACGATCCAGATGTTTGCATTAGTAGTCCTCACTATTCTGTGAAATAGTGTGATAATAAATGTATTGAAGACTTATTTTGAGTTTGAATACTGTCTAGAAGACAATATTTGTATTAAAACTCATAGCTTATGTTGTATATTTAAGTTTGTATTTGTATTATGTACCATGTATTTGGAGACTCGAAATGGGTGATGTATACCTATTTTGGGGGCATCACAGTTGGTATCAAAGCTTAGGGATATGATCCTTGGCTGAGATGTGAGACAAGACCTAGGAGGGGAGAGACGAGAAATTCCTTCGCTAGTATAACCTACATAAGTTTATTTGGTATTTAAATGGTCGGTCAGAATATAAGGATAATATGTGGCATGTCAATTAACCCTTTTTTTGTGGCAGTGTTTGAAAATGACATCCGAGAATATTGAGAATAGCAATGGAGCACAGGAGGCCGTTGAGTCACCACAGATCAACACCCAGGATAATGTGCATCAGGAAGGCAATAATCCTCAGGTGAACAACAACAACACCGACCAAATGGCAAACGACGGAATGTTTAGGAGCTTTCTGCAATTCATACAACATCAGGCAAGAGAGACTCCTGTCCAAAATGTAGGTGGAAACACTGGCAACTCTCGGATGGTCACCGCTAAGCAGTTCAAGGAGCTGGGACCACCAGAGTTTATTGGAGAGCCAAAACCACTTGAGGCGGAGACATGGATAAAGTAGATCACCAAGATATTTGATGTCTTGGGATGCTCCGAGGAGCAAAAGGTTCCCTTTGCCACATTTATGTTACGAGGAGAGGCAGAATACTAGTGGGAATCGGTAAAACGTTCCCAACCTGCCGCACTGAAGATGTCTCGGGAGAAGTTCCAAGAACTGTTCAACGATAAGTACTTTCCCAAAAGTATTCGTCACATGAAAGAGGTAGAGTTCATCAAACTGGAGCAAAACAATATGACTGTGTCGCAGTACGAAGCAAAGTTTGCCGATTTATCCCAGTTTGCGTCCCACTTAGTTGATAACAAGGAGAGAATGACACAGATGTTTCTAAGAGGTTTGAAACTAGATATACGTCAATATCTTATCTCTCACAAATTGTGTTTGTATTCAGATGTTGTAAATAGGGCTCAATTATTAGAGCGCGATAATGAGACATTGTTGCCTCTTTTTTACGACTAACAAAAGAGCTCTAACTCATGCAAGCATACATGCGTCAACAAGTAATACAGAGCAAGTAAAGTATCAATCCCACAGAGAAAGTCGTTTAACTTAAACTACTATTCATTAATTAAATCACTATATTTATATGCTCACACTATGGATTAAACTTGGTTTGTTCTTGAACTACAAATAACAACTAAAACAATAAAAACGATATAATAAATGATATTAGAACTAATGGGATTCTAACTTCATTTAATATTTCATTCAATCGCCACTATCATGCACGACTTGTTCACATACCATAGGAAAGTAGCCAAGAGCACTAAAAGAGTATTAGACATTTTTCAATGCACTAAGACCTACTTACACAGCATCCACAGATGATAGACTCTTTGTAATCATCAATATAACCAACATCACTATATACCCAGTTCGTAAAACCACACTTATGAGTCCATAAATTACCACAATCATATGAGTTTACGAACTTTTATAGTCTGACCTTTGGTGTCCGTTCGTTGAGGGGTTCATAAACATTTCATATAACTATGAATCAAGTATGTCACATAAGTATGAGTTTTAAGAACTCGTACTTAACCTTATATCCTCTACCTATGACCTATCTATATGTTATACACATGAGAAATGAATCACCCTCTTAACATGCATATATCATATAGCGCGACACAAACATTTCAATGATTATCATTGTCAAAACTAAGTAGTTTTTACACCAAGTACAATTCTCCGCCCACACAAGGAATCATACAACTCAGTTGCCGACATGAATCCTCAATCGAATCCCCACCTAACACTAACATCCTTCTCAATATGAATTTCATTTAACTCGTATTCATAATCCTTTCCTAATCTGCATCAATTCATAAGATAACCTGACACCCAAAGAATCTTGTCAGTAAAACTGTTCAATCATTCGCTTGATCCTTATCCCATACTATCACTTAATCAGATCACGGAGTGATCTCATCGTATATATTATGATTCATTTCTATGTCTTGATCATTTTGTTTTACGATATCCTATTTCTGTACTTTCAGTCTTTTAGACTCAATCTATTCATCACTACTGTTCAACTTTATTATCAGAGTTAGGGAACTCTGTATCTTATAACCCGCCGAGATTCGTCTTTGAATCTTACCGACCAACTAACTCTACGTGAGTTAGATCTTATCCTAATCACTGGGGTTATTAGTCTAAGGTATCACTACCCTAGGTTCATAACCTACAGCTTTGATACGAACTGTGACGGCCCCGAATTCGAGGTCCCGAATCACCGCGGATTCGGTTCAATCATTCTATCACTATTACTATATTTGCGGAAGATATAAACATAAATTGTTTATACATTAAACCTACATACTTTTCCCCAAGGTCGAGTAACCTTAACTTTTACATAATTCATAAACTATCTAACATATAACATTATTATCAAACTACACTATTACAAATCTACTGCACGCGTATACTAAAGCTGAAACCATCTTTAACCTTTCCTTGTATCCGAAGCATTCGTCTTAATCTGCAATGTTTTATCATGATATAGCAAGGGTGAGCATAAGAATTGCCCAACAAGTTTAAGTTCAACAATATAACGATATATCATGATTGAAATGATTTGAATAATTGGTTGGCTATAATTCAACAATATAATTGTGAACTAGTAGGAACAAATTTATGACTGAACAAGCATTATACATGAACAAATATATCTGAACCAACTGGTAATGAAGGTGATCAACCTTTCATACCTGACTTATACATGCAATATGTACAGAGTACAATTCATGGCAACCAACAATGATTAACCATAAGCTTATCCAAATAAAACACTCTTAATAGAGTTAAGTAAAACAAACTTGCTTGAACCGTTGATTACCGCTACGTAATTTATAACGCTTTATCCGAAGACCTAATATTAGTAATATAGATCTCCAATATTAGAATAATATCATCACAATATAATACTATAATACATATACATAGAATAACCTAAACACAAAACACATAACACATAACCCTATCAGTCTATTCAGCACATAAAACTTAGTATCAAGTCAAACTATTTCAGTCTGACTTGAAACCGACATAAATCTGACATCCCGACGGTCTAGTCGGACTTTATCGAGTTTAAGTTCAGTTAAACTCTACCTAAACACTTAACAATTAACTTAGATAATTTTAATAATAGTCGAATTATTTTTCGTAGACTTATAATAATTTTCAGATAATTATTACCATTTATCATAAATTTTCAATCATTAATAACGTATTTAACTGAATTAAATACTACATAATTCTTTTATCATTAATATTTATTTATTATCAAATATTAATGAAATATATGTCATAATATTATAATATATTTATAATATCATAAAGTATTTTTAATACTTTAAAATCACCTTTATATGATTTTTAAACAATTAAATCCATTATTCAATAATTGCTTTTAATATTAAAATACTAATATTTTCATGACAAAATATCAAAAGTTATACTCCCTCCTATTCATATTAAGTGTCGTTTTGGAGAGTTTCATTTTATTCAATATAAGTGTCGTTTTGGAATCCCTATGCAATATTGTACTGTTTTTTCCTAATTTACCCGTCTATTTAATATGCTTAGTAAATGCAATTCCATGGACCATTGTGGAGAGAAAAATAATTAATTAGGGATACAAAAGATATTTGGTGTTATTTCTTAATAAGTGTGCTTAACTCTAAAAAGACACTTAATATGAATAAGAGGGAGTATGTTATAACTTAAAATATTTTTCTAACATTTAAATCATTTTTATATGATTTATAAATCATTTATTCTATTTTTCCTTAATTTATTTAATATACTTATTAAATAAACTAATTATCATTAATATTGATTAATTAATGAATTTCATCACAAAATATTCAAAGTCACTAAAAATAACTTAAAATATTTTATTATACCATAATATTATTTTTCATGATTTTTCAAGAATTAAAATAATTTTTAAATAATTTATTTAATATTATAATTAAATAAATTAAATACCATTTATATTCCAAAAATATTAAATATTTATGAAAATATACTTTAAATAATTAAAAACTATTTTTTTAATTTAAAATAATTTTTCGTAATTTATTTAGTATTTTTAATAATTAAAAACTATTTTTATCTATTTTTAATTCATTTCGTAAAATCGAGAAAATAAATTAATTAGAAAGCTGTCGCTAAAGGGCCCTATAAATGCATGTAAAATCGCTATAGGTGTGTTCTTGGTGTTCTTGATGCCCTTGAGATCTTCATCTTCATACACAGTTAACAAGGTAGGTGGTTTGACCGTACCTAAAAGTTTGTTGTTCATGATTCTAGGAAGTATAGTGAATTAATATTATAGTACTTATGTAATACTATAAGAATTAACAAGTTTTGGGCCAATATCGCATCATAACAAAGAAGATCAAAAAGCTTCGAAAAGTTCGACAACAACATCGTTCTTCATTTCTGGGTTTT
Source organism: Panax ginseng (assembly GCA_020205605.1). Taxonomy (NCBI): domain Eukaryota; kingdom Viridiplantae; phylum Streptophyta; class Magnoliopsida; order Apiales; family Araliaceae; genus Panax; species Panax ginseng. Next base: position 58,572,048 of record CM035143.1, on the reverse strand, counting down.
CCAGAAAATGAAGAACAGTTGATGGTGCTAGGTTGAGCTCCTTATATCTTACAATCTGGACTTTCTAATTATGTTATAAAGGTTTTAACATGTAGAGGAGATGTCAGGGTCCATTTATATACAACCATAACATCTAAAAAACAACAATTAAATGAGATCTAGACGGTCAAAGGTCTGACAAAATAATCGTACATGAAGTTTTCTGGGTTTTCCAGATCTTCAACAAAGCAGACGATCAATGATACTTTGATCAAGGTTATTTACAAATCTGTAAACGATAAAGGTGATATAAGGACACGATTGTGTAGTCCTCATGTCATAATACAATACCAAGGCAACAACATGTCCAAAAACATAAACCACAAGCAAGATCAAAGCCTCGCAAAACGCCGCCAGCGTTTCGGGCATATTCGGTCGCCGCTGTAAACAATAATAATGTCGGTCAACGATTTTTGACCCTTAATAATATCAAATCTACTCATGATCTGGGCTTGATGTAAGTCCCAGATCAAAGCCCTTCCTACAAAGAACAGATTTATAACATTAAACACCATAAAGCATTAACACACTGATCTATAGGGACTGACATGTGACTGTCAGACAACATTTTTCAACCTTTTCCAGATTTGAGAAATCCTTGAATTCGAGTATCTAAATGATATGGATCTAGGTTTTGGCAACCCAGATCATCAAGTAACACCCTCTAACACATATGTAAACAACAAACAACATCAAATCAAATGATTTCTAAAATTAGGGTTTATACCTCATTCATGCTTGATTTTTGATTTCTGACTTTGATGATCTGATATTGTTGTATGATTACATGATCTAGGCTTGTTTTCTCATACTCTCTCACTATAACTCCCGAATTTCTAGAGAGAGAAGGTCTTGGAGAAAAATGAGATGTCAAGTGACTTTCTTTCTCTTTAAAACAATATATTTGGATATATGCAATGTATGATATGATGATTTTCGGCTGGGATGGTTGGACATAATGCACATGGGGTGGTTAGATTTGGTGAACCACTCACCTAAGGTCAAAACCTACATGTTAGCCTCAATAATATACAAAAGGGTACAAATGTCATTTCCATCATATTTAATTTCTAGAATGGTCATTTGTTGCAAACCCTTAGGGTTTAGGGTTTGGTTAGGGTTTAGGGTTTAAAGCATTTAGGGTTTAGGGTTTAACCCTTAACTTTGCAAAATTTTAATTTCTAACATTTCCGAATTTCAGTTTTAAAAAAAATAGAAAACTAATATTTCTAAATTATAATTAGAATTTTCTAATTATATTAAAATTTCTTAATCATAATTTAAATATCGCTAATTAGGATTAATAATTCCTAATTAAATTCGCTAATTAAGCAATTATGGTCAAATTATTCATTAGGGTTTTCAACCCACAAATTAGGGTTTCTAAATAGAAAAATAATTTTCCTAAATTAGAAATTTAATTTCGTAATTAGATTACTTAATCTTGAAATTTAGGGTTTCCTAATTAACATTACAATTATTAAATTAATAATTAGATTTTCCCCAATTATAAATTAGGGTTACAAATCCCAAAATTAGGGTTTTTTAAATGTGAAATTAGGGTTTGCTAATCAATTAAGCTTTACCCTAATTAAGATTATAATTAATAAAGACTTAAGAATTATAATAATCATTTAAGTTCCCATTAGGATTTTAAATTCTAATTAGGGTTTTGATTCCTTAATCGAAATTGGGGTTTTCGTGAGCATTTCTAGGGTTTCTTATTAAACGCTAAGATTTTCTAACTGAACGTTGACGTTCTTAATATATACTTAGGGTTTGTTACAGATATCGTTTATCTGGTCAACCCTTGACCCATAACCACATCATATACACATATCATACCATATACACAGAACATAATCACGTATTACTTAATCCTGAATAATTTACCTAAATCCTTCACAGAATTTTGAAATCCTCAAAATTCTATCTTAAAAATATTAAACGCATACACTAATTTTCTGTCTAGGTTCTAATTTTGAACCTTAAATCAATTAATAAAAATTTTAAAAATATTCAAAATTCTCGGGTTGTCACAATAATACTAATAATAAAAACAATAATATAAAGATCAACTTAATTTACATATCATCAGAGTCTAATCCCCAGGTATGAGACCTTTAAACATTCATTACATATCATGATAGATAATATATATCATATTTGTCTTAATAAAGTTAACTATTACATAACATAGCATTGCATTCATTCAGCAATATTTCCCTTTCCCTTTCCCCTGTTCTTAGCAAAGCCTTCTGGTTGTTCACACTTAGCTGAAAACATTTAAATTAAGCAAGGATGAGCATTTGAGTGCCCAACAAGTAATAGCAATTATATATATAAGCTGAAAAAATTTAAATATTTTTTTTATACTACCATTCTACAACAAATCAACAGTTGTGAAGTAATCTGAACCGATAATAATAACATAACAACTCTCTTTCAAATTTTTGAAACTACATATTGACTATAACTAGGGTTAAGGTGACATACTATTAACATTGTTTTCATTTTCGAAAAGGTTAAACAGAACTTCATCTGTAAACCATCATAACTTACGGGCACGGGTGTGATCAGCCCGTTGTACCTTGGGTGCATAAAAAGTTTTCCCCATGTAAGGGATGTTCATACTTGTCTAGGTTCCGAACCAAAGCAATTCAATTGGATAATAGTAAAATTTTATTTTGTTCACCAATAATCTATAATTATATATATATATATATATATATATATATATATATATATATATATATATATATATATATATATACGTAATTGTAATTCAAGGTGTATCAACATTTGATTAAATATAATGATTATCCAAGTGGGGACACTTGTATAACCATTTATAAAAATTAACGAACAAAATATATATATCTGAATTACTATATACTAACATGTTGATAATCAATGAGTGAATATAATATAGGTTAATAATCTGTACAGTAATAATATAATTCAGAAACATTCACTATTACAAAACAGTAAATAGACAACGCGAAAAAAACGTTGTGGTTTCTGTCAAAAAACGTCGCGGTTAAGGGTGTCATCTATTTGACACCCTTACACAACGTTTTTAAAACGTTGTAGTTAAGCACATTCCACAACGTTTTTTTTAAAAAAAACGTTGTAGATTTATTTTTCATAAATTAGCAGATGCTTAAAAACATTGTAGAATGTATGATTCCACAGCGTTTTCTGGATAAAAATGTTATTTAATATATCAGACAACGTTTATGCACTTTCACACAACATTTTTAAAATGTTGTAGATTAAAAAAAAAAGAAAAAAAATTATGATTCACCTATATTACCAATGCACCTGCAATATGCTAATGATATATAGCTAAAATTACAATGAATATTAATACCATACAATACGTTTACATCCCAATAATTTTTTATAATGCCAATTACAAAGAATATTAATACCATACAATACGTTTACATCTCAATAATGCCAAACTATCCATACATCTCAAATTCACTTTTCAATATAATTACTACTATATTGAATTGTGAATTTGACTACATCCACAAAATATACCAAACTATCCATAAAATTAAACTACTACCTAATTAGACTATCCATAAAAAACCTGTAATAGAAAATAACAGAAAAAGATCCATATCAATGAACTGTAAACCTGTACACCACCTGCACAGTGTAAAATGGGCTGGGAGCTTTTTTTGATAGTGTGCTAGTAGCTTTTACCAGTGAAGGGATCAATCTTTGGATGAGCAGTGAAAGAATGTGTCAGTCTCTTGTCATAATCTAGCAAGCCAAGGGTCTGTAGATCCCCATCTTCCAGGACTTTAAGGACATCTGCAGATAAAAGAAGGGTAGCATTTCAGTTTTGTGCACACATTTTATTTTTTGAATTACCATATATAATTACCAAACTGAAATTATTGTCTCATTTTAAACTCTAAAAGTAAAACCTTCAGTAAAGGTTGAACACAACATTTTCAATTTATGACTATTTCTCCATCATGCCAAGCACTGACTTAAGTAAAAAGAAAAAGAACATTGAGATTTACCTCGAAAGGAAAATGCCATCAAAATAGAATTTTATACTGAAATCAACAAAAGCAGTAGTCATTTACGTGATGACAGCTCCCATTTTTTGCATAGACTGTGTAAGTGACATGACAAACTGAGTTCAATTCTTACCCTTTCCCAAGGAGTGCAGGTGTCATCATTAACTGTGGCAACTGCAGGTTGACTTGCAAATTTGGAACAACAGAGATTCCACCAGGACAGGGTGGATACATACCAGCTGCTTGATTGCCACCAGAACGACATTGAATAGCAGCATATACCAGTCGTCATAAACTGATTGCCCAGAAGAAATAACAAATCTGAATGCAGAGAATTGCAGTTGAATGAGAAAGACTAAGTAATGATCAACACAAGAAAAAAGAATTAGACGTGTTATGCCTGATGTGTGGATGTGTCTGTGTTTATGTGCGCAAGCGCACGCCTGTGAGTTCAGACTAGTTTGACATGCCAAAATAAATAAGCATTTCTGCTTGTGAACATGCAAAAAACTGATTGGTTTATATTAAATATGGCAAGGATTAATTTGGCCACTTCTTAATTATTACCATTTGAGCTATCCGCTTGTAGCACCAGTGCCCATGGACAACCAGAAGTCTCTCCAGAAACCGAAATTGTGCAATAGCAAAATCAAAAGCCATCACAGCCTGCAAAAAGCTGAGAAATTTGTGAGCTTGAAAACAAAATTAAAGAAGATTGAAGAGGGGAATATGAAACCCAATCCCGAATCTTCAGCACGACAGGTTAATAATCCCACTGACTTGAAGACTGCAGTGCAAGAATTGTAACGAATACAAGTTCATGCTTCCAGAAGTAACGAATGCCAGTAGGGATCAAAGACAAACTCACGAAGTTGGTCCTAGTTTATGGCCGTCCCTTGTTGGGCTTGAGTAAAGAGGAGGTGCTGTTTGATTTGATCAAAGAGGAGCTGCCAGCAGCAGACTTTTTAGAAACTGGAGAGCATAAAAAGAAGAGGGGAATAGTAGAAATTAGGTAGAATCACTAAATTAATGACGCATTTGATATAAGAATCGGTGGAAGGCAATGTATTCAATATCTATGTTCATATTGGTTGACAGGGGACACCTTGGACCAAATCTTAGTTTCATCTTAGATAGAGGTCCTGCAACAATCAATCTATGGAAACAGGAATACTAGAGGAGCTAATATGCAGATTCTGTACACAGCTATTAACAGAGCATCTACTAACATACTTGAACAAATAACCGGCACAACCAATTCCAAAACACAGAGACGACTAAACATTGAAATTTAACACAACATTCTTGTCCTTATAACCACATCTAAAAACAAAACAGAATAGAGTGCCTGGGCAACAACTCATTAAAAAAGAAATGAAGTACCGAGTACATGACGCATTGGAAAATTGACTTCAAAAATGTAAACAAGCAAACGAGACAAAAATTATACTGCCCACCATATTAAGGTATTTGTCACCAAGTTGAGTCACCAATCAATGACTTACAGCTTATCCTCAAACTCGGATAGTGGTGTCATCTGCTGCTTCAAGCCATTCCTCCTGCGAATATCAGCCACAAAACAAAAATAATCAAAGCACATATAGAAGACTAAAAATGTCAAAATTCAAGAAATTATACAAGAAATAACTAGAATTTCGATAAAATAAGTAAGATCTAGGGTTTCAATTACTCGCCAAAAAATCCTCAAATGATGCAGAAAATCAAATGGGTCTCTATTCAACTGAAAAATGAAATCCTTTCCCTACTTTCCCCTTTTTGGTTGAACCAAAAAACCCTAGTCTAGCCCCCCAAAAGCCGCTCATACCATAAAGAAGAAGAAGAAATGGTGTTTGGTCTTTTGTTTTACTTTACCTCAAACTTCCAGTGTTGGGAGAATGATGGAGAGAAAAAAGATTAAAGAGAGATAATAATAAAGACGAAGCACACCAGATCTGAACCCAGATCTGAACCCATCCAAAAATGGACATCTTCCAACATCCGAAGCACACCAGCACAAAACATTAAGATCCATTAACCCACGAAATCAGCCGCCGTAAGACTGAAAACAGAACTCAAGCAAGAAAAAGTGTTTCGAAAAGGAGATGGAGAGCTGCGAAAAAGTGAGGTTTTTTAATTTCAAAGTTTTCACTTCCGTGTTTATTTGAAGCTCCGTGTTTTTCTTGATACACAACGTTTTTAAAAAAAACGTCATTTAGTTTAAACTCAAAAAATGTCCTTTTAAATAGATAACGTTTTTGTATATATATCTATAACGTTTTTTTTTAAAACGTTCTAAAAAAAAATATCACAACGTTTTTATAAAAAACGTTGTAGTTTATGTATTGTCTATTTACCATTTTATAGTAATGATTCTTACTCATATCCATTGCATAAAAAAAATACAAAGGTAAGATACTTGCCTGATGTGATGCTTACAATTTGTAACTTAGTTTTATCTTTTGTATAACAACCTATCAGTAATAAGATCGGATTAGAATAACATATCGCAACACATAGTACTGCTTATTGCAGTCAGCACATAACCTAATCACATTAGCACATAGGTTTAACAATCATTGAATCACAAATAAACACTTATCTAGTCAACTTATCTAAGTCCAGATCAATTTCTGAAATATGTCGGTGTACCAACAGCTTTATCGGGTAATTATCGAGTCTAAGACTCTAATCTGTAACTCCATAACTGTAAATATCAGTCATATTATTTTTAAATGACATATAATAATTTTTAATTATTTATTATAATTCATCATGAATTTTCAAACACCGGAATCATTATTAAATGATTTAAATATTAAACAATTCTATTATCATTAATATTTAATTAATATTAAACTATTAATGAAATTATTTCCAAAAATGTTAAAGTTATTTATAATAACTTATAATACTTTTAAAGTATTAATATTACCCTTAAATGATTTTTAAAACAATTAAAATAATTTTTAAATAATTACCATTAATATTTAAATATTAATGTACTATTTATCAAAATATTAAAAGTCCTTAATTATTACTTAAAATATTTTTAATTCATTTATATCCTTTTTAAATGATTTTAAATTAATAAAATTATTTTTAAACTATTTATTTAATATAATTATTCAATAAATTTAATATCATTAATAATAAGTTAATAATCATTAATATTAAATTATTAACAAATTATTCTTTAAATATTAAAAGTTTTATTTTATAACATAAAATATCTTTAAACACTTTATTTTTATTTAAAATGATTTTTATAATATTAAAATCATTTTCAAACTAATTATTTAATATAATTATTAAATAACTTTAATATCATTAATAATAGTTAATTAATGAAATTTACCTTTAAATATTGTAAGTTATATTTTATAACTTAAAATATTTTTACATACCTTATTATTATTTAAAATGATTTTAATGTAATAAAATTATTTTTAATTAATTTATTTAATTCATTTAGTAAATAACTTAATTATCATTAATATTAAATAATTAATAAAATTTTCTTTAAAATATTAAAAGTTATATTTTATAACTTCAAATATTTTTAAATAACTTATTATCATTTAAAATGATTTTAATATAATAAAATCATTTTAATTAATTTATTTAATAAATAAATTAAGTATCCATAATGTTTAAATAAATACTAATATTTATGAAAAATATTTCAAATTATTAAAAGTTAATTTTTATAACTTAAAATTATTTTTAAAATTATTTTTGTAATTTTTGGAAATTAATTTCTATTTTTAAATGATTTTTAGAAATTAAAATAATTAATTGTAATAAAACCATCACTAAAGACTGCCTATAGCGACACAACCATTGTTATAGGTGTTCTTCGTGTTCTTGGCCAAACCTAGAAATTCAAGTGCAGTTACCGAGTAAGCATGTTTGACCATGCACACTAATCAGATCATGATGTTTGAAGGCATGTTTCTGGTCAGATCATGTAGCCCAAATGTAACACTACAAGAACCAATAAGAAACACGATCAAACAACATCACAATCAGCAGATATAAGCATGCAAAGTGGCTGTTAGACCTGTTCTTCATTTCTGGTTTACCCAAAAATGAAGAATAGTTCGACTGTCCACCTTTGGGCTTCTATAACTTGAAATCGGTGCAATTGTTTTGTGATATAAGCTTTGAAGTGTGTAGCAAGCATTTCAAGGAAGAGATCCATCATTTAAATGTTCCATAATAATAACTAATCAAGCAGATGAGATCCGGTCAAACCTTGTCAGGAAACACATTCAAATGTTTTCTAGGTTACCCAGAAAATAGAAGATGTGTTCGACCTGGCTAGTTTGACCGGCTGCTAAACCCCATATGTTTATCATTTAGTTGATATTAAGACATGATATTGTAGTCTATCTAACATACTATAACCCTGACATAACAACATTTAAAAAAAATGTATAACGTGCAAGATCAAAGCCCCTAAATAAACTGTCAGACCGACTTGGGGACATCTGGGTTACCTAGAAACTTTGCAAGTCATGGTCGGTCAACGCAGTTTGACCTTCCATAACTTGCAATTTACATATGACCTAAGCCTGATTTCAAGCTCAGATCAAAGATCACATATCAGACTACAGCTACAAAGTTTGAAAACACAAAACTAATTAAAGATCACAGAGATACAAGGCCTGACATTCGTTGTCAGACAACAAAATAAAATTTTTCCAGATTTTGTAGATCTTCAAATTCAAGCATCTAGATGTTATGGATCTAACATCTAGCAACCCAGATCATCTTTATACACTACAAATAACATATATAACACAAAAAAATAACATCTAACAACAGATCGATGGAATGATTGTAGCTTAGGGTTTTATACCTCTTATGAATAATCTTTGATCCTAGGCTTCTGATTTTTTGTGATGTGTGTTAGTGGGGCTGGTCTTGGGACTGATTTATCTAATAATTTTTGTGGGTTTGAGTTGAGAGAAAAGGTTTGAGTGTTTGGTGCATAATGAGGCTACCAAATGAATTTCTCTCTCTCCAAATCTATATATATACTACTAATATTCAATGTATTTGGCTGATTTAGAGACTGATTTGCTGGAGTTATTAGCACATGGGGTGGTTGAAGTGGTTCACCAACTAAACCTAAGGTCAAAACCTATAAATTAGCTTCAATAATGCAAATGGCATAATGGTCATTTGTCTTTCTAATTTAATGGCATTCTTGTCATTTGGCAAACCCTTAGGGTTTGACCCTTGGGGTTTAACCCAAAGGTTTAGCACAAATCATTTGTAGGATTTCCAATTAGGGTTTGTACTAAAAAAATTAAATAAATTTTAGTTTCTAAAATTTGTAAACTAGGGTTTTCTAAATTAGATTAGTTTTCTAATTACTTTATACAGGAACATTAGGGTTTAATATCACTAATTATAATTAACTTTACTAAATAATCAATTAGGGTTTACAATTAGTAATTAGGTTTTAAAATTACTAATTAAGGTTACTAAATATAGAAATTAGGATTTCTAGTTTAGTAATTAGGGTTTTTATAATTTAACAATTATAATTCTAACACTTGTTAATTAGTCACATTAACACAATTTCTGACTGATCACAAACTCCAGTTTAGATTTCAAATTAGGGTTTCTAATTTTAGAAATTAGGGTTTTAATATTTAGGGGTTTTCTAAAGATTAATTAGGGTTTTCTTGATTTGTAATTAGAGTTTACCTAATTAATCATTTAATACACAACATAAATCATATAACACAGTTATATAACAGTCTTGAATTTTCCATTTGAATTACAAAATAGGGTTAAACAAATTAATGATAGGGTTTTGATATTATACACCATAATTGACCAACCATTATAAATACGTACATAATGAACATATTCATAGCACTGAAAAATCAAAATATAAATAATATTATATTATTATTCTCATTCCTTGATCAAAATCCAAAATTATGGTTTGGATTCTATATATCCGATTTATTCTCCCATATTTAACCTTAATAATTAAGGTATAATAATTAACTTAATAATTTGTACTAAAATTCATATAATAAAATAATTATTATAATTATTCTAAAATTATTTCATATATTATTTAAATAATATATGATTATATTTTCATTGAAAATAATTAATAAAACATTTCTACTATAAAATTAATTATTATAAGAATATACTCTATAATAATCAATAATTCTAAAATAAAATTATTTGTAAATATTCATGTACTAAATATATTTTTATTTATCACATAAATACATATACACATTATCTTGTACAAATCCTCATCCTTAAAATAAAAAAAATTTATACGCAAAATTTTTGATTTATTTATATAGAAAATATTGGGTTGTTACAAACCGGACGAAATAGCGGAATAATTAACGTATGAATAGGTTCTTGTTAAAATCTTGGATAAGAAGGAACATATTTTACGCTCCAAGTTATACCCCAAGTTAAAGTTATAAGACCCCAACTTTTATGAATAAAGATTAATTTTTCTCGAAATATATTTTTGAATATTATGGTGTGGATTTGATATAATGTTATAGTTGTGGTTATTATTTACAAATTTTGCAAAGTAAGCAAGTGGTTATATAATATTCGATTGGTCTGGGAATATTCGACGATTTATTTAACACAATCATTGGTGGACCCCAATAACCAAGTATCATTATAGTTAGAAAATGATGTAATTATCTTTTATAAAAATAACAAATAAAGTTTTACCGTTAAACTGTTGAACTACCCTATGGTAAAAGTACGAAGAATACGCTGTGATTTCATAAGAAAGAATACCAGTATTGATTATTAATGCTTACGTGAGAAGTCACCGCTTATACTCAATTATCTACAAAGAATATCTCTCATATTATTGATTCAATTATTGTCACAGTATCATCTACATAATATCTTATATTATTAAATCAATAATTGAGACGACAAAGTTATTCATATTATTATTTGCAATATTGACAATGTCTAGAAAGTTTTGTCAATGAGAGGTTTGGTCACCTAATTGCGCGCCAATATGGAGAAATCCTTATCGAAAAGCCCCCTCTTTCCTGGGAATGATCTGGTTGTTAAATATTGTGAGTTATAATATTAATGATGAATAAGTTCGTGTTGATTAAAGATGAAATTGATATTTCTATTGTGTTGGGATTATTAATGTTAGTGGAAATCGACATCTATTTCGATAATAATGGATGTCTGGAGGTTATATTGACCAATCGGGTAATTAATCGGATAAATGAGCAATTAATTGCTATTGATTCACATGCTTATAACTATTTGTTCACATGTGTGTACTATTGATTCACATGCATGTACTATTAAGGGAAGTGGTACAAGATTGATAATACTTGCATGACTAAATAAAAAATGGAGGTATAGATGAAGGTACTATACTGTAATTATTTTTTTTCACATGATTGTACTATTGATTCACAAAATTTACTATTAGGGGAGGTGGTGCAAGTTTGATAATATTTGCAGGACTAAATTAATAATGAAGGAAAAGATGAAGGTATTATACGGTAATATTTTGAGCCCCAAAACGTGCAATTATCGAAACTATGTTTTCCTATAAATAGAAGCTCATTCTTCTTTTATTCTCACCAATTCACTAAGACTCACAAGAGCAATTATAGAAAGAGAAGCTATAATGAGAGAAGCTTTAGAGAGAAAGTAGAAGAAAAGTCTGTTACCTCACTATTCCAATATCTAGTCTTCTTCTGAAGTAAGGGATATTATTTTGTTCATTATTCATAGGAATACTATTTTCTTCCATACTCTGTAGTATGTGAGTAATATTATTTCATCTCGTATTCCTTATTATACCCTTATTTTGTTAAAGTATTGCTTCTATACTCCGTGAAATTAGTAGAATATCCTTGAAATTTGCGCTTCATCTAGTATCGTTTCACAAGGATATTTTCTACACATTCTTGTTAAAGTTTAAGCTTTTCATGCCGGAGTACTGTCCATGAGTAGTATTCATTTTTATGGTACTATTCCCGAAGTACTATTCACGGAGTACTATTCACAAAGTACTATTCAGGGGTATTATTCACAAAGTACTATTCACAAGTCACAAAGTACTATTCACTTGAAAGTACTATTCTCAAGTATTATTCATTTGGTATTATTCACTAAAAGGTACTATTCACCCGGGGAATTATTCATGACAAAAATTGATTTTTTTGTTGTCCAAATTATTTTTGATACAATATTATTCTTGAATTTTACTCCACAAAGCAGTATCATGTTGACAATTTGGACATTATGGAATTCTGGATAAATTAAGTTATAATCTTTAAAAATTTATCCTTTGCTTTCTTTTAATTGAATTTTTATATCATTGTCATCATCCTCATACTTATATTGTGATAAAAGTCATATGTGGCTTACGTGCATAGATGTACTATTTATTGGTATGATTATGACCGTGGATTATTCTAAGTATAATCATGGTAGTAATGTTACAAATGATGTGGTAAAAAATCATCATTGGCTCTGTAGTTCATTGATGGACACGGTTGTTGGTATGATTATGACTAGGATTATTCGGTATAATCATGACCATTGATGATTACATGAATATCCTCGCCCGTAAGTGCGTGGATGATTCGATGATGTGGTTTATTTATTAAGTCTCAAATGATAAAATTGATGATAAACTTTTAAATCATAGAAGATAGTAGATATCATGCCTACTGACTCTTCTAATGGATTTCTTATTCTCACGCTAGCTTAAACTTGATGTTTATTATATTTTATCAGTTTAACACTGTTGAAGGCTAACGATAATTTATTATGCATTATCTTAGTCATAATATTTCTTACTGGGCTAGTTGAGCTCACCCTTTTGCTTTCATTGTTCTCTTCATGAAATAAGAACGTAGCTGTGACTAGTCGGGAAATGGAGTGATGGTCCAGATATTTGCATTAGTAGTCCTCACTATTCAGTGAAATAGTGTGATAATAATTATAATGAGGACTTTATTTATGTTTGGATACTCTCTACGAGACATTATCCGTTTTGAAACTCTCAGCTACGTTTTGTCATATTGTATAAAAGAAGTTTGTATTTAAATTCTGTACCATGTATTTGGCGACTCAAGATGGGTGATGTATACCTATTTTGGGGGCGTCACAGTTGGTATCAAAGCTTAGGGATATGATCCCTGGCTGAGATTTGAGACACGAACTAGGAGGGGAGAGACGGGGAATTCATTCGCTAGTATGACCTACCTAAGTTTATTTGGTATTTAATTGGTCGGTCAGAGTATATGGATAATATGTGACATGTCAATTAACCCTTGTTTTGTAGCATTATTTGAAAATGGCATCCAAAAATGTTGAGATAAGAAATGAAGCACATGAGACCGTTGAGTCACCAACGATCAATACTCAGGATAATGTGCATCAGGATGGCAATAATCCTCAACAAAACAACAACGCTGACCAAATGATGAACGATGGGATGTTTAGAGCCTTTATGCAATTCATGCAACATCAGGTGAGAGCAGCTCCTATTCAAAATGCAGGTGGAAACACTGGCAACTCTCGGACGGTCACCGCTAAACAGTTCAAGGAGCTGGGACCACCAAAGTTTATTGGAGAGCCAAAACCACTTAAGGCGGAGATGTGGATAAAGCAGATCAGCAAGATATTTGATGTCTTGGGATGCTCCGAGGAGCAAAAGGTTCCCTTTGCCACCTTTATGTTACGAGGAGAGGCAGATTACTAGTGGGAATCGATACAGCGTACTCAACCTGCCGCACTGAAGATATCTTGGGAGAAATTCCAAGAACTGTTCAACGACAAGTACTTTCCTGAAAGTATTCATCACATGAAGAAGGTAGATTTCATCAAGCTGGAGCAGAACAATATGACCGTGTCACAGTACGAAACTAAGTTTGCCAAGTTGTCTCAGTTTGTGTCCCACTTGGTTTATAATGAGGAGAGAATGACGCGGATGTTTCTAAGAGGTTTGAAACCCGAGATACGTCAATACTTAATTTCTCACAAACTGTGTTTGTATACAGATGTTGTAAATATGGCTCAGTTATTGGAGCGCGATAACGAGTCAACCCAACTAAGAGAGAACAGCTGACAAAATGATAAAACCAGTGGTAGCAGTCATCGAAGCGGTGACAACAAACGTGGAGGGAATCAACATGCCAGAAATGGTAACCACTTCGGTGGTAATCATGGCCAAGACAATAAAAGTGGGAGTTTTAAGAAGAGGAGATTCAATAATGATGGAAGGACGTCAGCACCAGCACCTATTGTTAAGGAAAGAGAACGACCGCCGGTCGTATGTTACAAATGTGGAGGGGAGGGACTCATCAGTCCAAACTGTACGCAGCAGTCCAAAACATGTTACAATTATGGAAGAGAAGGTCACCTAGCCTAATTTTGTCATACACCAAAGTCAAGTCCAGGTAGGATGGAGGCATGAAAGGTCGTCCCAGATAAGACAAAACCGGTAGTTCAAGGGAGAGCATTTGTCGTACCCTCCCAAAAAGCAAGGAATCCAAATGAGGTGATCACGAGTAAGCTAATCATAAACTCTAGCAAAGTCTATACCTTATTTGATACCGGTTCTACACATTCTTTTATTTCTCCTACTTGCGCTCAACGTTTAAATTTGACTCCGGAGAAATTAGACTTTGACTTATCTGTTGAAACTCCGTTGGGAGAAACCTTCATTACATCCACTGCTTATAAGTCTTGTTTGATTCAAATCGATAACCGCGCGTTACCTGTCAATCTTATCTCGTTAAAAATACTTGCATTTGACATGATTCTAGGGATTGATTGGTTAACTACTCATCATGCTAAAATTGATTGTTTTCGTAAGGTTGTTAGCTTTCATATTCCTAATAAACCTATTATGCGAATTCAAGCAACCAAACCATTAAAATCAATCACGGTCATCTCAAGCCATAAAGCTATTCGTTTATTGAAAAATGGATGTCAAACTTTCTTAGCTCATGTCACAAATTTAAACAAAAATACGTCAGATTTGAATGATATTTCTATCGTTAATAAATTTCCTGACGTATTCCTCGAAGAACTTCTTGGCCAACCCCCGGAGCGTGAAATCGAGTTTGGTATCGACCTTGAACCCGGTACAAAACCCATTTCCAAAGCCCCATATCGAATTGCTCCTATTGAACTGCAGGAGTTAAAAACCCAACTGCAGGAATTGTTAGACATCGATTTCATTCGACTTAGTACGTCTCCTTGGGCTGGTCCTGTTCTATTCTTGAAGAAGAAAGATGGAAGTATGCGACTTTGTATTGATTATCGGGAGTTGAATCATGTCACCATCAAAAATAGGTACCCGTTGCCTCGTTTTGTTGACCTGTTTGACCAGTTGCAAGGCACCAAATTCTTTTCAAAGATCGATCTTCGTTCTGGATATCATCAGTTAAAGATTAAAACTGATGACATTCTAAAGAATGCTTTCAGAACTCGGTACGGGCATTACGAATTCCTAGTCATGTCTTTTGGATTGACTAATGCTTCTGCTGCCTTCATGGATATGATGAACTGAGTATTCAAAGAATATTTGGATAACTTTGTGGTCGTCTTTATTGATGACATCTTCATTTACTCCAAAATCCGTGAAGATCATGAGCAACACTTGAGGCTGATACTCCAAAAGCTTCGTGAAAACAAGTTATATGCCAAGTTGAAGAAATTCGAGTTTTGGCTTGAGGAAGTAGCATTCCTTGGGCAGGTGATATCAAATCATGGAATATCTATTGACCCGGCAAAGATTAAAGCAATTCAAAGCTGGGAGCAACTTAAGTCAGTGAACGAAGTACATAGCTTTCTCGGCTTAGGTGGTTATTATCAGAGATTCGTAGAAGGGTTTTCTCGAATCACTACTCCATTAACTCAGCTGACTCGGAAAGATATAAAATTCGGTTGGAGCGAGGAATGTGAGAAGAGTTTTCAAGAACTCAAGAGGAGACTCATTTTAGCTTTGCTTACGATAATACCATCCTGCCTTGAGGATTTGTCATCTATAGTGATGCTTCAGGCAAAGGGTTAGGATGTGTTCTCATGCAACATGGGAAATTCATAGCCTATGCCTCACGACAACTCAAGGAATATGAGAGGAATTATCCTACTCAAGATCTAGAGTCGGCAGCTATCATTTTTGCGCTTAAGATTTGGAGGCATTACTTTTATTGAGAGAAGGTGGAGATCCATATGGATCATAAAAGCCTCAAATATTTCTTCACTCAAAAGGAACTCAACATGCGGCAACGACGATGGCTTGAGCTATTGAAAGATTACGATCATACCATTCAATACCATCCTGGAAAAATGAACGTAGTAGCTGACGCATTGAGTAGAAGATCATATGCGGGTACGAGTGCGATATTGTCAACGCAAAGGCCCATTTTGTATGACTTACAAAGGATGGAGATAGAGTTAAAGACTCCAGGGACCCATGTGATGATGGAGAATATACGAGTAGAACCGACTTTAATCGATAAAGTTAAAGGTACTCAAGCTACAGACCTGGAGCTGATGCGTATGAGGAAGAAAGTGCAAGAAGGTGCTATTTCGGAAGCAAGAATCGATGAAGAAGGAATACTTCGAGTCAACTCCAGACTTTGTATTCCTAACGATTCTGACTTGAAGTATAAAATCATGATGGAGGCGCATAGCACACCGTTTGCAATCCATCTAGGGAGTACCAAAATGTATTGTGATACTAGTCTTCCCGAGGTTTCTCAAGGCATATATGCGATTTGGGTCATTGTTGATAGATTGACCAAGTCTCCTCATTTCTTACCGATACGAGAAACTTATACACTTGAACGTCTTTCTCATATGTACATAAACGAGATTGTAAGATTGCATGGTATGTCATTATCCATAGTTTCTGATCAAGACCCAAGATTCATTTAACGATTTTGGGTTAGTTTGCAAAACATTATGGGCACGGATTTACGATTTAGTTCGGCATATCTTCCTCAAACGGACGGGCAGTCGGAGAGGAATATTCAAACTCTTAAAGATTTATTAAGACTCTGTGTCCTTGACTTCAAAAGAAGTTGGGACAAGTTCTTACCATTTGTGGAGTTTTCCTACAACAATAGTTATCAAGCAAGTATTGACATGGCTCCATTTGAGGCATTGTATGGAAGAAAGTGTTGTTCTCCAGTATGCTGGGATGAGGTGGGTGAAGCAACGTTGTTGGGACCGGAGTTCGTACGTATGACTACGAAAAATATTCAAACGATCCGACAACGTATAAAAAAATCTCAAGATCGACAGAAGAGTTATGCTAATCTTTATCGAAAGGACGTGGAATTTAATATTAGAGAGCATGTGTTGTTACGTGTTGCTCTATGGAAAGGAGTTATGAGATTTGGAAAGAGAGGAAAGCTCAATCCTTGATTCATTGGGCCATTTTCAATCCTTGATCGAGTAGGAACTGTGGCCTATAAACTCGCTTTACCGCCAAATATGTCTCGTGTTCATAACGTTTTTCACATATCTATGTTACGTAAATATGTGAAAGACGCGAACCACATTATTGAATTAGAACCGGATGAGATAGCGGAATATTTAACGTATGAGGAGGTACCTGTTAAAATCTTGGATAAGAAGGATCATATCCTACGCTCCAAGGTTATACCTCAAGTCAAAGTTTTCTGGAAAAACCACGATGTTGAGGAAATGACCTGGGAGTTAGAATCTGAAATGAAGTCAAGGTATCCTCACCTCTTCGACATACCAGACACGCACCTTAATTTCGAGGACAAAATTTCATAAGAAAGGGAGGTTGTAAGACCCCAACTTTTATGAATAAAGATTAATTTTTCTCGAAATATATTTTTGAATATTATGGTGTGGATTTGATATAATATTATAGTTGTGGGTATTATTTACAAATTTTGCAAAGTAATCAAGTGGTTATATAATATTCGATTGGTCGGGGAATATTCCTTTTAACAGGGAATGTTCGTACGACGACACAATCATTGGTGGACCCCACAACGAAAGTATTGTCGTAGTTAGAAAACGACAAAATTATCTTTTTATAAAAATAACGGCGAAAGTTTTATCGTTAAACTGTTGAACTACCCGGTGGTAAAAGTACAGTAATACGCGTGGTTGCATATTAGCACACGATATTGATTATTGATGCTTACGTGAGACGTCACTCAGTTATAATCAATTATTGCTACAATAGTTGCTGCATAATATCTCTCATATTATTGATTCAATTATTGTCACAATATCATTTGCATAATTTCATATATTATTAAATCAATAATTGAGACGATAAAGTTATTCATATTATTATTTGCAATATTGACAATGTCTAGAAAGTTCTGTTAAGTAGAGGTTTGGTCACCTAATTGCGCGCCAATAGGGAGAAATCCTTATCAGAAAGCCCCCTCTTTCCTGGAAATGATCTGGTTGATAAATATTGTAAGTTATAATATTAATGATGAATAAGTTCGTGTTGATTAAAGATGAAAATGATATTTCCATTGTGTTGGGATTATTAGTGTTAGTGGAAATCGACATCTATTTCGATAATAATGGATATCTGGAGGTTATATTATCCAATCGAGTAATTAATCGGATAAATGAGCAATTAATTGCTATTAATTCACATGCTTATAACTATTTGTTCACATGTGTGTATTATTGATTCAATGCATGTACTATTAGGGGAGGTGGTGCAATATTGATAATACTTGCATGACTAAATTAAGAATGGAGGTATAGATGAATGTACTATACTGTAATTATTTTTTCACATGATTGTACTATTGATTCACATGTTTGTACTATTGATTCACAAGATGTACTATTAGGGGAGGTGGTGCAAGTTTGATAATACTTGCAGGACTAAATTAAAAATGAAAGAAAAGATGAAGGTATTATACTGTAATATTTCAAGCTCTAAAACATGCAATTATCGAAACTATGTTTTCCTATAAATAGAAGCTCATTCTTCTTTCATTCTCACCAATTCACTAAGACTCACAAGAGCAATTATAGAAGGAAAGCTATAGAGAGATGAAGGTATTATACTGTAATATTTTGACCTCCAAAACGTGCAATTATCGAAACTATGTTTTCCTATAAATAGAAGCTCATTCTTCTTTCATTCTCACAAATTCACTAAGACTCACAAGAGCAATTATAGAAAGAAAAGCTATAGAGAGAGAAGATTTAGAGAGAAAGTAGAAGAGAAGTCTTGTGACACCCCCAAATCCCGGTACTTCATTTCCACCAAATTTGGTGCTCACTATCAAAATAATAACATCTAACTACCCATAATAAAGGATAAAACATTAAATAACTTAAACAATAATCTTTCCCATTAAAGGGTTACATCATCTCATAAACAATCCCAGGTAATCTAACCTTAAATTATTACATCAGTTTGCAGAATACATTATAAAATAAAACAAGTCTTATAGCATCATGTATTTAAATAAACTTTAAATAATTCTTCAACACTTGGACATCTTGCCCTTTCCCTTGCTAGTAGATGGCTCATCACCTCTTTCAACTTTAGCTGCATGGTTAATTGCAAGAGTGAACAAACAATTGCTCATTGACATAGAAGATAGTAATAATAACCATATGAGAATGAATAACGAATGTTGTACAATAATGAAATTGTTCTACGAATAGAAAGAGAAACAAGTTCAAACTTTAATATTTGAGGGTCTTATGACCACGAACTATGTCCACGGTGATTAGGTATTATTACCCCAACCTTAACAGTTTATTAGACTGTACAGACTCTTTTTAACGTACTTAGGGGGATCAGCCATTTGTACCATGTATTGTGCACAAACATCTAAACGTTACACGTACAAAATCCCCTGTGTTAGGGTTGTTCGTCTCAGTTTGATTTTAGAATTTCCGCACTAAAGAAAGTTTAGTTTGGAACTAGCTTATCAGTGTTTCTAGAATTTTAGAACACTATTCAATTTCCATCAATAAAGGTTTAATACAATAATGTATAACTGAACAAGGCTATCAAAGTCAAAGATCGGATATCAACAATATATAACTGAATACACATGATATACATGCAAAGTATTATATTCAAAGAATTAGAAAAATCTCCTTTGAATCAATGTGTTAGAACAATATACGTTTTGAATAATAATAACAAGAAATGAGAATGTGAAACTCATTTGATGTAACGAATTAGGTTACATGAGATTATTCAATCATATAAAAGAATAGAATCAATAGTCTTGCTCAATGAAAGTTTAAGATAAGAAACTTGCATTCATAAACAAAAGAATGAAGTTAGAAAGCGTGCTCAATATAAAGAGTTAAGGTTTAGAAACTTGCCTTGTATGTAAGCTTCACAAGTGTAAAATAATCTCCAATTACCCTACACGTATCATTGAAATCGCAACAACCATTAGTTGTATAAACATTAGCTTTTAGGATTTAAACCATCTTTTAGGTCATAACCCTAACCTAGCACCTAACCATATAGGTTAACATACTTAACGAATCTGAAATCTCATTACGATCCAACATAACTTAATCATTCATCTCTAACTTTGGAAAATATCACATTTGATTTCATTTTATAACTTATTAAACAATTATTTAAAAATCTTCACACTTCGCATTACCACACATTACAATCTGATATTATAGCTTATATTATGTCTTAACATCATTAACATGCATGCTTGATCAACCTAAGTCCCTTACACATGACCTGCAAATGAGCAGACTTCACTACCTCGAGATTAGAGTAGTATAGAAAAGTCGCTTGGGATCGGCATGGCACCAAAGATACTTATTGTAGTATTATGACAGATGAGGTAAACGACAAAGTGAATGTGAGTCGATTTTAGCCAACAAAACACGAATTTCACCCACAAAATAGTGAAATTAACATCTACAATTGGTACAGACTATTACAAACATGTTTGCTAATATTTACAACTAATTAGAATAATTTAACATCAACTAAAACTAGTTTAATTTCTCAAAATTCCATATTTTCATATAAAAACTCAATTTTTGACATTGTTAGCGAATTCGATCACCACAAATTCGTTTCTTAACCAATTGACATGATTTGAAGTACGCCGCTTTCATTTCTTAACATACTAACATAATCTAACATCAATTTGCAGATTCTAATACACATTAAGCATGAAATTTTGTACTTTCTAAACCATATTATATGAACATAAACATTGTGATATATTTTTATCCACAAACCCAAATTTCATGTATTTAACAAACAAGCATCAACCATATTTGATGATTAACAGATTTTGCAAAACTGTATGAACATATATATATACACCACAATTCACGTGATTTCCAATCACATAATATATATATATATATATATATATATATATATATATATATACCGAGACTAAAAGTTAGAATATGGATATTTTATACCTTGATTAGAAAAACAATTAGCAAACCCTCCTCTTCCACTTGATAATCACATAAACCTCAAAAGAAGACTGGATACTGGAATAGTGAGGTAGCAGACTTGTAACGATCGAGAAATTTGTAATTTAATTTAAATATTTATTGAATTAAATAAATATTTTAAATAATTTATTTATTGAGGAAAATAAATAATTGATAATTGTGGTGAATTAATTTAGTAACTAAATTGATTAATGCTAATTAAATTGAATAATGATAATTTTATTGAAGGATTTAATTTAAGGAAATAATTAAATTAAATAAAATATTGTTTTAATCTAATTTATTAATTAAATTAGATATGTAAAGATTTATTAAGTATATTACAATGGAAGTTATAATTATTATAATTATAATAAATTATAAGTATGAGTTAATTAAATTAACGGTGTGACATGAAACTATATAATTAAAATAATATAAAAATAATCTAGTAAAGAAATAATGTGGTTAGCCAAACAGGGTCTTGTGACCTTTGGCTTTTTCCAACTGACGTCTTTTATTTTCTTTAACGGATGAATACGTGGGAGAGTTAAGCCATATCAGTTTTCTTTCGCGTCTTATTTTTCCCTAAGGCTAGGCAATATAGAAAATACAGAGAAGGTTTGAGAGAAGAAGATAAACACAGAGGAGATTTAGAGTGAGAGCTTGAGAGAGGGATATTATTTTGTTCAGTATACATAGGAATAATATTTTTTTCCATACTCTGTAGTATGTGAGTAATATTATTTCGTCTCGTATTCTTGATTATACCCTCATTTTGTTAAAGTATTGCTTCTATACTCCGTGAAATTAGTATAATATCCTTGAAATTTGTACTTCATCTAGTATCATTTCACAAGGATATTTTCTTCACATTCTTGTTAAATTTTAAACTTTTCATGCCGGAGTACTGTCCATGAGTAGTATTCATTTTTATGGTACTATTCACGGAGTACTATTCATAAAGTACTAT
Source organism: Panax ginseng (assembly GCA_020205605.1). Lineage (NCBI taxonomy): Eukaryota > Viridiplantae > Streptophyta > Magnoliopsida > Apiales > Araliaceae > Panax > Panax ginseng. The sequence goes on along the minus strand of CM035143.1, from coordinate 58,549,512 downwards.
TCACGAATACTGTTCACAAAGTATTATTCACGGGGAACTATTCCCGAAGTACTATTCACGGAGTATTATTCACTCGAGTACTATTCACCCGGGGAATTATTCATGACAAAAATTGATTTCTTTGCTGTCCAAATTATTTTTGATACAATATTATTCTTGAATTTTACTCCACAAAGAAGTATCATGTTGACAATTTGGACATTATTGAATTTTGGATAAATTAAGTTATAATCTTTAAAAATTTATCCTTTGCTTTCTTTTAATTGAATTCTTATATCATTGTCATCATCCTTATGCTTATATTGTGATAAAAGTCATCTGTGGCTTACATGCATAGATGTACTATTGATTGATATGATTATGACCAGGGATTATTCAGTATAATCATGACCGTAATGTTACAAATAATGTGGTAAAAAAATCTTCATTGGCCTGTAGTGCATTAATGGACAGTTGTTGGTATGATTATGACTAGGGATTATTTGGTATAATCATGACCATTGATGATTACATGATTATCCTTGGCCCGTAGTGCAGAGATGATTCGATGATGTGGTTTATTTATTAAGCTGAGTCTCAGCTATAAAATTGATGATAAACTTTTTAAATCATAGAAGATAGTAGATATCATGCTCTACTTGACTCTTCTAATGGATTGCTTGTTCCGCTGCAATTAAACTTGATGTTTATTATATTTTATAAGTTTAACACTGTTGAAGGCTAACAATAATTTATTATGCATTATCTTAGTCATAATATTTCTTATTGGGCTAGTTGAGCTCACCCTTTTGCTTTCATTGTTCTCTTTAGGAAATGAGAACGTAGCTGGGACTAGTTGGGGAACGGAGTGACGGTCCAGATATTTGCATTAGTAGTCCTCACTATTCAGTGAAATAGTGTGATATTAATTGTAATGAGGACTTTGTTTGAGTTTGGATACTCTCTACGAGACATTATCCGTTTTGAAACTCTCAGCTACGTTTTGTCGTACTGTATAAAAGAAGTTTGTATTTAAATTATGTACCATGTATTTGGCGACAAAAGATGGGTGATGTACACCTATTTTGGGTGCGTCACAAAAGTTTTATGGAGAAACCACGATGTTGAGGAAATTACCTGGGAGTTAGAATCTGAAATGAGATCAAAGTATCCTCACCTCTTCGTCATACCAGGTATGTACCCTAATTTCGAGGGCAAAATTTCATAAGAAGGGGAGGTTGTAAGACCCCAACTTTTATGAATAAAGATGAATTTTCTATAAATATCATTTTTGAATATTAAGGAGTGAATTTGATATAATGTTATAGTTGTGGGTAATATTTATAAATTTTTCAAAGTACGCAAGTTGTTATATAATATTCGGGGAATATTTGTTTTAAACAGGAATATTAAATGACGACCAAGATAATCATTGGTGGACCCCACAACGGAATTATTTTCGGAAGCAAAAAATGACAGAAATATCTTTTTATAAAAATAACGGCGAAAGTTTTACCGTTAACTGTTGAAACACCCAGTGTTAAAAGTACAGTAATACGTGTGGTTGCATAGTAGCACACGGTATTGATTATTGATGCTTACGTGAGAAGTCACTCAGTTTTGTTCAATTATTGCTACAATAATTGCTGTATAGTATCTCACGTTATTTTATTCAATTATTGTCGATATTTTTATATATTATTAAATCAATAATTGAGATGCCAAGTTATTCTAATTATTATATGCATAATTAACAATGTCTAGAAAGTTCTGTCGAGAAAAGGGGTTTGGTCACCTAATTGCTCGCCAATAGGGAGAAATCCTTATTGGAAAACCCCCTCTTTCCTGAGAACGATCTGGTTGTTAATATTGCGAGTTATAATAATATGAATAAATGTTGTTAAAAATATTAAGGGGATTTTTAAGAAGTATTTATGGACCCCCATTGTAAGACCCCAACTTTTATAAATAAAGATGAATTGTCTATAAATATCATATTTGAATATTATGGAATGAATTTGATATAATGTTATAGTTGTGGGTAATATTTATAAATTTTGCAAAGTACGCAAGTTATTATATAATATTCGATTGGTCGGGAAATATTCGTTTTAACAGGGAATATTCGTAGAACGGCACAATCATTGGTGGACCCCACAACGAAATTATTATCGGATTGAGAAAACGACAAAAACACTTTATGAAAATAACAACAGAAGTTTTGCCGTTAACTGTTGAAACACCCGGTGTTAAAAGTACAGTAATACGCGTAGTTGCATAGTAGCAAACGGTATTGATTATTGATGCTTACGTGAGAAGTCACTCAGTTTTGTTCAATTATTGCTATAGTAATTGTTGTATAGTATCTCACGTTATTTGATTCAATTATTGTCGATATTTTATATATTATTAAATCAATAATTGAGACGACAAAGTTATTAATATTATTATTTGCAATATTAACGATGTCTAAAAGTTCTGTCAATGAGAGGTTTGGTTACCTAATTGCGCGCCAATGGGGAGAAATCCTTATTGGAAAGCCCCCTCTTTCCTGGGAATGACCTGGTCGATTAATAGTGTGAATTATTATAATGATGATGAGTTTTGTTTTATTAGTATTATTAATGTAATAAAACAGAAAAGATTTTTATATAAAACAGAATACTTTTATAAAGTTATTCGTTTTATTAGACTATAAATAGAATATATAATATTCTATTATGCATAGTGTTTTGCATATTAAAATCTTTTTATATAAAACAGAATACTTTTATAAAGTTATTTATTTTATTACACAATAATTAGAATATATTATATTTTATTACATATAGTGTTGCATAGTATTGTGCATAGTAAAATCTTATTGTATAAAACAAAATACTTTTATAAAGTTATTTGTTTTATTAGATTTTAAATAAAAATATATATATATATATATATATATATATATATATTTAGAATATATTATATTTTATTGCATAAAAAAGATAGTATCTTTTTATTTTCCTATAAATAGGATGCTTAGTTAGAATTGAAAACCACACCAGAAGTTCAGAGAATTCTTCTATAATCTTGAGCGTATTTCTTTAGATTTTTAAGAAGCTTTGAGCGTAGTGTAAGTTTTCTTCAAGAATATCCCCGCCCTACCAGTCAGAATACTCTTCTTTTACGGTAAGGGATGCTATTTGTTGTACTCGTAAGGGGTATTATTTTTTTCTTATTTATGAAGAGAACTTCTATTATTCTATTCTTTATTATTCTGTTGGAATAACCTGTATACGCGGACTACCCTATACTTGGTGAAATTCTTCTGTTACTCCATTCTTTATTATTCATTTGGAACATCATACGTGCATTTACGCATGACCGGTTCTCGTTGTTTATTATTACATTGGAACATCCTGTTTTGTGCGTTTACGCATGACTGGTTCCATTATTTATTATTACGTTGGAATATCATGTATGCACGCGTTTACGCATGACCTAGTTCCATTATTTATTATTCTGTTGGAATATCCTGTCTGTGCGTTTACGCATGACCTGGTTCCGTTATTTATTATTCTGTTGGAATAACCTATCTGTGTGGTCTATCACATATCTGGTGATTTCTTTTGTTATTCCATTCTTTATTATATTCAGTTGGTTAAAGTTTTGACTTCTATACTCCATAAAATTAGTGGAATATCCTTAATATTTGCGTTTCATCTAGTATCTTTTCATGGAAATATTCTTCTGAGCATTCTTGAGTGTTACTCTACAAAGAAGTATCATGTTGAAAATTTGGACATTATTAGTTCCTGGATAAATTAATTTTTGAACTTGTTTTATTGAATTTTTATATCATTGTCATCATCCTCATATTTATATTATGTTGAAAGTCATCTGTGGCCTGTAGTGTATAGATGGACTTGGTATGATTGTGACCAGTGATTATTCGGTGTAATCATGACCGTAATGTTACAAATGATGTGGAAAAAGTCCTCATTGGCCCGTAGTGCATTGGTGGACAGTTGTTGGCATGATCATGACCATTGATGAATACACGAATATCCTTGGCCCATAGTGCATGGATAATTTGTGGTTGTGATACTAATGAATATCCTTGGTAGTAGAAAAGGTGGATGATGTGGATTATTTATTGTCGAGTCTCGTGATAAATAAAAGTAATGAAAAACCTGTTAAATCATAGAAGATAGTAGATTTTATTCTCTACTTGACTCTTCTAATGGATTGCTTGTTCCAGTGCAGTTAAACTTGATGTTTGTTATATTTATCATTTTAACATTGTTGAAGGCTAATGATAATTTATTCTGCATTATCTTAGTCATAATATTTCTTACTGGGCTAGTTGAGCTCACCCTTTTGCTTTCATTGTTCTCTTCAGGAAATGAGAACGTAGCAGGGACTAGTCGGGGAACGGAGTGATGGTCCAGATGATAGCATTAGTAGTCCTCACTATTTTATGAAATAGTGTGATAATAAATGTATTGAGGACTTATTTTGAGTTTGAATACTGTCTAGAAGACAATATTTTTATTAAAACTCACAGCTCATGTTGTATATCTAAGGTTGTATTTGTATTCTGTACCATGTATTTGGCGACTCAGAATAGGTGATGTATACCTATTTTGGAGGCGTCACACCCATTTACTCACTTTTCAAAATAATCGGTAAAATGTTATTCATTATATTTTTATAGAATAAAGGTGGGGCCCACATGTGGGGGCCACATTTGGAAGAATAATGAAATGGGTTGTCACAGGGGGGTGGAAGAAAACCAAGTCATGATGGAGTTATTATCATTAGTATTATATATATATATATGTTTTATATTATGTATATATTATATATGTATATTATATTATATATATATATATATATATATATTATAAGTTTTTGTTTTTTTATGAAAAAATAGAATATATTATATTTTATTGCACAGTATTTTACATTGCAGTGCACATCAAAGTTTTGTGAATCAGAAATTCGGCGCCCGTGAAATTTTGATTGTTTCGTCCGTGAGATTTCTTAACAGTACCCCTTCCGTTCTCCTATGGACAGTTGTTGGCATGATCATGATCATTGATGAAAACACGAATATCCTTAGCCCGTAGTGCATGGATAATTTGTGGTCGTGATACTAATGAATATCCTTGGCTGTAGTGCATGGGTGATTCGATGATGTGGGTTATTTATTTGTCGAGTCTCAAATGATAAAATTGATGATAAATTCTTTTAAATCATAGAAGATAGTAGATATCATGCTCTACTTGACTCTTCTAATGGATTGCATGTTCCGCTGCAGTTAAACTTTACGTCTATTGTATTTTATCAGTTTAACACTGTTGAAGGCTAACAATAATTTATTCTGTATTATCTTAGTCATAATATTTCTTACTAGGCTAGTTGAGCTCACCCTTTGCTTTCATTGTTCTCTTCAGGAAATGAGAATATAGCTGGGACTAGTCGGGGAACGGAGTGGCGGTCCAGATGTTTGCATTAGTAGTCCTCACTATTCTGTGAAATAGTGTGATAATAAATGTATTGAGGACTTATTTTGAGTTTGAATACTGTCTAGAACACAATATTTGTATTAAAACTCATAGCTCATGTTGTATATTTAAGTTTGTATTTGTATTTTGTACCATGTTTGGCGACTCAGAATGGGTGATGTATACCTATTTTGGGGGCGTCACACCTCTGATAAGAACCTCAGGGACAAACCCGACCCTTAGTTCAGCCTAAGAGGTTGGCCCTTCTTGAGCTACCTTAACCCAGAAAGGAATGCTTTGTCAAAGCTCATCACAAGGACCAAGACAGACAGTGATCGTAGAGAAGAGCCAACAATGAACTCTACCATCATAGTGCAACCTCAACGATCGTAGTCCTCGCAAAGGATACACTAGCTCGACAAATCAATATTATCCACATTATTTAAAATCGTGGAGCCCGACAGAACTTGACATGTGCCCCACTATGCAGATCGTGAGGAGGGAAGTTACAAATACTGCTAAAAAAGGTTTTTTGAAAACTCACCCCAGAATTTCAAAAAGCTCATCTCTCTCTCTACCAGCAGAAACCCTTGCTTTCAGAAACGCTCAATCAACCTGAGTTTAATCAATGGTTTCTTCAAATGTTATCTCTGGTTACCAACTCTACTTCGACGAATTCAAGACAACTGACCCTAAATTTCACCAGATTCTGTCTCTTCTGAAGAAAGAGGGTCTTGAAGAAGCTCTGAGCACCAGCACATGGATATACCCGAAGCTGGTGAAAGTGTTCTACATCAATGGAGTCTTTGAGAATGACATCATCACTATAAGGGTCAAGGGGGAACAAATTACACTCAAAGCTAAAGATATAAACCTAGCCCTAGGTTTCAAATCAAAGGGAATTGTATCTATAGAGGTCATCGACTTTCATGAAGGTCAGAAGAAGATGCTTCACAATAAGTTTCAGAACGTCAAGGGATATAAGAAGAAAGAGTTTCCCCAAAAGTATGAGTTTCTGGCTGACATTATTGGGAAGTGCATATGCTGTAAAAGCTCTGGCCACGACTCTGTGAATGAAGTTAAACTAAAGCTCATGACAACAATCTGCTTCAAGATTCAACTAAACTATGGGGCCCTACTTATCGATTGGATTGGGAAGTGGATATTCAATTCAAAGAAATCAAAGAACTCTGGAAAGATGCTCTATGGGCGGTTCATAAGCATAATCCTGCAATCATCTCTTGGTGACAAAATTGGGGACAATGAAGGAGAATCCATCAATCCCAACAGAAAAATGACCCATCAGCTGTTTCAAAACTGGAAAAGAAATCCTGTAGAGAATGTCAGAATGATGTCTAAATCCAGTGGAAGGACTGGTGAAGCAAAGGAATCTGGGGTACCAGGAAATATGTTAGTTGCGAAGGAAACTGATGAAGAAGAAATTAATAAAGAGGAACCCATCGCGTTGATCATAAAAAGTAAGGGTAAGAGGAAAATGAAGGCTCAAACAAAAGAAGAGCCTAAGGCTCAACTACTGATGCACCCCAAGAGAGTTCAAGAACTGAGACTCTAAAGGAAATAAAGAGGAAATAGCAGCATTATGAGGAAGAAGAAGACAAAGCCACCATTTCTCAGCTGCTTAAGAAGGGAAAAACACAACTATAAAAAAAAACAAGTCTTCGCTCACCTATATCGTAGAGTCACTACCGATCATAGAGTCCAGACTTACCAACCTATCACAAGTGGATGCTACAACAGTTTTTCAGCCTGAACAAACTTTCAGAGCTGAGGATGAAGAGTGCTGAGGCTGTGGCTCAGCCTAGGAGGATAAAGAGAAAGCTTGTCAAGAAATACATTCTAGTCAATGAAGGAATCTTAAAGGAAGAAGATAGAAGAATAGCTGTCGAAAAGGAGCTACCCGAAGCTATTGAGGAGAATTCAGCTCGAGTTGAGGGGGAGCTTCCTGAAGAACCGAAACAGATAGAGGATCAGATTGAGGGGGAGCCTTACGTAATCTCTGTGTTAGAGAAGGATACAGCTGAGGAGGAGATGCAAAGAGATTATCATGAACCTCCCTCAGTTCCTCAAGAGATCTTAGCTTCTGAAACTATAGAAATAGAGAGGGTTGAAGCAATGGAGGTGGAGAGAGCAGAAGAACAGAGAAGAGAAGTGGAGATGATTAATGTGGTGGAGATTTAAAAATGAAGAAAATGAAGATCGGGAAGAAGAAGAGGATGACAAAGTTAAAATTATTGCAGTAGGCTGTGATGGATATAGAAGAGCTAACTACAATCAGTTATTCTCCTACTTGCCCATTATGCCCTATCACAAAGCCCAAATTCTAAACTCTTGGGATCATATGTTCTGGACTTTCAAAGTTTATCCAGCAATCTTAGTGCTTGCTCAAGGATTCCTTGGCAACCTCACGTTTGCCCAGAAGCTACTCACTAACCATCTGTCTTCAGAAACTGGGCATGAGGTACATTCAATTCCCATCTCTTTCAGGGTTAATCACTGTCCTCCATCCACCTTCAACCAATTCTACGAATTACTAAGATGGTTGGAAGTGATACTTCATCCACTAAATCAATTTCCAGTTATAGAATCCCAACATTCTTTAACTGATGAACCACATATGCCTAATTTTATATTGATCCAGTCTTCTACTGTAATAACCCGATATTTTTTATATAAGTAAATAAGAAATTTTGCATATAATTTTTTTTTATTATTTTAAAGGTGGGAATATATGACAGGTAATGTGTATGAATATATGTGATAAATAAAATTTATTTATTACATGAATAATTTCAAATAATTGTATTTTAGAATTATTGATTATTATAAAGTATATTTTTATAGTAATTAATTTTATAGTAGAAATGATTTTAGCATTTATTTTCCATGAAAATAAATTTATATATTATTTAAATAATATATGAAATGATTATTAGAGTTATTATAATAAATATTTTATTATATGAATTTATTCAAATTAGTTAAGTTAATTATTTTAATTTAATTAATTAGGGTACGTATTTGAAAGATATATCAGATATGGAATCCAAACCCTAATTTTGGATTTAGAATAAGGAATGAAAATAATATTATAATATTATGTTTAATTTAGTACTATAAATATGTATTGTATGTACGTATTGTTAATGGTTGGTCAATTATGGTGTATAATATCAAAACCGTAGCATTAATTCGTTAAACCCTAATTAAATTGAAACTCAAACCAAAGTTTTCGATTGGTAAGAAATTGTGGTACGTAATTAACGACAATTATTATGTTATGCTAATTAGGTAAACCCTAATTATTATTTAGAAACCCTAATTTCTAATTTAAAACCCTAATTGCTAAAATGGTAACCCTAATTATTATTTTAGTAAATTATAATGTTAATTAAGAAACCTTAATTCATAATATGGGGAAACCTAATAATATTAAGAAACCCTAAGTATTTTTAAAACCCTAATTTTCTATTTAAAACCCTAATTTTAATTAGTAAGTTATAATTAAAATTTTATTAAACTTTAAACTTAAATTTTCAAACCCTAAAAATTATTTGGAAACCTTAAGGTTTAAAATCTATTGATTAAAACCTAGATTTAAGTACCATGGACAAGAATACCCTTAAAATATTTTGTTAGTTTACTAAAATACCCTTTTTGGAATTATTTTAATAGATTTCTTGCAAATCTTTCCATATCTTGTCAAGTCACCACTCTAGATTATAGCACATGTCCTAAAACTCATCCAAGCTTATCCTCTTTGACACCTTGCAAATTAGATTCAATGAATCTAAGTTATATAAATAGGTTAAGAGAGAGAAAAGTTCACATTTTTGCTCATTCATAAACTTATACTCATCCAAGACCTTCTTCTCTATCTAAAAACCACAAAATATAGTAGTGGACTAGTCCCTAAATCAAGCCCCACGAATTTCATAACAAATCAGTAGCCAAGAAATCAGAAATTGTTCATAGTGAACTAGGTATAAACCCTAAACAAAATCTGACTTTTGATCCTATGTTAGATGTTAGTTTTTTTGTGTTAAATATGTTTTATGTTGTTAACTTAGTCATATTCTAGCCTTATATTTTGATGATGAAATGTTCAAATACTAAATTGTTTGATGGTGTTTCAGGTTTGTTGATAAAAGATCGTTGGTGGGATTTTCAAATTGAGGAAGAAAGTTTTCTTTTTCTAGGAAAACAAATGTAAGATCAATTGCATAATAATTTATTTTTCATTTAAAGGCTCTAGGACATATTATTGCATTATATATATTGTTATATGTCTTAAATGAAATATGGATTTAAAAAATTATGCATTTAAGTATCTGGTCATATTATGTGCATACATCTTTAATTGAAACTGTTGCATGAACGGATATTAAGGAGTAATTGTGCATGCCAATTATGTATATAGTTTGTGCTATTTTCAATGTGTGCAATCATGAAAGATATGGACTCTATTACTTTGAAAAGCTAAAGATTAATATATATCATCAAGTTCAAAAGAAATTAATTCTTTATGTTTGATATATGTTACACGTGGTTATATGACATGTCTAGCTAAAAAGAAGGTAGCTTAAAGAGGTTGTATATTGACATGTTATGGGTAGTTCTCTAGAAAAGCAATTGTGATTTTCTTGGAACTATGAAGATATTGTTTGAAGAAGGAGTGTGATGTCACGTCTTTCTAGTTGTTTCTTTTTTATTTGTTCACGTCACTTTAATGGATAGAGAAAGATATTTCTTTATTTGGGTTATCTTTAAAGAGTATTTTGAATTATTCCAATAGTACAAAAAGTTGTTCTTTAACGTTATGGTTTGTTACAAATATTTTAGCCGTTTCTTTTGGGATTAAAAGAACAGATGGAAATATGGAACAAACTCTATTTATCTGTTCGTTATCTAAAGCAACGTAATTCACAAATGGTCTATTATATAACGGTAATAAATTGTGCTATATAAACTAAGTGTATTTTTTTGGAATAGACAACTCACGAATTATCATTGCACTTATTATTGTTATTGAGCAAATTGATTTACTGAGTGCAATTCTTGAGAAGCTAAGCAGTCTAATTTCTGGTATTATTTGAAGTGATATTCGGTATGAAATTAATTGCTTATTTTGTGCTACTTGATCATTGCATATAGTTGAGCCTTTAATTGTTAAATTGATTATTCTTGCATTGATCATATACCTCTATGTTGTATTGATTTTTCTATTGTTAGACTAAGTGTAGTCTAAAGGTTTTAATCCTGGTGGATAAGAAAAGTAGTTTACAAACAGGTTCAAGGAAGCAAAGGTGCTTGAAGGGTGCATAGGTGCACAAGGAGCAAGAGAGCTCAAGGGAAATTAATTGTTAATTAATTTTTGTTAGAATCTATTTTGTAATATGTATTTATTTATAAAGAAATAAATAAAGTGAGTCTCCAATGCTAGTTGGTATTGGACGTGGACTAGGCTATTATCATAGAGGGTAATAGTTGAACCACGTAAAAATCTTGGTGTTGATTTTATTATTTGCTTTACTTAAAATCACATAAGTTAATTAATTATCTTAATTTGACTACTTGCATTATATTTAGATAATTCTTTAACATCAAGTATTTTATTCAAAAGGCTATATTAATTCAGTAAACTGATTTCAATCATTTTAGTAGCCTGAAATTAATAGTTTTTAAAAGTTGGCCATAGATTGCTCCTACACTTATTCAACACCCCCCTTCTAAGTGTGCCTAGTTAAATTTCATTTGGTATCAGAGCTTGGTTCTACTTATCTTGGTCTTAAAGGTGACTTGTAGGGAAAGATTCTGATATGACACAGTTCGGAAACAACAATCAAGAAGGTCAATCAACCAATAGACCTCCTTTGCTGTTTGGCACAGAAAATTTCAACTTCTGGAAAATTCCGAATGAGGATCTATCTTAAAAGAGATCCTTGGGAATGGTGGGTTGTGGAGAACGAACCCGTTGTTCCACGAAGAGATGATGGGACACAAAAGATTCTGCTAGAAATGGATTCCACCGAAATCTACATGGTCTCATATGATTCAAAGGCTATGAACACACTTCTCAGCGGCATGGTACAATCCGAGATAGATAAAGTCTCCTCATGCAACACTGCCAAAGAGATGTGGGATACTTTAGTGGTAAGACATGAAGGTACTTCAAAAGTCCGAGAAGTCAAGCTAAGCATGCTTATGCACGATTATGAAATGTTCAAGCTCGAAAAAGATGAAACCATCAAGCTAGCTCAAGAAAGATTTCTAGTCCTTATAAACTCCTTGAAATTGCTAGACAAGACTATTCCTCAAAGTGAGATCAACCGTAAGTTGCTTAGGGCTATGCCCAAAAGGTTTGCTTCTAAAATCACTACTCTTAAAGATTCTGTTACTATTTCTTCCATGGATACTTTAACCTTGTTTGGTGAACTAGAAGAATATGAACATCAGTTAAAAAGATATGATGATGAGGAAGAAACTCCTCGAAGAAAGGTCTTAGCTCTTACTGCAGAAAATGAAGAGGAACTTGATGATAACTCCGATGAAGAAATAGCAATGATGTCAAGGAAACTCAAGGGGTTACTACAAAGGAAAAACAAGAGGAGAAATACCTTCAATTCAAATAAATTCAAAGGAAAACAAAATGAAGAGACGTGCTTCGAATGTGGACGTCCTGGCCACTTCAAGAAAGATTGTTTTCAACTAAAGAATAAAGGGAAGACCAACTACAAAGACAACAAGAAGAACAATGCCTTTATTACTTGGAGTGATGAAGAATCCGAAGTGGAGATCGATGCTAAAGATGAGATAGCACAAGTATGTTTCGTGGGAATTGAAGGTGAATCAAATTAGGTATTTCCTAATGAACTAAATTCTTTAGAACAAGAAAATAAAAAGTTAAGAGAAAAGAATGTGAGCTTAAAAGGATTAGTTAATACATTAATGGATGAAGTAGATTCACTAATAGATGAAAAGAAAGAAATTGAAAAGGAATCCACATGTCAAGAAGAGAAGGTTTTGATTGCAAAGATTTGTTAATTAGACAAATTTAATAAAATACTTTTCAATAAGGTGAAATTCTTAAATAATGAAGTCCAAAAATTGACTAATGAGTTAAAAATGAGAGATGTGTGTATTGATGCATTTAGTGATAAATCTCCTATTAAAACATGTCCTAATGATGAACTTCAAAAAGAAATAGACTCACTAAAATCATCTCTTGCTAAATTTGTTCAAGGTGAAGAAAATCTAAATGTCATATTAGGAAAACAAAGACCTAGTTTTGAAAGACAAGGAATTGGTTTTAATTCTATGCATAAAAAGAGTAATATGAAAATTTTAAACTCAAAATCACGTTTTAGCTTAAATTATTGCTCTCCTTTAACAACTTGCAAACATTGTGGTATTAAAGGTCATTTAGATATAAATTGCTTTAAGAAACAAAATAAGGTTAAAAAGGTATGGATTAAAAAGAGTGACTTACTTGTTACTAACACAAATGGACCCAAAAAGTTATGGGTACCAAAAAGATGAACTATCTTTTCTTGATAGGTATGTTTAAAAGCAAGAGTTCCATCTCAAAAATAGATTCTTGATAGCGGATGTTCTCGTCACATGACATGTGATAAATCAAAGTTCATGGAACTAGACATCAAGAAAAAGAATGGAACGATCACGTTTGGAGATAATCGAACTTGCGAAATCATCGAAAAAGGTAAAATTGGAAATGGCAAGGTAAGTACAAATAATGTTCACCTTGTTAATGGACTTGAATTTAATCTTATTAGTATTAGTCACTTAATGGATAATGGTCATCAAGTTAGTTTTGATAAAGAAAAATGCACTATTTCTCATGGTACTAACAATATCATTTTAGTTGCACAAAGAGAAGGAAATATATATACTATTGACTTTGAGAAACAGGATGAAGAATTATGTCTAGCATCTGTACAAGATGAGGCTAATTTGTGGCACAAGAGGATGGGACATGTTCACATGGACTTAATCAAGAAATTATCCTCAAAGAATCTTGTCAAAGGGTTGGCAAAAATCAAATATGAAAAGAAGGGAATTTGTGTTCCATGTCAACTTGGAAAACAAGTAAGAACATCATTTACGGCAAAGAATATGGTATCAACTTCTTCTCCTTTACAACTACTTCATCTTGATCTATTTGGACCAGAAAGACATTCTAGTATAAATGGTAAGTTTTATGCTTTTGTAATAGTAGATGATTTCTCTAGATATACTTGGGTGTTATTCTTGAGAACTAAGGATGAAGCATTTAAAGAGTTTGAAAGATTAATAAGAAAAGTTGAAACAAAGTATAGTTTCAAACTCATTAGAATTAGAAGTGACCATGGCACTGATTTTCAAAAAAATTTTATAACCTTTTGTGATCAAAGAGGTATTAGCCATGAATTTTCAGCACCAAGGACTCCTTAACAAAACGGGGTGGTGGAAAAGAAGAATATGACTCTACAAGAGACAGCTAGAACTCTATTACAAGAAAGTAAGCTTCTAAAGAAATTTTGGGCCAAAGCTATAAGTACATCATGTTATGTTTTAAATAGAGTACTCATTCGTCCTATTATTTTGAAAACACCATATGAGCTTTTAAATAATAAAATTCCCAACATAAGTTATTTCAAAATATTTGGTTCTAAATGCTTCATTCTAAATACAAGTGACAATTTGGGAAAATTTGATGCTAAGTCATATGAAGGAATATTTATTGGTTATTCTCAAAATAGTAAGGCCTATCGCATCTTTAATATAAAAAGTCATCATGTAGAAGAATCATTCATATTACTTTCAATGAGACTAACAATGATCTTCCAAAAGAAAGTGAAGATGATGCAGGTAATTTGGAGATAGTCAACATTTCAGTAAACCGAAATGAACAAAACAGGAGATCGAATGAACAAATTCAACAACCTGAAATGAATGATCAGCATGAACATGAACCTGAAGATTTGCAGATGATTTGAAAATGAGTCTAATGATCAAAAGGAAGTTATGCATAATATCCAAATGCCAAGAAAACGACTAGATACATCAAGAATCATCCTCTAGAAAATATTATTGGAGATATCAATAAAGGTATAACCACACCACGGAGAGGTTTACAAAATCATCGGCATTCTTCGCATTTTTGTCACTGAGTTGAACCAAAGAATGCAAAGGATCCTATAATTGATGAGAACTGGCTATTGACAATGCAAGAAGAACTTCAACAATTTGAGAGGTGCCAAGTATGGGAACTTATGTCTCCTCCAAAAGATGTTTCCATCATTGGTACGAAATGGGTTTTCAAGAACAAACTTGATGAGCACGGCACAATCATTCGTAACAAAGCTAGATTGGTAGCTCAAGGATACAATCAACAGGAGGGGATAGACTATGAAGAAACTTATGCACCGAAGAGCAAAAATTTGGAATCAATTAGAATTCTGTTAGCTTTTGCTTGCTACAAAAAGTTCAAACTTCATCAAATGGATGCAAAAAGTGCGTTCCTTAATGGATACATCAATGAAGAAGTGTACGTCAAACAGCCTCCTGGATTTGAACACGAAAAGTATCCTAATCATGTGTACAAGCTAAAGAAAGCTCTTTATGGCTTGAAACAAGCTCCAAGAGCTTGGTACGAAAGATTGAGTAAGTATCTCTTATCAAATGGGTTTGTTAGAGGTAAGATAGATTCTACATTGTTTATTAAGCATAAAAATGTCGATATTATATTGTTCAAATATTGTTATTGAGCAAATTGATTTACTGAGTGCAATTCTTGAGAAGCTAATCAGTCTAATTTTTGGTATTATTTGAAGTGATATTTGGTATGAAATTAATTGCTTATTTTGTGCTACTTGATCATTGCATATAGTTGAGCCTTTAATTGTTAAATTGATTATTCTTGCATTGATCATAGACCTCTATATTGTATTGATTTTTCTATTGTTAGACTAAGTGTAGTCTAAAGGTTTTAATCCTGGTGGATTAGAAAAGTAGTTTACAAACAGGTTCAAGGAAGCAAAGGTGCTTGAAGGGTGCATAGGTGCACAAGGAGCAAGAGAGCTCAAGGGAAATTAATTGTTAATTAATTTTTGTTAGAATCTATTTTGTATCTGTATTTATTTATAAAGAAATAAATAAAGTGAGTCTCCAATACTAGTTGGTATTGGATGTGGACTAGACTATTATAATAGAGGGTAATAGTTGAACCACGTAAAAATCTTGGTATTGATTTTATTATTTGCTTTACTTAAAATCACATAAGTTAATTAATTATCTTAATTTGACTACTTGCATTATATTTAGATAATTCTTTAATATCAAGTATTTTATTCAAAAGGCTATATTAATTCAGTAAATTTATTTCAATCATTTTAGTAGCCTGAAATTAATAGTTTTTAAAAGTTGGCCATAGATTGCTCCTACACTTATTCAACCCCCCCCCTTCTAAGTGTGCCTAGTTAAATTTCATATGTAGTGTATAATGATGATCTGGGTTGATAGATGTTAGATCCATAACATCTATGTGCTCGGATTTGGTGTTTTTAAAAATCTGGCAAAATGTTTTATGTTGACTGACAACCAAATGTCAGGTCTTGTAGATCTCTGGTTGTTAATGATTTTTGTGTTTTTAATGTTTGAACATGTAGTGTGCTATGAGATCTGTGATCTAGAACTTGTAGCAGGACCATATCATACATAGAATGTCAGTTAATCTTGGTCAAACATCGTTGACCGACATTGACCGAGCCAGATCTGGGTAACCCAGAACTTGCCCAGAAATCTTTGACAGCAAGTTCATGGGCCCATATCTTTCATGTTTTTGTTATTTGGATTCTGTTGTTGTAACAAGTTTGTTGTATGTTGTTTAGGGTACATTTTTAAGCTTGTAGAACATCTAAATGATTATCAGGATTCATGCAGTGTACGGTCAAACCATGTAAGACGATCACGATTTTTGTTTTCTGGGTGTAGAACATCTAAATGATTATCAGGATTCATGCAGTGTGCGGTCAAACCATGTAAGACGATCACGATTTTCGTTTTCTGGGTAGCCCAGAAAACGTATGATCGTGATTTCTGACATGGGTTGACCGGTTAATATCTGGAGATTTGGTTGTTGTTATGGTGATTTTATGTGATCTATCTCTTCCTTGACATGTTGGCTACACACTGCAAAGCTTTGATCACAAAACATTTACATGATCAGCAAGTTGTGGAAGCCCAAAAGTGGCCACTCGAACTGTTCTTCATTTCTGGGTAACCTTGAAATGAAGAACATCTATGACCGCCACTTTGCAAGCCTAGATCTCTCTGGTTTTATGCTTGTTGGCAATGTTTGTTGTTAGATCGTGTAGTCTGACATTAGTACTACAACCTCTAATCATTATCTCGCACCAGAAACGAATTAATCTGATTAGTGTGCTTGGTCAAACCTACCTACTTGAAACTGGCATATGAATGTTCTTGAGCCTCAAAAACACCTAAGGCGACATATTCTGTCGCTAAAAACTATAGCGACAATTTTATTTATTTTAATTAATTTATTTTCTAAAAATCATTTAAAAATAGAAATTTATTATTAAAAACTCCAAAAATAGTAATAAAAATTACTTTAAGTTATAAAAATTAACTTTTAATAATTTGACATATTTTTCATAAATATTAATATTTATTTGGATATTATTGATATTTAATTTATTTAATAAATATATTAAATAAATTAATTAAATATGATTTTATTATATTAAAATCATTTTAAATAATAATAAGGTATTTAATAATATTGTAAGTTATAAAATCCAAATTTTAATATTTTAAGACAAATTTCATTAATTATTTAATATTAATGGTATTAGATTTATTTAGGTATTATATTAAATAAATTAATTGAAAATATTTTTAATAGTATAAAAATCATTTTAAATGAAAATAAATAGTTTAAAAATATTTTAAATTATAAAATATAACTTTTAATATTTAAAGGATAATTTCATTAATAATTTAATATTAATGATATTAAGTTTTATTTAATAATTATATTAAATAAATAGTTTAAAAATAGTTTTATTGATTTAAAAATTATTTAAAAGGAAATAAATGAATTAAAAATATTTTAAGTTATAATTAATGAGTTTTAATATTTTGATAAATAATACATCAATATTTAAATATTAATAGTAATTATTTAAAAATGATCTTAAATGATTTAAAAATTATTTAAGGGTAATAAAATATTTTAAAATATTTTGAGTTATTATAAATAACTTTAATATTTTGGCAATAGTTTTATTAATAATTTAATATTATTTAAATATTAATGATAATAGAATTATTTAATATTTAAATCATTTAAAAATGATTCTAGTGTTTGAAAAATCATGATAAATTATAATAATTATTTAAAAATTATTATAACGCTATGAAAAATAATACGACTGATATTTAAAATATCTAAACGAATATTGAACTACAGAATAGAGTTTTAGACTCGATATTTTCCCGATAAAGTCGTTGGTACACCGAAATATTTCAGAAATTGATCTAGACTTATATAATTTGACTAGATAAGTGTTTGTTTATGATTCAATAACTGCCAAACATATGTGACAATGTGGTTAGGTTATGTGCTGACTGTAAATAGCAGTACTGGGTGTTATGATGTATTATTCTAATCGAACAAATGATCTTATTAATGATATGTTGTGATATAAAAGATAAAACTAAGTTGCGTACTAGTAAGCAACAGCTCAGGCAAGTATCCTAACTTTGCAATTCCTTTATGCAATGGACATGAGTAAGAAGGTTTCAGAATTATAGTATTATTGTGCCAGATTATTAACTCTATTATTATCGATTATGTATCCAATCTTTGGTATTCATACAAGTTCTTAAATTATTCGATCATTGTTTATCAATACAATACTATTGTACAATCCAGATATTTATTTTGTTCGTTAATTTCTAATTATAGTTAGACAAGTGTCGTCACTTGGATAATTATTGTATTTAATCACATGTTAATACGTACTTATTGATTCCTAGTATGCATACGTTAAGTTAAGAGTCGTCTAAGCTATTTGATCTGGCTAGACACAAACTTAAAAATATTGTTTAACACGATAGAACTTTATTATATCCAACCAGATTATTTTGGTTCGAATTTCCGACTAAGTATGAACATCCCATACATGGGAAACTTTTGTGCGCCAAAGGCGAATAAGATGAACGATAATCTCATTTTTGCATGTAATATTGATAAATACAAGGCATAACGGGCTGATCACCCCCCGCCCCCGCCCCCGTGCGTAAGTTATGATGGTTTACAGATGAAGTTCTGTTTAACCTTTTCAAAAATAGAAAATAATGTTCATAGTCTATCGACTGATCTCCAGTTATAGTCAGTACGTAGTTTCAAAAATTTATATAGAATTGATATGTTGTTATTATTGGTTCAACTTACTTCACATCTGTTGATTCGTTGTAGAAGTGTCATTCAAAGAAAACATTTAATCCTTTCAACTAATACTTATTATTGCTATTATTTGCTGGGCACCCAAATGTGCATTCTTGCTTAATTAAAATGTGTTTAGCTAAGTGTGATCAACCAGAAAGCTCTGCTAGAAACAAAGGAAAAGGAAAGGTTACGGAATAAGTCATATGCTATCTTATGTAATAATTAGACTTTATTAAGATGATGATACTTATTAATTATCATGTAAGGAATGTTTAAATGTCACGTACCTGGGATTCAAACTATGATATGTAAATTAAGTTGAAGTATTTATATTATTGTTATTATTATTAGTATTATTCCGCTCATAGAAATGGTATCGTGAAGCACCGAGTTCGGGTTTCAAGTACCTGAATTTGGGGGCATCACAACATAGTATCAGAGCTTAGGTTTAGAAACTGTGACGAACGAGATTTTTGTAAATTAATTTTTAATATTTATTAAATTAAATAAATTTTTTCGATGATTTAATTATTGGATTAAATAATTATTTGATGCAATTGTGGTAGATTAATTTAATTATATGTATTACATTTATTAAATTAATGTGGAGACTAATTATTATTCAAGTATGTAATTATGTGAGTTTATTAAATTAAATGAAATATTTAATTAAGCATGATGTTATTTAATTAATTTAATTATTAATTAGAGAATTAACAATTTGACATTATTTATTAATGAGAAATTAATTATATGACTATGTGAAATTATGAGAAGTTATTATATTTTATTTATATTAAATAAGATATTTGATTTATTGTGCAAGTGGGTGTGACATTAATTAAACTATATGATAAAGCTTTATTAAATTAAATGGTTTTTGAAACCTATTCTAGCTAGACAAACATGGCCATAGAGGGAGTTATGGGCAGTTAACCCATGATGGGTAACTAACCATAATGCGCATCAGTCCTTTAATTCATATGACATTTTCTTCATTCTTCATTTTCTAAAGTCTAACAAAGAAATCAGAGAAGGTTCATAGAGAGAAATTTGAGAAGTTTGAGAGAAAAGTTTGAGTGTGTAATTAACAATTATTTGTGAAAGGATCACCACTGATAATCTCTTCTAAAACTATACTCTGGGTAATTTCTCCAAACTCAAATTCTCATATTTTACGTCATTTAGTTTTCTAGAAAAAAATGGCTTTCAAGTTTTCTGTAAATCTTTGTATTTGGGAAATGATGTGATTATAAGTTTATATATGTGTTAAATGTTATAAAATTGTATTTGATTATATATATTATGTAAACCATATCATCAACTTCATGAAAACATGTCGTATATGATTTCTGCAAAATTTCAGAGTTTGGGTTATGGCCATATGGCCTTATAAGTGATATTTCATGTGTTGATCGTATATTATCCCTAAATTTTACACTCGTATGTTGTTATGCATGTTGATACGAAGAGACCAAAGTTTAAATAAACTGATTCGGTGTTATAACGAATCCGTATAGTAGTGACAATTTTCATGTTTTATTTTCAAAACCTTCAAGAACATCAAAGTTAGTGAAATTATAGATTTTAACTCTGTGATTATGTGTTTTAATGGGTTAAAATCACTCTATAAGTGTTAGGTATTGGTTATATATGCATTATAACATGTGGGTATGATTAATTTCGTGTAGTAGTAATTTAATTGGAGTTTTTGGGCCGTGTTTCGCAATTTTAATTGCGTAAGCAGTTTCTAATTTCACGCCATGTGGCCAGCACGCACTCATGCCTTATTTTCGCGTCATAATACCATGCTACCGCAGTAATGAAGACTAAATATAATGTTGTCGTATAACGCCACTCTCAGAAAAGTTCGAAATGGAATTTTTAAAAAATGATTAAGTCTAGCAATGTGTTAGTAACTTAATGTAATGAACATGTAACAATGTTAGAAGTATAATGAGATGTAAAATAGATGTTTAACATGTAAATAACATAATTGTATGTGGATCGAATTATTGAATACATAATTAAATTATTATTCATGAAGTGATTTTATGTGACAGTAAATATGATAATTTGACTAAGTATAGTCATAACCAAAGTTTAGACAAAAGAATGATCATTGATGATTAGTTAAGTTATAATTAACTGGTATTGTGAATGTGAATGGTATGTAGGATTAAATTCAAAGAACGTGCTTAGTTAAAGTGTAATCTAAGCACGAGGCAAGTTTCTTAACCCTACTTGTCATTATTGTTCAAGTTTATTATTTACCTCGAGTAAATTATCATTACTATTATTCAAGTTCAAATGTTATATTAAAGATTGATTATCTTTTCAAAGCATGATTCAGTTATACAATAATTGTCCTATTGTATACTTCTTGAGATTATTATTCAAATTGAATATCATTATTGTTGAACCTTATTAGACTAATGAACTTTATTGATTCAACTAGTCCTTAGTTGATGAACGTTCTAAATTTCAGAACCCTTATTGAATTATCCAAACCAAACTTCCTTTAGTGCGGACTTGAATGTCAAACTGAGATGAACAACCCTGTAAAGGGATTTACTTATGTGTTAGCGTTAAGATATTGTGCACAGAGATGGTACTAAGGGTGGATCCCCTAAGTACGAGAAGAAAGGTCCATAGTCTTATGACTGTTAAAGGTTTCAAGTATAACCCTTGATAACCTAGGACATAGTTCAAGGTCTTATGACCCTCAGAATTCTTTTGATTCTTGTTATTCATTCTTGATTCAAAAGTTGAGCTTTTATTCAGATGTCTTTGATTCACTCGCATGTTATTATACTATTATTTCATTGTTATACTTGTGGGCAATAGTGCTCACTCTTGCTTATTAATAACATTGCAGTTAAGAACGAAAGAACCGATGAACCTTCCACTAGTAAAGGCAAGGGCAAAGTTAGCAAGTGATGAAGACTTGTTATTTTATTTGATGATGTATTTATGTTAGACTTGAGTTAATGATGTTGTTTAAGACTTATGGTTTATATTTCCGCACAGATGTTTAAGGTTAGTTTAACCTGGGATTATGTTTATGATTCAGATGTTGTAACCCTATAAAGGGAAGATTTTATATCTATCTATTGCATGCTTTGCATTTATTATGGGTAGATAGATAGATGATATTTATACAGTGAACACCAAATCCCGTGGAATCGAAGTACCCGGATTTGGGGTGTCTGCAAGTTGGTATCAAAGTCATGAGGTTATGAACCTTAGGTGGGGAACAACCTTAGGTAGTAGCCTTATAGAAGAAGATAGTAATGGAAAACTCTTATCGAGTTCTAAGAAATGAATTTTTGTAATTCATTGAAGATAATAAAATACATTATGTGTTTATGTGTTAAATTATGCGTTAGATGATGCGACTTAGTAACTAAAACTTCAAATTTTGTTGTCAGGATGTCGAATGTTGGAGAAGCTAGTCAAGCTGGGGAGGAAGAACCCCGAGTACCTATAGTACCGATAGAGGAGGAGCCCCGAGACATTCATGTCGTTAGGGAGCAGCTGGTGCAGAGGGAATCATCTCCATTGATCACCGTTGTTGGTCAGGAGCATGAACCTGAGACTGATCCTGAGGAGGATCCTGAGGAGGAATTTGTTGAGGAAGAGGAAGAGGAAGAAGAGGAGTTACCATGGTACACCGTTGATGCTAAGATGTATGAAATGTTATAAGACCGTAACGTAGAGTTACGAGACGAGGTCCAAGATTTGACTGAGCGAGCGGTTATTCAGCATATTACTCTAGAGCAGAAGGAGAGGGAGATTTCGACTCTTCACTCACGATTGGGAAATGTAGAATGGGATTTGGTCCATGAGAAAGGTCAAATCGAAGATAAGACCGAGGAGATAGAGAAACTGAAGAAGGAACTGAAGGAAACCTCTGAAAGACTAAAAATAGCAGAGGAAGGCTGGGTAAGAGAATCACGTCGAGCTGATCGTGCAGAAGATGATGGTTGTGCAAAGAAGGCGAAGATTGGGGACACATATTCTACACTTAACAAGGCAATGAATGAGACCCAAGATCGAGTTTTGAGGTACCCAATCCGATTCAAGGACTACCTTTGTACATGATGGATCGTAAGCGATGTATCGCATCTTAGAAGAGAGCGTAGAAAAGGCTAATCAATACCTAATCCACCGACGGTGATATGATTTGGTTAATTATCGAAGAACTTAATTAGTTTTAGATGTAAATTCCGACGTGTTTATGAACGAAGGAATATTTTAAATGTTTAAACTCGTGAATTCTTTATTCCGGGATAGTTGATGTAAATAGCAGTGATGCTATAGTTTGATGTTAAAACTTTGATTTGAATGTAAATATATCAAGTTGTTTGAGATGATGTGTTAAATGAGTATATTAAATTGTTAAGTAATGCCTTAACTATTTGAGAAATAAATAAAGTTCTATTAAGCGTTTATTTAACAGAAAAATGCCGCCAAGGAGAAGACAACATCGTCAACCGGCTCAGGAAGAGTCTACCAATAATAACAATAACGCCAATGCTAATCCCGTTCAGCAGTTGGTGAATTTACTGACTGGAGCCATGAGTAATCAACCTCAAGCTCCACCAAACACAACGTTTAAAGACTTCAAGGCGGTAAGATCGCCAGAGTTCAAAGGTTCCATGAACCCAATCGAGGCTCAAACGTGGGTTATGTAAATGGAGAAGGTTTTCGACATTGCTAGGGTTAGAGAAGACCAGAAGGCCGCTTTTGCAATGTTTATGCTGAAGTCTGAGGCTAGCTACTGGTGGTAAGCAAACAAAGTGCGAGTAGGTGAAGGTGTAATTACATGGGAGAGATTTAAAGAGATGTTTTTCGAAATGTATTTCCCAACTAGTTCGCAGAATCAGATGGATGTTCAATTTGGGCTGAACTCGGCTAGGAAACATAAGCGCACTCGACTACGCGGCTAAATTAAATTCAACGAGCAAGGCAAGGTTCGCCCGTACCAAGTACACACCGACGAGAGAAATGCCGAAGATTGAACAAGGACTAAAGCCTTGGGTATACAGTAAAGTATCAATGTTTCAGATAAACACATTTGCCGGAGTATTGTAAAAGGCCATCCTCGCTGAAGGTGGAAGCGATGCGGTGACCAAGTACAATCAAGATCAGAAGAAGAAGAAGGGAAGAAGGGTGAAGGTGAAATTAATAACAAGGCCAGTGGAAGTGGCACAGGAGGTGGAAATTTTAATCAGAAGAAAAGGTGGAATGACAATTCATCATCGGGAAATCAGCAAGGTAATCAGAAGAAAAGAATCGAAGTATGCCCGACCTGCGGGAAAGCTCATCTGGGAGTTTGTATGAAAGGAAAAAGAGTGTGCTACAATTGTGGTCAGGAAGGCCACATAGCACCTAATTGTCCTAACCCAAAGAAGGGTGCTTGTTTCAACTGTGGTTCTAAGGATCATCTAGCAAGAGACTGCCCTAAGAAGGAATCAGGAGGAGCAGTACCAAGAGGTAACCGTGGAAATAGGAATGGAAATGCCTTAACCATCACCGGACCAACCTCAACAAATCGACCGACTGCCCGGACTTTCAACATGACGGTGCAAGATGCAGTTCAATCCCGTGATGTGGTGTCAGGTATCATTCCGATCAATAAAATTAATGCTTATGTTTTATTTGATTCGGGTGCTACTTGTTCCTTTATATCCGATGACTTTGCCAAGAATTTAGAATTGCCTAAGGATGAATTGGATTATCCCATGAACATAGAAATTGCGAATAGAGAAATAATCCCTGTTAAGTAAGTACATAAAAACTGTAGAGTGGATATTAAGGGTAATATCATGAACGTAGATCTTATCCCTATTCGACTTGGGGAATTTGACGTTATATTGGGAATGGACTGGTTATTAAATTACGGGGCTGTAATTGATTGCCAAAAGAAGCGTATTAACCTTATGACTCCGTTAAATGTTGTATTTTATGATAGCAAGTCGCCTAGACAAGCGAGTTGTCTGACGATGATGCAGTCCAGAAAATTATTAAGACAAGGCTGTATAGGATACTTAGCTTACATAGTCGACAGTCGAAAAGAGAATCCAAAGGTAGAAGAGATACCGATTGTGAGGAACTTCGTTAAATAAAATGAAAGATAACTTATATGAAACTATTACTTGTTGTGTATATATATTATATACTAATCTAGGTAATTTGTGTAGATGTCAGGTGGAAAAGGCTTATTATATGCTTATATCATGAAGAAGGATCAAATCAATACACCCGAGCTAATATCAAGGCCCATAGCTAAAATAGAGGCTCACAATGAAAACAACTCAGAGGAGGTGGTTATTTTGGAAAACGTAGTACCAGAGCTGGAAATGGTGGAACTAACAGATAGTTATTCAAACACTGAAGTTGGAGCTGATCAAGCATCAATGGAAATGCAGAGTCTGAGGAACAAGGTTTCTTCTCTGGAAAAGTTGTGGGAAATAGAAAAGCTATTAAAAAGTCAGTTGCGAAAAGCATTAATAGAAACAATGGAAGAACAAGATAAGCTTAAAATCCAAATTGACCAGATGGGAGCCAAAAGCAACATATCATGTGCAACTTTGAGCAATAAGGGGAAAAGAAAGATGAAAGACCACGACTTAGGCAAATCTAATAAAAACCAAGGGAAAAAGATGTGTTATATTTATGGCCATGAAGGACATACCTCTCCTCATTGTCCTGACTTTAAGCAAGGTGCCTGTTTTATTTGTGGGTTGGAAGGTCATTGGGCGAAAGATTGTCCAGAATCAGGAAAAAGGTGTAGGAAATAATTAGGATTAGTAGTTGATTATATATGTTTAATAATGTGTGTGTGTGTGTAATGTAATATTCTCAACTTCTGTATAAGTTATATCAGTAAATCCCGACTTTTGTAGTCACTAAGGGATAGCAGTATGTGTTATGTAAAAGCACTATGAATTAGCTTAATGAATATGAATATATTCTTGATTTATGAAATAAGTTTGATATGTTAAATTTATACACTAAGGTTTAGAATGTAAGTTAAATTTATGATTCTATTTAATCAGATAATGCCGCCAAGACGTCGAACTCAAAATCAAAGGGCAGAAGAATCTTTCAATAACGCAGAAGGACAACCACAAGACCCGATGTAGAACTTCGCAAACATGGTAGCTCAGGCTATGCAGCAGGGAATACCAGCCGCGGGGAACCCGCCAGACAATCGCTTAACGAATTTTAAGGATTTCAAAGTAGTCGGACCACCAGAATTCAGGGGAAAGATTGACCCTATAGAAGCCCAAACTTGGGTAAAGGAGATATAGAAGGCGTTCATAATTGCTAGGGTAGATGAGGGGCAAAAGACCGCTTTTGCCACCTATATGATGAAAGGGGAGGCTAACTTTTGGTGGGAAGCAAATCAAGCGAGGGAAGGAGAAGGTGTAGTCACATGGGCTAGGTTTAAGACTTTATTTTTCAAAAACTATCTCTCAGCTAGTATGCAGGCAAGGATGGAGGTGAAATTTCTAGAGTTAAAATAGGAGGACATGACAATTGCAGAATATGCCTCAAAATTTAATGAGTTGGCTAGGTTCGCTCCGCATCAAGTTGATACGGAGGCTAGGAAGACGAGAAGGTATGAGCTGGGATTAAAACCCTGGCTCTACAACAAGGTGGCAGTTGTCGACGTCGGGATTTTTAATTGTCCCTTTCCGTTACTTGTTCTTTGGTATTCTCATTTTAGGTGAGATTTGTTTGAAAAAACAAGTGAAAAAGGTCCAACGTGTATAATGTCGACAATGGACTGTTAAGAGTCGCCAGTTGGTTTTTTAAATGGTTGTACCAACATAACCGAGAAAAGGTTTGCACATTGACCCAGTGATGTGACACTGCTAAACGGGTCTGTGAAACCGAGATTAATTAGGGTCCGGGGACTTGGTTATGCGAAGGGAAGGTGTTAGGCACCCCCCGACATCCTTGTTACCACGGTGACCGCCTCTTTTCAAGAAACTATTATCTGAATGTGTGTGTGGGTGTGGGTCAATGTGCTGTTATTTGGAAGTAGTTCGAGGCCTCATTCATGTAAGACCCCAACTTTTATAAATAAAGATGAATTTTCTATAAATATCATTTTTAAATATTATGGAATGAATTTGATATAATGTTATAGTTGTGGGTAATATTTATAAATTTTACAAAGTACGCAAGTTGTTATATAATATTCGATTAGTCAGGGAATATTCATTTTAATAGATAATATTCGTACAATGGCACAATCATTGGTGGACCCCACAACGGAATTATTGTCGGATTGAGAAAATGACAAAAATACTTTATGAAAATAATGGCGGAAGTTTTGTCAAGTTAATCGTTGAAACACCCGGTGTTAAAAGTAAAAGACGATGTCAGAGTTGCACAAAGAGTAGCACACGGTATTGATTATTAATGCTTACGTGAGAAGTCACTCAGTTTTGTTCAATTATTGCTACAGTAATTGCTACATAATATCTCACGTTATTTAATTCAATTATTGTCAATATTTTATATATTATTAAATCAATAATTGAGACGACAAAGTTATTAATATTATTATTTGCAATATTAACGATGTCTAGAAGTTCTGTGAAGGAGATGTTTGTTCACCTAATTGCGCTCCAATGGGGAGAAATCCTTATTGGAAAGCCCCCTCTTTCCTGGGAACGACCTGGTCGATTAATAGTGTTAATTATAATGATGATGATGAGTTTTGTTTATTAATATTATTAATGTAATAAAACAGAAAAGCTTTTTATATAAAACAAAATACTTTTATAAACTTATTCATTTTTATTAGACTATAAATAAAATATATAATATTCTATTATGCATAGTGTTTTGCATAGTAAAATCTTTTATATAAAACATAATACTTTTATAAAGTTATTTGTTTTATTAGACAATAATTAGAATATATAAATTTTATTATGCATAGTGTTGCATAGTATCTGCATAGTGTTTTGTAAAGTAAAATCTTTTTATATAAAACAAAATACTTTTATAAAGTTATTTGTTTTATTAGATTTTAAATAAAATATATAAATATATATATATATATATAGAATATATTATATTTTATTGCATAGTGCAACATAGTATCCTTTCTATTTTCCTATAAATAGGACGCTTAGTTAGAATTTAAAACCACACCAGAAGTTCAGAGAATTCTTCTATAATCTTGAGCGTATTTCTTTAGAGCTTTAAGAAGCTTTGAGCGTAGTGTAAGTTTTCTTCAAGAATATCCTCGCCCTACCTGTAAGACCCCAACTTTTATAAATAAAGATGAATTTTCTATAAATATCATTTTTATTATGGAATGAATTTGATATAATGTTATAGTTGTGGGTAATATTTATAAATTTTGCAAAGTACACAAGTTGTTATATAATATTCGATTGGTCGGGGAATATTCATTTTAACAGGGAATATTCGTACAACGGCACAATCATTGGTGGACCCCACAACGGAATTATTGTCAGATTGAGAAAACGACAAAAATACTTTATGAAAATAACGGCGAATGTTTTACCGTTAACTGTTGAAACACCCGATGTTAAAAGTACAGTAATATGCGTAGTTGCACAGTAGCACACGGTATTGATTATTGATGCTTACGTGAGAAGTCACTCAGTTTTGTTCAATTATTGCTTCAGTAATTGCTGCTTAATATCTCACGTTATTTGATTCAATTATTGTCAATATTTTATATATTATTAAATCAATAATTGAAACGACAAAGTTATTAATATTATTAATTACAATATTAACGATGTCTAGAAATTCTGTCAAGGAGAGGTTTGGTCACCTAATTGTGCGCCAATAGGGAGAAATTCTTATTGGAAAGCCCCATCTTTCCTGGGAACGACCTAGTCGATTAATATTGTGAATTATAATAATAATAATAATAAATGTTGTTAAAACTATTGAGAGGATTTTTATGAAGTATTTGTTGTAAGTTTTGCTTATTATATGAACCCCCACGTACCTATTTTTCAAAACTGTCGGTAGAAAGTTATCTCGGTTTTATTTTATATATATATATATATATAAGTATTATATTATATATATATATATATATATATGTTTGAAAAGTTGTCAGGTGGTGGGGGGGGGTGACATAATTGTCAAGGGTGGTGTAAAAAGTCATGGATTAGATATATATATATATATATTA
Organism: Panax ginseng; assembly: GCA_020205605.1. NCBI lineage: Eukaryota > Viridiplantae > Streptophyta > Magnoliopsida > Apiales > Araliaceae > Panax > Panax ginseng. The sequence continues at coordinate 58,520,345 of CM035143.1, read as the reverse complement.
TGTAATTCAAAACAAAATTCATCGCGTTGTGTTAAGATTCCTCCTTCCGGGACTTGACAATGATGTCATCCGCGTAGATCTCGATCTCTTTGTGCATTAAGTCATGGAAAAGAGCCATCATAGCTTGTTGATAGGTGGCTCCGGCATTGATGAGGCCGAATGACAACCGTCTATAGCAAAAGGTTCCCCAAGGCGTGATGAAAGCAGTTTTCTCACGATCTTCCTCAGTAACCATGATATGATGGTACCCTGCGAAGCAATCAGTAAAGGAGTACATGTCGTATTGCGCAGTATTATCAATAAGAATGTGGATAAATGGCACGGGAAAGCTGTCTTTTAAGCAAGCTTTGTTCAAGTCCTGGTAATCCACGCAAACTCGCACCTTCCCTCCAGGTTTAGGCACGGGCACAATGCTGGATATCCACTCAGGATATGTAGACACCATGATGATGCCAGCTTGAAATTGTTTCACCATTTCCTCTTTCACCTTTAAACTCCACACAGGTTTCAATCGCCTGAGCTTTTGCTTGACTGGCTTAAATCCCTTTTTAATGGGAAGGCGATTAAGGACAATGTCAGTGGACAAACCCACCATGTCTTCATGAGACCATGTAAACACATCTTGGAATTGGGTTAATAGCGAAACCATGTCATTCCGTTGGTTTGGGGTAAGGTCTGAACCAATCTAGATTAACCTAGGGCTTTCTAAGGTTCCGAGATTGAAAGAAGTGGTTTGATCAAGGTTGGGTTTGGGTTTGTCTTTAACCCATTCTTAAATTTCTGGAGGCATCTCAATGTCATCCTGTATATCCATCAAGGCTGAATTCATCTCTACATCAAAGGTGCAATCCTTGTAGAGAAGAGGTACCGTATCAGCAAGTACAGGCACATCTAAATTCAGAGTCCTGAAACAAAATATGCTTTCACTTAGTATATATTAAATGTGATAATCATACACAGTGTTAGCATATACTGGCAAAATAAACTGCTAGTACTGTACAGAAAAGTAAGCAGTTATTATATCTACAGGGTAGAAAGAGTTTCTGCCCACTTTAGCCTTGACGACCAATGCAAGGAATGATGTTCTTATTGGCAAGGGAAAAGTCCAGATAGATCGCAGTGATGGAGGGATTGTCATCATCCTCCCTATCCCGAATGATGGCCATTACGTCTAGGCAATCATCGTCTGGGGTGTATCTGTTGGTATGTTTATCATGAACGATGATGCGTATGCCGGACATCATTCGGATGATGTCTTGCTTGATTCTGCGTTCCTCTTCTTCTACTGCGGGATTTGGAACAAAGACTTCTTTCTCCTTCACCGGTACTGGCTTGGGAAAAAACATAGCCATTACATTAGCTGGCACCTTTAATGGAGGTTGTACGGACTCAGAGTTTGAAGGCGAAGATAAACGCCGCACAGTTGCAGCTGAAGGAATCTGTTGATGCTTATGAGGATTCCTGTGACTAGAACTGGCAGAATAGCCTAGTCCAGCTATTCCAGTTTGCTTGGTTAATCGAATTGGGTACTTGATACCCTGGAAAACTTTACCCAACCCTTGTCCTAGCTTATGACCCAACGACATCATTTCTTGAGTAGCCGACATTACCTTGACAGAAATCTTGGGTTCGGGCAATGGCATTCCAATAGCATGGTATTGGGTATTGCTTATTTCCAAGGCATGAAAATTGACCGGTTCAACATCTACATTGGCATTGATGAATGGCATGTCTCTGTGTTGAGGACACTCTGGTTCAGCGTTGACCATGACCAGGCTATTGTTGATAATGTATTTCAACTGTTGATGAAGAGTGGAGGGGACTGCCCTGCCATATGAATCCATAGTCGTCCCAAGAGCAGTTTGTATCCCAAATCTATCTTGAGCACATGGAAAGATACGCAGAATGTGTGAGGACCAATTTTGATTGGCAGCTCAATTACTCCGACCGACTTTCGTCGGGCTCCATCAAAAGCTTTGATGATAGTATGGCTACTCTGAATTCGGTTGAGATTGATATTTATCTTCACCAAGGTAGCGTATGGAGAGATATTTAGAGAGGAACCTCCATCTATCAAGACTCCAGCTAGCATATATACAGAGGACAAGACCGCAATGTGTAACGGCTTGCAATGACCGGTCCCCTCGGGCAGTATGTCATCATCAGTGAAGGATATTACATTATTGTTGAAAATTTAATCAACCAGATGTTGAAATTTTTCCGTATCAACTGATGTTGGTAGATAGGCTTCTTCTAAAACCTTTAACAAGACCTTCCGGTGATTCTCGGAAGTTAGGACCAAGTCCAAAATTGATATCTGTTGTGGAGCTTCTTTTAAGCTTAAAACCACCTTGGCTTCGTTATGACCCATAGTGCGGAGGAATTTTTCAATCTTCTCCATGGGTATTTTCCCCTTTAATTTGATGGTAGGCTTCATAATCCGTTGGGGAAGATACAGTGGATTTTCCTTCGACACTGTAGCAGTTGTATGTGAGGTGGATCATTCACCTTCTCCATAATTCCACAGAACTTTGCTCAAGCTAACAATGGGATATTGTGCTCTGTACGGCAAGTTGATTGGCTCGGGGGCGGCCACTTTCAAAGGATTGTTGCTTCCCTTGAGTTGAATTGTTGGCATTGTGAGTAATCTATTAGCCCCATCAGTTTCACTGGATATGACTGCTACTACACTCTTCCACTTAGTAGGACCTGAATTCTCACTTGCACATAACACAGTATCATCGTTCGCTAGGTGCAGGACACCACTGTCAATTAGATTTTGGATAAAGTGGCGGAGTGCCCAACATTCTTATGTGCTATGACCGCGAGATTGGGAGTGATAATGACATACTCCATCAGAGTTGTACCTCCCTGAATGGGGGTTGATTGGAGGTAGAAGGGAACTGATACTTCCTTCATTGATTAACATATGAAGAATTTCCTCCATAAGTTGGCCCAAATATGTGAATTCCCTTTTGTTGTTAAAATCCCGACGGCCCTTGGCATTTGTTCTCTTTGTCACTTTGTCTTCTAGCATTTCATTTTCTGAAAGTGGCGAGGGAATATTCATGACAAGAGGTAGGAGACTTGCATGCTCCTGGTTGATTAAATGACGTGTCACTTGATGCTGATAAGTCACCAGTTCCTCCAATTGCTCAATTTGCTTGCATAGAGCTTTCATCTTTCGTTCCATTGTGAACTGGAACTTGGAATAATCCCATTTGTCATCACCGTCTTTGAGGGTTTGGGAGGATTCACAGCTGAAATTGGAATTCTTTCCGCTACTCCAATTTATCATGTTGACCTCTTCTTCTTTGTGTTGAGGAAGAGGGTTGTCTTGAACGTGAGGCTGATCTGGTTTGGTGACCACGATCTCCCCGTTGTCTATCAAGTCCTGGATCTTATGTTTCAAGGCCCAACAATCCTGAGTATCATGTCTCGGTGCCCGGTATGATAAGAACATTTAAAGCGACATTGAAACCCGCCCATTAGAATTTGTTTGGTGGAAGAAGATGCGTAATTTTCTTCGTGTTGTCGGAAGATTGAGAATGTTTTCGAGGGTATCCCTAAGGGTGTAAACACCGAGGTGTTTGACTTCTCCACCTTTTGGTATTGGAGGGTTCGCAGATTCGTGCTTGAAAGGGAGTGTAGTTTCTCCTTTGAATAGGCATGTTTTGATTGCCTTTTTGACCCTGTAGTATCAGGGAAACATCTTCCTCTTTCTTTTTATGGACCCTCCGGGGGTTGTTCCCATAATTTCCAGACTGGATGTGATCAGCAACAACTTTGAGTGCAGTTAGGTCTTGAATTTTTTTGGACTTCAATCTCATCTCAGCCATCTCCCCGTGTTTGACCATTTCAGAAAATGGTTTGCCGATGTCAGCTAAAACTCTTTCATAGAAAGGCACTTCTTGTATGTCTATGAAAATCATGACCATCTCTGATTATGTCATGGAAGGACTAACTTGGGCAGCCAAACGTCTCCACCTCTGAGCATACTCTCTGAAAGACTCGTTAGACTGTTTCTTGATCTTGGTAATTTGATACCGATAAGGAGCCATTTGAGACTGAAAGCTGTATTGAGTGAGAAAAGCATGTGCTAGCTCTTCCCAGCTATGGATCTTTGAATTGTCTAATCTTGTGTACCACGAACGGGCTTCTCCGGTTAGACTCTTTTGGAACAATTGCATTCTGAGCTTTTTGTCCTCTGCATAAGATCCAAGTTCTCCGATAAACACCTTTAAATGTGTATAAAGATCTCCTAACCCATCATATTTTTCGAAGTCAGGAGTCTTAAATTTTTTTGGATAATGAACACCAAGGAAAATACAAAGATCAGCATTTGAAACACTCCCGTGTGGAGGACTTTCTTTTTGATGTCACGAAGAGTCTCTTCCATTTGGAGGACTTTCTTTTTGATGTCACCAGTGTCTGGGTCTCTAGTGGGATGGGCAGCATCATGAGTTTTGTTGGTCGTATCCAACTGCAGTTCAGGTATTGTAATGATCGGGGTTCCTCCTTGTGTGGAGGATTCAGCATGTACGGGTATTTTTAGACCCTGATTAGACTGGTGTAATTCTTTGAGTAGAACAATCTGTAATTTGTTTGCTTAATCCGTCGAATTCTTTGCGAGAAACTGGATTAAGTTCAGTTTGGTTGGATGACGACATGATTGACTGTAGGCCTGTTGCCTTTTTGGACTTCGACTGAGTAGTAGGTCCGATTGGTTCCCTGCGAAAGACTTGCATAGTTTAGTCTTTAGGTAATGGGTATAATAACATGCTACAATGTGTCCATTTTAGGAATTTTATCCTGCAAAACGGATTTCAGCTGTTTGTAGCATGTTAATTAAAATATGTATGTGTACACATTTCTTCATATTTCTCATTACATTGAGATATATATGGAATGTAATTACAAGTAATTGTGTTTACAAGTAATTTGAAATGAGAGTATGAAGTGACTTTCGTCCATTTTGGGTTTATCAGAGGTTGACCTATCTTAGGTTACTCTCACAACTTTTTGGCATGAAGGTTCCCAAATCATCACAATTTACTTGACGGGAAGTTAATCCGATCTTTCAACTGGAGCGAATTTGGGTGGTGCCTTTCTTGAGCCTCAGAGAATTAGTCTTCTCACGAGTCCAGTAAGTAAACACCGACGGGATAGCCTCCTGGTGGAGGGACCACACAACATACATTCACATAAATCGCGTCTCACCGTATAAAAATGATGACATGTGCGAAGCACTAATATCACAAGCAGTTATGGTGCGAGGCACTAAGTGCAATAAGGAAATGTATTCGTACACATTCATCATAAATGTAAATGCAATATCCACACACAAGCAGATAACAGTTTTGAAAACAATTGCAATAGAGGCTTAATTCCTCTTACTGGAGTCCCCAACAGAGTCGCCACCTGTCGACGTTGGGATTTTTAGATGTCCCTTTCCGTTACTTGTTCTTTGGTGTTCTCATTTTAGGTAAGATTTGTTTGAAAAAACAAGTAAAAAAGTTCTGACATGTATAATGTCGACGATGGACTGTTAAGAGTCGCCAGTTGGTTTTTTAAATGGTTGTACCAACACAACCGAGATTCATTAGGGTCCGGGGACTTGGTTATGCGGAGGGAAGGTGTCAGGCACCCCCCGACATCTGTGTTACCACGGTGACCGCCTCTTTTCAAGAAACTATTATGTGAATGTGTAAATCAATGTCTTTGTTATTTGGAAGTAGTGTGAGGCCTCGTTCGCACCTATATACACAGGTTTTGAATTTATGTAAAAATTCAATTTTTAAGCAAGATATGGCAGTGATTTTTTATAAAGAGGTTTTTCAAACCCTGATGCTCAATAGTAATTGAGACCTTTTACACTTCTATTTTATTAAGTGTTCGACTTGATTGATTTTATTTCACGGATGCGAGGCATCTGTACGAAAATAATGTACAAAATAATACCTATTTCCTCGTGGGTATGAGAACCATCTGAGGAAATTCAGACATCGCAGAATAATTTACAAGCTGCTTACAGCTGAAAATGTCCATCACGGGAACCGAATCTAGATCCAATAGGTTGAATCTGTGATCACATGATTCCTAGGCGCACATGATTATATATATATATATATATATACATGATTACCAACCACGAAGCACCTCTATGGGGGATCAAAAATGTAAATAAAGTTGTAAAAGCTATCAACCGCCACGAAGGAAACTCGGTAGGGATGAGAACGTAAATAAAGTCGTAAATACGGCCAACCATGTATTTAAGAAGAAAACTCAGGTGGGACGAAATGTAAATGAAGTCATATAGCGATCAATCGCCACGGAGGAAACTCCGAGCGGGATTTAAATATATATATATATATATATATAAAAGCGATAAACGCACTGGATGTAAAATCCAGGCTCATCGAACATAGTTCGACTATAGTTCATATATATAAGTGTATATATATATATATATATATATATATAAGCGAATAAATGCACCAGATGTAAAATCTAGGCTCATCGAACAGAGTCTGAAACACAGTTAATATATATAAGTATATATATATATATATTAAAGCAAGTAAACGCTCCGGATGTAAAATCTAGGCTCATCGAACAGAGTCCGACACACATTTAATATATATAAGTATATACATATTAAACCAGTAAACGCACCAGACCGAAGTCTAGGCTTATCGAACAAAGTTCGACACACAGTTCATATATATAACTATATATATATATATATATATATATATATATAAAAGCAAATAAACGCTCCAGACCGAAGTCTAGGCTCAATCGAGGCATAACTCGATAATGTTAGTCAATATATATAAATATAATATATATATATACAAACTGAAACAAAACCACGGACCAAAGTCCGGGAAAATGCGCGCAACACGACTCTCAACGTGAAGAAGGGTGTGTGCAAAGATGAAGAGAAAGTGTGAGGGCCCCGAATCCGAGGTCCCGAATCACCGCGAATCCGGTTCGATCATTCTATACACTATTACTATTTTTGCGGAAGATATAAACATAAATTGTTTATACAATAACTTTACACACTATTTCCCCAAGGTCGAGAAACCTTAACTTAATACACAATACATAACTTTTCTAATATAACAACATTAATATAATACAATACAAATCTAACTGCACGCGTCTACTAAAGCTGGAACTGTCTTGGAACTTTCCTTGTATCCGGCGCATTCGTCTTAATCTGTAATGTTTTATCATGATATAGCAAGGGTGAGCATAAGGATTGCCCAGCAAGTTTAAGTTCAATAATATAACGATATATCATGATTGAAATGATTTGAATAATTGGTTGGCTATAATTCAACAATATAATTGTGAACTAGCAGGAACAAATTTATGACTGAACAAGTATTATACATGAACAAATATAACTGAACCAACTGGTAATAAAGGTGATCAGCCTTTCATACCTGACTTATACATGCAATATGTACAGAGTACAATTCATGGCAACCAACAATGATTAACCATAAGCTTATCAGAATGAAACACTCTTAATAGTGTTAAGTAAAACAAACTTGCCTGAACCGTTGATTACCGCAACGCAATTTATAATGCTTTATTCGAAGACCTAATATTAGTAATATAGATCTCCAATATTAGAATAATATCATCATAATATAATACTATTATATATATAAACATAGAATAACCTAAACACATATAACACATAACCCTATCACCATAACACACATAAGGTTCAAAGATCGTGTCAAACTATTTGATTCGACTTGAATTGACAAAATTCTAACGTCACATGATTGCAGTGGACAAAACATCGAGTTTAAGTTCAATTAAACTCTGACTAAACACTTAACAATTATCTCAGATAAATTTCTAAGTAGTCAAAATAATTTTCATAGACTTATAATACATTTCAGATAATTATTACCATTTATTGTGTATTTTCAATCATTAGAATTGTATTTAAATGAATTAAATACCACATAAATCTTTTATCATTAATATTTATTTATAATTAAATATTAATGAAATACATATCATAATATTATAATATATTTTATAATATCACAAAGTATTTTTAATACTTTAAAATCATATTTATATGATTTTTAAACACTTAAATTCATTATTCGATAATTGCTATTAATATTAAAATATTAATATTTTCATGACAAAATATCAAAAGTTATATTTTATAACTTCAAATATTTTTATAATACATAAATCATTTTTATATGATTTTTAAATCATTAATTCTATTTTTCCATAATTTATTTAATATAGTTATTAAATAAACTAATTATCATTAATATTTATTAATTAATGAAATTCATCACAAAATATTAAAAGTCACTAAAAATAACTTAATATATTTTCTTTTACCATAATATTATTTTTCATGATTTTTAATGAATTAAAATCATTTTTAAATCATTTATTTAATATTATAATTAAATAAATTAAATACCATTTATATTTCAAAAATATTAAATATTTTTGAAATATACTTCAAATAATTAAAAACTATTTTAAGAATTTAAAATAAATTTTTGGAATTTTTTAAGTATTTTTAATAATTAAAATCTATTTATTTCAATTTATTTAATTAAAATAATTATTTTCTAATTTATCTCATCACTAAAAGGTACCTATAGTGACAAAACTATCACTATAGGTGTTCTTCAACCAACCCAGAGATATTCAGCAAAAGTCGCTAACAAAGTCATTTTAGTTTGACCTCAATTAAAAAGTGTAGTTGATGATTTCTGGGATCGGTTTTCCACTAATGTTGTAGTATTATCGACATACTACAAGCTTAATCAAGCTTCATGGCCAAAACTTAACTAATCTGTGAGATCTAAGCTACAGAAAACATTGTCAGACCTGTTCTTGATGTTCTTGGATGCCTAGAACTTCATCGCCAGTTACCAGGGTACCATGTTTGACCGTTTCTAGATTTGTGGTTATACAGGTTCTGAGTTTGTAAGTTTGATAGAATTGAAGTATTCATGTAACACTATAACCTAGATTCAATTTCATGCCCAAACCACAACATAACAGTAAACTATAAGCCTCCTAATATCATGTCAGAGCTGTTCTTTATTTATGAGTTTTCCAGAAATGATGCACAGCTCAAGCATGCTACTTTGGTCCCTTGAATCTCTACGTCCCCGGCTGGTTTAGTGTGTTTGATTTATTTATTACTATAGTATGGATGTCAGTACACAAGTTTATAACACTAAATAATAACAAAAACATCACACAAGACATAACAAGGCTGGTCAAAGTAGGGATCAGGAAACGGGTCTTAAATTTTCTGGGTTTTCCAGAAAGTTCTTAAGGTTGATCGGTCAACGTAGTTTGACCATTATTATCTACGATCCCGTTACTGATCTGAGTGATATAAAGGCATAGATTAGTAGTTCATGTACCAGTCTCCAACCTCCAACCAATAACACGACCAGAAACATAACACACTGCAAGATCTAAGGCATACAAAACATTGTCAGAAAACTGCTGGGTTTCAGGGTTGCCCAGAAACCCTTTTCGTGCTTGGTCAACGCAGCTTGATTTTATTTACTATAACAAGCGATCTAGAAATGCTATAACCCTATTTCCAATTTCAGATCACAGTCCTCATGTCATAGAACAGATCCAAAGCATAAAACAACAAACATCAAAAACAGAGAAGAATCTAAAGCCTCTGACATGTGACTGTCAGACAACATCTTTCAACTTTTTTCCAGATTTTTGAAAATGCTAATTTCGAGCATCTAAATGATATGGATCTAAGTTTTGGCAACCCAGATCATCAAGTGACACCCTCTAACATAACTTTAACCAACAAACAACAACACTAAACTTCAAATCAAAAGATTTTTAGGTTTGGGGTTTTATACCTTGAGAGCTTTGATTCTTGATTTCTGACTTCATGATCTGTTATTGGAAAGCTAAGGGCTGATAAAGTCTTAACCTAATACTCATAATCACTCTCAAATCTCGAAATGTTAGAGAGAGAAAGTCTTGGGAGAAATGAAAAATAAAGTGACCCTTTCTCTTTCTAAATCTATTTATTTGCTACCAAGGAAATGAAATGGCTGGCAAGTGGCTGATTGTTGTGATATATTAGCACATGTTAGGCTAGGTTTTGGTTCAACAACCCACCATAGGTCTAGATTTACAAGCAACACTAAATAATGCACATAAGGGCAAAATAGTCTTTTTGTATTTTATATTCAATGGCATTTTTGTCAATTAGCCAACCCTTAGGGTTTAGGGTTGGAAATTTATGGTTTTTAGGGTTTGAGCCAATTTAGTTTTCTAAAATTTCCAATTTAGGTTTTTTAAAAATAGAAAATTAATATTTCTAAATTATAATTAGAATTTTTTAATTATATTAAAATTTCTTAATCATAATTTAAATATTATTAATTAGGATTAGTATTTCCTAATTAAAATCCCTAATTAAGCAATTAGGGTCACAATCACGGATTAGGGTTTATAACCCAAAAATTAGAGTTTCTAATAGAAAATTAATTTTCTAAAATAGAAATTAAATTTCGTAATTAGATTAGGATTTCCTAATTACTTAACTTGAATATTAAGATTAATATTTCCTAATTAACAATAAAAGTATTAAATTAACACTTTCATTTTCCCTAATTATAAATTAGGGTTTCAAATCCCAAAATTAGGGTTTTCTAAATTTGAAATTAGGGTTTGCTAATTAATTAAGCTTTACCCTAATTAATATTATAATTAATAGCACTTAAGCAATATAATAATCATTTAATTTCCCAGCTTAGGGTTTTAAATTCCCGAATTAGGGTTTCGAATTCCCAGAACGGAAATTAGGGTTTCCAGAACCGATTTTAGGGTTTCTTGTTAAACGCTAAGGTTTTCTAACCGAACATTGACGTTCTTAATATATAATTAGGGTTTGTTACAGATATCGTTTATCTGGTCAACCCTTGACCCTTAACCACATATTGTACACATATACACAGAACATATTCACTCATTCCTTAATCCTGAATAATTCACCTAAATCCTTCATAGAATTTTGAAATCCTCAAAATTCTATCTTAAAAATATCAAACGCATACACTAATTTTCTATCTAGGTTCTAATTTTGAACCTTAAATCAATAATTAAAAATTCTAAAAATATTCAAAATTCTCGGGTTGTCACATTCACCCTTTCTTCTAAAAATTTCGTCCCCAAAATTTAACCTACACCATACACCATACATACACTTCATCACATGCTACCCAATACACCTCTCACAAGAGTAAAAAGTTTTCAAATTGTGTTGAGTGGTCATATAGACCATGAACACATAGTTTTAACGGTTTTGATCATACCGCAAAACAATACATTACTTTGTATGTTTACAATCACAAAGAAGGTAAACTACTGTTGTTAGTACTTTAGGTGATCAGCCTATCGTACTCTTACGTCATGCATAACGTATTAATTATGTATATCGAATATTTACGCTACTTGATTGGATTATTTATCCAAACAACATAGTTCACCTCAGTCTTATCATCGGATTTCGTACCAAAGAAATTTGGTTCGGGAAATTTCTTTCAATGAACACTTTTGAGTTTTCATAACATTAGTCTAGCTGAATCGAATAGCATAGACTCATATCAATAATTCACTTCAATGGAATTATTTAGGTGTAGCCAAACCCCGTTGGCAAATTAAAATTTTTGAAAAGATTTTCGAGAATGACGTTATGATGACGTACTGTATTAACAGTCTGTTTGAGGATGCCGTCATTGTATGACTTTGTCATAACATATCATACAATAGTGGAATAATGATTTTAGATCAAATTCACAGTACGTATTCCTGTATTTACAACTCCATCAAATTTTTATCATCTCTGCACCAGGTTACATGGTACATGAGTGATAAATAAAACAAATTTTGATATTTCAAATCATTTGCATCTAGCTGAAATAAGTAGCATAGACTATACTTTAAACCGTTTCAAAAATGATTACGAGTCTACATTTTTTTTTTCAAAAGCACGTAGTGCGTATTTAGCTTGATGTCAAAATATCGAAGTCTAGCATAGCTAGGAGTTTGGAAAACTTATGTCTTCACTAATAATCATTTTCTTAACAATCTATCCATTCTATAATCTTTAATACTCCATTTACACACAACTATACCCGGTTAACCAGAAACCACACTTATGAGTCCATAAATTGCCAAAATCATATGAGTTTAAGAACTTTCCTAGTCTGACCTTTGGCGTCCGTTCACTGAGGGGTTCATAAACATTTCATATAACTATGAATCAAGTATGTCACATAAGCATGAGTTTTAAGAACTCGTACTTAACCTTATATCCTCTACCTATGACCTATCTATCTTTTATACACATGAGAAATGAATCACTCTCTTAACATTCATATAGCAAATAATACGACACAAACATTTCAATGATTATCATTGTCAGAACTAAATAGTTTTTACACCAAGTACAATTCCCGCCCACACAAGGAATCATACAACTCAATTTCTTGACGACACGAGTCCTCAATTGAATCCCCACCTAATAGTAACACCCTTCTCAATACAAATTTTATTCAACTCGTATTCATAACCCTTTCACGAATGCATGCAATTCATAGTACAACCGACACCCAAAGAATCATTCTTTGTAAACTTTTCAATCGTTCGCTTGATCCTTCTTCATACTATAACCTTATCCAATCACGGAGTGATCTAATCGTATATATTACGATTCATTTCTATACTATGATCGTTATATTTTACGATCTCCTATAACTGCACTTTTAGTCTTTTAGACTCTATCTATTCACCACTACTGTTCAACTTTATTATCAGAGTTAGGAAACTCTGTATCTTATAACTCGTCGAGATTCGTCTTTGAATCTTACCGACCAACTAACTCTATTTGAGTTAGTACTTATCCTAATCACTGCGGTTATTAGTCTCGTGTATTCTACCTAAGCTTCATAACCAATGACTCGATACCAAGCTTGTGAGGGCCCCGAATCGAGGTCCCGAATCTATGGATCCGGTTCGATCATTCTATACACTATTACTATTTTTTGCGGAAGATATAAACATAAATTGTTTATACAATAACTTTACACACTATTTCCCCAAGGTCGAGTAACCTTAACTTAATACACATTACATAACTTTTCTAACATATAACAACATTAATATCATACAATACAAATCTAACTGCACGCGTCTACTAAAGCTAGAACTGTCTTGGAACTTTCCTTGTATCCAAAAGCGCATTAATCTTAATCGCAATGTTTTATCATGATATAGCAAGAGGGTGAGCATAAGGATTACCCAGCAAGTTTAAGTTCAATAATATAACGATATATCATGATTGAAATGATTTGAATAATTGGCTGGCTATAATTCAACAATATAATTGTGAACTAGCAGGAACAAATTTATGACTGAACAAGTATTATACATGAACAAATATAACTGAACCAACTGGTAATAAAGGTGATCAGCCTTTCATACCTGACTTATACATGCAATATGTACAGAGTACAATTTTTGGCAGCCAGCAATGATTAACCATAAGCTTATCAGAATGTAACACTCTTAATAGAGTTAAGTAAAACAAACTTGCCTAAACCGTTGATTACCGCAACGCAATTTATAACGCTTTATCCGAAGACCTAATATTAGTAATATAGATCTCCAATATTAGAATAATATCATCACAATATAATACTATTATATATATAAACATAGAATAACCTAAACACATATAACACATAACCCTATCAGTCTATAACACACATAAGGATAAGTATCAGGTCAAACTATTTCAGTCTGGCTTGAATTCGACAAAATTCTAACGTCCCGACGGTCTAGTCGGACAAAACATCGAGTTTAAGTTCAATTAAACTCTGACTAAACACTTAACAATTATCTCAGATAAATTTCTAAGCAGTCAAAATAATTTTCATAGACTTATAATACATTTCAGATAATTATTACCATTTATCGTGTATTTTCAATTATTAGAATTGTATTTAAATGAATTAAATACCACATAATTCTTTTATCATTAATATTTATTTATTATTAAATATTAATGAAATACATGTCATAATATTATAATATATTTTATAATATCACAGTAGTATTTTAATACTTTAAAATCATATTTATATGATTTTTAAACACTTAAATTCATTATTCGATAATTGATATTAATATTAAAATATTAATATTTTCATGAAAAAATATCAAAAGTTACATTTTATAACTTCAAATATCTTTATAATACATAAATCATTTTTATATAATTTTTAAATCATTAATTCTATTTTTCCATAATTTATTTAATATAGTTATTAAATAAACTAATTATCATTAATATTTATTAATTAATGAAATTCATCACAAAATATTAAAAGTCACTAAAAATAACTTAAAATATTTTCTTTTACCATAATATTATTTTTCATGATTTGTAATGAATTAAAATCATTTTAAATCATTTATTTAATATTATAATTAAATAAATTAAATACCATTTATATTTCAAAAATATTAAATATTTTTGAAATATACTTAAAATAATTAAAAACTATTTTTAAGAATTTAAAATAAATTTTCGGAATTTTCTAAGTATTTTTAATAATTAAAATCTATTTATTTCAATTTATTTAATTAAAATAATTATTTTCTAATTTATCTGTCGCTAAAGGTACCTATAGTGACAAAACTGTCACTATAGGTGTTCTTTAACCAACCCAGATATTTATAAGCTGCTAACAGGTTGCCTAGTATGACCCTCAATAAAAATAGTGTAGTTGATGATATCTGGGATCGGTTTTTCCACTAATGTTGTAGTATTATCGACATACTACAAGCTTAATCAAGCTTCATGGCCAAAACTAACTAATCTGTGAGATCTAAGCTACGTAAAACATTGTCGATCATTTTTGATGTTCTTGTCGTGCGAGAACTTCATCATGATTACTGTGGTACCATGTTTGACCGTTTCTAGATTTGTGGTTATACAGGTTCTGAGTTTGTAAGTTTGATAGAATTAAAGTATTCATGTAACAATATAACCTAGATTAAATTTCATGCCCAAAACACAACATAACAGTAAACTATAAGCCTCCTAATATCATGTCAGAGCTGTTCTTCATTTATGGGTTTTCCAGAAATGATGCACAGCTTAAGCATGCTACTTTGGTCCCGTGAATCTCTACGTCCCCGGCTGGTTTAGTGTGTTTGATTGATTCATTACTGTAGTATGGATGTCAGTACACAAGTTTATAACACTAAATAATAACAAAAACATCACACAAGATATAACAAGGCTGGTCAAAGTAGGGATCAGGAACCGGGTCTTGAATTTTCTGGGTTTTCCAGAAAGTTCTTAAGGTTGATCGGTCAACGTAGTTTGACCATATTTATCTACGATCCAGTTACTGATCTGTGATATAAAGGCACAGATTATTAGTTCATGTACCAGTCTCCAACCTCCAACCAATAACACGCCCAGAAACATAACACACTGCAAGATCTAAGGCGTACAAAACATTGTCAGAAAACTGCTGGGTTTCTGGGTTGCCCAGAAACCCTTTTCGTGCTTGGTCAACGCAGTTTGACTGCCTATAACAAGCGATCTAGAAATGCTATAACCCTATTTCCAATTTCAGATCACAGTCCTCATGTCATAGAACAGATCCAAAGCATAAAACAACAAACATCAAAAACAGAGAAGAATCTAAAGCCTCTGACATGTGACTGTCAGACAACATCTTTCAACTTTTTTCCAGATTTTTGAAAATGCTAATTTCGAGCATCTAAATGATATGGATCTAAGTTTTGGCAACCCAGATCATCAAGTGACACCCTCTAACATAACTTTAACCAACAAACAACAACACTAAACTTCAAATCAAAAGATTTTTAGGTTTGGGGTTTTATACCTTGAGAGCTTTGATTCTTGATTTCTGACTTCATGATCTGTTATTGGAAAGCTAAGGGCTGATAAAGTCTTAACCTAATACTCATAATCACTCTCAAATCTCGAAATGTTAGAGAGAGAAAGTCTTGGGAGAAATGAAAAATAAAGTGACCCTTTCTCTTTCTAAATCTATTTATTTGCTACCAAGGAAATGA
The DNA here is from genome assembly GCA_020205605.1 of Panax ginseng. Classification (NCBI taxonomy): domain Eukaryota; kingdom Viridiplantae; phylum Streptophyta; class Magnoliopsida; order Apiales; family Araliaceae; genus Panax; species Panax ginseng. The sequence goes on along the minus strand of CM035143.1, from coordinate 58,504,166 downwards.
AATGGCTGGCAAGTGGCTGATTGTTGTGATATATTAGCACATGTTAGGCTAGGTTTTGGTTCAACAACCCACCATAGGTCTAGATTTACAAGCAACACTAAATAATGCACATAAGGGCAAAATAGTCTTTTGTATTTTATATTCAATGGCATTTTTGTCAATTGGCCAACCCTTAGGGTTTAGGGTTTGGAAATTTATGGTTTAGGGTTTGAGCCAATTTAGTTTTCTAAAATTTCCAATTTCGGTTTTTTTAAAAATAGAAAATTAATATTTCTAAATTATAATTAGAATTTTTTAATTATATTAAAATTTCTTAATCATAATTTAAATATTATTAATTAGGATTAGTATTTCCTAATTAAAATCCCTAATTAAGCAATTAGGGTCACAATCACGGATTAGGGTTTATAACCCAAAAATTAGAGTTTCTAATAGAAAATTAATTTTCTAAAATAGAAATTAAATTTCGTAATTAGATTAGGATTTCCTAATTACTTAACTTGAATATTAAGATTAATATTTCCTAATTAACAATAAAAGTATTAAATTAACACTTTCATTTTCCCTAATTATAAATTAGGGTTTCAAATCCCAAAATTAGGGTTTTCTAAATTTGAAATTAGGGTTTGCTAATTAATTAAGCTTTACCCTAATTAATATTATAATTAATAGCACTTAAGCAATATAATAATCATTTAATTTCCCAAACTTAGGGTTTTAAATTCGAATTAGGGTTTGAATTCCCGAAGCGGAAATTAGGGTTTCGGAAACCGATTTTAGGGTTTTTTGTTAAACGCTAAGGTTTTTAACCTAGAACATTCGAGCGTTCTTAATATATAATTAGGGTTTATTATGAGATATCGTTTATCCGGGTCAACCTTGACCCTTAACCACATATTGTACACACATATACACGTAATATTCACTCATTCCTTAATCTCGAATAATTCACCTAAATCCTTCATAGAATTTTGAAATCCTCAAAATTCTATCTTAAAAATATCAAACGCATACACTAATTTTCTATCTAGGTTCTAATTTTGAACCTTAAATCAATAATTAAAAATTCTAAAAATATTCAAAATTCTCGGGTTGTCACATTCACCCTTTCTTCTAAAAATTTCGTCCCCAAAATTTAACCTACACCATACACCATACATACACTTCATCACATGCTACCCAATACACCTCTCACAAGAGTAAAAAGTTTTCAAATTGTGTTGAGTGGTCATATAGACCATGAACACATAGTTTTAACGGTTTTGATCATACCGCAAAACAATACATTACTTTGTATGTTTACAATCACAAAGAAGGTAAACTACTGTTGTTAGTACTTTAGGTGATCAAATTTATCGTACTCTTTTACGCCATGCATAACGTATTAATTATGTATATCGAATATTTACGCTACTTGATTGGATTATTTATCCAAACAACATAGTTCACCTCGGGGCCTTATCATCGGATTGCATCAAAGAAATTTGGTTGGAAATTTCTTTCAATGAACACTTTTGAGTTTTCATAACATTAGTCTAGTGAATCGAATAGCATAGACTCATATCAATAATTCACTTCAATGGAATTATTTAGGTGTAGCCAAACCCCGTTGGCAAATTAAAATTTTTGAAAAGATTTTCGAGAATGACGTTATGATGACGTACTGTATTAACAGTCTGTTTGAGGATGCCGTCATTGTATGACTTTGTCATAACATATCATACAATAGTGGAATAATGATTTTAGATCAAATTCACAGTACGTATTCCTGTATTTACAACTCCATCAAATTTTTATCATCTCTGCACCAGGTTACATGGTACATGAGTGATAAATAAAACAAATTTTGATATTTCAAATCATTTGCATCTAGCTGAAATAAGTAGCATAGACTATACTTTAAACCGTTTCAAAAATGATTACGAGTCTACATTTTTTTTTTCAAAAGCACGTAGTGCGTATTTAGCTTGATGTCAAAATATCGAAGTCTAGCATAGCTAGGAGTTTCGGAAAACTTATGTCTTCACTAATAATCATTTTCTTAACAATCTATCTGTTCCTATAATCTTTAATACTCCATTTACACACAACTATACCCAGTTCGTAAAACCACACTTATGAGTCCATAAATTGCCAAAATCATATGAGTTTAAGAACTTTCCTAGTCTGACCTTTGGCGTCCGTTCACTGAGGGGTTCATAAACATTTCATATAACTATGAATCAAGTATGTCACATAAGCATGAGTTTTAAGAACTCGTACTTAACCTTATATCCTCTACCTATGACCTATCTATCTTTTATACACATGAGAAATGAATCACTCTCTTAACATTCATATAGCAAATAGCGCGACACAAACATTTCAATGATTATCATTGTCAGAACTAAATAGTTTTTACACCAAGTACAATTCCCCGCCCACACAAGGAATCATACAACTCAGCTGCTGACACGAGTCCTCAATTGAATCCCCACCTAATAGTAACACCCTTCTCAATACAAATTTTATTCAACTCGTATTCATAACCCTTTCCTGAATCTGTACCAATTCATAGTACAACTGACACCCAGCAATCATTGCTGTAAACTTTTCAATCGTTCGCTTGATCCTTCTTCATACTATAACCTTATCCAATCACGGAGTGATCTAATCGTATATATTACGATTCATTTCTATACTATGATCGTTATATTTTACGATCTCCTATAACTGCACTTTTAGTCTTTTAGACTCTATCTATTCACCACTACTGTTCAACTTTATTATCAGAGTTAGGAAACTCTGTATCTTATAACTCGTCGAGATTCGTCTTTGAATCTTACCGACCAACTAACTCTATTTGAGTTAGTACTTATCCTAATCACTGCGGTTATTAGTCTCAGGTATTCCTACCTAAGCTTCATAACCAACAGCTCTGATACCAACTGTGAGGGCCCCGAATCCGAGGTCCCGAATCACCGCGGATCCGGTTCGATCATTCTATACACTATTACTATTTTTGCGGAAGATATAAACATAAATTGTTTATACAATAACTTTACACACTATTTCCCCAAGGTCGAGTAACCTTAACTTAATACACATTACATAACTTTTCTAACATATAACAACATTAATATCATACAATACAAATCTAACTGCACGCGTCTACTAAAGCTAGAACTGTCTTGGAACTTTCCTTGTATCCGACGCATTCGTCTTAATCTGCAATGTTTTATCATGATATAGCAAGGGTGAGCATAAGGATTACCCAGCAAGTTTAAGTTCAATAATATAACGATATATCATGATTGAAATGATTTGAATAATTGGCTGGCTATAATTCAACAATATAATTGTGAACTAGCAGGAACAAATTTATGACTGAACAAGTATTATACATGAACAAATATAATCGAACCAATCTGGTAATAAAGGTGATCGACCTTTCATATACGACTTATACATGCAATATGTACAGAGTACAATTTTTGGCGACCAAAGAATGATTAACCATAAGCTTATCGTAATGTAACACTCTTAATAGAGTTAAGTAAAAACAAACTTGCCTAAACCGTTGATTACCGTAACGCAATTTATAACGCTTTTATCCAAGACCTAATATTAGTAATATAGATCTCCAATATTAGAATAATATCATCACAATATAATACTATTATATATATAAACATAGAATAACCTAAAACATATAACACATATAACCCTATCACCATAACACACATAAGGATAAGTATCGTGTCAAACTATTTTTATCGGCTTGAATTTATTAAAATTCTAACGTCCCGACGGTCTAGTCGGACAAAACATCGAGTTTAAGTTCAATTAAACTCTGACTAAACACTTAACAATTATCTCAGATAAATTTCTAAGCAGTCAAAATAATTTTCATAGACTTATAATACATTTCAGATAATTATTACCATTTATCGTGTATTTTCAATTATTAGAATTGTATTTAAATGAATTAAATACCACATAATTCTTTTATCATTAATATTTATTTATTATTAAATATTAATGAAATACATGTCATAATATTATAATATATTTTATAATATCACGAGTATTTTAATACTTTAAAATCATATTTATATGATTTTTAAACACTTAAATTCATTATTCGATAATTGATATTAATATTAAAATATTAATATTTTCATGAAAAAATATCAAAAGTTACATTTTATAACTTCAAATATCTTTATAATACATAAATCATTTTTTATATAATTTTTAAATCATTAATTTATTTTTCCATAATTTATTTAATATAGTTATTAAATAAACTAATTATCATTAATATTTATTAATTAATGAAATTCATCACAAAATATTAAAAGTCACTAAAAATAACTTAAAATATTTTCTTTTACCATAATATTATTTTCATGATTTGTAATGAATTAAAATCATTTTAAATCATTTATTTAATATTATAATTAAATAAATTAAATACCATTTATATTTCAAAATATTAAATATTTTTGAAATATACTTAAAATAATTAAAAACTATTTTAAGAATTTAAAATAAATTTTTAGGAATTTTCTAAGTATTTTTAATAATTAAAATCTATTTATTTCAATTTATTTAATTAAAATAATTATTTTCTAATTTATCTGTAAGTTAAAGGTACCTATAGTGACAAAACTGTCACTATAGGTGTTCTTTAACCAACCCAGATATTTATAAGCTGCTAACAGGTTGCCTAGTATGACCCTCAATAAAAATAGTGTAGTTGATGATATCTGGGATCGGTTTTTCCACTAATGTTGTAGTATTATCGACATACTACAAGCTTAATCAAGCTTCATGGCCAAAACTAACTAATCTGTGAGATCTAAGCTACAGAAAACATTGTCAGATCTGTTCTTGATGTTCTTGGCTGCCCAGAACTTCATCGCCAGTTACCAGGGTACCATGTTTGACCGTTTCTAGATTTGTGGTTATACAGGTTCTGAGTTTGTAAGTTTGATAGAATTAAAGTATTCATGTAACAATATAACCTAGATTAAATTTCATGCCCAAAACACAACATAACAGTAAACTATAAGCCTCCTAATATCATGTCAGAGCTGTTCTTCATTTATGGGTTTTCCAGAAATGATGCATGCTTTTAAGCACGCTTACTTTTGGTCCCGTGAATCTCTACGTCCCATTTGGTTTAGTGTGTTTGATTGATTCATTATCGTAGTATGGATGTCAAGACACAAGTTTATAACACTAAATAATAACAAAACATCACACAAGATATAACAAGGCTGGTCAAAGTAGGGATCAGGAACCGGGTCTTGAATTTTCTGGGTTTTCCAGAAAGTTCTTAAGGTTGATCGGTCAACGTAGTTTGACCATATTTATCTACGATCCGATTCATCGATACGTGATATAAAGGCATGATTATTAGTTCATGTACCGGTCTCCAACCTCCAACCAAACACGCGCGTAAACATAACACAATCGCAAGATCTAAGGCGTCTAAAACATTGTCGAGAAAGCTGCTGGGTTTCGGGTTGCCCGAAAACCCTTTTCGTCTTAGTCAACGCTTGATTTGATCGCCTATAACAAGCGATCTAGACATGCTATAACCCTATTTCCAGTTTCAGATCACAGTCCTCATGTCATAGAACAGATCCAAAGCATAAAACAACAAACATCAAAAAGCAGAGAAGAATCTAAAGCCTCGACATGTGATATCGACAACATCTTTCAACTTTTTTCGGATTTTTGAAAATGCTAATTTCGAGCATCTAAATGATATGGATCTAAGTTTTGGCAACCCGGATCATCAAGTGACACCCTCTAACATAACTTTAACCAACAAACAACAACACTAAACTTCAAATCAAAAGATTTTTAGGTTTGGGGTTTTATACCTTGAGAGCTTTGATTCTTGATTTCTGACTTCATGATCTGTTATTGGAAAGCTAAGGGCTGATAAAGTCTTAACCTAATACTCATAATCACTCTCAAATCTCGAAATGTTAGAGAGAGAAAGTCTTGGGAGAAATGAAAAATAAAGTGACCCTTTCTCTTTCTAAATCTATTTATTTGCTACCAAGGAAATGAAATGGCTGGCAAGTGGCTGATTGTTGTGATATATTAGCACATGTTAGGCTAGGTTTTGGTTCAACAACCCACCATAGGTCTAGATTTACAAGCAACACTAAATAATGCACATAAGGGCAAAATAGTCTTTTGTATTTTATATTCAATGGCATTTTTGTCAATTGGCCAACCCTTAGGGTTTAGGGTTTGGAAATTTATGGTTTAGGGTTTGAGCCAATTTAGTTTTCTAAAATTTCCAATTTTGATTTTTTTAAAAAATAAAAAATTAATATTTCTAAATTATAATTAGAATTTTTTAATTATATTAAAATTTCTTAATCATAATTTAAATATTGCTAATTAGGATTAGTATTTCCTAATTAAAATCGCTAATAAAATTAAGCAATTAGGATCAAAATCACGAATTAGGGTTTATAACCCAAAAATTAGGGTTTCTAATAGAAAATTAATTTTCTAAAATAGAAATTAGATTTCGTAATTAGATTAGGGTTTCCTAATTACTTAACTTGAATATTAAGATTAATATTTCCTAATTAACAATAAAAGTATTAAATTAACACTTTCATTTTCCCTAATTATAAATTAGGGTTTCAAATCCCGAAATTAGGGTTTTCTAAATTTGAAATTAGGGTATGCTAATAAATTAAGCTTTACCCTAATTAATATTATAATTAATAGCACTTAAGCAATATAATAATCATTTAAGTTCCCAGCTTAGGGTTTTAAATTCCCGAATTAGGGTTTCGGATTCCCGAAACGAAAATTAGGTTTCTAGAACCGGTTTTAGGGTTTCTTGTTAAACGCTAGGGTTTTCTAACCGAACGTTGACGTTCTTAATATATAATTAGGGTTTGTTACAGATATCGTTTATCCGGTCAACCCTTGACCCTTAACCACATATTGTACACATATACACAGAACATATTCACTCATTCCTTAATCCTGAATAATTCACCTAAATCCTTCATAGAATTTTGAAATCCTCAAAATTCTATCTTAAAAATATCAAACGCATACACTAATTTTCTATCTAGGTTCTAATTTTGAACCTTAAATCAATAATTAAAAATTCTAAAAATATTCAAAATTCTCGGGTTATCACAGAAAGACTCTAAAGTGTGTGAGAAGACTTACAGTTGACTGCCAAAGAAGACTTTTATATCTTTAGAGTGGGTAAACACTGGCTTTTGTAGGTACAAAAGAGGCTATATATGAGCTCACAGGTGTTTAAAATGAGAAAGTACCATGCATGGGGTGAGTGCAGAGCAAATTGGGTAGGGCTTCCTCGCCGTTTTCTCTTGCAAAATGGGCACCCCAAGCCCTCTATTTATAGAGGATTTAAGCGCAGTGTACTGTGGCAGAGTAGTAAAGTGTACAGAGGCAACGGGTGGGTGGGGGTTTCTCGAGTCAGTTTTCTCGTAATCGTGTGTACTAGTGCAATTGTAATGTCCACTCGAACTTTCAGAAGTGTAATCCGGGTATCTGTTTGAGGTATACAGGACCTATTTCGGACCGTGGTTGCCGAGAGAGTTGTACGATGGCATGGGATTAGAGTTTGTACGAAGTCATTAAAGATGGGACGATGCCTTCTGGTCTTCAAGCTTCAACTTTCATCCGTTACCCCGCACAATAGTCACTCGGGATTGGTTAGTCTTGTGGGACATCGTTGTGTAGAGATGTTGAGACGACGTGGCGTGACATTGCGTTGGCTAGATGACGATGTTGCCCCTCACCGGTGTTATCGTCGGATTGGGCCGATAAATCAGACATTGCTCAGAGCTTCGCTGAGATTGGACTATCGCATTTGTCGAAGGTTCTCATTATCATCTTTGAGGGTGTACTGTCCTCCGATGTTATCGTCCGGGTTGGTATACAGTGTATCTCGTCGTTGTGGCCGAGATTGAAGTCGGTCGCATTTGAAACAAGCATTTCTGGGGTTATCGCCAAAACTGCATTCCTTGGGGTTATCACCAAGGTTGGTGGCTATTCCCATGGCTGGGACTAAGACTGGATACCTCGGGGTTATCTCCGAGATTAATCGGTCTTCTCCGATGTGTGTTCCGGTGTTGGATCTGCATGCCTCGGGGTTATATCCAAGGTTGGAATTGTTACTTCCAGAGTGCTCTAGGGTTGATGCTGAACTTCCAGTAGTATCCGGTATGGATATAGATTGTCTTCTAGGGTTCCCTCTTAAAAGACGAATTTGTCCTCCTGCAATGTTAGTGACAGTAGTACAGAAAATTTCGAGTGTCTACAGCGGCGCCAACTCTGTGCACCAGAAAACTTGGACAGTTTTGAAATTTTAGTGAAACTCCCGGACTCGTAACTTCTTCGTTATAAGTCCGAATTGGCTCGTTCAAGAGCCTACGGTTCACAAATTACGTGCTCTATGCGTTCATGCAAGAATTTTATCTATTTTACTTTGTTTGCTAAAATTTCACCTATTAGTTCATTTTAACGAAAAACGATAAACGTTCGTGAACGTTCAACGCTCGTTTCTTCGTTCTAAGTCGGAATTCGGTCATTTTCGAGTCCGCAACTCTATAATGCCAAACATGACTTGTCTCAATCGAAAACCATCGTTTACGACTTCAAACACAAAGTACGACTTCCATTCCGAGAATTTCACGAATTCGACGATTATCGTCCAATCGTGTAAATTCCGGCGAAACCTCATTACTAATCATTCTAGATGGATTTTAATCAACATATAAACCTTTTAAGTTACTTATTACACCAACTGATCATCAAAGTAGGTTTTGACTTATTCTCATAAGTCAATGACTTATTCAACTTATTAACTACAAATTCTCATGCTTATGACATACTATGAACTTAAGTCCATCAATCAATGTTCTCATACTATATTGAATCTACTAACATCATATGACAACATATGGCAAATTCTTCATAAGTTCATCAACTTATTTAAGTTCAAGTTGCTTATTCAACTTATTCGGCTTAAGTTCATTCATCAATGACTTATTACATGTCCTTAGTATCTAACTTCATTAGATTACACTTCTCTTATCATCTTAGTATGATAGAGATAGAAGAGACAAGATCAATTACCTTAGAAGATTACTTCTCTTGCTTTGGAAATCTACTAAGGAAAAGTTAAGCTCAAAGTGCTTATTTTGCTCTAACAATTAAGTTGCTTTTGTGAGAGAGTTTGTGGAGAAAATAACAAGCAACAAATGAATTAAAGGCTTGCTATTTATAGAGGGGCTAAGGTTAGGGCATAATGGTCTTTATGTCATCCCACCTCCTTAAACTAACCTCCTTACTATTCATCTACCTAGCCACTAAGTAATCTTGCTAGCCGCTCCTTTTTCTTGCTCAACACAACACTTGCTCATCACATAAAGTTCTTGCCCACTACTCCACCCATGGGTTGCCCCATGGATCCTATGCAACTAGTGGATCACCCTTTGGGCTTAGCTCTTAATCTAATCAACTTATCCTTTGGGCTTGCATTAATTAATTACTTGGGCTTGATAATAAATCCCACATAGGTTTACATCTTATCCATATTGAACTTGTTCTTTATATAATAACCACCATTCCATTTCATTAGATTTTAATATATACATTCTCAATTTAAGTCCGCATGCGAATTATTGCATTTTCCATACTTAGATTATTATTACATAATCCATCTCGCCTCGATATTCTAACGTTACGTATTTCTCGGAAGTTCAAAAATAATTTCTGAGCGATAAACGGTGAATAGTGTTTTTCGCAAACTTTCTCGGATAACATTTATTTTCGTCTTGGAAATTCACACACTTTAATTCATTCACGTGGTTCAAATACTACGATGTTCCGACATTTCTAGGTTATAGAACGACATACATCTTATTAACACATATCATAACAAATAATATTACTTTATTCATTATTTAATTCTTTAAAATATTTTACAAAGGATCCGAATTTCTCGGGCGTTACACGTAAAGTTTACATTATAACTACTATGCGTTGCTATGTGACTAATAGTTAATGTGAATGATTATATAATTGTGTAGGGCACGTGAAGTGCAGATATCTGTAAGCTGTTAAACTGTTATTATTAAACAACGATCAAGGCAAGTCTTTTAGTTCCTATTTGTTATGTGAACTTGGTGATTAGCTGTTTTAAATCTTTATTAGAAAAAGCATGATGTGTTATATATATGTTGAATGTATGAAATGTTAAAGTTAACTTATGACTACGTTGATTGAGTAAAGCACGCTAATTGACTAAGGAACTCAATCTTTATACTTTTTATATGAACTGTAGCATGTATGTTATGTTAGTCCAATTTTTATGAGATATATGTTGAGCATGTTAATATGTGCTACGTGATGCATGAAAACTGTTAGATTTTGTTGGGCTGTCGAGCTCAACCTTGCAAATAACCATTTTTGCAGGTTAAGGATTGAAGGTAACACTATGTGCTACTTGAATGGCGTGGATCAAAAATAATACACGAAGATTAATATTTTAGATAAAGATTGTTATTTCTTTAAACCATGATTAAGGTTCATAAGATGTATTTAATATTTTATGATGTATATGTTATGTTGAGTTGTAAAGTTAAAGTTTGAGTTATCCGATGTATAAAGGATATCAATTTGATATGTAAGTATATATATGTTAACTCTGATAAAGTGAATCATGGATTATATATGATTAAATGACATGTAGATGATAAAGGTTTTGATTCAGGGAATTAAAGTAAGAAGCTAGAAAATTTTAAATTATTCCGCATTTTATTAAGTTAACATCGAATAATGATGTAAAATCAGAAGTTAGACGTGTTATTAACGACCGGAGTCGATAATTCAATTGTATGAATTTTGGGGTCGTTACATAATGTCTCTTATATTATTGATTCAATTATTGTCACAGTATCATCTGCATAATATCTTATATTATTAAATCAATAATTGAGTCGACAAAGTTATTCATATTATTATTTGTAATATTGACAATGTCTAGAAAGTTCTGTCAAGGAGAGGTTTGGTCACCTAATTGCGCGCCAATAGGGAGAAATCCTTATCGGAAAGCCCCCTCTTTCCTGGGAATGATCTAGTTGTTAAATATTGTGAGTTATAATATTAATGATGAATAAGTTTGTGTTGATTAAAGATGAAATTTATATTTCCATTGTGTTGGGATTATTAGTATTAGTGGAAATCGACATCTATTTCGATAATAATGGATGTTTGGAGGTTATATTGACCAATCGGGTAATTAATCGGATAAATGAGCAATTAATTGCTATTAATTCATATGCTTATAACTATTTGTTCATATGTGTGTACTATTGATTCACATGCATGTACTATTAGGGGAGGTGGTGCAAGATTAATAATACTTCCATGACTAAATTAAAAATGGAGGTATAGATGAAGGTACTATACTGTAATTATTTTTTTCACATGATAGTACTATTGATTCATATGATTGTACTATTGATTCACAAGATGTACTATTAGGGGAGGTGGTGCAAGTTTGATAATACTTGCAGGACTAAATTAAAAATGAAGGAAAAAATGAAGGTATTATACTGTAATATTTCGAGCCCCAAAACGTGCAATTATCGAAACTATGTTTTCCTATAAATAGAAGCTCATTCTTCTTTCATTCTCACCAATTCACTAAGACTCACAAGAGCAATTATAGAAACAGAAGCTATAGAGAGAGAAGCTTTAGAGAGAAAGTAGAAGATAGGTATGCTACCTCACTATTCTTGTATACAGTCTTCTTCTGAGGTAAGAGATATTTTTTTAGTATTCATAGGAATAATATTGTCTTCCATACTCTGTAGTATGTGAGTAATATTATTTCGTCTCGTATTCCTGATTATACCCTCATTTTGTTAAAGTATTGCTTTTATACTCTGTGAAATTAGTAGAATATCCTTGAAATTTGTGCTTCATCTAGTACCGTTTCACAAGGATATTTTCTGCACATTCTTGTTAAATTTTAAGCTTTTCATGCTTAGAGATAATCGTCCATGAGTAGTATTCATTTTTATGGTACTATTCATAAAGTACTATTCACAGGATACTATTCACGGGTACTATTCACAAAGTACTATTCATGGGGTACTATTCCCGAAGTACTATTCACTCGGGTACTATTCACCCGAGAAATTATTCATGACAAAAATTGATTTCTTTCTTTGTCAAATCATTTTGATACAATATTATTCTTGAATTTTACTCCACAAAGCAAGATCATGTTGACAATTTGGACATTATTGAATTTCGGATAAATTAAGTTATAATCTTTAAAAATTTATCATTTGCTTTCTTTTAATTGAATTCTTATATCATTGTCATCATCCTCATGCTTATTTTGTGATGAAAGTCATCTATGGCTTGCGTGCATAGATGTACTATTGATTGGTATGATTATGACGAGGATTATTCGGTATAATCATGACCGTAATATTACAAATGATGTGGTAAAATCATCATTGGCTGTAGTGCATTGATGGGACAGTTGTTGGTATGATTATGACCGGGGATTATTCTAGATAATCATGACCATTGATGATTACATGAATATCCTTGGTCCGGTGTACGGGGATGATTTGATGATGTGGTTTATTTATTAAGTCGAGTATCGTGATAAAATTGATGATAAACTTTTTAAATCATAGAAGATAGTAGATATCATGCTCTACTGACTCTTCTAATGGATTGCTTGTTCCGCAAATGCTTAAACTTGATGTTTATTATATTTTATCGGTTTAACTTTGTTGAAGGCTAACGATAATTTATTCTGCATTATCTTAGTCATAATATTTCTTACTGGGCTAGTTGAGCTCACCCTTTTGCTTTCATTGTTCTCTTCAGAAAATGAAAACGTAGTTGGGACTAGTCGGGGAACGGAGTGACGGTCCAGATGTTTGCATTAGTAGTCCTCACTATTCAGTGAAATAGTGTGATAATAATTGTAATGAGGACTTTATTTGAGTTTGGATACTCTCTACGAGACATTATCCGTTTTGAAACTCTCAGCTACGTTTTGTCGTACTGTATAAAAGAAGTTTGTATTTAAATTCTGTACCATGTATTTGGCGACTCAAGATGGGTGATGTATTCCTATTTTCACTACAAAAAAATGGGGCTTCAGCAACAACTGATTTTCATTACTAAAGGTGCCAAATTTCGTTGAAAAAAGGTTTTAGCAACGAATTTATCGTCGTTACGTCTTTCTTCGTTCAAGAATGAGCGTTGCTAATTGTTCCAAGAACTAACGTATTTTTTTCGTTGCCAAAAGTAATACATTTTGCAACGAAATTTGACTTTCGTACAGAGACATCGATCCTTTAGAAACAAAATATATTGTTGCAGAATAATTAAAATTTCATTGCTAAAAAACCCATTTCGTTGCAAAATCCTGCTAATTGGCAACAAAATGAACTCTTTTTTTTTGCAACGACCATGCATTTTCGTTGCAATTGACACCATTTTCCAACGACATTTTTCGTTGCAGTAAATTATGAAAATTGTTGACTATGCTTGCTTTCGTTGCGGAATGTAAACTTTTTAGCAACGATTTTTGTTGCTGATTATATTATTTTGCAACGACATTATGCTGAATCAGCAATGAAAATGTTTATTTCTGGTTATTTTTTAATAGCAATGAAAGTCGTCGATTAACAACGAAAGTTGATATGATTTGCAACGATAAAAAAATGTTGCCTTTTATGTTAGTATTAGCAATAATATCATCTCCGTTGTTATTAGGTTAATTTTTCGTTGCCAAATATAAAGTTTTTAATGCCATTAGCAACGAAAATTTATTGCTAAATGTATAAAAAATTATTGCTATATTAAAACTTGTTCAATGCTTTGGTAACGAATTATATTGTTGCCAAATCAAAATTTGACATTCTTTTTATGTACCTGGTTGGCTCAATGTCCCCATAGCAAATAATGGCAAAAATACAAAAAACTAAAATATTATTAACTTAATAAAATCATCCACTACATAATCATTCATTATCTTTATAATTAACCATCTAAAGCTACCATAGTTCTTCAACCAAAGTATATATCTACATATATAGAGAGATTACACTTCATAATTTCGTCCCTTGTCTTCCGTAAACGTAGCACGAAAATTTGATACCCAGTATTGTAAGCCAGGTCGTAGAAGCAGTCTTCCTGCACATATTTAAAAATAATAGCAAGTCGGGAAAATGAAACAAATAGGTCACCAGAGGCACTTAGTGCCAAAATCAATACAAAAAGACAACAATGTTGTGTTATTTTCTTACTAATCAAGGGACATGGAAGAAGGTAATATCCTTTTTATTGACTACCAAATTAATATCAAAATCAAATATCCTGAATAAGACAAGCATGTGCTTCGTGAACTTCGTCCTGATGGGTATACATTGACACACGGATCAAGATAATAATTGGTGCTCATAAATAATGCTACAAGTGAACAGACATTTTACAGGCTTATAATGATGACAATACAACTTGACAAAAATATGTTCGTGCGTGTAGCGAAAGTCAGAAATATACTTGATGATTCTGCTAGAAAGGAAATTGCTGATTGCGATAACTATTTTTCCTGCTTAATTACATGATGTTTCTGGAACGAGTCTGATGTTTGGTGCCTTAGCATCATGTCTTGTTGTAATATATTTGGTTGTTGTTGCTGTAATTGTCGTTGTGAATCCTGTTGTGGCTCTTTTTCTTTATTCACCTTCTCTAAAACATATATTATGAAACTTCACCAAATTAAACTATGAAAACACATATAACAATAAAAAAAGTGTGATTTACAAAGCATATGCTAGTCATATGGGAATATTGGATAAACCATTCATCATTTTCAGAGAAACCATTCATCATTTTCAGAGAACCATCATATATGATAGTGAAGCCATATGGAAATCAATAGACAAGTCCATCAATTTAGCTGGTAAAAACAAGTTCAATGTTGAGATAATGTCAGCTGACATGTATAATTTGACATCTAGATATACTTATCAATATTATATACATATATATGTAAAATCTAGACATGAATAAAAAGTCCCGATTTACAAAGGAAGTCGAGCACAAGAAAAAATAGAAAGAATGAAAATAATGTGATAGAAAGGGTGATCCTTTGATAATAAAGCACCCAAACTAACTTATATTGTTTACTAGCCTAAGATATAATTAAGGTAGGCAAAAAAAAAGAAACAACCATTGAAGAACAAATAAACTTGTGTTTCTAGAAAAGAAAACAAGAAAAAGCATGAAACTCATAAACAAAAGGTACGTATATATTGCCCAGTAACTAGATATGAGCCTACAAGGTGGAAGAATATTCAAAGAATACACTAAAAATTTGACAGCAATATTTCCTTGAAACTAAAAACAAGTGTGGCTAACTGACGCAATAGATTAAGATAATATTTAACAGAAGTATTATGACAACATATTTTTTAGATGGCTTGCTGAAAAATCCTGCAAAATAACAAGGCATTAAGAAAAATCTTTTATAGTTTTAAAGACAACGATAATCAATGAATATAAATTTCCTTTATGGTTGAAAAGGGTAGTTACAGCGAGATGTTAAATTATCTCCAACCGCAAACATATAATGTCCATCTTTGTCATCTTCTCGCCATGGGGGAGAACCATTTCGTGCTACTGGTTCTTGCAAATTGTCATGATTAAAATGTTACATCTTGAGGTCAATGGACAAAATATGAGGATTAGACCCCCCCTGCCCCACCCACCCCAAAATTCCCTCGGCACAGGCAGACCTGATTGCTTATAGTTATAAAAGATATAAATATTACCTTAGATAAAAACGCTAAACATGCGGCGGTTTTCATGTCAAAGCGCATATTTAAAAACTAGTGTCTTTACATCTAGTAACGCCCAAGCTAACTATTCAGAGTGTTTAGCGTAGACCGAAAGTTTAGATCAATCCTTGTAAACTCACATACGCCTTTTGTGCTACAAATAAAGTTATGTACATAAGTTGAGCACCTAGAACTCCAGTATGTTGTTAAAGCAATGAGCTTTTGATCCACTGATGACTTGGTCCTCTACATATCAAGAATGAATTTCTTTGTGATGATTGATGTTACCAAAATTATGCATCTGATGAATGGTTTTTAATTAGTTGATATGGATGTTGTGTAGTTCACAGTTGGAGGGCTTTCTCCGAAACCAGTTGGAGGAATTTGACCAAAACCTATTGCGGAACCTGGTGGAGGGTTGCTTCCATTTAACACTGTTGGAAGAGAAATCGAGCTGCAAAAAGTTGAAAGAACAAAGGTGATGGCAAGTATTAGTTTCTTACTAAGCAGGCTATAAAAACTAAGGTAAAAGGAGGGTCGGAGAAGCTATTTTATTGGGGTTTTTTTTTTCCAAGATTAGGAGGTCTGAACAAGTTTCTCTCATTGAACAAGTTTTATTAAGCTTTTTTTCCTTTAAATTTTTTTTGCCTCTCACCAACTCAACGAAACAGGAGAGAAACGATAGCTCCTTGTCCATATGCATATACGTATCAGTCTTCCTATCCTTCCTGTCATCCTCCTAACCGACTAGACCAAACAGTATCAAGGTTTAATGCTTTAATAATTGTGAAGATAGTAAACCTGCCCAAGAAATAGAAAAGGATATAAAACATTACCCGAGAACTGCGACCCCTCATTTTGATGCCGTTGTTAGCGTTGAGAACCGGCGTTGGAGGGCGGTGTCGATTCAATTGGTTTAGGTGATGAAGATGACGACGACGACGGTATGTGCAAGAACCAAATTGCCTATACGTAATTGGAAAGGGAATACGTTATGGCCTTCTATAGCAAAAAATGTACAATATCCATATTTAAGAAACAAAAGCTGAATCGATGAAAACTTTCACACTTACTTGGATTGATGTTGGTTATCATGGGGGAGTACAAATTGTCATGATTAAAATGTTACATCTTGAGGTCAATGGACTATAGTGTTTATGGAGACTATGAAATTTATTAAACATGGATCTAATATGAATATTTAAGAAATTCTAAGGAATTGAAAAGAATAACAGAGTATCCAATGGATCTATCGACCGAACATTACATATTAGATGGAATATGTGTATCTTCTGGTCCACCACAACATTCTGGTAAATCTAGGTTGATGAAATTTCTCTTTGCATATTAGGACTAATTATAGTAACCCTAAAAGTAAAGCAGAAAAGAGAAAACTGATTTGTGTCTTGACATGGAATAGTTACATCATCAATTAAGAAGATCTTAGGCAGATCCGTCGGTTTGAAATGTAAATAAGTGATGTCGGGGAAAGGATTGAATAAATGCAAGTTGTTTTAACCAAAGCTTTGACAAATATGAGCCTCTGATCCATACTTCTCAAGTGTCTCAACAAATTTGTCTTCAAATTTCTTACCACCGCCATTTTACTGTTGAATGCAACAACAAAAATTTATAAAAGAAGAAAGCACCATCTATGATATAATATAGTTAGTTGATCCATCGGCAATTTTCTAATTTAAAGCAAACCATTTTCTTCTTTCTAAATATTTTGTAGCGGCATTGAAGGAAATATGTTACCACATGTTGGTTGATCAAGATCTTTGGATTTTAATCTCGGATATATTCCAACTACTCTGGGTGCATCCAGTGCAATTGAAATAAACTCTTCAAAAGTAATGAGAGAAAATTTTCCTGCAGAAATTGATTATAACAATTGTTTATGACTGAAAAATATTCCATAATCTTTATCAATCACTAAAAGGGAATAGCATGCCATAAGTAAAAAGATATACTAAAGTTAGTAATCATTAAGTTCTTGTACTTTCTTTAGAGAATGTAGAATGATTATTTCCAGTTTGATTTACATCGACTTAAATTATTTCATTAAGTTCATACTAATTAATCATGTTTATTACAAAAATGAGCAAATCAGCACAAGGACTTTGATATGTTAATGAAGCAAATATAAGAAGAAATAGCTCCAACTGTAATGAATCTAGTTCAAAAAGATATTACTCTAGACAGAGAGTGATTGGGCTAAGGTTATTTTCTACATATTAAAGAATAACTTTCATATGATAAAAACTCAGAATAAGAACAAAGATACCATTACCAACTTTTGAAAATCAGAACATAAACTGCAGAACTTGCTTTCATAGAAATCAACGAACCAGAAATCCCAAAGATCAAATCTTTGGGCACCATTTACAGTCATAAATTCAAAATGAATAGAATTGAAAGCTAATCCAAATGGAAAATCACAAATATTCCCTGGAAAAATGGTTAAACAAATTTTCTTTTCTTATAAAACAGAATTTAACACATAAATACACAACACATATGTGCATACATATTATATAATTATAGAGAGAGAGAGAGAGACCTTGACATCGCGAGTGGCTCTAAGGTGCAAACTAGGACCAAGGTCAAATGAGCCCTTAACAAGATCATTCTGCTCCTCGACATCGTAATCGAGCGCAAGATTCTTGGAAACGAAGCTCAATTGAGGCTCAACCACTTCTCCCTTGCAGTTGTTCTGAAACGTTAGCTTCGGGCCGCTTGATTCTCCAACAACTTGCACGATATCTTGTGAAAATACACCGAGTTGTCACTGCATCAAACTCCGACGGCACCTCGAGGGCTGGTAGATGAGCAATTATTGACACAAACCCTCCTCCTCGTCAGCCTTGAACTCCGTGATTGGGTGTGGTATTTGACGTTCTTCAATTTTAGGTTTCTAAAGTCAGATCCCCAAATTTTTTGTCGACTAGACTTGGAAATGTATATTAAGAGAAAGTAGAATTGCCTAAATTATAATTTAACTTTCTCAATTATATCTTTTTTGTTACAAATTTTCTTGGAATATACTCTTCTTTTAACCAAATTATGTAATTTAAGAATAATTTTTATAAATAAAAAACTTCATTTTTAAAAAAAATGCTTTAATTTTTTTAAAAAATATTTTATTTTTAAACGAATATTTTTTAAAAAATAAAAAAATTCAACGGCTAACGTTGAGAGTAATGGCTCTCACATCTAATTTGGGAAAAACTACTGAACGCTTGAATTTTTGAATTTTGTTTTGGCTAAAAATCAGAAAGGCAACTAACACCACTTTAAAAAATATATTTTTTAAAAAATGAATTTAAAAAAAATTATCTTAATTTTTTTAAAACGATTTTTTTTTTAAAAGAAATTTGAAAAAAATAAAAATGTGATCCAATGCCAAACTAACCGACATTGTAACTTTTTTTAAATTTTTTTATAAAGTAAATTTGTAAAAAAGAAGAGTAAGATGTAACATCACTTTAACTGACGTTAGAATCTCTCTCTTTTTTTAATTTCTTTGATCTGTTGTTCTTGTTTACAAACATCAATATTTTTTTATATTTATTCTTTATCATCAGCATTGAAAATGAAGGAGTATATAAGACTTCAGCTATAAAAAATAAAAATAAAAATTCTAATGCCAATTAAAGTGACGTTGCATCTTACTCTTCTTTTTTATAAATTTATTTTTTTTAAAAAAATAAATAAAATAGGGATAAATTGATTTTACATTAATATGGGTCAAACTAAATTATTAGGAATGACTTATAAGTTATTTTAAATAACTTTATTCTGTTTTAGTTCATAAAACATAATAAAAAAAATTTCATCTTTTATGTTTTCTAGAACTGATAGTATTATAATTTAATTTTATAATATATTTGGAAAAAAGGTAAAAGGAGAACTAGGAATAGCTAGGGGTATACCATTACTATTCTTCTTTTTATATTTTATTTTTGGACTTAAAAATATGTTCATAATTTAAGTTACTCCCTCCGTCTAAGAATAAAAGTTCTTATTATTTTATGTAATCTCAAGTTAAATATTTACTTATATTAAATAATCTATTTTGTTTACAATAATTTGTGCGTAATATCCTTAGTATTAAATGTCATATTTTTATTATTTGTAAATATTTATATAATATCACTAGTCATGTATAGAAAAATATGCAATTAGATGAGAATTTAAATATGAATAATTTATCATTTGACATTTTTTTTAAAATTCGCATAAAATCAATTATCACTTTTATTCTTGGAGTGAGAGAGTACTTGTATGTATATCCTACTTCTATCTAGAAATAGCAAACATTGGGAAGTATAGATATAATAATCAAGTTTGATGAGGTTGGGTTTATTTGGGTTGGAGGCCCGGAACTAACATGATTGACAATCGATTGTCACAAGTACTATTTCAACAAACATAATCTATACTGTTGATCGTAACATTGGATGACACGGATTGAAATGGATTTCCCCCTGCCGCTACAAGTTGTAGCGACAAGAGAAATTATCCATTTGCCCCTCATTTGCTCATGTGCTACACTGTCTACCGCTAATAGTTATGGCGGTAGTTTAGTTAGCTAATAAATTATAATGGCTCAATGGTAGCATAATGGCCCATTAACTCATAGGTCTTAGGTTCAAAACCTAGTTATGATATTTTTGCTTCTTATGTTATAATTTTTGTGTATTAGATAAATTCTATTACCATATATATACATATATATATATATACCCATCTTAAATCTCCACATTAAACTAAATATATATATATATATAACATAACTATGAATATATATATATATATATATATATATATATATATATATATATATATATCTGTAACTTAATCGGTGAGGGAGGCCTTTACTTTGTTAAAATGCGACCCTTTTTTTGTTATATTTTTTAAAACAACTAAATTTTTTATTTAATATTTTATGGAACTGGAATTTTTCCATAATACAATATTTTGGACGTGATTTGGATACCTATACCAAAAATGTATGCATACCCGCATGCATCGCATGCAGACTGCTTTTTATATCGTATCCAAATCACATCCAAAACACTATATTATGAAAAAAATTCAGTTCCATAAAAAAGTTTGCATTTTAACAAAGTAAGGGAGCCCTTACAGGAACCGAACCCTATATATATATATAAATTTATCTCTAAATATTCATATAAATATTTATAAACAAATATTAATATAAATTTATCTTTAAAATTTATAAATTTATAAATATTTCATCTAAAATTTACTTTAATGTTGAGATTTGTTTAGTTAACTAATAAATTAGAATGGCTCAGTGGTAGCTTAATGGCCCAATAACCTATAGGTCTTAGGTTCAAAATCTAACTGTGATATGTTTGCTTCTTATGTTATATTTTTTGTGTATTAGATAAATTCTATTACCATCTATATATATACCCATCTTAAATCTCCACATTAAACTAAATATATATAAAGTAACTATAAATATTTATATAACGTAACTATAAATATTTTATTATATATATATATATATATTAATAAATTTATCTCTAAATATTCATATAAATATTTATAAACAAATATTCATATAAATTTATCTTTAAAATTTATAAACAAATATTTATTTATAAATATTTCATGTAAAATTTATAAAATTTAGATATGAATATTTGTTATAAATATTTATATGAATATTTAGAGATAAATTTATAAATATTTATATGAATATTTTTTACATATATATATATATATATATATTCATAGTTACTTTATATATATTTAGTTTACTGTTGAGATTGGTTTAGTATTTTATTTAGTTTGATAAAAAAATTTGAAAAGAATATGTATGTATATATACACACACACACATACGTACATATCATATGTGGACGGGCTGACGTGATGAATATTAAATATTATCCCAAAAAATATGTTGATGCACAAATTCAAACCCAAGACCTCTAGTTTGGAATATCGATCCAATGACCACCCAAGCACCTGAGCCTAGTTGCTATTATTTTGCAAGGATTAGTATTTAGTACTATTATTATTATTATTATTATTATTATTATTATTATTATTATTATTATTATTATTATTATTATTATTATTATTATTATTATTATTATTATTATTATTATTATTATTATTATTATTATTATTATTATTATTATTATTATTATTATTATTATTATTATTATTATTATTATTATTATTATTGTCATTTTTTTTGTTGTTGTTGATGATGTTATTGTTATTGTTATTGTTATTATTATTGTTAGTACTATTATTATTTTGACTGTTATAGTACTATTATTATCATGACTGTTATTGTAAGACCCCAAATTTTATGAATAAAGATTTAATTTTCTCGAAATATTTTTTTGAATATTATGGTGTGGATTTGAGATAGTGTTATAGTTGTGGGTAGTATTTATAAATTTTGCAAAGTATGCAAGTTGTTATATAATATTTGATTGGTCGGAGAATACTCGTTTTAACAGGAAATATTCGTACGAAAGCACAATCATTGGTGGACCCCACAACGGAAGTATTGTCGTAGTTAGAAAACGACAAAATTGTCATTTTATAAAAATAACGGCGAAAGTGTTACCGTTAAAACTGTTGAACTACTCGGTAGTAAAAGTACAGTAATACGTGTGGTTGCATAGTAGCACATGATATTGATTATTGATGTTTACGTGATAAGTCACTCAGTTATACACAATTATTGGTACACTAATTGCTGCATCATATCTCTCATATTATTGATTCAATTATTGTCATAGTATCATCTGCATAATATGATATATTATTAAATCAATAATTGAGACGACAAAGTTATTCATATTATTATTTGCAATATTGACAATGTCTAGAAGTTCTGTCACGGAGAGGTTTGGTTACCTAATTGCGCGCCAATAAGGAGAAATCCTTATTGGAAAGCCCCCTCTTTCCTGGGAACGACCTGGTTGTTAAATATTGTGAATTATAATATTAATGATGAATAAGTTCGTGTTGATTAAAGATGAAATTGATAGTTCCATTGTGTGGGAATTATCAGAGTTAGTGGAAATCGACATTTATTTCGATAGTAATTGATGTCTGGAGGTTATATTGATCAATCGGGTAATTAATCGGATAAATGAGCAATTAATTGCTATTAATTCACATGCTTATAACTATTTGTTCACATATGTGTACTATTGATTCACATTCTTGTACTATTAGGGGAGTTGGTGCAAGATTGATAATACTTGCATGACTAAATTAAAAATGGAGGTATAGTTGAAGGTACTATACTGTAATTAGTTTTTTTCACATGTTTAGAACTATTGAGTCACATGATTTACTATTGATTCACATGATTTACTTTTAGGGAATGTGGAGCAAGTTTGATAATACTTGCAGGACTAAATTAAAAATGAAGAAAAAAAAGGAGGTATTATACTGTAATATTTCAAGCCCCAAAATATGCAATTATCGAAACTATATTTTCCTATAAATAGAAGCTCATTCTTCTTTCATTTCTCACCAATTCACTAAGTCTCACAAGAGCAATTAGTATAGTGAAATTATAAAGAGAAAGAAGAAGAGAAGTCTGCTGCCTCACTATTCTGGTATTCAGTTTCTTCTAAGGTAAGGGGTATTATTTCTTTCGTATTCATGAAGAGAGTTATTTTCTTTCAGTACTCGTAAGGGTTGTTATTCCATTCTTTATTATTATGTTGGAATAACTCGTACATGCTTAATAACGCATACATGGTGAAATTCTTACATTATTCCATTCTTTATTATTACGTTAGAATAACTCGTATGTCTTGATCTATCGCATTTTCGGTGAATTCTGTTGTTATTCCATTCTTTATTATTCTGTTGGAATATCCTGTCTGTGCGGATTACGCATGACCTGGTTCCATTCTTTATTATTCTGTTGGAATATCTTGTTTGTGCAGATTACGCATGACCTGATTCCATTTATTATTATTCTGTTGGAATAACCTGTCTGTGCGGTCTATCGCATGCCTGGTGAATTCTTTTGTCATTCCATTCTTTATTATTTTGTATGAATAACCTGTCTGTGTGGACTACCGCATGTATGGTGAATGATCATTTGTATTCATTCCTTATTAAATTATGGAAATGATCTGTCTAAGTGGATTACCGCATGGCGGGTGAAAATCCATTTGCAGTTTCGTATATTCTATTATACTCGTATGAGATATCATTTCTTTTGTACTCATCATGAAATATCATTTTATTTGGTATTTTATTTACTAGTTACTATTCACTCTTGTATTATTCACTCGGGTATTCGGGGAACTTTTCGTGTTAGAGTACTATTCACGAGTTACTATTCACGGGTTACTATTCACCTGAATATTATTCACTCGGGTATTTGGGGTACTTTTCATGTCGGGGTACTATTCACGAGGTACTATTCCCAAAGTACTATTCACGGGGTACTATTTACCTGAAAAATATATTTATTTTCTGTCCAAATTATTTCTAGTACATGACTATTATTCTTGAATTTTACTCTACAAAGCAGTATCATGTTGACAATTTGGACGTTATTGATTTCTGGATAAATTAAATTATTAATCTTTAAAATTTATCCTTGAACTTGTTTTTATTGAATTATTATATCATTGTCATCATCCTCATGCTTATATTGTGATGAAAGTTATCTTTGGCTTACGTGCATAGATGGACTTGGTATAATTATGACAAGGGATTATTCGGTATAATCATGACCGTAATGTGACGAATGATGTGGTGAAAGTCCTCATTAGCCTGTAGTTCATTGATGGACAGTTGTTGGTATGATTATGACTAGGGATTATTCGGTATAATCATGACCATTGATGATTACATGAATATCCTTGGCCGCGGTGCATGAATGATTTGATTTTATTTATTAAGCTGAGTCTCAGCTATAAAGTTGATGAAAAACTTTTTAAATCATATAAGATAGTAGATTTTATGCTCTACTTGACTCTTTTAATGGATTGTTTATTCCGCTGTAGCTATTGATCTAAAACTTGTTGTCTATTATATTCTATCAGTTGTTATACTATTGAAGGCTAAGGATAATTTATTTTGCATTATCTTAGTCATAATATTTCTTACTGGGCTAGTTGAGCTCACCCTTTCTTTCACTGTTCTCTTCAGGAAATGAGAATATAGCTGGGACGAGTCGGGGAACAGATTGACGGTCCAGATATTTGTTTTAGTAGTCCTCACTATGCTGTGAAATAGTGTGACAATAAATGTAATGAGAACTCTATTTGAGAGTGGATATTGTCTAGAAGACAAAATTATTGTTTAAACTCTCAGCTATGTTTTGTGGTATTTTGCACGACAGTTGTATAATTAAGTTTGTATTTGAATTTATGTAACATGTATCTGGCGACTCAAGATGGGTGATGTATACTTATTTTGGGGGCGTCACAGTTGGTATCAAAGCTTAGCGATATGATCCCTGGCTGAGATGTGAGATAAGAACTAGGAGGGGAGAGACATGGAATTCCTTCGCTAGTATGACCTACCTAAGTTTATTTGGTATTTAATTGGTCGGTCAGAGTATAGGAATAATATGTGGCATGTCAATTAACCCTTGTTTTGTGGCAGTATTTAAAAATGGCATATGAAAATGTTGAGATAAGGAATGAGGCACATGAGAAAGTTGAGTCACCAACAATCAATACACAGGATAATGTGCATCAGGAAGACAATAATCCTCACGTAAACAACAACACGATAATAATCGTACCGGTGGCAACGGCCATCGGAACAATGATAACCATCGTGGGGGAAATTATCATGCCAAGAATGGTAACCACTTCGGTGGTAATCATGTCCAAGATAATAGGAGTGGAAATTTCAAAAAGAGAAGGTTCAACAACGATGGAAAGACAGCAGCACCAACACCCATTTTCAAGGAAGGAGAACGACCACCAATTGTATGCTTCAAATACGGAGGGGAGGGACATATCAGTCCAAACTGCGTGATGCAGTCCAAAGCATGTTACAATTGTGAAAAAGAAGGTCACCTAGCCTGATTTTGTCGTGAACCAAAGTCAAGTCCAGCTGGGACGGTGGCACCAAAGGTTGATACAGACAAAATAAAGTCATTGGTTTCAGGAAGAGTGTTTTTTGTGACTTCTCAAAAAGCGAGTAACCCGAACGAAGTTAGCACGGGTTAGTTAATTATAAATTCATGCGAAGTCTATACCTTATTAGATACCGGTTCTATCCATTCTTTTTTTCTCTCTTGATTGCGCTCAACGTTTAAATTTGACTCCGGAGAAATTAGACTTTGACTTATCGGTTGAAACTCCGTTTGGAGAAACCTTCATTACATGTGTTATCCAAGTCTTGGATGAGAGTCACAATTTTGAATGATATTTCTATTGTTAATAAATTTCCTGACGTAGTCCTGAAGACTTCCTAGCCTACCCTCAGTACAAAACCCATTTCTAAAACCCTCAAATATTTTTCTTCACCCAAAACGAACGTATAATGCGCCAAAGACGTTGGCTCGAGCTGTTGAAGATTACGATCGTACCATTCAATACCATCGTGGGAAAGCGAACGTGGTAGCTGACGCGTTGAGTAGAAGATCGTATGCGTTTACGAGTGCGATGTTGGTAACACATAAACCCATTTCGTATAACTTACAAATGATGAAGATAGAGTTAAAGACTCTAGGGACCCACGTGAAGATAACTAATAATACGAGTAGAATCGACTTTAATCGATAAAGTTAAAGCCGCTCAAGCTACACACCCGAATCTGATGAATGTGAAGAAGAAGGTTCAAGAGGGCGTTATTCTAGAAGCTAGAATCGACGAAGAGAGGAAATCTCAACCCTCGATTTAATTGGCCCATTTGAAATACTTGATCGAGTAGGAATTGTGGCATATAGACTCGTTTTACCGCCAAGTATGTCGCGTGTTTATAACATTTTTTTTTCACGTATCGATGTTATGTAAATATGTGGATGACCCGAACCACATTATTGAATTGGAATTAGACGAGATAGCAGAAGATTTAACGTATGAGGAGATACGTGTTAAAATCTTGGATAAGAAGGATTATATTTGACACTCAAAGGTTATACCTCAAGAGTTAGAATTTGAAGTGAAGTCAAGGTATCCTTACCTATTCGGCATACCAGGTACGTACGTAAATTTTGAGGGAGAAATTTCATAAGGAGGGGCGATTGTAAGACCCTAAATTTTATGAATAAAGATTTAATTTTCTCGAATTATTTTTTTGAATATTATGGTGTGGATTTGAGATAGTGTTATAGTTCTGGGTAGTATTTATAAATTTTGCAAAGTATGCAAGTTGTTATATAATATTTGATTTGTCGGGGAATATTCGTTTTAACAGGGAATATTCTTACGACGGCACAATCATTGGTGGACCCCACAACGGAAGTATTATCGTAGGTAGAAAACGTCAGAATTATCATTTTATAAAAATAATGGCGAAAGTGTTACCGTTAAAACTGTTAAACTACTCGGTAGTAAAAGTACAGTAATATGCGTGGTTGCATAGTAGTACACGGTATTGATTATTGATGCTTACGTGATAAATATCTCAGTTATACTCAATTATTGCTACAACAATTGCTGCATCATATGTCTCATATTATTGATTCAATTATTGTCACAGTATCATCTACATAATATGATATATTATTAAATCAATAATTGAGACGGCAAAGTTATTCATATTATTATTTGCAATATTGACAATGTCTAGAAGTTCTGTTAAGGAGAGGTTTGGTAACCTAATTGCGCGCCAATAGGGAGAAATCCTTATCGGAAAGCCCCCTCTTTCATGGGAACGACCTGGTTGTTAAATATTGTGAATTATAATATTAATGATGAATATGTTCGTGTTGATTAAAGATGAAATTGATAGTTCCATTGTGTAAGAATTATTAGTGTTAATGGAAATCGACATTTATTTTGATAGTAATTGATGTCTGGAGGTTATATTGATCAATCGGGTAATTAATCGGATAAATGAGCAATTAATTAATATTAATTCACATGTTTATAACTATTTGTTCACATGTGTGTACTATTGATTCACATTCTTGTACTATTAGGGGAGTTGGTGCAAGATTGATAATACTTGCATGACTAAATTAAAAATGGAGGTATAGCTGAAGGTACTATACTGTAATTAGTTTTTTTTCACATGTTTAGAACTATTGAGTCACATGATTTACTACTAATTCACATGATTTACTATTAGGGGAGGTGGTGCAAGTTTGATAATACTTGCAGGACTAAATTAAAAATGAACAAAAAGAAGGAGGTATTATACTGTAATATTTCGAGCCCCAAAACATGTAATTATCGAAACTATATTTTTCTATAAATAGAAGCTCATTCTTCCTTCATTTCTCACCAATTCACTAAGTCTCACAAGAGCAATTATTATAGTGAAATTATAGAGAGAAAGACGAAAAGAAGTCTGCTACCTCACTGTTCTAGTATCCTGTTTCTTCTAAGGTAATGGGTATTATTTCTTTCGTATTCATGAAGAAAGTTATTTTCTTTCAATACTCGTAAGGGTTGTTATTCCATTCTTTATTATTATGTTGGAATAACCTATCTATGCGAAGTACCGCATACATGGTGAAATTCTTCTATTATTCCATTCTTTATTATTCATTGGAATAACTCATCTGTAAGGTCTCATCGCATGCCTGGTGAATTCTGTTGTTATTCCATTCTTTATTATTCTATTGGAATATCCTGTCTGTGTAGATTATGCATGACCTGGTTCCATTCTTTATTATTCTGTTGGAATAACCTGTCTGTGCGGTCTATCGCATGCCTGGTGAATTCTTTTGTTATTCCATTCTTTATTATTCTGTTAGAATAACCTGTCTGTGTGGACTATCGCATGCATGATGAATGATCCTTTGTATTCATTCCTTATTAAATTATGGAAATGATCTGTCTACGTTGACACCGCATAATTGGTGAAAATCCATTTTCATAGATTTAAGTATATTCTATTATACTGTATTATGAGATATCATTTCTTTTGTACTAAATCATGAAATATCATTTTATTTGGTATTTTATTTACGAGTTACTATTCATAGGTTACTATTCACCCAATTACTATTCACTCTAGTATTATTCACTCGGGTATTCGAGGCACTTTTTATGTCAGAGTATTATTCACGAGTTACTATTCACGGGTTACTATTCACCCAAATTACTATTCACCCAAATATTATTCACTCGGGTATGTAGGGTACTTTTCATGTCGGGGTACTATTCACGAGGTACTATTTCCGAAGTACTATTCATTGTGGTACTATTCACGGGTACTATTTACCAGAAAAATATATTTCTTTTCTCGTCAAATTATTTCTGGTACATGAATATTATTCATGAATTTTACTCTACAAAGCAGTATCATGTTGACAATTTGGACGTTATTGATTTCTGGATAAATTAAATTATAAATCTTTAAAATTTATCCTTGAACTTGTTTTATTGAATTATTATGTCATTGTCATCATCCTCATGCTTATATTGTGATGAAAGTCATCTTTGACTTACGTGCATAGATGGACTTGGTATAATTATGACAAGGGATTATTCGGTATAATCATGACCGTAATGTGACGAATGATGTGGTGAAAGTCCTCATTGGCCTGTAGTTCATTGATGGACAGTTGTTGGTATGATTATGACTAGGGATTATTCGGTATAATCATGACCATTGATGATTACATGAATATCCTTGGCTGTGGTGCATGGATGATTTTATTTTATTTATTGTCGAGTCTCAAATGATAAAGTTGTTGAAAAACTTTTTAAATCATAGAAGATAGTAGATTTTATGCTCTACTTGACTCTTCTAATGGATTGCTTATTCCGCTGCAGTTGTTGATCTAAAACTTGTTGTCTATTATATTCTATCAGTTGTTATATTGTTGAAGGCTAAGAATAATTTGTTTTGCATTATCTTAGTCATAATATTTCTTATTGGGCTAGTTGAGCTCACCATTTCTTTCACTATTCTCTTCAGGAAATGAGAATATAGTTGGGACGAGTCGGGGAACGGATTGACGGTCCAGATAATTGTTTTAGTAGTCCTCCATATTCTGTGAAATAGTGTGACAATAAATGTAATGAGGACTCTATTTGAGAGTGGAAATTGTCTAGAAGACAATATTCTTGTTTAAACTCATAGCTATGTTTTGTCGTATTTTGCACGACAGTTGTATAATTAAGTTTGTATTTGAATTTATGTGTCATGTATCTGGCAACTCAAGAAGGGTATTTTGGGGGCGTCACAGTTATTATTATTATTATTATTATTATTATTATTATTATTATTATTATTATTATTATTATTATTATTATTATTATTATTATTATTATTATTATTATTATTATTATTATTATTATTATTATCTTAATTTAAGGAAACATTTTAATAGTCGTTGCAAAAAGTTATTTAAAATATGCAACGAAAATAAAAATTGTTGCCAATGAATGTTGTGACGCCCCCAAAATTATGTATACATCACCCATTCTCGAAGTCGCCGGATACATGGTACAAAATTTAAATACAACTTCATTATATACAATTGTTGAACTGTCGATATAGAATCGACCATAGTTAATCGTGAGTTTTAATACAAATGTATGTAACTCTCATGGTGCCTCGACCACAACCTTACAATGGTACTTTACATAAAAGTATAGTCAAAAATTAATATCTTTGGGAAGTGCTCAAGAAAACCTTCTTACATGGGAGGCCATGTGT
This sequence comes from Panax ginseng, assembly GCA_020205605.1. Taxonomy (NCBI): domain Eukaryota; kingdom Viridiplantae; phylum Streptophyta; class Magnoliopsida; order Apiales; family Araliaceae; genus Panax; species Panax ginseng. The sequence continues at coordinate 58,473,450 of CM035143.1, read as the reverse complement.
CTAGGTTATAATAGATATCATATGTCCACAGAATTATCCTTGGTTGACCCAATAGACCCCAAAGAAAAACGAGAAGATTACTATCATCTTTTTTCCAATGGTGAGTCTTCTCTTGACATAACTATCTCCATTGTCTCCAAGTGAATATTATATTTCAAATAAACTCCAAGATCATATAGGTAGTGCCCGTAGATATACTCAGCAAGTGGATGCGCACAACCTTGTCTTATGATAACACGAGGTTGTATGTCATTAGACATCTTGTATGATAGTGGCAAAACACCCTTCCAAAGTTGGGTTCACCTCACCCTATTCAGTTCACCAAAATTAAATATCAAATGACGTATACAATACAACACACTTATCTAAAGTTCTCAATAAAATTATTTTCATACTATTTAAGGAGAACCTCAACAGCTATAGACCACCGTTCTAATCCTCTTAATACCCCGCTCGACCCAGCTACACTTTTATTACCTGAAAGGAATTGTGAAGCACAAGGGTGAGCACAACTAGCCCAGTAAAGAATATCATGACAAAAGATAATTAAATTATCAATAGCTTTCATCAATAATAAATCAGAGATTTAGAACATATGGTAGATAAAAAAACTTTTCAACCATAGTTGCAGCGGAACGAACAATCCATTAGAAGAGTCAAATAGACCATAAGGTCTATTATCTTCTCTATGTTAAAAGTCAACAAATAATGTTTTAACCCTATAACATTAATCAACAATTCCCGTCCACGATCATATGAATAACTCATAATCACAATTGTGATTCTAAATTCCTCTTCGCACCCAGGACGAAGATAATTTTCATCACCTGTCTTCACCTAAAACATCAAAAATCATGGTTATACCAAATCACAATTCCTGCTCGTAATCATTAAATTATCTTTGCACTACGGCCAAAGATATTCATTATTATCACATCCATGAATTAATATTTCATTGCTGAGACTCAGCTCAAAATTAATCCACATCATCTAATCATCCCTGCACTATAGGCCAAGTGTAAGACCCCGAATTTTATGAAATAAAAGTATTCAATTTTTCTTATAATTACAATTCAGTAAATGGTTAAATTGATAAAAGGTTAAAGTTAAGGGCGATATATGAAATTTTTTCAAAATACACAAGTGGTTATAAAAATATTCATTGTTGTCGGGGAATATTCGTTTGGTCATGGAATATTCTTTTACGTGGGGAATATTAAATGCAACAAGCGCAACCATTTGTGGGCCCCATAAGAATAAGCTGTCGGATGAAGAAAATGACAAATTAATTTTTTATAAATAACTTAGAGTAGTGGTCAAGTTAACATCTTGTTGGAATACCTTGGGTAAAGTAAAATGTAATACGCGTTGTTGCATAAGTAGCATACGGATTGGCGCATGTATTTTTGAATTATTGATTCTTACGTAAAGAAGGCACTATTGAATAATTATTACGCGATAATTCTTTATTAAATTATTATATTTTATTGATTCAATAATTCTTTGCGTTGATATTTTTATATTCTTGTTGTTTCAATAATTGTCACTACACAAGTATTTTCCATTATAGGAGCAATAATTCATATTATCCGAATAAAATTATTAGATAACATTATTGGCAATGTCTAGAAAGTTCTATTTAAGGAGAGGTTTGGTCACCTAATAATTGCTTGGCAATAAGGAGAAATTCTTATTGAAAGCCCCTCTTTCTGAAGGAAGCTGCTGGTTGCTATTATTGTGATTCTGTAATATTATTTGTGAATAATTAATTATTGATTTATATGATGAGGAAAATATTCATTTTATGTGGATATAGATGAAGAAAATTTTTTAAAGTGACAATTGTTGAAAATCAATATTTTATCTTTTACGATAAAATAATATTTTATTATATTATTATAATATAATAATGATGATATTTTTACAATGAATGTGAGATATATGAGTATATGAGGAGGAGGAGTATTTTTTGTTGCAAAAGTTGTTTTAAAACATGTTAAACATGTACGTGGGACCATTTCTTGATTGAAATTTGATTATAGCTTTGAAAAATCGTCAGTATGTGGATTTCGATCAATTTCTGTTTGGAATTTGGAAAAACTTTCTTCTGTAAAGTTGTAGAGAATTGAATTTCCTATAAAAAGTCGCAAGATTCGAATTTCCTGATAAAAGGCCTATTTATTATGAATTATTGAAGTTCCGAAGTTCCGAAATAATTAATTTTTGAAGTTTTAATTATTTTTAATAAGAAAAACGTTTTTTACATTTTTGGGAATCATTTAACATGTGTTAGGATGGTTGATTTCAGATGCTAGGTGTGCGTAGGAAATTTATATAAATATATTATTAATTTATTAAATTTTCTGCTTTGGTGTTCTAAGCATTTTCCTATAAATAGGGTGCTTAGGTTAGAATTGAAAATCACACCAGAAACTGAAGTTTTCTCTCTATTTCTCTCTCTATTGCTATACGGTGCAAGTTCTTTCAGCACTATATCCAGTATTCTAGTCAGAAGTACTATTCTTTCAGAGGTAAGGGATTGTAAGGGAGATTATTTTCTTCATAAATGATATTATTTCTTCAATATCATTATGCCAAAATATTGGTTTGAATTTTTATCAAATTTGGAACTTTTTCAAGTCGGGGTTACTATTCATGAATTACTATTTATGAGTTACTATTCACGAGTTACTATTCACGAGTACTATTCACGAAACGTGATGATGTTTTTTGTGAAATTTCTATCTTTTGGTGTCAGAGTTACTATTCACGAATACGGCACTATTCACCGAAAAATGAAATTTCTTCTTTTTGTCCAAAATATCTATCTGGATACTATCTTTGATTGGATCTATGTTTTGGTCTTCATTCTTGAATTTTACTCCACTCTGATTATTTATGAAGTATTTTTGAATGGGAATTGTTTAAAGTACGAATCCTTAATATTTGTTCTTTTGCTTCACTGGATTCGTTCTCTTTAAAATATTTTTCATCATCCTCAGTCCTAAATGATGATATAACTGAATATCTTTGGCCTGTAGTGCAAAGATGACTTGTTGATGAATATCTTTGGCCTGTAGTGCAAAGATAACTTATTGATGAATATCTTTGGCCTGTAGTGCAAAGATGACTTGTTGATGAATATCTTTGGCCGTAGTGCAAAGATGAATTTATTAGTAGGATTATGAACATAAACTGTGATTTGGTATAACCATAATCTTTGATGTTTCAGGTGATGAAAATTATCTTTGTCCTGGATGAGAAAAAGAATTTAGAACTACAATTACGATTATGAGTTATACATGTGATTGTGGACAGGAATTGTTGATTGATGTTACAGGGATAAAACATTGTTGGTGGACTTTTAACATAGAGAAGATAATGGACTTTATAGTCTATTTGACTCTTCTAATGGATTTCTCATTCCGCTGCAACTATGGTTGAAAAGTTTTATCATCTACCATATGTTCTAAATCTCTGATTTATTACTGTTGAAGGCTATTGATAATTTATTTATCTTTAGTCATGATATTCTTTACTGAGCTAGTTATGCTCACCCTTTTACTTTACAATTCCTTTCAGGTAATAAAAGCGAATTGGAATTGCGGGGATAACAAGGGAATAGAACGGTGGTCTATAGATGTTGAGGGTGAGGTGAATTTAACTTGGAAGGGTATTTTGCCACTATCATACAAGATTTCTAATGACATACAACCTCGTGTCATCATAAGACAGGGTTATGCTCATCCACTTGCTGAGTATATTTACAAGCACTACCTATATAATCTTGATGTTTGTTTGGAGTTTAATTCCCAATTAGGGACAGTGGAGATAATGATATGTCAAGAAAAGACTCGCCATTGGGAAGAATATGATAGTAATCTTATCTTTTTTCTTTGGGGTCTATTGGGCCAACCAAGGATAATTCTGTGGCCATATGATATCTATAATAACCTAGACGCATGGCCTCCCATGTACGAAGGTTTCCTTGAGCACTTCCCAAAGATTCTAATTTCTAAAAGCAGGTTTTCGACTATACCTTTATGTAAGGTGTCATTATGAGGTCTTTGTCACGGTTGGGACATGAGTCACAGTTGATATATATTTGTATCCAAACTCACAGCATATGTGTTGTTGTATTTTGCACGACAATTATTGTAATAAAGTTGTAGTTGTTTTATGTACCATGTATTTGGCGACTCAGAATGGGTTGGATGGAATGGACCTATTTTGGGGGCGTCACATTTGGTATCAGAGCTTAGGGATATGATTTCTGGCGGAGATCGGGATTAGAACTAGGAGGGGAGAGATGAGTAAATTCTTCGCTAGTGTGTCCTACCCAAGCTTAATTGTTGGTCGGTCATAATATACGGATATTATGTGATATGTTAATTTGCTTAATTAACCCTTGTTTTATGGTAGTATTTGAGAATGGCAGCTGAGAATGCTAACAATGGAGTGAATGAGATTGTTGGGATACCTCTAATCACTAACCATGATAATGTGATGTCAGACGAAGAAGGAATTAGAGATATCCATGTGGTGAGTGAAGAATTGATAGTTGCACCCGAGATAGTCGCAGAGGTAACAGCTGAACGTGAGGAAGAAGAGGTACCTGAGGAGAGTTTATTAGAGGTATTATATGATCAAAATGTAGAATTTCAAAATCGTATTCATGAGTTAGAAGAGTAGGCTGAAGAACGACAGGCGGTCGTGGAGCAAAAGGATGCAACAATTCAAGCTTGTGTTACCCGATATGTGATGCTTAAACAGAAGCATTCTTTGGCAAAGTCTAAGATGATAAAGATGGAATCTGAATTTGAAAAGAAGAAAAAACTGAGCAGTAAGAATGAGTGATGCATGGGTAAAAGCCACACGACACGTGGATATTGTGGGAAAGAGATGTACGATCTAAGAAGGCTAAAATAGATGATATGAATTTCTCTTTTTGGAAAGCTATTGGGAGAACTCAACATCCGAGTTTTGAATTACCCTGCTGAGGCGGTCAACTGAATTTGATATGGATCGAAGATTGATGATTCGGATCATGAATCGAAGTCTGAAGTGGCGATTGAGGAGGAATATGCCCTATAGAAAAGTATGTTCCAACGGTAGTGATGACGCCAAATGCTGTCCCAGACAAGTCAAAATCGGGTAGTTCGAGGGATAGCGGTTGTCATGACTTCCCAATAAGTGAGGAACCCAAATGAAGTTATCACGGGAGATGAGCAATGGAGAAATCATGATGACCCAGGAGATAGAATATGAAGTGAAAACAAGGTATTCTCAACTTTTCGAAATACCAGGTACGTAAATTTCGGGGATGAAATTTCATAAGGAGGGGAGATTGTAAAACCCCGAATTTTATAAAATAAAAGTATTAAATTTTTCTTATAATTACAATTCAGTAAATGGTTAAATTGATAAAAGGTTAAAGTTAAGGGTGATATATGAATTTTTTTCAAAATACACAAGTGGTTATAAAAATATTCATTATTGTCGGGGAATATTCGTTTGGTCGTGGAATATTCTTTACGTTTGGGAATATTAGCATAATAACAGCACAGCATGACCATTTGTGGGCCCCATAACAGAATAACTGTCGGATGAAGAAAATGACAAATTAAAGTTTTTATAAATAACGACGTAGTGGTTACCGTTAACACTGTTGGAATACCCGGTGGGTAAAGTAAAGTAATACGCGTTGTTGCACAAGATATTACCGGTATTCTAGTGCAAGTATTTTTGAATTATTGATTCTTACGTAAGAAGGCACTACTGAATAATTGTTACAGTAATTACTGTTCAGTATTATATTTTATTGATTCAATAATTGCTGCGTTGATATTTTATATTACTGTTGTTTCAATAATTGTCACTACACAGTATTTTCCATTATAGGAGAAATAATTCATATTATCTGAATAAAATTATTAGATAACATTATTGGCAATGTCTAGAAAGTTCTATTTAAGGAGAGGTTTGGTCACCTAATTGCGCGCCAATAAGGAGAAATTCTTATGGGAAAGCCACCTCTTTCCTGGGAACTGTCTGGTTGCTATTATTGTGATTCTGTAATATTATTTGTGAATAATTAATTATTGATTTATATGATGAGGAAAATATTCATTTGATGTGGATATAGATGGAGAAAATTTTTTAAAGTGACAATTGTTGAAAATCGATATTTTATCTTTTTTGATAAAATAATATTTTATTATATTATTATAATATAATAATGATGATATTTTTACAATGAATGTGGGATATATGAGTATATGAGAAGGAGTATTTTTGTTGCAAAAGTTGTTTAAAACATGTTAAACATGTCTGTGGGCCCATTTCTTAACTGAAATTTTATTATAGCTTGTAAAATTGTCCAGTATGTGGATTTTGGTCAATTTACATTTGGAATTTGGAAAACTTTCTTACAGAAAGTTGTAGAGAATTGAATTTCCTATAAAAATTGCGAGATTCAATTTCGAGATAAAAGGGCTATTTATTATGAATTATTGAAATTCGAAGTTACGAAATAATTAATTTTGAAGTTTTAATTATTTTAATAAGAAAAACGTTTTTACATTTTTGGGACTCATTTAACATGTGTTAGGATGGCTGATTTTAGATGCTAGGTGTGCGTAGGAAATTTATATAAATATATTATTAATTTATTAAATTTTCTGCTTTGGTGTTCTAAGCATTTTCCTATAAATAGGGTGCTTAGGTTAGAATTGAAAATTACACTAGAAACTGAAGTTTTCTCTCTATTTCTCTCTCTATTATATCGAGCGTATTTTGTGAGTATTTTAGTACTTCGAGTATTGCTATACGGTGCAAGTTCTTTCAGCAATATATCCAGTATTCCAGTCAGAAGTACTATTCTTTCTGAGGTAGGGGATTGTAAGGGAGATTATTTTCTTCATAAATGATATTATTTCTTCAATATCATTATGCCGAAATATTGGTTTGAATTTTTATCAAATTTGGAACTTTTTCATGTCGGGGTTACTATTCATGAGTTACTATTCATGAGTTACTATTCACGAGTTACTATTCATGAGTTACTATTCACGAGTTACTATTCACGAGTACTATTCACGAAACGTGATGATGTTTTTTATGAAATTTCTATCTTTTGGTGTTTGAGAGTTACTATTCACGATACGGCACTATTCACGAATCTGACACTATGCTTAGAAAAATGAAATTTCTTCTTTTGTCCAAAATATCTATTCTGGATACTATCTTTGATTGGATCTATGTTTTGGTCTTCATTCTTGAATTTTACTCCACTCTGATTATTTATGAAGTATTTTTGAATGAGAATTGTTTAAAGTACGAATCCTTAATATTTGTTCTTTTGCTTCACTGGATTTGTTCTCTTTAAAATATTTTTCATCATCCTAAGTCTTAAATGATGATATAACTGAATATCTTTGGCCTGTAGTGCAAAGATGACTTGTTGATGAATATCTTTGGCCTGTAGTGCAAAGATGACTTATTGATGAATATCTTTGGCCTGTAGTGCAAAGATGACTTGTTGATGAATATCTTTGGCCGTAGTGCAAAGATGAATTTATTAGTAGGATTATTAACATAAACTGTGATTTGGTATAACCATAATCTTTGATGTTTCAGGTGATGAAAATTATCTTTGTCCTGGATGAGAAAAGGAATTTAGAACTACAATTACGATTATGAGTTATACATGTGATTGTGGACAGGAATTGTTGATTGATGTTACAGGGATAAAACATTGTTGGTAGACTTTTAACATGGAGAAGATAATGGACTTTATAGTCTATTTGACTCTTCTAATGGATTGCTCATTCCGCTGCAACTATGGTTGAAAAGTTTTCTCATCTACCATATGTTCTAAATCTCTGATTTATTACTGTTGAAGGCTATTGATAATTTATTTATCTTTAGTCATGATATTCTTTACTGAGCTAGTTGTGCTCACCCTTTTACTTTACAATTCCTTTCAGGTAATAAAAGTGTAGCTGGGTCGAGCGGGGATAACAAGGGAATAGAACGGTGGTCTATAGATGTTGAGGGTGAGGTGAATTTAACTTGGAAGGGTGTTTTGCCACTATCATACAAGATGTCTAATGACATACAACCTCGTGTCATCATAAGACAGGGTTGTGCTCATCCACTTGCTGAGTATATTTACAAGCACTACCTATATAATCTTGGTGTTTGTTTGGAGTTTAATTCCCAATTAGGGACAGTGGAGATAATGATATGTCAAGAAAAGACTCGCCATTGGGAAGAATATGATAGTAATCTTCTCTTTTTTCTTTGGGGTCTATTGGGTCAACCAAGGATAATTCTATGGCCATATGATATCTATAATAACCTAGACGCGTGGCCTCCCATGTACGAAGGTTTCCTTGAGCACTTCCCAAAGATTCTAATTTCTAAAACAGTTTTCGACTATACCTTTATGTAAGGTGTCATTATGAGGTGTTGTCCACGGTTGGGACATGAGTCACAGTTGATATATATTTGTATCCAAACTCACAGCATATGTGTTGTTGTATTTTGCACGACAATTGTTGTAATAAAGTTGTAGTTGTTTTCTGTACCATGTATTTGGCGACTCAGAATGGGTTGGATGGAATTGACCTATTTTGGGGGCGTCACACCAAGGATATTCTTTAGTATCACGACCACGAATTATCCATGCACTACGGGCCAAAGATAATCGTGTTTTGTTTTCATCAACGGTCCTGATCATGCCATAAAACAATTCATCTTTGCACCCTTGGCCGAAGAGAATCCATAGCCATAATCATACCAAAAACTGTCCATCAATGCACTATGGGCCAATGAGGACTTTTTCCACATCATTTGTAATATTACGGTCATGATTATACCGAATAATCCCTGGTCATAATCATACCAAGTCCATCTATGCACTACAGGCCACAGATGACTTTCAACATATTATAAACATAAGGACGATGACAATATTATAAGCATTAGTCAAACTAAATCATGGATAAATATTCAAGACTTTAAATATATCCAAACATTATCAATCACTTAATAAAATCATAATCTAATATTGTTAATATTATAACAATATTTTAATCACTCCTTAAACTTATAAATAATTTAATTTAATTGTTTATACTTTTCTAAATAATGCATTTAATCATTCAAAAATGCCATACTCATAAGATTTCATCACTAATAATCAAATTACTCATCAAAAATCTGCATATACCTTATATAGGATTTTCAAGCCATAAAATCCTATTTACCAATTTTTCAACTTCATATAACATATTTAATTCATATGTTCGTAACTAAACTATTTTCATGAAAAATACCAATCAGTCCCAAAAATTATTCTTTTATGGGATTAAGCAGAATATAGTCCCATATTGAACATAATTTTTTTCGGAATTTTTAAAATTCATTTACTATTTTTCAGAAATCAATTTCTAATTAATTCCTTAAGAAATTAGCTACCTCAAGGTTAACTCCAGAAATTCCTAAATCTTGGCAAGATCTTACAAGTTAACGTGAGCTTCCAGTTTAAATTTTATGATCATCGGAGTTATAGAACTCCGGTTATAGCGTTTTCCGTCGGAAAAACCTAAATATTGAAATGGTCATAACATGCTCATTTTAAGTCGGAATGAGCTCATTTTTGAACAAGAGGTACTTTATACCATATATTTTTATGTCCCAAAAGGCCGAAAATTTCTCATAATTTATGTGGCCGAAAATGCCCTTTTAAAATTTTGGACAGTAGCCTTTTTGGAAATTTCGGTTTTTGACTCCTTTGCTAAAATCAGTCCACACGAAAATCTAAAACACCTTTTCCAGTGATTTCACTTGGATAAGTTAGAAAACTCATAAATCTAACTCTAGAACTTGACCACACTCAAAAATTCAAAATATAATAGGAGATATGGTCAATTGAATTTCATACTCCATTTTTTTACCAAAATATGATTTTCAACCCTTTGTGATTTCTAAGAAACTTTCATATTTTCACATAATAACCAACATAACTCATCATGACAATGACATAATAATTCAATAAAACAAGTTCAAGAATAAGTTGTAAATATTTATAAGTTAATTTATCCTAAACTCAATAATGTCCAAATTGTCAATATGATACTGCTTTGTGGAGTAAAATTCAAGAATGCTCAGAAGAATATTTCCATGAAAAGATACTGGATGAAGCGCAAATATCAAGGATATTCCACTAATTTCATGGAGTATATAAGTCAAAGCTTTAACCAACTGAGTATAATAGAATATATGAAACTGCAATAGATTTTCACCTGCCATGCGGTAATCCACGTAGCTAGATCATTTTCATAATTTAATAAGGAACGAATACGAAGGATCATTCACCATGCATATGGTAATCCATATATATGAGTTATTCCAGCGAATAATAAAGAATGGAATAATGAAGGATTCACCAAGCGATGCGATAGATCAACACATACATGTTATTCCCAATGAATAATAAATAATGGAACCGGTCAAAGTCCCACAGAATTCATAGAGGCGAGGATATTACTACAGAATAATAAATAATGGAATATTAGAAGAATTTCACCATGTATGTGGTACTTCGCATAAACAGGTTAGTTCAACAGAATAATAAGAATGTAATAACAACAGAATTCACCAGACATGCGATAGACCGCACAAACAGGTTATTCCAACATAATAATAAAGAATAGAATAACAGAAGTTCTCTTCATGAATACGGAAGAAATAATACCCCTTACGAGTACAACAAATAATATCCCCTACGAGTACGACAATTATATCCCCTACCTTTGAAAGAAGAGTATTCTGACTGGTAGAGCGAGGATATACTCGAAGAAAACTTGCACTATGCTCAAAGTTGTCTTAAATTCTAAATACATACGCTCAAGATTATAGAAGAAGAAATCTCTTTATAGTTTCCCTCTCTAGAGTTTCAGTGAATTCGTAAGAAATAATGAATGAATGAGCTTCTATTTATAGAAGAATGGACTGCATAGTAACTAATTCATGAAGCGGTCTGGATTGATTTACTTTTAATCTGGACGGATCCATATTTAAAACAAAATCTTTTAAATAAAATATAATATATTCTATTTATAATCTAATAAAACGAATAACTTTATAAAAGTATTATGTTTTATCTAAAAAGATTTTACTATGCAAAACACTATGCAACACTATGCATAATAAAATATAATATATTTTATTTATAGAATAACTTTATAAAAGTATTATGTTTTATATAAAAAGATTTTACTATGCAAAATACTATGCACAATAGAATATAATATATTCTATTTATAGAATAGCTTTATAAAAGTATTCTGTTTTATATAAAAAAGCTTTTCGGTTTTATTACATTAATAATACTAATAAGACAAAACTGAGTGACTTATCACGTAAACATTAATAACCAACACCGTGTGCTACTATGCAACCACGCGTATTACTGTACTTTTACTACCGGGTAGTTCAACAGTTTTAACGGTAACACTTCCGCCGTTATTTTATAAAAAGATAATTTTGTCGTTTTCTAAATACGACAATACTTCCGTCATGGGGTCCACCAATGATTGTGTCGTCGTATGGATATTCCCCGACAAAAAGAATATTCCCCGACCAATCGAATATTTTATAACAACTTGCATACTTTTCAAATTTTATAATTATTACTCACAACTATAACATTATATCAAATCCACACCATATTATTGAAAAAAAAAATATTTCGAGAAAATTAAATCTTTATTCATAAAATCTGGGGTCTCACAATCTCCCCTTCTTATGAAATTTCGCCCTCAAAATTTATGTACGTACCTGATATTTGAAGGGATGAGAATACCTTGCTTTCTTTTCAGATTGTACCTTCCCGGTAATTTCCTCGCTATAATGAATTTCTCATTTCTCATCTCCTGTATTTCAGATATCATTCTAGAATATAGCTTCAAAACAAACGTTAATTGACATATCACAATTTGTCAACTTATCAAGTAAAGAATTTTAGCTTAGGTAAGTCACACACTAGCGAAGTATATAACTCGTCTCTCCCCTCCTAGTTCTAGACTTTTATCTCCGTCAGTGACCATATCCCTAAGCTCTGATACCAAATGTGACGCCCTCAAAATTATGTATACATCACTCATTCTGAGTCGCTAGATACATGGCACAAAATTCAAATACAACTTCATTTATACAACTGTTGAACTGTCGTATAGAATACGACCACAGTTAATTGTGAGTTTTAATATAAATGTATGTAACTCTCATGGTGCCTCGACCACAACCTTACAATGGTACTTTACATAAAATTATAGTCAAAAATTAAAATCTTTGGGAAGTGCTCAAGGAAACCTTCGTACATAGGAGGCCATTCATCTAGGTTATAATAGATATCATATGTCCACAAAATTATCCTTGGTTGACCCAATAGACCCCAAATAAAAACGAGAAGATTACTATCATCTTCTTTCCAATGGTGAGTCTTTTCTTGACATATAACTATCTCCACTGTCTCCAAGTGAATATTATATTTCAAATAAACTCCAAGATCATATAGGTAGTGCCCATAGATATACTCAACCAAATGGATGTACACTGACCACCTTATGATAACACGAGGTTGTATGTCATTAGACATCTTGTATGATAGTGGCAAAACACCCTTCCAAAGTTGGGTTCACCTCACCTATTCGATTCACCAAAATTAAATATCAAATGGCGTATACAATACGACACACTTATCTAAAGTTCTCAATAAAATTATTTCCATACTATTTAAGGAGAACCTCAATGCCTATAAACCCAGATTCTAATCCTCTTAATACCCCTTTCGAATTGACTACACTTTTATTACCCGAAAGGAATTGTGAAACAAAAGGGTGAGAAACAACTAGCCCAAAGAAAGAATATCATGACTAAAGATAATTAAATTATCAATAGCTTTCATCAATAATAAATCAGAGATTTAGAACATATTGTAGATAACAAAACTTTTCAACCATAGTTGCAGCGGAACGAGCAATCCATTAGAAGAGTCAAATAGACCATATGGTCTATTATCTTCTCTATGTTAAAAGTCCACAAATAATGTTTTATCCATGTAACATCAATCAACAATTCCCGTCCACGATCATGTGAATAACTCATAATCACAATTGTGATTCTAAATTCCTCTTCGCACCCAGGACGAAGATAATTTTCATCACCGGTCTTCACCTGAAACATCAAAAATCATGGTTATACCAAATCACAATTCATGCTCGTAATCATTAAATCGTCTTTGTACTACGGCCAAAGATATTCATTATTATCACATCCATGAATTAATATTTTATTGCTGAGACTCAGCTCAAAATTAATCCACATCATCGAATCATCCCTGCACTACAGGCCAAGGATATTCTTTAGTATCACGACCACGAATTATCCATGCACTACGGGCCAAAGATAATCGTGTTTTCATCAACGGTCCTGATCATGCCATAAAATAATTCATCTTTGCACCCTTGGCCGAAGAGAATTCATAGCCATAATCATACCAAAAACTGTCCATCAATGCACTATGGGCCAATGAGGACTTTTTCCACATCATTTGTAATATTACGGTCATAATTATACCGAATAATCCCTGGTCATAATCATACCAAGTCCATCTATGCACTACAGGCCACAGATGACTTTCAACATATTATAAACATGAGGATGATGACAATATTATAAGCATTAGTCAAACTAAATCAAGGATAAATATTAATGACTTTAAATTTATCCAAACATTATCAATCACTTAATAAAATCATAATCTAATATTGTTAATATTATAATAATATTTTAATCAGTCCTTAAATTTATAAACAATTTAATTTAATTGTTTACACTTTTCCAAATAATGCATTTAATCATTCAAAAATGCCATACTCATAAGATTTTATCCCCAATAATCAAATTACTCATCAAAAATCTGCATATACCTTATATAGGATTTTCAAGCCATAAAATCCTATTTACCAATTTTTCAACTTCATATAACATATTTAATTCATATGTTCGTAACTAAACTATTTTCATGAAAAATACCAATCAGTCCCAAAAATTATTCTTTTCTAGGATTAAGCAGAATATAGTCCCATATTGAACATAATTTTTTTCGGAATTTTTAAAATTCATTTACTATTTTTCAGAAATCAATTTCTAATTAATTCCTTAAGAAATTAGCTACCTCAAGGTTAACTCCAGAAATTCCTAAATCTTGGCAGGATCTTACACAAGTTAACGTGAGCTTCCAGTTTAAATTTTATGGTCATGGAGTTATAGAACTCCGGTTATATAGCGTTTAAAATCGAAAAAAACCTAAATATTGAAATGGTCATAACTTGCTCATTTTAAGTCGGAATGAGCTCATTTTTGAACAGGAGGTACTTTATACCATATATTTTTATGTCCCAAAAGGCCGAAATTTTTCTCATAATTTAAGTGGCCGAAAATGCCCTTTTAAAATTTTGGACAGTAGCCTTTTTGGAAATTTTGGTTTTTGACTCCTTTGCTAAAATCAGTCCACACGAAAATCTAAAACACCTTTTCCAGTGATTTCACTTGGATAAGTTAGAAAACTCATAAATCTAACTCTAGAACTTGACCACACTTAAAAATTCAAAATATAATAGGAGATATGGTCAATTGAATTTCATACTCCATTTTTTTACCAAAATATGATTTTCAACCCTTTGTGATTTCTAAGAAACTTTCATATTTTCACATAATAACCAACATAACTCATCATGACAATGACATAATAATTCAATAAAACAAGTTCAAGAATAAGTTGTAAAGATTTATAAATTAATTTATCCTGAACTCAATAATGTCCAAATTGTCAACATGATACTTCTTTGTGGAGTAAAATTCAAGAATGCTCAGAAGAATATTTCCATGAAAAGATACTAGATGAAGCGCAAATATCAAGGATATTCCACAAATTTCATGGAGTATAGAAGTCAAAGTTTTAACCAACTGAGTATAATAGAATATATGAAACTGCAATAGATTTTCACCTGCCATGCGGTAATCCACGTAGCTAGATCATTTTCATAATTTAATAAGGAATGAATACGAAGGATCATTCACCATGCATATGGTAATCCATATAGACAGGTTATTCCAACAGAATAATAAAGAATGGAATAACAGAAGGATTCACCAAGCGTGCGATAGACTGCACATACATGTTATTCCCAACAGAATAATAAATAATGGAACCAGGTCCCGGCGTAACGCACTGCAGGATATTAAATGAGAATAATAAATAATGGAACCAGAATTAAAGGGCGTAAATGCATGCAGACGGGATATTACGGCGAATAATAAATAATGGAATATTAGAAGAATTTCACCATGTATGTGGTACTTCGCATAAACAGGTTATTTCAACAGAATAATAAGAATGTAATAACAACAGAATTCACCAGGCATGCGATAGACCGCACAAACAGGTTATTCCAACATAATAATAAAGAATGGAATAACAGAAGTTCTCTTCATGAATACGGAAGAAATAATACCCCTTACGAGTACAAAAAATAATATCCCCTACGACTACGACAATTATATCCCCTACCTTTGAAAGAAGAGTATTCTGACTGGTAGAGCGATGATATACTCGAATAAAACTTGCACTACGCTCAAAGCTGTCTTAAATTCTAAAAAAATACGCTCAAGGTTATAGAAGAAGAAATCTCTCTATAGTTTCTCTCTCTAGAGTTTCAATGAATTCGTAAGAAATAATGAATGAATGAGCTTCAATTTATAGAAGAATGGACTGCATAGTAACTAATTCATGAACGATCCAGATTGATTTACTTTTAATTGGACGGTCCATATTTAAAGCAAAATCTTTAAATAAAATATAATATATTCTATTTATAATCTAACAAAACGAATAACTTTATAAAAGTATTATGTTTTATATAAAAAAATTTTACAATGCAAAACACTATGCAGGCACTATGCAATACTATGCATAATAAAATATAATATATTCTATTTATAGAATAACTTTATAAAAGTGTTCTATTTTATATAAAAAGATTTTACTATGCAAAACACTATGCATAATAGAATATAATATATTCTATTTATAGAATAACTTTATAAAAGTATTACATTTTTATATAAAAGCTTTTCTATTTTATTACATTAATAATACTAATAAAACAAAAGCGAGTGACTTATCACGTAAGCATTAATAATCAACACCGTGTCTTACTTGCAACCACGCCAGACATCTTATTACTTTTACTACCGGGTAGTTCAGCAGTTTTAACGCAGTAATACTTACGCCGTTATTTTATAAAAGATAATTACAATGCGTTTTCTAAATACGACAATACTTCCGTCGTGGGGTCCACCAATGATTGTGCCGTCGTATGGATATTCCCTGACAAAAAGAATATTCCCCGACCAATCGAATATTTTATAACAACTTGCATACTTTTCAAAATTTATAAATATTACTCACAACTATAACATTATATCAAATCCACACCATATTATTGAAAAAAAAATATTTCGAGAAAATTAAATCTTTATTCATAAAATCTAGGGTCTCACAATCACCCCTCCTTATGAAATTTCGCCTTCGAAATTTATGTACGTACCTGATATTTGAAGGGATGAGAATACCTTGCTTTCTTTTCAGATTGTACCTTCCCGGTAATTTCTTCTCTATCATGATTTTCCCATTTTTCATCTCCTATATTTCAGATATCATTCTAGAATATAGCTTCAAAACAAAAGTTAATTGACATATCACAATTTGTCAACTTATCAAGTAAACAATTTTAGCTTAGGTAAGTCACACACTAGCGAAGTATATAACTCGTCTCTCCCCTCCTAGTTCTAGACTCTTATCTCCATGGGTGACCATATCCTAAGCTACGATACCAAATGTGGCGCCCCAAAATTATGTATACATCACCCATTCCGAAGTGCTTGGATACATGGTACAAAATTCAAATACAACTTCATTTGTACAACTGTTGAACTGTCGTATAGAATACGACCACAGTTAACTGTGAGTTTTAATACAAATGTATGTAACTCTTAAGGTGCCTCGACCACAATCTTACAATGGTACTTTACATAAAAGTATAGTCAAAAATTAAAATCTTTGGGAAGTGCTCAAGGAAACCTTCGTACATGGGAGGCCATGCGTCTAGGTTATAATAGATATCATATGTCCACAGAATTATCCTTGGTTGACCTAATAGACCCCAAAAAAAATGAGAAAATTACTATCATCTTCTTTCCAATGGTGAGTCTTCTCTTGACATATAACTATCTCTACTGTCTCCAAGTGAATATTATATTTCAAATAAACTCCAAGATCATTTAGGTAGTGCCCATAGATATACTCAGCAAGTGGATGCACACAACCCTGTCTTATGATAACACAAGATTGTATGTCATTAGACATCTTGTATGATAGTGGCAAAACACCCTTCCAAAGTTAGGTTCACCTCACCCAATTCAGTTCACCAAAATTAAATATCAAATGATGTATACAATATGACACACTTATCTAAAGTTCTCAATAAAATTATTTCCATACTATTTAAGGAGAACCTCAACAGCTATAGACCACTGTTATAATCCTCTTAATACCCCGCTCGACCCATCTACACTTTTATTACCTGAAAGAAGTTGTGAAGCAAAAGGGTGAGCACAACTAGCCCAGTAAAAAATATCATGACTAAAGAAAAATTGTTGCTAAAGCCCCATTTTTAGCAACAAAAAAACTTTTGTTGCCCACAATGACGGGAAAGTAAGTGGTCGAAAATTTTGCAACGAATTTCTAACGAAATTTTTTCCCGCCAATGAATTAGCAACGAAATTTTGCAACGACTTATGAATTTCATTACAAAAAGTGAAAGCCTGACACAATCTGCAACGAAGGACAAAATTCGTTACTAAACATATACTTTTAGCCCGAAAAATCATTGCTAAAGGCCCATTTTTTTGTAGTGTTTGGGGGCGTCACAATGGAACTCCAGGTATTATTCGTATAATTTTTAATTTTCATATATATGATTTCCTTATATAGTAAATTATTTTATAAAGAAAGTTTGAAGGAAGAATTTGAGTTCTTTTAGAAATAAAACTTCCGTATAATTAGATAGACAAGCTTTATGCTGAATAGTTAAGGATTAGTTCGATCAATTATGACCGAGATCTATTTACAATGATTGTGTATGCTATGTACCCTTGTATGTATGAGTTTTAAAATGGTAATTAGGGGACGGAATCTTTATAAGGGAGGTTAATGTAATAACCTAATATTTTCTATATAAATAAATAATAAATTTTGCATATAAATTTTTATTTATTTATTTTAAAGGTTGGAATATATGACAGGTAATGTGTATGTATATATGTGATAAATAAAATTTATTTATTACATGAATAATTTCAAATAATTTTATTTTAGAATTATTGATTATTATACGATATATTTTATAGTAATTAATTTTATAGTAAAATGATTTTAGCATTTATTTTCCATGAAAATAAATTAATATATTATTTAAATAATATATGAAATGATTATTAGAGTTATTATAAAAAATATTTTATTATATGAATTTATTCAAATTAGTTAACTTAATTATTTTAATTTAATTAATTAGGATACGCATTTGAAAGATATATCAGATATGGAATCCAAACCCTAAATTTTGGATTTAGAATAAGAAATGAGAATAATATTATAATATTATGTTTATTTCAGTGCTGTAAATATGTACTGTATGTATGTATTGTTAATGGTTGGACAATTATGGTATAATGTCAAAATCGTATCATTAATTCGTTAAACCCTAAATTAAAACTCAAACCGAAGTTCTCAATTGGTAAGAAATTGTGGTACGTAATTAACGACAATTATTATGTTATGCTAATTAGGTAAACCCTAATTATTGTCTAGAAACCCTAATTATAAATTAGAAACCCTAATTTCCAATTTGAAACCCTAATTACTAAAATGGTAACCCTAATTATTATTTTAGTAAATTATAATGTTAATTAGGAAACCCTAATTCATAATATGGGGTAACCTAATAATATCAAGAAACCCTAAGTATTTTTAAAACCCTAATTTTAATTAGTAAGTTATAATTAAAATTTTATTAAACTTTAAACTTAACTTTTCAAACCCTAGAAATTATTTGGGAAACCTTAAGTGTAAGACCCAAACTTTTTAATGAATAAAATTGAATTTTCTCTATTTATTATTGTGAATAATAAGGTGTTAATTTGATATAATGCTTTGGTTATGGGTGAAATGTGCAAAGTTTACAAAATAAGCAAGTGGTTATAAAATATTCATTTTGTCGGGGAATATTCGTTTGGTCGTGGAATATTCTTGCTGTTGGGGAATATTCGTACGACGGCGCAACCATTTAGGGCCCCATAATGGATAATTTTTGGATGAAGAAAATGGCAAGTTTGAGTTTTTATAAATAACGGCGTAATTATTACCGTTAACACTGTTGGATTACCTGGTAGTTAAAATACGATGTACGTGTGGTAAAGAAAGACACTGCAGTATTGCACAATATTTTGAATTATTGATTCTTACGTAAGAAGACACTACTCAATAATTTTTACAGTAATTACTGTTCAATATTTTATTTTATTGATTCAATAGTTGCTACGTTGATATTTTATATTATTGTTGTTTCAATAATTGTCACTGCACAGTATCTCCATTATCAGATCAATAATTCATATTTGAATAATATTGTTAGATAGCATTATTGGCAATGTCTAAGGAAGTTCTATCTAGGAAAGGGGTTTGGTCACCAAATTGTGCGCCAGTAAGGAGAAATCCTTATCGGAAAGCCCCCTCTTTCCTAGGAACGACCTGGTTGTCATTATTGTGATTCTGTAACATTATTTATTAATAATTAATTATTGATTTATATGATAAGAAAATATTTATTTTATATGGATATAAATGATGGATATATTTATTGTTTTTATAAATGAAGGAATTAATGCTCAGGTTTTTTTATCAGTATTTTGTCGGAAGGGAGCTTTTGAAAATCGTCCGTATGTGGATTTCGGTCATTTTTCGTTTGGAATTTGGAAAAACTTAAACTTACAAAGTTGTAAAGAATTTAATTTCCTATGGAATAGACATGAGATTCGAATTTTTCTGATAAAAGGGCTATTTATTATGAATTATTGAAGTTTTGGAAATAAATATTTTAATTAAAAATATGGTGGGCCCCACTTTTGGTTGGTGAGAAATGAAATGTGTTGGAATTTATTTTCAAAAGTGCTGGGCTTGAATAGTAGTAGGTAAAGCCATCAAGTAGCAGGTTAGTCTGCTATGGCGTTCTAAGCATTTTCCTATAAATATGGTGCTTAGTTAGAATTGAAAATCACACTAAAAATAAGTTTTCTCTCTTTCTCTCTCTATATTATCGAGAATATTTTGTGAGTATTTAGATACTTTTTGAGTTTCTATTCATCAGTGCAAGTTTCCTTCAGCCGTATACCTGATATTTCAGCCGGAAGTACTGCTCTTTTGAGGTAAGGGGTGTTATTTTCTTCCTAATGATGTTATTCTTTCAATATCATTATACCAAAAAATTGGTATGGATTTTATTATGGAATTTCTACCTTTTTGTGTCGGGGTTACTATTCACGTATACGACACTATTCACTGAAAAATAAAATTTTCTCCTTTTTGTCCAAGATATCTATTATGGTTACTATCTTTGATTGTATCCATGTTTTGATCTTTATTTTTGAATTCTGATTCATAATTGGTTATTATGAAGTATTTTTGAACTTGGATAAACTAAAGTACGAATTCCTAATCTTTGATCTTTTATCTCACTGGATTCGTTTTCTTTAAGATATTTTCATCATCCTCGATCCTAAATGATGATATTCTTGAATATCTTTGGCTCAGTAGTGCAAAGATGAATGATTACTAATGAATATCTTTGGTCCGTAGTGCAAAGATGAGCAGTGTTGAGATGAACATGACCAATGGTGATACAAATGAATATCTTTGGCATGTAGTGCAAAGATGAATATTTGATTCAATATGTATATTGATTGATGTTCTGAGGATAAAATATTGATGATGGACTTTTAAATCTTAGAAGATAGTAGAATTCATTCTCTACTTGACTCTTCTAATGGATTGTTGTTTCATCATAGATTTTTAATCTAAAACTTGTTGTCTATTTTGTTCTATCAGATTTTTCCCTGTTGAAGACTAATGATAAATTGTTGTATATTATCTTAGTCATAATATTCTTTACTGGGATAGTTGAGCTCACCCTTTTCCTTTTTATTCCATTTTTCTTCTTAGGAAGTGAGAACATAGCAGGAACTAGCCGGGGTTTGGAGTGATGGTTCAGGATAGTTGTCGTAGTAGTCCTCACTATTTTGTAAAATAATGTATCAATAATTGTAATGAGGACTCCTTTTGAGTTTGTATACTGTCTATTAGATAATATTTGTATTTAAACTCATAGTATATGTGTTATCGTATTTTGCACGATAATTGTATTACTGAAGTTGTATTTGTTTCTGTACCATGTATTTGGCAACTCAGAATGGGTGATGTATACCTATTTTGGGGGCGTCACAGTTGGTATCAAAGCTGAGGGATATGGTCTCTGGCAGAGATCGGGGAATAGAACTAGGAGGGGAGAGACAAGTAATCCTTCGCTAGTATGTCGTACCTAAGTTTATTTGGTTGGTCAGTCGGAGCATATGGTTAATATGTGATATGTTAATTTGTTAATTAACCTTTATTTTGTGGCAGTATTTGAAAATGGTAGCAGAGAACGTTAACAATGGAGTGAATGAGACCGTGGAGACACCTCTAATTACCAACCAGGATAATGTGATGTCAGGCGGAGAAGGAATTAGAGATATTCTTGTGGTGAGGGAAGAATTAATAGTTGCACCCGAGCTAGCAGCTGAGAGTGAGGAAGAAGAGGAACCTGAGGAGAATTTATTAGAAGAATTTTATGATCGAAATGTAGAATTGCAAAATCGTATTCATGAGTTAGAAGAGCAGGCTGAAGAACGACAGGCGGTCGTGGAGCAAAAGGATACAACGATTCAAGCTTGTGTTACCCGATATGTGATGCTTGAACAGAAGCAATCTTTGGCAGAGTATAAGATGATAAAGCTGGAATCTGAGCTGAAAGAAGAAACAACTGAACGAGTGAGAATGAGTGATGTATGGGTAAAAGCCGCACGACACGTTGATATTGTGGAAAGAGATGTCTGATCTAAGAAGCTAAAATAGATGATATGTATTTTTCTTTTTGGACAACAATTGAGAGAACCCAACATCGAGTTTTGAATTACCCTATACATTGAGGTTTACCCCAATTCGATATGGATCGAAGATTAATGATTCAGATCATGAAATAGGAGTACAACGAAGCAGTTGAGAGTAGAATATGCCCTATAGAGAAAGTTAATTCTAGCAATAATGATGACACCAAAGGCTGTCCTAGAGAAGTCAAAATTTGTGGTTCAAGTGAAAGCGTCTTTCATAACTTTCCAAAAAGAGAGGAACCGAACGAAGTTATCACGGGTAAGCTAATCATAAACTCTTGCGAAGTTTATACCTTATTAGATATCGGTTCTACCCATTTTTATATTTCTCCTACTTGTGCTCAACGTTTGAACTTGACTCCGGAGAAATTAGATCTTGACTTATCTGTTGAGACTCCATTAGGAGAAACTTTCATTACATCTACTGTTTATAAATCTTGCTTGATTCAAGTTGGTACCGTCACATTACCTGCCGATCTTATTTCGTTGAAAATACTTGCATTTGATGTGATTTTAGGGATTGATTGGTTAACCACTCATCATGCTAAAATTGATTGTTTTCATAAGGTTGTTAGTTTTCATATTTCTAACCAACATGTTATGCAAATTCAAACAACCAAACCACTAAAGTTAATCACTGTCATATTGTTGGGTAAAATCTATATACGCACAGCATGCAAGTATACGTGGTCAATTAGTAATATAATAGTAAGTAAAGTATCGTTCCCTAGAGACTTAGCAAGAAATTAACCTCGCAACTACCAATCTTCTATTAATCCTAATTTTATTAAACTAATCAATTTCCAGTTTATAGAGAACATTATTCCAACTAAATATCAACAAACCCTAAAACTGAATTTTCAAACAAATATTGGAGAATTAGGCTTACAACTTCACTCTAAGTATCCCTCTGATTATTTTTCCCTTATTCCAATTTAACTCACTATCCCAGTTTATTAATCAAGAATACATAAATAGCATTTAACCACCTCTCGATGAATTAAGGTCGTATTAACCCAAATCCACAATTAAGATAGAATTAAGTTAAACACCTTCATTAACTAACTCACTATATCTCTATGTGAATTACAATTAAAGAAGGTTTAAGCTCAAGCTCTCTTTATGATTACATGTCAAGCATATCTCTACCCTAACATACATCAAGATTCTGTTCATTCACATAAATCAAGAACACATGCTATATTAATTAAGTCTAGATTCATATTTTATCTCTCGAATTCGTACAAATCCACATAAATTTGTTGATCAAGCAATTCATAAATTAAAGCTCAAATTAATATAGATAAACTGCATAATCATTGTTCCACTTAAAGATCCATTATAAGCCTAATAAGTAATTTAGTTCATAGCTAATAAATTAAATACTGAATAAATAAAAGAAAACATCATCCCAATTACAAAATTTGAAATTAAAGGAGAATAGTAATACACCACCCTTTTCACCCTTCAAATCTGAAATCTTCGTGAAATTATTATTCTTCTTCGTTCCTCAAAGCTCTTGCTCTTCAATCTCTTTCTCGAAGTGTGTTTAGATATCTTTCCATTATTCCACACTTCGCATAAAAGTAGTCGCAACTCAGCTCCATACATCAATCCTAATCCAACTCTAACTCTCCCCCATAAGAAATCAAGTGGAAATCTAAATCCTTTGCAACATCAACAACTCAATGGTCAAAGACTCCCACAAAATAAACTAACAACCATCCCACACTCCTATTATGATCACATTACATAAAGAATTAATAGTTCCCAACGTGATCAGACTTTCATACCTGACTTATACATATAATATTACAGAGTACAATTCATGGCAACCAACAATGATTAATTATAAGCTTATCCAAATGAAACAACTCTTAGTAGAGTTAAGTAAAAACAAACTTGCTCGAATCAGTTGATTCTGCTTACATTAATTTATATCACTTTATCCGAAGACCTAATATTAGTAATATAGATCTCCAATATTAGAATAATATCATCACAATATAATATTATTATATATATAGACATAGAATAACCTAAACACATTATCACATAACACATAATCCTATCAGTCTACAACACACATAGGACTCGGTATCAAGTCAAACTATTGCAGTCTAAGTTGAACCCGACACAAAACTGACATCCCGACGGTCTAGTCGGATAATATTTCGAGTTTAAGTTCAATTAAACTCTGCCTAACACTTAAAAATTATCTCAGATAATTTTAATAATAGTCGAAATATTTTTCGTAAGCTCGTAATAATTTTTAAATAATTATTATCATTTATCGAAATTTTTCAATCATTGAAAACATATTTAAATAATATAAATACCACATAATTCTTTTATCATTAATATTTATTTATTATCAAATATTAATGAAATACATACTTTATAATATTATAATATATTTATAATATCATTAAGTATTTTAATACTTTAAAATCATATTTATATGATTTTTAAACACTTAAATTCATTATCCAAGTAATTACTATTAATATTTTCATGACAAAATATCAAAAGTTATATGTTATAACTTGAAATATTTTTCTTACAATTAAATCATTTTATATGATTTATAAATCATTTATTCTATTTTTCCTTAATTTATTTAATATAGTTACTAAATAAACTAATTATCATTAATATTGATTAATTAATGAAATTAATCACAAAATATTAAAAGTCACTAAAAATAACTTAAAATATTTTATTATACCATAACATTATTTTTCATGATTTTCATGAATTAAAACCATTTTAAATCATTTATTTAATATTATAATTAAATAAATTAAATACCATTATATTCCAAAAATATTAAATATTTATGAAATATACTCTAAATAATTAAAAACTATTTTGAGAATTTAAAAATATTTTTTTAATTTATTATGTATTTTTAATAATTAAAAACCATTTTTTTCTATTTATTTAATTAAATTAATTATTTTCAGAAATAATTAATTAATTTTTAAATTATCTGTCGCTAAAGGGCCTTATATAGCAGAATAAATCAATATATAGGTGTTCTTGGTGTGTTCTTGAGCTGCCCAGATCTTCAAGTCAGTGGACAAGGTAGGTGGTTTGACCGGCAATAAATCTCATTTTAATTCGTTTCTGGGCTTGCTTAAGCATCGATATTGTAGTACTTATGTAGCACTACAATAACAAACCTAGTTCATTACCATAACACATCAGATCCGTAAGATACAGAGCATACAAAACGTGTCAGACATTGTTATTCATTTTCTGGGTTTCCCGGAAATGAGGAACAGTCGAAGTACATACTTTCCAGCCTTTGAATCTTAGCATTATGTGTTCGGTTTATGTGATATAATGGTTCGATCGTGTAGATAATATGTCAGACTACAACTACATAACATCAGGTACTAACAACAACATAACATATGACAGAACAAGGACAGTCAAACGTTGTCAGAAAAATCGCGTATGAAGTTTCTGGGTTTTTTCCAGAATTTGAAATTGTGAACGGATGGTCTAGTTTGACCTCCTTCTAAGTTCGATCTGATGATGATTGAAATGATATAAAGCCACATATATGAAGTACACATGACCAGCTACAAACCTATTACAACATATCATCAAAACACTAACAAGACTGACAGATCAGAGCGAAAGAAAATCTTATCAGACACTGATTAACCATTTCTGGGTAACCCAGATTTACCCGGTCAACGTCGGTCAACTCACTTTGACCGTTAATAACTCACGATCTAGACCTGTAATGGTTGTGATTCCACTTCCAGATCAAAGACCACCTGACCAGCTACCTATTTAAAATAACAAAAATCAAAAACAAAAAAGAATCTAAGGCCACTAACATTCGGTTGTCAGGCCACTTTTTCAACATTTCCAGATTTTTGAAATCTTTAGATTCGAGCATCTAGATGTTATGGATCCATGATCCAACAACCCAGATCTCTAAATAACACCTTATAACACAACTCTAACCAATCATTAACATAAAATCATGTGATTTACAAAAATTAGGGTTTATACCTCATTCATGCTTGATCTTTGATTCTGATCTATGGATCTATTTTTGTTTAGCTAAGAACTGATTCTGACTTTGTTTATCACCCCCTCTCACTCTTAAACCCGAAATATAGAGAGAGAGTGGCTTGGTGAAAAATGAGAAAGTAAGTAACTATTTTCTCTCTCTTAATCTATTTAAATGACTTGATGCAATGCTTAAATCTACTGATTTCGGCTGGGAGCTGGAGTATTTATTAAGTCAAGGAGTGGTTAGGGTTTGCTCACCAACCACATGTTGCTAGATTTACAAGCAACCCTAAATAATGCACATAAGGGCAAAATAGTCTTTTCGCATACAAAATTAATGGCATTTTTGTCAAATGGCCAAATCCTTAGGGTTTAGGATTTGGGTTAGGATTTAGGGTTTGAAAATTTAGGGTTTAGAATTTGAAATTTTAGGGTTTAGGGTTTAAAACCCTTAGGGTTTACAAATTTAATTTTCTAAAATTTCAAATTTAGGTTTTAAAAATAGAAAATTAATACTTCTAACTTATAATTAGGATTTACTAATTATATTAAAATTTCTTATTCACCATTAAATCTTTCTAACTAGGATTAACATTTCCTAATTAAAATCGCTAATTTAGCAATTAGGGTCATAATTGGTCATTAGGGTTTATAAACCACTAATTAGGGTTTCTAATAGAAAAATAAATTTTCTAATTTAGAAATTAAATTTTCGTAATTAGATTAGGGTTTTCTAATTACTTAACTTGAAAATTAGAATTAATATTTTCTAATTAACATTAAAATTATTAAACGAATAATTAGGTTTTCCCTAATTATAAATTAGGGTTTTAAATCCCGATATTAGGGTTTTATAAATTAGAAATTAGGATTTGCTAATTAATTAAGTTTTACCCAAATTAATTTATTAATTAATAACACTTAAGCAATATAATAATCATTTATGCTCCCAAATTAGGGTTTTCAATATTCGAATTAGGGTTTTGAATACCCGAAACTGAAATTAGGGTTTCCAGAATCGGTTTCTAGGGTTTCTTGTTAATCGTTAGGGTTTTCTAACTGAACGTTGATGTTCTTAATATATACTTAGAGTTTGTTACAGATATCGTTTATCTGGTCAACCCTTGACCCTTAACCACATATTGTACACATATACACAGAACATAATCACGTATTCACTTAATCCTAAATAATTCACCTAAATCCTTCACAGAATTTTGAAATCCTCAAAATTCTATCCTAAAAATATTAAAGCATACACTTATTTTCTGTTTAGGTTCTAATATTGAACCTTAAATCAATTAATTAAAATTTTAAAATTTTTCTAAATTCTCGGGTTGTCACACCACACAAGAAAGTCAACAACGAAAGGATCGGGGCTCTTTATTTATGGCTTGATATGACAATGATTGACTTTAGTGGTTTGGTTACTTTGAATTTGCATAACAGGTTGGTTAGGAGTATGAAAGCTAACAACCTTACGAAAAGCATGATGAGTAGTTAACCAATCGTTTCCAAAAATCACATCAAAGGCAAGTATTTTCAAAGAGATAACATCGACAGGCAACGTGAAAGTGTTTATTTGAACAAGATTTATAAATAGTGGAGGTAACGAAGGTTTCTCCCAACTGAGTTTAAATAGATATATCAAAGTCTAACTTCTCCGGAGTTAACTTCAAACATTGAACACAACTAGGTGCAATAAAAGAGTGAGTAGAATCGGTATCTAACACGGTATAGACTTCACAAGAGTTTATGACTAACATACCCGTGATAATTTTATTCAGGTTCCTCGTCACAAAAAAAAATGCTCTCTCTTAAATTATTGGCTTTGGCTTGTCTGGGACATCCTTTGGTGCCTCCATCCTAGCTGAACTTGTCTTCGGTGAACGACAAAATCGAGCTAAGTGACCTTCTCTTCCACAGTTATAGCATGCTTTGGACGGCATCGCGCAGTTTGGACTAATGTGTCCCACCCCTCCGCATTTGAAGCATATGATAGGTGGTCGTTCTCCTTCCTTAACAACGGGTGCTGGTGCTGACGTCTTTCCATCATTGTTGATTCTCCTCTTCTTGAAATGTCCATTCTTATTATTTTGACCATGATTACCACCGAAGCGGTTACCATTTCTGGCATGTTGATTCCCTCCATGCTTATTGTCACCGCTTTGATGACTGTTATAATCGATATTATCATTTTGTCGGCTGCTCTCTTTTGGTTGCATTGACTCGTTATCGCGCTCCACTAACTGAGCCCTATTTACCACATCTGAATACAAACACAGTTTATGAGAAATAAGATATTGACGTATCTCCGGCTTCAAACCTCTTAAAAACATCCGCATCATTCTCTCTTCATTATCAACTAAGTGGGACGCAAATCGGAACAACTCAACAAACTTGGCTTCGTACTACGATACGGTCATGTTGTTTTGCTCCAACTTGATAAATTCCACCTCCTTCATGTGACGAATGCTTTCGGGAAAGTACTTGTCATTGAAGCGACTCTTGGAACTTCTCCCAAGACATCTTGAGTGCGTTAAGTGGAGTGCTTTTCTGATTCCCACCGGTGATCTGCCTCTTCACACAACATAAAGGTGGCAAAGGGAACCTTTTGCTCCTCGGAGCATCCCAAGACATCAAATATCTTGGTGATCTGCTTTAACCACGTCTCCACCTTAAGTGGTTCCGGCTTTCCCAAAAACTCTGGTGGTCCCAGCTCCTTGAATTGCTTAGCGTTGACCAACCGTGGGTTGCCATTGTTTCCTCCTGCATTATGAACAGGGCCGCCTTACCGATGTTGCATGAATTCTAAAAAGCTCTTAAGCGTCTCGTCATTCGTCAATTGATCGGTGTTGTTGTTTACGGAGGATTATCGCCATCCTGTTGCACATTGTCTCGATTATTGATCGTGGAGAATCAGCGGTCTCTGTGCTCCATTGCTATTCTCAACATTCTCGGATGTCATTTTCAGAATCGCCACAAAATAAAAGGTTAATTGACATGTAACATATTATCCTTATATTCGACGTGACCAATTAAATACAAAAAAAAAAAAACTTAGGTAGGGTCATACTAGCGAAGGAATTCCCGTCTCTCCCTCCTAGTTCTATTCTCACATCTTAGCGGGGATCATATCCCTAAGCTTTGATACTGTTGTGAAGCCCCCAAAGCGGGTATACATCACCCATCTTGGTTCGCCGGATACAAAGTCTTGAATTCAAATACAACTTAATTATACAACCGTGCGTGTACAATACGACAAAACATAACTCGTGAGTTTGAATACAAATATTGTCTACTAGAGAGTATAAAAACTCAAAAGGAGTCCTCATTACAATTATTATCACACTATTTCACGAGAATAGTGAGGACTACTAATGCACCATCTAGGACCATCACTCACTGTTCCCGACTAGTCCGCTACGTTCTCATTTCACAAGAGAACAATGAAAGCAAAAGGGTGAGCTCAACTAGCCCAAAAAAAAATATTATGACTAAGATAATGCGAGAATAATTTATCGTTAGCCTTCAACGATGTTAAAGCGATAAAATATAATAACTATCAAGTTTAAGCTGCGGTGAACAAGCAATCCATTAGAAGAGTCAAGTAGGGAATAAAATCTACTATCTTATATGATTTAAAAGGTTTTTCATCACTTTTATCGCTGGGACTCAGCTTAATAAATAATCCACATCATCGAATCACCCCTGCACTACGACCAAGGATATTCTTTAGTATCACGACCACGAATTATTCATGCACTACGGGTAAAGATAATCATGTTTTCATCAACGGTCCTGATCATTCCATAAAACAATTCATCTTTGCACTACGGCCAAAGAGAATCCATAGCCATAATCATACCAAAAACTATCCATCAATGCACTACGGGTCAATGAGGACTTTTTCCACATCATTTGTAACATTACGGTTATGATTATACCGAATAATCCCTGGTTATAATCATACCAAGTTCATCTATGCACTACAGGCCACAGATGACTTTCAACATAATATAAGCATGAGGATGATGACAATGATATAAGAATTCAATAAAACAAGTTCAAGAATTAATTTATCCAGGAACTAATAACGTCCACATTGTCAACATGATACTTCTTTGTAGAGTAAATTCAAGAATGCTCAGAAGAATATTTTCATGAAAAGATACTGGAAGAAGCGCAAATATCAAGGATATTCCACTAATTTCATGGAGTATAGAAGTCAAAGTTTTAACCAACTGAGTATAATAAAGAATGGAATAACAAAAGAAATCACTATGCATGCGATAGGCGCATGCGAGTTATTCCAACAGAATAATAAATAACGGAACCCGGTCCGTGTAAAAACGCATGCATACATGATATTCCAACATAATAATAAAGAATGGAACTGTGTCCGTAAGAACGCATGCATGGGATATTAGACGAGAATAATAAATGAACCGGTCCCGCAGTAAGCGCACGCACGAGGATATTCGGCGAATAATAAATAATAAAATCACAGAAGAATTTCACCAAGTATAGGGTAGCCCGCGTATATAGGTTATTCCAACAGAATAATAAATAATGGAATAACTGAAGTTCTCTTCACGAATACAAAAGAAATAATACCCCCTTACGGAATACAAACAAATAATATTCCCTACCTTAGAAGAAAGCTGGATATTGGAAAAGTGAAGTAACAAAATATTTTTCTTCTTTCTCTCTATAGTTTCTCTCTCTAGAGTTTTAGTGAATTCGTAAGAAATAATGAAGGAATGAGCTTTATTTATAGGAAAATGGGTGAATAGTAACTAATTCATGAAGCGGTCCAGATTGATTTATTTTTAAGCAGACGGTCCATATTGGTTTACTATTAAAACTTAAAGCAACGGTCATCTTGATTTACTATTAAAACTTTAAACCGGTGATCCATATTGATTCACTATTATAACTTTCCACCAGCGGTCCATATTGATTTACTATTATAACTTCAACTAACGGTCTGAAAAATTAGCACATCTCCTCATGGAATAATATTGTATCCAAAAATGATTTGGACCGAAAAGAAATATATTTTACAGGTGATCAATAGTACCCCGTGAATAGTAACTCATGAATAGTAACTCATAAATAGTAACTCGTGAATAGTAACTCGACACGAAAAGTATCCCGAATACCCGATTGAACAATACTGAGTGACTTCTCACATATGCATCAATAATCAATAAGTGTCTACTCTTATGCACTACAGCAGTATTCTTGTATTTTTAACACCGGGTGTTTCAACAGTTAACGGTAAAACTTCCATAGTTATTTTCATAAAGTATTTATGTCGTTTTCTCAATCCGACAATAATTTCGTTGCGGGGTCCACCAATGATTGTACCGTCGTACGGATATTCCCCGATAAAAAGAATATTTTCCGACCAATTGAATATTATATAACCACTTGCTTACTTTATAAAATTTATAACTATTACCCACAACTATAACATTACATCAAATCAACACCATAATATAAAAAAATTATTTTGAGAAAATTAAATCTTTATTCATAAAATCTGGGGTCTCACATTATTCCAACAGAATAATAAAGAATGGAACCAGGTCATGCGTAATCTGTACAGACAGGATATTCTAACAGAATAATAAAGAATGGAACCAGGTCATGCGTAATCCGCACAGACAGGATATTCCAACATAATAATAAAGAATGGAATAACAACAGAATTCAACAGGCATGCGATGAGCAGCATGCAGAAAAGTTATTCCAGCAGAATAATAAAGAATGGAATAACAAAAGAATTTCACCATGTATGCGGTAGATTTTGCATAGGCAAAGTTATTCCAACATAATAATAAAGAATGGAATAACAACCCTTACGAGTATTGAAAGAAAATAACTATCTTCATGAATACGAAAGAATAATACCCCTTACCTTATAAGAAGACTGGATACTGGAATAGTGAGGTAGCAAACTTCTCTTCTTCTTTCTCTCTATAATTTCTTTTTATAATAATTGCTTTATAGCTTTAGTGAATTGGTGAGAAATGAAGGAAGAATGAGCTTCTATTTATAGGAAAATATAGTTTTTATAATTGTACGTTTTGGGGCTCAAAATATTACAGTATAATACCTTCCTCTTTTTCTTCATTTTTAATTTAGTCCTGCAAATATTATCAAACTTGCACCACCTCCCCTAATAGTAAATATGAATCAATAGTTCAATCATGTGAATCAATAGTTATAATCATGTGAAAATACGAATTACAGTATAGTACCTTCAACTATACCTCCATTTTTAACTTAGTCATGCAAGTATTATCAGTGACACCCCCAAATCCTGGTACTTCATTTTCTCAAGATTTGGTGTTCACTCAATCAAAAAATCATTTCTAACTACCCAATCATAATAAAATTGAATAATAAAACCTGTCCATACAGGATTAAACTTATATAAAAATATCCCAAGTTATCTAACCTTTAATTACAATCATTCAAATGCGGAAATTAAATTATTACATCATTCAAAAGTCTATAACGATAAAATAAAATTACAAGTCTTCATCACTTGTATATTTTTCCCTTTCCTTTGCTAGTGGTCGGTTCATTGACCTTCTCAACCTTAGCTGCAATAAGTATATAATATGCAAGAGTGAGCAAACAAGGCTCACTTGAAATAAGAATAAATACGTTACAACATTACAACCTTTGACAGAAATAGGTTCAATAGAACTGAATGATAGTTTCTATTAACATTTTAAACATACTACTGAGGGTCTAATGACCACGAATCATGTCCACAGTTATAAGTAATCTTTCAACTTTAACTTTAACAGTCATAAGACTATAAGGACTCCACGTACTTAGGGGGATCAACCCTTATTGTGCACAACCATTTCAACGCTAAGCGTAAACCTCTAATAAAAGAGTTGTTCATCTCAGTATTTAGAATACAAGTCCGCACCAAAGTAAGTTTGGTTTGGATACATTATAGGGTAATTTAGAATTCAACGGTCATCAACTAAGGATTAGTTGAATACAAAAGAAATAACTGTATGCTATGGAATAATCATAACTGAATTGATATTTGTAAATTAACATCATGCTTTAGGAATAATCTAATAGCATAAACATTGAATAATCATATCATAATTTGCTTTGAACAATATTAAGTCAAAGTTTATTGAGAATTGGATACTAAGCATGCATAATGAATAGTAATTTGAACGATAAAGTTGTTCAACACTAGAATATTAGAATATAGTGATTTGCATGCTAAATAACAAATTACATATTAAAGAAACTTGCTCAATACTAAATATACGATTTAGAATACTTGCATACTTATGAACAATTAGATACAAAAGCTTTCTCAAAAATAAACCATCTAGCTCTACGAAAATGTAGAGTTAGCCACTTGTGTAATTGCAATTGAATCAAAGACAATAATGTACTCAACGAAATTAAACTCGCACAATAAAATTTCTGAGTTAGAGAACTTGCCTTTAGCACAAGCTAAACCTTAGAACTTGAATCAATACCCTATACATATGTCATCATGACATCATTAGTCATTACCAACATTTTATATCTATATAAACAAATATATACATCATGTAGGTCAAATTACCCATTCACATAATCAAACTATGTTAATACTAGTTAACACTTGATAACATGTTCATTCATAGTTTAATACTACTGAAATCATCATTTAACATTCCTATTATTAACACATAACATTTATTTTCAAAATTTGTGTAATAAACTAAAACTGTCAGACCATTCTTCTAACTTCATCATTGCAAGGCCACGATTTACATTGTAGTTAGTGACTATATTGAAACAACCTTCTTGGCCTGTGAGTCACGAGCCAACGATTGGGCCATGGTATAGGCGTCAAGGCCAATGACTGTGACCTTGAAACTTTTTATCTTTGGGTATGACTGCCTTTCAAAGTCGAAACTCGACAACAACATGAACAAAAAATCAAATTGGCCTACAAGCTCCAATCTAACAAACTAATTAACATGTAATTCATACATAGACTTCATGTAAACATATTGTAAAGACTTCTAGCGTGATTATACACATATAACAACACAATTATCAACTTTACAACACTCAATTTCACTGCTTTTGGTAAAACCTCTATTTTTGATATTTTTAATGAAAATCAACACTGTGATTTTGTTTTTCAATCAAAACAGTAAATTCAAAATACCATGGTTATGATTATACATACTCTATCAAATTCGATAGTCAATTTATATATATTAACAATTAATCAAACCTTAATTTCATTTTAAACTAAGCCATACTCATATATTTTTATATAAACAATGTAATATGATTTTCTTCACAAATTGCATACATACATGACTTAATTTCTCTATAATCACATATAAACTCATGAAACAACCTTTTACAAACAATTCTCATACAAAACTATATATATATCAACAATTCATCTTTTACAATTATTTTACAAAGACTTTTTGGGAAGAGAAAAACTAAACTTTTAAAGAAAAAGATTAAACTCCTACCTTTGATTAAGAAGATGATACCCTTCCCTTTTGATCAAGAACCTTCTTTTCCCAATTCCTTTATCAAAACCTGTTAGGATATCTCTCAATTCTCTCTAGAGTTTTCTTCTTCTCTCCCTTTTTCTTCTTCTGATATTTTCTTCTTCTAAGTCTATCTTACGTATTATCATATAACGTATAATAATAATAATATAGATATTAAGTATAGAATTTTAACTGACATCAGTTATAAAAATTTGAAAATCAAAAGCCATAAGGCTTGATTGGCTAGTTAACGAAAAATTAACCCATTAACCCTTACACCTTGTTTGGTAAACCTAATTAAAATAAATGGATTAATCCTTATACCTTGTTTGATAAAACATCATTAGATTAAAGACTTATTATGCATTAAGACATGTTTGGCAAAACTAAATTAAACTCTTTTAATTTATTTTAATAACTCTTTTATAGCAAGGTTATTTGTCACACTTCTATTTAATTAAATAATCAATTTAATCAATTAAAATATTAAATTATTAAATTACTTTAACACATAAATCATTATCTCACTACAAGAAATCACACAAAAAATGACGCTAAAATATGTCACATAAAGTTCATTTTTCGTCACTAAAACATTTGGTGACGATTGTTAATCGTCACAGAGACCGTCACCGTATGAGCGTGGTATTAGGTTTATTTGACAATATTTGATGTCGTCACTAAATATTTTAACTTATGGTGACGATTTACATCATTGTCACTATATTTAATTACTTTTAGTGACGTTAATAGCGTCACTATTTGAATGAAACTTTCGTCACTCTATATTATGTTTCGTCATCAAAACTTGGTGCATTAAATGACAAAAATCGTTTTTCGTCATTAAATGATATTGTTTTAGTGACGAAAATATATTACTCTATTTAAATCATCTAATTTTAATGACGACAATATTGTCATATTTATGATTATTCTTTCGTCATATTATTGTGTTTATCGTCACCAAAAATAAAATAATAAATGACAACAGAACAATTCGTCACCTAATAATATATTTAACATGATAATTATGTCGTTGTCATTTCATATTTTAAATAATATTACAAAATAATTTGTCACCAAAGAGTTATTTTTTAGGACACATTTTTCAATGTTACTAATTGAATACTTATGGTGACGATACATCTCGTCACAAAAAGAGTTACTAATAGTGACAAAATTAATTGTTGTGACTAAATGAATATATAACAGTGACGATATAGTTTGTCACCAAAGAGTTAATTTCTATGACACATTTTTCTGTCACTAATTGAATACTTATGGTGACGATAGAACTCGTTACATAAAGAGCTATTAATAGTTACAAAATTAAAAGGCATAACTTGTCACCAAATAGTTAATATTAGTGACAATATCAGTTGTCATAACTAAATGAATATATATAATGACAATACTATTAATTCTAAAGAGTTAATATTATTCGTCATTAAATTTTAATTTTCATTGACCAAATATTATTTGCCAATAAATGATTATAAATCGTGATAATATAAGAGGCAAAAGGCAATAAACATTTAAAATAAAAAGTAATTATCTTATAAAAAAAATAGTAGATTCACTGATTCAACAAAATACCCAACTATCTAGGCAATAAACAATTGTTTAAATAATCTAAATACCACAAAACCAAATTATATAATTCAAAAAGCTGAAATTCTAAAATCCATATCCTAAGAAAATGCTTAATTAAAACCTTCAACCTTGTGGTTATTGACCTTACAGAAAAAACTCTATCTGCAAATCAAAAAAACATATAGACATAAATCAGTCAAATAGTTATGCAATTAAAAAAGAAATGTATATAAAGAAAGAAATGTTAAAATAATAATTTGTGAATTTTCCAGAACTATAACTATAACATTACTAAAAACTTATGCTATCTTTTTAGGCCCATAAATTATGTAAATTATATTTACTTCATTCCAAAGTTTTTAGTTTTAGGATGTTGTAACTGCAAACAGAAACAAGTTTTACCTTAATTTAGTTCGTCTTCCTACAACTTATTCCAAAATGGGAAACCATCAACATCGTAATTAGGTAAAGTACTACTAGAAAGCTTTTTTATCATGAAGAAGAAATTTACACTACCTGAAATATGTTTAGCCATGCTCCGATGGTCGCAGCGGCACGAGGAATAGGCCTTCTCAACATAACTAGTAGCTTCAATGCATCTGCTCTTATTTATGTAATGTTGTTCTGCAAATTGAACCATACAAATCATTTATTTCATAAGTTGAAGCAACTCAGAGCATGTCAAGTACATGGAAAGAGCACTCAAAACTTGTTATTACCAATGCAGCAAAAGCAAATGCAGGAGGGAACGCACAGGCAAACATCATGATCATTCTGAACTGCAATGCCATCTCCAGTAAATCTGCATGTAGTTTGAATTGTTATCAGCTGAAGATTGGAAAAATCATTTGGAACATTCATAGCTTAACCGAAACATGGGCCTGAAATATCTCATATTTCATATAAAATAGCAACAAGTTAAACTAAAAAGAGGAAAATAGACTGCATAAGGATTAGGCAGCAATCATCAACAAGGTTGCCAATGTTTGAAAGATACCCTGAACCTGTTTTAAGTTGGTTCAAGTCTGATTCAACCATGTCATCAGTAACTCTCAAGTCCATGGCAAAAGATGCTAACATTAAGACTCCCATAGTTTCAGCTGCTATATCATTTTAATACTCAAGCATCTGTTGCTTATATTACTAGGAAAGCTTGCCTGAACTTGAATTTCAACCAGCAACAAGCAATAAAAGGAACAAAAATTTTACATCACTAGCAAAGTACATAGAAATTTCAGACAATAAAAAAGAAGACTTCATTGAACAATCCATTATCAATTCTTCACAAGTTCCTACAAGTCTCCACAGATCCTTAAAATTTCTGGTCCAACAGTGGATTCAATTTATACAGATCATTCTTTTCAAAACAAAGCCAGATTTTTGATTAGTAAGCGGTCAAAGCTGCCCTTGTCATCAACATTTTATCCCATGCCTATGCTTTTGTCACTATTTACCTTAAAAGATCAAGTAACAAGAATTTTTAGGCTAGATCATGGTGAACATAAAAATTAATGAGAGGATAAATTTTGCTGACCTTCGGTAAAGAGAGAGAACATCTTCATTTAAGGATGGTGTTTCCAGAAACAAATCACCAGTCTTTCACAATAACGGTTTCCATCTGAAAGTCTTGTGAACCACAACATTCATCCCATTCAAACCACAGCTTCGCTATAGACTCCTTCCTGAAACAAGTGGAGTGGTCTTCCTCCTCGGGTGAGCCTGAAGCAACCAGATGATAGGTGAACACCTTCTTCACCTGGCCTGGTCGGAATGCACGACCAATTGCCTGGCGAGTGACTGATGGATTTAAATGCACATTCAATATAATTATCCGCGAGACCCCAACAAGTGAAATTCCTTCACCGCATGCATTGATCGATCCAAAGAAAACTTTGGCATCTGGGGAGTTGTTAAACTGCTCCATGTGCACCTCTCAGACCTCATTCTCTGAATCACCAGTGATCACAAATATTTCCTTGCCTAGACTCCAACCCTTGACTTTTACTGTCAATCTCTCCAAGAACTTCATCGGCAAAAGGTATTGACTGAGGAAAACTAGGAGCTTCTCACCACTTGATTTACTCAAGCGGAGCAGATTAAGATAAAATTTTGCTTTTACTCATCTCTCATCTAATTTCTCTAGCATTTCGTCAATCCTTACCTGATCAACTCTGTCTTTGACTGAAGTATTCTTTGAAAGATGTTTTAATTATGGGTGCACATAAGTGCACTGCCATTAGAGCTGATCTTAAATTTTCTTCCCAACTTCTTCAATTCTACAACTTCACGTTTCTGTCTTGGGCTGAGATTTAGAAATACTGTGAAGTCAACAAGGCCCGTAATTCATCTAGAAAATAACAACAGTAGGATGACTTTGCCCAATAGGACAAATATAGTTGGTTAGAGAAACTGACAAATTAACAAGAGACAACATAAATAAAATGATATACCAACCAAATCGTAAAACACGGTACACTATTAGCGTGAGTATATAAAATGTGACCAGCTTGGTTGGTGTTGGTAAGAAACTAGATGAGAATAAAAGGTTTAAGATCAATGACTATACTCTTTTTGGATCTCTCATTATGTCTATACAGAAAATAGAATAATGAACTTCAACTAAAATACTGTATGAATGAAGCACATTCAGAATAAGAATTGAGCCAAGCAGAGCTCAAATAGCCCATTTTTTTATTTTTATTTTTTTAGCATATTGATCATGTGTTTATAAGCTTAATTGTGGAGGTTGATAAATCAAACAGCTCGAGAAAATGTTCAAGCGATTTAACAAATAGACAAAACAAATTAGCTTATAATGCAAGATTTAGTATTTTGTAGAAATTATGGAAGTTCAAACCACACTGCAAACCAAAACAAATTAAGTTTAGGTAAAGATTAGTTAAAAGATGCCAAACCCAACAACCATCTATGATTATAAACAATCATCAAATGAGGATATCCCATATTCAAGTTCTGGGAATATGGTTATGGTTATGGTTATGGTTATGGTTATGGTTATGGTTATGGGGGACACTTCACTTATTCAGAAACAACAAGGCTATGCTTGTAACAAAAAAAAATCAGCTCATGCCTGTAACAAAAAAATCAGAAAAAAGAAAAGTAACCAATTTATAGACACAATTCACGAAGTGTCGTCCCCAACAATGATAATCACTTGCCTTGTTAGCAATGTTGTTGGAAAGCCAATTCAACTCCTCAGAAAGACCTTCCCCGGAGGTTGCACAGGTGCTCTGTATGTACCTGAAAATAAAGAACAATCTTAAAACATGATATACTGAAAGTCGAACACAGATTATCAGATACCGGAATGCGACATTCACATATATTGATATGTTATTTGAGAGCAACAATTTCAGAATGATTACCAGTGACGCTGCCGAAGGGAATGGAGGCCAAGCTTATCAGTTATTTCAGTAGCATTCATTGCATTTGGAAGATCTTGTTTGTTGGCAAATACAAGTAACACTGCATCTCGCAGCTCATCCTAAGGCACAAAATTTTTAAATGTCCCCTTAAATATATATGAAAAAAAAAATCTTGAATCTGTTGCTTCATGTCAGACAATGCAATGCTGGGCAAACAAATCACATATCAAAAACTCGCACAACCCCTGTATTGGTATTCAATTCGTTACCAAAATTTAGAGCTTCCATTGTTCTCAACAACAATAATAATAATTAGAACTTCCATTATGTATTTTACTCATCCCATCAGGAAATGAATAATAATAACTCATCCTTCCATTCATTTGAAAAACCAAACAAAGGAAATGAATAATATGGGGAAATTAAGTACACAGTTTTGCTAGGATTAAAATAGGGAAACAAACTAAAATTTATTCCTGTTAGGGTTTAAAAGTAGCGCGAGCCGCCGGTACTGAGAGGCTATGAGCTCAGAGTCGTGAGTCCGGCGAGCGAGCTGGAGAATCGAGTACCAGTCCAGGTGATTATTGGTGATCTGCTTCTCGCCAGCGATGAGTGTGTCGGCAATGGCGAGGATCTGGTCGGCGTGATCGAGTCTCGGGTTGGATTCTCGGGCACGAGTCGCGAATGTTATGCTGCCAACGAGATCACGTGTTTGTAGGAGTTTCTCGGCGATCCCGAGCCACCGGAGAGACTCCGGTCCGGGGTTGAGATTGTACGGTTGCATATTTTCTATCTCTAAAAAGGGTTCTCTCTCTAAAAAGGTAGACTGTAGACTGTAGACTAGCGTAGACTGTTTTGTTCAGAGTCTCAAGTCTAGTGAGAGAGAAAAAGTGTGAGAGTGAGTAGACAATTTTACTTGCTTAGCTATTGTCATCAATGTGCTCTATGCACCGTCCGATGCTTCATGAACGGTGGAGATGTAATCAATAAATTTCTCTCTATATATCAAAATCAGAAAGGAACACCGCCACTTTAAAAAATATTTTTTTAAAAAAATGAATTTAAAAAAAACACTATCTTGATTTATTTTAAAACAATTTTTTTTTTAAAAGAAATTTAAAACAAATAAAAATGTGATCCAATGTCAAACTAACCGGTATTGTAACTCTTTTTAAACATTTTAAAAAAAACAAATTTATAAAAAAGAAGAGTAAGATATAACATCACTTTAACTGACGTTCGAATTTTATTTTATTTTTTTAAAATTTCTTTGATCTCTTGTACTTGTTTACAAACATCAATATTTTTTTATGTTTATTCTCTGTCATCGACGTTGGAAATGAAGGACTATATAAGACTTCTGCTATAAAAAAATAAAAATAAAAATTCTAACGCCAATTAAAGTGACGTTGGATCTTATTCTTCTTTTTTATAAATTCGTTTTTTTAAAAAAATTTAAATAAAATAGGGATAAAATTGATATTACATTAATATGTATCAAACTAACTTATTAGGAATGACTTATAAGTCATTTTTAAATAACTTTATTTTGTTTTAGTTCATAAAACATAATAAATTATTTTTCATCTTTTATGTTTTCTCTTAGAACTGATAGTATTATAATTTAATTTTATAATATATTTGAAAAAAGGTAAAAGGAGATCTAGGAATAGCTAGGGGTATACCATTACAATTTTTCTTTTTATGTTTTATTTTTTGACTTAAAAATATGTTCATGATTTAAGTTACTCCTTCTGTCTAAGAAATAAAAGTTCTTATTATTTTATATAATCTCAAGTTAAATATTTACTTATATTAAATAATCTATTTTTTATAATAATTTGTGCGTAATATCTTTAGTATTAAATGTCATATTTTTATTATTTATAAATATTTATATAATATCACTAGTCATGTATAAAAAAAATATGCAATTAGATGAGAATTTAAATATGAATAATTTTATCATTTGATATTTTTTTTAATTCGCATAAAATCAATCATCACTTTCGTTCTCGGAGTAAGTGAGTACTTGTAAGTATATCCTACTTCTATCTAGAAATAGGAAGCATTGGGAAACATAGATATAATAATCAAGTTTAATGAGGTTGGGTTTATTTGGGTCGGAGGCCCGGAACTAACATGATTGACAATCGGTTGTCATGGGTACTATTTCAACAACCATAATCTATACCGTTGATCGCAACATTGGACGACACGGATTGAAATAGATTTTTCTCTGCCGCTACATGCTGTAGCGAAATGAGAAATTACTCATTTGCCCCTCATTTGCTAGCTCATGTGTTGCACTGTCTACCGCTACAAGTTATAGCGGTAGTTTAGTTAACTAATAAATTAGAATGACTTAGTGGTAGCTTAATGGCTCAATTACCCATAGGTCTTAGGTTCAAAACCTAGTTGTGATATTTTTGCTTCTTAATTATGTTATATTTTTTGTGTATTAGATAAATTCTATTACCATATATATATATATATATATATATATATATATATATATACTCATCTTAAAACTCCACATTAAACTAAATATATATAATAACTATGAATATTTTAATATATATATATATTAAATTTATCTCTAATATTCATATAAATATTTATAAACAAATATTCATATAAATTTATCTTTAAAATTTATAAACAAATATTTATTTATAAATTTATAAATATTTCATCTAAAATTTATAAATTTTAGATATGAATATTTTTATAAATATTTATATGAATATTTAGAGATAAATTTATAAATATTTATATGAATATTTGTTTACACGCACACACACACACACACACACACACACACACACACATATATATATATATATATATATTTATATATAAAAATATTCATAGTTACTTTAGTTTTTGTAAATTATAAAATATATCTATATGTGCTCAATTTTAATTTCAAAAATTATAACTTAAAAAAAAATTGGGCATTTATTTTGAGACGTACGGGATGAAGCATTTCACTGTATAAAATTGAATCCAAATAAATAAAAAAAATTAAATGAAAAATGATGCGTTTTGGGGGTTGGGAGGGGGGGGGGGAAGAGGCATGCTTATTGGGTATGCCTTAATTTTGGGCAATAATTTACTAGTCGTTGCAAAAAAATGTATTAAATATGCAACGAAAAAAAATTGTTGCCAATGAATGTGGCCTATATTTGGCAACGAAATATAGCAACAAAAAAGTTTTCGTTGCCGACGATGAGGAAAAATCTCATCGGCAATAAAAAAGAAAATAGACGGTGTGTGTTTTTTTTTCCGCAAACGATTTGGCAATGAATTTTTGCAACGACTTATGAATTTCGTTACCCAAAAAATTGTTGTCAAATGTCTATTTTTTTGTAGTGTTTGTGCTCTGTTGCACAGAAGAGCGCCACTTTTTTTTCACGGCTAAATTTTGCCTCCAAATAAAATTGTGACGATATTACGTACTTTGTCACTAAATATAAGAATTTATGATGAACGATTTTTGTCACTTATCCACGCATCTAATTAGTGACGCAATATTATCTCGTCCTATAAAATTGGTATTTATGACAATACAAATTGTCATAAATTATTATTTTTTTGTCATTAAAAAATTTCCCTCCAAAATTTTGCCTCCAAATAAAATTGTAACGAATTTGTATTTGGCGTCACTAAATGTGAACATTAGTGACGAAAGCACATTGTCACTAAATTTTACAAATAATTAATGACAAACTATTATGTTGTCATTGAAAGAAATATTTTGTGACAATAAATATTGTCATCAATTATTACAAAATCTCACTAAAAGGTTTCCCTCCAAAATTTTGGTACAAAATTCTACCTCCAAAATAACTTGTGACGAAATTTTGTTAATCGTCATCAAATGTGTAAATTAGTGACGATATAAATAATTAATAGTAACAAAAGTAAAAGTCGTCACAAAAGCAAAAGTTTTAGTGACGATTATAAATTTCGTAATTACTAATTAACAAATTGTGACAAAATTTTGTGCGTGGCAAAAATTTCGTCATAAAATATGTGATTTCTTGTAGTGTCTCATAATTATAATTTCCATTATAATTATAAATTTATTTAACCAACTAACACCTTATTTTTAAATTACAAATTCTAATTAAAATATTATAATTCATTTAATCATTATTAGCTCTCTAACTTAACTAATAAATTAAATTAGTATATAATCTCATAATAATTAATTTTCTTAGCTCCTTAATTATTTATTCAACAAATAATTAACTAAACCACATCAACTCAAATTGAACAATTATTTATTCAATAATAACATATCCCTTAAATACTTATATAAATTAATTAATATTTAATATTATAATTTAAAATTCTGGAATGTTACATCATTCCCTCCTTACAAGGATTCTGTCCTCAGAATCACAACTCAAACAATACATTCGTTACATTCTTCCCTACTTACAAAGATTATGTCCACAGAATCGAAGACATAGATTAAACAAATAACCTGTGGTACTCTTTCAATATTTTCTCTTCGAGTTCCTAACGTAGCTTCTTCAAACGTTGTGGTTCCTCCATATCACCTTCACAGAAGGTATCACTTTATTCCTGAGCACTTGTTCTTTCCTGTCGACTATCTGGATAGGAACCTCTTCATAAGACAAATCTTTCTCGAACTGCAACGGTTCGTACTCGATCACATGTTTGTAGTCAGGTTTATATGATCGTAACACCGAAATGTGAAAAACATTATAAATGTTTTCTAACTCTGGAGGTAGAGCTACCTCGTAAGCCACTTCTCCCACTCTTCGCAACACTTAAAAGGGTCCAATAAACCTTGGGCTTAGCTTTCCCTTTTTAACGAAATGAATTTTCCCTTTCCAAGGAGAAACGTTTATGAATACAAAAGTTCCTACGTCGAATGCACGATCTTGTCTGTGTTGATCAACATACTTTTTATGTCTGTCTTGAGCTGCTACCAATCTTGTCCTAATGAGTTTGACAAC
The DNA here is from genome assembly GCA_020205605.1 of Panax ginseng. Classification (NCBI taxonomy): domain Eukaryota; kingdom Viridiplantae; phylum Streptophyta; class Magnoliopsida; order Apiales; family Araliaceae; genus Panax; species Panax ginseng. The sequence continues at coordinate 58,428,483 of CM035143.1, read as the reverse complement.
GTCAACGATTTATTGCACTAGTTCCGGTCCCTAGCGAGGTTGGCGTTCATCGACTTCATCCCAAAGATAGTGGAGTTCGCACTTTCACTGCCGCATAATGCCTCGTAAGGTTGCATGCCGATGCTCGCATCATAACTGTTGTTGTAAGCAAATTCCACCAATGGTAAATGTTCTTCCCAGCTTCCTTTAAAGTCCATGACACATGCTCTTAGCATATCTTCTAATGTTTGAATTGTTCGTTCGCTTTGGCCATCTGTTTGTGGATGATAAGATGTACTCATTCGCAACTGTGTCCCCATGCATTCTTGTAGTCTCTTCCAGAAATTAGATGTGAATCGCGGATCTCTATCGGACACAATTGATACTGGCACTCCATGCCTCGAAAAGATCTCTTTAATGTACAATCTTGCCAACTGATCAAGATTAAATCTAATCTTTATTGGTAGAAAGTGCGCTGATTTCGTCAGTCTGTCCACTATCACCCAAATGGCATCACATCCTCTCTGAGTAGTTGGAAGACCCACCACAAAATTCATCGTGATGTGTTCCCACTTCTATTCCGGTATTTTCAACGGTTGAAGTAATCCGCTGGGTCTTTGATGTTCGGCTTTTACTCTTTTGACATGTCAAGCATTTCGCCACGATTCTCGCAACGTCCCTTTTCATATTCTACCACCAAAACCGTTGGCGCAAATCTTGATACATTTTGTGCTTCTGGATGAATTGAATATCTTGAGCTATGAGCTTTGGTCAAAATTTCTTCTTTCACTCTGGTGTTCTTTGAAACCCGCATTCTTCCTCAAACCATAGTAGTCCTTGATTGTCGATCTTGTATTTTACATCACTACCCTCAATCGATTCTCTTTGATTTTCCCACACTCTTCATTTTGTAGTTGAGCATCCTTCACTTTGTCCACTAAAGTTGGACCAGCTTCTATCTGGAATAGTTGTTCGTCAGATTCTTTTGGAAATTTGATTTCCAACTCCAATTTTGTCATTGCTGAAATGAGCTCCTCCTGAGTTGTTATCAACATTAACTTTTCCCGACCTTTCCTGCTTAAAGCATCTACAACCACATTCGCTTTGCCCGGATGATAAAAGATCTCACAATCGTAATCTTTTATCAGTTCCATCCACCTTCTTTGACGCATGTTCAAATCCTTCTGAGTGAAAATATACTTCAGACTTTTGTGGTCTGTGTAGATCTCACATTTCTCTCCATAAAGATAGTGTCTCCATATCTTCAGAGCAAATACAACTGCAGCCAATTCCAAATCATGAGTCAGATACCCTTTCTCATAATCCTTTAGTTGTCTTGATGCATACGCAATAACTTTTCCATTCTGCATAAGAACACAACCCAACCCTTTGTGTGAGGCATCACTATACACCACAAAATTTCCTGTATTATCTGGTAATGCCAACACAGGTGCCACACTTAACTTCTTCTTCAAATCTTGGAAACTCTCTTCACATTTCTCCGTCCAAACGAATTTTACATCTTTCCTTGTCAAATTTGTTACCGGAGTGGCTATCTAAGAAAAATCTTGAATAAATCTTCTATAATAACCAGTCAGTCCCAAGAAACTCCTCACTTCTGATGGTGTTCTTGGTTGTTCCCAATTGATCACAGCTTTAACTTTTGACGGATCCACTGAAATCCCATCTTTGTCAATCACATGCCCCAAAAATTGTACACGGTCGAGCCAAAATTCGCACTTAGAGAATTTTGCATACAACTTTTCCTTTTTTAGTGTTTCCAATGTCAAACGTAAGTGTTCCACGTGTTCTTCTTGAGTTTTGGAATACACTAGAATGTCATCGATGAATACCATTACAAACTTGTCTAATAATGGTTTAAACACCCTATTCATCAAATCCATGAATGCAGCAGGTGCATTGGTTAAACCAAAAGACATCACCAGAAACTCGTAATATCCATACTGAGTTCTGAATGTTGTTCGTGGTATATCCTCCTTCCTCACTTTCAACTGGTGATACCCACTTCCCAAATCTATTTTCGAAAAGTATTTAGCACCTTTCAACTGGTCAAATAAGTCATCTATTCTTGGCAACGGGTATTTGTTTTTAATAGTGACTTTGTTCAATTCTCTATAATCAATGCAAAGACGCATCGACCCATCCTTCTTCTTCACGAATAAAACCGGTGCTCCCCACGATGATACGCTTGGTTGAATATACTTCTTGTCTAGCAATTCTTGCAACTGTACCATCAGTTCCTTCATTTCTCTGAGCCATTCTCATGACGGGGCCTTGATATCGGTCTTTTCCGGCGCTTAAGTCGACATTTGAACTCAATTTCTCTGTCAGGCGGAAGTCCTGGCAAATCCTCTGGAAAAACGTCTTCGAAATCCCTCACTACTGGTATTTCTTCCAGTTTTACATTCTTCTTCTGAGTATCGACTATGTAAGCTAAATAACCCACACAGCTTTTACTCAACAATTCTTGGCCTGCATAATCGTCAGACATTTCATCTCTCTAGGCGACTTCCTACAATAGAATACTACCTTTGCCGGAGTCGTAAGGTTTATACACTTCTTTTGGCAATCAATTACCGCTCCATATTTGAACAACCAATCCATTCTCAAAATAACATCAAACTCTGCAAGTCTAATCGGAATCAAATCTACCATAAAGATATTTTCCTTAATGTTCACCCTACAGTTCTTGTATACGAATGTAACAGGGATTACTTCCTTATTCGCAATTTTTATGTTCAAAGGAAAATTCAGTTCTTTTCTAGGCAATTCTAACCTCTTAGCAAATTCATCAGATATAAACGAACAAGTAGCACCCGAATCAAATAATACATAAGTATTTATATCATTGATTGGGATAATACATGGCACCACATCTTTTAATTGCACAACATCTTGCACAGTCATGTTGAAGGTTCTGGCTGTGGGTTTATTTGATCTTTGCGAGTCCCTGAATGGCCCATACCTCCATTATTACCTCCATTGCTTCTGGTAGTCACTCCATCCTTCTTCTTATGGCATTCACGAGCAAAGTGATCCTTGGATCTGCACGTGAAGCACGCATTCTTCTTTGGTTGAGTGCAATTTGGGGCAATATGACCCTCCTGGCCACAATTGAAGCAAACTCGTTTTCCCATCAAGCACGCACCCTTGTGAAATTTCCCGCATGTCGCACATGCTTCAAACTTTTTGTTTTTTGGTTTACCTCTTTGGTTTTCGCACCCCATGTTTCCATTCCACTTTCTCTTCAAACTGTTGTTGTTGTTGTTGTTGTTTCCACCGCTACCACCTCCATTCTTAATCTCATTTTCATTCTTCTTCTTCTTTTGTTCCTGATTGAACTTTGTCTTCGCCTCGCCTCTCTTTTCGGTAGTCTCGCCTTCTCCATCACTTCTGCAAACGTCTTCAATTGGAATAGGGAAACCGTACTGTACAACCAGGGCTTCAGTCCCTGTTCAAATCTCTTCGCCTTACGCTCATCTGTTGCTGACCTGATATGGTGTAAACCTCGCCAATTTGTTGAATTTCGCGGCATACTCAGATACCATCATCGTTCCCTGCTTTAATTCCAGAAACTACACTTCTAACTGACTCTTCGAACTCTCCGAAAAATAGGTCTCGAAGAACAACTCCTTGAACCTATCCCAGGTCATCACTCCTGGCCCTTCACGAGTTTTATTGGCCTGCCACCAATAACTAGCTTCTGCTTTCAACATGAATGTTGCGAAAGCAGTCTTCTAGTCATCCCCTAACCTAGCGACATCGAATACCTTTTCTATTTCCATAATCCAGGTTTGTGCTTCGATTGGATTGATGGACCCTGGAATTGTGTGGTCCAACCGCTTGAAATCCTTAAACGTTGTACCATGGTTTTGTGGTTGATTCTGCAACGCTCCTGTCAGTAGTGTCACTAATTGTTGAATGGGGTTACCATCAACATTGTCATTATTGGTTCCTTCAGTGGTTCTCTATCTAAGTGGTTGACGTCTGGGAGGCATTTTCTGTTAAATACATTCATTAGACTATTATTCAATTCTTTTAAGTAATTTTACTTAACTTGTCTCCAAAAAGAATTAACCACATAACACTTTTAATAAAGTAACAACTTTTATTTATTCATAACCTTTTTGAAACCTAAAAAAATAGCATCACTGCTATCTACATTACTTTCCTGAACTACAAAAGTTTCAGGACAACATCATAGTCATATCCCATAGGTTGCACAACACTTGGGATTTATAATTTATTTAACCTTTCACTCATCGCACAACAACTACGATGTTCTATTAAGATACTTCTTAGCCCGATCACGTTCTTCCTCCATGACCTGAAACATTGTTCTGTGATCTAATCATTATGATGCCGTTGTCTCTAAATCGAATAGGATATCCCATGACCCGATCTTGAGCTCGATTAATTACGGTGTTAAATACTTTATCCATCTCTTCCATCTTCATCCTCTTCGCCTATGAGTTCCTTACTGCTCTTCTAGTTCATTGAAAAGCTTCCTCGTATGCATCTTCAGCTCTCGCCCTCTTGGTATCTTCTTCCTTCAGCTTGTTCTTCAGTTCAGCGACCACCTCGATCAATTGTTCTTTTTCTCCTTCGGTCTGTACTAGTTTCTCCTCAGCATTTGTCAGTCGTTCCTCACCATCCCGGATCTCATGAGTCTTTTTGTGTCATTGCGATATGTTGTTCGGCATTACTATCTCCTGCGCAACTCCTCAATCAGTATCCACGAAGTTCCACGTTACGATCGTAGACTTCATCGTATATCTGACGACCATCGAGGTTAATGGAGTCTCCTCCTCCTCGTCCTCGTCATCCTCATCCTCCTGTGGCAACTCAACGAGATCCTCCTCGCCCGTCTCCACATCGTCATCCTCATCTTCAACTATTGTGACCAATGGGGCTGACTCCCGTGGCAGTAGTTGTTCCCAAACTACCTGAATGTCGCGAGGCTCCTCCTCAATAGGCATTTGAGGTCCCTCCTCCCTAGCCTGATTGGATTCTCTGACATTAGTCATCCTGACAACAAAGTTTTAAAGTTTTAATTATTAATCATTTCTACTCGACACTCACGAGTACATAAACTATAAACACATAAGCACATAAGTATTTTATTACTTCATCCTTAAAACTCGATAAGAGTTATCTCCACTATCTTTTCAAAGGTTACTTCCCAAGGCTTTTCCCCACCTAAGGTTCATAACGTAAAGCTTTGATACCAACTTCCGACACCCCAAATCCACGGTACTTCATTTCTCAAGATTTGGTGTTCACTTAATCAAAAATTCATTTCTAACTACCCAATCATAATAAAATTGAATAATAAAACCCGCTTCATACGAGTTAAACTTAAATAACAATATCGAGTGTTATCTAACCTTTAATTACAATCATTCAAATGCGGAAATTAAATTATTACATCATTCAAAAGTCTATAACGATAAAATAAAATTACAAGTCTTCATCACTTGTACATTTTTCCCTTTCCTTTGCTAGTGGTCGGTTCATTGACCTTCTCAACCTTAGCTGCAATAAGTATATAATATGCAAGAGTGAGCAAACAAGGCTCACTTGAAATAAGAATAAATACGTTACAACATTATAACCTTTGACAAAAATAGGTTCAATAGAACTGAATGATAGTTTTTATTAACATTTTAAACATACTACTGAGGGTTTAATGACCACGAATCATGTCCACAGTTATAAGTAATCTTTCAACTTTAACTTTAACAGTCATAAGACTATAAGGACTCCACGTACTTAGGGGGATCAACCCTTCGTACAATGTATTGTGCACAACCATTTCAACGCTAAGTGTAAACCTCTAATAAAAGAGTTGTTTATCTCAGTATTTAGAATATAAGTCCGCACAAAAGTAAGTTTGGTTTGGATACATTACAGGGTAATTTAGAATTCAACGGTCATCAACTAAGGATTAGTTGAATACAAAAGAAATAACTGTATGTTATGGAATAATCATAACTGAATTGATATTTGTAAATTAACATCATGCTTTAGGAATAATCTAATAGCATAAACATTGAATAATCATATCATAATTTGCTTTGAATAATATTAAGTCAAAGTTTATTGAGAATTGGATACCAAGCATGCATAATGAATAGTAATTTGAACGATAAAGTTGTTCAACACTAGAATATTAGAATATAGTGATTTGCATGCTAAATAACAAGTTACATATTAAAGAAACTTTCTCAATACTAAATATACGATTTAGAATACTTGCATCCTTATGAACAATTAGATACAAAAGCTTTCTCAAAAATAAACCATCTAGCTCTACGAAAATGTAGAGTTAGCCACTTGTGTAATTGCAATTGAATCAAAGACAATAATGTACTCAACGAAATTAAACTCGCACAATAAAATTTCTGAGTTAGAGAACTTGTCTTTAGCACAAGCTAAACCTTACAACTTGAATCAATACCCTATACATATGTCATCATGACATAATTAGTCATTACCAATATTTTATATCTATATAAACAAATATATACATCATGTAGGTCAAATTACCCATTCACATAATCAAATTATGTTAATACTATTAACACTTGATAACATGCTCATTCATAGTTTAATACTACTGAAATCATCATTTAACATTCCTATTATTAACACATAACATTTTTTTTCAAAATTTGTGTAATAAACTAAAACTGTCAGACCATTCTGCTAACTCTCATTACTTGGCATACAGTTTACATGTGGTTGTATTTCTGGTATTATTCGGTGGCATTGCGGCATGAGTCACAGGCCAATGATTATATTGCATGACATGGGCGTCGGCGCATGACATGAAACTTGTCTTCTTTGGGTACATTGCGGTGCTAAAGTCCATAACTTCAATGACGACCTCGAAGAACAAACATGAACAAAAAGCCAAATTGGCCTACAAGCTCCAATCTAACAAACTAATTAACATGTAATTCATACATAGACTTCATGTAAACATATTGTAAAGACTTCTAGCATAATTATACACATATAACAACAAAATTATCAACTTTACAACACTCAATTTCACTGTTTTTGGCAAAAACTCTATTTTTGACATTTTTAATGAAAATCAACACTGTGATTTTGTTTTTCAATCAAAAAAGTAAATTCAAAATACCATGGTTATGATTATACATACTCTATCAAATTCAATAGTCAATTTATATATATTAACAATTAATCAAACCTTAATTTCATTTTAAACTAAGCCATACTCATATATTTTCATATAAACACTGTAATATAGTTTTCTTCACAAATTGCATAGATACATGACTTAATTTCTCTATAATCACATATAAACTCATGAAACAACCTTTTACAAACAATTCTCATACAAAACTATATACATATCAACAATTCATCTTATACAATTATTTTACAGAGACTTTTTGGGAAGAGGAAAACTAAACTTTTAAAGAAAAAGATTAAGCTCCTACCTTTGATTAAGAAGATGATACCCTTCCCTTTTGATCAAGAACCTTCTTTTCCCAATTCCTTTATCAAAACCTCTTAGGATATCTCTCAATTCTCTCTAGAGTTTTCTTCTTCTCGCCCTTTTTCTTCATCTGATATTTTCTTCTCCTAACTCTATCTTACGTATTATCATATAACGTATAATAATAATAATATAGATATTAAGTATAGGATTTTAACTGACATCAGTTATAAAATTTTGAAAATCAAAAGCCATAAGGCTTGTTTGGCTAGTTAACTAAAAATTAACCCATTAACCCTTACACCTTGTTTGGTAAACCTAATTAAAACAAATGGATTAATCTTTATACCTTGTTTGATAAAACATCATTAGATTAAAGACTTATTATGCATTAAGACATGTTTGGCAAAACTAAATTAAACTCTTTTAATTTATTTTAATAACTTCCTTTATAGCAAGGTTATTTGTCACACTTCTATTTAATTAAATAATCAATTTAATCAATTAAAATATTAATCTATTAAATTACTTTAACACATAAATCATTATCTCATAATTATAATTTCCTTTATAATTATAAATTTATTTAACCAACTAACACCTTATTTTTAAATTACAAATTCTAATTAAAATAATTCATTTAATCATTATTAGCTCTCTAACTTAATTATTAAATTAAATTAGTATATAATCTCATAACAATTAATTTTCTTAGCTCCTTAATTATTTATTCAACTAATAATTAACTAAACTACATCAACTCAAATTGAACAATTATTTATTCAATAATAACATATCCCTTAAATACTTATATAAATCAATAAATATTTAATATTATAATTTAAAATTATGGAATGTTACATTATCAATCTTGCACCACCTCCCCTAATGGCACAAGAATGTGAATCAATAGTACACACATGTGAACAAATAGTTATAATCATGTGAATTAATAGCAATTAATTGCTCATTTATCCGGTTAATTACCAGATTGGTCAACATAACCTCCAGACATCAAATATTATCGAAATAAATGTCGATTTTCACTAACACTAATAATTCCAACACAATGGAACTATCCATTTCATCTTTAATCAACACGGACTTATTTATCATTAATATTATAATTCATAATATTTAACAACCAGGTCGTTCCCAGGAAAGAGGGGGCTTTCCGATAAGGATTTCTCCTTATTGGCACGCAATTAGGTGACCAAACCTCTCTTTGACATAACTTCTAGACATTGTCAATATTGCAAATAATAATATGAATAACTTTGCCGTCTCAATTATTGATTTAATACTATAACATGTTGGGAGAATGCATATTATGATTTGATGTTTTAATGTATATGCTCATGATTATTTGTAAAGTCCTTCCAAGTAAGATATGTATAAGGACTTAGTGGTAGATCAAATTTGTTAGGTTGACCTAAGATCTTAACGTGTATCATTCTATAATAGAATGTATAGATAGAAAGATCAAAGCTGTTAGGTTGATCTTGAGATGTAATAGATAGGCTTCAAAGAAATCGTAGTGTATCATCTGATCAACATTGCAGAAGTCAAGGCAGAAACATAGAGCTTCAAAGATCGTAGTGTGCCTACCTTGAAGGGACTCTTCGGAAATCGTAGAGTGGTCTTAACGTTTGCCGAGCCATCTCAACGATCGTAGTGTGCTGAAGGAAACATGGAGTTTACAAGTTAACGATCGTAGTGTGCTCTTGGAAACGTAGAGTAACAACACGAGCAAGTGAAGATCGTAGTGTACAAGGGTTTAAGAGAAATCGTAGTGCTCTCAACTCATAGCATCAGATCGAGCACCAAGGCGAAAAGTCACTACGATCTGAATCGTAGAGCATCTGTCTTATGTCAGAAAATGTCGAGCCCCATGTTATGTGTAAAGACAGATTCCAATATATGAGGAATGGATTCTAGACGTTGCAGTACTCATCAGTCCCAAAGTAATATGAAATATCCTTAGTATCCAACAAAGAAGCGTATTGAAGAAGCTAAAGAAGTACCATAGGTAAGGGGGCAAAAACCTTTTCAGGTGTTAGGTAAGAAAGCAGTCTGCTGTGTCAGTGGGCCAGAATGCAGTTTCAGAAGATGTGCAGAAATGTCTCCATCAAAGATCAGAAAAGTCAAATGCATTTAATGTCTCAACAGATGGATCCAACGGATAGTTTTCAAGATCATATATATGCAGATCATACAGATGAGAGAGGACTAAGCAAACATTGAACTAACAACGTGAACATCTCTCTCAAGCTCAACTCTACGATCTGAGATATTGCAAAGATGGCTCAGCTACTCAGTTCTTTAGAACAAGTGCTTACATAGCAACCATCAAGAACTCAATATTATCAACCAACTGAAGAAGAGTACCAAGTCTGCTGGACTTGAAGAGTTCAGTAAAGAATCAGAAGAAAGTCTGCTTTGGACTTGAAGAGTTCAAGAGTGAACTAAGAAGTTCTAAATTGGCTTTGGTCTAGAAGGAATCTGTGTGATTCAGAAGTTGTAAAAGACATCCTTAGTGGATTACCTACTTGTCGAAGTAGAAGAGTGGACTAGGAGCTTTAAGTGCTCTGAACCACTTAAAACAACTGTGTCTTTTACATTCATACCATAACTGTTATATCTCTGTTATAACCGCATATAGCGCCTCACTCTCATAACTCCATTGCTTGGTAAAGAAGATTAAAACAAACATTTATTCCGCTAAGTTTTAATCATTTTCAAAGAACAAGTTTAAAACAAAAAGAATTTTAAATATCTATTCAACCCCCCCTTCTAGATAACTATTGTGCCAACTAGGAACTAACAATTTGTATCAAAGCAGGTTCTATTTTACAGCTTACAAGCTTTAGTAGATCCAATGGCACTCGTACCAAGTGAATCCAGGACCGGGGGAGGCAGCAAGCCACCAATGTGCAACAAAGATAAATTTGCTAACTGGAAAGTAAGGATGCAAGCGTACATGGACTCAATAGATGAAGATCTATTTGAGACTGTTCAAAATGGGCCCTATATTCCAACAAAGCTTGCACCAACCACTGACGATCCGAACCGAATGCAAATCAAGGTTAAAGAAGAATGGACAGACAACGAGAAGAGAGCTGTCTAACTTGACAAAAAGGCCAAGAACATCCTGTTCCAATCCTTAGAAGACGATTTATTTGAAAACATTGTCAACAACAAAATAGCTAAGGAAGTTTGGGAAGCACTGCTTATCATGCACGAAGGAACTGAAGAAGTTAGAGAGAACAAACAATCTCTTCTGACACAGCAGTATGAAATGTTTGCTCATGTCCAAGGAGAAAACGTAACTGCCACCTATGAAAGATTCAACGTTCTGCTCAACACTCTACGAGCATATGGAAAGGTCTATCCTAATAAAGATCTGACCATAAAGTTCATGAGAGCCCTACCAAGCAGGTGGGATGCCAAGACCACTGCAATAAGAGAGTCAAAGAATCTTAATGAGATGACAGTTCAACAACTATATGGCAATCTTCTGACATACAAACTAGAGCTAACCCAACGTGCTGAAACCTTATCAGAAGGAAGAAGGAAGGATAAGGGTGTTGCTCTCAAGGCAAATGAAGGTGCATCAAAGGTCAACCTTTGAGATTGACTACGATTATGATGAAGATGATGATGAAGACCTCTGCTATCTTTGGTAAAAAGACCGAGAAGATTCATGCACAAGGCAAAACCAAAGAAGCCAAAAAAAGGTCAAGAACTTCAATGACCGAGAGCAAATAAATGATCTATGCTACAACTGCAAGAAGCCTGGCCACTTCATTGCCAACTGCAACAAACCTCTAAGAAAAGAACTAAAGAAGAAATAACATGCAAAGAAGGAATTCAAAGGAAATAAAAGGCCTCAGAAGAGAGACAAAGGCCTGGTAGCTGGAGGATCATGGAGTGATTCGGATAATGACTCAAATACTGATTCTGGAGATGAAAAAGAACCACAAATGGCCAATCTATGCCTAATGGCCAAACATAAAAAGGAAAAACAAAACCTCAACATACATGATGTAAGTCTCGATGAGGTATTTGACTTCAACTCACCTGATGTAGATATAAATGACTTAAGAACTGTACTGCATGGCATAACCACTGATCTACATCAATATATGAAGTGGTTCAAAGTTTTTTCTAAGGATCATTCACTTCTTCAAGAGGAGAAGAAGAAAGTAGAAGAAGAGCTTGAAACAGTCCTTCTAAGTACTAATCTTCTCTCCAAGCTTGAGGCTGAGAATGAGACCTTAAGATGCATAAACACACTCAATGCACAAAGATAGTCTAATCTAACCTCTAAAATTGAGGATCTAGAAAAGACTATCTCTACATGGAACAAATCCTCATCATCCATTAACTGCCTGCTCTCTAGTCAGAGAAACACATTCGACAAGACAGGCCTAGGCTTTGGGGAATCCATCTCAGAGCCTTGTGTGGAAAAGACAAAGGAAACTAGCACTAGTAATGCCTCAAGTTTCAGTAGAAGCATTACCTTTGTGAAATCCTCACAGAAGGAAGAACAAGTTCAACCTTGTCCTACTGTCTCCATTCTTACTCATAGGAGTAAAGGATATCATGTTGGTCTGGGGTTCATAAAAGAGAAGAGTAACCTAACCTCTACTCACCAACCTCGAAGAAGAATCGTAGAGAGTCAAGCAAGATCAACTCTCACGAATCAACTGGGGAAGGTACAGAGAGGTAAGGCACACTCATCACTATTTATGAAATCCAAGGACACATGGAAAAATGAGAATCAGTTTAACAGAAGGATAAATAAAGAACCACACAAGTCCAAATGGAGGATGAATCATCATGCACACACTGGCATGCATCATACTAGGTGTTTTATATGCAATAAATATGGTCACAAGGCTACCAAGTGTTATTATAATTCCATGCATGTGAGACCCAAGGTTAAACAGATTTGGGTCCCCAAAGGCACTAACAAAGAAGGACCCATGCAAATATGGGTACCGAAATGAAGGTTAAATATCTTGACAGGAAAAGAGCTCCACGATCACTACATGGTATCTGGACAGTGGATGCTCAAGGCACAAGACCGGGAATAAAGCCCTCTTATCTAACTACATAGAAAAGGAGGGTCCCTCAGTCATCTTTGGAGACAACGGCTCGGGAAAGACAAGAGGATATGGCTCTGTTGGCAATGGTGCAGTATCTTTTAGCAAGGTAGCATATGTAGAAGGTCTACACCACAACCTTCTAAGCATCAGTCAACTCTGCGACAAGGGTTATCAAGTGACATTTCTCAACAACCAATGTCAAGTCAGAGATTTGAAGACATCTCACGTAAAGCTACTTAAGGACAAGAGAAGGAAATGTCTACACAGTGGATCTTGGTCAACTAAGCTCAGATGAGACAATATGTTTTCTAGCAAAAGCATATGAAGAAATGAGCTGGCTATGGCATAGACGGTTGTCTCACTTAAACTTCAAGAGCATGTCCAAACTGGCATCAAAAAATCTCGTAGCTGGCCTACCAAAGTTCAACTTGGTAAAAGAAAGGCTATGCAATGCCTGTCAGCTTGGAAAGCAAACCAGAAGCTCATTCAAAAGCAAAACTGCCAACTCTATTGATAAGCCTCGCAGTTTGCTTCACATGGATCTATTTGGGCCAATTCAATAACTAGTCTTGGAGGAAAAAGATACTCTCTAGTTATAGTCGTATTTCACTACACCGATTCACATGGGTATTCTTCCTAACTTCAAAGGATGAAACGAGCTCTCAATTAATCAAGATGTTCAGACTGGTGATGAACGAGAAAGGAGAGAAAATCAAGACCAGAAGGAGTGATCACGGTAGAGAATTCGTCTTCTCAAAAATGGACCAGTTCTGCACAGACAATGGGATCAGTCATAACTTCTCAGCTCCACGAACTCCTCAACAAAATGGAGTAGCAAAAAGAAAGAACAAAACTTTGATAGAGGCTGGAAGAACTCTACTTGCAGCAGCACATTTGCCTGAATATTTCTAGGCAGAAGCTGTCAACACTGTATGCTACATGCAGAACAGATCATTAATTCACTCTACGATCAAGAAGACGCCCTACGAACTATGGAAAGGAAGGAAGCCAAGTGTCAGCTACTTCCATGTCTTTGGCTGTGCATGTGACATTTCCAACAATGGAAAGTAGTATCTGACAAAGTTCCAGCCCAAGTCAGACGAAGGTATCTTTCTTGGGTATGCCACAGACAGCAAAGCTTACAGAGTGTTCAACAAGAAGACACTGAATGTTGAAGTCTCGATACATATCATCTTTGATGAAACTGACTTAGACAAAACAGTGCCTCAAGACACTACGACCGATAGTGTAGACACTACGAATGAAGTCGTCGAGCTCAACACTACAAGCGTAGTACCAGACAGTGAAATCGTAGAGCATGAGAATATAATCGTAGAGAGGTCAATGCCAGACAGCGAGCCTCCACTCCAAGAAGAAGAGATAGACCTTGAAGACTTAAGACAGGAAGGAATCAGGACAGATGTCCCAACCGGTAATGAATGGGCAAGAGATCACACTCAGGATCTAATCATTGGAGATCCGAGTGCTAGAGTCAAAATAAGAGCTGCTACACAGAATGAATGCATTTATCTAAGCTTCTTGTCACAAATAGAGCCAAAGAAGATAGAGGATGCTATGGAAGACTCCAGTTGGATAGAAGCCATGCAGGAAGAACTCAACCAATTTGAACGAAACAAAGTATGGAGATTGGTACCAAGACCAAAGAGTCATCCTGTGATAGGAACTAAGTGGGTCTTCAGAAACAAAATGGATGAAGATGGGGTCATAACCAGAAACAAGGCAAGATTAGTGGCAAAGGGCTATTCTCAAGAAGAAGATGGATGTCAAGAGTGCATTTCTAAATGGAGAACTCCAAGAAGAAGTCTATGTAGAGCAACCTCCAGGTTTCATCAATCCATCTCTTTCCAATTATGTCTATAGATTAGATAAAGCCTTATATGGTCTTAAACAAGCACCTAGAGCATGGTATGAAACACTGACTAACTTCTTAATTGAAAATGGGTTCACTAGAGGTAGAGTAGATACCACACTGTTTCTTAGAAAGCATAAAGATAAAGTCTTACTAGTTTAAATATATGTTGATGATATTATCTTTGGTTCTACTGACGAAAAGTTATGCAAGAGATTCTCTAAGCTAATGCAAAACAAGTTTGAAATGAGCATGATGGGTGAGCTGAATTTCTTCATTGGACTGCAAGTGAAGTAGACTGATGAAGGAATTTTCATAAACCAAGCCAAGTACATCAAAGACTTCATGAAAAAAAGTATGGCATGGAATCACCTCTCCCATGAAAAAACACCAATTGCTCCTGTAACCAAGCTTGACAAGGATGAGAAAAGTAAAAGTATTGATATCACTCAATATGAGAGGTATGATAGGTTCTCTTTTATACCTAAGCGCCGATGAGACCTGACATAATGTTTTGCAACATGCATATCGCTAGATTTCGAGCTAACCCTAAAGAGTCACATTTATCTGATGTAAAGAGGATCTTCAGGTATCTCAAGGGTACACCTTACTTGGGGCTTTGGTACCCCAAGGAATCCTCATTTGAACTAACAAGATACACATATGTTGATTTTGCAGGATGTAAAATAGATAGAAAGAGTATCAGTGGCACTTGTTAACTGCTAGGAAACAGACTTGTGTCCTGGTTTAGCAAAAAGCAAAACTCAGTTTCCACTTCAACTGCAGAAGCTGAATACATTGCTGCTGGCAGCTGCTGTGCTTAGATTCTATGGATGAAAAATTAGCTAGCTGACTATGGGTTTGATTTCAAATCTATTCCCATGCACTGTGATAACACAAGTGCTATAGCAATAACTCATAATCTTGTTATGCATTCTAGGACTAAACATATAGAAATAAGGTATCACTTCATTAGGGATCATGTGCAAAATGGAACTATATCTTTACAATACATCCCTACTGAAAATCAACTTGATGATGTTTTTACAAAACTACTAGATGAATCCAGATTTAATAAGTTAATAAGTGAGCTAGGCATGCTAAATCTACAACCATGAGATATATGCTCTAGATTGTGCTAACCATGACAGATACAAAGGCTGAACTCAAAAAAAATCGTAGACATGATCAAGGAAAGTTCATGATCGTAGAGCTGAAAAGAAAACTACCTTAACGATCGTAGCAAAGACTCAACCATCATAGTGCAGACTCAACGATGACACAAGCCCCATCAACAAAGCAAAAATTGCACCCTGTGATGACAAGCTTCATAAACAAGGCAATCTCTCTAAGAGGTGCCTCAGGAACAAACCTAAATCTTGAATCTCTCCAAGAGGTTGGCCCTTCCTGAGCTGCCATAAAAGAATGCTTTATCAAAAACTCATCATAAGGATTCGGACAGACTCGACGATTGCATGACAGACTCAACGAATGATTGATCATACTCAACGATTATAGGACCGACTCAATGAATGCTGGATAGACTCGACGATTGCAGGACAGACTCAACGAATGATTGATCAGACTCGACGATCGTAGGACAGACTCAACGAATGCTGGACAGACTCGACGATCGCAGGACAGACTCAACGAACATAAGACTACCTCAATGATCATAGTCTTCCTAAGGACACCTCAGTTCTGAAGAAGCCAATGGCAAATCAGTACATTCCTGAACAGTTAAAATCATAGAGCCAAGCAAAAGTCGACACCTGTCCCACTAAGCGAAAAAGAAGAGAGGGAAGTTACAAGTACAAGTTGAAATCTGAAGTTTAAAAGATTATCTCTCTCTCTCTCATTCTCTCTCTCTCTCAAATCAAAAGTCCTAACTCAGAGGAAAGCTTAGTCGAATCTCACTTCCAGTTAAAAAATCAATGGCGTCATCCAATGTTATCTCAGGCTACAGACTCTACTTTGACGAGTTCAAGAATGCTCCACCAAAATTTCACAAGACCCTGGCGCTACTGAAGAAGGCGGGTCTCGAAGAGGCTCTAGGCGAAGACACGCTGATATATCCCAAGTTAGTGAAGGAATTCTACAAGAATGGTATGTTTGAGAACAACACAATCACTACAAAAGTTAGGGGAGTAGAAATTAGACTAAAGGCAGAGGACTTCAATCTTGCCCTAGGTCTCAAGAATGAAGGGCATCCACACTTAGATTCCGTAGACTTCCAAGAGGGACTAAGAAAAATGCATCACAGGAAAAACCCCTCCGTGAAAGGGTACAAGAAGAAGGAGTTCCCGCAGAGGTACGAATTTTTAGCTGATATTATTAGGAAATGTATATGCTGCAAGAGCTCAGGTCATGACTCGGTGAATGAAGCTCAACTTAAGCTCATGACTGCTATATATTATGGTATACAACTCAACTATGGAGCTATATTGCTCGAATGGATTGGTAAGTGGATAGTAAACTCGAAGAAATTAAAAAGCCCTCAGAAGATGCTATATGGGCGTTTCTTGAGTATCATTCTGCAATCTGCACTGGGTGACAAAATTGGGGATGAAGAGGGAGAAGCCATCAACCCAAATCGAAGAATGACCCAACGGTTGTTTGAAAATTGGAAGAGGAACCCTGCTGAATATGTACGAATGATGACAGAATCCAATGGAAGAACTGGGGAACTGAAGAACTCAGGCATTCCAGGAAACATGTCCGTTGTCAGGGAAGAAGAAGAAGAAGAAATCAACAAAGAAGAAGAACTCTCTGTCCTTACCAGAAAAAGCAAGGGCAAGAGGAAGCTAAGGGCCAGACAGGTAGAAGAGCCTCAAGGATCAACTACTAATATACCTGTAGAGTCCTCTGATATAGAGACTCTGAGGATGCTAAGGAGAAAGCAGCAGCAAAATGAAGCAGATGAGGATTAGGCTACCATATCCCAGATCCTGAAGAAAAACAAAATTGGTCAAAAGTCCAAAAGGCCATCAGTCACCTCAATCGTAGAGTCTCTACTGTTTGTGGAGACCAGACCTAGCATGGCAGACAAGGAGGTAGCTGCTTCAAGCATAGTGTACATTGAAGCAGACAAAGTGAGATTCAAGAGAGTCACGAAGTTGTGGCTAAACCCAAAGAAAGCAAGGAGAAAATTTGGTCAAGAAGTACATTCTTGAAAATGAAAAGGTTTGAAGAAGGAAACAAAGAGCATGGGCGATAAGAAGGAACTATCCGAGCAAGTCAAGAAGGCGATTGCTCCGGTGAGGGGAGATCCTGAAATTCTCATGATGAGAAAATACACCGGTAGGGGAGATGGTGAAGCTCAAGAAAATGCTCCAGTTGAGGGGAGCCTCAAGATATCCCCATGGCGAGAAGAAGATGTTCGGCCCGAAATGAAGAGGAACGGTAAAAAGATCATCAAGATCCCATTGAGATAATGGAGTCCTCCAACGAAGAAAGAAGAGGAAGAAGATGATGATGATCTTGGATCACTTTGGTGTAAGCGAGAGATGGGTATAGAAGCTACCTATACAATTAGATGTTCTCATACCTACCCATGATGCCATACCATCAAGCCCAAATCAACAACTCTTGGGATCACATGTTCTGGAGTTTCAAAGAATATCCAAGCCATCTCGGTCTTTGGCTCATGGATTCCCAGGGAGATTCCACTTTGCAAAGAAGTTGATTACCAACACCTCTTCCTCAAAGGATAAACTTGAGGTATTATTTATCCCTACTCACTTCAGAGTTAATCACTTGCCATCATCATCAATTAGTCAATTCCATGAATTCCCTCGATGGTTGGAAGTGATTCTCAATCCAGTGAATCAATTCCCAGTTACAGAATCCAAAATTCTGTAATTGATGAACCAAATACAGCCAACCTTATTTTGCTCCCACAAACCACCATCTCTACGATCCCTGACTCTAGCCCAGTCATAGAGTCCCAAATAGATATCGTAGAGCCCTATAGTCCAAACATTGAAACTCAGGCCCCTCCATCAGACATACCATCCTCCTCCTCAAATGACTATTTTAGTCTTGATCTTGCTCTCTACTCTATGCAAGATCAGTCTCAGAAAGAATCCCCACCATACAACAATCCTCAAACCAATGATTCACTCCCAAATCTGCCCACAAAGGATCACTTGAAGGAAGCAACCAAGGACATGGTCAAGAATATAGAAGAAAGCCTGGAATCTCACTCCGACCTCATTCATATCCGGCTGAATCAAATGATCACAGCTGCAAATAACTTTCTTGGTACTATGAATGCTGAGCTTACAAAGAAGCTGAGGGAAATTATCCAAGAAATTCTTAAGAGCATGAAGGACAGAGATTAGATTCACTTCCAGGTAGCCACCAAGCAAAGAGAGGCTATTCTTGAAATGTAGAAAAATCAAGAAGTTCAAAATAAACTTATGCTGGAGAACTTCATCAACTTGAAAGCCTACGTCCAAGAATTCCAGAAATCATATGTCAATCAGGAATGTCAGAATGACATTGTTCTCACTGTCCTCCGAAACAAAGAAGCTAGATCAGAAAAACAGATCAAGGAAAGTCGAGAGGACATTGCTCAGACACAAAGCTAACTGAATGAGCTTTTCCAAAGAGTCAATAGACTTTCTGCAGACATTCGAACACTTGATGCTGACATAAAGGGGGAGAATAAAGGGAAAGGAGTTCAAGGAGCACAAAGAGACCAGGGCAGAGGCAGAGGAGGTCAAGGAAACCAAGAAAGGGAAAAAGGACAATTTCATGCTCAAGCGTCAAGAAGCCCTCCTGCAAGATAATTCCACCATCAGGCTCAATGATCTGATCAGCAAGGAATTTTAACGGCCATACCTTTAAGCTGTCAGGAGTCAACTCCCAGCTCAGAAGATGTGTCTACCGTACGAATAAGAATGCAAACTGGAGATCCTGCATTCATGTACAGGCATAAGGAAAATCCAAGACTATGTCCAAGCGAGCTGGAAGAGTTAGCCAGAAACGAGGAAGCTTGCAGAAAAAGAAGGGCTGAGGAGTATGCCAACCCACCAAGAAAAAGGTCAAAGAAATAGAGATAAGTTGAAACTTTAAATTCTTATTGATGTAAAGCTAAAACTGCAATATTTTTTGAACATCAATAAATTCATGTTTATTCTCTAGAAATTTCAGCTACTCACTAAAATACTAAGTCATGTTTAAATTTCCTGCAAATGCATCTAGACACTAATAAATCATGACAACAAATCTCCTTGGTTATGTCAACATCAAATAGGAGGAGATTGTTGGGAGAATGCATATTATGATTTGATGTTTTAATGTATATGCTCATGATTATTTGTAAAGTCCTTCCAAGTAAGATATGTATAAGGACTTAGTGGTAGATCAAATTTGTTAGGTTGATCTAAGATCTTAACGTGTATCATTCTGTAATAGAATGTATAGATAGAAAAGCAAAGCTGTTAGGTTGATCTTGAGATGTAATAGATAGGCTTCAAAGAAATCGTAGTGTATCATCTGATCAACATTGCAGAAGTCAAGGCAGAAACGTAGAGCTTTAAAGATCGTAGTGTGCCTACCTTGAAGGGACTCTTCGAAAATCGTAGAGTGGTCCCAACATTTGTCGAGCCATCTCAACGATCGTAGTGTGCTGGAGGAAACATGGAGTTTACAAGTCAACGATCGTAGTATGCTCTTGGAAACGTAGAGTAACAACACGAGCAAGTGAAGATCGTAGTGTGCAAGGGTTTAAGCGAAATCATAGTGCTCTCAGCTGATAGCATCAGATCGAGCACCAAGGCGACAAGTCACTACGATCTGAATCGTAGAGCATCTGTCTTATGTTAGAAAATGTCGAGCCCCATGTTATGTGTAAAGACAGATTCCAATATATGAGGAATGGATTCTAGACGTTGCAGTACTCATCAGTCCCAAAGTAATATGAAATATCCTTAGTATCCAACAAAGAAGCGTATTGAAGAAGCTAAGGAAGTACCATAGGTAAGGGGGCAAAAAACCTTTTCAGGTGTTAGGTGAAAAAGCAGTCTGCTGTGTCAGTGGGCCAGAATGCAGTTTCAGAAGATATGCAGAAATGTCTCCATCAAAGATCAGAAAAGTCAAATGCATTTAATGTCTCAACGGATGGATCCAACGGATAATTTTCAAGATCACATATATGCAGATCATACAGATGAGAGAGGACTAAGAAAGCATTGAACAAACAACGTGAACATCTCCCTCAAGCTCAACTCTATGATCTGAGATATTGTAAAACTTGCTCATCTACTCAGTTGTTTAGAACAAGTGCTTACACAGCAACTGAGTAGCAACCATCAAGAACTCAACATTATCAACCAACTGAAGAAGAGTACCAAGTCTGCTGGACCTGAAGAGTTCGTAGTGAACTGTAAGAAAGTCTGCTGGACTTGAAGAGTTCAAGAGTGAACTAAGAAGTTTCTAGACTACTGGTCTAGAAGGAATCTGTGTGATTCAGAAGTTGTAAAAGACATCCTTAGTGGATTACCTACTTGTCGAAGTAGAAGAATGGACTAGGAGCTTTAAGTGCTCTGAACCACTTAAAACGACTGTGTCTTTTACATTCATACCATAACTGTTATATCTGTTATAACTGCCATAACTGCCTCACTCTCATAACTCCATTGCTTGGTAAAGAAGATTAAAATAAACATTTATTCCGCTAAGTTTTAATCATTTTCAAAAAACAAGTTTAAAACGAAAAGAATTTTAAATATCTATTCAAGCCCCCCCTTCTAGATAACTATTGTGCCAACTAGGAACTAACATAACATATTATGCAGATGATACTGTGACAATAATTGAATCAATAATATGAGAGATATGATGCAGCAATTACTGTAGCAATAATTGAGTATAACTAAGTGACTTCTCAAGTAAGCATCAATAATCAATACCGTGTGCTACTATGCAACCACGCGTATTACTTTACTTTTACTACTTGGTAGTTCAACAGTTTTAACGGTAAACTTTCGCCGTTATTTTTATAAAAATATAATTCTGTCATTTTCTAACTACGACAATACTTCTATTATGGGGTCCACCAATGATTGTACAGTCGTACGAATATTCCCTATTAAAACGAATATTCCCCGACCAATTGAATATTATATAACCACTGCTTACTTTGCAAAAATTGTAAATATTACCCACAACTATAACATTATATCAAATCCACAACATAATATTCAAAAATATAATTCGAGAAAATTATTCTTCATTCATAAAAGTTGGGGTCTTACAACCTCCCCTTCTTATGAAATTTCCTCGAAATTAGGGTACGTACCTGGTATATCGAAGAGGTGAGTATATTTTGACTTCATCTCAGATTCTAACTCCCAAGTCATTTCCTCCACATCGTGGTTTCTCCACAAAATTTTGACTTGAGGTATAACCTTTGAGCGTAGAATATGATCCTTCTTATCCAAGATTTTAACATGTAACTCTTCATATGTTAAATCTTCCTTTATCTCGTCTAGTTCTAATTCAATAATATGGTTCGGGTCTTTCACATATTTACGTAACATAGATATGTTAAAAACGTTATGAACGTGCGACATACTTGGCGGTAAGGCGAGTCTATAGGTCACAGTTCCTACTCCATCGAGGATTAAAAATGGGCCAATGAATCGAGGATTGAGCTTTCCTCTCTTTTCAAATCTCGTAACTCCTTTCCATGGAGAAACACGTAACAACACATGATCTCCAATATTGAATTCCACGTGCTTTCGATGAAGATCAACATAACTCTTTTGTCGACCTTGTGAGGTTTTTATACGTTATTGGATCGTTTGAATCTTTTCCATAGTCATACGTACCAACTCCGGTCTCCGGTCCTAACAACGTTGCTTCTACCACCTCATCCCATCATACTGGAGAACAACACTTTCTTCCATACAACGCCTCAAATGGAGCCATGCCAATACTTGCTTGATAACTATTGTTGTAGGAAAACTTCACCAATGGTAAGAACTTGTCCCAACTTCCCTTGAAGTCAAGGACACAGAGTCTTAATAAATCTTCAAGAGTTTGAATAGTCCTCTCCGACTTTCCGTCTGTCTGAGGATGATATGCCGAGCTAAATCGTAAATCTGTGCCCATAGCTTTTTGTAAAATAACCAAAAATCTTGAAGTGAATCTTGGGTCTCGATCAGAAACTATGGATACTGGCATACCATGCAGTCTTACAATCTCGTTTATGTACATACGAGCAAGACGTTCAAGTGTATAAGTTTCTCATATAGGTAGGAAATGAGCCAACTTGGTCAATGTATCAACAATGACCCAAATTGCATCTATGCCTTGAGAAACCTTGGGAAGACCAGTAACGAAATCCATGGTAATGTGCTCCCACTTCCATTCTGGAATTTTAAGTTGTTGCAATGGGCCTTTTGGTACTTGATGCTCCTCCTTAACTCGTTGACAAGTTAAACACCTTGAGATAAACTCTGCTATCTCTCTCTTCATATTGCTCCACCAAAATGTATGTCGAAGATCACGATACATTTTGTTACTCCTAGGATGGATTGCAAACGGTGTGTTGTGCGCCTCCATCATGATTTTATACTTTAAATCAGGGTCGTTAGGAACACAAAGTCTGGAGTGGACTCGAAGTATTCCTTTTTCATCGATTCTTGCTTCCGGTGTAATAACCTATATTTTTATATAATTAAATATTAATTGATTTTATCTTATATAATTGTGTTTAAATGGAAAAAGGTAAATGATTTTGTTTCCTTCTTTTCTTCCTTGTTTTGTTTGGAAAATTAAATTCTTTTAGTAGATAATTAAATAACTGATTAAATTAAAATTTGAGGAAGATAATTCCTTTTGTTAAAGTCTTGTGGTAAAATTATTATTGAATGGGAAGCTACTTGGGAGATAGAGGAGCCTATTCAAGCGGAGTATCTGCATCTTTTTGATAATTAGGTATTTTCCATTCTTTTGATTCCGGGGACGGAATCCTTTTTAAGGGGGAGGTAATGTAATATCCCGAAAAAAAAATAAAAAAATAAAAATATTAAATTTATATTCTTAAAACATATTGTTTGGAACTTGTCATTTATTTGGGTCAAACTAGTTATTTAAATTATGTGGGCTAATAAATATTAATAAGTGATAGATAATATTATGTGGTTAAAATTTGGGCCTTAATATTAATTTAACCCAAATAGAAGTTTATTAGGGCAAACCTAATTAATAAATAGCTAAACCTAATATTACTTCATTATACAAACCTGAATAAGAAGAGGTGGCTACTTTGGAGATAAAAGGAAGCAAACTACAAAGGGGCTCGGTGAAGAAAGAAAGACTAGAGATTTTGATCACTAGTGGGGAAATTTCATCGAGTAATAAGTAAGTATATTATACATTATATAAAGTGGGGATAAATCACGTGGTTCCATATTAAATTATTAAATTTAGTATGTTGTTTTTTTTTCATCATGAGCAAGTAATTTTGTAATTCAAGAACTAAGAGCGATCTTTAAAGATGGGAGAGTTTATTTATTAATGTAATACTTATACGGATGTACTTATTATTATTATCACTTTATTACAATCAGATTGATTTTGGAGATCCTAAAATAATAAATTGATTATTTCTTTAAATAAAAATATATATATAGCATGTAAGACCCCAACTTATTATTAATGAAATTTAATTTTTTCTCTTTATTATTTTGAAATAGTAAGGGTTGATTTGATTAATGTGGATAGTTATGGGTAAAATACGCAAATATTTCAAAATAAGCAAGTGGTTATAAAGTATTCATTATTGTTAGGGAATATTCGTTTGGTCGTGGAATATTCTTCTTTGTTGGGGAATATTAAATGCTGACAAGTATGTGATCTTTTGTTGGCCCCATAACGAAAAGCGATTGGATGAAGAAAGCGACAAATATAAGTTGTTTAAAAATAACTGGCGTAGTTATTCTACAATTATCTTGTTAAAATACTAAATTGGTTTTAAAACACGATAGCACTGCGGTATTGCACCAATTATTGATTCTTACGTGAAGGCACTACTCAATAATGGTTACGATAATTCTTTATCAAGATTATTTTATGGATTTAATAATTCTTTGCGTTGATATTTTATATTCTTTGTTGTTTTGATAATTGTCATTTACAAGTATTTTTCATTATCGAAGCAATAATTCATATTATCTGAATAATATTATTAGATAAAATTATTGGTAATGTCTAGAAAGTTCTGTCTAAGGAGAGGTTTGGTCACCTAATTGCGTGCCAGTAAGGAGAAATTCTTATTGGAAAACCCCCTGCTCCTAGAAGGCCGCTTGGTTCAATATTGTGATTACGTAATATTATTTGTGAATAATTAATTATTGATTCATATGATGAGGAAAACATTGATTTTATGTGGATATAGATGGAGAAAATTTTTAATGTGACAATTGTTGAAAATTGAAATTTTATCTTTTTCTGATAAAATAATTCATTTAAATATATTATTATATTTTAATAATATAATAATGATGATATTTTTACGATGAATGTGGGATATATGAGTATATGTGGAGGAGGAGTATTTTTGTTACCAAAAATATTTAAAGCATGTTTTATGTGTGGTGGACCCCATTTCTTATTTGAAATTTGATTATAGCTTTGTAAAATCGTCTAGTTTGTGGATTTCGGTCAATTTCTGTTTGGAATTTAGAAATACTTCCTTCTGTAAAGTTGTAGAGAATTGAATTTCCTATAAAACCTCGCGAGATTTGAATTTTCTGATCAAATGGCTATTTATTGTGAATTATTGAAGTTCCGAAGCTCCAAAATAATTGATTTTTGGAAGTTTTAATTATTTATTT
The DNA here is from genome assembly GCA_020205605.1 of Panax ginseng. Lineage (NCBI taxonomy): Eukaryota > Viridiplantae > Streptophyta > Magnoliopsida > Apiales > Araliaceae > Panax > Panax ginseng. The sequence continues at coordinate 58,403,181 of CM035143.1, read as the reverse complement.
TATAAAAAACATTTTTTCTTACTTTTTCTAGAAGGTGGCATGTGCTTATTGAGCTGAAATCAGATTTCAAGAGTGGCGTAGGAATTTTGATATATATATATATATATATTTATATTTTATTAAATTTTCTACTTTGGTGTTCTAAGCATTTTCTTATAAATATAGGTGCTTAGGTTAGAATTGAAAATCACACTTAAATGAAGTTTTTCTCTCTATATTATCGAGCGTATTCTTGTGAGTATTTTGAGTATATTTTAAGTATTGCTATATACGGTGCAAGTTCAAGTCATAGCTTATATATCCATTGTTTCAATTTAAATCTTGATCTTTCGAGGTAAGAGATATTATTTTTTTTGTAATGATATTATTTCTTCAATATCATTATCTTTGAAATATTGATTTGAAGTTTTTATCAAATTTGGAACTTTTGGTGTTTGAGTTACTTATTCACGATATCTGGCTTTATTCACGATATCGACACTATATTCATCAAAAAATGAAAATTTTCCCCTTTTGTCTAAAATATCTATTGTGGATACTAGCTTTGATTGTATCCATGTTTTGATCATTCTTGAATTTTACACCACTATGATTATTTTGAGGTATTTTTGGACATGGATAAAACAAAGTCTGAATCCTTAATCCTTAATCCTTAATCCTTGTCATTTTGTTTCACTGGATTCGTTTCTTTAAAAATATTTTTCATCATCCTCAGTCTTAAATGATGATATTATTGAATATCTTTGGGTTGTAGTGCAAAGATGAATGATTTCTGATGAATATCTTTGGCCTGTAGTGCAAAGATGAATATTTGATTCCAGATATATATTGATTGATATTGCAAGGATAAAAGATAGACGATGAACTTTTAAATTCATACATAGAAGATAGTAGTTTGCATTCTCTACTTAACTCTTCTAATGAATTATTATTTCCGCTGCGAATATTGATTTAAAACTTGTTGTCTATTGTATTCTATTAGATTTTTCCCTGTTGAAGACTAACGATAATTTGTTGTATATTATCTTAGTCATAATATTCTTTACTGGGCTAGTTGAGCTCACCCTTTTCCTTTTTGTTCCATTTTTCTTCTCAGGAGGCGAGAATATAGCGAGTACGAGTCGGGGTATGGAATGAAGGTTCTAGAGAGAGTTGTTTAGTAGTCCTCACCATTTTTGTAAAATAATGTATCAATAAATGTGATGAGGATTTATTTGAGTATAGATATTGTCTAGAAGATAATATTTGTATTCAAACTCACGATTTCTTGTTGTAATAATAAAGTTGTAGTTGTTTACTGTACCATATATTGACAACTCGTAGAATGGGTGATGTATACCTATTTTGGGGGTGTCACGGTTGGTATCGAGCTTTAGGATATGATCTCCGGCGGAGATCGGGGAATAGAACTAGGAGGGAGAGACGAGTAAATCCTTCGCTAGTGTGTCTTACCTAAGCTTATTTGTTAGTTGGTAAGTATATAGGGATATTATGTGATATATTGATTTCCTTAATTAACCCTTGTTTTATGACAAGATTTAAGAATGTCGAATGAGAATATTTAACAGTGGAGTAAATGAGACCGTGGAGCGCCTCTGACTTCACCAACGAGGAGAGCGTGCAACAGTGGCAATGTTCCTCCTGTGAATAACACCACCGAGCGAGATGATGAGCGAGGGGATGTTTAGAAGCTTTTTGCGAGTTCATGCAAAATCAGATAAGGAGACTCGTGTTCAAAATAGGGGAGGAAATGATAGCAATTCACGGGTTGTCACAAATGCAAGCGATTCAAAGAGTTTGGACCACGAGTGCTGGGAAAGCCGGATCCGATTAAAGGCGGAGGCGTGGGTCAAATAAATCACCAAGATATTCGATGTCTTGGGATGCGGAGGAGAGCGAAGGTGCCATTCGCCACCTTTATGTTCCGTAATAAAGGCGGTCATTGGTGGGAGTCGTGAAGTGTACCCATCCGGTAGGCCTTCGGCATGTCTTGGGAGACATTTCAGAAACTATTTAATAGCGATTTAATACTTTCACGAAAGTGTTCATCATATGAAGGAAGTGGAGTTTATTAGGTGGAGCGAGAATAACATGGCGGTGTCCGATGACGAGGCAAAGTTTGCAGAGAGTTATCACGGTTTGCACCTCATTTGGTGGAGAATGAGGAGCGTATGACGCGGATGTTTACGAGAGGTTTGAAACCCAAGATACGACAATATCTCATTTCTCATAAATTTTCTCTCTATTCGGATGTTGTAAACATGACTCAATTATTAGAGCGAGATAACGAGTACGGTCAACCGAGGGACCCAATCGGGATCATCTTGGAGATAGCGATCAACAAAACAACGATAACTTGACGGAGAAAGAAAAAGACGGACAAAATGGTAACCACTCTGGTGGTAATCATTGTCATGAAAATAGAAGAAGCGAGTCGGGAGGAGATTTTAAAAGAGGAGATTTAACAACGACCATATGAAGGCAGCAGTCTTTGTGCAACAAACCGGTTCTAAGGGAGGAGAACGACCACCGGTCATATATGCTATAAATGCGGAAAGAGGGACATATCGGTCAAAGCGCCCACAACATTCAAGGTATGCTATAATTGTGGAAAGGAAGGACATATCGCTCGAGATTGTACGAAAGATGAAACCTAGTTCAGCGGGGACGGTGACTCAAAAGACTGTCCCAGAAAAGTCAAAGTCAACAGTTCCTGGAAGAGCATTTGTTGTGACTGGTCAAAATGCGAGGAACCCAAACGAGGTGATCACGGGTAAGCTATTTATAAATTCTTGCGAAGTTTATACCTTACTTGATACCGGTGCTACCCATTCATTTATCTCTCCTGCTTGTGCTCAACGTTTAAACTTGACTCCGGAGAAATTAGACTTTGACCTATCTGTGGAAACTCCGTTAGGAGAAACTTTCATCACATCCACTGTTTATAAATCTTGTTTGATTCAAGTTGGCACCATCACATTACCTGTTGACCTTATCTCTTTAAAGATACTTGCCTTTGATGTGATTTTAGGGATTGATTGGTTAACTACTCATCATGCCAAAATTGATTATTTTCGTAAGGTTGTTAGTTTTCATATTCCTAACCAACTTTGTTATGCAATTCAAGCAACTAAACCATTAAAATCAATCTTTGTCATATCTAATCATAAAGCTATTCGTTTATTGAAAAATGGATGTCAAGCTTTCTTAGCCCATGTTATGGATTTGAATAAAGACACGCCAAATTTGAATAATATTCTGTTGTTATTGACTTTCCGACGTATTTCTTGAAGAACTTCCGGTCTACCCCTAGAGCGTGAAGTTGAATTCTTTATTGATCTTGAACTGGTACAAAGCCCATTTCTAAAATCCCATATCGAATGGCTCTATTGAACTTTAGGAGTTAAAGGTCCAACTACGAGGAATTGTTGGACATCGGTTTCATTCGATCTAGTACATCTCCTTGGGGTGCTCTGTTTTATTCGTAAAGAAGAAAAAGCGGTAGTATGCGACTTTGTATTGACTATAAAGGAATTGAACCATGTCACCATCAAGAATAGGTATCCTCTACCTCGTATTGATGACTTGTTTGACCGATTGCAAGGAGCACAATTCTTTTCAAAAATCGATCTTCGATTACGGATATCATCAATTTGAAGATTAGAAGCGAGGATATTCAAAGAGGCGCCTTGAGAACTCGAAGACGGGCATTATGAATTCTTAGTCATGTCTTTTGATTTGAGTAATGCTCTGTGGCTTTCATGGATATGATGAATCGAGTATTCAAGGAATATTTGGATCAATTCATTGTTGTCTTTATTGATGACATCCTCATATATTCCAAAAGCCGTGAAGATCATGAGCACCATTTGAAGTCGGTACTCCAAAGGCCCGTGAAAACAAGCTTTATGCCAAGTTGAAGAAATGCGAGTTCGGCTTGAGGAAGTAGCATTCCTTGGGCACGTGGTGTCGAAACATGGAGTATCTGTTGATCCGTGAAGATTGAAGCAATACAAAGTTGGGAGCAACCAAAAGTCGGTGGATGAAATACGTAGTTTTTGGGCTTATTTGGTTATTATCGGAGATTCGTGGAAGGGTTTTCTCGAATCGCTAATCCATTAACCTTGACTAACTCGGAAGGATACAAAATTCATTTGGAAGCGAAGAATGCGAGAAGAGTTTCCAAGAGCGTAAGAGGAGACTTATTTTGACTGTTCTAACAATACCATCTGGTATGCGGATGGATTTGTTATCTCAAATGATGCTTGGTGCAAAGGGTTAGGATGTGTCCTCATGCAGCGTGGGAAAGTCATAGCCTATGCCTCATGACAACTTAAAAAAGTATGAGAGGAATTATCCTACTCATGATCTAGAGTTAGCGGCAATGATCGTTTTCGCTAAAAATCTGGAGGCACTATCTATACGGGGAGAAAGTGGAGATATATTCGGACCATAAAAGCCTCAAATATTTCTTCACGCAAAAGGAACTCAACATGCGGCAACGACGTTGGCTTGAGTTGTTGAAAGATTATGACCACACTATTCAATACCATCTTGGAAAAACGAACGTGGTAGCTGATGCGTTGAGTAGAAGATCATATGAAGGAATGAGTGCGATGATGTCAAGTATACACATAGAGCCAACTTTAATAGAAAAAGTTAAGGTTGCTCAAGCCACCGACCCGGAGCTGATGCGTATGAAGAAGAAAGTACAAGAAGGTGCTATTATTAAGGCGAGAATTGATGAAGAAGGAATACTTTGAGTCCACTCAAGACTTTGTGTTCCTAACGACTCTGATTTGAAGTACAAGATTATGATGGAGGCACACAATACACCATTTGCAATCCATCCTGGAAGTACTAAAATGTATCGTGATCTTCGACATACATTTTGATGGAACAATATGAAGAGAGAGATTGCAAAGTTTATCTCAACGTGTTTAACTTGTCAACGTGTAAAGGCGGAGCATCTAGTACCTAAGGGTCCATTGCAACCACTTGAGATTCCGAAATGGAAGTGGGAACACATTACCATGGATTTCGTTACGGGTCTTCCTACGATTTCTCAAGGAATCAATGCTATTTGGGTTATTGTTGATAGATTAACCAAGTCTGCTCATTTCTTGCCGATACGGGATACTTATTCCCTTGAACGTCTTGCTAGTATATATGTAAATGAGATTGTGAGGTTGCATGGCATGCCAGTATCCATAGTTTCGGATCGTGACCCAAGATTCACTTCAAGATTTTGGGTTAGCTTGCAAAAAGCTATGGGCACGGATTTACGATTCAGTTCGGTATACCATCCTCAAACGGACGGACAATCAGAGAGGACTATTCAAACTCTTGAAGATTTATTAAGACTCTATGTCCTAGACTTCAAGGGAAGTTGGGATAAGTATTTACCATTGGTGGAATTCTCCTACAACAACAGTTATCAGGCAAGTATAGGTGTGGCTCCATTCGAAGCATTATATAGAGCGAAAATGTCGCTCAAAGTATGTTGGGGACGAGGTGGGTGAAACAACATTGTTGGGACCTCGAGTTGAGTACGTGTATGACTACGGAAAAGATCCAAATGATTCGACAAGCGTATACAAAGCGGCACAAGATCGACAAAAGAGTTATGCGAGATCTTCATCGAAAAAGATGTAGAATTTAGTATTGGGGATCACGATTGTTGCGTGTAGCTCCATGGAAGGGAGTTACAAGATTTGGGAAGAGAGGAAAGCTCAATCCACGATTTATTGGTCCATTTCAAATTCTTGATGAGAGTAGGAAATGTAGCCTATAGACTCGCGTTACCTCCGAGTATGTCTCGTGCTTTCATAATGTGTTTCACATATCGTACTTAGTAAATATGTGAAAGACCGAACCACATTATAGAGTTAGAACCAGGACGAGATAGCCAAGACTTACGTACGGAGAGGTACTGTCAAGATCTTGGATAGGAAGGAGCATGTCCTACGCGACAAAGGTCATACCACAAGTTAAAGTTTTGTGGAGGAATCATGCTTTATAGAGGAAATGACACGGGAATTGGAAGCGGAAATGAAAGCGAGGTATCCTCACCTTTTCAAAACACCAGTATCGTGACGTCAATTTCGAGGGACGAAATTTCATAAGGAGGGAGGTTGTAAGACCCCAACTTATTATTAATGAAATTTAATTTTCTCTATTTATTATTTTGAAATAGTAAGGGTTGATTTGATTAATGTGGATAGTTATGGGTAAAATACATAAATATTTCAAAATAAGCAAGTGGTTATAAAAAATTATTCATTGTTGTCGGGGAATATTCGTTTGGTCGTGGAATATTCTTCTTTTGTCGGGGAATATTAAATATTTACATGCCATGATTTTTATTGGCCCCATAACTAGAAAGCGATTGGATGAAGAAAGCGACAAATATAAGTTGTTTAAAAATAAGCAGGCGTAGTTATTACAAGTTAATCTTTGTTAAAATACTCGATTGGTTAAAACACGTTAGCTTTGCAGTATTGCACCAATTATTGATTCTTACGTAAGAAGGCACTACTCAATAATGGTTACGATAATTACTATTCAAGATATTTTATTGATTTAATAATTCTTTGCGTTGATATTTTATATTCTTTGTTGTTTCAATAATTGTCATTACACGGTATTTTTCATTATCGAAGCAATAATTCATATTATCTGAATAATATTATTAGATAACATTATTGGCAATGTCTAGAAAGTTACATCTAAGGAGAGGTTTGGTCACCTAATTGCGCTTTTGAGAAGGAGAAATTCTTATTGAAAAGCCCCATCTTTTCCGGAAGCGCTTTGGTTGTCAATATTGTGATTACGTAATATTATTTGTGAATAATTAATTATTGATTCATATGATGAGAAAAATATTGATTTTATGTGGATATAGATGGAAAAATTTTAATGTGACAATTGTTGAAAATTGAAATTTTATCTTTTACGATAAAATAATTCATTTAAATATATTATTATATTTTAATAATATAATAATGATGATATTTTTACGATGAATGTGGGATATATGAGTATATGTGGAGGAGGAGTATTTTTGTTACAAAATATTTAAAACATGTTTTATGTGTCGGTGGACCCCATTTCTTGTTGAAATTTGATTATAGCTTTGTAAAATCGCCTGGTTTGTGGATTTGGTCAATTTACATTTGGAATTTGGAAAAACTTCCATACATAAAAGTTGTAGAGAATTGAATTTCCTATAGAAAATCGCGTGATTCAAATTTTCTGATCAAAGGGCTATTTATTGTGAATTATTGAAGTTCCGAAATAATTGATTTTTGGAAGTTTTAATTATTTATTTTATGAAAAATGTTTTTTCTTACTTTTTCTAGAAGGTGGCATGTGCTTATTGAGTTGAAATCAGATTTCAAGAGTGGCGTAGGAATTTTGATATATATATATATATATTTATATTTTATTAAATTTTCTACTTTGGTGTTCTAAGCATTTTCCTATAAATAGGGTGCTTAGGTTAGAATTGAAAATCACACCAGAAACTGAAGTTTTCTCTCTCTATATTATCGAGCGTATTCTTGTGAGTATTTTGAGTATTGCTATCTGATTGCAAGTTCAAGTCATAGCCTTTATATCAGGTGTTCAAATTTAGAAGTCTTGATCTTTCGAGGTAAGGGATATTATTTTTTCGTAATGATATTATTTCTTCAATATCATTATCTTTGAAATATTGATCCGAAGTTTTATCAAATTTGGAACTTTTGGTATCGAGTTACTATTCACGATATCGGACTATTCACGTATCGACACTATTCTGAATACTAAGACTATTCATCAAAAAATAAAAATTTTCCTTTTTGTCTAAAATATCTATTGTGGATACTAGCTTTGATTGTATCCATGTTTTGATCATTCTTGAATTTTACACCACTATGATTATTTTGAGGTATATTTTTTGGACATGGATAAAACAAAGTACGAATCCTTAATCCTTAATCCTTAATTCTTAATCCTTGTCATTTTGTTTTCTTTGGATTCGTTTCTTTAAAAATATTTTCATCATCCTCGGTCTTAAATGATGATATTATTGAATATCTTTGGCTGTAGTGCAAAGATGAATGATTTCGATGAATATCTTTGGTAGTAGTGCAAAGATGAACATGTGTTTAGATGAACATGATTAATCGATGAATATCTTTGGCACTGTAGTGCAAAGATGAATATTTGATTCGAGATATATATTGATTGATGTTCTGAGGGATAACAGATAGATGATGAACTTTTAAATTCATACATAGAATATAGTAGTTTGCATTCTCTACTTAACTCTTCTAATGAATTATTATTTCACTGCGAATATTGATTTAAAACTTGTTGTCTATTGTATTCTATTAGATTTTTCCTGTTGAAGACTAACGATAATTTGTTGTATATTATCTTAGTCATAATATTCTTTCTTGGGCTAGTTGAGCTCACCCTTTTCTTTTTGTTCCATTTTTTCTTCTCGGGAGGCGAGAATATAAGCGAGTACTGAGCCGGGGTATGGAATGAAGGTTCTAGAGAGAGTTGTTTAGTAGTCCTCACCATTTTTGTAAAATAATGTATCAATAAATGTGATGAGGATTTATTTAAGTATAGATATTGTCTAAGAGATAATATTTGTATTCAAACTCACAGTTTTACTGTTGTAATAATAAAGTTGTAGTTGTTTCTGTACCATGTATTGAAAACTCAGAATGAGTGATGTATACCTATTTTGGGGGCCTCACATAGCAGTAGTAATTAAAGTTTACGAAAACTTGCATAATTTGCAAGAGATGTTATACAAATAAATATGTAAGATTATATGGAATGAATTAAATCTTAATATTATAAGTAATTATATTTTATAGTCGTACCAAATAGAAGTGTTCATATTTTTATAAAGGTACTTACATTTAGTATTATTAATTTGTGTAATTAGTTCGGACGGAAGGAACTTAAAGAGTTATATTTGGAATATAAATTTTAGAGTATTAATAATTGATATAAGGCGATGATTAAAGGCATATTAAATAGATTATGAATTATTTTGGAATTATTGAATTGGATTATATTTAATTTGAGGTGAATATGTTTAGGTGATGAATAACGTTTCATATTTGATATCGTTGGCATTTGAGGTAAGATTTTATGGAGTGTCTTTATAAATGGTTTGGAAGTATCGTGCGGATTCAGTACTCTTTTCAATGATACTCTTGTTAAATTTGATTTGTTCATTTTGTCGCTTGTTCGAATTCCGTTATTATTTCACATAATTGTTTCATGTGAAATAAATATATTAGTTTCATTTTGGAGTTGATATATATGACTCGTATTTGTACTCTTTGAATTAGGTTATCATGTTTAGTACTATTTATTTTTGATAATTGTAGAAATGGTACATGTTGCTACCTTCTTTTTGAGACCTTGTGACTATAATTTGATTTGGTTCAACATGTATACATATAGAACCCTTTCGTTGGTATTTTGTCGCATGTGTTGTGACATGATATTTTTTTAGAATATACCGTAGGGTATACGAAGCTATAACACACCGTGGGGGTACCACGAGCATGTCGTCTTCGCACGAGAGACATGACACTTTTAAAATGGTGATGTGATTAGTCCACGGCGTCTTCGTTTTGGGCTCCGGAGGAAGTGGGTCATTTGGTATATTGTTGTGGGAGGCGTATGGGTTAACCCTAGTTTTTGTTCTATGGATTTGTGATGTTGTGCCAAACACACCTATCCGATTTGCATACATTTGGATTCGCGGTCCAATGTGTGATTTTCCTGTGTGGCATTATTTTGGTTGCCTGTGTGGCATTATTTTGACTTGCCTGTGTGGCAATGTGTATTTCTGAGCTCATTCGGTATAAAATAACTCCAGCCATTTGTTTCAGCCTATTATTTTATTGGATTAGTTTTGTTGGTTTCTATTCAGTTCAAGTCATTGAGTTAGTTACTTCAGTTCGTTATTTCTTTATTCTTTTATTGGTTTTGTCAATTACGTTGATTCAGATATATTCATTACGTTGATTCAGATATATTCCATTCAGATCTTTGGATATTATATTTTTGTTCGTATTTGCACTTGAGGCTTTGTTCGATATTTTGTCTCGATTATTTTTGTATATCATTGTATATCTTTTGTATATCTCAGATCCGTGATCGGGCAATTGGCTCATCTTTGTGTTTTTCTTCGGCGAGTTTCATAGGGTGATTCGAGGCTAGTGTGATGAGATTTTTGCCTTTGACCATTTAGGTTGATTCAAATTTTAAGTTTTGATTATTTTGACTCAGTTTGGAGAATTGTACTTATTACTTTATTAATGGATCACCACTATTAATATTTTGAGGTTGTTAGTGCTCTGTTTATTAATTTTGAGGTTTATTGTGCTTTACACGTGACCTCCCTTTCCTTTTCGGGAAGGGGGTGTTACATCCGGCATAGTACCTTCTTGCACTTTCTTCCTCATACGCATCAGCTCCAGGTCTGTAGCTTGAGCAGTTTTAACTTTATTGATTAAAGTCGGTTCTATTCGTATATTCGCCATCATCACATGGGTCCCTGGAGTTTTTAACTCTATCTCCATCCTTCGTAAGTCATACAAAATTGGTCTTTGCGTTGAAATTATTGCACTTGTACCCGCATATGATCTTCTACTCAATGCGTCAGCTACTACGTTCGCTTTTCTAGGATGATATTGGATAGTATGATCATAATCTTTTAACAGCTCAAGCCATCGTCGTTGCCGCATGTTGAGTTCCTTTTGAGTGAAGAAATATTTGAGGCTCTTATGATCCGTATAGATCTCCACCTTCTCTCCATACAGGCAATGCCTCCAAATCTTAAGCGCAAAAAAGACTGCTGCCAACTCTAGATCATGAGTATGATAATTCCTTTCATATTCTTTGAGTTGTCATGAGGCATATGCTATGACTTTCCCATGTTGCATGAGAACACATCCTAATCCTTTGCCTGAAGCATCACTGTAGATGACAAATCCCTCCGAGCCAGTTGGTATTGTCAGAACAGGTGCTGAAATGAGTCTTCTCTTGAGTTCTTGAAAACTCTTCTCACATTCCTCGCTCCAACCGAACTTTGTATCTTTTCGAGGTAGCTGAGTTAATGGAGTAGCGATTCGAGAAAATCCTTCCACGAATCTCCAATAATAACCAGCTAAGCCGAGAAAGCTACGACTTGATCCATCGACTTTGGTTGCTCGACTTTGAATTGCTTCAATCTTTGTTGGGTCAACAGATATTCCATGATTTGATATCACGTGCCCAAGGAATGAAACTTTCTCAAGCCAGAACTCACATTTCTTCAACTTGGCATAAAGCTTATTTTCACGAAGCTTTTGAAGTATCAACCTCAAATGTTGTTCATGGTCTTCACGACTTTTGGAGTATATGAAGATGTCATCAATAAAGATGACCACAAAGTGATCCAAATATTCCTTGAATACTCGGTTCATCATGTACATGAAGGTAGTAGGAGCTGTAATGAATGAATTTTTTCGAGTTGTGATTCTGGGGACAGAATCCTTTTAAGGAGGGAAGGATGTAACGATTGAGAAATTTGTAATTTAATTTAAATATTTATTGAATTAAATAAATATTTAAAATAATTTATTTATTAAGGAAAATAAGTAATTGATAATTATGGTGAATTAATTTAGTAATTAAATTGAATAATGATAATTTTATCGAATGGATTTAATTTAAGGGAGTAATTAAATTAAATCATTTGCTTAATATTTAAGAAAATAATTAAATTAAATGAATTGTTTAATTTAAGGAAATAAATAAATTAAATATAGAGATGTGTCTAATTTATTAATTAAATTAGATATATAGTTATTTAATAATGATAATAAGATTTTTATTATTAGTATAATAAGTTATTTAAATTAACTAAACTAAGTTATTTAAATTAATCAACTAAAAGTGTGACATAAAACTATATAATATAAATGTTATTAAAATAATTTAGTTGGGAGAGTTTCTGGTTAGCCAAACAGGGCCTTGTGGCCTTTGGCTTATTTGAGCTGACGCTTGTTGGGTTTTATAACTGAAAAGAACGTGGGTTTCAGTTTATGTTTACAATGTTATACCTAAGTCTAACATCTAGTTTTTTCTTATTTCACGTATTTTGGCTAAGGAGAATAACAGAGGTTTAGAGAGAAAATACAGAGAAAAGCTTAGAGAGAAGGGAGAGAATTCTTGAGTTTTTTAAAGAAAATTTAGTGGTGATAACAAGGGTTTCAAGCAAATTGGAGATATATTATCTAAACCTTAGTATTATATATATATATATATATATATATATATATATATATATATATATACATAGATGAGTTACGACATAATTTTCTATTCTCTATGAAGTCGATTTTGTTGAATTGTTGCTAGACAATTGAATTGTGATGATTTTATGTGTTGGTTGTGTTTGAGTTTATATGTAAACAAGAATTCGTATGCTAATTACAGTTTTAAAATGGAAGAAAAGTATGACATTGTATATTTTCCATATGGCTTGTGAATAGTACCAATTCTAGTGGCCAATTCGTATGCTAAACTGTAAATTGAGTCTTGATTATGCTAGTTTATTAAGAATCGAGCATAACGTAATTTGAATTAAGTGTTTTGGCCAAGTTTTGAGATGTCAGTGATGATTTTTGGGTAAGAAGTTCAAAAATGGAGTTTTATATGAAAACATGGAATTTTGAGAAATTAAACTACTTTTAGTTGATGATAAATTGTGTTAATTGGTTGTAAATGTTAGCAATCATGTTTGTAATAGTCTGTACCAATTGTAGATGTTAATTTCACTGTTTGGTGGGTGAAATTTGTGTTTGTTGGGCTAAAAACGGCTACTGTTCACTGCCGTCTCTGCGTCTGTCTGAACACCGGCGCAGCTGCGCCGGTGCCAAGGCAAAAAATGGCGCAGCTGCGCCGGTCCCAAGCCTAAGTGTGGCGCAGCTGCGCCACACCCTGAACTGAGACAATGAGGTCTGCTTGTTTGCAGGTCAGGCATATCGGACTTGTGTTAGTTTAGTGTGTATGTTAATGATATTAAAACATGATATAAACTATAATAACAGATATTGATGTGTTGAAATGCAAAGATTTGAAATAATTATTTAAATAAGTTATGAAATGAAACCAAATGAGATGTTTTCGAAAGATAGAGTTGAACGACTAAGTTATGTTGATCAATGTGTAATTTCAGAAGCGTTAAGTATGTTAACCTAAATGGTTAGGTGCTAGGTTAGGGTTATGACCTAAATGATGGTTTAAACCCTAAAGCTAATTTTCATACAATTAATTGTTGTTACAATTTCGATGATATGTGTAGGGTAATTGGAGATTATTTCATTTGTGTAGCTTACAATCAAGGTAAGTTTTCTAACTCTACCTTGTTATTATTGAGCAAGTTCTTAAATCTTAACTCCTTACATTGAGCAAAGCTTTCTAACTTCATTCTTTTCGTATTGAATGCAAGTTCCCATTCCTAAATTATTATTGGGCAAGTTCCTAACATTCTTTATGAAGATGAGCAAGATTAACCTATCTTGTGTATGTTTGTTCAAACTTATGTAACCTAATTCGTTACATTAAGCGAGATTTAGATTCCTGATTATTATTTAAAGCTTATATTGTTCTAATACATTGATTCAAGGAAGATTGTTTTAACTCTTCTATAGCACCTTGCATGTATACCATGTTTACTCAATTATATATTATTGTTATTCAATCTTTGACTTTGATAACTTGTTCAAAGCTTTATCTTCGTATTAAATCTTCAAGTAGTAAGAAAACCTTTATTGATTGAATTAATCTATATTCAAATAGTGTTCTAAAATTCTAGAAAACACTGATAAGCTAGTTCCAAACTAAACTTTCTTTAGTGCGGAAATTCTAAATCCAAACTGAGACGAACAACCCTAACATAGGGGATTTTGTACGTGTAACGTTTAGATGTTTGTGCACAATACATGGTACAAAGGGCTAATCCCCCTGAGTACGTTAAGAAGAGTCTGTACAGTCTAATGACTGTTGAGGTTAAGGTAATAATACCTAAACACCGTGGACATAGTTCATGGTCATAAGATCCTCAGATAATTAAAGTTCAAACTTGTTTTCTATTTTGACTCATAGAACAAGTTCTTTATTACTCAGTATTCGTTGTTCATTCTCATGTTGTTGTTATACTATCTTTATGTCAGTGAGCAATTGTTTGCTCACTCTTGCAATTAAACAATGCAGCTAAAGTTGAAAGCGGTGATGATCCATCTGCTAGCAAGGGAAATGGCAAGATGTCTAAGTGATGAAGAATTAATTAAAGTTTATTCAAATGGTTGAAGTTTTAAGACTTGTTTTATTTTATAATGTATTCTGCAAACTAATGTAATAATTTTAAGGTTAGATTACCTGGGATTTATTTTGAGATTATGATGTAACCCTTTAATGGGAGAGATTATTGTTTAAGTTATTTATTTAATGTTTTATCCTTTATTATGGGTAGTTAGATGTAATTATTTTGATAGTGAGCACCAATTTCGGTGGAAATGAAGTACCCGAATTTGGGGGTGTCACATGAGCATTAGTCCATCCAAAAGACATGACTAGGAATTCATAATGCCCGTACCGAGTTCTGAAAGCAGTCTTTGGAATGTCATTAGTTTTAATCTTCAACTGATGATATCCAAGGAATCTAAGATCAATCTTTGAAAAGAATTTGGCTCCTTTGTTGGTCGAAAACAGTCATCAATGCGAGGCAACGGGTACCTATTTTTATGGTGACATGATTCAACTCCCGATAATCAATACAAAGTCGTATACTTCCATCTTTCTTCTTCATGAATAGAACATGAGCACCCCAAGGAGACGTACTAGGTCGAATGAAATTGATGTCTAACAATTCCTGCAGTTAGGTTTTTAACTCCTGAAGTTTAATAGGAGCCATTCGATATGGGGCTTTTGAAATGGGTTTTTTTTACCGGGTTCAAAGTCGATACCAAACTCGATTTCACGCTCCAGGGGTAGGCCAGGAAGTTCTTCGGGGAATACGTCAGGAAATTTATTAACAATAGAAATATCACTCAAATCTGACGTATTTTTGTTTAAATCTGTGACATGATCTAAGAAAGCTTGACATTCGTTTTTCAATAAACGAATAGCTTTATGGCTTGAGATGACCGTGATTGATTTTAATGGTTTGGTAGCTTGAATTCGCATAATAGGTTGATTAGGAATATGAAAGCTAACAACCTTACGAAAATAATCAATTTTAGCCTGATGAGTAGTTAACCAATTAATCCCTAGAATCACGTCAAATGCAAGTATTTTTAAGGAGATAAGATCGACAGGTAATGTGCGGTTACCGATTTGAATCAAACAAGACTTATAAATATTGGATGTGATGAAGGTTTCTCCCAACGGAGTTTCAACAGATAAATCAAAGTCTAATCTCTTCGGAGTCAAATTTAAACGTTGAGCGCAAGTAGGAGAAATAAAAGAATGGGTAGAACCGGTATCAAATAAAGTATAAACTTCGCTAGAGTTTATAATTAGCTTACCCGTGATCACCTCGTTCGGATTCCTCGCTTTTTGGGAGGTTACAACAAACGCTCTCCCTTGAACTATCGGTTTTGTCTTGTCTGGGACACCTTTTGATGCCTCCATCCCAGCTGGACTTGAATTTGGTGCACGACAAAATCGGGCTAGGTGACCTTCTTTTCCACAATTGTAACACGCTTTGGACTGCATCACACAATTTGGACTGATGTGTCCTTCACCTCCACATTTGTAACATACGACCGGCGGTCGTTCTCATTCCTTAACAACAGGTGTTGGTGCTGACGTCTTTCCATCATTGTTGAATCTTCTCTTCTTGAAATGTCCACTCTTATTGTCTTGGCCATGATTACCACCGAATTGGTTTGTCACAGATATCGTTTATCTGGTCAACCCTTGACCCTTAACCACATACTGTATACATACAAAACCATATTCACAGAACATAAACGCTTATTCCCTTAATCCTGAATAATTCACTTAAATCCTTCACAGAATTTTGAAGTCCTCAAAATTCCTTCTTAAAAATATCAAACGCATACACTTATTTTCTATCTAGGTTCTAATTTTGAACCTTAAATAAATTAATAAAAATATTCAAATTCTCGTGTTGTCACATTCACCCATTCTTCTAAAAATTTTGTCCCCGAAATTTACTTTACACCTTACACCATACACCATACACCATACACCATACACCATACACCATACACCATACATACACAGCATCACATGCTACCCAATACACCACTTACAAGGGTAAAAATTTTCAAATTTTGCTGAGGAGTCATATAAACTATTTGTCTGTGATTTTCGCAAAGGTTATATGGAAATTCATCCGCAAACCGGCATAACTTACGAACACAAAGGGTGATTAGCCCGATATGCCCTGTATTGATCAAGTACTGCTTTTATCTGTTTCCCGTCACTGCCACAGGCACAAAAATTCTACCTCAGTCTTATTGGATTCTACACCAAAACAATTTGGTTTTAGAAATTTCTTTCAATTTACATTTAGAATTTTCATAACATTAGTCTAGCTGAATCGAATATCATATACTCATATCAATAATTCAATTCAATCGAATTATTTAAGTGTAGCCAAACCCCGTTGGCAAATTAAAATTTTTGAAAATATTTTCGAGAATGATGCCGTACTGTATTACAAGTCCGTTTGAGGATGCCGTCATCGAGTGACTTTGTCATAACACATCATACAATAGTGGAACAATGATTTTCAGATCGAATTCGCACTAAGTATTCCTGCATTTACAACTCTATCAACTTTTATCATATCTACACCAGGTTACATGGTACATGAGTGATAAATAAAATATATTTTGATATTTCAAATCATTTGCGTCTAGCTGAAATAAGTTGCATAGACTATACTTTAAACCGTTTCAAAAATGATTACGAGTCTACATTTTTTTAAAGGCACATAGTGCGTATTTAGCTTGATGTCAAAATTTCGAAGTCTAGCATAGCTAGGAGTTTTGGAAAACTTATGTCTCCACTAATAATCATTTACTTAAACAATCTATCTGTTCCTATTATCTTTAATACTCCATTTACACACAACTATACCCAGTTCGTCAAACCACACTTATGAGTTCATTTACTTGCCACAATCGTATGAGTTTAAGAACTTTCCTAGACAGACCTTTGGCGTCCATTCACTGAGGGGTTCATAAATATTTCATATAATTATGAATCAAGAATGTCACATAAGTATGAGTTTTAAGAACTCGTACTTAACCTTATATCCTATACCTATAACCTATCTACCTGGTATACACATGAGAAAGGAATCACCCTCTTAACATGCATATATCAAATAGCGCGACACAAACATTTCAATGATTATCATTGTCAAAACTAAGTAGTTATTACACCAAGTACAATTCCCCACCCACACAAGGAATCATACAACTCAGCTGCCGACATGAATCCTCAATTGAATCCCCACCTAACACTAACTCTCTTCTCAATACGAATTTCATTCAACTCGTATTCATAATCCTTTCCTGAATCTGTACCAATTCACACAGCAATCTTGCTGTAAACTTTCCAATCATCAGATTGATTCTTATCCCATACTATAACCTTATCAGATCACGGGGTGATCCCATCGTATATATTATAATTCATTTATATGCCTTGATCATTTTGTTTTACGATCTTCTATCACTTTCCTTTTAGTCTTTTAGACTCTATCTGTTCATTACTACTGTTCAACTTCATTATCGAAGTTAGGGAACTCCGTATCTTATAACTCGCCGAGATTCGTCTTTGAATCTTACCGAACAACTAACTCTATTTGAGTTAGTACTTATCCTAATCACTGCGGTTATTAGTCTCAGGTATTCCTACCTAAGGTTCATAACCTACAACTTTGATACCAACTTTGACGGCCCCGAATCCCGATCCCGAATCACCGCGGATCTAGTTCGATCATTCTATACAACTATTACTATTTTGCGGAAGATATAAACATAAATTGTTTATACATTAACTTTACACACTATTCCCCAAGGTGGAGTAACCTTAACTTAATACACAGTACATAACTTATTTGACTTATAAAACATAAGATACAACACAATTACAAATCTACTGCACACGTAAACTAAAGCTGGAACCGTCTTTGATCTTACCTTGTATCCGACGTATTCGCCTTAATCTACAATGTTTATCATGATATAGCAAGGGTGAGCATAAGATTTCCCAGCAAGTTTAAATTCAATAATATAACGATATATCATGATTGAAAGAGTCTGAATAAAAAGCTGGCTATAATTCAACAATATAATTGTGAATTAGCAGGAACAAAATTTTGACTGAACAAGTATTGAACATAAACAAATATATCTGAACCCACTAGTAATGAAGGTGATCAGCCTTTCATACCTGACTTATACATGCAATATGTACAGAGTACAATTCATGGTAACCAGCAATGATTAACCATAAGCTTATCCAAATGAAACAACTCTTAGTAGAGTTAAGTAAAAAACAAACTTGCTCGAAGCAGTTGATTCTTAAGCCACGCAATTTATATCGCTTTATCCGAAGACCTAATATTAGTAATATAGATCTCCAATATTAGAATAATATCATCACAATATAATACTATTATATATATATATACATAGAATAACTTAAACACATAACACATAACATTATCAGTCTATAACACACATAAGACTAAGTATCAGGTCAAACTATTTCAGTCTGACTTGAAACTGACACAAATCTGACATCTTGACGGTCTAGTCGGACTTTTATCGAGTCTAAGTTCAATTAAACTCTGCCTAACACTTAACAAGTAACTCAGATAATTTTAATAACAGCCAAAATATTTTTCGTAAACTCGTAATAATTTATAAATAATTATAACTATTTATCGTGAATTTTCAATCATTAAAAACATATTTAAATAAATTAAATACCACTTAATTCTTTTATCATTAATATCTATTTATTATCAAATATTAATGAAATACATGTCATAATATTATAATATATTTATAATATCACAAAGTATTTTTAATACCTCAAAATCACCTTTATATGATTTTTAAACAATTAAATTCATTATCCGATAATCGCTTTTAATATTAAAATATTAATATTTTCATGACAAAATATCAAAATTTATATTTTATAACTTAAAATATTTTTATAACCCTTAAATCATTTTTATATGATTTATAAAACATTAATTCTATTTTTCCTTAATTTATTTAATATATTTATTAAATAAACTAATTATCATTAATATTGATTAATTAATGAAATTTATCCTAAAATATTAAAAAGTTTGAAAATAAATTAAAATATTTTATTATACCATAATATTATTTTTTCATGATTTTCATGTATTTAAATCATTTTTAAATAATTTATTTAATATTATAATTAAATAAATTAAAAACCATTTATATTCAAAAATATTAAATATTTATGAAATATACTCAAAATAATTAAAAACTATTTTCCAGACTTTAAAATATTTTTTTGGAATTTATTTAGTATTTTTAATAATTAAAAACCATTTATTTCGATTTATTAATTAAAATAATTAATTTTCAGTAATTAAATGTCGCCAAAGGGGTCTTAGGCGACAAATCCGTCGCTAATGGTGTTCTTGGCCTTGTTCTTGAGCTGCCCAGAAAACCATGTCAGACTTCGAGAGGCTTGGTTTGACCGCTTATACTTTCCAGTCAAAAGTGTTTCTGGGGTATGTTAAACGTTGATCATGTAGTGTTTATGTAACACTACATGAAACAACCATCATCTCGATCATACAACAAACGAACAACAAGATCTGGGCGTGCAAAAATCTTGTCAGACATGTTCTTCATTTTCTGGGTTACCCAGAAATGAAGAACAACCAAGGTACCTACTTTCCAGCTTTAAATCATAACATCCTGAACTTGTTTTGTGTAATCTATTGGTTCAATCTTGTAGACCACATGACAGGGTATAACGACATAAAATCAGAACATCATAACAACACCGAATCTAAGAGATTAAGGTCGGTCAAACTAGTAGTCAGGAACTGTTCTTGAACATTTCTGGGTTACCCAGAAATGTTCTTGAGCAAATTGGTCAACGATGGTTTGACCTCTTATAACTTTGGTTCTATGTGTTTTCTAGGTGCTCTAAAGGCATTACTGTGTAGTCTTTATGTCAGGCTACAACAAAAACACAATAACGTGGCCAAAACATGAACATACAACAAGATCAATGGTCTAGAAAATCTTCATCCGGACTTTTTACGGGCAAACCGGGTTACCGAAGCATGATCATTCGTATGGTGGTCAACTTGGTTTTGACTGCTCATATCTTTCAATCTACTAATGCTCTGGCCTTGTTTCTAGCTTCATATCAAAGTCCTCATGACATAGAACACATTTATAACATACAACAACAAAAATCAAAATCATAGAAGGATTTACAGGCCCTGACATATGGCTGTCAGACCATCATTTTCAACATTTCCAGATTTTTGAAATCTATAGATTCGAGCATCTAGATGTTATGGATCCATGATCCAACAACCCAGATCTCTAAAAGGCACCTTCTAACACATATTTAACCAATCCTTAACATAAAATCACATGATTTACTAAAATTAGGGTTTATACCACTTTGAAGCTTGATCTTGATTTCTGATCTTTGGAATCTGTTATTGTCAAGTGAAGGACTGATATTGGTTCATCTTATCTCACTCTCTCATTCTAAATTTTGAAAATGAAGAGAGAGAATGTCTTGGACAAAAATGAAAAATAAAGTGTGTAGTTTTCTCTTTCTAAATCTATATAAATGTTGCCAAGTTGCTAGGATTTGAATATTTCGGTTGGTTGGCTGTGATTTGTAGCACATGGAGTTGGTAGCCAACTCACATTTAGCAAGTCTTGCAAGCAATCACACCAATAATGAAAGAAGGGAAAAAATGTCATTTGTCTTTTTATTTTAATGGCATAAATGTCAATTGCCCTAACCCTTAGGGTTTAGGGTTTAGGGTTTGAACTAATTTAGGGTTTAGGTTTTAACCCTTAACTTGCAATTTAATTTCTAAAATTTCCAATTTAGGTTTTAAAAATAGAAATTTAATATTTCTAAATTATAATTAGGATTTTCTAATTATATTAAATTTGCTTAATCATAATTTAAATCTTGCTAATTAGGATTAACATTTCCTAATTAAAATCGCTAATCCGACAATTAGGGTTGTAATTGGTCATTATGGTTTTATTAACCAAAATTAGGGTTTCTAATAGAAAAATAATTTCCTAAATTAGAAATTAAATTTCGTAATTAGATTAGAGTTTTCTAATTACTAATAACTTGAAATTAGGATTAATATTTCCTTAACATTAAAATCATTAAATTAACAATTAGGTTTTTCCTATTTATAAATTAGGGTTCCTAATCCAGAAATTAGGGTTTCGTAAATTTGAAATTAGGGTTTGCTAATTAATTAAGCTTTACCCTAATTAATATTATAATTAATAGCACTTAAACAATATAATAATCATTTAAGTTCCCATATTAGGGTTTCAAATCCCGAATTAGGGTTTCGGATTCCCGGAACTAAAATTAGGGTTTTCAGAACCGGTTTCTAGGGTGTCTTAATAATCGTACGAATTTCTAACCGAACGTTGACGTTCTTAATATATAATTAGGGTTTGTCACAGATATCGTTTATCTGGTCAACCCTTGACCCTTAACCATATACTGTACACATACATAACCATATTCACAGAACATAAACGCTTATTCCCTTAATCCTGAATAATTCTCTTAAATCCTTTACAGAATTTTGAAATCCTCAAAATTCCTTCTTAAAAATATCAAACACATACACTTATTTTCTGTCTAGGTTCTAATTTTGAACCTTAAATAAATTAATAAAATTTTTAAAAATATTCAAATTCTCGGGTTGTCACAGTGGAAATGATCTGTCTACGTGGATTACCGCATGGCGTATGAAAATCCATTTATAGTTTCTTATATTCTATTATACTCGTATGAGATATCATTTCTTTTGTACTCGTCATGAAATGTCATTTTATTTGGTATTTTATTTACGAGTTACTATTTACGGGTTACTATTCACTCTAGTATTATTCACTCGGGTATTCGGGGCACTTTTCGTGTCGGAGTACTATTCACGAGTTACTATTCACAGGTTACTATTCACCCAAATTACTATTCACCCGAATATTATTCACTCGGGTATTTGGGGTACTTTTCATGCCGGGGTACTATTCCCAAAGTACTATTCATAGGGTACTATTGCGGGGTACTATTTACTCGAAAAATATATTTCTTTTCTGTCCAAATTATTTTTGGTACATGAATAGTATTCTTGAATTTTACTCCACAAAGCAGTATTATGTTGACAATTTGGATATTTTTAAACACTAGATAAATTTAAAGTCTTTAATATTTATCCTTGATTTCATTTGATTAATGCTTATATCATTGTCATCATCATCATACTTATATTGTGATGAAAATCATCTTTGGCTTACGTGCATAAATGGACTGTTGATTATTGGTTTTACAGTTGTATATCTTTGGCTTATGTGCAAAGATGGACTGTTGATTATTGCTTCGCTTACGTGCAAAGATTGACTATTGATTATTGGTTCTACAGTTGTATATCTTTGGCTTACGTGCAAAAGATGAATTTATTGATTATTGGTTTTCTGATTGTATATCTTTGGCTTACGTGCAAAGGTGGAATATTGATTATTGGTTTCTGATTTGTATATCTTTGGTTTACGTGCAAAGATGGATCTGCGATTATTGGTTTCTGATTGTATATCTTTGGCTTACGTGCAAAGATGAACTATTGATTGATGAGTATCTTTTGCTTATGCGCATAGATGAACTGTTTATCGGTATGATTATGACTAGGGATCATTCGGTATAATCATGACCCGTAATGTTATAGATGATGTGGTAAAAGTCCTCATTGGCCCGTAGTACATTGATGGACAGTTATTGGTATGATTATAACCAGGGATTATTAGGTATAATCATGACAATTGACGATTACATGAATATCCTTGGCCGTAGTGCAGGGATGATTCGATGATGTGGATTATTTATTAAGCAGAGTCTCAGCGATAAAATATTGATTATACACTTTTAATTCGTACAAGATAGTAGATATCATGCTCTACTTGACTCTTCTAAAATACAGTTACGTTGTATGTCTTTGGCCTGTAGTGCAAAGATGAATTGTTAATGAATATCTTTGGCCGTAGTGCAAAGATGAATTTATTAGTATGATTATGAACAGGAACTGTGATTTGGTATAACCATGATCTTTGATGTTTGGTGTAAAGACGGTGATGAAAATTATCTTCGATCCTTAGTGCGAAGAGGAATTAGAACCACAATTATGATTATGAGTTATTCACATGATTGTGGGATGTGAATTTTGATTGATGTTCTGTTGATAAAACATTGTTGGTGGACTTTTAACATGGACAAGATAATAGACTTTATGGTCTATTTGACTCTTCTAATGGATTGCTCGTTCCGCTGCAACTATGGTTGAAAAGTTTTATCATCTACCATATGTTCTAAATCTCTGATTTATTACTGATAAAGGCTATTGATGATGTAAATTATCTTTAGTCATGGTATTCTTTACTGGGCTAGTTGTGCTCACCCTTTTTGCTTCACAATTCCTTTCAGGTAATAAGAGCGTTGCCGGGTCGAGCGGGGATAACAGGGGAATAGAACGGTGGTCTATAGTTGTTGAGCTTCTCCCTAAATAGTATGGAAATAATTTTGTTGAGAACTTTAGATAAGTGTGTCGTATTGTATACGTCATTTGATATTTAATTTTGGTGAACCGAATAGGGTGAGGTGAACCCAACTTTGGAAGGGTGTTTTGCCACTATCATACAAGATGTCTAATGACATACAACCTCGTCTTATCATAAAACAGGGTTGTGCACATCCACTTACTGAGTATATCTACGAGCACTACCTATATGATCTTGGAGTTTATTTGAAATATAATTTTCACTTGGAGACAACGGAGATAATTATATGTCAAGAGAAGACTCACCATTGGAAAGAAGATGATAGTAATCTTCTTATTTTTCTTTGGGGACTTTTGGGTCAACCAAGAATAATTCTGTGGACATATGATATCTATCATAACCTAGACGCATGGCCTCCCATGTACGAAGTATTCCTTGAGTATTTTCCAAAGATTTTAATTTCTAAAACAATTATTGATTGTACATTTATGTAAGGTACCATTGTAAGGTCTTGTAGTTAAGGCACCACGAGAGTTATATATATTTGTATTAAAACTCAAAGCTTATCTGTTGTCTTACTCTGCACGACAGTTCAACAGTTGTATAAATGAAGTTTATATTTGATTTTTATAGTGCGATATCCAGCGACTCAGAATGGGTCGTGTGGACCTATTTTGGGGGTGTCACACTTGGTACAATTCCCAAGCCCTATTCATCTGTCTTAGCTAGTAACCCTAAACAAGTTGATCCCTTCTACAATCAAACGAGGGTATCTTCCTCAAACCCCAATAAACCCTCTTCTCAGTACATTCTTAAATGGGAACATCATTTGTTTCATATTGAATATTTTCCTTCTGGTGGCATTTTGTGCCTTGGGCTCCTTATAAATCCCTTGTGTATTATAATGATATCCTTCTTGAAACCGAGTTAATCTTCATCAAACCTATTTATACTAGGGATGATGAATCTAAAGTTCTCTACCATTCACTCAATACTAAACAAATTATTCACTCCTCATAACGGGGAAATCATCTATCTAATCTTAAGCAGCTCTCTAATCAAGGTAACTCGTATTGTTATTACGGTTATATAGAGGCCTGGAATAAGATCTTCCTCTATCAAAATGAAGCGCATAGTCACTCGTGGTTCTTACAATTTGACCATAAATTCAAAAATCGAATCCCTTTCTGGTTTATTCTTTGGTGGTCAAGATTTAGGTCTTCCTTCGACCTTCTCCCTAACACTCTTAAGGCTCAGCTCAGTCATTTTTGCAACCATAATAAATATCAATCAAAGTTTGAAGGTGTCCCTGTTTTCCTTCAATTCATTAGTAAATATAAGATTCCTTAGATTTTTAAATGGCAGTATGCCATTCTATCTCCATCTGAAGTTACAACTTTTCAATCTCCGTGACGCGGGTAGTCGACTCTTTGAAACCTTTGTTTCCCCAATTACTTATGTTTCCCGTCAATGCTTTGTCAAATGGTGGGATAAATTTGGTGTTGATAGGATTGTAGGTCAAGTTCAAAAGGAATTTCCCTCGATTCATATCTCTGTTCTTCAAGTGAGCTCGATCCAGGCTAAAGGATCCTTTAGTAAATCAAAGCCAGCAAAATCTTGTTCGGTTGATTCTCCAGGTTCTATTGATATTACCAATGTCTATAAATGTTCTATTGCAGAATTAAAGATCCTTGTTAATGCTATCCACAAAAGAATTGACAAGTTATATGACGAGGTCGAAGCTTCAGATTATTCTTTTTCCTCCTCCAGATGTGCCAGTTCTAGTAAAAATGAAGATGATGAAAATGACGATTATCCTTACGGAACTATCGATCTTCATAATGCTCAGGACCCATTTTCCTGACATCACAATCACATGCACCTGCTCCTGCAGCCACTTAGTAAAAAGATACTCTTGCTTTTCACCGAAATCAGCCCTCAGTCACATGCTCCTACTCTTGCAGCCAGTCATTCAAAAGACGCGTCTTCTTTTCCACTGAAAGCAGCTTTTGCCACATGATTCAATCAAAATTTGCCAAAAGCATCTATGCATAGTAAAAAAGTCAGCACTGTTTTATTTTTCATCAATAGTAATTGTTGTCTGTAATCATTTACTTTTATAATAATAACCTTGTAACAGTTATTTCCTTATTCTATAAAAGGAACTTGAACTTAGTTAGGAAGGCAGACTTAAAAAGACTCAGAGTTCCTTCTCTGATGAATCTTTGAACTCTCTCCCTTCTCTCTTCATCTATCATTCTAATGTTCTAAGTAAACTTATAAGTCACTTTTATTTTCAGTGTTGTAATTATTTTCATTCAGTTATCTATAAAACTTTATAATTTGATACCATTTGGGGCGAAAGCGTGGTGGAAAAGAAGACGTCTTTTGGATTTGGTCGGGTCCTGACGAGGGAGCATGTATTTGAAGTTGCTTTCGGTGAAAAGTAGGAGTATCTTTTGAAAAAATGGATGCAGGAGCAGGTGCATGTGACAGAGATGTCCGACAAATGGGTCCTGAGCATCATGAAGATTGATAGTTCCGTAAGGATCACCGTCATCTTCATTTTTACTAGAACTGGCACATCTGGAGGATGAAGAAGAATAATCTGAAGCTTTAACCTCTTTATGTAACTTGTCAATTCTTTTGTGGATAGCATCAGCAAGGATCTTTAATTCTACAATAGAACATTTATTGACATTGGTAATATCAATAGAACCTGGAGAATCAACTAAACAAGATTTTGCTGGCTTTGATTTACTAGAGGAACCTTTAGCTTGGATCGAGCTAACTGGAAGAACAGAGATAGGAATCGAGGGAAATTCCTTTTGAACTTGACCTATAATCCTATCAACACCAAATTTATCCCACCATTTGACAAAGCATTGACGGGAAACATAAGTAATTGGGGAAACGGTGGTTTGAGTAGTCAGACTACCCGTCGGCGGAGATTGAAAAGTTGTAACTTTAGATGGAGATAGAATGGCATACTGCCATTTAAAAATCCAAGGGATCTTATATTTATTAATGAATTGAAGGAAAACACCTTCAAACTTTGATTGATATTTATTATGGTTGCAAAAATGACTGAGCTGAGCCTTAAGAGGGTCAAGGAGAAGGTCGAAGGAAGACCCAAATCTTGACCACCAAAGAATAAACCAGAAAGGGATTCGACTTTTGAATTTGTTGTCAAATTGTAAGAACCTCGAGTGAATGTGCGCTTCATTTTGATAGAGGAAGATCTTATTCCAGGCCTCTATATAATCGTAAAAACAATACGAGTTACCTTGATTAGAGAGCTGCTTAAGATCAGAGAAATGATTTCCCTATTCTGAGGAGTGAATAATTTGTTTAATATAGAGTGAATGGTAGAGAACTTTAGATTCATCATCCCTAGTATATATAGGTTTGATGAAGATTGACTTGGTTTTAAGAAGAATATCCTTATAATATACAAGGGATTTATAAGGAGCCCAAGGCACAAAATGCCACCCAGAAGGAAAACATTGGGTAACAAGCTTGATTAGGTCATCCTTTGGCTTCATATGGGGTTCAATATGAAACAAATGATGTTCCCATTTAAGAATGTACTGAGAAGAGGGTTTATTGGGGTTTGAGGGAGATGCCCTCATTTGATTGCAGAAGGGATCAACTGGTGTAGGGTTACTGGCTAAGACATATGAATAGGGCTTAGGAATTGTACCAAGGACCTGAAGTTTACTAACTGGA
Organism: Panax ginseng; assembly: GCA_020205605.1. Classification (NCBI taxonomy): domain Eukaryota; kingdom Viridiplantae; phylum Streptophyta; class Magnoliopsida; order Apiales; family Araliaceae; genus Panax; species Panax ginseng. The sequence goes on along the minus strand of CM035143.1, from coordinate 58,375,564 downwards.
TTGGGTTGAGGAACTGGGCTGACTAGATGAGGAACCAAAGTTCCTTTTGATTGATTATTTGGGCCTGAAGGGCGGCCCTGACTCGAGAAGAAGAACCTCCTCGCACACTCATAGTGATAAAATGGTACCTGTGTTAATAAATTCACGGGTAAGAAAATCTGGGATTGAATTGTTACTTCCTTTAATATATTCAATCTCAAAATCAAAAATGCTTAACAAAACTTGCCATCTAGCAAAAGACTGCTTAGAGGTTATATTTTCAACATCTTTTTCTAAAATAAATTTTGTAGATTTGCAATCTATCCTAACTAGAAACTTTTGATTTAGCAAGTCACTTTGAAATTTATTAATGCACAAGACTAAAGAAAGAATTTCTTTTTTAATAGTACTGTAATTTAACTGTGTAGGATTACATGCACAGGAATGAAATCGGACAATTTGTTCAGAAGCGGTAGGAGTTAACTTTTGCTTGAGGATACCTCCGAATCCAATGTCAGAGGCATCTGTTTCAACTATTTTAAAAACTGAATCGGTAGAAATGCCAAGGCAAGGCAAAACCTTAACATATTTTTTAACTTGCTGGATGACAGAAGTGTGAACGTCAGTCCAAGGGGGAGGATTATTTTGCAAACGCTGAAAGAGAGGTTTGCAAATCTTCCTGAGATTTTTGTAGAACTTACCAATGTAATTGAGCGAGCCCAGAAATCTCTGTAGCTGGGTTTTGTTGGTAATCTTATCAAGAAATCTGTCGGTGAATTGAATAGATCTGTCAATACGCCGAATAAATCCTTGATAGAGGATAAGACCAAGAAACCTGACTTTAGTCCGAAATAGACTGCATTTGGAAGGAGAAAGAACAAGACCATTGGTCTTAACTGTTTTAAAAAATGAATTCATGTGTTTAATATGTTCTTCAATGGATTTGGAAAAAACAAGGATATCATCAATATAAACAATGATGAAATGACTGAAGGGATTCAAAATATCATTGAGGATATTCTGAAATTCACTAGGGGCATTTTTCAAACGAAATGACTGGACGTCCATTCGTAATGACCAAATGGGGTAGTGAAAGTTGTTTTGTATCTATCATATGTGTAGATGGAAACTTGTCAGAACCCTGATTTTAGGTCAAATTTATCGAAAATGGTGGCATAACTTAACCTATTAAGGAGATCTTCCTTATTGGGTAAGGGATACCTAATCCATTCAAGAACTTTGTTCAGTAGTTTGTAATTAATAACTACACGAGGAACACCTCTTTTTTTTCTGTTTCATTATTGACATAAAAGGCAGGACATGACCAAGGGGATTTACTATGTCTAATTAAACCCTTATTAATGAGATCATTAATCTTTTTCTTGCATATTTCCATTTGTTAATGACTCATTTGTATGGGTGTAGCTTTAGTAGGGATCAAATGTTCTTTAAATTCTTTATCATAAGGGTGTCTTACTACATGTTTCTTCCGATGCCAGAAAGCATTAGGAGAATCAGAACATAGATTATCATTTAAATAAGTTTTTAAATCAGCAATCTTGTCTTGAACTCTTTTACTCTTAAGCTGTTCTTCAACTTGCTTATATTTAATCTCTTCCTTTAAGAAGTTTAAATGAGTAGACTTGCAATTTAATAGATTTAAAGAATTAGAAATGGATTCATCTTGGATAAATCTCAAATCCCTTTCTTTAGGTTTAATAAGAAATTTAAATGTTATCTTCTTACCTAGATGCTCACAACTTAATCCTTTATTACTGGTAGTGAATGGATATAATAAATATATAAATGGTAATCCTAAGATGATCTTATCCATAAGATTGCGAATTAAAACAAATGAAGTTTTAAAACACATATTATCTTGACAAATATGAATTTTAGGCAATTTATATTTTATTTCCATCTGACTGCCGTTAGAAAAATTTAGTTTTTCACTTGTTTTCTTATAATACTTAGTAGGGATAAGACCTTCCTGAATACAATTCAGATCTGCACCAGTATCAACTAAGGCAGGGAGTTGTATTGAAAAAGTTTTATCGATAACTAAGCTAACAGAGATATACCATTTTTGGATGGTGATATCTTTGATACGTTTAAGGGAGAGACCTTGAATAAAAAGATCAGTCTCTTCTTTAGTACTTGATGATTCTGGTTCACCATGATTTTCATCACTAGAAGAAGAATCATGTACCTGAAGGTCGGATTTTTTTATCTTCAATCTCTTTTCTTAAGTTAGAAATATCTAATCTTAAATTAGACACTTCTCTTTTGAGTTTATTAACCTCTTGATTTAATTTTGGAAGGGTAACTTCTTTAACTGGAGATTTAAATCTTTCAAGAGTTTTATTAAGGCTAAATATAGGCTTTTCTTTATCTTTAAAAATCTTTTCTTATATATATATATATATATATATATATATATATATATAGGTAGTAGAAAGATTAAAAATCTAAAAACGCTTACAGTGGGCTGCCAAGAAGATTTCAGATAGCTTTTGATGCCTGAAAACTTAGTTTCCATCGGTTAAACTTCAGTATGTTACAAAACATGAGCTTACAAGTGTTTAGAAAGAAGAATCACTCAGTTTAGAGCACTCTAGCAGGGATTACAGGCTAAAATCGACAGAGTTTTCTCTCCTTTTTCCTTTTTTTCTTTTTTCAAATGAGCTGCCAAGAGCTCATATTTAAAGACCAGATGGTCGCGGGTCTACCTACGACTACCTCGGGCCATGCGAGTTCTGTCGTCTCGATGTACGAGCACTTGGGCTACGCACTGCCAACTCGAACCTTCATAACTTTCAATCCGGGCATTCGATAAAGGAGTGTTGTACCTTTTTGGAATGCTATTGTCGAGAGCTACACAATGACATGAGATTAGGGGTTGTATGAAGAAGGGAAGATGGGTCCATAACCAGATCTCCAAGTCTTTAAAGTCTATCTGTTGTATTGTCTTGTGTAGTTATCACTCGAGATTTGAGCTATGGTTCTTGTGGGACATCCTTGTACGTAGTGTGGATTAAATTGTGCTGAGATGACGTGGATGTGATGTTGAGGTGGCAAAAGGACAATTTTTCCTCCACCAAGATTATCTTTGGCTTTGGCGTAGATGTAGCCGTCGTTTCTCAGGTTTATCTCCAAGATTGGGATGTTGTGGATGTTGAATGTCCTCAAGGTTATCATTGAGGTGTGCTTGACCTCACGGGGTTATCTTCAAGGGTTGAACTGAGTATCACGAGGTTGTCTCCGGGGTTGAAACTGACTTTTCCGGGGTTATCTCCGGAACTTGAACTGGATCCCTCGGGGTTATTCGTGACACCCCCAAATCCCTAAACTTTATTACCTCAAGATTTGGTGTTCACGTAATCAAAAAATTCATATCTAACAACCCAATCATAATAAATTGAATAATAAGAACTTGCCCATACAAGATTACTTTAATAAAAATATTATCTCCCAGGTTCTTTAACCTTTAATACAATCATTCAAATGCGGAAATAAAATTATTACATCATATCATTATTAAAAGTCTATCATCATAACGATTTAAGAAAAATTACAAGTCTTCATCACTTGTACATTTTTCCCTTTCCTTTGCTAGTTGTAGGTTTATCTACCTTCTCAACCATAGCTGCAATAAATGTATAAATATGCAAGAGTGAGCAAACAAAGCTCACTTGAAATAAAAATAAATATCTTTACATCATTTGCGAAATAATAGGCTCAATAGAACTGAATGATATGTTCTATTATCATTTCAACATTTGCCAATTCATAGGCTCAATAGAACTGAATGATTTGTTTAATTAACATTCTTAAATATACTACTGAGGGTCAAATGACCATGAACCATGTCCACGGTTATAAGTAATCTTTCAACTTTAACTTTAATAGTCATATGACTAAAAGGACTCCACGTACTTAGGGGGATCAATCCTTCGTACAATGTATTGTGCACAACCATTTCAACGCTAAGCTTAAAACCCTAAACATAGGGTTGTTCATTTCAGTATTTAGAGTACAAGTCCGCACCAAAGAAAGTTTGGTTTCGATAAGCTTTCAAGGGTAATTAAAGTTTAATGATCATCAACTAGGGAACTAGTTGAATCAACAATGCTTGATAATACAATAGTTATTTAATAACAACATAACTTAGAACATTTGAGAATCATAAATGAACTGATTCTACATATCAAACTCATGCTTGAAATAACTATAGAGCATAATCATTCAATAAAATGAATAAAATGGTTAACCTTTGATTGAGCGATAAAATAAGCTAAGGTTCAAGTGTTATATTATTAGAAATGAAATTCTTGAACTTTAAGAAACTTGTAGCGTAAACAAGTTAGAATGAATCAATCAATTGAGAATTTCCAATAACATTAGAGTTAGAGTTTGCTCAAATGGATTTTAGGAACAATTTACTTAATCGAGAATGATTAAGATAAAAAGTTTGATCAATCAAAAGCATGAAGTTATAATAATAGAACTAACCCAACGAAAGTGTAGAGTTAGAAAACTTGCACAATGTAATAAATGAATTAGCTCAACGAAAGTGTAGAGTTATAAAACTTGCCTAGAGCGTAAGCTAAAATATTAAAACTAACGTTCACCTATACATAGTATTATAACCACAACATCTATTAGATATACTAATATTCACTTTTCAATATAAAACGCATTACTAGCTAAACTTGTTATTTAAGCACAAGTCTTAAGCTACCCTTTACATTTCAGAATTCCCAAGTGGTAATCATCACAACGCTTAACTAACGTTCATTGTATAAACTAGGTTATCACATAACGCGATTTTGATTATTAATCATTTTTGCAACTTTGATCATACTAACCACAATTCACTATGTTATGTTAACCTTAACATTACACATTTAACATGCTAACATAATTTCAGACCATGTTATGGCACTTTCCCAAATCTGCAGAAATAGCAGAAGTTGGAATCTCAAACTAGGGTATGGGCGCAATTGCGCCCATACATACAAAACTTAGGACCGTGGCAATTTGCCATTTTTTTTATGCACTTGGCGAAAGCTACTTGCAGGTGTTCGAATGACAGACGCAGAGAAGGCTAATGAACAGTAGCCGACTTTAGCCCACCAAACACAAATTTCACCCAATAGAGAGTAATATTAACACGTAAAATAATTATACAACTATGATAAACATGATTGCTCACAATTACAACGAATTAGAACAATTTAACACTAACTAAAACTATTTTAATTTCTCAAAATTCATGTTTTTCATAAAAACTCAATTTTCTTGACATTTATCCTAAAAATCATTACTGTGAATTCATTAGTTGGCCAAATCATCTCATTCAAATTACGTTATGTTCGTATCTCAATGAACTAACATATACAAGCTTCAATTTATACTTTAACATAAAATTTGACCATTAAAAATTGTACTTACCTAAGCCATACAAAGAATAAATATACTGTCAAAATTTTCTACTGTCAAACAAGAAATTAGCATACAAATTTCTTGTTTTAAACATAACTCTAGCATCATAAGCATGTATCATCACAAATACTAAGTATCTATCCATAATTCACAAATTTTGATTTCACAGAATACAAACAACTATCTTGTAACGTCATATATATATATATATATATATATATATATATATATAATAAAAGGTTAGATTAATACCTTCAAATAAGTGTGATAATTTCTTGCAATTGCAGAATAATTCTTCTCAATTTCTCTCAAGCTTTCTCTCAATTCTCTCAAGCTTCTCCGAACTTCTTAGCTTTCTTCTCTTGAAGCTTAGACTAGACAACTAACATGTATGTGTAAAAATTAAAGCGATATAATACTAATCATTATACTTATTAGGATATCGGTTATATAAAAATAACGTTATAAGTTATAATTATATTATATTTATTATTTTATTTTATTTTATTTTATTTAAATAAACTAGAAATCTCAAAAGCCATAAGGCTTGATTGGCAAAAAAACCCTTTAAATATTAAAGAATTAATATATTAAGCCTTGTTTGTTAAAAACTAAATTAAACTACTTTAATTTATTTTAATAACTCCTTATAATATAGTTATTTGTCACACTATATTTAATCAAGCTTTCATATTTATTTTAATTAATTCCAATCACAATTAATTAAATAAATCCTTTAATCACATAACATAATACAAATAAGTAACCATTAAATTGAAATATCAACATAATAATCATTTTCTTAATTCATCAATTATTTATTTAATAAATAATTAACCAAACAAAATTAAATCAATTGAACAAATATTTATTCAACGATAAACACATCCACTAAATATTTATATAACTCAATAAACATTTAATATTACAATTAAAATTCTGAAATGTTACATCATTCCCTCCTTAAAAGGATTCTATCATCAGAATCACAATTCAAACAATCAAATCGTCACATTCTTCCCTACTTATAAAGATTATGTCCCCAGAATCGAAGACATATATTACACAAATAACTCAGGATAATTTTTTATCATTTCAGCTTCGAGTTCCCACGTTGCCTCTTTGACATTGTGGTTTCTCAATATCACCTTCACAGAAGGTATCACTTTATTTCTAATCACTTGTTCTTTCTTGTCGATTATCTGGATAGGAGTCTCTTCACAAGACAAATCTTTATCGAATTGCAATGGTTCATACTCGATCATGTGAGGGCCCCGAATCCGAGGTCCCGAATCACTGCGGATCCGTTCGATCATTCTATACAACTATTACTTATTTGCGGAAAGATATAAACATAAATTGTTTATACAAAAACTTACACACTTTTCCCCAAGGTCGAGTAACCTTAACTTATACACAATACATCACTTATTTAACTTACAATAACATTAATATCATACAATACTATTACAAATCTAATCGCACACATAAACTAAAGCTGGAACCATCTTTGACCTTTCCTTGTATCCGACGCATTCGTCTTAATCTGCAATATTTTATCGTGATATAGCAATGGTGAGCATAAGATTACCTAGCAAGTTTAAGTTCAACAATTTAACGATATATCATGATTGAAAGGATCTGAATAATAAGCTGGCTATAATTCAACAATATAAGATTACTTTAATAAAAATCATTCAAATGCGGAAATAAAATTATTAAATCATATCATTATTAAAAGTCTATCATCATAACGATTTAAGCAAAATTACAAGTCTTCATCACTTGTACATTTTTCCCTTTCCTTTGCTAGTTGTAGGTTTATCTACCTTCTCAACCATAGCTGCAATAAATGTATAAATATGCAAGAGTGAGCAAACAAAGCTCACTTGAAATAAGAATAAATATCTTTACATCATTTGCCAAAATAATAGGCTCAATAGAACTGAATGATATGTTCTATTATCATTTCAACATTTGCCAATTCATAGGCTCAATAGAACTGAATGATTTGTTTAATTAACATTCTTAAATATACTACTGAGGGTCAAATGACCATGAACCATGTCCACAGTTATAAGTAATCTTTCAACTTTAACTTTAACAGTCATATGACTATAAGGACTCCACGTACTTAGGGGGATCAATCCTTCGTACAATGTATTGTGCACAACCATTTCAACGCTAAGCGTAAAACCCTTCTCAGTATTTAGAGTACAAGTCCGCACCAAAGAAAGTTTGGTTTCGATAAGCTTTCAAGGGTAATTGAAGTTTAATGATCATCAACTAGGGAACTAGTTGAATCAATAATGCTTGATAATATAATAGTTATTTAATAACAACATAACTTAGAACATTTGAGAATCATAAATGAACTGATTCTACATATCAAACTCATGCTTGAAATAACTATAGAGCATAAGCATTCAATAAAATGAATAAAATGGTTAACCTTTGATTGAACAGTAAAATAAGCTAAGGTTCAAGTGTTATATTATTAGAAATGAAATTCCTGAACTTTAAGAAACTTGCTTAACTGTAAACAAGTTAGAATGAATCAATCAATTGAGAATTTCCAATAACATTAGAGTTAGAGTTTGCTCAAATGGATTTTAGGAACAATTTACTTAATCAGTAACAGTTAAGATAAAAAGTTTGATCAATCAAAAGCATGAAGTTATAATAATAGAACTAACCCAACGAAAGTGTAGAGTTAGAAAACTTGCACAATGTAATAAATGAATTAGCTCAACGAAAGTGTAGAGTTATAAAACTTTCCTCGAGCGTAAGTTAAAATATTAAAACTCACGTTCACCTATACATAATATTAAAACCACAACATCTATTAGATATACTAATATTCACTTTTTAATATAAAACGCATTACTAGCTAAACTTGTTATTTAAGCACAAGTCTTAAGCTACCCTTTACATTTCAGAATTCCCAAGTGTTAATCATCACAACACTTAACTAACGTTCATTGTATAAACTAGGTTATCACATAACGCGTTTTTGATTACTAATCATTTTTACAACTTTGATCATACTAACCACAATTCACTATGTTATGTTAACCTTAACATTACACATTTAACATACTAACATAATTTCAGACCATGTTATGACACTTTCCCAAATCTGTAGAAATAGCAGAAGTCAGAATCTCAAACTAGGGTATGGTAGCAATTTGCGCCTATACAAAGGCTTGGGACCCAACAAGAATCGCACTTTTTTTTTTAGCACCGCCAGGCGTAGGCTATTTGGTGTTAGACAGACGCAGAGAAGGCTAATGAACAGTAGCCGACTTTAGCCCACCAAACACAAATTTCACCCAATAGACAGTAATATTAACACGTAAAATAATAATACAACTATGATAAACATGATTGCTAACAATTACAACCAATTAGAACAATTTAACACTAACTAAAACTATTTTAATTTCTCAAAATTCATGTTTTTCATAAAAACTCAATTTTCTTGACATTCATCCTAAAAATCATTACTGTGAATTCATTAGTTGGCCAAATCATCTCATTCAAATTACGTTATGTTCGTATCTCAATGAACTAACATATACAAGCTTCAATTTATACTTTAACATAAAATTTGACCATTAAAAATTGTACTTACCTAAGCCATACAAAGAATAAATATACTGTCAAAATTTTCTACTGTCAAACAAGAAATTAGCATAAAAATTTCTAGTTTTAAACATAACTCTAGCATCATAAGCATGTATCATCACAAATACCAAGTATCTATCCATAATTCACAAATTTTGATTTCACAGAATACAAACAACTATGCCGTAACGTCATATATATATATATATATATATATATATATATATATATAATAAAAAGGTTAGATTAATACCTTCAAATAAGTGTGATAATTTCTTGCAATTGCAGACAATTCTTCTCAATTTCTCTCAAGCTTTCTCTCAATTCTCTCAAGCTTCTCTGAACTTCTTAGCTTTCTTCTCTTAGGCTTAGACTAGACAACTAACATGTATGCGTAAAAAATTAAAACTGATATAATACTAATACGTATACTTATTAGGATATCAGTTATATAAAAATAACGTATAAGTTATAATTATATTATATTTATTATTTTATTTTATTTTATTTTATTTAAATAAATTAGAAATCTCAAAAGCCATAAGGCTTGATTGGCAAAAACCCTTTAAATATTAAAGAATTAATATATTAAGCCTTGTTTGTTAAAAACTAAATTAAACTACTTTAATTTATTTTAATAACTCCTTATAATATAGTTATTTGTCACACTATATTTAATCAAGCTTTCATATTTATTTTAATTAATTTCAATCACAATTAATTAAATAAATCCTTTAATCACATAACACAATACAAATAAGTAACCATTAAATTGAAATATCAATATAATAATCATTTTCTTAATTCATCAATTATTTATTTAATAAATAATTAACCAAACAAAATTAAATCAATTGAACAAATATTTATTCAACGATAAACACACCCACTAAATATTTATATAACTCAATAAATATTTAATATTACAATTAAAATTCTGAAATGTTACATCATTCCCTCCTTAAAAGGATTCTATCATCAGAATCACAATTCAAACAATCAAATCGTCACATTCTTCCCTACTTACAAAGATTATGTCCTCAGAATCGAAGACATAGATTACACAAATAACTCAGGATAATTTTTTATCATTTCAGCTTCGAGTTCCCACGTTGCCTCTTCGACATTGTGGTTTCTCCATATCACCTTCACAGAAGGTATCACTTTATTTCTAATCACTTGTTCTTTCTTGTCGATTATCTGGATAGGAGTCTCTTCAAAAGACAAATCTTTATCGAATTGCAATGGTTCGTACTCGATCATGTGAGGGCCCCGAATCCGAGGTCCCGAATCACTGCGGATCCGGTTCGATCATTCTATACAACTATTACTTATTTGCGGAAAGATATAAACATAAATTGTTTATACAAAAACTTACACACTTTTCCCCAAGGTCGAGTAACCTTAACTTATACACAATACATCACTTATTTAACTTAAAATAACATTAATATCATACAATACTATTACAAATCTAATTGCACACATAAACTAAAGCTGGAACCATCTTTGACCTTTTCTTGTATCCGACGCATTCGTCTTAATCTGCAATATTTTATCGTGATATAGCAATGGTGAGCATAAGATTGCCCAACAAGTTTAAGTTCAACAATTTAACGATATATCATGATTGAAAGGATCTGAATAATAAGCTGGCTATAATTCAACAATATAATTGTGAATTAGCAGGAACAAATTTATGACTGAACAAGTATTTAACATGAACAAATATATCTGGACCGAATGGTAATGAAGGTGATCAACCTTTCATACCTGACTTATACATGCAATATATACAGAGTACAATTCTACAATGGCAATCAGCAATGATTAACCATAAGCATATCTGAATGAAACAACTCATAGTAGAGTTAAGTAAAAACAAACTTGCATGCACTGTTGACTACCGCTACGCAATTTATAACGCTTTATCTGAAGACCTAATATTAGTAATATAGATCTCCAATATTAGAATAATATCATCATAATATAATACTATTATATATATAGACATATATAGAATAACCTAAACACATAACACATAACCCTATCAGTCTATAACACACATAAGACTCGGCATCAAGTCAAACTATTGCAGTCTGTGTGACAATCCGAGAATTTAGAATATTTTTTAAAAAATTATTAATTTATTTAAGGTTAAAAATTAGAACCTAGACAGAAAACTAGTGTATGCGTTTGATATTTTTAAGATGGAATTTTGAGGATTTCAAAATTCTGTGAAGGATTTAGGTGAATTATTCAAGATTAAGGAATACGTGTTTATGTTCTATGTATATGAGTGTATATGTGTACAGTATGTGGTTAAGGGTTAAGGGTTGACCAGATAAAAAATATTTGTAACAAACCCTAGGTATATAATAAGAACGTCAACGTTCGGTTAGAAAACCCTAGCGATTAATAAGAAACCCTAGAATTCAGTTCTGAAAACCCTAATTTCAGTTTCGGGAATCCGAAACCCTAATTCGGTGTATGAAACCCTAAATTGGGAACTTAATGGCGTAAGTGTAAATAATTATAAGATTAATTAGGGTTAATCTTAACAAATTGGTTAGAAAACTCCAATTTCAAAATTTGAAACACTAATTTCTGGTTTGAGAACCCTAATTTGTAAATAGGGGAAAACCTAAGTGTTTATTAAATAGTTTTAATGTTAATTAGGAAATATTAATCCTAATTTTTAAAGTTATAAGTAATTAGAAAATCCTAATCTAATTACGAAATCAAAATTTTAAATTAGAAATTTATTTTATATTAGAAACCTTAATTTTTGGGTTGTAAACCCTAATCCGTGATTTTGACCATAATTGCTAAATTAGTAATTTTAATTAGGAAATACTAACCCTAATTAGCAAGATTTAAATTATGATTAAGAAATTTTAATATGATTAGAAAATTCTAATTATAATTTAGAAATATTAATTTTCTATTTTGAAAACCTAATTTGGAAATTCTAGATTTTATTTTTCTAAACCCTAAGGATTTTTCAAACCCTAAACCTTAAAGATTTTCAAACCCTAAAACCTAACCCTAAACCCTAAGAGTTTGGCCATTTACTAGAATGCCATTAAATTTAGAAAACAAATGACTATTTTGCCCTTGTGCATTATTGGATGTTGCTTGTAGATCTTGCCATATATTGGCAAGTCAACCACCCTAGATCAACCACATACTACAAATCTCAGCCAATTTGCTAGCCATAACATTACATACAAGTCATTATATAGATTAAAGAGAGAGAAAATGCTAACTTTAATTTTCATTTGAACCAAGACCTTCTCTCTCTAGAATTTCGGGAATATAGAGTGAGAAAGGGAGATAAGATAAGCCAATACCATCCTTTATCTCTCCTATATCAGATCAACAAAGTCAGAATCAAAAATCAAAGCTAAGAAGGTATGAACCCTAATTTTCCTAAAATCTTTAATCTGATGTTAGTTGTAAGACCCCAACTTTTATGAATAAAGAATAATTTTCTCGAAATATATTTTTGAATATTATGGTGTGGATTTGATATAATGTTATAGTTGTGGGTAATATTTATAGATTTTGAAAAGTAAACAAGTGGTTATATAATATTCGATTGGTCGGGGAATATTCGTTTTAACGGGGAATATTAAATGACGGCAAGACAATCATTAAGTGGACCCCACAACGGAAGTGTTGTCGTAGTTAAAAAACGACAAAATTATCTTTTTTAAAAATAACGGCGGAGGTGTTACCGTTAAAACTATTGAACTACCTGGTAGTAAAAGTACAGTAATACGCGTGGTTGCATAGTAGCACACGGTATTGATTATTGATGCTTACGTGAGAAGTCACTCAGTTATAATCAATTATTGCTACAATAATTGCTGCATCATATCTCTCATATTATTGATTTAATTATTTTTACAGTATCATCTGCATAATATGATATATTATTAAATCAATAATTGAGACGGTAAAGTTATTCATATTATTATTTGTAATATTGACAATGTCTAGAAGTTACATCGAGGAGAGGTTTGGTCGCTTTAATTGTGTGCCAATAAGGAGAAATCCTTATCTCGGAAAGTCCCTCTTTCACGAGGAGCGAATTTGGTTGTTAAATATTGTGAATTATAATATTAATGAAGAATAAGTTCGTGTTAATTAAAGATGAATTTTATAGTTCCATTGTGTTAGAATTATTTGTGTTAGTGGAAATTGACATTTGTTTCGATAATAATTGATGTCTGGAGGTTATATTGTTCAATCGGGTATTCGGGGTACTATTCACCCGTAAGATATATTTCTTTTCGGTCCATATCATTTTTCGGTACAATATTGTTACATGAGGAGATGTGCTAATTTTTCAGACCGTTGGTTGAATATATAATAGTAAATCAATATGGACCGCAGGTGGAAAGTTATAATAGTAAATCAATATGGATCGCTGGTTTAAAGTTTTAATAGTAAATCAGTATGAACCGTTGATTTAAGTTTTAATAGTAAACCAATATGGACCGTCCGTTTAAAAGTAAATCAATCTGGACCGTTCATGAATTAGTTACTATTCAGTCCATTCTCCTATAAATAGAAGCTCATTCCTTCATTATTTCTTACGAATTCACTGAAACTCTAGAGAGAGAAACCATAGAGAGAAAGAAAAAAAGTATTCTGCTACTTCACTACTCTAATATCCAGTTTCTTCTAAGGTATGGGATATTATTTATTGTACTCGTAAGGGATATTCTTTCTTTCTTATTCGTGAAGAGAACTTCTGTTATTCCATTCTTTATTATTATGTTGGAATAACTTATTTATGCGAAGTACCGCATACATGGTGAAATTCTTCTGTTATTCCATTCTTTATTATTACATTGGAATAACTCATGCATGCGGTCTATCGCATGCATCGGTGAATTTTGTTGTTATTCCATTCTTATTATTACATTGAATAACCTTCTTATCGCAATCACCGCATACATGGTAAAATTCTTCTAATATTCCGTTCTTTATTATTTTGTCGAAAAATATCATATCGTATGCATGCGTTTCTTTGGGACTGGTTCCATTATTTATTATTCGTCGAGAATATCACATGCGCAATGCGTTTATGCGACTGGTTCCATTATTTATTATTTTGTCGGAATATCTTATTCGTGCGTTTCTGTGGGACTGGTTCCATTATTTATTATTACGCCGAATATCTTGTATGCGTATGCGTTTCTACTTGGACTGGTTTCATTATTTATTATTCTATTGAGAATAACACATGCATGCGATCTATCGTACACATGGTGAATCCTTATGTTATTCCATTCTTTATTATTACATTGGAATAACTTTTTGCATACATGTGGATTACCACATGCATGGTGAATGATCCTTTGTATTCATTCCTTATTAAATTGTGGAAATGATCTGTATACGTGGATTACCGCATGGCGGGTGAAAATCCATTTGCAGTTTCATATATTCTATTATACTCAGTTGGTTAAAGTTTTGGCTTCTATACTCCATGAAATTAGTGGAATATTGTTGATATTTGTGCTTCATCTAGTATCTTTTCATGGAAATATTCTTCTGAGCATTCTTGAATTTTACTGCACAAAGCAGTATCATGTTGACAATTTGGATGTTATTGAGTTCAGGATAAATTAACTTATAAATCTTTAAAATTTATTCTTGAACTTGTTTTAATGAATTGTCATCATCCTCGTGCTTATATTATGTTGAAAGTCATCTTTGGCTTACGTGCATAGATGGACTTGGTATGATTATGACCAGGGATTATTCGGTATAATCATGACCGTAATGTGACGATTGATGTGGAAAAAGTCCTCTTTGGCATGTAGTTCATTGGTGGATAGTTGTTGGTATGATTATGACCAGGGATTATTCGATATAGTCATGACCATTGATGATTACATGAATATCCTTGGCCGTGGAGCAGGGATGATTCGATTTTATTTATTAAGCTGAGTCTCAGCAATAAAATTGATGAAAAACTTTTTTAATCATAGAAGATAGTTGATTTTATACCTTACTTGACTCTTCTAATGGATTGCTTGATCCGCTGCAGTTAAACTTGTTGTCTATTATATTCTATCAGTTTAACATTATTGAAGACTAATGATAATTTATTACGCATTATCTTAGTCATAATATTTTCATTGGGCTAGTTGAGCTCACCCTTTCTTTCACTGTTCTCTTCCGGAAATGAGAACATAGCTGGGACTAATCGGGGAACAGAGTGATGGTCCTAGATGGTGCATTAGTAGTCCTCACTATTCTGTGAAATATTGTGATAATAAATGTAATGAGGACTCCATTGAGTGTGGATATTGTCTAGATGACAATATTTGTATTAAAACTCACAACCTATGTTTTGTTGTATTTTACACGACTGTTGTATAATTAAGTTGTATTTGTATTCAGTACCTTGTATCTGGCGACTCAAGATGGGTTATGTATACCTGTTTTGGGGGCATCACAGTTGGTATCAAAGCTTAGGGATATGATCCATGACTGAGATGTGAGACAAGAACTAGGAGGGGAGAGACGGGGAATTCCTTCGCTAGTATGACCTATATAAGTTTATTTGGTATTTAACTGGTCGGTCAGAGTATATGGATAATATGTGATATATTAATTAACCCTTATTTTGTGGCAGTATTGGAAAATGGCATCCAAAAATGTTGAGATAAGCAATGAAACACATAAGATTGTGGAGTCACCACAGATTAATACCCAGGATAATGTGCAACAGGAAGACAATAATCCTCAGGTGAACAACAACACCGACCAAATGGCGAACGACGGAATATTTAGGAGCTTTCTGCAATTCGTACAACATCAGGCAAGAGAAACTCATGTCCAAAATGTAGGTTGAAACATTGGAAACTCTCGGACGGTCACCGCTAAACAGTTCAAGGAGCTGGGACCACCGGAGTTTATTGGAGAGCCAAAACCACTTAAGGCAGATGCATGGATAAAGCAGATCATCAAGATATTTGATGTCTTGGGATGCTCCGAGGAGCAAAAGGTTCCTTTTGCCACCTTTATGTTGTGAAGAGGGGCAGATTACTGGTGGGAATCAGTAAAGCGTACTCAACCTGCCGCACTAAAGATGTCTTGGGAGAAGTTCCAAGAATTATTCAATGAAAAGTACTTTCCCGAAAGTATTCGTCACATAAAAGAGGTAGAGTTCATCAAGTTGGAGCAGAACAATATGACCGTGGCGCAGTACGAAGCTAAGTTTGTCGAGTTGTCCCGGTTTGCATCTCACTTGGTTGATAATGAGGAGAGAATGACGCGGATGTTTTTAAGAGGTTTGAAACCGGAGATACGTCAATATCTTATTTCTCATAAACTGTGTTTGTATTCAGATGTTATAAATAGGGCTCAGTTATTGGAGAGTGATAACGGGTCAACGCAACCAAGAGAAAGCAGCTGGCAGAATGAAAATACGAGTGGTAACAGTTATCGAAGCAGTGACAACAAACGTGGAGGGAATCAACATGCCAGAAATGGTAACCACTTCGGTGGTAATCATGGCCAAGACAATAAAAGTGGGAGTTTCAAGAAGAGGAGATTTAATAATGATGGAAGGACGTTAGCACCAGCACCTATTGTTAAGGAAGGAGAACGATCGTCGGTCGTATGTTACAAATGTGAAGGGGAGGGACACATCAGTCCAAACTGTACGCAGCAGTCCAAAGCATGTTATAATTGTGGAAAAGAAGGTCACTTATCCCGATTTTGTCATGCACCGTAGCCAAGTCCAGCTGGGATGGAGGCATCAAAGTTCGTCCTAGACAAGACAAAACCAGTAGTTCAAGGGAGAGCGTTTTTTGTAACCTCCCAGAAAGCAAGGAACCCAAACGAGGTCATCACGGGTAAGCTTATCATAAACTCTAGTGAAGTATATACCTTATTTGATACCGGCTCTACCCATTCTTTTATTTCTCCTACTTGCGCTTAACGTTTAAATTTTACTCCGGAGAATTTGGACTTTGACTTATCGGTTGAAACTCCGTTGGGAGAAACCTTCATTACATCCACGGTTTATAAGTCTTATTTGATTCAAATCAGTAACCGCACATTACCTGTCGATTTTATTTCTTTAAAAATACTTGCGTTTGACATAATTCTAGGGATTGATTGGTTAACTACTCATCATGCAAAAATTAATTGTTTTCGTAAGGTTGTTAGTTTTCATATTCCTAATCAACCTATTATGCGAATTCAAGCGACCAAACCATTAAAATAAATCACGGTCATTTCAAGCCATAAAGCTATTCGTTTATTGAAAAACGGATGTCAATCTTTCTTAGCTCATGTCATAGATTTAAACAAAAATACGTCAGTTTTGAATGATATTTCTATTGTTAATAAATTTCCTGACGTATTCCCTGAAGAACTTCCTGGCCTACCCCCAGAGCGTGAAATTAAATTTTGTATCGACCTTGAACCTGGTACAAAACCCATTTCCAAAGTCCCATATCGAATGGATCCTATTGAACTTCAGGAGTTTAAGACCCAATTGCAGGAATTGTTAGACATTGGTTTTATTCGTCCTAGTACGTCTCCTTGGGGTGCTCCTATTCTATTCGTGAAGAAGAAAGATGGGAGTATGCGACTTTGTATTGACTACCGAGAATTGAACCATGTCACAATCAAGAATAGGTATCTGTTATGTCGCATTGATGACCTATTTGACTAGTTGCAATGAGCACAATTCTTTTCAAAGATCGATCTTCGTTCTGGATATCATCAGCTGAAGGTTAAAACTGAGGTTATTCCAAGCGCGCCTTCGTAACTCGATGCACGGGCATTATGAATTCTTGGTCATGTCTTTTGGATTGACTAATGCTCTTGCTGCCTTCGTGGATATGATGAACCGAGGATTCAAGGAATATTTGGATCACTTTGTGGTTGTCTTTATTGATGACATTATCATATATTCCAAAATTTGTGAAGATCATGAGCAACACTTGAGACTGATACTCCAAAAGCTTCGTGAAAATAAGCTTTATGCCAAGTTGAAGAAATGTGAGTTCTGGCTTGAGGAAGTTGCATTCCTTGGGCATGTGATATTAAATCATGGAATATCTGTTGACCCAGCGAAGATTGAAGAAATTCAAAGCTGGGAGCAACCAAAGTCAGTGACTGAAGTACGTAGCTTTCTCGGCTTAACTGGTTATTATCGGAGATTCGTGGAAGGATTCTCTCGAATCGCTACTCCATTAACTCATCTGACTCGAAAAGATACAAAGTTCGGTTGGAGCGAGGAATGTGAGAAGAGTTTTCAAGAACTCAAGGGAAGACTCATTTCAGCACCTGTTCTGACAATACCATTTGTCTCAGAGGGATTTGTCATCTACAGTGATGCTTCGGGCAAAGGGTTAGGATGTGTTCTCATGCAACATGGGAAAGTCATAGCATATGCCTCTTAGCAACTCAAAGAATATGAGAGGAATTATCCTACTCATGATCTAGAGTTGGCAGACGTTGTCTTCGCACTTAAGATTTGGGGGCATTACCTGTATGGAGAGAAGGTGGAGATCTATACGGATCATAAAAGCCTCAAATATTTCTTCACCCAAAAGGAACTCAACATGCGGCAACGACGTTGGCTTGAACTATTGAAAGATTATGATCATACCATTCAATACCATCCTCGTGAAAAGTTTAACGTAGTAATGGCACGCATTGAGTAGAAGATCATATGCGGGTACGAGTGCAATATTGTCAACATAAAGGCCCATTTTGTATTACTTACAAAGGATAGAGATAGAGTTAAAGACTCCAGAGACCCATGTGATGATGGCGAATATACGAGTAGAACCAACTTTAATCTATAAAGTTAAAGTTGCTCAAGCTACAGACCTGGAGCTGATACGTGTGAGGAAGAAAGTGCAAGAAGGTGTTATTCCGGAAGCAAGAATCGATGAGGAAGGAATACTTCGAGTCAACTCCAGACTTTGTGTTCCTAACGATCCTGATTTAAAGTATAAAATCACGATGGAGGCGCAAAACACACCGTTTGCAATCCATCCTGGGAGTACCAAAATGTATCATGATCTTCGACATACATTTTGTTGGAGCAATATGATGAGAGAGATAGCGGAGTTTATCTCAAGGTGTTTAACTTGTCAACGAGTCAAGGCAGAGCATCAAGTACCAAAAGGTCCATTGCAACCACTTGAAATTCTAGAATGGAAGTGGGAGCACATTACCATGGATTTCGTTACTGGTCTTCCCAAGGTTTCTCAAGGCATAGATGCAATTTGGGTTATTGTTGATAGATTGACCAAGTCTGCTCACTTCTTACCTATACGAGAAACTTATACACTTGAACGTCTTGCTCGTATATACATAAATGAGATTGTAAGACTGCATGGTATGCCAGTATCCATAGTTTCTGATCGAGACCCAAGATTCACTTCACGATTTTGGGTTAGTTTGCAGAAAGCTATGGGCACGGATTTACGATTTAGCTCGGCATATCATCCTTAGACGGACGGGCAGTCAGAGAGGACAATTCAAACTCTTGAAGATCTATTAAGACTATGTGTCCTTAACTTCTAAGGAAGTTGGGACAAGTTCTTACCATTGGTGCAGTTTTCCTACAACAACAGTTATCAAGCAAGTATTGGCATGGCTCCATTTGAGGCGTTGTATGGGAGAAAGTGTCGTTCTCCAGTATGCTGGGATGAGGTGGGTGAAGCAACGTTGTTGGGACCGGAGTTGGTACGTATGACTATAAAAAAGATTCAAATGATCCGACAACGTATAAAAACTTCACAAGATCGACAAAAGAGTTATGCTGATCTTCATCGAAAGGACGTAGAATTTGATATTGGAGATCATGTGTTGTTAAATGTTGCTCCATGGAAAGGAGTTACGAGATTTGGAAAGAGAGGAAAGCTCAATCCTCGATTCATTGGCCCATTTTTAATTCTCGATAGAGTAGGAACTATGGCCTATAGACTCGCCTTACCACCAAGTATGTCTCGTGTTCATAACATTTTTCATATATCTATGTTACGCAAATATGTGAAAGACCCGAACCACATTATTGAGTTAGAACCAGACGAGATAGAGGAATATTTAACGTATGAAGAGTTAGCTGTTAAAATCTTGGATAAGAAGGATCATGTTCTACGCTCCAAGGTTATACCTCAAGTCAAAGTTTTGTGGAGAAACCACGATGTGGAGGAAATGACTTGGGAGTTAGAATCTGAGATGAAGTCAAGGTATCCTCATCTCTTCGACATACTAGGTACGTACCCTAATTTCGAGGATGAAATTTCATAAGAAGGGGAGGTTGTAAGACCCCAACTTTTATGAATAAAGAATAATTTTCTCGAAATATATTTTTGAATATTATGGTGTGGATTTGATATAATGTTATAGTTATGGGTAATATTTAAAAATTTTAAAAAGTAAACAAGTGGTTATATAATATTCGATTGGTCTGGGAATATTCGTTTTAATATAGGAATATTAAATGACGACTCAAGACAATCATTGGTGGACCCCCTAACGGAAGTATTGTCGTAGTTAGAAAAGCGACAAAATTATCTTTCTATAAAAATAACTTATTTGGAGGTGTTACCGTTAAAAAACCATTGAACTACGCTAGTAGTAAAAAAAGTACGATAATATGTGTGGTTGCATAGTAGCACACGGTATTAATTATTGATGCTTACGTGAGAAGTCACTCAGTTATACTCAATTATTGCTACAGTAATTGCTGCATCATATCTCTCATATTATTGATTCAATTATTGTTACAGTATCATCTGCATAATATGATATATTATTAAATCAATAATTAAGACGACAAAGTTATTCATATTATTATTTGAAATATTTACAATGTCTAAAAGTTCTGTCAAGGAAAGGTTTGGTCACCTAATTGCGCGCCAATAAGGAAAAATCCTTATCGGAAAGCCCCCTCTTTCCTAGGAACGACCTGGTTGTTAAATATTGTGAATTATAATATTAATGATGAATAAGTTTGTGTTGATTAAAGATGAATTTTATAGTTCCATTGTGTTGGAATTATTTGTGTTAGTGGAAATTGATATTTGTTTCGATAATAATTGATGTCTGGAGGTTATATTGTTCAATCAGGTATTCGGGGAACAATTCACCCGTAAGATATATTTCATTTCGGTCCATATCATTTTTCGGTACAATATTGTTCCATGAGGAGATGTGCTAATTTTTCAGACCGTTGGTTGAAGATATAATAATAAATCAATATGGACCGCTGGTGGAAAGTTATAATAGTAAATCAATATGGGTCGTTGGTTTAAAGTTTTAATAGTAAATCAGTATGGACTGTTG
Source organism: Panax ginseng (assembly GCA_020205605.1). Taxonomy (NCBI): domain Eukaryota; kingdom Viridiplantae; phylum Streptophyta; class Magnoliopsida; order Apiales; family Araliaceae; genus Panax; species Panax ginseng. Next base: position 58,354,168 of record CM035143.1, on the reverse strand, counting down.
CTTTAAGTTTTAATAGTAAACCAATATGGACCGTCCGTTTAAAAGTAAATCAATCTGGATCGTTCATGAATTATTTACTATTCAGTCCATTCTCCTATAAATAGAAGCTCATTCCTTCATTATCCAGTTTCTTCTAAGGTAAGGGATATTATTTGTTGTACTCGTAAGGGGTATTCTTTCTTTCTTATTCGTGAAGAGAACTTCTGTTATTCCATTCTTTATTATTATGTTGGAATAACCTGTTTATGCTAAGTACCGCATACATGGTGAAATTCTTACGTTATTCCATTCTTTATTATTATATTGGAATAACTCCGTCTACGCGATTTATTGCATGCTCGGTGAATTCGTTGTTATTCCATTCTTATTATTACGTTGGAATAACTCGCTATGCGCGGAAATACCGCATACATGGTGAAATTCTTCTAATATTACGTTCTTTATTATTCTCAGCCGAATATCACTCGTCGTGCGTTGCGTTTACGGACCGGGTTCCATTATTTATTATTCGTTGGAATATCCTCATGCATGCGTTCTACCGACCGGACTGGTTCTACGACGCGCCCCCAAATCCGGGTACTTCAATTCCATGGGATTTGGTGTTCCCAAGATAAATATCATCTATCTATCTACCCATAATAAATTCAAGTCATGCAATAGATAGAATAAAAATCTTCCCCTTAAGGGTTACAACATCTGAATAATAATAATACAATCCCAGGTTAAACTAACCTTAAACATCTGTGCAAAATTATAAACAAATAAGTCTAAAACAACATCATTAACTCAAGTCTTAAACATAAATACATCATCTAATAAAAATAACAAGTCTTCATCACTTGTTAACTTTGCCCTTGCCTTTACTAGTGGATGGTTCATCAGTTCTTTCGTTCTTAACTGCAGTGTTATTATTAAGCAAGAGTGAGCACTATTGCCCATAAGTATAATAATGAAATAACAGTATAATAACATGCGAGTAAATCAAAGACATCTGGATGAAAGCTCAACTTTTGAATCAAGAATGAATAACAAGAATCAAAAGAATTCTGAGGGTCATAAGACCTTGAACTATGTCCTAGGTTATCAAGGGTTATACTTGAAACCTTTTATGATCATATAAGACTATGGACCTTTCTACTCGTACTTAGGGGGATCAGCCCTTAGTACCATACTGTGCACAATATCTTAACGCTAATGCATAAGTAAATCCCTTTACAGGTTTGTTCATCTCAGTTTGACATTCGAGTCCGCACCAAAGGAAGTTTGGTTTGGATAATTCATCAAGGGTTCTAAAATTTAGAATGCTCATCAACTATGGACTAGTCGAATCAATAAGGGTTCGCTAGTCTAATAAGGTTCAATAATAATGATATTCAAATTGAATAATAATCTCAGGAAGTATACAATAGGACAATTATTGTATAACTAAATCATGCTTTGAAAAGATAATCAATCTTTAATATAACATTTGAACATGAATAATAGTAATGATAATTTACTCGAGGTAAATAATAAACTTGAACAATAATGACAAGTAGGGTTAGGAAACTTGCCTCGTGCCTAGATTACACTTTAACTAAGCACGTTCTTTGAATTTAAATCCTACATACCATTCACATTCACAATACCAGTTAATTATAACTTAACTAATCATCAATGATCATTCTTTTGTCTAAACTTTGGTTATGACTGTACTTAGTCAAATTATCACATTGTCACATAATTTGTACTTCATGAATATCAAACTAATTATGTATTCAATAACTCAATCCACATGTAATTATGTTATTTACATGTTAAACAACTATTTTAACATTTCATTATACTTCTAACATGTTTACATGTTCATTAAAATAATTTACTAACACATTGTTAGACTTAAAAATTTTAAAAAAATTACATTTCTAAACTTTACGAGAGTGGTATGGGCTATTTCACTTTTATCTCGATTCTCTACACAATGGCTTTGGTCATAAGCGTTGCGGTGTGGCTCGCGCTGCGGTGCGACTCTTATGCTCATGGCAAGCGCTACTGGCATGGCGTGCAGGTTTGACAGAAATGGCAGTTCGCGAAAAATCGCAGAACATGCCAATTTCTTCCAATTTCTTATTTCCTACTCGAAATTAGACATACCCACATGATATAATTCGTATACAAACATTACTCAACATCTAAAGACTGATTTTAACCCATTAAAACACATAATCACAGAGTTTAAGCATGCAATTTCACTGTCTTTGATGTTCTTGAAGGTTTTGAAAATAAAACATGAAAATTGTCACTACGGATTCGTTATAACACCGAATCCGTTCATTTAAACTTTGGTCTCTTCGTATCAACATGCATAATAATATAAGAGTGTAAAATTTAGGGATAATATACGATTAATACATAAAATATCACGTATAAGGCCATAAGGCCAAAACCCATACTCTGTAATTTTGTCGAAATCATATACGATGTAATATTATGGAACTGATGATATGGAATCATGAAATATATATATAAAATACGATTTGATACATCTTAACCCATAAATAACTCATAATATTACTCCTTTCTCAGTCACAGAGGCTTTACAGAAACTTTGAAAGCCATTTTCTTATAAAACTTAATGACGTAAAAATAGAATTTGGGAAGAGGAGATTACCCTGAGAATAAGTATAGATTAGAGATAAAACCCTTTTCAAAAGCTTCTTCAACACAGAGATTCTCATAAATCCTCTGAATTCTCTCTCAAAATTTTCTAATTCTCTCTAACTAATTTTTATCAGACTTAAGAAAAAATGAAATAAAGAAGACGTCACATCAAATAAACTGACGCACTGTGGAGGTCAGTTACCCATCATGGGTTAACTGTCCTCAACCTCTACTAGTGTCATGTTTGGCTAGCCTTAAAGGCTTAAACTCAATTAATTTAATAAACTCTTTTATCATATAGTTTAAATAATGTCACACCCCTATTTGGCCTATGACATTAGCGATTAAGGCCCATGCGAGCGAGTAGTCGGTAAACCTGCAATCCGAACTAATAACTCAATTAATTTATTTAATTTAATATAAATAAAATATGATAATTTCTCATAAATTCACATAGTCATATAATTAATTTTCTCATTAATAAATAACGTCAAATTATTAACTCTGTAATTAATAATTAAATTAATTAAAATAACATCATGCTTACTTAAATATTTCATTTAATTGAATAAGCTCACATAAATACATACTTGAATAATAAATATTCTCTACATTAATTTAATAAATGTAACACATATAATTAAATTAATCTACCACAATTGCATCAATTAATTATTTAATCTAATAATTAAATCATCGAAAAATATTTATTTAATTCAATAAATATTAAAATTAATTTACAAAAAATCTCGTTCGTCACAGGTTCCATTATTTATTATTCTGTTGGGAATAACCTGTGTGTGCAGTCTATCGCACGCATGGTGAATCCTTCTGTTATTCCATTCTTTATTATTCTATTGGAATAACCTGTCTATGTGGATTACCACATGCATGGTGAATGATCCTTTGTATTCATTCCTTATTAAATTATGGAAATGATCTGTATACGTGGATTACCGCATGGTGGGTGAAAATCCATTTGTAGTTTAATATATTCTATTATACTCAGTTGGTTAAAGTTTTGGCTTCTATACTCCATGAAATTAGTGGAATATCCTTGATATTTGCGCTTCATTTAGTATCTTTTCATGGAAATATTCTTCTGAGCATTCTTGAATTTTACTGCACAAAGCAGTATCATGTTGACAATTTGGACGTTATTGAGTTCAGGATAAATTAACTTATAAATCTTTAAAATTTATTCTTGAGCTTGTTTTATTGAATTGTCATCATCCTCATGCTTATATTATGTTGAAAGTCATCTTTGGCTTACGTGCATAGATGAACTTGGTATGATTATGACCAGGGATTATTCGGTATAATTATGACCGTAATGTGACGAATGATGTGGTAAAAGTCCTCATTGGCCTGTAGTTCATTGGTGGACAGTTGTTGGTATGATTATGACCAGGGATTATTCGGTATAGTCATGACCATTGATGATTACATGAATATCCTTGGCCGTGGCGCAGAGATGATTCAATTTTATTTATTAAGCTGAGTCTCAGCGATAAAGTTGATGAAAAACTTTTTAAATCATAGAAGATAGTAGATTTTATACCTTACTTGACTCTTCTAATGGATTGCTTGATCCGCTGCAGTTAAACTTGTTGTCTATTATATTCTATCAGTTTAACATTATTGAAGGCTAATGATAATTTATTTTGCATTATCTTAGTCATAATATTTCTTACTGGGCTAGTTGAGCTCACCCTTTCTTTCACTGTTCTCTTCAGGAAATGAGAACGTAGTTGGGACTAGTCGGGGAACAGAGTGATGGTCCTAGATGGTGCATTACTAGTCCTCATTATTCTGTGAAATAGTGTGATAATAAATGTAATGAGGACTCCATTGAGTGTGGATATTGTCTAGTTGACAATATTTGTATTAAAACTCACAGCCTATGTTTTGTCGTATTTTACACGACTGTTGTATAATTAAGTTGTATTTATATTCAGTACCTTGTATCTGGCGACTCAAGATGGGTGATGTATACCTGTTTTGGGGGCGTCACATTAGTTGTTGTAAGTTGTTGGTTAAAGATGTGTTATAAGGTATCATTTAGAGATCTGGGTTGTTGGATCATGGATCCATAACATCTAGATGCTAGAATTTAAAGATTTCTCAAAACTGGAAAATTAGAAAAATGTTGTCTAACAGCCTAATGGCAGACGCCTTAGATATTTCTATATTAATGATTTGTGTTGTTTTAAGTTTTAAACTTGTAGTATGTTATGTAGTCTTTTTTCTGAAACTTGTAGTATGTAATATTATGAAACTGATGATATGGAATCATGAAATATATATATAAAATACGATTTGATGCATCTTAACCCATAAATAACTCATAATATTACTCCTTTCTCAATCACAGAGGCTTTACAGAAACTTTGAAAGCCATTTTCTTATAAAACTTAATGACGTAAAAATAGAATTTGGGAAGAGGAGATTACCCTGAGAATAAGTATAGATTAGAGATAAAACCCTTTTTCAAAAGCTTCTTCAACACAGAGATTCTCACAAATCCTCTGAATTCTCTCTCAAAATTTTCTAATTCTCTCTAACTAGTTTTTATCAAACTTAAGAAAAAATGAAATAAAGAAGACGTCGCATCAAATAAACTGACGCACTGTGGAGGTCAGTTACCCATCATGGGTTAACTGCCCTCAACCTCCACTAGTGCCATGTTTGGCTAGCCTTAAAGGCTTAAACTCAATTAATTTAATAAACTCTTTTATCATATAGTTTAAATAATGTCACACCCTTTATAAAATAACTCAATTAATTTATTTAATTTAATATAAATAAAATATGATAATTTCTCATAAATTCACATAGTCATATAATTAATTTTCTCATTAATAAATAACGTCAAATTATTAACTCTCTAATTAATAATTAAATTAATTAAAATAACATCATGCTTACTTAAATATTTCATTTAATTGAATAAGCTCACATAAATATATACTTCAATAATAAATATTCTCTACATTAATTTAATAAATGTAACACATATAATTAAATTAATCTACAACAATTGCATCAATTAATTATTTAATCTAATAATTAAATCATCAAAAATATTTATTTAATTCAATAAATATTAAAATTAATTTACAAAAATCTCGCTCATCACATCTTTCCCCCCTTAAAAGGATTCTGTTCCCAGAATCATGACTCAATAAATTCGACCCGTTACATTCTCCCCCCTTACAAAGATTCTGTCCCCGTAATTGCTTTACATAATTAAGTAAATAAATGAGGGTAATTCTTCATCATATTCTCTTGAGTTCTCACGTAGCCTCTTGACGTTGTGGTTCCTCCAAATTACCTTAATGAAGGTATTACTTTATTTTTGAGAACTTGTTCTTTTACGCATCGACAATTTGAGCAGAATTTCTTCGTAAGATAAGTCTTTTTCAAAATGCAGGGTTCGTATTCAATTACATGCTTGTAATCGGCTTTGTAGGGTCGTAACACAGAAACATGGAATACGTTGTGGACATTCTCGAGTGCTGGAGGTAAGGCTACCTCGTACGCGACTTCTCCGATTCTTCGAAGTACTTCAAACGGTCCAATGAATCTTGGACTCAATTTCCCTTTCTTTCTGAACATGATCTTCCCCTTTCAGGGAGAGACCTTCAAGAAAATATAACTACCTGATTCAAACTCGATATTTTTACAATGTGGATCAGCGTATTTCTTCTATCGATCTTGAGCCGCTACCAGTCGTGCTCGGATCACTTTGACTATTTTTGCCGTCTACTGTACCAATTTTGGCCCTAGTAATTGTCTTTCACCAACTTCATCCCAGTAAAGCGGAGTTCTGTACTTTCTGCCGTATAACGCTAAATAAGGCGGCATGCCAATACTAGCGTGGTAACTGTTATTGTAGCCAAACTCTACTAACGGTAGGTGATCATCCCAATTTCCTTTGAAGTCCATCACACAAGCTCTTAGCATATCTTCTAATGTTTGAATTGTTCGTTCGCTCTGTCCGTCTGTTTGAGGTTGGTATGATTTACACATTCGCAATTGCGTACCCATGCATTCCTGAAGACGCTTCCAGAAATTCGATGTGAAGTGCGGATCTCTATCAGAAACAATTGACACCGGAACTCCGTGTCTCGAAACAATCTCATTTACGTATAGCCTCGCCAACTGATCTAAGTTGAATCTTATTTTGATCAGAAAGAAGTGTGTAGATTTCGTCAGTCGGTCAACGATAACCCATACTGCGTCGTAGCCTTTCTGAGTCGTCGGAAGGCCAACCACGAAGTCCATTGTAATATGTTCCCATTTCCATTCTGGGATTTCTAACGGTTGTAGTAACCCACTTGGTCTTTGATGTTCTGCTTTCACTTTCTGACAAGTAAGACACTTGGTAACACATTCTGCAACATCTCGTTTTAAATTTGGGCACCAGAAATATTGTCGAAGATCTTGGTACATTTTGGTACTACTAGGGTGAATCAAATATTGTGAACTATGAGCCTCGCTCAAAATTTCTTCCTTAATCTCTTGTATTGGCGGAACCCAAATTCTACTCTCAAATCTCAGTATTCCTTCCTTATCCATCTTAAATCTCGGTTTAGTTCCTTCAGATATTTTCTTTGTCATCTTTTTACATTCTTCGTCCTGAAGCTGAGCCTCCTTAACTTTATCCAGTAGGGTTGTACCAGATTGCATCTGAAATAGCTTCTCATCAATTTCCATAGGATATTTCACCTCTAACTCACCTCTAACTCCAGTTTCTTCATTTCTGAAATTAGCTCCTCCTGAGCAGTTAACATCATCAATTTCTCACGACCCTTTTCTACTTAAGGCGTCGGCAACCACATTTGCTTTTCCCGAATGGTATAAAATCTCACAGTCGTAATCCTTAATTAATTCCAACCATCTTCTTTGACGCATATTCAAATCCTTCTGCGTGAAAATATATTTCAGACTCTTATGGTCCGTATATATTTCACACTTCTCCCTGTAGAGGTAGTGCCTCCAAATTTTCAAAGCAAAAACAACTGCAGCTAACTCTAAGTTATGGGTCGGATATCCCTTCTCGTAATCCTTCAATTGTCGTGATGCATACGCAATGACTTTGCCGTTTTGCATTAGCACACAACCAAGTCCTTTATGTGACGCATCACTATAAATAACAAAATTTCCTGTATCATCCGGAAGAGATAACACAGGGGCCGTACTCAACCTCTTCTTCAATTCTTGAAAACTTTCCTCACACTTATCCGGCCGTCAAACAAATTTCCACGACTTTTGAGTTAAATTCGATTAACTGAGTTGCGATCTTGGAAAAGTCTTGTATGAACCTTCTATAATATCCCGCCAATCCAAGAAAACTTCTTACTTTCGACGGCGTTCTCGGCTGATCCCAGTTAATCACGGCTTCTACTTTGGATGGATCTACCGAAATTCCGTTTTTATCGATCAAATGAGAAAGAAATTGTACTCGCTCGATCCAGAATTCGCATTTCAAAAATTTAGCGTACAACTTCTCCCTTCTCAATACTTCCAATGTTAATCTCAAATGTTCTTCGTGTTCTTCTTTGGTTTTGGAATATACCAAAATGTCATCTATAAATACCACCACGAATTTGTCCAAAAACGGCTTGAACACACCATTCATTAGTCCCATAAATGCTGCAGGAGCATTCGTTAGACCAAACGACATTACTAAAAATTCGTAGTGACCGTATCGCATTCTGAACGCTATCTTCGGTAGATCCTCTGGCCTCACCTTCAGTTGATGATAACCGCTTCTCAAGTCTATCTTGGAAAAGTATCTCGCTCCCTTTAATTGATCAAACAGGTCGTCGATCCTCGGTAATGGATATCTATTCTTAATCTTGACCTTGTTCAGTTCTCTGTAATCAATACAGAGCCGCATCGTTCCATCCTTCTTCTTTACAAACAACACCGGCGCTCCCCACGGTGATACGCTCGGTTGAATGTACTTCTTGTCCAGTAATTCTTGTAATTGTACCATTAGTTCTTTCATCTCTACTGGTGCCATTCGGTATGGTGCCTTCAATATTGGAACGGTTCCGGGCGCCAGATCGATCACAAAATCTACCTCTCTATCCGGTGGATGTCCTGGCAAATCGTCTGGAAATACATCGACGAAGTCCCTCACAATCGGTATCTCTTCTACCTTTGGATTCTCTTTTCGACTGTCGACTATGTAAGCTAAGTACCCTATACAGCCTTGTCTTAATAACTTCCTGGCTTGCATCATCGTCAGACAACTCACTTGTCTACGCGACTTGCTACCATAAAATACAACCTTTGACGGGGTCATAAGGTTAATACGCTTCTTTTGGCAATCAATTACAGCTCCATAATTGAATAACCAGTCCATTCCCAATATAATGTCAAATTCCCCAAGTCGAATAGGGATAAGATCTACGTTCATGATATTACCTTAATATCCACTCTACAGTTCTTATGTATGTACTTAACAGAGATTATTTCTCTATTCGCAATTTCTATGTTCATGGGGTAATCCAATTCATTCTTAGGCAAATCTAAATTCTTGGCAAAATCATCGGATATAAAGGAACAAGTAGCACCCGAATTAAATAAAACATAAGCATTAATTTTATTGATTGGAATGATAACTGACACCACATCACGGGATTGAACTGCATCTTGCACCGTCATGTTGAAAGTCCCAAGGCGATTGGTCGGTTTATTGTCATGTTGGTCCGGTGATGGTTAAGGAATTTCCACCGTTGTTTCCCGGTTTCCTCGATCCCTCGACCTCCCGATCCCTTCTTGGGACAATCTCTTGCCAAATGGTCCTTCGAACCACAAGTAAAACAAGCACCCTTATTTGGGTTTGGACAATTTGGTGCTATGTGGCCTTCTTGACCACAATTGTAGCACATTCTTTTTCCTTTCATACAAACTCTCAGATGGGCTTTCCCGCAAGTCGGGCATGCTTTTATTCTTTTCTTCTGACTACCTTGCTGATTCCCCGATGATGAGCTGTCATTTCACCTTTTCTTTTAATTGAAATTTCGACCTCCTGTGCCACTTCCACTGGCCTTGTTATTAATTTCACCTTCATTCTTCTTCTTCTTCTTTTGATCTTGATTGTACTTGGTCACTGCATCGCTTCCTCCTTCAGCGAGGATGGCCTTTTCCAGTACTCCGACAAATGTGTTTAATTGAAACATTGATACCTTGTTGTACACCCAAGGCTTTAGTCCTTGTTCGAATCTTCTAGTTTTTCACTCGTCAGTGTGTACTTGGTACGGGGCGAACCTTGCCAACTCGTTTAATTTAGCCGCGTAGTCAGGTACACTCATGTTTCCCTGCTTCAGTTCCAGAAATTGAACCTCCATCTGATTCTGCGAACTAGTTGGGAAATACATTTTGAAAAACATCGCTTTAAATCTTTCCCATGTAATTACACCTTCACCTCCTCGCACTTTGTTTGCTTTCCACCAGTAGCTAGCCTCAGACTTCAGTATAAACGTTGTAAAAGCGGTCTTCTGATCTTCTCTAACCCTAGCAACGTCGAAAACCTTCTCCATTTCCATCACCCAAGTTTGAGCCTCGATTGGGTTCATGGAACCTTTGAACTTTGGCGGTCCCACCGCCTTGAAGTCTTTAAACGTTGTGTTTGGTGGAGCTTACGGTTGATTATTCATGGCTCCAGTCAGTAAGTTAACCAACTGCTGCACGGGATTAGCATTGGCATTATTGTTATTATTGGTTGACTCTTCCTGAGCCGGTTGATGTTGCTGTCTTCTCCTTGGCGGCATTTTTCTATTAAATAAACGCTTATTAGAACTTTATTTATTTCTCTAAATAGTTAAGATATTAATTAACAATTTAACATATCACTTAACACATCATCTCAAACAACTTGATATATTTGCATTCAAATCAAAGTTTTAACATTAAACGATAGCATAACTGCTATTTACATCAACTATCCTGGAATAAAGAATCCACAGGATTTAAAACATTCAAATATTCTTTTGTTCATAAACACGTCAGAATTTACATCTGAAAAAAACTAATTAAGTTCTTCACATAATTAAATAAATCAAATCACTGTCGGTCAAGGTACTGATTAGCCTTGCTACGCTTCTCTTCTAAGATGCGATGCATCATGCTACGATCCATCATGTATAATGGTAGTCCTTTGAACTGGATTGGGTACCTCAAAACTCGATCTTGGGTCTCATTCATTGCCTTGTTAAGTGTAGAGTACGTTTCCCTAATATTTGCTTTCTTTGCACGACTATCATCCTCTGCACGATCAGCTCGATGCGATTCTCTTACCCAGCCTTCCTCTGCTATGTTCAGCCTTTCAGAGGTTTCCTTCAGTTCCTTCTTCAGTTTCTTTATCTCCTCGGTTTTATCTTCAATTTGACCCTTCTCATGGACCAAATCCCATTCTACATTTGCCAGTCGAGAGTGAAGAGTCAAAATCTCCCTCTCCTTCTACTCTAGAGTAATATGCTGAATAACCGCTCGCTCAGTCAAATCCTGGACCTCGTCTTGTAACTCCACGTTATGGTCGTATAACGTGTCATACATCTCAGCATCAACGGTGTATCGTGGTAACTCCTCTTCTTCCTCTTCCTCTTCCTCGACAAATTCCTCCTCAGGATCCTCCTCAGGATCAGTCTCAAGTTCATGCTCCTGACCAACAACAGTGATCAATGGAGATGATTCCCTCTGCACCAGCTGCTCCCTAACGACATGAATGTCTCGGGGCTCCTCCTCTGTCAGTACTATAGGTACACGGGGTTCCTCCTCAGTAGGTACTATAAGTGCTCATGGTTCTTCCTCCCCAGCTTGACTAGCTTCTCCAACATTCGACATCCTGACAACAAAATTTTAAGTTTTAGTTACTAAGTCGTATCATCTAACGTATACTTTAACACATAAATGCATAAGGTCTTTTATTATCTTCAATGAATTACATAAATTCATATCTTATAACTCGATAAGAGTTTTCCATCACTATCTTCTTTCAATAAGGCTACTACCTAAGGTTGTTCCCCCACCTAAGGTTCATAACCTACAGCTCTGATACCAACTTGTGACACCCCCAAATCCGGGTACTTCAATTCCACGGGATTTGCTATTCACTTTACAAATATCATCTATCTATCAACCCATAATAAATGCAAGCCATGCAATAAATAGAATAAAAATCTTCCCCTTAAGGGTTACAACATCTGAATAATAATAATACAATCCCAGGTTAAACTAACCTTAAACATCTGTGCGAAATCATAAACAAATAAGTCTAAAACAACATCATTAACTCAAGTCTTAAACATAAATACATCATCTAATAAAAATAACAAGTCTTCATCACTTGCTAACTTTGCCCTTGCCTTTACTAGTGGAAGGTTCATCAGTTCTTTCGTTCTTAACTGCAATGTTATTATTAAGCAAGAGTGAGCACTATTGCCCACAAGTATAATAATGAAATAACAGTATAATAACATGCGAGTAAATCAAAGACATCTGGATGAAAGCTCAACTTTTGAATCAATAATGAATAACAAGAATCAAAAAAATTATGAGGGTCATAAGACCTTGAACTATGTCCTAGGTTATCAAGGGGTATACTTGAAACCTTTAACAGTCATAAGACTATGGCCCTTTCTACTCGTACTTAGGGGGATCAGCCCTTAGTACCATACTGTGCACAATATCTTAACGCTAATGCATAAGTAAATCCCTTTGCAGGTTTGTTCATCTCAGTTTGACATTCGAGTCCGCACCAAAGGAAGTTTGGTTTGGATAATTCATCAAGGGTTCTAAAATTTAGAATTCTCATCAGCTATGGACTAGTCGAATCAATAAGGGTTCGCTAGTCTAATAAGGTTCAATAATAATGATATTCAAATTGAATAATAATCTCAGGAAGTATACAATAGGACAATTATTATATAACTAAATCATGCTTTGAAAAGATAATCAATCTTTAATATAACATTTGAACATGAATAATAGTAATGATAATTTACTCGAGGTAAATAATAAACTTGAACAATAATGACAAGTAGGGTTAGGAAACTTGCCTCGTGCGTAGATTACACTTTAACTAAGCACGTTCTTTGAATTTAAATCCTACATACCATTCACATTCACAATACCAGTTAATTATAACTTAACTAATCATCAATGATCATTCTTTTGTCTAAACTTTGGTTATGACTATACTTAGTCAAATTATCACATTGTCACATAATTTGTACTTCATGAATATCAAACTAATTATGTATTCAATAACTCAATCCACATGTAATTATGTTATTTACATGTTAAACAACTATTTTAATATTTCATTATACTTCTAAAATGTTTACATGTTCATTAAAATAATTTACTAACACATTGTTATACTTAAAATTTTTTAAAAAATTACATTTATGAACTTTTACGGAGAGAAGTAAATATTTCATTTTATTTGATTCTCGATTCTGTAGCAATTACTTCGTCAATGGCGCCAATAGTGTGCTCGTGGTCATGCGGTGTGACTCTTATGCTGTGAGTCAGCGGCATTGCGTATGGTATCAGACACTGAAATGGCGATTCAAAAAATCGCGAGAACATGCCAATTTCTTCCAATTTCTTATTTCCTACTCGAAATTAGACATACCCACATGATATAATTCGTATACAAACATTACTCAACATCTAAAGACTGATTTTAACCCATTAAAACACATAATCACAGAGTTTAAGCATGCAATTTCACTGTCTTTGATGTTCTTGAAGGTTTTGAAAATAAAACATGAAAATTGTCACTACGGATTCGTTATAACACCGAATCCGTTCATTTAAACTTTGGTCTCTTCGTATCAACATGCATAATAATATAAGAGTGTAAAATTTAGGGATAATATACGATTAATACATAAAATATCACGTATAAGGCCATAAGGCCAAAACCCATACTCTGTAATTTTGTCGAAATCATATACGATGTAATATTATGGAACTGATGATATGGAATCATGAAATATATATATAAAATACGATTTGATACATCTTAACCCGTAAATAACTCATAATATTACTCCTTTCTCAGTCACAGAGGCTTTACAGAAACTTTGAAAGCCATTTTTTTATAAAACTTAATGATGTAAAAATAGAATTTGGGAAGAGGAGATTACCCTGAGAATAAGTATAGATTAGAGATAAAACCCTTTTCAAAAGCTTCTTCAACACAGAGATTCTCATAAATCCTCTGAATTCTCTCTCAAAATTTTCTAATTCTCTCTAACTAATTTTTATCAGACTTAAGAAAAAATGAAATAAAGAAGACGTCACATCAAATAAACTGACGCACTGTGGAGGTCAGTTACCCATCATGGGTTAACTGTCCTCAACCTCTACTAGTGTCATGTTTGGCTAGCCTTAAAGGCTTAAACTCAATTAATTTAATAAACTCTTTTATCATATAGTTTAAATAATGTCACACCCTTTATAAAATAACTCAATTAATTTATTTAATTTAATATAAATAAAATATGATAATTTCTCATAAATTCACATAGTCATATAATTAATTTTCTCATTAATAAATAACGTCAAATTATTAACTCTGTAATTAATAATTAAATTAATTAAAATAACATCATGCTTACTTAAATATTTCATTTAATTGAATAAGCTCACATAAATACATACTTGAATAATAAATATTTCTACATTAATTTAATAAATGTAACACATATAATTAAATTAATCTACCACAATGCATCAATTAATTATTTAATCTAATAATTAAATCATCGAAAAATATTTATTTAATTCAATAAATATTAAAATTAATTTACAAAAATCTCGTTAAATCATTGAGTTCCATTATTTATTATTACGTTGGGAATAACCTTTGTGTATGCAGATCTATCGCACGCATGGTGAATCCCATTCATTATTCCATTCTTTATTATTCTATTGGAATAACCTGTCTATGTGGATTACCACATGTATGGTGAATGATCCTTTGTATTCATTCCTTATTAAATTATGGAAATGATGCAGATCACGTGGATTACCGCATGGTGGGTGAAAATCCATTTGTAGTTTAATATATTCTATTATACTCAGTTGGTTAAAGTTTTGGCTTCTATACTCCATGAAATTAGTGGAATATCCTTGATATTTGCGCTTCATTTAGTATCTTTTCATGGAAATATTCTTACGAGCATTCTTGAATTTTCTTTGCATGAAAGCAAAGATCATGTTGACAATTTGGACGTTATTGAGTTCGGGATAAATTAACTTATAAATCTTTAAAATTTATTCTTGAGCTTGTTTTATTGAATTGTCATCATCCTCATGCTTATATTATGTTGAAAGTCATCTTTGGCTTACGTGCATAGATGAACTTGGTATGATTATGACCAGGGATTATTCGGTATAATTATGACCGTAATGTGACGAATGATGTGGTAAAAGTCCTCATTGGCTCGTAGTTCATTGGTGGGACAGTTGTTGGTATGATTATGACTGTGGATTATTCAAAGATAGTCACGACCATTGATGATTACATGAATATCCTTGGCCGTAGCGCAGTAGATGATTCAATTTTATTTATTGTCGAGTCTCAAATGATAAAGTTGATGAAAAACTTTTAAATCATAGAAGATAGTAGATTTTATACCTTACTTGACTCTTCTAATGGATTGCTTGATCCATTGCAGATTAAACTTGTTGTCTCATTATATTCTATCGGTTTAACATTATTGAAGGCTAATGATAATTTATTTTGCATTATCTTAGTCATAATATTTCTTCTTGGGCTAGTTGAGCTCACCTTTCTTTCTTTCACCGTTTTCTTCGTGAAATGAGAACGAGTGGGACTAGTCTGGGACGAGTGATGGTCCTAGATGGTGCATTAGTAGTCCTCATTATTCTGTGAAATAGTGTGATAATAAATGTAATGAGGACTCCATTGAGTGTGGATATTGTCTAGTTGACAATATTTGTATTAAAACTCACAGCCTATGTTTTGTCGTATTTTACACGACTGTTGTATAATTAAGTTGTATTTATATTCAAGACTTGTGATCTCCACTCAAGATGGGTGATGTATACCTGTTTTGGGGGCGTCACATTAGTTGTTGTAAGTTGTTGGTTAAAGATGTGTTATAAGGTATCATTTAGAGATCTGGGTTGTTGGATCATGGATCCATAACATCTAGATGCTAGAATTTAAAGATTTCTCAAAACTGGAAAATTAGAAAAATGTTGTCTAACAGCCTAATGGCAGACGCCTTAGATATTTCTATATTAATGATTTGTGTTGTTTTAAGTTTTAAACTTGTAGTATGTTATGTAGTCTTTGTTCTGAAACTTGAAACAGAGTCATAGCATGTCTAGATCGTAACTTATGAGCAGTTAAAGGTCGTTGACCGTCCACGAAATCTAGTTTCTGGGTAACCCAGAAACCCAGATTTGTCTGACAATGATTTGTCAGGCCATGGATCTTGCTTATGTTGTAAAGCCCCCAAATTCGGTTACTTAAAACTCAAACTCGGTGCTTCACGATACCATTTCTATGAGCAGAATAATACTAATAATAATAACAATAATATAAAGATCAACTTAATTTACATATTCATCAGAGTCTGAATCCCAAGTACGTAACCTTTAAACATTCATTACAACCCATGATAGATAATATATATCATACTTGTCTTAATAATATCAAACTAATACATAAACTACCACAAATCTTATTTGGTTAGCTTTCCTTTCCCTTTGTTTCTGCATGAGCTTTCTAGTTCTTCACACTTAGCTGAAAACATTTAAATTAAGTAAGGATGAGCATTTGAGTGCCCAGCAAGTAATAGAAATATATATATATATATATATATATATATATATATATATATATATATATAAGTTGAAAGAATTTAAATATTTTCTTTGTACTACCCTTCTACAACAAGTCAATAGTTATGAAGTAATCTTAACCGATAATAATAACATAACAACTCTCTTTCAAATTTTTGAAACTACATATTGACTATAACTGGGGTTATGGTGACATACTATGAACATTGTTTTCATTTTCAAAAAGGTTAAACAGAAATTCATCTCCAAACCTTCATAACTTACGGGCACGGGGGTTGATCATCCCGTTATGCCCTGCATTGATCAATACTACGTGCAAGAACGAGGGTATCGTTCACTCTGTCTGCCTTGGGCGCATAAACGTTTTCCCGTGTAGGGATGTTCATACTTGTCTGGGTTCTAAATCAAAGGTTTTATCTTGTTCAACAATAATCTATAATTCAATATATATATATATATATATATATATATATATATATATATATATACGGGTAATTGATAAAGGTATATCAACATGTGATTAAATACAATGATTATCTAAGTGGGGACACTTGTATAACCATTTATAGAAATTAACTAATGTAATATATATATATACGAATTACCATATACTAACATGTTGATAATCAATGAGCGTATATAATATAAGGTTAATAATCATATAATAATAATATAATTCATAAATATTCTTACTCGTGTCCATTGCATAAAAAAAATGCAAAGGTAAGATACTTGCCCGATGCGCTGCTTACAATTCACAACTTAGTTTTATCGTTTATATCACGACCTATCATTAATCAGATCATTCGTTCAATTAGAACAATATACTATAACACATAGTACTACATTTCATGATCAAGACATAACCTAATCACATTATTACCCATGTTTAACAAACCATTGAAACACAAATAATCACATATCTAATTAAATTATCTAAGTCCAGATCAATTTCGAAAAACACGCTTGTCAAAAAGCTGACTTTATCGGGTAATTATCGAGTCTAAGACTCTGTCCTATAACTTAGTATCAGTCATATTATTTTTAAATGACTTATAATAATTTTAAAACATTTATTATAATTTATCATGAATTTTCAAACATCGGAATCATTATTAAATGATTTAAGTATTAAACAATCCTATTATCATTAATATTTAATTAATATTAAACTATTAATGAACTCATTTCTAAAATATTAAAGTTATTTATAATAACCTAAAATACTTTTAAAGTATTAATATTACCCTTAAATGATTTTTAAAACATTTAAAAACATTTTTAAATAATTATCATTAATATTTAAATATTAATGTACTATTTATCAAAATATTAAAAGTCATTATTTATAACTTAAAATATTTTTAATTCATTTATATCCTTTTAAATGATTTTAAATTAATAAAAACATTTTAAAACTATTTATTATTAAATAAATTTAATATCATTAAGAATAAATTAATAATTATTAATATTAAATTATTAATGAAATTATCCTTTAAATAATAAAAGTTATATTTTATAATTTAAAATATCTTTAAACACTTTATTTTCATTTAAAATGAGTATTATAATTTTAAAATCATTTTTAAACTAAATTATTTAATATAATTATTAAATAACTTTAATATCATTAATAATAATTGTAGCCACTCAAAAATTTTCTCGCATTCATCTGTTATTAACATTACAGAGGATGATTCCAGTTTTTAAGAGAGAACCTTGAAAGACAATCCAAATCTACATCTGGATACTACTAGGAAGTTCAAGATTAACCCCGGATCGTTAACTGGGAGTAATAGCTTCAACCTCGGATTTAACCCCGAGACCTGCAGATACAATACTGAGAACACACCGGAGAAGACCGATTAATCTCGGAGATAACCCCGAGGTATCCGGCCTCGGCCCCAACCATGGAATAGTCACCAACCTTGGTGATAACCCCAAGGAATGCAGTTTTGAGATAACCTTAAAATGCTTGTTCCAAATGCCATCACTTCAATCTCTCAGACTACAACGAAATACACTTTGTGCCAACACTAATCGATCGGGAAGACATGCACACCTCAAAGATGACAATGAGGACCTTCAACAAATGCAAGATCCAATCTCGGTCAAGTCTCGAGCAACGTCGCTTATCGGCCCAATCCAAGCGGACAAGAATACCGGTGAGGGGCAACATCGCCATCTCGGCCCAACACGATGCCATGTCTCGCCTCTACGCAACAATGTCCCACAAGGCTAACCAATCCGAAAGTGACTATTATAAAGGGTAACGGATGAAAGTTGAAGCTTGAAGACCAGGAGGGCATCGCCCCATCTTCAAAGACTTCGTACAAACTCTAATCCCATGCCATCGTACAACTCTCGACAACGGCGGTCCGAAATAGGTCCTGAATACCTCCAAACGGATGCCCGGATTTCACTTCTCAAAATCCGAGTGGACATTCTGAAGGCTCGAGTGCACATACTTTGAGACGAGACCGACCTGGCAGGTAATCCCGCAGGCCGACCCGACCCGCCTCTGGTACACACTCATTTGAGCCAGCAGTACACTCATGAGACCTTTTGCCTATAAATAAGAGGCTTGGGGTGCTGATTTTTAAGAGAAAAAAGACGAGGAAACCCTGCACAATTTGCTTTGCACTCGCCATACAGTGTATTTTCCCACTTTCAAACACCGTGAGCTCATATATAGCATCTTTTGTACCCACAAAAAGCCAAAGTGTTTACCCACTCTAAAGATATAGAAGCCCTTTTTTTATCCATTTGTAAGCCTTCTCACACACTTTAGAGTCTTTCTCTTCATCTTTGCACACACCCTTCTACACGTTGAGAGTCGTGTTGCTTGCTTTTTTCCACTTCTACCGTGGTTTCCTTCCGATCTGTATATATATATATATATTATATATATTTATACATATATATATATATATTATATATTTATACATATATATATATATATTTATATATATATATATTTATATATATATTGACTAACATTATCGAAGTTATGCCTCGATCGAGCCTGAACTTCTGGCCCGGAGCATTTATCGCTTTAATATATATATATATATATATATATATATATATATATATATGTATATACTTATATATATTAATTGTGCATCGGACTTTATTCGACGCTCCTGCAGATATATATATATATATATATATATATATATATATATATATATATATATATATATATATATATATTAATTGTCTCATTTGACTTTATTCGATGAGCCTAGACTTTGATGCGAGCGTTTATCGCTTTAATATATATATTTATACTTATATATATTAATTGTCTCATCGAACTTTGTTCGATGAGCCTAGACTTGATGCCCTGCGTTTATTCGCTTATATATATATATATATATATATATATATATATATATATATATATATATATTGTCTCGCTGGAGTTCCCTTCGTGGCGCTTGATAGTTTTTTCACTTTTTCTTTACATTTCGTCACCTTTCGAGTTTACTTTCGTGGCGATTGACCACATTTACAACTTTATTTACATTCGTCATCGCCTTTGGAGTTTCCTTCGTGGCGGTTGACCGTATCTCTGACTTTATTTATATTTTCGATCCCACATGGAGGTGCTTTGTGGTTGGTGATCCCATCAGTATATATATATTTATCGCTTTTATATATATACGCTTATTGCTTTTATACAAACCGCAATATTCTCAGGCGCTTTAGGAATCATGTGATCATGATTCATTTCATTGGATCTAGATTCGGTTCTCGTGATGGACATTTTCAAATTTGTAAGACTTTGTAAATTATTCTCTGCGATGTCCGTATTTCCTCGAGATGGTTTTCATACCCACGAGGAAGTCGGCATTATTATTTTTTATATATATTATTTTTTAAATGCGGATGCTTCGATTTCACAAATAAAATCAATCAAGCCGATCACTTAATAAAAATGGGAGTGTAAAAGGTCTCAATTTCTATTGAGCATCGTGGTTTGAAAACCTCTTTTATAAAACATCATTGCCATATCTTGCTAAAACTCGAATTTTATATAAATTCAAACTCTTTGTATAGAGTTTGAACGAGGCCTCGCACAACTTTCATATAAGACATTGACCCACACACACACACACACACACACTCGAGATAATAGTTTCTTGAAAAAGAGGCAACACCGTGGTAACACGGATGTCGAAGTGCCTAACACCTTCCCCCGCATAACCAAGTCCCAAGAACCTAAATGAATCTCGGTTTCATTGACCAGATATCGTTGTCACATCACCGGGTCAATGTGCAAACCTTTTCTCGGTTGTGTTGGTACAACCATTTAAAAACCAAATGGCGACTCTTATCAGTCCCATCGTCGACATTATACATGTCGGACCTTTTTCACTTGTTTTTCAAACAAATCTCACCTAAAATGAGAACACCAAAGAACAAGTAATCAGAAAGGGACATCCAAAATCCCGACATCGACAGTGGACGATTTCTGCCGGGGACCTCCAAAGAAGAGGACTTAAGCCGCTTCTACAATCTTTTCAAAACTGTTATCTGCTTGTGTGTGGATGTTGCATTTACAATGGATGAATGTGTACGAATGCATGTCTTGTTTGAGCTTAGTGCTTTACATCATATCTGCGTGTGATGTTAGTGCTTCGCACTATAAACTAATTATGATATTAGTGCTTCGTACATGTCATCATTTCATATGGTGAGACGCGATGTATGTGAATGTATGTTGTGTGGTCCCTCCACCAGGAGGCTATCCCGTCGGTGTTTGATTACTGGACTCGTGAGAAGACTAATTCTCCGAGGCTCAGGAAAGGCACCACCCAAATTCGCTCCAGTTGAAAGACAGGATTAACTTCCCGTCTAGTAGATTGCGATGATTTGGGAACCTAAGATAGGTCAGCCTCTAATAAACCCAAAACGAAGGAAAGTCTCTTCATGCCCTTATTTCAATTACTTATAAACACAATTACTTGTAATTTCATTCCATATCTATCTCCATGTAATGAGAAATATGAAGCAATATGTCCACACAGATGCTACGATCAGCTGACACCCGTTTTGCAGGATAAAATTCCTAAAATGGACACATCACATAGCATGTCATTATACACCTTCCCTAAGGACTAAACTATGCTAGTCTTTCACAGGGAATCAATCGGACCTACTACCCTATTAATGTCTAAAAGGCAACATGCCTACAAATAATCATGTCATCATCAAACCAAACCGAACTTAATCCAGCCGCAAAGAGTTTGACGGATTAAGCAAACAGAGACACTGATTTGGTCGTTTCTATTAAAAGAATTACATCACCACACATGGTCGAAAATACCCATACATACTGAGCCCTCCACACAAGGAGGAATTCCGGTGATTACCATACCAGAGCCACAATTGGATACGACCAACAAAACGCATGATGCTGCCCATTCCACTGGAGATCTAGACAATGGTGACATCAAAAGAAAGTCCTCCAAATGGAAGAGACCCTTCAGACTATCAAAGGAATTGGAACACACGGGAGTGTTTCATATGCTGATCTATGTATTTTTCCTGGTGTTCACTATTCAGAAAAATTTAGAACTCCTGACTTTGAAAAATATGACGGGTTAGGGGATCCTTATACACATTTAAAAGTCTTTATTGGAGAACTAGGATCCTATGTAGAGGATGAAAAACTCAGAATGCAATTGTTCTAAAAGAGTCTAACTGGAGAAGCCCGTTCGTGGTACACAAGATTAGACAACTCCAAAATTCACAGTTGGGAAGAGCTAGCACATGCCTTCCTTACTCAATACAGTTTTCAAACTCAGATGGCTCCTGATCGGTATCAAATTACCAAGATCAAAAAATAGTCTAATGAGTCTTTCAAAGAGTATGCCCAAAGGTGGAGACGCCTGACTGCCCAAGTTAGTCCTGCCATGTCAGAATCAGAAATGGTCATGACATTCATAGACATACAAGAAGCTCCCTTCTATGAGAGAGTTTTAGCCGACATCGGCAAACCGTTTTCTGAAATGGTTAAACATGGGGAGATGGCTGAAATGGGGTTGAAGTTAGGAAAGATTCAAGACCTAGCCGCACTCAAAGCTGTTGCTGATCACATCCAATCTAGAAATTATGTGAACAACTCCTGAGGGTCCATAAAAAGAAAGAGGAAGATGTTTCCACGATCTACTACAGGACAAAAGGCAATCAAAGTATGCCCATTCAAAGGAGAAACTACCTCCCTTTCCAAAGACAAATGCAAACCCTCCAAAGACTCAAAAGGTGGAGAAGTCAAACGCCATCGAGTGTTTACACCCTTGGGGATACCCCGAGAACATTCTTCATCTTCCGACAACACGTAAGAAAATTACGATCTTCTTCCACCACCAACCCTAATGGATGGGGTTTCAATGCTACTAGAAATGTGCTTATCATGTCGGCACCAGGGACATGATACTCGTGGATTGTTGGGCCTTGAAACATAAGATCCAGGACCTAATAGATAATGGAGAGATCGTAGTCACCAAACCCGATCAGCCTCACGTACAAGACAACCCTCTTCCTCAACATAAAGAAGAAGAGGTCAACATGATCAATTGGAGCAGTGGACAGAGTTCCAACTTCAGCTGTGACTCCCCCCAGACCGTCAAAGATGGTGATGACAGATTGGATTATGCCAAGTTCCAATTCACAATGGAATGAAAGATCAAAGCTCTTGGCAAACAAGTTGAGTAATTGGCCGAACTGGTGACTTATCAACATCAAGTGACTCGGCAATTAATCAGACAGGAGCATGCCAGTCTCCTACCAATCGTCATGAATATTCCCTCGTCCCTTTCAGAAAATGAAATGCTGGAAGACAAAGTGACGAAGAGAGCAAATGCCAAAGCCCGTCAGGATTTCGCCAACAAAAGGGAATTCACCTATCTGGGCCAACCTATGGAGGAAATTCTTCATATGTTAATCAATGAAGGAAGGATCAGTTCACTTCTACCTCCAATCAAACCCCGTTCGGGACGGTACAATTCTGATGGAGTATGTCAATACCACTCCCGGCCTCATGGTCCTGAAGATAAGAATCGTCAAGCGCCCGCCACCTTATTCAAAATCTAATCGACAGTGGTGTACTGCGCTTGGCAGATAACGACATTGTGTTACGAGCAAGTGAGAATACAGGCCCTACTAAGTGGAAAAGTGTGGTAGTAGTTATATCTATTGAAGGTGAAGGGATTAATACTTTGCTCATAACACCGATAATTCAGCTCAAAGGAGGAAGCAATCCTTTGAAAGTGGTCGCTCCCGAGCCAATCAACTTGCCATGCAGAGCACAATATCCTATTGTTGGCTTGCGCAAGGTTCCGTGGAATTATGGAGAAAGTGAAGGATCCACCTCACATACCACTACTGCAGTGTCGAAGGAAAATCCACTGTATCTTCCCCATCGGGTAATGAACCCCACCACCAAATCAAAGGGGAAAATACCTATGGAGAAGATTGAAAAATTCCTCCGCGATGTGGGTCATAACGAAGCCTCGGTGGTTTTAAGCTTGAAGGAAGCTCCACCACAAATATCAATTTTGGACTTGGTCCTAACTTCTGAGAATCACCGGAAGGTCTTGTTGAAGGTTTTGGAAGAAGCCTATCTTCCGACATCAGTGGATACAGAAAAATTTCAACAAATGGTTGATCACATTTTCAACACTAATGTGATATCCTTCACTGATGATGACATACCATCTGAAGGGACTAGTCATTGCAAACCGTTGCACATTGCGGTCTTATCCTCTGGATATATGGTGGCTAGAGTATTAATAGATGGAGGTTCCTCTCTGAATATCTGCCCATATGCCACCTTGGTGAAGATGAATATCAATCTCAACCGAATTCGGAGTAGCCATACTATCATCAAAGCTTTTGATGGAGCCCATCGTAACTCGGTTGGAGTAATTGAGCTGCCAATTGAAATTGGCCCTCATACATTCTGCGTATCCTTCCATGTGCTCAAGATAGATTCGGGATACAACCTGCTCTTGGGACGACCATGGATCCACATGACAGGGGTAGTCCCCTCCACCCTTCACCAACAACTGAAGTACATTATCAACAATAGCCTGGTCACGGTCAACGCTGAACCAGATATTCCTCAGCATGGGGATATACCGTTCATCAATGCCAATGAAGACGTAGAACCGATCGGTTTTCATGCTTTGAAATAAGCAACCCCAATACCACGCTTATTGGAGCACCATTGCTTTCGAACCCCATTTTCGATAAGGTGATGTCAGCCACTCAAGAAATGATGTCGTTAGGTTATAAGCCAGGACAAGGGTTGGGTAAAGATGGCCAGGGTATCCAATACCCCATTCGATTAACCAAGCAAGTTGGAACAGCTGGACTAGGCTATTCTGCCAGCTCTAGTCATAGGAATCCTCATAAGCATCAGCAGATTCCTTTGGCTTCAACTATGTGGCGTTCGGCTTCGCCTTCAAACTCCGAGTCCGCACAACCTCCAGCAAAGGTGCCAGCCAATATCATGGCCATGTTATTTCCTAAGCCGAAACCGGTGGAGAAAAAGAAAATTGTTATTCCAAATCCCGCAATCGAAGAAGAGGAGCGGAGAATCAAGGAAAATGTTGTCCGAATAATGTCGGGCATGCGCATCATTGTCCATGATGAACATACCAACAAATACACCCCAGATGATGACTGCCCTGACGTAATGGCCATCATTTGGGACAAGGAGGATGATGACAATCCCTCCATCACTGCGGTCCACCCGGACTTTACCCTTACCACTGGGAATAACATTCCTTGCTTTGGTCGACAAGTAAAGCAAGCGTAAATTCTTTTTCGCCTCAGAGATACAATAACCGCTTACTTTTTCATGCATAAAGATAGTAGTTTATTTTGCCAGTATATGCTAACATTGTGTATGATCAATGCATTTCATATATACTAAGTGAAATCATATTTTGTTTCAGGACTCTAAATTTAGATGTGCCTGTATTTGCGGATACGATGCCTCTCCTACA
Organism: Panax ginseng; assembly: GCA_020205605.1. Lineage (NCBI taxonomy): Eukaryota > Viridiplantae > Streptophyta > Magnoliopsida > Apiales > Araliaceae > Panax > Panax ginseng. The sequence goes on along the minus strand of CM035143.1, from coordinate 58,328,639 downwards.
TAAGGATTGTACCTTTGATGTAGAGATGAATTTAGCCTTGATGGATCCCCAGGATGACATTGAGGTGCCTCCAGAAATTCAAGAATGGGTCAAAGACAAACCTAAACTGAACCTTGATCAAACCACTTCTTTCAATCTCGGAACCTTAGAAAGCCCTAAGTTAATCAAGATTGGTTCAGACCTTACCCCAAACCAATGGAATGACATGGTTACGCTATTAACACAATTCTAGGATGTGTTTGCATGGTCTCATGAAGACATGGTGGGTTTATCCACTGACATTGTCCTTCATCGCCTTCCCATTAAAGAGGGATTTAAGCCGATCAAGCAAAAGCTCAAGCGATTGAAACCTGAGTGGAGTTTAAAGGTGAAAGAAGAGATTGTGAAACAATTTCAAGTGGCATCATCATGGTGTCTACATATCCCGAGTGGATATCCAACATCGCGTCTGCATTCTAAACACGGAGGGAAGGTCACGAGTTTGCGTGGATTACCGGACTTGAACAAAGCTTGCTTAAAAGATAGCTTTCACGTGCCATTTATCCACATTCTCATTGACAATACCGCTTCAATACGATATGTACTCTTTTCTTCGATTGCTGCATGGGTACCATCGGATCATGGTTGCCGAGGAAGATCGTGAGAAGACCGCTTTCATCACTCCTTGGGAACGTTTTGCTATGATGGCTCTTTTCCATGACTTAATGCATAAAGAGATTGAGATCTACGTGGATGACATCATTGTCAAGTCCTAAGGAGGATGACCATCTAGACCATCTCGTAAAGTTGTTCAACAGTTCATGTAAGTACAACTTGAAGTTGAATCCACTTAAGCGCGCCTTTGGCGGCCAGTCGTGCAAGTTGCTAGGATTTCTAGTCAGCCACAAAGGGATTGAGCTGGATCCTCCCAAAATCCAAGCCATCACAGAAATGCCCATTCCTCGGACAGAGAAGGAAATACGTGGATTTTTGGGAAGGATCAACTTCATTAGCAGGTTTATCTCCCAACTCACGGCAACCTGTGAGCCAATCTTCAAGTTATTAAGGAAGAACTCCTCCATGAAATGGAATGATGAGTGCCAGGATGCCTTCATTACAATCAAGAAATAGCTAGTTAAAGCTCCTATCTTGGTACCACCCAGGGATGATGTTCCCCTGTTCATGTACCTATCCATAAGTGACAATGCCATGGGTCAGAGGCCGGGACGTAAAGACGATAGAGGCCAAGAACGAGCTATCTATTACCTCAAAGAAAAGGTTCAAAGAAGAGTGAACACAAGTACACTCGATCGAGAAGACGCGTGTTGTGCTTTAGCATGGGCTTCCATGAGGTTACTGAGATTACCTCCATGGTCACACAACCCATCTCATATCCCGCATGGATCCTCTCAAGCACGTGTTCAACAAAACCTATGTTGAATCGCGTACCGTCTGGATGGCGATTGATCCTACAACAATTTGACATTGTATATGTGACTCAAAAGTCCATCAAAGGTCAAGGAATCACAGATCAACTGGTCGTTGCACCTTCAGGGGATTTCAAACCCTTGGAAACATATTTCCCTGATGAAGGAGTAATGAAAGTGAAGCAACACCATCTGTACAATACACGCCAATCATGGAAGATGTATTTTGATGGAGCTGTTAACATGGAAGGTTCTGGAGCTGGAGCCATTCTAGTATCTGATATGGGGGAGCAGTATCCCGTTGCCGTTAAATTACAGTTTGTCAGCACCAACAATACGACTGAGTATGAAGGCTGTCTCATGGGGCTAAAACTTGCCCATTCAATAGGCATAAGGCGGTTAACTGTCCTTGGAGATTCAGAGTTGGTAATCAGACAATCCACCAGAGTCTATCAAACCAAGGAACTACATATGCTGCCTTACCATTGGTAGGTTTTGAAGATGGCTTTGGAGTTCGAAGAAATCTCCTTTTTACACATTCCTCGTAATAGGAATGATTTCGCGGACGCATTAGCAACTTTGGCCTCCTTGATTCGCATATCAGACAAGGAACACTTACCAAGCATCACAATTTCCCTGCACAAGGCCCCAGCCTATGGGAATTACGTTGGAGAAGTATCGGATGAGCTACCTCCCATCCAACCTCCTTGGTATAAGCATATCAAGGAATATCTGCGAGATAGATCTACACCCGCTGAGGCGAGCCTGACTGAGAAAAGGCGGATCCATCGACTTGCTATGAAGTTCTACTTGAGTTGAGATGCGCTCTATAAAAGAGATGCAGGACTAGGTCTCCTCAGATGTCTAGACAAAGATCAAGCCCAAAGGCTTATGGATGAAATCCATGGTAGAGTCTGTGGCCCCCACATGAGTGGCCCCTTCCTTGTCAAGAAAGTCCTCAGGACGGGACATTATTGGCTATCTCTCGAGGCTGATTGCCATAACCACGTCAAAAGATGCTATCAGTGCCAGATTCATGGGAATGCTATACACTCCCCTCCACGAGAGCTCCACAATATGAGTTCGCCTTAGCCCTTCTTAATGTGGGGAATGGACGTTATTGGGCCCATTGAGCCTAAAGCCAGTAATGGTCACCGATTTATCTTCACCATGATCGACTACTTCACCAAGTGGGTAGAAGCAGCCTCCTTCCCCAGGGTCACTAAAGAAGTCATCATTGCTTTCATCAGAAACAATGTCGTTTGTCCATATGGACAACCAGAGGTGATTGTGTCGGACAATGCCAAAAACCTCAACAACAAAATGATGGAGGAGTTATGCAGTAAATTCCACATCAAACATCTTAACTCTGTCATCTATCGTCCGAAGATGAACGGTGTTGTTGAAGCGGCTAAAAAAATATCAAGAAGATTATGCAAAAGATGTCAGCCAACCACAAAGATTGGCCTAACTCGTTGCCTCTTACTCGTTAGCCTACGTAACCACAATGCGCATTTAAACCGGGCAACCCCCACGCTTTAACCTATGGGATGGAAGCAGTGCTCCCCATAGAAGTTGAGATGGAATCTCTCAGAGTGTTGATCGACGCTCAGCTGGATGAAAACCAATGGGTACAAGATAGGTACAACCAATTGTCTCTGATAAACGAAAGGCGAACCACGGCTATCTTCTATGGTCAGCTATACCAGCAAAGGATCGCCAGATCCTACAACAAAAAAGTCCGGCTACGGCAGTTTAAACAACATGACTTGGTTCTGAAGAAGATTCTTGACAACCAAGATCAGGCTAAAGGAAAATTCGCTCCTAACTGGAAAGGCCCGTTTATTGTCAAAGAAGTATTGACAGGAGGCGCTCTCAGATTAAAAGAAATGGATGGCGATGAATTTCCACAACTCATCAACTCAGACACCGTGAAACGGTATTATGTCTGAAGTAACCAGCAAACACCCTGGTGCATCATCATCAGGTCACCGGTCATTCCGGTTCTTTAACCCTTTACCACCTACAACTTGCTACACTTTTCCCCTCAGGGAAACATACTCTTCAAGCCAGCAGCCTGGCTTTCTCTTTTGCGCTCATACAACTTAGGTCATACCATCACGGATTGAACCTTCATGTCATAGCTTGGCTACCCATACATGGGATCAAACTTCTCCTCGCAGCTTTATCCTCAACCTAGGATTAAACTTTCTCCTCCCCGCACTGACCGCACATGGGATTACGCTTTTCTTCACTCGAGGGGCGAACTACGTCGACCTGATCTCCTCTTCAATAGGAGTACGTAGGCAACCATGTTACATGGCCCGGTCACAATAAAACAAAAACAACAAAAATATTTCTACCTTCTTCTCCTTACAAAAGCAAAAACAACCAAAAACATTCCTACACTATATCAGCTATATACAGCGTTGAACCTCTTACACCAGGTTAGAACTACGCAGACCTGATCTCCTCTTCAATAGGAGTACGTAGGCATCCATTCATAGTGCGGTCTCACCCCCTACCAAAATACAAACCATTGTCAGCGGATATTGGGATTCTCTTTCAATCCACTACATTTCATTTGGCTTCAGACCAAAGGGATGGAATTACCTGAACTCCTCATAAATAGGAGATTCGGCGACCATCTAAGCTGCGGTCATACCTCGAAGAGCAATACTAAACCATAAGAGGTGGAATTAACTAGGCTTCTCCTAAATAGAAGTACTGGCGACCATCTGTGGTGCGATCAATCTCAGAGAGGAAAGCCACATTCCTCTCCACAATTCCATTCAGAAATAAGTCCCAAGACACTAAAGATGGTAGGGATACACATAGATCAATGATCCATTCTGAACTATCCGGAGACACCAATGTCCATCCACCAAGGAAGAATTCGTAATTCATCAAGATCACAAGCCACAAAAAGGCAAAATATCAAGCAAATAGTAAGGCATATCTAAAAGGGAAATGATCCAAAATATATTTTCCCCGTCATATATAATGCTATTTGATATATATACAATGTGAACCGTGACATGACAAAATGGCTAAGTTTAGTCTGTGTATGTAAATAAAAAAGATCATCTACTTAATCGGTGGTACATGCGAGCTAGCAAGACCAACATGGCATCCTCTCGATGAAGGAGGTAAAGTCGTAGTCTCCTCGGATAAGAATATCCACAAGACCCAACAGATCAGAGCCATCCGCATGATGACCATATGCTCATCGATGTAAGCACTCATCTCTCGCGATCATACCGGTGGTAAGGGACCTCACGCAAAAGATTATCTCGTGATAGCCACATCTCTAGGCAGATATAGCACTATCCCGCTCAACTATCATCTGCCTCTCATTCGACTGGCCTCATCCCGGCCAACAACAACGGCATCTATACGAAGCTAATGCCTCGTGTCTCTAATAAGTGGCGTCCCTCACATCAAGAGCAGTCGACATCATAGATCAAATCTGGTCTCTCTCAAAGGTCATCAGATGAAGACTCTGCTCTAAATACTGTGTCGAGTGCTGAATCACAAAAGTACTGGTACTAGGAGAATTCGGAAGAAATGCTGGCAACACAGCAGCGGGCTCCTCCTCGATGTAGGTATCAATGTCCTCTATAGGCTCTACAACGCCTAACTCAATCTCCAGATCGCAAATACCGCTGCAGCCCAATAAAACCTCCGTCTCCATCCATGCGAGTACTCTGCGGAATAATCGGACGACGGTGGCGGGGAAAAGCGGTTTAGCTCACGATCCCAAAGAAGCGTATACACTAGATCGGTCCTCTACCGAGAGGTATCGAGAAGTCGAAAGGCCGACCGCCGCCTCAAGGATGAAAATCGAATCGGTCGAATCTGCGACCTCACGCCAATGGATGATAAGTTGTCACGCCCTCTCAAGCCTAAAGGGAGAAAATCCATGCCCGAGCATATGAGTAATGAAGTCAGATGGTGATAAAAGCCCCGAAGCACAAGAATATGCTAAATGGATCTCGGATATCTGCCAAAAATGCGGACCAGGACTGAGCATCTTCACACTCCGATGGATGAAAGGAATATGACATAGCCACCTCATTGGAGAAACAATACCCGTGCCGTCTAAAGGTACCAACCGGTTGCAAGTGTGACATAAACCACACATACAACATGACCGAACTCCTAGTAAACACACCTGACGGGTAAGTACGGCAGTAGGATGCTGATCGCAAGGTCTCTGCCACGATCATAGGTACAATGGTACGACCCTCCCTGAGAGCTCTCACCGCCATGATAACGCCTATATCTATCTCATCCATGTATCGCGGCATGTACACGTATGACAGTACACATAGTATCAGTACATCAACTCTGGCTGAACGCCAATGATCCTCCGACACGGTGAAATTCCCTGAATGTCGTGAGTAGCTATCCTCCGCACCAAATCTATCATACAAAAAATGCTAAGAGACCACATGACCAGATGTCAGCTCATCCTGCACCACTCTACGCCTCAATCCGGTGAGAGTCATGAATCGTCTACTCATGTCTCCCAAAGCCATGTGTACATAAGTTCGGTCTAGGGGTAGCATCGTCAAACGGGCATACTCCTCTAGAGTAGGAGTCAACTCATGGGTGCCAAAGTGAAATACCTGCCTATCAGCTAGCCAATGCTCTAGCATCCCATCAACAAATCCTGCAGGAACCTGAAATGCCAAAAGGGTCATGGTATGCTGCAATAACAGATCTACAATCACCCTATCTGGTGGTGACATGCTATCGTACAACGAGCGCATACCCAATGCCACCACCGACGGTGGGGGTATGATCTATACTGACTAATCGTCAAGAAGACATCCGTAAGGGACCGTGTCATAAGACCATCCAGGGGTCAATACCGAGTATCTTTGGACATACATACATATGCATAACATGATACATGCATAACAGATAATGGATGGCAATATGATATAGGGAATGAAAAAAAAATGGTGCATACATTCCTAAATATATCATCATCTAATACATCAGCTCTACGCAGCTACAAATACATGAAAATGGGGCACAAATGCCCTACTACTAACAGAGGCCTATCTAAAGATATAGTGAGAATGGGGAACAGCCACCCAATATCTAACAGAGGCCTATCAAAAGATATAGCGAGAATACACATCAGAAGAAGACATTGGTCTCGATGTCCACATCCTCAATCCTCGCCCACTGATGTAATTCCTCCCGAGTCACCGGATCACTATCAGCGGGGATGTCAGCCTATAAAGGGAGGATGCTACTGGCAAAAAGAAACCAAATGGGTCGTTCGAGGGGCCAAGACCGAGCCAGTGGAAGGAACAAATGTCTCGCCTCTGCTGGATCTCTCGCCCAAATGTCGAATAAATATCTGTGTTCGATCCAACCGCCGGGTCAAGTTATCAATCTGGTCATATGGGTGAGCTCGAACACAAGCTACCCAATCATCATCATCAATGATCCAAGAACCATGTCCCCATGAATCTGTGGTGGCACGGATCGGGCCCCAATAGTGCGAGGGAGCCACCAAAGGATCGTGATATAGGCCAATGACGCCCAAGAAGGTAAGATCAGATAGGAATCTCCCCTGTGGTGCTTTTATAATAAAGACGCTTCTCCTAAATAGAGCTCCCACCTCCATCGGTGAAAAGAGGAAATCTCGGGTGGAAATCAAATACTCTACTCCAAAGAGGGTGTCCATCCTCAAAACCTCGATGATCAAATGATCCTCGAATATGGAAGCCATGTGATGGCGTTACCGTCAAGAACTCTAGTCAGAGACGGCAAGAATGAGCAAAGCCCTCGACATGTGGACCTCTCGACAAAATAGAATGATGCCATCGTCGTCCCTAGTGGATAGGTATCTAAGCCTAACACACTCACAGGATGCAAACATGGAAGCCTCTCATAGGCCCAAAACTGCCAACAATGGCAAAACATCTGCTATCAGTAAACACTCTTAACCTGTGAAAGGAAAAGACAAGAGAAATAATCACCAGCAGAAACGGGTAAAATCCTAGCCAAGCCTCATTAAACCACTGCGCGGAGCAGACGCATGCCCGGAGGAAATAGGAAAAGGTGTAAGAGCCCCAATCGTACTCTCCTATACGGTCCACATCGCGTATGGCGTTGACCAGAGCGAAAGATACCGTGGAAGAGTTATCTGCTATGAAGCAGCCTCGAATGATTATCAGGAACAATCGCCGCAGAACGCGATCCCTGATCCTGACATCATCGTGCATGGGCTCACCAATAGCCCGCCATAACATCTACGCCAAAGGACCGAACGGATAGTCCTACCTTTGAGCGCACCCACCAAAACTCCTAATAAGGACCGGACAAAAAGAAGGGGTGATATTCGCCATGCAAGGAACTGGCTCCCCTCCAAACTCCATACCTGTGATAAATCGCCAATCCATAGGAGTCATCATCACCTCGCAATCCAGCAGGTGGAGTGACTGAGTCTGATGAAACTATCGCTCAAAAAATGCCCTGAGGTAACCCTAGAGACAACGACGGGGAAGGATAGAGAAAAATGCCCCAAATCCCCACTCATGCACTCATCGCTCTATAATCGGGAAGCGCTGGTACATGGAGTGGATGCTAAACTAGTTCCCCCGAGGCTGTATAAAACCTGGAACTTGCATGAAGCGCAGATCAACATCAGGACCCTTTTAATCCTCATCAATAGGAAAGAAGGAAGATAAAGTCTAACGTCATACCTCATTAGCATGCAAGTACATTGATGGGTGTCTACCCAAATCACCTAGCAACTCTGGGTTCACCACATGGATGCTTAAAAGCTCCCTGCGAGGGATATGTACAGCAGGAGCGGGATCCTCAATATCCACCTCCTCGCCCTCAACGTCTGGAACCTCTACCGGACGGGATTTAATCACGCCCCTCCACCAACCGACGAGGTCGTTCGGACAGAAACGGAGACGAGGCACTTTGAAGCCCTCCGCCAGTAAGCCGTAGGTCGCCCTGTAAGAACCGCCTCTACTGATCCGGATCCATAATATCTGGACAACAAATCTCCAAATCACCTCAAAAAGGGATAGTGTAGAACACTTGTACGGTGACAGAATTTGCAGAAAGCAGCCCGAACTCAGCAAATCTGGAAGTGGCTCGCGATTTTTCTAAAGTGGAACAAGTTGAAAGTGACTTGTGAAGTAAAGACTGCTGGGATTTATCATCCACGCCTAGCCGCAGGCCCACCTGCGGCTGTAGTAGGTGCACCTGCGACTCCTCTATGTGGGTCCCGCCCCTCCAGCTCGGTCCAGTTCGAGTTGAAACGGAGTTCTTACGGGCTAGAAAGGTCAAATCGGGAATAAAAATGCCATGCGATTGAGCAAAACAGCATACAATCTTGGTCTTCTCAGATGAGACTTTGAATCTGCACATCACTCATTGGTAGTCACCTGAACACAAGGTATACTCTGCCAATGACCTCAATTGTCGTAAATCACATTCGTCAATACCTTATATAGGTCCGATGCCGCCGACTCCGAGTCATTACCCTACATGAATCTCGACGGGTTATAACGTGAATCTCGATGGGGTTATAATGTGAGTCCTCGATGGGGTTATAACGATATATCCCCGGTGGGGGTTATAACACGTTCATCCAGTTGACACATCGTATCAACGAAGGTCAAGCAACCTTGACATCACCGGCAGGTCGATATCGTTTAAACTCGCGCTGAGCTATAGAGTCGTTTCGAGGTTCTCATGCCCAGATGCTCATATTCCCAAACGGATCCCTATAGGGTCACAATGCAATGCTCCGTTGATTTACACGTCAGCAAATGTCAAGAAACCTTGACAATCTCCTCACAGAGTTTCAGCCGATGATCAGCAATGGCCAAGCAACCTTGACAGCATATCCCACAGGATGTTTTAGCCGTTGGTTCACAAGTTAACTAAGGTCAGGCATCCCTGATAGCATTTGCTGTTGGCAGTAAATCCAACAGAATCGTGACATATTCTGGCGATACTAACCATGAGAGGTCAACATTATCAAAGAGGATAGATGATGGAATATGTTATACACATCCTTAAACAGATCAATCTTTATCCCCACAGATCTCTTACACATAAGAGATACCCCTACAGCATCAAGTCGTTATCAAGAACACAGGAATTTGGTGATAACTCCAACACCAATATCCTAACAGATTTGGCTTGCACATCAGATCTGGTCAGTATTGCTAATCCCCAGTTGAAGCAACAGGGAACCAGCTATCATCCCCAGCATGTTGGGCCACAACCCCGTACACATGCATCATACATTTGCATCATGTTGCTACCCTTAGCACCATGTTTATCTTATTGCATTTCAAGTGTCTAGGATTCTTTATCCTACTCATGCTTCGCCATGCATAAGTATGATAAAGAGGGGCATCTGTAGACACTCAAAATTTTTCTCAGACTCATTGTTATTAACATTACAGAGGATGATTTGTCTTTAAGAGATAAACGAAAAGACAATCCAAATCCACACCGGATACTACCGAGAAAGTTCAAGATTAACCCCGGATCGCAATCGGGAGTAATGTGATTCAACCTTGGATTTAACCCCGAGACTGCAGATACAATACTCTAACACACACCGGAGAAGACCGATTAATCTCTTGAGACAACCCCGAGGTATCTAGTCTCGCCCCAACCATGGGAATAGCCACCAACCTTGGTGATAACCCCAAGGAATGCAATTTTGAGATAACCCTAAATGCTTGTTCCAAATGCCATCGCCTTCAATCTCAAGACTCACAATGAAATACACTGTGCCAACACGGCAATCGACGGGAAGACAGCACACCTCAAAGATGACAATGAGGACCTTCAACAAATGCAGAGTCCAATCTCAAACAAGTCTCGAGCAACGCCCGCTTATTATCGCCTAATCCCAAGAAGAATAACCCGGTGAGGGCAACATCGCCATCTCGCCCAACACGATGCCACGTCTCGTCTCTACACAACAATGTCCCACAAGGCTAACCAATCCCGAGTGACTATTGTGCGAGGTAACAGATGAAAGTTGAAGCTTGAAGACCGGAGGGCATTGTCACATCTTCAAAGACTTCGTACAAACTCTAATCCCATGCCATTGTACAACTCTCGACAACGGCGGTCCGAAATAGGTCCTGAATACTTCCAAACGGATGCCCGAATTGCACTTCTCAAAATCCGAGTGGACATTACAAAGGCTCGAGTGCACGATTTGACTTAGACGACTGACCTCGACAGAATCCGGGCCGACCCGACCCGCCTCCTGGTACACTGCTGGTGAGCCAGAGGGTACACCTCATGACACTTTTGCCTATAAATAAGAGGCTTGGGGTGCTGATTTTAAGAGAAAAAGACGGGGAAACCCTACACAATTTGCTCAGACTGCCATACACAGTTGTATTTTCCCACTTTCAAACACACCGTGAGCTCATATATAGCCTCTTTTGTACCCACAAAGCCCAAAGTGTTTACCCACTCTAAAGATATAGAAGCCCTTTTATCGTTAGTAATGTAAGCCTTCTCTCGCACACTTTAGAGTCTTTCTCTTCATCTTTGCACACACCCTTCTACACGTTGAGAGTCGTGTTGCTTGCTTTTGCCCGAACTTCTATATCAGTGGTTTCTTCCACTCATATATATATATATATATATATATATATATATATATATATATATATATATATATATATATATATATATCGACTAACATTATCAAGTTATGCCTCGATCGAGCTTAGACTTTGGCCCGAGCAGGCATTCTCTGCTTAATATATATATACTTATATATATTAATTATTCCATTTGGACTTTGTTCGATGAGCCTGAGACTTGATGCAGAAGCTGCCATCGCTTTAATATATATATATATATATATATATATATATATATATATATATATATACTTATATATATTAATTGTCCGCCGAGACTTTGTTCGATGAGCTTTAGACTTTGATGCAGTGCGTTTATTCGCTTTTATATATATATATATATATATACTTATATATATATATCAACAAAGTGTCTAGGACTTTTGTTCGATGAGCCTGAACTTTGGCCAGTGCGTTTACTCACTTTTTATATATATATATATATATATATATATATATATATATATATATATATATATATATATATATGAGCTGTGGTTTAACTATGTTCGATGAGCCTCGGATTTTACATCCTATGCGTTTATTGCTTTCTTATATATATATATATATATATTTATTTTGTCCTCGCTCTGAGTTCCCTTCGTGGCGATTGATAGTATTTTCAATTTTCTTAACATTTCGTCTCGCTTTAGAGTTTACTTGCAAGTGGCGATTGACCGCATTTATTCTGACTTTATTTACATTCTGTCCCGCCTGGAGTTTCCTTCGTGGCGGTTGACCATATCTACAGCTTTATTTATATTTTTGATCCCCCATGGAGGTGCTTCGTGGTTGGTGATCCTGTCTATATATATATATTTACTGCTTTTATATATATACCTGCTTGCTTTTATACAAATTGCAATATTCTGTGCGCCTTGGAATCATGTGATCACAGATTCATTTCATTGGATCTAGATTCGATTCCCGTGATGGACATTTTCAGCTGTAAGCAGCTTGTAAATTATTCTGCGATGTCTGTATTTCCTCAGATGGTTTTCATACCCACGAGGAAGTCGGCATTATTTTTTTATATATATTATTTTCGTATGGATGCTTCGCATTCGTCAAATAAAATCAATCAAGCCGATCACTTAATAAAAATGGGAGTGTAAAAGGTCTCAATTCTATTGAGCATCAGGGTTTAAAAAACCTCTTTTATAAAACATCATTACCATATCTTGCTAAAAACTGAATTTTTATATAAATTCAAACTCTGTGTATATAGGTTCGAATGAGGCCTCGCATAACTTTCATATATAATGACACATTGACCCACACACACACACACACACGTATACGATAATAGTTTCTTGAAAAGAGGCACCACCGTGGTAACACGGATGTCAGGGTGCCTAACACCTTCCCCCAAGATAACCAAGTCCCCGGACCTAAATGAATCTCGGTTTTCTTAACCCAGTATATCAATTGTCACATCACCGTCTCAATGTGCAAACTTTTTTTCTCGGTTGTGTTGGTACAACCATTTAAAAACCAATGGCGATTTCTTAATAATGCCATCGTCGACATTATACATGTCGGAGAATTTTTCACTTTGTTTTTTTCAAACAAATCTCACCTAAAATGAGAACACCAAAGAACAAGTAACGGAAAGGGACATCCAAAAATCCCGACGTCGACAATAATTAATTAATGAAATTTTACCTTTAAATATTGAAAGTTATATTTTATAACTTAAAATATTTTTAAATACCTTATTATTATTTAAAATAATTTTAATATATTAAAATCATTTTTAATTAATTTATTTAATTCATTTAGTAAATAAATTAATAATCATTAATATTAATTTATTAATGAAATTTATCACAAAATATTAAAAGTCATTAAAAATAACTTAAAATATTTTCTTATATCATAATATAATTTTAAATAAATTTTCAAATATTAAAATCATTTTTAACTAATTTATTTAATATTATAATTAAATAAATTAAATACTTTTAATATACCAAAATATTAAATATTTATGAAATATACTCAAAATAAATAAAAACTAATTTTCAAAATTTAAAATAATTTTAATAATTTATTTGGTATTTTTAATAATTAAAAACTATTTTTTTCTATTTATTTAATTAAATTAATTAATTTTCAAAAAATAATATAATTAAAATGAATTGTCTATCGCTAAAGACCACCTATAGTGACAGAACTGTCGCTATAGGTGTTCTTCATGTTCTTCATGCAACCTAGATCTTCATACACAGTTACCGAGTGGTCTCCTTTGACCAAGATTTCTGATCGGTTCATGATGTTTCTGGACATGTTGTTGATCCGATCTTGTAATACTCGTGCAAGACTACATGATCCAGCCACCAACAGGTTCACAACATAACACAAATTCAAGATCTAGGCTCATGAACAAGCTGTCAGAGCTGTTCTTCATTTCTGGGTTACCTAGAAATGAAGAACAGTTCGACTGTCCATTTTTGGGCTTCTACAACTTGTAATCCTTGTAATGGTTTAGTGATTTAAGGGTTGCAGTGTGTAGTAAGTATGTAAATGAAGATATTTAACACCAAATATCAACAAAACATCAACAGAATAAATAGATCTGGACCAGTCAATGTATGTCAGAAACTGTGTTCTTCGATTTTTTGGGTTATCTAGAAAATCATTTTTGTGCTTGACCCTGCTAGTTTGACCGGTCACTAAATCCAGTGTATTTGATATCTAGATGTACTATAAGCATATATCAGAAGGGTACATAACATACGACAACATGGATACAACAAAGAACTTAAAACACGAAAAATCGGATAGATCTAGAGCCTCAAATAACTTGTCAGACACTGATAACCCATTTCTGGGTTACCCAGAAATGGTCCTGTCATGGTCGGTCAACGACCTTTGACCAGTAATAACTATCAATCCGTGCATGATCTGGTTCTTCTATGATTTCCAGAACACAGATCTCTCTCAATACCACAAGCTCAAACACTTAAAACACAAAAACACATATCATACAGAGATCTATGGCCACTGATATTCATTGTCAGACGACTGTTGAACATTTTTCCAGATTTTGTAAAATGTCAAATTCGAGCCTCTAGATGTTTTGGATTCAACATCTAACAACCCAGATCATCAAAAGACACTACTTACAACACATTTAACACATAAAAACTAACATCTAACATAACAACTAAGATCAGATTCTTCAAATTAGGTTTATACCTTATATGAACAAGTTTTGATTCTAGCTTCTGAATCTGTTCAAGGTGATCGTGGGGATGGTTTTGTGATTGATTTTATTAAAGGATTTCGTGGGTTTTGAAGAAGAGAGAGATGGTTAAGGTTTTGTGCAATATTAGGCTAGCAAATGAATTTCTCTCTCCTTGATCTATATTTATAGCCAATGTGTAATGCGTTGGCTGATGTATAATGGCTTGTTGCTGGCATTATTGAGTCACAATTGTCAAACAAGTAGTTCACCAACTCCAACAACTCTAACACTTGGCAAAATCCAATAATACAAGAGGGGTAAAATGGTCTTTTCGCTTGGAAATTTAAGTGCAATCTTGTAATCCTTGCAAACCCTTAGGGTTTAACCCTAAGGTTTAGCACAAAACAATTATAGGATTTAGCAATTAGGGTTTGCACAAAAAAAATTAAATAAAAATTAAATAACTTTTAGTTTCTAAAATTTTGAAATTAGGGGTTTCTAATTATGATTAATTTTCTAATGACACTATACATGGACATTAGGGTTTAATATCACTAATTAAAATTAACATTACTAATTAATTAATTAGGGTTTATTCTTTTGGTAATTAGGGTTACCAAATTAAAATTAGGGTTTCAAATTACTAAATTAGGGTTCTAGTTTAGTAATTAGGGTTTAACAACTTAGGGTTTCCATAATTAACAATTATAATTCTAATACTTGTTAATTAATCACATTAACACTATCACTAATCAATCTTGAACTCTAATTTGAGTTTCAAATTAGGGTTTTCCTATTTCCAAAATTAGGGTTTTATAATTAGGTTTTCACAAAAAAAATTTATTTAAGGTTTCTAAATTAGGGTTTACCTAACTAATCAAATCATTATATAATACACAGCATAAATCATATAACACAGTTATATAACAGTCTTAAACTCACAATTGATTTTCAAATTAAAGTTTCCCACAGAAAAATAGGGTTTTGACATTAAACACCATAATTGACTAACCATCATCAATACGTACATACAGTACATATTTATAGCACTTGAAAAATATCACATTATTATTCTCATTCCTTGATCAAAATCCAAAATTAGGGTTTGGATTGCATATCTGATTTATTCTTCACATTTAACCTTAATAATTAATGTAAAATAATTAACTTAACAATTTGTACTAAAATTCATATAATAAAATAATGATTATAATTATTCTAAAATCACTCCATATATTATTTAAATAATATATGATTATATTTTCATGGAAAATAATTAATAAAACATTTCTATTTATAAATTAATTATTATAAGAATATACTTTATAATAATTAATAATCCTCAAATAAAATTATTTGTAATCATTTATGTAATAATATATTTTTATTTACCACATAAATACATATACACAATATCTTGTACAAATCCTCATCTTTAAAAATTTAAAAAAAAAATTATACGTAAAATTTCTTATTTATTTGTATAGAAAATATCGGGTTGTTACATTCACCCTCCCATATAAAGATTTCGTCCCTAGAATCACCGTTTTAAAAACCTACACATATACGGTTACATAGCATACACAATCTTTGCAAGTAGATCTCGATCATAATTTGATCGAACTGATATTTAATTATTCACATAAAACTTGTCTTTCTGATTAAATGGAAATTTAATTTCTAAAAGAACTCAAATTCCTCACTCAAAATTTCTTATAAAATAATTTACTATATATATAAAAATCATGTATATAAGAAAATAAAAGTTAGATTAATAATACGGAGTTCCGGTGCATACCGCCATCGTATCATTAATCATCATGTGTTGTAGACCCTTGCTGTTGATTTTGTTGGCTTATTTGACGAAGTCGGTCCGGTGATTGCTAAAGTCCCGCTGCCAGTGCCAGTATTCACACTTCTTACCTCCGCCCTCCTCTTTGGACAATCCTTCACCTTGTGCTCAGTCGATCTGCACAGAAAACACCCACTATTCATCCTAGGATTGGAGCAGTTGGGAGAGATATGGCCCTCCTGCCCGCACTTATAGCATACAAACTTCCCTTTCAAACACTCCCCAAAGTGGTTCTTTCCACAAGTCTTGCATTGTACCGCTGGCTTCTTAACACCTTCATGTTTTACTTGCACACTTCCAAAACTGCTCCCCTTCCTCTTGCTACTACAACCCCTACTCCCACTATTAATTTCCACCTTCCCAGCTCCTTCGGTCCTACCCTTATTCTTCATCTCCTTGTTGTAGAGGCTCATAGCTTCACTCCCTTCCTCAGCAATAATCGCTTATTCCATGAGTGCTGCAAATGTAAGAATCTGCAACACCGCCACCTTGTTGTAGAGCCAGGGTTTTAATCCCAGCTCAAACCTTCTTGCTTTCTTAGCCTCCGTATCAACTTGATGCGGGGCAAACCTAGCTAACTCATAAAATTTGGCGGCGTATTCTGACACCGTCATATTCTCCTGCTTCAAATCTAAAAATTTCACCTCCATCCTAGTCTGCATACTAGGTGAAAAATAGTTTTCGAAAAATAATGTTTTAAATATATCCCATGTGATTACACCTTCTCCTACCCTCGCCTGATTCGCCTCCCACCAAAAATTTGCCTCACCCTTCATCATGTAAGTGGCAAAAGCAGTCTTCTGCCCTTCATCTACCCTAGCTACCACAAACGCCTTTTCAATCTCTTTAACCCAAGTTTGGGCTTCTACAAGGTCAGTTGTACCTTTAAATTTCGACGGTCCCACAGCCTTAAAGTCTTTGAAATTCGCATGACGATTATTTGGTGATTCAAATGATGGAATCCTTGTTGCATGGCTTCGAGCTACCATGTTCGCAAAATCTTTGCATCAGATCGCTTGTTGTTGTCCCTCAACATTGTTGACAGATTCTTCTGCCCTTTGGTTTCGAGTTCGACGTCTTGGCGGCATTATCTGATTAAATGAAATCATAAATTTAACTTACATTTTAAACCTTATCGCATAAGTTTAATATATTAAACTTATTTCATTACTCAAACATAGATTCATATTCATTTAACGAACATTTTACATAACATAACACATAATGCTTTAAACATCAGTTATCCCTTGGTGACTACAAAAGTCGGGATTTACAAACTTGATCATTACAAAAGTTGGGAACATTACATTAAACAGACATACTTATCCTATATATTACATTAAACACACCTATATCACAGAACCTATACTACTTATTTATTACACCTTTTCCTTGGATAACTTTCGCCTGATGACCTTCTATCCCACAGATAAAACATGCTCCAGGTTTGTAGTCAGGACAATACAGAGTGGTATGTCCCTCATAACCGCAAAGATAACATATTCTTTTCCCTTTCTTCTTATCGGATTTTCCTAAGTCATGGTCTCCTATCTTTCTTTTCCCCTTCTTGCTCGGAGCTGCACACGCTAGGTTGCTTGTAGCTCCCATCTGATCAATTTGGATTTTAATCTTATCTTGTTCTTCCATTGTTTCTATTAACGCTTGACTCAACTGACTATTCAACAACTTTTCTATCTCACATTGCCTTTCTAGAGAAGAAACCTTGTTCCTCAGATCCTGCACCTCCGTTGATGCTTAATCAGCTTCAACTTTAGTGTCTGAATCACTATCTGTCAGCTCTACCATCTCCGGATCTGGTATAACATTTTCTACAATAACCACCTCGTTTGAGTTGTTTGCATTGTGAGCCTCTATTTCAGCTATTGGCTTCGATATCAGCTCGGGTGTATGGGTTTGACCCTTCTTCATGCTATAAGCATATAACAAGCACTTTCCACCAGACATCTACACACATAAATTATCCTGATTAGCATATAGTATATACACACAACAAATAATAGTTTTATATAAGTTATCTTTTATTTTGTTTGACGATGAATATAGTCAATTCACCTCTTTTTAAACTCTATATGAGTTATTTATATTTCCAATGTTTCCTTCTGTTCTAAGGTTATAGCCTAAGGTCTAGCCTACCTAAGATTTTTAACCCTAAGCTCTGATACCAACCTGTAAAGCCCCCAAATCCGGGTACATGAAACCCGAACTCGGTGCTTCACGATACCATTTCTATGAGCGGAATAATACTAATAATAATAACAATAATATAAAGATCAACTTAATTTACATATTCATTAGAGTCTGAATCCCAAGTACGTAACCTTTAAACATTCATTACAACCCATGATAGATAATATATATCATACTTGTCTTAATAATATCAAACTAATACATAAACTACCACAAATCTTATTTGGTTAGCTTTCCTTTCCCTTTGTTTCTGCATGAGCTTTCTGGTTCTTCACACTTAGCTGAAAACATTTAAATTAAGCAAGGATGAACATTTGAGTGCCCAGCAAGTAATACCAATTATATATATATATAAGTTGAAAGAATTTAAATGTTTTCTTTGTACTACCCTTCTACAACAAGTTAATAGTTGTGAAGTAATCTTAACCGATAATAATAACATAACAACTCTCTTTCAAATTTTTGAAACTACATATTGACTATAACTGGGGTTATGGTGACATACTATGAACATTGTTTTTATTTTCGAAAAGGTTAAACAAAAATTCATCTGCAAACCGTCATAACTTACGGGCACGGGCGGTGATCAGCCCATTATGCCCTTTATTGATCAATACTACGTGCAAGAATGAGGGTATCGTTCACTCTGTCCGCCTTGGGCGCATAAATGTTTTCTCGTGTAGGGATGTTCATACTTGTCTGGGTTCCAAATCAAAGGTTTTATCTTGTTCAACAATAATCTATAATTCAATATATATATATATATATATATATATATATATACGGGTAATTGACAAAGGTATATCAACATGTGATTAAATACAATGATTATCCAAGTGGGGACACTTGTATAACCATTTATAGAAATTAAGGAATAGAATATATATATCTGAATTACCATATACTAACATTTTGATAATCAACGAGCGTATATAATATAAGGTTAATAATTTGTAGTAATAATATAATTCATAAATATTCGTACTCATGTCCATTGTATAAAGAAAATGCAAAGGTAAGATACTTGCCTGATGCGCTGCTTACAATTCACAACTTAGTTTTATCGTTTATATCATGACCTATCATTAATCAGATCATTCGTTCGATTAGAACAATATACTATAACACATAGTACTACATTTCGCAGTCAGCACATAACCTAATCACATTATTACCCATGTTTAACAGCCATTGAATCACAAATAATCACATATCTAATTAAATTATCTAAGTCCGGATCAATTTAAAAACATGTAAATTAAAAAGCTGACTTTATTTGTAATTATCGAGTCTAAGACTCTGTCCTGTAACTTAGTATCAGTTATATTATTTTTAAATGACTTATAATAATTTTAAAACATTTATTATAATTTATCATGAATTTCCAAACATCGGAATTATTATTAAATGATTTAAGTATTAAACAATCCTATTATCATTAATATTTAATTAATATTAAACTATTAATGAACTCATTTCAAAATATTAAAGTTATTTATAATAACTTAAAATACTTTTTAAAGTATTAATATTACCCTTAAATGATTTTTAAAACATTTAAAATTATTTTAAATAATTACCATTAATATTTAAATATTAATGTACTATTTATCAAAATATTAAAACTCATTATTTATAACTTAAAATATTTTTAATTCATTTATATCCTTTTAAATGATTTTTAAATTAATAAAACTATTTTAAAACTATTTATTATTAAATAAATTTAATATCATTAATAATAAATTAATAATTATTAATATTAAATTATTAATGAAATTATCCTTTAAATATTAAAAGTTATATTTTATAACTTCAAATATCTTTAAACATTTATTTTCATTTAAAATGATTATTATAATATTAAAATCATTTTTAAACTTTATTATTTAATATAATTATTAAATAACTTTAATATCATTAATAATAATTAATTAATGAAATTTTACCTTTAAATATTGAAAGTTATATTTTATAACTTAAAATATTTTTAAATACCTTATTATTATTTAAAATAATTTTTAATATAATAAAATCATTTATAATTATTTTATTTAATTCATTTAGTAAATAATGTAATTATCATTAATATTAATTTATTAATGAAATTTATCACAAAATATTAAAATTCATTAAAAATAACTTAAAATATTTTCTTATATCATAATATAATTTTAAATGATTTTTCAAATATTAAAATCATTTTTAACTAATTTATTTAATATTATAATTAAATAAATTAAATACTTTTTAATATACCAAAAATATTAAATATTTATGAAATATACTCAAAATAAATAAAAACTAATTTTCAAATTTAAAATAATTTTTAATAATTTATTTGGTATTTTTAATAATTAAAAACTATTTTTTTCTATTTATTTAATTAAATTAATTAATTTCCAGAAAATAATATAATTAAAATGAATTGTCTGTCGCTAAAGACCACCTATAGTGACAGAACTGTCGCTATAGGTGTTCTCCATGTTCTTTACGCAACCCATATCTTCATACACAGTTAACGAGTGGCCTCCTTTGACCAAGATTTCTGATCGGTTCATGATGTTTCTGGACATGTTGTTGATCCGATCTTGTAGTATTCGTGCAAGACTACATGATCCAGCCACCAACAGGTTCACAACATAACACAAATTCAAGATCTAGGCTCATGAACAAAGTTGTCAGAGTCGTTTCTTCATTTGAGGTTACTAGAAATGAAGAACAGCGATTCGAATTATCCATTTTTGGGCTTCTACAACTTGTAATCCTTGTAATGGTTTAGTGATTTAAGGGTTGCAGTGTGTAGTAAGTATGTAAATGAAGATATTTAACACCAAATATCAACAAAACATCAACAGAATAAATAGATCTGGACCAGTCAATGTATGTCAGAAACTGTGTTCTTCGATTTTTTGGGTTATCTAGAAAATCATTTTTGTGCTTGACCCTGCTAGTTTGACCGGTCACTAAATCCAGTATATTTGATATCTAGATGTACAATAAGCATATATCAGAAGGTTACATAACATACTGCAACATGGATACAACAAAGAACTTAAAACACCAAAAACCGGATAGATCTAGAGCCTCAAATAACATGGGACATCGATAACCCATTTACAGGTTACCCGAAATGGTTGGTCATCAATCGGTCAAATACCTTTGACCAGGAATAACTATCAATCCGTGCATGATCTGGTTCTTCTATGAGTTCCAGAAGACAGATCTCTCTACATACTATAAGCTCAAACACTTAAAACACAAAAACATATATCATACAGAGATCTATGGCCATTGCCATTCATTGTCAGACGACTGTTGAACCTTTTTCCAGATTTTGTAAAATGTCAAATCTGAGCCTCTCTAGATGTTATGGATTCAACATCTAGCAACCCAGATCATCAAAAGACACTACTTACGACACATTTAACACATAAAAACTAACATCTAACATAACAACTAAGATCATATTTTTTAAATTAGGTTTATACCTTATATGAACAAGTTTTCATTCTAGCTTCTGAATTTGTTCAAGGTGATCGTGGGGAAGGTTTTGTGACTAATTTTAGTAAAGGATTTCATGGGTTTTGAAGAAGAGAGAGATGGTTAAGGTTTTGTGCAATATTAGGCTAGCAAATGAATTTCTCTCTCCTTGATCTATATTTATAGCCAATGTGTAATGTGTTGGCTGATGTATAATGGCTTGTTGCTGGCATTATTGAGTCACATTTATGAAACAAGTAGTTCACCAACTCCAACAACTCTAACACTTGGCAAAATGCAATAATACAAGAAGGGTAAAATGGTCTTTTCACTTAGAAATTTAAGGGCAATCTTGTAATCCTTGCAAAAACTTATGGTTTAATCCTTAGGGTTTAACCCTAAGGTTTAGCACAAAACATTTGTAGGATTTAGCAATTAAGGTTTGCACAAAAAAAAATTAAATAAAAATTAAATAAATTTTAGTTTCTAAAATTTTGAAATTAGGGTTTTCTAATTATGATTAATTTTCTAAATACACTATACATGAACATTAGGGTTTAATATCACTAATTAAAAATAACATTACTAAATAATCAATTAGGGTTTATTCTTTTGGTAATTAGGTCTACCAAATTAAAATTAGGGTTTCAAATTACTAAATTAGGGTTCTAGTTTAGTAATTAGGGTTTAACAACTTAGGGTTTCCATAATTAACAATTGTAATTCTAATACTTGTTAATTAATCACATTAACACTATCACCAATCAATCTTGAACTCTACTTTGAGTTTCAAATTAGGGTTTTCTCATTTTCGAAATTAGGGTTTTATAATTAGGTTTTCAAAAAAAAATTATTTAGGGTTTCTAAATTAGGGTTTACCTAACTAATCAAACCATTATATAATACACTGCATAAATCATATAACACAGTTATATAACAGTCTTAAACTCATAATTAATTTTCAAATTAGAGTTTCCCACAGAAAACTAGGGTTTTGACATTAAACACCATAATTGACCAACTATCATCAATACGTACATACAGTACATATTTATAGCACTTGAAAAATAAAATATACTTAATATCACATTATTATTCTCATTCCTTGATCAAAATCCAAAATTAGGGTTTGGATTCCATATCTTATTTACCTTAATAATTAATGTAAAATAATTAACTTAACAATTTGTACTAAAATTCATATAATAAAATAATGATTATAATTATTCTAAAATCACTCAATTTATTATTTAAATAATATATGATTATATTTTCGTGAAAAATAATTAATAAAACATTTCTACTATAAATTAATTATTATGAGAATATACTTTATAATAATCAATAATCCTCAAATAAAATTATTTGTATTCATTTATGTAATAATATATTTTTATTTAGCACATAAATACATATACACAATATCTTGTACAAATCCTCATCTTCAAAAATTTAAAAAAAAATTATACGTAAAATTTCTTATTTATTTATATAGAAAATATCGGGTTGTTATATATGTTATGTGATTTGGTCTTGTTGTTATATATTTGTAGACTGACATGAGACCTACACATTAAAGCCTTTATACCCACCAGATCATGCACTGGATCGTATATAATTATTGTGACGCCCCCAAAATTAGGTATACATCACCCATTATGAGTCGCCAGATACATAGTACAAAATTCAAATATAACTTCATTTATACAACTGTTGAACTGTCGTATAGAATATGACCACAGTTAACTGTGAGTTTTAATACAAATGTATGTAACTCTCATGGTGTCTCGACCACAACCTTACAATGGTACTTTATATAAAAGTATAGTCAAAAACTGTTTTAGAAATTAAAATCTTTGGGAAGTGCTCAAGGAAACCTTCGTACATGGGAGGCCATGTGTCTAGGTTATAATAGATATCATATGTCCACAGAATTATCCTTGGTTGACCCAATAGACCCCAAAGAAAAATGAGAAGATTACTATCATCTTCTTTTCAACGGTGAGTCTTCTCTTGACATATAACTATCTCCACTGTCTCCAAGTGAATATTATATTTCAAATAAACTCCAAGATCATATAGGTAGTGCCCGTAGATATACTCAGCAAGTGGATGCGCACAACCCTGTCTTATGATAACACGAGGTTGTATGTCATTAGACATCTTGTATGATAGTGGCAAAACACCCTTTCAAAGTTGGGTTCGCCTCACCCTATTTGATTCATCAAATATAACTACTAAATGATGTATAGAATACAACACACTTTTCAATACTGTTTAGGGAGAACCTCAACAGCTAGAGAGACCACCGTTCTATTCCCATGTTATCCCCGCTCGACCAGGCAACACTCTTACGACAACACTCTTATTACCTGAAAGGAATTGTGTAGCAGAAAGGGTGAGCACAACAAGCCCAGTAAAGAATATCATGACTAAAGATAATTAAATTATCAATATCTTTCATCAATAATAAATCAAAGATTTAGAACATATGGTAGATGAAAAAACTTTTCAACCATAGTTGCAGCGGAACGAGCAATCCATTAGAAGAGTCAAATAGACCATAAGGTCTATTATTTTCTCTATGTTAAAAGTCCACCAATAATATTTTATCCATGTAAAATAAATCAACAGTTCCTGTCCACAATCATATGAATAACTCATAATCATAATTGTGGTTCTAAATTCCTCTTCGCAACCAGGACGAAGATAATTTTCATCACCTATCTTCACCTGAAACATCAAAAATCATGGTTATACCAAATCAGAATTCCTACTCATAATCATACTAATAAATTAATCTTTGCACTACGGCCAAAGATATTCGTTAATATCACATCTATGAATTTATATTTCATCGCTGAGACTCAGCTCAATAATCAATCCATATCACTGAATTATCCATGCACTACGGCTAAGGATATTCGTTATTATCACGACCACGAATTATCCATGCACTACGGGCTAAAGATAATCGTGTTTTCATCAACGGTCATGACCATGCCATAAAATAATTCATCTTTTGCACCCTTGGCCGAAGAGAATCCATAACCATAATCATACCAAAAACTGTCCATCAATGCACTACAAGCCAATGAGGACTTTTTCCACACCATTTGTAACATTACGGTCATGATTATACCGAATAATCCCTGGTACCAAGACCATCTATGCACTACGGCCAAAGATGACTTTCAACACAATATAAGCATGAGGATGATGACAATGATATAAGAATCAATCAAATGAGATAAATGATAAATATTAAATATTTATAATACAATTTATCCAACGTTCAATAATAACCAAATGTTATCAATCACTTAATAATCTCATAATCTAATATCATTAATTAATATTATAACAATATTTTAATCATTTCTTAAACTTATAAATAATTTATTTCAATTGTTTACACTTTATCAAATAATGCATTTAATCATTCAAAAATGCCATACTCATAAGATTTCATCATCAATGATCAAATCCCTCATCAAAAATCTGCATATACCCTATATAGGATTCTCAATCCATAAAATTCTATTTTTCAATTTTATTACTCCACATAACATATTTAATTCATTTATTCATAACTAGTTTATTTTCATGAAAAATACCAAATCAATCCCAAAAATATTTCTTTTCTGGGATTTAGCAGAATATAATCCCATCTTGAACATATATTTTTCTCAGAATTTTTAAATTTCATTTACTATTTTTCATATGGCTAAAACTGCCGAATATTTAGACGTTTATCATAAATTGTACTTTTGTCCAAAAATTTCGAAATTTACAGGGTATACTCCTGTTATATACATGTACTCCCAATACAAATTTTACCAATTTTGGAGTTAACCACAAGGAGTTATAAGGGTTTACTTTTAAAATAGTCGTTTCCCATAAAATTCATAACTCTTAATCTATACATCCAAAAATCGTCATTTTTGGACACAATCTAGAAAACTCATCAAATTATCATTTCAAATTTTTCCAGAATTTTTGATGGTCAGAAAAATTACGAATCTCCCCTGGCAGAAAAATTTGGGTTTCTGGGACCCAGAAACCAGATTTCGAGACCGGTTAACGGGTTTTGACCATTGATAACTTACGATCTAGACATGATATGACCCTGATTCCAGTTTTTGATCACAGTCCTCATGTCATAGAACAGATCCAAAACATAAAACACACAAAATATCTAACACATAAAGATTTAAGGCTTCTGACATTCGACTATCAGGCCACTTTTCAACCTTTTTCCAGATTTTTGAAAAATGATATTTCGTGCACTTTGATGTTATGGATTCACTATATAGCAACCCAGATCATCAGGTGACACCTTCTAACACAACTTTAAACAAAAGATCATAACAAATAACATGGATCACATAATTTCCAAAATTTTAGGGTTTTTACCACTTTGAGCTTTGATCTTGGATTCTGACTTCTGATTTTGATATTAGCTTGATATGAAATGATCATGGCTTTGTTTTTGACTGACTTCCTCTCAAAATTTCGGAGGTTGAAGAGAGAGAAAGGGTCTTTGCTAAAATGAACACAAAAGTAAGATTTTTCTTACTTTAATCTTTAAACTTTTTGATTCCATGGCCAAGAATGTTGCAATGTGGCCTCATGGCTGATTTGTGGTGTAGTGGGACACTTGTCAAGTCCCCTTGGTGAAACACCACACAAATTAACCAAATATCTTATACTTACTAAATAATACAAAAAGGGTAATTTGGTCATTTTCATACCATTTTATTTCTAGAATTGTCATTTGTTATAAACCCTTAGGGTTTAGGGTTTGAACCCTTAGGTTTAAAAAAAACTAATTTCAAGAATTTCCAAATTAGGTTTTCAAAATCAAAAATTAATATTTCTAAATTATAATTAGAATTTTCTAATTATATTAAAATTTCTTAATCATAATTTAAATCTTGCTAATTAGGATTAATAATTCCTAATTAAAATTGCTAATTTAGCAATTAGTGTCAACATCAAGCATTATGGTTTACAACCCAAAAATTAGGGTTTTTAATAGAAAAATAATTTTCTAATTTAGAAATTAGAAATTAGATTTCGTAAATAGATTAGGGTTTTCTAATTACTATATCTTGAAAATTAGGATTAATGTTTCCTAATTAACATTAAAATTATTTAATTAACACTTAGGTTTTCCCTATTTATAAATTAGGGTTTCAAATCCATAAATTAGGGTTTTCTAAATCAATTAGGGTTTCCAGTAAATCTTTAGAGTTTTCCCTAATTAGATTATAACGTTAAACCTTATACATAGCATTCGTATTCCCAAACTAGGGTTTTATACACCGAATTAGGGTTTTGGATTTTCAGAACTGAAATTAGGGTTTCCAGAACCGGTTTCTAGGGTTTCTTATAATTCGCTAAGGTTTTCTAACCGAACGTTGACGTTCTTAATATATACTTAGGGTTTGTTACAGATATTGTTTATCTGGTCAACCCTTGACCCTTAACCAAATTCAGAACACATAAATGACCATATACACAGAACATATTCATGTATCCACTTAATCCGTAATAAGTCACCTAAATCCTTCACAGAATTTTGAAATCCTCAAAATTCCTTCTCAAAAATATCAAACGCATACACTTATTTTCTGTCTAGGTTCTAATATTTAACCTTAAATCAATATATAAAAATTTTAAAAATATTCTAATTCTCGGGTTGTCACAGATCACGTGCTTGTAATCAGGTTTATACGATCGTAACACCAAAATATGAAAAACATTATGAATGTTTTCCAATTCTGGAGGTAGAGCTACCTCATAAGCCATTTCCCCCACTCTTCGTAGTATCTCAAAAGGTCCAATAAATCTTGGGCTGAGCTTTCCTTTCTTTCCAAAACGAATTTTTCCCTTCCAAGGAGAAACTTTTAGGAAAACGAAATTTCTTACTTCAAATTCGCGATTCTGCCTATGTTGATTGGCATACTTTTTCTGTCTGTCTTTAGGTGCTACCAATTTTGTCTCGATGAGTTTGACAACTTTGCAGATTTGTTTGTACCGATTCGGTCCTAACAATTGGCGTTCACCGACTTCATCCCAAAGATAGTGGAGTTCGCACTTTTCTCGTCAGTATAATGCCTCGTAAGGTGGCATCGATGCTCGCATAGTAATTGTTGTTGAGGAAAATTCTACCAACGATAAATGTTCATCCCAAAGCTTCCTTTGAAATCCATGATGTATGCTCTCAGCATATCTTCCAACGTTTGGATAGTTCATTCGCTTTGCGGGATGATAAAAGAACTCACAATCGTAATCCTTTATCAATTCCATCCATCTTCTTTGGACGCATATTCAGGGTCCTACGTGAAAATATACTTGGACTTTTATAGTGCGTGTAGATTTCACATTTCTCTCCATAGAGATAGTGTCTCCATATCTTGAGAGCAAATCTCATCGTAGCTAATTCCAAATCATGAGTCGGATAACCTTTCTCATAATCCTTCAGTTATCTTGATGCATACGCAATTACTTTGCCGTTCTGCATAAGAACACATCCTAACCCTTTATGTGAGGCATCACTATACACCACAAAATTACCTGTACTATCTGGTAATGACAACACAGGTGCCATACTTAATTTCTTCTTCAAATCCTGGAAACTTTCTTCGCATTTCTCCGTCCAAACAAATTTTACTTGGTCAAATTTGTTAATGGAGTTGTTATCTTAGAAAAATCTTGAATAAATCATCTGTAATAACCGGCCAGTCCCAAGAAACTCCTCACTTCCGATTGTGTTCTTGGTTGTTCCCAATTGATTATAGCTTCCACTTTTGATGGATCCATTGAAATCCCATCCTTGTCAATCACGTGCCGAAGAAATTGCACACGGTCTAGCCAAAATTCACACTTAGAGAATTTCGCGTACAACTTTTCCTTTCTTAGTGTTTCCAATGTCAAACGTAAGTGTTCCACGTGTTCTTCTTGCATTTTGGAATACACCAGAATGTCGTCGATGAATACCACTACAAACTTGTCTAAGAATGGTTTAAACACCGTCTTCATTAAATCCATGAATGCAACAGGTGCATTGGTTAAACCAAAAGACATCACCAAAAACTCGTAATGTCCATACCGAGTTCTGAATGTCGTTCGAGGTATATCCTCCTTTCTCACTTTCAATTGGTGATACCCACTTCTCAAATCTATTTTCGAGAAGTATTTAGCACCCTTCAACTGATCAAACAAGTCATCTATTCTTGGCAATGGATATTTGTTTTTAATAGTGACTTTGTTTAATTCTCTATAATCAATACAAAGACGCATTGACCCATCCTTCTTCTTCACGAATAACACTGGCGCTCCCCACGATGATACGCTTGGTTGAATATACTTCTTGTCTAACAATTCTTGCAATTGTACCATCAGTTCCTTCATTTCTACTGGAGCCATTCTATGCGGGGCCTTCGATATCGGTGTTGTCCCCGGCACTAAGTCGATCACGAACTCAATTTCTCTGTCAGGCGGAAGTCCTGGCAAATCCTCTGGAAACACATCCCTAAATTCCCTCGCCACTGGTATCTCTTCCAACTTCACATTCTTCTTTTGAGTATCGACTATGTAAGCTAAATAGCCCACACAGCCTTGACTCAACAATTTCTTAGCCTGCATAATCGTTAGACATTTCATTTGTCTAGGCGACTTGCTACCATAAAATACTACCTTTGACGGGGTCATAAGGTTTACACACTTCTTTTGGCAATCAATTACCGCTCCATATTTAAACAGCCAATCCATTCCCAAAATAACATCAAACTCTCCCAGTCTAATCGGAATCAAATCTATCATCCAGATATTCTCCTTAATGTTCACCCTACAGTTCTTGTATACGAATCTAACAATGATTATCTCTTTATTCGCAATTTCTATGTTCAAAGGGAAATTCAGTTCTTCTCTAGGCAATTCTAACCTCTTAGCAAATTCATCAGAGATAAACGAGCAAGTAGCACCCGAATCAAATAATACATAAGCATCAATATCATTGATTGGGATAATACCTGACACGACATCTTTTGATTGCACAGCATCTTACACAGTCATGTTGAAGGTTCTAGTTGTGGTTTTGTTTGATGTTGTACCTCCACTGTTACCTCCATTGCTTCTGGTTGTCACTCCATCCTTCTTCTTAGGTCATTCACGAGCAAAGTGATCCTTGGATCCGCACGTGAAACACACGATCTTTTTAGGTTAAGTGCAATTTGGGGCGATGTGACCCTCCTGGCCATAATTGAAGCATACTTGTTTCCCCATCAAGCACGCACCCTTGTGAAACTTTCCGCATGTAGCACATGCTTCAAACTTCTTGTTTTACTGGTTACCCTGCTGGTTTCCAGCACCCACGTTTCCATTCCACTTCCTCTTCAAGTTGTTGTTGTTGTTGTTTCCACCACTACCACCTGCATTCTTAATCTCGACCTCATTCTTCTTCTTTTTCTGTTCCTGATTGAACTTTGTCACTACCTCGCCTCCACCTTCAGCGAGTATTACTTTCTCCATCACTGCTACGAAAGTCTTCAATTTTAATAGGGAAACCCTACTGTACAACTAAGGCTTCAGTCCTTGTTCAAATCTCTTCGCCTTGCGTTCATCCGTGCTAACTTGATAAGGCGCAAACCTCGCCAACTCGTTGAATTTAGCGGCATACTCGGATACCGTCATCTTTCCCTGCTATAGTTCCAGAAATTGCACTTCCAGCTGACCCTTCGACCTCTCGGGAAAATAGGTCTCGAAGAATATCTCCTTAAACCTATCCCAGTTCATCATCCCTGGTCCTTCTTGAGTTTTATTGGCCTGCCACCAATAACTAGCTTCTGCTTTCAACATGAATGTTGCGAAAGCAATCTTCTGGTCATCTCCTACCCTAGGAATATCGAACACCTAATCTATCTCCATAATCCAAGTCTGTGCCTCGACTGGATTCAGTAACCCACGAAATTCAGGTGGTCTAACCGCCTTGAACTCCTTAAACGTTGTTCCTTGGTTCTGTGGTTGATTCTGCAACGCACCTATCAGTAACGTCACTAATTGTTGAACTGGGTTAGCATCAACATTGTTGTTATTGTTGGTTCCTTCGGTGGTTCTCTTTCGTGGTGATTGACGTCTGGGAGGCATTTTCTGTTAAAAATATACCCATTAGATTATTATTCAACTCTTTTAAGTAATTTCTACTTAACTTGCCTCCACAAAAGAAAAAACCACATAATCATGTAACACTTTGAATAAAATAATAACTTTTATTTATTCATAACCTCTTTGAAAACATAAAATAATAGCATCACTACTATTTACATTACTTTCCTGAACTACAAAAGTTTCAGGACAACATCATCGTCATCATATCCCATAGGTCACATAACACTTGGGATTTACAATTTATTTAATATTTATTACTCGCATAACAACTACGATGTTCTACTAAGATACTGCTTAGCCTTACTACGTTCTTCCTCCATAATCCGAAACATTGTTCTGCAATCTAATACGTATGATGGCAGCGTCTTGAACTAAATCGGATAACCCATGACCCGATCTTGAGCTCGATTAACCACGGTGTTGAATACTCTATTCATCTCTGCCATCTTCATTCTCTTTGCTTGTGCGTCTTTCACCGCTATCCCGGCTCGTTGAAACATCTCCTCATATGCGTCTTCGGCTCTTGCCCTCTTCGTAGCTTCTTCCCTCAGCTTATTCTTCAATTCAGCGACCTCCTCGATCAGTTGTTCTTTCTCTCCTTCAATCTGTTCTAGCTTCTCCTCGACATTAGTCAGTCGTTCCTCACGATCTTGGATCTCATCATCTTTCTATGTTATTGCAGTCTGTTGTTCATCTACTATCTCTTGCAATTCCTCGACTGTATCCTGAAGTTCCACGTTACGGTCGTAGACTTCATCGTACATTCGAGCAGCTATCGAGGTTAGTGGAGTCTCCTCCTCCTCGTCCTCGTCATCCTCATCCTCCTGTGGCAACTTAACGGGATCCTCCTCATCCGTCTCCACATCATCATCCTCATCTTCAACCACTATGACCAACGGGGCTGACTCCCGTGGCAGTAGTTGTTCCCAAATAACCTGAATGTCACGAGGCTCCTCCTCTATAGGCGTCTGAGGTCCTCCATCCCTAACCTAACTGGATTCTCCGACATTAGTCATCTTGGCAACAAAATTTGAATTTTTAATAATTAATCATTCCTACTAGACACTCACGAGCACATAAGTTATAAACACATAAACACATAAGTGTTTTATTACTCCTTCTTTAAAACTCGATAAGAGTTAATCACCACTATCTTTTCAAAGGTTACTTCCTAAGGCTTTTCTCCACCTAAGGTTCATAACCTAAAGCTTTGATACCAACTTGTGACACCCCCAAATCCCTGTACTTCATTACCTCAAGATTTGGTGTTCACGTAATCAAAACATTCATATCTAACTACCCAATCATAATAAATTGAATAATAAGAACCTGCACATACATGATTATTGTAATAAAAACATTATCTCCCAGGTTCTCTAACCTTTAATACAATCATTCAAATGCGGAAATTAAATTATTACATCACATCATTATTAAAAGTCTATCATCATAACGATTTAGGAAAAATTACAAGTCTTTATCACGTGTACATTTTTCCCTTTCCTTTGCTAGTTGTAGGTTTATCTACCTTCTCAACCATAGCTGCAATAAATGTATAAATATGCAAGAGTGAGCAAACAAAGCTCACTTGAAATAAGAATAAATATCTTTACATCATTTGCCAAATAATAGGCTCAATAGAACTGAATGATATGTTCTATTATCATTTCAACATTTGCGTAATTCATAGGCTCAATAGAATTGAATGATTTGTTCTATTAACATTCTTAAATATACTACTGAGGGTCAAATGACCATGAACTATGTCCACAGTTATAAGTAATCTTTCAACTTTAACTTTAACAGTCATATGACTATAACGACTCCACGTACTTAGGGGGATCAATCCTTCGTACAATGTATTGTGCACAACCATTTCAACACTAAGCGTAAACCCCTAAACATAGGGTTGTTCATCTTAGTATTTAGAGTACAAGTCCGCACCAAAGAAAGTTTGGTTTGGATAAGCTTTCAAGGGTAATTGAAGTTTAATGATCATCAACTAGTGAACTAGTTGAATCAACAATGCTTGATAATACAATAGTTGTTTAATAACAACATAAGTTAGAACATTTGAGAATCATAAATGAACTGATTCTATATATCAAACTCATGCTTGAAATAACTATAGAGCATAAGCATTCAATAAAATGAATAAAATGGTTAACCTTTACTTGAACAGTAAAATAAGCTAAGGTTCAAGTGTTATAACATTAGAAATGAAATTCCTAAACTTTAAGAAACTTGTTTAACGGTAAACAAGTTAGAATGAATCAATCAATTGAGAATTTCCAATAACATTAGGGTTAGAGTTTGCTCAAATGGATTTTAGGAACAATTTACTTAATCAGTAATAGTTAAGATAAAAAACTTGCTCAATCAAAAGCATGAAGTTATAATAATAGAACTAACCCAACAAAAGTGTAGAGTTAGAAAACTTGCACAATGAATGAACTAGCTAAATGAAAGTGTAGAGTTAGAAAACTTGCCTCGAGCGTAAGCTAAACTATTAAAACTCACGTTCACCTATACATAGAATTAAAACCACAACATCTATTAGATATACTAATATTCATTTTTCAATATAAAACGCATTACTAGCTAAACTTGTTATTTAAGCACAAGTCTTAAGCTGCCCTTTACATTTCAGAATTCCCAAGTGTTAATCATCACAACACTTAACTAACGTTCATTGTATAAACTAGGTTATCACATAACGTGTTTTTGATTACTAATCATTTTTGCAACTTTGATCATACTAACCACAATTCACTATGTTATGTTAACCTTAACATTAAACATTTAACATGCTAACACAATTTCAGACCATGTTAAGACACTTTCCCAAATATCCGAAAATAGCGTCGAATCTCAAACCGAGGGTATGTGGCAAGTAAATTGCTACTTATAAAAAAGCTTGGGACCGTGGCAATTGCCATTTTTCGCCATGGCACGCCGGCATAGGCTGCGCCAGGTGTTAGAAGAACAGGGCGTAGAGAAGGCTAATGAAAAGTAGTCGACTTTAGCCCAACAAACACAAATTTCACCCAATAGACAGTAATATTAACTCGTAAAATAATTATACAACTATCATAAACATGATTGCTCACATTTACAACCAATTAGAACAATTTAACACTAACTAAAACTATTTTAATTTCTCAAAATTCATGTTTTTCATAAAACTCAATTTTCTTAACATTCATCCTAAAAATCATTACTATGAATTCATTAGTTGGCCAAATCATCTCATTCAAATTACGTTACGTTCGTATCTCAATGAACTAACATATACAAGCTTCAATTTATACTTTAACATACAATTTGACCATTAAAATTGTTACTTACCTAAGCCATACAAAGAATACATATACTGTCAAAATTTTCTACTGTCAAACATGAAATTAGCATACAAATTTCTTCTTTTAAACATAACTCTAGCATCATAAGCATGTATCATCACAATTACCAAGTATCTATCCATAATTCACAAATTTTGATTTCACAGAATATAAACAACTATGTCAGAATTAACTTCATATATATATATATATATATATATATATATATATATATATATATATATATATATATATATATATATATATATATATATATATATAATACAAAGGTTAGATAAATACCTTCAAATAAGTGTGATAATTTCTTGCAATTGCAGACAATTTCTCTCAAGCTTTCTCTCAATTCTCTCAAGCTTCTCTGAACTTCTTAGATTTCTTCTCTTAGGCTTATACTAGACAACTAACATGTATGCGTAAAAAAATAAAACTGATATAATACTAACACGTATACTTATTAGGATATCAGTTATATAAAAATAACGTATAAGTTATAATTATATTATATTTATTATTTTAATTTATTTTATTTAATTTAAATAAACTAGAAATCTCAAAAGTTATAAGGCTTGTTTGGCAAAAACCCAATAAATATTAAAGAATTAATATATTAAGCCTTGTTTGTTAAAAACTAAATTAAACTACTTTAATTTATTTTAATAACTCCTTATAATATAGTTATTTGTCACACTATATTTAATCAAGTTTTCATATTTATTTTAATTAATTCCAATCAAAATTAATTAAATAAATTCTTTAATCACATAACACAATACAAATAATTAACCATTAAATTGAAATATCAATATAACAATCATTTCCTTATTTCATTAATTATTTATTTAATAAATAATTAACCAAACAAAATTAAATCAATTGAACAAATATTTATTCAACGATAAATGCATCCATTAAATATTTGTATAACTCAATAAACATTTAATATTACAATTAAAATTCTGGAATGTTACATTATCTATGAGGTTGAACTGAATCTCCTGGGGTTATCTCCGAGGTTAAAATTGATTCTCTCGGGGTTATCTCCGAGACTGAAAATTGGACTTCCCGGGGTTGTCTCCAGGATTGAAAACTGATATGACTTCTAGGGTTATCTTTGGAAGACAATTATGCCCTCCTGCCGAGTTAGTAACATGAATGTAAAATTGAGTGTCTACAGATGCCCCTCTTTATCATATTCGTGCAATGCAATGGCATGGATAAGATAAATACTACTAGACACTTGAAATATGACAAGACAATCATGATGCAAATTGAATGCAGCATAGTGCAATGTTATGCTCAGTGTTGTTTGTTGGAATGATTTCCAATGGGATATGATAACTGCCCACCCATGTGGTTTCTGTTGGGGGGTGGAGTTGTCAATGATGGTCCTGTTGAACTGATTTGATGTCTACTTGACCGGTAGTTTCCAAAGATTTTATCATAGGTATCTCCTAACGCCATGCTGGGGTTATCGCCAGTGGTTTGAACTGTCCATCAGTGATATCTGAGCCTGATTTGCCGACAAGTCGCAGAGACGTCTTCAAAATCTTTGGACTGGAAGTTTCTCCATGATTGAGACCACAGGATATTGACATTAGGGTTAACACCAAAGTCCTTAATCCTTTGTACAGGCTTTCCACCAAAGAGGTATTTCTCTTTTATGAGCGACTCTCGAGGATTGCATTTGATTGTTGGGGATCTGTATAACAGATTGCATCATCGGTCCTCCCCAATGAGGATGGCTTTATGTGGTTTGTATCATCAGGTTTCTCTGATGCTTCGTTGGAGTTTTTGACAATGGCTGGTAACATCAGGGTTGCTTGATCTTCGTTGAAGTAGCTTTCAATGGCTTGCATCATTGGACCACCTCCAATGCTTCGCTGGAGTTATCGCCAACGGCTGGTAATATTAGGGATGCCAAATCTTCATTGAAATAGTTCTCAACGACTTAAGATGTCTGAAATCTCCGTTGGGGATGTATTTTTGACGAGATGTATGCTTTTGTTGCAATTAAAACCCCAGATTTTCTGGATTTTGAGGTGATGATGACACCGATGGATTGGCGATTCATTTTTGGGATGGAGTTTTTTGGGGCGCCAGTGCCTTTGGTGGCTGATATTTCCCCGACTGCCATTAGATCCTTGTTGGGTGTCCTGGCTACGACGCTCAAGGGTAGGACAGTCCGTTTTGGTCCCTTGAGTGTAGATGTCATTAATGGGGCTCTATTTGAGCCATTGCCCGATGATCAGAGGGTGAGAGATCGCATCCTTTAGAGATTGTTCCTAATCATTCTCAAGGGTTGTTTCCTGGCTGATAACTCTTCGACGACGTCATTCGCTTTAGTCAGTGCCACTCGGGAGGTGGACCATATTAGAGAGTTTAATTGGGGCTCCTACACCTTTGCCTACTTCCTCGGGGGGATGCACCTACGCTCAAAGGACGTGACGGAGGATTGGTTAAGATTTTACCCATTCCTGCTAGTGAGTATTTTCTCTGTTGATTTCATTTATTTGGGTTGCCAGTTTGACTGACCGCAGATGTTTGATCTTGTATTGACAGTTTTAGGCCTACGAGAGGCTCCCATGTCTTCATCTCATTAGTCTATTAGGTTTGGATACCTATCCATGGGGACGGCGATGGCATTTCTCTAATTTAGTAGAGGTTCTTGTAGCTGAGGGTTTCACCCATTCGCGCCTACAGTTGGAGTTGTTGATCATAGAGGTCATTACATGGGTTCCTTACTCTGAGGACCACTTGACAGTTGGCTTTGAGGGTGGTTTCCCGACTGGTGTCGAGTATGTATTGTCCACCCGTCGGATTCCTCTCCTTACTAACAGAGGTTGGGAGCTCTATTTAGGAGAGCGTGCTATTAGGAGCACTACAAGAGAGATATGCATTCTGATCTTTCCTCCTACTAGACATCATTGGCCTTTGTCGTAGCCGATCATTGAGGTCCCATTGATGGGCGTGGATGGCTTTACTTTGTCAGAGGGACCTTTCACTCAGGAGGCTTTTTACCCCTGGTGGTTCCCTCGCACCATTGGAGCATAGACCCGCGCCACATAGTTTATGGGGGATATGGTTCATGGCTCCGTCATGATGATAGATTGGATTGCCTACGTCCAAAAGCCTACTCATCTGATGCAGATTGAGAGTTTTGCCCAGCAGTTGGACCGGGCACATTTCTTTATCCGGCATTTGGGCAAAGATCCATCAGAGGTGGATACTTTTGATCTTTCCAGCTCTGGGGCTGGCCCTTCAGGTTGCCCATATTCAGATGGTTTTGCCAGCATAGATCCTCCGTTGTATCGGCCTAATATCTCTTCTGGTAGAGATTCAGTGACTCAGGATGAGTTACATCAGATGGACAGATGGGATGATGTGGATATCAACACCATTGACTTCTTTTGATGCATTTCTCGCTATATCTTTTGATAGGCCTCTGTTAGATATTAGACGGATGTGCCCCAGTTCTCGTTATATCTTTTGATAGGCCTCTATTCGATGTTGGGCGGTTGTGCCCTATTTCCTTATATTTTAATATTATACACAGAGATGATGTATTTAGATGATGATGTACTTAGGAATGTGTCGACGTCGGGATTTTTATTTGTCCCTTTTCTGTTCTTGTCTTTTGGTGTTCTCATGTTAGGTGAGATTTGTTTGAAAAAATAAGTTGTGAAAAGGTCCGACATGTATATGTCGATGATTGGACTGTAAGAGTCTCCAGTTGGTATTTTTAAATGGTTGCACCAACTCAATCGAGAAATGGTTTGCACATAGACCTAGTGATGTGACACTATTTAGCTGGTCTGTGAAACCGAGATTCGTTAGGGTCCGGGGGCTTGATTATGCGGAGGGAATGTGTTAGGCACTCCCCGACATCTGTGGTAACACGGTGACCGCCACTTTTCATTTTAAACGCTTATCTGAATGTGTGTGTGCGTGTGTGTGGGTCTATATGTAGTTATCCGGAAGTAGTGTTATACCTTGTTTGCACCTATATACAAAGGGTTTGAATTTTGTATAAAAGTTTAAATTTAACGAGATATGGCAATGATGATTTGTAAAACAGGTTTTTCTAACCCTTGTGCTCAATATTAATTGAGGCATTTGATACTTCCATTTTATTATATGTTCGGCTTTATTGCTTTTATTTTCGAGATGCGAAGTGTAACGACCGAGAAATTCAGATCCTTTATAAAATACATTTAATTAATTAAATAATGAATAAAATTATATTATTTGTTATTATTATGTGTTAGTAAGATGAATGTCGTTCTATAACCTAAAAATATCGAAAAGTAGTAGTATTTTAACTACGTGAAGGAATTAAAGTGTTTGAATTTCCAAGACAAAAATAAAAGCTTTCCGAGAAATTTTTTGAAAAACATTATTCATCGATCTTCGCTCGAAAATTATTTTGAATTTCTGAGAAATACGTAACGATACAATATCGAGGTGAGATGGATTATGTAATAATAATTCAAGTATGAAAAATGTAATTTTTCGCATGCGGACTTAATTTGAGAACGTTAGGAAAATCAAGTGTTAAGAAGTTAAGGTAATGATCGTATGATACGTAGGTATTGTACGAGGAAAATGAATACGAGTATGATACGAAGTATTATACAAGTATGTACGAATAATAGAATATTGTATATTATGAATTAGTATACGAGTGAGAATACGAGAATTATACGTATAGTATACATTATAAGGCTTTAATTAAATGAAATGAACGTGTGGGATCATGTAGGAAATGCAAGTCCAATAGAAGTAATGTTAGAGCCCAAGTGGTTATTGTAACGATCGAGAAATTTATAATTTAATTTAAATATTTATTGAATTAAATAAATATTTAAAATAATTTATTTATTAAGGAAAATAAATAATTGATAATTGTGGTGAATGAATTTAGTAATTAAATTGAATAATGATAATTTTATCTAATGGATTTAATTTAAGGAAGTAATTAAATTAAATCAATTGCTTAATGTTTAAGAAAATAATTAAATTAAATGAATTGTTTAATTTAAGGAAATAAATAAATTAAAATATAGAGATGTGTCTAATTTGTTTATTTATTAGTGTGACATAAAACTATATAATTTAAATGTTATTAAAATAATTTAGTTGGGAGAGTTTCTGGTTAGCCAAACAGGGCCTTGTGGCCTTTGGCTTATTTGAGCTGACGCTTGTTGGGTTTTGTAACTGAAAAAGAACGTGGGTTTCAGTTTATGTTTACACATGTTATACCTAAGTCTAGGGTCTAGTTTTTTCTTATTTCACGTATTTTGGCTAAGGAGAATAACAGAGGTTTAGAGAGAAAATACAGAGAAAAGCTAAGAGAGAAGGGAGAGAATTCTTGAGTATTCTAAAGAAAATTCAGTGGTGATAACAAGGGTTTCAAGAAAATTGGAGGTATATTATCTAAACCTTAGTATTATATATATTTATATACATATATGAGTTACGGCATAATTTTCTATTCTCTGTGAAGTCGATTTTGTTGAATTGTTGCTAGACAATTGAATTGTGATGATTTTATGTGTTGGTTGTGTTTGAGTTTATATGTAAACAAGAATTCGTATGCTAATTACAGTTTTAAAAAGGAAGAAAAGTATGACAGTGTATATTTTCCATATAGCTTATGAATAGTACCAATTCTAGTGGCCAATTCATATGCTAAACTGTAAATTGAGTCTTTATTATGCTAGTTTATTAAGAATCGAGCATAACGTAATTTGAATTAAGTGTTTTGGCCAGGTTTTGAGATGTCAGTGATGATTTTTGTCTAAGAAGTTCAAAAATGGAGTTTTATATGAAAACATGGAATTTTGAGAAATTAAACTAGTTTTAGTTGATGATAAATTGTGATAATTGGTTGTAAATGTTAGCAATCATGTTTGTAATAGTCTGTGCCAATTGTAGATGTTAATTTCACTATTTGGTGGGTGAAATTTGTGTTTGTTGGGCTAAAAATGGCTATTGTTCACTTCTTAGTCTCTGCGTCAATACTGTTTGTGGCAATTTGTGCATACTGGCTAAAAAATGGCTTGAAATTGCTATTTAGTCCCAAGCCTAAGTGTGGGCTTAATTGCATACACCACAACGAGACATTGAGGTATGCTTGTTTGCATGTCTGGCATATCAGACTTGTGTTAGTTTAGTGTGAATGTTAATGATGTTAAAACATGATATAAACTATAATAACAGATGTTAAAACATGATATAAACCATAATAACAGATGTTAATGTGTTGAAATGCAAAGTGCAAAGATTTGAAATAATTATTTAAATAAGTTATGAAATGAAACCAAATGAGATGTTTTCGAAAGATAGAGTTGAACGACTAAGTTATGTTGATCAATGTGTAATTTCAGAAGCGTTAAGTATGTTAACCTAAATGGTTAGGTGCTAGGTTAGGGTTATGACCTAAATGATTGTTTAAACCCTAAAGCTAATATTCATACAATTAATTGTTGTTACGATTTCGATGATATGTGTAGGGTAATTGGAGATTATTTCATTTGTGTAGCTTACAATCAAGGCAAGTTTTCTAACTCTACCTTGTTATTATTGAGCAAGTTCTTAAATCTTAACTCTTTACATTGAGCAAAGCTTTCTAACTTCATTCTTTTCATATTGAATGCAAGTTCCCATTCCTAAATTATTATTGTGCAAGTTCCTAACATTCTTTATGAAGATGAGCAAGCTTAACCTATCTTGCGTATGTTTGTTCAAGCTTATGTAACCTAATTCGTTACATTAAGCGAGATTTAGATTCCTAATTATTATTCAAAGCTTATATTGTTCTAAT
Source organism: Panax ginseng (assembly GCA_020205605.1). NCBI lineage: Eukaryota > Viridiplantae > Streptophyta > Magnoliopsida > Apiales > Araliaceae > Panax > Panax ginseng. The sequence continues at coordinate 58,287,473 of CM035143.1, read as the reverse complement.
ACATTGATTCAAGGAAGATTGTTTTAACTCTTCTATAGCACCTTGCATGTATACCATGTTTACTCAATTATATATTATTGTTATTCAATCTTTGACTTTGATAAACTTGTTCAAAGAGTTATCGTCGTATCAAATCTTCAAGTAGTAAGCAAACCTTTATTGATTGAATTAATCTATATTCGAATAGTGTTCTAAAATTCTAGAAAACACTGATAATCTAGTTCCAAACTAAACTTTCTTTAGTGCGGAAATTCTAAATACAAACTGAGACGAACAACCCTAACATAGGGGATTTTGTACGTGTAACATTTAGATGTTTGTGCACAATACATGGTACAAAGGGTTGATCCCCGAGTCACGTTAAGAAGAGTGCATCTGATCTAATAATGACTGTTGAGGTTAAGGTAATAATACCTCAACACCGTGGACATAGTTCGTGGTCATAAGATACTCAGATAATTAAAGTTCGAACTTGTTTTCTATTTTGATTCGTATAACAAGTTCTTTATTACTCAGTATTCGTTGTTCATTCTCATGTTGTTGTTATACTATCTTTATGTCAGTGAGCAATTGTTTGCTCACTCTTATAATTAAACAATGCAGATAAAGTTGAAAGAGGTAATGATCCATCTACTAGCAAGGGAAAGGGCAAGATGTCTAAGTGATGAAGAATTAATTAAAGTTTATTTAAATGATTGAAGTTTTAAGACTTGTTTTATTTTATAATATATTCATGTTGATGTAATAATTTTAAGGTTAGATTACAGGATTTATTTTGAGATTATGATGTAACCCTTTAATGGGAGAGATTATTGTTTAAGTTATTTATTTAATGTTTTATCCTTTATTATGGGTAGTTAGATGTAATTATTTTGATAGTGAGCACCAAATTCGGTGGAAATGAAGTACCCGGATTTGGGGGTGTCACAGTTATTAAATTGAAGCCCAAAGTAATTTAATGCAAGCCCAAAGCTTAAGTTAAACAAACTAAAGTTAAGCCCAATGTAATGACCCAAGGGACTAAGGTGATCCATGGGGCAACCCATGGGTGATCTTGGTGCCCAAGTATTGGATATGTTTTGTGGAAGCTAAGTAATTAGTGTAGGGAGCATCTTCAAGGGTAAGCCTCCTATGTCACAATCTTCCATCTCTTCCATAGTAGCTTATTAGAGAAGGGTTGATTGAGGGTTCATGTATGTTAAGAAGTAAAGGAATTGGATAATCAATGGACTTAAGCCGTATAAGTTATGAATAAGTAATTCAAACCTAAATAAGTTATGAACTTATGATGAAAATATATGAACTTGTAACATATTTACATGAATGAAGTTAGTATGTTAAAAAGATGTTAGAATGTTGGTTAAAGTACTTAAACTATCATAAGTCATGAGAATTGAAACTATAAGTAGTTTATACTTTGATAAGTTATAAACTCATGAAGATTAATTTGTAACATAATGTGAAAATAAGTTGTTGTAATATGTAGGTTGAGATGTCTATATGATGATTAGAATCCATTTGGAACGATGAACCAGTCATACGAAATGAGGTTATGCCGGAATTCTCACGATTGGACGATATTCGTCGAATTCGTGACATTCTTGAAATGGAAGTCAGATTTTGAAATTAAGCTCGGAAACATTGGTTTTTAATGGAGACAAGACGTATTCGGCATTATAGAGTTACGGATTTGAAAATGACAAAATTCTGACTTAGAACGAAGAAACGAGCGTTGAACGTTTACGAACGGTTATCATTTTCGTTAAAAATGAACTAATAGGTGAATTTTTAGTTAACGGAGTCAAAAATGTAAAATTTCTGCATGAACACATAGAGTATATGATTTGTGAACTAACGACTTTTGAACGAGCCAATTCGGGCTTATAACGAAGAAGTTACAAGATCGGGAATTTCGCTAAGTAGAAAAACTGTCAAAATTATCTAGTGCAGAGTTGGCAGCATGGCCAAAACCAAAACCAAATAGGTATGCAAATGACCCATTATCTTGAAGTTGGCGCCAAATATTTCAACCTTAGGAATTTTGTTAGTAAAGAAAGTTTATAAGTAAAGAAGGAAAGTAAGACAGATTAGTAATGAACTTAAAGCTTAATTATAATTTTGTAAGGCCTTGTTAAACCTTAAGTATGATCACTTAGGGTTGAAGTAAGTCAATTGCATGTGAACTTAAGAACGACGTAACAGAATGCCGGAACTAATAATAACAAATCTAAGTTATAATTAGATTGAGAAGAAGGGTAAGATTCGTTAGGAACCATGTATGTTATTCATGACCTAATGTGTTATGTTATGTGTTCATCTACTGTAGAGACCTTAAAGAATTAAAGTGCATGTGTAATAATAGTAGCAGACGCTAAAGGCAAGTATTCTAACCCTTGTGTCAGTTCAATCTGAACAAGCTTTGTGATTCTTGTATTCTTACGCATGAACTAATGTCTGATAAAGTCAACGTCAATTCTTTCGGCTAGACTTACGATATGTTGGATTTCTTATAATCTATCAAAGTATTGTCAATGTTTTACCAAACTATGTTGGTGTGGTTTTCAAATGAAAACTGAGTATGCTAAAATGTTTTGTCGTCAAACGACAGGCACGTGAGGTTGCCACAACTTAAATGTACATACGTTTAATGAATGTAGTGTTGATCAACATAAAGTACTATAGGCTAATCACCTAGACGTGCTCGTAAGCTATGCCGGACTTACGGACTTAGTGTTGGGATGTCCTTTTCAAAAAAATTATGAAATGCTCATGGTCTTGGACCAGAATTGATGTTTTACTGAATATTGTCATTGTAAAATGTTTTAAAGGAAAAGAGGTGTTATTTTGAATTTTCGATAGTACTTCGTAACTATTGTTCAGTTATTGAAGATATACGATTCCTATGTTTCAAGCATGTTATTTTTTTTATTAGAATTGTTGTACTTGTTGAGCTAATTAGGCTCACTCTTGCTTGAACCATATGAATGTAGCTAAGATCGAACGGACCGAAGGAACCGACAAGGATAAAGGGAAGGCTAAGGCGAACCCGTAGATTTCCTATATAATAGTATAGGTTTGTAATGATAATATTTGATATTATGACAAGAACTAATGTAACGATTATAAAGAACTTGAGGAAATGGTAATATTGTTTCAGAATATATATAAGACATATTCGTTCTTTTGAGGTATTTCAATTGAATGTTTGTGTGAACTGTAGCACCGTGTAGCACCATCTGTCGGGTTGGAAGATACTCGGATTTGGGGGCGTCACAGCATCTTCGAGAAAATAAGATACATAGCAGCATCGAACTCCTTGTGGGCATGAGAGCCATCTAAGGAAATTCAAACACCGTAAATAATTTACAAGCCGGTTGCAGCTGAAAATGTCCATCATGGGAACTTAATCTAGATTCAGGAACTGAATCTGTGATCACATAATTAATAGGCTCACATGATGATGCAGTATGTACAAAAGCTGTAAACAGTTATATATATAAAAGTTGTAAATTTATATATATATATATGAGGAGGATCTCATGAGACCAAAAGAGAACGGACCAAGGAGGCGGACCAAGGCAAAAACACGCGGGTTTGAGGTCAACCAGCTTGTTTTTCCAACCCGAACCACTGAAACCCAGCGTGTTTTTGCCTTGGTCCGCTCCTTGGTCTTCTGTTCTTTTGGTCCGCTTTAGATCTTCCTCAGATATATATATATATATATATATATATATATATATATATATATATATATATATATATATATATATATATATGAACGATCAATCATCATGAAGTAAACTCCAAGCAAGACTTGAAATGTAAATATAGATATATGAGCGATCAAGCTGCATGATTTAAGTAAACTCCATGCAGGACTAAAAATGTAAATATATATATATATATATATATATATATGAGCGATCAACTACCACAAGTAAACTCGAGTGAGGATTGGAAATGTAAATATATATATATATATATATATATATATATATATAAGCAGTAAATGGCCACGAAGTGATCTCCAGGCCTGACAGGAATGTAAACGCACTGAATATATCGATCCAGGCTCAATCGATAATTTGAGAATATATATATACGGTGCGGTTCAAAAGCAGTACACTTAAACAACATTACATCCTTAAAGAGCATGACTATATAAAGGGGCTACGTGTTTTTTTTTCCTTCCCATTCTCTCTCCTCACGTGTTTTGTGTTTCGGCTGAGACCCTCGTTTCTTCTCCAACTTGAAATCCCTTCTGAAGAAAACTTTCTCCAAATCTTCCATGGAGGTAGAATCCCGAAAGTTGAGAGAGCCCTATAATCGCAAAAGAGGTCAGAGAGAAAGGCGTGCCCTAGATTCAAACATTTTCAAAGAGAAAGGCGTTCCTTCTCCAACTTTAGGGATTTCAATTTGGGAGTTCTATTGTTCAAATATCTTCAAGGTTTTAGGGATTTCATTTTGTTACAGAAGAACAACCTTCGCTGCAAGGTAAGAGCTCTTTCCTATTCTCCCCTAAATTGGCTTTTTGCCCTAAATTGGCTTGGGTTGCCACCAAGTGCGTTCTTGTTGAACCTGGGAAACTATGTTACCTTGTTACACAGATTGAATGTTTTTTTTTACAAAATTGAATGTTTTTTTTTCAAAATTCGTTTTTGACGAAGTGAAGATGTTTAGATCTCTTTAGTGATGTTAAATTATTTGTTGACGTAAAGTGTTGCACTGTCCCATTGTCAACTGTCAAGTTCACAAAAAATATGTCTTTAATCTTGTCACATGATTCAGTTTTATAATTTCTCACATGCCAAATGCAATGGAAGAGAAACTGCAACAATATAGCTATTATCTCAATAATTCTTTTAATTGGTGATTTCACAGGTTATAATGGATGACATGGACCATGAAATAGGGAGTTGCGGGGATAATGTATAAATGAATTTGGAAATAGAAATGGATGGGGATGACTCGATTGGAGAGGGGTTGAATAGGGAATTCAGAATTGCAGTAAGCATGGGAGTGCCTTTTTTGCTTTGATAGTTTTGCAGAAGTTCTGTCTTCTAACTATGTTCTGTCAGGTATTTTCAGGTATTCTATGAAACAATCAAAAATTTTGTTGAAAAAGGAGTTGGAGGATGTGATGAAGACAGGGCACACAGTGTTGAATATTTTTACTCCCATTGATCATCAAGCAGTTCTCCTTTGTGGTTTCTCCATCTTTGGCAGTGCAGCCTCAGTATGGTACTCACTTGTCATGTGTATTTGTATCAACACTATTAGTAACTGTCAAGTGTATTTGTATCAAAACTGACTAGCAGCTCAGTTAGGCAAATGTGACATGGACTTAATTATACTAACTCAAATTCCCTGAATCTTGTACAAAGTTTCCTGGTGATTAGTTGTGTCAAAACACTATAATGGGCATCAATTATTTTCTAGATTTTGATCTTAAATTGTGAAATTTTCTGGTTCCATGAATATGTAACACGAATTAGGCCATGGCTTATCGAAGATAACACTAGACTTAATAATGTGTGCAAGTATGAATGAACTCAGAATCCAGGGAGCTTATATCTAATAGACTAATAATGCATGTACAAACTGTTGTATCGCATTTAATTTGTTGTTCACCATTTATATTTTGTATTATAGCATCAAATAGGCTTTGAATTAAGTTGAAAAGCAGTATCTGGATACAGACATTTGTTTCTTTGAAATGCAAAACGGAACATTGGATAACTGTTTCAGGATAAATTTGAAATGGTCTTCTATCGTTTATAAGTGTTGTAACAAGTTCAAATATGAACCGTCAAAACTTTGTATTTCAGCACTGACTGTTATGATATCAAAGGCATTGAATCATTTAGAAAAATTAAAGGGTTGCATCAAATACTTTCCCATAACACTAAACAGAGTTTACAGAGTTTCATACTTTGCTTCATTACAATCAATTGTCTAAATTTAAAAAAATGACTTCACACAACCTAACTGTTCCATCTCCCAAATTTTTCCATGGACTTGAACATCTTCTTGCACAGGAATCACTTGAATGGGTCTCGGCTGCATCGGAGGATCATACCACATGAAATACCCGCAACCATGAGGCTGTCAAAAAAGAATTTTGACTCAGAATAATCCCCTAAATATCAAAGGAAATCGAATAAAAATTACTTACTCTTGCAGTTTGACATCCATAAAATCGGCGAACATAGCCGGGCGATGACAATGGCAATGATTAACTGTGGCCATTCAAATTTGACTCTTTTCGGTGTTGGGGATGTGGTGCATGCAACATAATCAAAATAAATCAAATGATCTAGACCAATTCCAATAATATGGTCAGGAAATACAAAAAAAAAATAAGCTTATAGGGAGGTCCAACCTTTAATATGTGTAACTTTAGCTCTAGAATGTAGTGAATATGTGTTAACAGGTCCAACCTTAAATACCAACAATCTTTAGTGTTCTGTCATTCAGATGAGCAACCTGGTTGACGAAATAAAAGGACATTTCCATGGGTTATACATAAAAATACCAATATTATGGATAAAATTAAATATCTAATTCACACCAATTAATCCATTTAACCTAGAAAAAAACAGATTTGAAATTAATGGCTCAAGGAGCATGTAAACTAGAAAAAAAAAATTCAAAATGAGAATTAATGGCTCAAAACAGTTCGAAAATTCATGAGGTAGGAAAGAGTTAAAAGCAATCGAAAATTCAAAAGATTCATCTGAAGTAGGAAAAAGTTGAAAGCAGTTCGAAAATTCAAAACAGAACTAAAATTAATGGCTCAAGGAACATGTAAACTAGGATCAAAATGAGAATCTCACCTCTTGAAATGCATAATTTTAATAAATTTCGATAGAATGCAAGGCGTGATATATGTAAAAATAACTCTTAACAACCAAAAATAAAAATAATAACTAAAGACAAATGTTTTATCCATTAAAATAACCCCACAGGAAACAAAACTTACCTACCTGTACAAGGAGGAGCGACTGAAATTATGTCTAAGAAATTTAGCAACATGTTCAAGGGCACGGCATAATATAGGAAGCGAGCAAATGCATCAATATTTAACATCGACATATATCGTGTACAATAAAAGAGGACTGATATAATTCAAGCATACTGAAAGAAATGTCACAAGACAAGCAATGCTAACATTTGAGGCTGAGTTGTGAAGTGACAAAAGTTAGACAGTAAATGAAGTAAATAAAATCCTTGGACGCAATCAGAAGCCAACCATGTACATTATAACTCCTTTTAATAATAGCAACAACAACTAAAGAGATGAAAAGCATATAGTCAATGAGAACACACTTGGTGGCAACCCTAATTTGAAGCCAATTTAGGGCGAAAAGCTAATTTAGGGGAGAATAGGAAAGAGCTCTTACCTTGCAGCGAAGGTTGTTCTTCTGTAACAAAATGAAATCCCTAAAACCTTGAAGATATTTGAACAATAGAACTCCCAAATTGAAATCCCTAAAGTTGGAGAAGGAACGCCTTTCTCTCTGAAGATGTTTGAATCTAGGGCACGCCTTTCTCTCTGACCTCTTTTGCGATTATAGGGCTCTCTCAACTTTCGGGATTCTACCTCCATGGAAGATTTGGAGAAAGTTTTCTTCAAAAGGGATTTCAAGTTGGAGAAGAAACGAGGGTTTCAGCCGAAACACAAAACACGCGAGGAGAGAGAATGAGAAGGAAAAAAAACACGGAGCCCTTTATATAGTCATGCTCTTAAGGATTTAATGTTGTTTAAGTGTCTTGCTCTTAAATCAAGATCGCATATATATATATATATATATATATATATATATATATATATATATATATATATATATAGTTTCCATCCATAACAATCCGGTTGTTTGTGGAGCAACCCCTTTTTAGCTTTTTGTAATTTTTTTGTTGCTCCAGCCGGAAATTACAACAAGCCAAAAAAGGGGTTGCTCCACAGCAACCGGTTGCTGTGGATGGAACCCCATATATATAGTAAAACCTCTATTTAAGAATAGACTTGGGACCAAACTATTTGTATTCTAATTGAGAGATTATTACTAAATAGAGGTATTGGTACAAAATATTTTCTGAACACCCAAATATATCCACTTTAACAAAAATATCAATAAGAACTCCCTAATAATTATTATTCAAAAAATATTTATGCAAAGTAGTCTTTTATAGTAAAATGTGGTCTTTTATAAGAAATATAGTCTTTTATAGAAAAATTTAGTTCTTTATAGGAAATGTAATCTTTTATAGGAAATGTAGTCTTTGATAGAAAAATGTAGTTATTTATAGGAAATGTAGTATTTTAAAATTAATATTGTCTCTCTTTCATATATATATATATATATATATATATATATATATATATATATATATATATATATGAAATTATTACTATATAGAGGTATAGTTTCTTAATACAGGACTTAAAAAGTATATAACATATTATAATTTAGAGGTTATTCCTACTTATAAGCGCCCAAATTGGGACCAATTTCTTATATAGAGTATTCCTAAATAGGGGTTTTACTTATATATATATATATATATATATATATATATATATATATATATATATATATATAAAAGCAAAGAACGCATTAGGATATATCGATCGGGCTTAATCGATAATTAGAAAATACATAGAAGCGAGGATCAGTGCATACCCTTATCTTACTCACTCACTCGTACTCCCCCCCCTTTAGGCGGCAGTTTTGGTCATACAATCGTCTTCTATACTTTTTAGCAACGCTTATATGTTGTCTGTCGCTAAAAGTATAGATGACGGTTGTATGTGTAAACCGCCGCGCTAAAGGGGGGGTGTATGATAGTGAGTAAGATAAGGGTATGCACTGATCCGAAATATATATATATATATATATATATATATATATATATATATATATATATATATATATATATATATATATATATAATAATAAAATCCACGGATCGATGATGGGACATACGCACACAACACGACTCTCAACTTGAATAACTGTGTGTGAATGAAAGTGGAGAAAGGCTTTAAGAAATCTAAAATGTCTTACAGTGGGTTGCCGAGAAGACTTCAGATGGCTTTAAATGAATGAATACTCAGTTTCCACCAGTAAAATACAGCAAGACACAAGCTCACAGGTGTTTGGAAAGAGAAAGCACTCAATTTAAAGTGTGTACAAAGCAAAATGGACTGGGCTACCTCACCTGTTCTCTTCTTAAAATGGCCACCCCAAGCCCTTTATTTATAGAGAGGGGAGCCGTAGGTTTACCTGCGGCTACCCGGGGTTCCCCGGGCTCCATGGGCATCACCGTCTCAAAGTACGTGCACGCATACAACGCATTTATCCGATTGAACCTTCATAACTTTCAATTCGTGCATCCGATTGAGGCATATAATACCTTTTCGGAATGATGTTATCGAGAGCTACACAATGACATGAGATAAGAGGTTATACGAAGTTGGGTCCATGCCCAGGTCTTCAAGTCTTCAATTTTTATCTGGTGTACTATCTTCTGTAGTAGTCACTCGGGATTTGAGCTATGGTTCTTGTAGGACACTTCTTTGTAGAATGTGGTGTGAAATGATGCTGAGATGGCGTGAATATGGATTCGAGGTGGCAAAATGATAATTTTCCCCCTCACCAGGGTTATCTCTGGTTCTGGGCTAATTTAGCAGTCGTTGCTCAGGGTTATCTCTAAGATTAGGCTGTTGTAGGTACTGAGTGTCCTCAGGGTTGTCTCTAAGGTGTGTATGTTATCCCGAGGTTATCTCCGAGGTTGAAGCTGACTTCTAGGGATTAGAACGGCCTTTTCTGGGGTTATCTCTGGAACTGTAACTGCATTCCTCGGGGTTATCTTCGAGGTTGGTACTGAAACTATTGAGGTTATCTCTAGGACTAGAACTGAGTATCTCGGGGTTATCTCTGAGATGGAAAACTAAGTATCCTAGGGTTATCTCTGGGATTGACCTGATTTGACTCCCAGGGTTATCTCTGGAAGACGATTCTGCCCTCCTGCAAGGTTAGTAACAGGAATGCAAAATTCCGAGTGTCTATAGAATGTATGTATAATGTTTATATTCCCTACATCATATTGTCATCTGTTATTTATCATGCATGTATTATGTCATGGATATGCATTTCTAGAGATGAGTTTAGCATTGACCCCTAGATGGTCTTATGACATGGCTCTACATATGTCTTCATCCACTGTTAGCCGGATTGAGCATACCCCACCCCTGTTGGTGGCATCTTCATTGAGATCGTGGTATGACAGTTTGTCTTCCCTATATCAGGTGATAGTTGACCAGTTGTTGCGATACTTTATGACCCTCCTAACATTTCAGGTTCCACCGAGCTTTATAGAGGGCACGCTTTAACATTGGGTACCAGATAGGAAGGTATTCAGATTTGATACCCAGGAGTTGACTCCTACATTGGAGGTGTCGACGTCGGGATTTTTATTTGTCCCTTTTCGTTACTTGTTCTTTGGTGTTCTCATGTTAGGTGAGATTTGTTTGAAAAAACAAGTGAAAAATGTCTGACATGTATCATGTCGACGATGGACTGTTTAGAGTGGCCAGTTGGTATTTTATATGGTTGTACCAACACAACCGAGAAAATGTTTGCACATTAACCCAGTGATGTGACACTGCTAAATGGGTCGGTGAAACCGAGATTCATTAGGGTCCAGGGACTTGATTATGCGGAGGGAAGGTGGTAGGCACCCCCCGACATCCGTGTTACCACGGTGACCGCCACTTTTTAAGAAACTGTTATATGAATGTGTGTGTGGGGGGGGGGGTCAATGTGTTGTTTATTTGGAAGTAGTGTGAGGCCTCGTTCGCACCTATATACACAGGGTTTGAGTTTGTGTAAAAATTCCATTTTAAACAAGATATGGCAGTGATGTATTGTAAGAAAAAGGTTTATTCAAACCCTTGTGCTCAATAGTAATTAAGACCTTTTACACTTCCATTTTTTATTAAGTGTTCGACTTGATTGCTTTAAATTTTCGAGATGCGAAGCATCTTCGAGAAAATAATATACAAAGCAGTGTCGAACTCCTCATGGGCATGAAAACCATCTGAGGAAATCCAAACACCGTGAATAAATTTACAAGTCACATACAATTTGAAAATGTCCATCACGGGAACCGAATCTAGATCTAGTAAACTGAATCTGTGATCACATAATTCCTAGGCTCACATGATGCCGCAATTGATAATAAAGCAGTAACCAGGTATATATAAAATTTATAAATATATATATATAGACATGATCAACCACCACGAAGCACCTCCATGGGGGATCAGAAATGTAAATAAAGTTGTAAAAGTAATCAACCGCCACGAAGTAAACTGTAACAATCCGAAATTTCAAATTGTAATGTTTAAATATTTATTGAATTATATAAATATTTAATGGATGTGTTTATCATTGAATAAATATTTGTTTTATTGATTTGATTTGATTTGGTTAATTATTTGTTAAATAAATAATTAATGAGTTAAGGAAATTAGTATTATATTGATATTTCAATTTGATGGTTAATTATTTTTATTGAGTTATGTGATTAAATGATTTATTTAATAAATTATTATTTGAATTAATTAATTAAGTATGAAAACTTAATTAAATATAGTGTGACAAATAACTATATTATAAGGAGTATTAAAATATATTAAAGTAGTTTTAATTGAGTTTACCCAAACAAGGCTTTAGTATATTAAGTCTTTAATTTTAAAGAGTTTTGCCAAACAGAGCCTTATGGATTTTGGATTTTTTAATTTTGAATTTATAATAAAATAAATTAAAATAATAAATATAGTATATTTATATTATATATGTTTATTTTTGTAACTTACATTTTATTAAATTTGGCGAATTAAGGTTATCAGTTTTATTTTGTTTTACGCATAAGGCATATCAGTTGGGTTTTGACCATTTGCTAAGAACACTGAGAATTTGAGAGAGAGTTGAGAGAATTAAGAGAGAACGTAAGCAATTTCTAGCGATTTTAGCAAGGATTACAAGCTAAGTGAAGGTATTTTATCTAAACCTTGGTTTTTTATATATATATATATATATATATATATATATTTGAGTTTTACGGAATGAATTTCAAACTCTGTGAATTCCTTACTTTTCGAATTGTTGCTATATGACTGTATTATCACATTAGTATGTAATTGCAATACTAGAGTTTATGTTTAAACAAGGAAATTATATGCTAAATTCGGATAACAGTAGGAAAATATGACAGTGTATGTTTGTATGTATATTTTTTTTATATGGCTCATGTAAGTACCAATGTTGATGGTCAATTGGTATGTTAATGTGTGAATTGAGGCTTGATTATGCTAGTCTATTAAGAAACGAAGATAACGTAATTTGAATTAAGCTATTTAGACAAGAATCGCGTTTACAGTGTTGATTTTTGTCTAAGGAACTCAAAAATTGTGTTTATGTATAAAAATATGAAATTTGAGAAATTAAAATAGTTTTAGTTGTTGTTAAATTGTTCTAATTGGTGGAATATGTTAACAAACATGTTTATGATAGTTTTATATTTATTTTACGTGTTAATATTACTGTTTAGTGGGAGAAATTCGTGTTTATTGGGCTAAAGTTGGCTACTATTCATATCCGTCTTTGCCTTCATACGTGCACAATAGTAGCAATTTACTTATTTGCTAAGGCTAAAAGCTCACAGAATTTGCACCATTATACACCGATCCGAGGCAGAGCCTTCCTGTCTTCTGCAGATTTTGGGGAAGCCTTACCACTTGGTCTAAGGTTATGATTAAGTGTCAAACATGTAGCAAGAAGGTTAAAACAGAACCATGATATGTAATTAATAAATTCAAAGTTTGAATGATTAGTAAGTGATGAACGTGGTATATTAGAACTTAGTGAGCATGATGAATAGTAAACAGGTGTCGTGAAGGTTAACACTTGTAATTTCTGATATTTGTATTGTAGCTTAAGACTTGTGCTAAAATAATAAGTCTAACTAGAAATATGTGTTATGTTAGAACGTGAATGTTAGTATATCTAATAGATGATGGTTCTAAACCTATATGTAAGTGAACGTGAGTTTAATACTATAGCTTACGCTCGAGGCAAGTTCATTAACTATACTTTTATAATAATCGTGCAATCTTCTAAATCCCATCTATTTACATTTAGCATGTTTTAATCTTAAGCTATTGGAATTCTAATCATTGTTGGCTTACTCTAACTTGTTTACAGTTAAACAAGTTTCTCTAGACCATTCTTTTATCATAAATGTTTCTTGAACTTTAATTCTTTGTGTTGAATTGTTCAATCACTTTGTATAGTTTATTACCATGTGGAGTAAGCATTGTTTCTAGCTTGCTATCAATTAGTGCATGTTCGGTAACTAAATTTCTAATTTGGCAAGATCACAGACCTAGCTTATTATTGTTCAAGCCAAGGTTTATCATTTTCTTCATTTTGATCAATACTTATGCTCTCTAGTTATTTTCAAGCATGAGTTTAGAATACAATCAGTTCACCTGTGATTCTCAAATGTTCTATGTTATGTTGTTATTAAACAACTGTTGTGTTATCAAGCATTGTTAATTCAACTAGTTCCATAGTTGATGATCATTAAACTTCAAATTACCCTTGAAAGCTTATCCAAACCAAACTTTCTTTGGTGCGAACTTGTACTCTAAATACTGAGATGAACAACCCTATTATTAGGGGTTTACGCTTAGCGTTGAAATGTTTGTGCACAATACATTGTACGAAGGGTTGATCCCCCTAAGTACGTGGAGTCCTTATAGTCTTATGACTGTTAAAGTTAAAGTTGAAAGATTACTTATAACTGTGGACATGGTTCGTGGTCATTAGACCCTCAGTAGTATATTTCAGAATGTTAATATAGAACATATCATTCAGTTCTATTGAGCCTATTATTTGGAAAATATTGTAAAGTTTATCCATTCTTATTTCAAGTGAGCTTTGTTTGCTCCCTCTTTCTTATATAACCATTAAAGCTAAAGATGAGAAGGTAGATGTACCTAGCACCAGTGAGGGAAAGGGGAAGATGAATAAGTATTGAAGACTTGTAATATGTTGATAGTTATTTATTAGACTTTAATTTGATTGATGTAATGAAGTATTTATTTAATTTCTGCATTTGAATGATTGTATTTAAAGGTTAGATAACTTGGGAGATTTTTATTAATGTAATCATGTATGGGCAGGTTTTATTATTCAATTTTATTATGATTGGGTAGTTAGATATGAATGTTTTGATTAAGTGAACACCAAATCTTGAGGTAATAAAATACCGGGATTTGGGGGTGTCACATAAACTCTAGGCAGGACAAAAAGTAAAGAAAGTTGTAAAAACAATCAACCGCCATGAAGTAAACTCCAGGCGGGACTAAACGTAAATATATATATATATATATATATATATATATATATATATATATATATATATATAGAACGCACGACCGGATGTAAAATCCAGGCTCATCGAACAAAGTTCGACACACAGTTTATATATATATATATTAAAGCAGTAAACGCTCCAGATGTAAAATCCAGGCTCATCGAACAAAGTTCGACACAAAGTTCATATATATAATTATATATATATACGAAAGCAAATAAACGCTCCAGACCGAAGTCTAGGCTCAATCGAGGCATAACTCGATAATGTTAGTCCATATATAAATATATATATATATATATAAGTATATAAATATATATATATGTACAAACTAAAATAAAACCACAGACCGAAGTCTGGGCAAACACACGCAACACGACTCTCAACGTGAAGAATGGTGTGTGCAAAGATGAAGAGAAAGGCTTTAAAGTGTGTAAGAAGGCTTACAGTGGACCGCCAAAGAAGACTTCAATAACTTTAAATGGATGAACACTCGGCTCCCGCCGGGAAAAATATGATAGAATATAAGCTCAAAAGTGTTTGAAAGAAGAAAGCACTTAGTTTATAGTGTACACAAAGCAAATTGGACAGGGTTTCCTCGCTTTTTTTCTTACAAATAAGGCCACCCCAAGGATTCTATATATAGAGGGGGGTACCACAGGTCTACCTGCGGCTGCCCGAGATGCCCAACAATGTGGGTCCCCCCGTGTTGAAGTACGTACACTCGGACAACGCGTTGTTCGCTCAGACCTTCATAACATTCAATTCGGGAGTCCGATGAAAGTGTGCCATACCATTCCGGAAAGGTCTTTCCGAGAGCTACACAATGACATTAGATTTTCCCTTTTTTGATTCTGGGAAGATGGGTCCATGAACAAAATAGCATTTTTGGGTTTCCGTCAGGCAATCCGGTGAGCTGTTTCGCATAGTTTGCGCTCCGAAGTTAAGATATGGTTCTTGTGGGACTTCTTTTGAAGCAATTTTGAGTTGAAATGAGTGTATTTGATTTGAAGTTAAGTGAAGTTGAGTTGGAAAATGACCATTTTGCCCCCAAGGGTTATCTCTCGGTGTTCACATGATTGAAGCAGATCTTTCTCAGGGTTATCTCTGAGGTTGTCATGCTGTTGACTCTAAATATCCTCAGGGTTATCTCTGAGGTTGGAATTGATGTTGTGGTCCTCCAGGGTTACCTCTAGAGTGTGAAAAAGACACTTTTGCCCTCATACATAGTTAGTAACAGGAAAAGAAAATTTGGAGTGTCTATAGATGCCCCTCTTTATCATGTTCATGCAATGCAATTGAATGGACATGATAAAGATTAGTAGACACTTGAAATATGACAAGGTATTTCTTATGATGCAAATCGCAATGTAATGAATGTTTATGATGAATATTAAATTGTTTTCGCAAATCGCAGTTCGCAAATCGCACATCGTATTTCGCACTTCACTTTTCATATTTGACCAATCGCACTTCGCAATTCGCACATCGCATTTCGTATATCTCATATCGCAAATCGCAAATTGCAATGTAATAAATGTTATGATGAATGTTAAAATGTATTCGCAAATCACTTTACCTTTACCGATCATTGCTGATGACTATGCTGGTGTTGACTCCAATGGTTTGGCATTTAATCATTGATGCTTGTTCGATGAAGATAATTTGAGATGTTTTCTACATCTCTGATGGGTATGACATTATGAAATCACCGGACCTCCTTGATGTAAATGCTGGTAGTTTGCAATGGTGTTTACCCTACTAATCGCCAACCTATTTTGGTTCCCATTCGAACGGTGGTATATGAAGCTTTCATCGCTGAAATGTCTTGATGTTGGGCATTATTGATGCCAATGGTTTAGAATACCGGATCTTCTAATACCTTCGATGAAGTAATATTCCAAGGTTTCCTTCGCCAGACTCTACCTGATGTTACGCTCACCCCTTTTGAGGTGATTTGGAGTTTCCTTTCGTTGTTGGGTGCTTATTTCCCATTTCCTTGAGCGTTTGATTCGCACGCCGGCTGAACTGATAACCTGAATGTCGCTGACATCCCTGGAGGGTATAATTGTTGCCTCTTTTTTTAGTTCAACAAAAGAGCTCTAACTCATGAAAGCATACATGTGTCAACAAGTAATACAGAGTAAGTAAAGTATCAATCCCACAGGGAAAGTTGTTTAATTAAAATTACTATGCATCAATTAAATCACTATATTTATATGCTCAAACTAATGAATATGATTTGTTTGTTACTCTAATCGCAATTAACAACGAAAACAATAAATAAGATGTAATAAATCAAATATGAAAGTAATGGGATCCTAACTTCAGTTAATATTTTATTTAATCACCACTATCATGCAAGACTTGTTCACATATCATAGGAAAGTAGCCAAGAGCACTAAAACAGTCATAGCCATTTTTCAATGCACTATGACCTACTTACACAAAGATCCATCCTGGCGATAGACTCTATGTAATCATCAATATAACCAAAATCACTATATGTCTATGTGAAATTGCAATTATATTGAATTTAAGCACAAGCTCTTATTCTAACTCATACGATGAAACATTATATGTCTATCTGGTTCACGAAATACACAAGCCATATAAAACAACCCCATATACGCATGCTATCATGATTACAATCCATACTTGCATGTTCATTGTCAATTCCATACAAGTACTAAAACGAATGGTGATCAAGCATTCATACATGCAAAACAATCATGATAGAAATCCCAAATGATATCTAAATCAATCCAGCATTCAAGCATGCAATCAAACTACATATTAAAATCCGTTAGAATCCCATAATGGAGTTTAGTTCATGACTGAACCAAAAGCCATTATGGGATCAAAGCTAAACATGGCTAATAAATAAGCAATTGAAAGATGAAAGATAGAAATGATCAAACCAATTGTTGAATACAATCCACTATTAACGTTCCAATCCTCCTATAAAATCCAGCAACTATACTAATAAAATATCCACACTGGTAGAAAATCCCAAGAAGGAGTAGAAGAGTAGAGTTTAGGCCTCCTTATACGTTGGAATCTCTCTCCCCGTGTAAACCCTAGTTCTCAGATGAAAATACGTAAAAACTGAATAATGATAATAATCCTCTTCTGACACCAGTTAGATATCGTTTTAAAAACCAATTACAACCCTTTTAATTAAAAATTAAAATAAAACAAATCAACATAAATCAGCATCGCGCGCGGCTGCGCGCTCCCCTAGTGTACTTCTCACGCGGGCGCGCAACTTGCAGTGTGTCATGATCTCCAGCCGGGTTCTCACACAGGCGCGCGTTCCCATGCTTGTCCTGCCGCGCAGCCGCGTGGCTTTTGCACTTTTGAGTCCTGGTTCTGCTGCTGCAACTGACCTGTTCCACTGCTCCTTCCTTCATCCATCCAGCTTAGTCTTCTGCTTCTTGACCCTTATGCCACACATATCATAGCTTGTGCCTCGCTCATGCGTCCGTTCGCCCCATGCCTTCTAATTCCACCAAATTAGGTCAAGTTTCGACTTTTTCACCAAAAGGAGTTTTAAGTATATGCAATGCAAACTAACATGAAATGCAACTAAAACACACTAAAATGTACTTGAGATAGGTATAGTT
Organism: Panax ginseng; assembly: GCA_020205605.1. NCBI lineage: Eukaryota > Viridiplantae > Streptophyta > Magnoliopsida > Apiales > Araliaceae > Panax > Panax ginseng. Next base: position 58,269,399 of record CM035143.1, on the reverse strand, counting down.
CGCGTGAATTGGTACTCAATAAGTAGGTATAAAACTCACTTATCAAATACCCCCAAACTTGAACTGTTGCTTGCCCTCAAGCAATGCATACTAATGAACAATGAAAAATGCAGCTACATTACTATGCAACTAAATTATGATGCAACTAATCTCACATTGTCCAGCTATCACAGAAATTCAGTCCAAATTGCCTCAGCGAATTTTTCTAGATTCAAGAATACATATTCAAACCAAACTGTAGGCATAATGTCATACACTTAGATAATTCATGAATGTTATAGATATGTTGTGTGTGTGTGTGTTATATTCACCAAAACCTGATTTAAACAAGGAATACTCATGATATATTGCTCAAAACAGAAAATTATAGTTTAAATCAAGATTCATGTATACATATACAAGAAAGACTATTCCAATATATCAAAACAAACAGAGGTTTAACAATGGGCTTAACTGCTTTATTTTCACTCATGAGGGCGATTTTCGCACTTTCTCGCGGTGTTTATTACTATTTTTCTTTTCTTTTTCTTTTTCTCTTTTTTTTTTCATATGACTGTGCAATGTCTTACTCCATTAGGCAACACTGCTACCCCTTAGCGAGCTTTCAACCAACAACTCCCAGACCATGAAAGACCTTAGGGCACTAGGTGTAGAGACAATCCCCTCGGGCGTACTTACTCAAGTAGCAGGGCCCTGAAATAAGACTAGCCACGTTTTTACTATTTTTCTTTTTTTTTATACATAGATACCCATGTTTTTCCAAAGTTTAAAAAATCAATGTTATAAACTGTTTAAGTTCACTTTCCACAGATTTCCCTTTTTAAAACTATATTTTCTATTGAGCAATGCAACACATCCTTCTTATACCTACAAGTGATTGTGAACACATTCGTGCAAATCGAAAGCATTTAAACAGCAACATGAACTTCATCGTGTAAAACATTATATCTCAGCTCATATTATCCAAAATACTCAAAAATCATTTTTAAAAAAAAATTCACTATCACCACCGGCTAGACAAAAATTTCTATACGGCAAGAACTGTGAGATATGCAAACAAAACATGAACATACAACTATATATGCAAAAATTTAAACTAAACATTCAAAAACTACAAAATTTAAACTAATCATGCTCAACTACACTACTACCCCAATACCCCCAAACTTATAATATTCAATGCCCCATTGAATGAAGGTAAAGGGTAATGAAAACTCCCCTAATGATCAGTGTTACCACCCTCCTCGGGTGGTGAATCGGGTGGTGGATATGGCATTCCTGTTCCGAACTGAGGCCACACTAGTGTCGTTCCTTCGTCACAAGAAAAGCTTCAAATTAAGGCCCTCGTGAGTCCGCCGCAACGCGCTGCGGATTATCGTACATGACATCGACTTTTCGCTCCAACATTCGGAGCTGGCGATCAACATGGGTGGCATGTGCTTACGTGGACGGGCCTGCCTCATCTGTATGAGGGGGCTGCTGTGGTGGCTCTGGAAAAGTAGGCTGAATGATAAATCCTCGTCCGTGTGGGTGTGGTTCACCTCCTGTCCAATCCTTAAATTTGGCAATTGTGGCATGAGTTATGTCCTGGCTTGGGTATTACATTTGTTCGTTGCCCCAGTTGCATCCCTAATGACCACATAACATAGCGACCACTGATGTGTGTGGAATGCTCCCAATGGTGCCTCCCCGCAAATATCGCAACATATTCTGATTGATGAGATGACCATTGTCAATGTATTTCCCGATGATTATTCCCCATAGAATAATTGTTATCTCCGCTATGATCTCGTGCTGATGAAAGGAAGGCACGAACTTTGTACATATGAATAGATTCCACGCCTTTGCATAACGGTTCAGGGCTGCGGCTGGGAATATGCGAGGTTGAGTCGTGCTGACTTTATAGGTCCATTTCGTGCCAGGCACGCACAACTCAGCAATAACTAATTCCAAATTTGTCCCCGAATGTGCACCGGTGACCCAATTAGCAGCCCCTGTTGGCGGTGTATCGGTAAGTCCAAAAATGGTGCGGATGGCACGAGGTCTATAATCTATCTCGACACCGCGAACCAAAGCTATACCGCTCATGGTGACCTTGGCATTGGCGTAAAATTCACGGACTATTCTCATCGGAATGGGCGTGGGAGTGGCAGTCAGTCCACCCCAGCCTCTCTCATGAATCATGGCATATAATTGCCCATCTTACCTCTTTGGTTTTAAACTGCGCTCCTTGATAAATGTTTTCGCCACGATTCAATAGTACTCCTACTGAGCTTCCAAGTTGAGAAACTTGGTGTGGTCAACAATATCCTCCCCTTGGCTGCCGGAGGAGGATGAAGAAGAAGATGAAATAGAGTGTGCTCGCTTAGGCCCCATTTGCAGTTGATACACTTCGCACAGATGATATAACTGAGAATGAAAAAGAACAAATGATGATGGTGCTCTCCAAATTCGTTCTGCCCAACCAAATAGAAACCCTAGTTTTATACTACAATTGGATGAGAGCGTGGGTTTGAACTTTGAATGTGGAGAGAATCGTAGATATGTGATCGAGAGATGTACGGCTTTAATTTGTAAATGATAGAGAGATAGAGACATGAGTTATGGAGAGATGGTGTGTTTGCTCTTCTGTTTTGTTTGCAAATGAGAGTCCAACCTATCTCTATCACATTTTTAAACTGAAAAAAATTTCCACGTCATTTGTCATGGGCTTCGGTCGTAAAAATCTGGTCTTCCGGGCTTATCGCTTGGCGTCTTGTCATCTTTTGCAATTATTCTGCGATCGCGTGTCCCTGACACTTGCATTGCTAGCTGTTATTTTTCTAGACTCTGCAAGACTGAAATACATGCTCTCCAATACACCTGCAATAACATCAATAGACCTTATCAACGTATGGTTTACTAAATAAGAATGAATGCCTATTCTGTCACCCTAATTTTAATGTAATGCACGACTATGCTCTTCTGCAATTCGACTACGATGAATAAACAGATAACGGTACTCATATTATTCTAACAAGTAATGAAAATAAGCTAAACCAAACAACTCGAACTGAATAACTACTAAGTAGAGATGGGAACAATGGGTTGCCTCCCATCAAGCGCTAAGTTATAGTCAATTAGCTTGACTGTCTTTGAGTCTCATGTCGAAGATAGAATCGAGGTGACTTTCTTTCTGTCCACCTCACTGCCATAATCACTTTTCAATCTCTGGCCATTCACTTTAAGATGCTTGTCCGGAAACTTATCACATACTGCAATGGTTCCATACTGTGAAGTGGTATCCAGATATTGAACGAATTTATTTAAGTCCTCATCCTCCACATTTGAATTTCTAGCAATGATACTTTTCAATGGTTCACAATCCACTATACTATGTACTTCATCATTTAGACCTCGGTTCACCACATCAACCCGGAAGCATTCTTCCGCATCTGTTGGGAACTTCATCGCCTTAAAGACGTTAAAGGTCACCTCTTGATCATGTACACGCATCGTGAGTTCCCCTTTTTGCACGTCTATCGAAGTCCTGCCTGTGGCTAAGAATGGTCTCCCCAGTATAATTGGTATATTTTTATCTTCCTCGTAATCCAACATAATGAAGTCGGCCGGAAAGATAAATTTTTATTTAATCTTTACGGATATGGAACTTGAGAGTGAATTGGTGGTACTGAACTCTTAAGCTTCTCATCTGAACCTGATTTATCTTTCTTTTCCTGCTGAACCTTAGACTTTACCAGATTTTCTTCCTCAATACCACCTGCTTCCTTTCCGCCGCCCATGGCGCGTCCTCCTTAATACAATTCAGCGGACCTTGCTGACTTGCGATGTCTACAATATTTTTCTCATACCTCAATGTAATAGCTTGACATTGTTCATTCCCGTCTTTTCGTAGATTTGTTTCTGTATTACTCAGAAATGAACCATGGGGCCTGTTTGTAAGCATGTTCGCCATCTACCCCATCTGAGTTTCCAGATTCTTTATAGCCACTGCTTGGCTTTTGATCATAAACTTTGTATTTGCCATATATTTCATCATCATCTCCTCCATTTCTGATTTCTTTTCTTGCTTAGGTGCAGCTGGAGTGTGATGTTGTTGTTGTTGAGAAAATCTCGGTGGAAAAGGTGGTCTACGATTAAACCGTGGGTCATACTGGTATTTGTTGGAAATCGATTATTTGTTTGAAACTGATTCTGATAATTCCCTTGGTTATTTGACCAACTAAAGTTTGGATGATTGCGGTTGTTGGGGTGGTATGTGTTCTGAAACTGACCTTGGTCTTTTCTATAATTGCTCACATATTGTCATCAATTCGAAAGCCGATAAAGACATTGATCTGTCAAGTGTGACCCTGCATAAATCTCACATACAAAGGCAACCGTCTTCGTTTTACCTTCTGCTAATGTATCTATTTTCTTTACCATGGCTGCCATCTGTGCTGGCAACTGCGTGATAGCATCTACTTCCAACACACCTACAACCTTGGGCTGTGGCATTCGAGATGTAAGATTCTGAAAATCATTTGATGCCATTGTCTCGATAAGGTTATAGAATTCCTCATAGCTTTTTTCCCATAATGCCCCTCCTGCAGCTGCATCTACAATCGGTCTCGACTGCCATCCCAATCCATTATAGAACGTGTTAATCACCATTCAATCTGGCATTCCGTGGTGTGGACACTTCCTCAGCATCTCTTTATAACTTTCCCATGCTTCATATAAGGACTCGCCCTGTTATTGTTCAAACTGAGAGATAGTTGTCCTCATCTTTGCAGTCTTAGCCATTGGGAAGAACTTGGCTAAGAATTTATGTTCTAAGTCCTCCCATGTAGTTATAGATCCTGTTGGCAAAGAATGAAGCCAACTCCTTGCTTTATACCTCAATGAGAATGGGAATAGCCTAAGTCTGATAGCATCCTCCGTCACACCGTTCTATCTGAATGTATCACAAATTTTAATGAAACTCAACAGGTGTTTATTCGGATCTTCTGTAGCGGCACCCCCAAACTGTACTGAATTTTGTACCATCTGAATAGTGCCCATTTTTATCTCGAACGTATTGGCTGCTATCGCTGGTCTGACGATGCTAGACTGTAATCCATTGATATTGGGCATGGAATATTCTTTCAGAGCCCTATGCTCCTCTCTTTGCTCTTCTCCTTGTACCTTACCGCCATATTAGTCGTGGTACTTTCTAATCGATATGCTTGTAAATTTCATTTAACACTTGCTTTCCAACCTCTCCCGTTTATGTTATCCTGAATAGGTGTTAAGTCGGGGTTGGATGATCGCATGCACATAAAAATTTATCCAAGTTCTTGAAACAAAAACAAAAATGGAAATGAGATAAGAATGGATTTGTCTAAGTCATACAATATAGCTTAAAACTAATGATAATAAAAATAATTTAAACGCCTTTCCCCGGCAACGGCGCCAAAAACCTGTTGCCTCTTTTTTTAGTTCAACAAAAGAGCTCTAACTCATGCAAGCATACATGTGTCAACAAGTAATACAAAGCAAGTAAAGTATCGATCCCACAGGGAAAGTTGTTTAATTAAAATTACTATGCATCAATTAAATCACTATATTTATATGCTCAAACTAATTAATATGATTGGTTTTGTTACTATAATCGCAATTAACAACGAAAATAATAAATAAGATGTAATAAATCAAATATAAAAGTAATGGGATCCTAACTTCATTAAATATATCATTTAATCACCACTATCATGCAAGACTTGTTCACATATCATAGAAAAGTAGCCAAGAGCACTAAAAGAGTCATAGCCATTTTTCAATGCACTACGACCTACTTACACAGCATCCACAAGAGATAGACTCTATGTAATCATCAATATAACCAAAATCACTATATGTCTATGTGAAATTGCAATTATATTGAATTTAAGCACAAGCTCTTATTCTAACTCATACGGTGAAACAAAGATATGTCTATCCAGTTCACTTAAATACACAAGGCATATAAAAAAATTTCACATATCGACATGCTATCATGATTACAATCCATACTTGAATGTTCATTGTCAATTCCATACAAAATCTTTGAAACGAATGGTGATCAAGCATTCATACATGCAAAACAATCATGATAGAAATCCCAAATGATATGTAAATCAATCCAGCATTCAAGCATACAATCAAACTACATATTAAAATCCGTTAGAATCCCATAATGGAGTTTAGTTCATGACTGAACCAAAAGCCATTATGGGATCAAAGCTAAATATGGCTAATAAACAAGCAATTGAAATATGAAAGATAGAAATGATCAAACTAATTGCTGAATACAATCCACTATTAACATTCCAATCCTCCTAAAAAATCTAGCAACTATACTAATAAAATATCCACACTGGTAAAACATCCCAAGAAGGAGTAGAAGAGTAGAGTTTAGGCCTCCTTCTACGTTGGAGTCTCTCTCCCTGTGTAAACCCTAGTTCTCAGATGAAAATATGTAAAAACTGAATAATGATAATAATCCTCTTCTAACACCAGTCAGATATCGTTTTAAAAACCAATTACAACCCTTTTAATTAAAAATTAAAATAAAACAAATCAACATAAATCAAGATCGAAATTGGTCACAAGCGCTCCCGATTTACTTTCTCATGGTAGCGCGAACTTTGCAATGTGTCATGATCTCCGGTAGGGTTCTGCGGCGGCTGCGTTCCCATGCTTGTCTCTGCCGCCATGGCTTCGCGACTTTTGAATCCTCGGTTCTCATCTTGCAACTAAACTGTCATTTGCACCTTCCTTCATCCATCCAGCTTAGTCTTCTACTTCTTGACCCTTATGCCACGCATATCACAGCTTGTGCCTCGCTCATGCGTTCGTTCGCCTCATGCCTTCTAATTCCACCAAATTAGGCCGTTTCCTGCACTTTTTCACCAAAAGGAGTTTTAAGTATATGCAATGCAAACTATCATGAAATGCAACTAAAACACACTAAAATGTACTTAAGATAGGCATAGTTCGCGTGAATTGGTACTCAATAAGTAGGTATAAAACCCACTTATCAGTAACTCATTCTTTCGTTGCCCAGATTTGAACTTCGGTGTAGAGGCCTCAACTTATGAGGACTTGACACATGTTGATGGTGTAGATTTCATTCGCTAGACTTTTCGTTGTTGACCTTCTGCTTCTGAGTTAAGAACTTTTTTGAGAATTTTCCCCTTCTTTCGTAGGGGCACGCTTTTGTCGCTATGATTTCTTTCAAGAGTTCTCCTCTTTCTTTTTGATGAGAGTCTTGATCTCGCCTTAAGCTCCTTCCATTTCTTGGCATTGGAAAAATGCCCCAGTCTTTTCGCATGTTGTTGCCGGGGATTCATATGAGAAACTCTCTTTGTTGATGAAGTCGCAAGTGAGTAATATCCAAATTGCCAGTGGGATGATGTGAGGGAAGCTCTGACGATGATGTACCATGCTGATGGTGCTGATTGGCGCATTTTCCTCCTTAGGATGGTTGATAAATGCCCTAGTGTTGAGTTATCACTGTTTTTGAGATTGCCTTAATCTTGTTGTAAGGGTTCCAATATCGGGTTGTCGCCAATTTTGAAATTGCCCCCGCCTGGCTTGTTGTCTGGGATAGTTGCTTTGACAGATGGGCTGATAAGATGTCGAGATCGCAAGAGGCATTTACCTCTGTATCAGATAATGAACATGTAGTGTATTTGGGCTTTGATGTTGACAGCTTTTTTTGGTAGAGATGTCGCTCTAGTTGAGAGAGATGATGCTCTAACTCATAGGGATACCGCTGTTGTTGAGCGGGATGAGGCCAGATCATCTAGAGATGCAATGATTGTTGAGCGGGATAACGCTATATCTGCCCGAGATGTCACATGTAGGTTGCAGTGGATCTGTTGGCTCGTGTAGAAACCCTTAGGCAGGAGATCACAGCGTTACCTCCTTCTTTTGAGAGGGAATCCATGTTGGACTTGATAGCCCGCATATACACTGACTTGTAGATGGGCTTGTATTTCCCTGCACAGACTAGCTTAGCCATTTTGTCATGTACAGTACACATTGTATATATCAAACAACATTATATATGGCAGGGAAATATATGTTGATTCACTTCCTTTTTAGTTGTGCCTTGTTACTTGCTTGATATTTGCTTGTTTCTCCAGGACTTTCTGATCTGGATGTATTCTGAACTCCTCCTTGATGGATGGACAGTGAGATGTCTCAGGATTTTCAGAATGGATCGTCGATCTGTGTGTATTCCCTACCATCTTTAGTGTCTTGGGACTGATTTCTGTATGTGGCTATGGATAGGAATGTGTTTATTTTTTGTTTTTTTTATGGTGAGACCGGACCATATAACATGGTTGCCTATGTACTCCCGTGTATTGGGGAGATCAGGTTGACATAGTTCGCCCCATGTACAAGGAAAATTGCAGATGAAAAGTTTAATCCCATGTACAGGATAAATTGAAGGTGTGAAAGGTTTAATCCCTTGTGGGATAAACTGAAAGTGTCAAAGGTTTTGAAAACTTGCGGGGAGTGAAGGATCTGGTGATCCAAAATCAGGCTGCTGGTTGGAAAGTGTGATTGTCCCTGATGGGGCAAATGGGTGTTAAAAAGGCTATATGTAGTGAAGAGTTTAAGAAAATCTGGATTAATTGGGGATCTGGTGATCCAAAACCAGGATGTTTGCTTGATGGTAACTGTTAGACATAGTACCGTTTCACGGTGTCCGAGTTAATGAGCTGTGGAAATTCATCGCCATCCCTTTCCTATAATCTGAGAGCGCCTCCTGTCAATACCTCCTTGACAACAAATGGGCCTTCCTAGTTTGGGCGAATTTTCCCTTAGACTGATCTTGGTTGTCAATGATCTTCTTCAAAACCAAGTCGTGTTGTTTGAATTGCCGTAGCCAGATTTTTCTATTGTAGGATCTGGCGATCCTTTGTTGATATAACTGACCATGGAAGATAGTCGTGGTTCGCCTTTCGTCTATTAGAAACAATTGGTAATACCTATCTTGTAACCATTGGTCTTCATCTAGCTGAGCGACTATCAATACTCTGAGGGATTCCATTTCATGGAGGAGTTCTTCCTTAACAACTTGAAAATAGGCTCACAGGTTGCGATGAGTTAGGAAATGAAACGGCTGATGAAGTTGATCCTTCCCAAAAATCCTCGTATTTCCTTCTATGTCCGAGGAATGGGCATTTCTGTGATGGCCTGGATTTTTGTGGGATATAGCTCAATCCCTTTGTGGCAGACTAGGAATCCTAACAACTTGCCTAATTTAATGCCAAAGGCGCACTTGGATGAATTCAACTTCATGTTGTACTTACGCAACCTGTTGAAGAGTTTTTTTTCTTTTTTCTTTTTGTCTTTTTCTTTTTTTTTTCTTTTCTTTTTTCTTTTTTCTTTTTTCTTTTTTCTTTTTTCTTTTTTCTTTTTTCTTTTTGCTTTTTTCTTTTTTTTCTTTTTTCTTTTTTCTTTTTTCTTTTTTCTTTTTTCTTTTTTTTATGCGTTAGATCGTGGAAAAGAGCCATATGGCTCACTGATAGGTAGCTCCGGCATTGATGAGGCCAAATGACAATCGTCTATAGCAAAAGGTTCCCCAAAGAGTGATGAATGCAGTTTTCTCACGATCCTTGTCAGCAACCATGATTTGATGGTACCCCGCAAAGCAACCCGCAAAGGAGTACATGTCATACTGAGTTGTATAGTCAATGAGTATGTGGATGAATGGGACCGAAAAGCTATCTTTGAGACAAGCTTTGTTTAGATCATTGTAATCCACGCAAACTCGCACCTCTCCTCCGGGTTTCGGCACGGGGACTATGTTGGATAGCCATTTAGGGTGTGTTGATACCATGATGACGCCGGCTTGAAATTGTTTCACAATTTCTTCTTTAACTTTTAACCTCCACTCAGGTTTTAATCGCCTGAGCTCCTGCCTAACTGGCTTAAATCCTCCTTTGATGGGAAGGCGATGAATGACAATGTAAGTGGATAAACCTACCATGTCTTCATGAGACCATGCGAACACATCCTGGAATAGGGTCAATAGAGTAACCATGTCATTCCTTTGGTTTGGAGTGAGGTCCGTACCAATCTAGGTTTTCTAAGGTTTCGAGGTTAAAAGAGGTTGTTTGATCAAGATTTGGCTTGGGTTTGTCTTTGACCCATTCTTTGATCTCTAGAGGTATCTCATAGTCCTCTTGTATTTCCATCAAGTCTAAGTCCAACTTTACATCAAAGTTATAGTCCTTGTGGAGAAAAGGTACCTCATCAGCAAGTTTAGGCACATCTAACTTTAGAGTCCTGAAACAAAATGCTTTCACTTAATATATGAAAATGTTCAATCATACAAAGTGTTAGCATGTAATGACAAAAATAAATGCTAATATTGTATAGAAAAAGTAAGCAGGTATTGCTATCTATAAGGCATAGAGATTTTCTTCCCTTTTTACCCTCATTGGCAAATGCAAGGAGTGCTGCTCCAATTGCCAATGGTGAAGTCCTGGTGGATGGCTGTGATGAAGGGGTTGTTATCGTCCTCCTTTTCCCGAATAATGACCATGATGACTGGACAATCATCATCTGGGGTATCTCTGTTTGTATTGTCCGTGTGGACTATGATGTGTATGTTTGATAAGCGCCTAACAATGTCCTGCTTACGCCTCCGGTCCTTTTCCTCCGCCTTCAGATCCGGTATCAAGACTTCCTTTCCTTTGACCGGTATCGGCTTAGGGAATAACATAGTCGTCACATGGACAAGAACCCTTACTGAAGTCTATATAGATCTAGTTCCTGTATGCAATCGCCTTGAAGGTGAAGGAACCGGTGTATGCTCTTCTTTAAGAGAGATGATTTCAGGGGTTTTGTTAGTTTTGTCCAACTGAGATTCAGGTACAGGAATTTCTTTGTCCGATCCCTGAGTTCCTCCCTATGCAGAGGATTCTATATGTATGGGCATTCGTGGACCCTGAGTGGATTTATGCAGTTCTTTAGGCAGAACAGCTAACTCTGTAATTTGGTTGCTTAGTCCTTCGAACTCCTAGCGAGAGACAAGAGTAGAACTAGGCTGGCCATATGAAGCCATGCTTGGCTATAGGCTCGTTGCCTTTTTAGATTTCGAACGGGTTACTGGACCAATTATATCCCTACAAAAAGACTTATGTAGTTTAGTCTTAGTGAATGTAGCAATATTACGTAATGTGTCCGTTTAGGAGTATCGTCCTGCGAAATGGATGTCAGTTGACAAGATAGCATGTCAGGTTTTGATATAAAGGGAAGGCATGTACACATATTCCTTCATATTTTCCATATAAATCTCAATGTAATGGAAAACTTGAAAGTATGAAGAGACTTTCCTTCACGTTAAGTTTATCAGAGGTTGACCTATCTTAGGCTACTCTCGCGACTTTTTGGCATGAAGGTTCCCAAATCATCGCAATTTACTTGACGGGAAGTTAATCCGGCCTTTCAATTGGAACAAATTTGGGTGGTGCCTTTCCTGAGCCTCGTTGGAATTAGTCTTCCTACGAGTCCAGTAATCAAACACTGACATGATAGCCTCCTGGTGGAGGAACCACACAACATACATTCACACACAATGTGTCTCACCATTTATGAAAATGACGACATGTGCGAAGCACTAATATCATAAGCAGATATAGTGTAAAGCATTAAGCGCAGTAAAATATATGCATTCGTACACATTCATTATAAATGTAAATGCAACATCCACACACAAGCATATAACAATTTTAAAAAGATTGTAATAGCGGCTTAAGCCCTCTTACTAGAGTCCTCAGCAGAGTCGCCACCTGTCGACGTCGGGATATTTATTTGTCCCTTTTCGTTACTTGTTCTTTGGTGTTCTCATGTTAGGTGAGATTTGTTTGAAAAAACAAGTGAAAAAGGTCCGACATGTATCATGTCGACGATGGACTGTTAAGAGTCATCAGTTGGTTTTTTATATGATTGTACCAACACAACCGAGAAAAGGTTTGCGCATTGACCTAGTGATGTGACACTGCTAAACGAGTCGATGAAACCGAGATTCATTAGGGTCTGGGGACTTGATTATGCGGAGGAAAGGTGGTAGGCACCCCCCGACATCCGTGTTACCACGGTGACCGCCACTTTTTAAGAAACTGTTATATGAATGTGTATGTGTGTGGGTCAATGTGTTATTTATGTGGAGGTAGTGTAAGGCCTCGTTCGCACCTATATACACAGGGTCTGAATTTGTGTAAAATTCAGTTTTAAACAAGATATGGCAGTGATGTTTTGTAAGAAAAAGGTTTTTTCAAACCCTTGTGCTCAATAGTAATTGAGACCTTTTACACTTCCATTTTTTATTAAGTGTTCGGCTTGATTGCTTTTAATTTTCAAGATGCGAAGCATCTTCGAGAAAATAATATACAAAGCAGTGTCGAACTCCTCATGGGCATGAAAACCATCTGAGGAAATCCAAACACCGTGAATAAATTTACAAGCTGCTTACAGGTAAAAATGTCCATCACGGAAACCGAATCTAGATCCACTAAACTGAATCAGTGATCACATGATTCCTAGGCTCACATGATGCCGCAATTGATAATAAATCAGTAAGCAGGTATATATAAAAAATTTGTAAATATATATATATACAGACATGATCAACCACCACGAAGCACCTCCATGGGGGATTAGAAATTTAAATAAAGCTGTAAAAGCAATCAACCGCCACAAAGTAAACTTCAGGCGGGACGAAAAGTAATGAAAGCTGTAAAAATGATCAACCACCACTATAAGTAAACTCAAAGGGACTAAACGTATAAATATATATATATATATATATATATAAACGCACTGGATGTAAAATATGAGGCTCATCGAACAAAGTTCGACACACATTTGATATATATATATATATATATATATATATATAAAGCAGTTAATGCTCCGGATGTAAAATCCAGGCTCATCGAACAAAGTTTGACACAGTTTATATATATATATATATATATATATATATATATATATATATATATATATGAAAGTAAATAAACGCTCCGGACTGAATTCTAGGCTCAATCGAGGCATAACTCGATAATGTTAGTCCATTTATAAAAAATATATATAAGTATATATACATGTACAAACTGAAATAAAACCATGGACTGAAGTCCGGGTAAACACACGCAACACGACTCTCAACGTGAAGAATGGTGTGTATAAAGATGAAGAGAAAGGCTTTAAAGTGTGTAAGAAGGCTTACAGTGGACCGCCAAAGAAGACTTTAATAACTTTAAATGGATGAACACTCGGCTCCCGTCAGTATAAATATGACCGAATATAATCTCAAAAGTGTTTGAAAGAAGAAAGCACTTAGTTTATAGTGTACACAAAGAAAATTGGACAAGGTTTCCTCGCTTTTTTTCTTACAAATAAGGCCACCCCAAGCCCTCTATATTAGAGGGGGGTGCCACAGGTCTACCTGCGGCTGCCCGGGATGCCCAGGATGCCCAACAATGTGGGTCCCGCTGTGTCGAAGTACGTACACTCAGACAACGCGCTATTCGCTCGGACCTTCATAACTTTCAATCCGGGAGTCCAATGGAAGCGTGTCATACCATTCCGGAAAGATCTTTCCGAGAGCTGCACAATGACATATGATTTGCCCTTTTTTGATTCTGGGAAGATGGGTCAATGACCGAAATATCATTTTCAGGTTTCTGTTAGGCAATCCGGTGAGCTGTTCCGCGTAGTTTGCGCTCCGAAGTTAAGATATGGTTCTTGTGGGACTTCTTTTGAAGAGATTTGAGTTAAAATGAGTGTATTTGATTTGAACTAAAGTTGAGTTGACAAAATGACTATTTTGCCCCTCGTGGGGTTATCTCTGGTGTTCGCGCAGTTGTAGTAGTCTTTTCTCAGGGTTATCTCTGAGGTTGTCATGGTGTTGACTCTGAATATCCTCAGTGTTATCTCTGAGGTTGGAATTGATGTTGTAGTCCTCTAGGGTTACCTCTGGAGTGTGAAAAAGAAACTTTTGCCCTCCTGCATAGTTAGTAACAAGAAAAGAAAATTTTGAGTGTCTTTAGCAGGATTATGAGCATCTTACAGACTTGTCATTGGATCGTCCTTGCGCTCGGATGGTTGTCGGTGACATGCGCCGGCAGTTTATGACCTTGACAGGCTTGAGGCACAAAGTTGCCCTAAACGAGATTTCCTCAAGGCATGTGGTGTCCATGAGTTTCTTGATTGATAGATTTGGGTCATTGGACAGCTATCTGCGATACTCCAGGAACTTCACCATTTTTTAGGGTGATTGGCATGTCGCCCGTGTAGACATACTTTTGATGTGTATAGTGGCCTATTTGTACATGTCGTTGTACATGGACCACTTGGATATCGGTGTGATTATGGTAGTTCGTGCTCTCCGGGAGGGTCATACCATCTTATCGATGATTTTGGAAAAGACCTTAAGGTCGGCCACATTTTTCCATACCCATTCCGTGTGGGTTTTTATAGACAGTGCGGTCTTGTTGTACGTGTGGCTTATGACACACTTGAGATCGATTAGCACTTTCAGACGTCATGGGTATTGTTTTTCCCATGAGATAGCCATGTCATATTCCTTTCAGTCGGCTGACTGTACAGACGCAACATCATGGTTGGCTTTCTTATCAAGGATCGAGGACTCGTTTGATATTTTGCCATATTCAAGGCTCACCTCTCCCTATAGCTTTATCACTCATGCAGTTGGCATGGACTATCTTCCCCTGGCCGGTTTAAAGGGGGTGACCACATATCATCCCATGGTTGTTATCACATAGTTTTACCAGTTTCAGGATATTCATCCCTTTGATGGGGCAGTGGGTCAGCGGTTGTCATCTCAGCTTCTGTCTGCAGAGGATTTGTCCAGGATTTATGACTATTGGACTCGTCGAGAGAGGGCTGACTTTTCGACTAGCCATCCAGGTCATTCTCCAAAGTATTCTGCATGGTTGGGGGCAGAGATTGCATTGGTTAGGGTTGTATCCTAAGAGTCGGGTATTAATTCTGATGATGGTGAGCCTATAGAGTACCCTAATTTTCCCATTGAGGATGAGCTGTTTACTGGTTCGACAGTAGCTCTAGTTGATTCCCCCAATATTCCTACTATTATGGCTCCACATTCTGCAGAGTATTTAGAGCAGAGTTTACATCTGAAGTCATTTGAGAGGGATCAGGCTAGGGCCTTAATGTTAACAACTCTTTCTGATAGAGATGCCACTTTGGTTAAGAGACATGATGCTCTGGCTCACAGGGATACCGTTGTTGTTGAGCGGGATGAGGCTCTAGCATCTAGGGATACAGCTTTTATTGAGCGGGATGAGGCTCTAGCTACCCGAGATGCTGCCACTAGAGATAGTACTGCATTGAGATCTCATATTGCTGACATTATTGCAGAAATGAGTGCATTCATTGATGAGCATAGTATCACCATGAAGATGGATGTAGATCTCCTGGCTCGTGTGGACACCCTAGGGCAAGAGCTCATAGATTTACCTCCATCTACTGAGAGGGATGTCATGTTAGACTTGATGGATCACTTATCCACGAGTTTGAAGATTAGCTTGGATTTTCCTGTATAGACTAGGTTATCCATTTTTTTCATGTACAGGATATATTGTTTATATCAAACAGTATTATATGGCAAGGAAATATGTTTTGATCCACTTCCCTTTTTAGATATGCCTTGTTACTTGCTTGATAGTTGCATCTTCTCCTAGACTTGCGATCTCAATATATTCTGAACTCCTCCATGATGGATGGACATTAAGATGTCTCATGATCTGTCAGAATGGATCGTTGATCTTTGTGTTCCCCAGATCTTTGGTGTCTTGGGATTGGTTTCTAAATGTGGTTTTAGAGATGATTTCTACTTTCCTCTGTGAGGTTGACCATACCACAAATGGTCTCCAGTACTCCCGTGTATGGAGGAGACCAAGTAGTTTCATCTCTTATGGATTGGTGTTTCTCTTTAAGGATTCAATTGCAGTATTGATGGTCACCGGTTTTTCTCTCATTTGTGCGAGATAGAATATCTAGAGCGTTTACTACTTTTATACATATATATATATATATATATATATATATATATATATATATACCGTTCTTATATATATATATATATATATATCTGTTTTAACTGCTTTCACAATGTAGATATTTCATCTTCCAGCCTATGGACTAGATTTGTCTAAATCTAGATATCTCTAACTTTAACCGGTTCAAAAGTGACTAAACTGAAACCGTTGAAGCTAGAGTGGTTTAGATTTATTTAAATCTAGTTTTCTTTCTAGCTTTTGTACATATTAATATATCATGTGAGCCTAATAATCATGTGATCGAAGATTCAGCCAGTGAATCTAGATTCAGTTCCCACGATGGACATTTCTTAGCTGCAGCCAGCTTGTAAATTATCTACAGTGTCTGGATATCTTTGGATGGCTATCATGCCCATAAGAAGTTCGGCACTGCTGTGTATCTTATTTTCTCAAAGATGCTTCCCCTCTCAAAAATAAAAGCAATCAAGCCGAATACAAAATAAAATGGAGGTATCAAAGGCCTCAATTACTATTGAGCATAAGGATTTGAAAACTTATTTTCCAAAACATCACTGTCATATCTTGCCTAAAATTGAACTTTTATATACAAGTCAAACCATTTGTATATAGGTGCAAACGAGGCATAGCACTACTTCCAAATAATTTCACATAGACCCAATAAACACACACACACATGCAGATAAATAGTTAATTGAAAAGTTGCAGTAACCGTGTTTTCACGGAAGTTGGGGGGGTGCCTAACACCTTCCCCCCGCTTAATCAAGCCCCCGAACCCAACGAATCTTGGTTTCCAAGGCCAGTTAAATAGTGTCCAACCATTGGGTCTTTGTGCAAACCTTTTCAAAATCGGTTGAGTTGGTACAACCATTTTAAATCTACTAACTGACGACTCTAAAAGTCAAATCGAACCTTTTCAAACTCGCATTTTTAGATAAAACTTAACCAAATGGAGAAAATAAAAGGGCAAGCACAGAAAGGGACACAAATCTTCCCGACGTCAACAGGTGGTGACTCTGTTGGGGACTCCGGTAAGAGGGCTTAAATCGCTGTTCAACCTTTTCAAAACAAAACTTTTTATCTGCTTATGTGTGAATACTGCATTTATATTGAATGAATGTATACTAATGCTTTATTTACTGCACTTTAGTGCTTCGCACCATATATGCCTGTGATATTAGTACTTCGCACATATCATCATTTCCATACAGGAAGACGCGATGTATGTAAATGTATGTTGTGTGATTCCTCCACCAGGAGGCAAACCCATCGGTGTTTGATTACTGGACTCAAGGGAGACTAATCCCGCGAGGCTCAGGAAAGGCACCACCCAAATTTGCTCCTGTTGAAAGATCGGATTAACTTCCCATCTAGTAAATTGCAATGATTTGGGGACCTTCATACCGAAAAGCCGCAAGAGTAGCCTAAGATAAGCCAGCCTCTGATAAACCAAATGTAATGCCCCGAGATCTGGTCTATCTTCACACCCGAATTCCGTGCATCACGAGTACATCTCCTTCCAAACATACATCATTATATGTTAAATATAATGACATACATTCTCAAATCCCAGGTTCTATTACATTATAACCTCGTTCATTACAAATAATGATAATTACATTATTCTTTACATCTTACAAGAGTGACTTTTCTCTTCCACCAAGGATACAAAATAGTTCAATAAACTAGTCTATAGTTTAATTAAACTATTCTACATTACAAGTCTTCGCTTAATCTTCACGCTCATTCACATACTGAATGTAACTTCATATGGATACCAGTCAGCTTAATCTTTACAGGATCCTTAAGTTCTTTTTAACATCGTTCACTAAAAATGTTTTTGATTTAAAGCAAGTGTGAGCATTCAATTGCCCAGCAAGTCATAGCAGTTGAACAAACAACTTTAAGAATTTAAACATTATTTTAAGACTTCAATAACCGAACAAAGGTTATGAAGCAGCTTGAATAATAGGAATAATCTCGATCTCTATAATCTTAAAACATTAGTCACATTCACTTTGAAATACTTTCATCCTTCTACCTTTTCCATACACATCATGTCTAGCTAGAATCATTAGCACAGACTTAAAAATAACGGTTCATGTATAAACAGAACATTCACATATTGAACAGTTCAATCACAGAATAGTTCATCTCATAGAAACACCGAAATGTTAAAATTGTGGCACAAGGCCTCATACATTCTACCACATTGTACAAATATCGCACATTTGTACATAAGTAAAACTTCTCATGTTCAACATGTGAGAAAGTTTAAGAAACTAGCATTCATTTAGAATATGAATGAAGTTAGGAAACTTGTCTTACGCATAGCTACACCTTAAAGTTTACGCTGAGCTGCTCATTGCAAACCCTATATAACACATAAGGAAAATAGCACATACACCAATTAGTCATTTACTTGACTTACGCATTGGTTTACTTAACTTTACTTCTTAGGGTTCGCATTCTTGTAATCTAAGTTTACACGACCTACTTTCATTACCGGTTTACGGCTTCATGACATACGGAGATGTCTTACTCATACGATCATCATCTTTGATGATTTACATTCTTATCTTCTTCTTATAACTCTTATAGGACTCAGTACACATCACGTCTCTGCTAGTAGTCCATATGGTACTCTGAGTGGTTTCCCACAAATAACCAACAAACAAGTTCCCGTCTCATCTACATTGTCTTTCACAGTGAGTTAGATCAGTTGCCAGTTTCGTATATACCTCCACTCTCTGAAGGAATTGTTTATCCTAGCTCCCATATGTCAACCATCAAAGATTACGATTGTACCACAACCTAAACTTTATCTTAACTTATCTGAACCATTAAAACTATAATGTTCGTTAAGTCAATTTCTTATTCCTTATGGCTTTCTGGCAACTAAATGTCATACCTTAGGATTCATTCTTATCGTCTAAGTCATACAGTCTTTTATATATTTAGAACGATCATTCAATATTAATTATACGCATTCATAGCGTTAAGCATTTTACGTTACCTTATTCATATCTTACAACGTCCGGTTCAATATACTCGGAACGTCCTCCAAGTTATCATTACTAACTCAGCTTCTTTAAGTTATACGTTATTGTCTTTAATTCAATTTCTTCACCATTCATGGGTTTACTTATCATCCTTCATTACCTTTGTGACACCCCCAAATCCCGGTACTTCATTTCCTCAAGATTTGGTGTTCACTTAATCAAAACATTCATTCCTAACTACCTAATTATAATAAAATTGAATAATAAAAACCTGCCCATATAGGATTAAACTTAAATAAAAATATCCCAGGTTATCTAACCTTTAACAACAATCATTCAAATGCAGAAATTTAAATAAACTTCATTACAATCTTTAAACCAAAGTCTGAAAGTAACTATCAAAACTATTACAACTCTTTAGTATTTATTCATCTTTCTGTTTCCCTTACTGGTGCTAGGTACGTCACCCGTTTCAACTTTAGCTGTAAGAAATTTTACAGGCAAGAGTGAGTAAACAAGGCCCACTTGAAATAACAATAAGTAAATCTTTAAACTTTTACATCAACTGCCAATATTAGGCTCAATAGAACTGAACAATATATTCTATTAACTTTATAAAAATTATAACATTCACTGAGGGTCTAATGACCACGAATCATATCCATAGTTATAAGTAATCTTTCAACTTTAACTTTAACAATCATAAGACTATAAGGACTCCACGCGTTTGGGGGATCAACCCTTCATACAATGTATTGTGCACAACCATTTCAACGCTAAGCGTAAACCTCTATTAGAAGAGTTGTTCATCTCAGTATTTAGAATACAAGTCCGCACCAAAGTAAGTTTGGTTTGGATACATTACAGGTAATTTAGATTAACGAGAATCAACTAAGGATTAGTTGATTACAAAAGAAATAATTGTATGCTATGGAATAATCATAACTGAATTGATATTTATAAATTAACATCATGCTTTAGGAATAATCTAATAGCATAAATATGGAATAATCATAACATTCAAGGTTATTGAGGATTGGGTACTAAACATGCATCATGAATAGTAAATTGAACGACAAAGTTGCTCATCACTAGAATACAGTGACCCGCATGCTAACTAACGAGTTATATATTTAAGAAACTTGTTCAATAATAAGATGTAAGATGTAGAATACTTGCATCCTCATGAACCAATAGATACAAGAGCTTTATCAATAATAAATAATCTAACTCCACGAAAGTGTAGAGTTAGCAACTTGTATAATTGAAATGGAATTAAAAGCAATAATGTGCTCAACGAAATTAAACTTGTACAACGAAGTTTTAGAGTTAGAAAACTTACCTTTAGCACAAGCTAAACCTTACAACTTGAATCAATACCATATACATATGTCATCATGACATAATTAGTCATTACCAACATTTTATATCTATATAAACAAATATATACATCATGTAGGTCAAATCACCCATTCACATAATCAAACTATATTAATACTAGTTAACACTTGATAACATGCTCATTCATAGTTTAATACTACTGAAATCATCATTTAGCATTCATATTATTAATACATAACCTTTATTTTCAAAATTTGTCTAATAAACTAAAATTGTCAGAACCTTCGCTAACTTTCATAACTGCTTATGGCCGATTTACCACTTTGTGGTTGGTACTGTATGCCATGAAATCATGAAGCCATCGATTAGCCATTGCGGTATAGCGCAAACATCATTTGACACGAAACTTATCTTCTTTTGCAGCGCTCACAAGGGCGCCAGAGTCCAGAACTCGGCGACCAAGCTCGGCAACAGCATGAACAAAAGCCAAATTGGCCTACAAGCTCCAATCTAATAGACTAATTAACATGTAATTTACACATAGACTTCATGTAAATGTATTGTGAAGACTTCTAATATGTTTATACCCATAAAATAGCATAAACATCAAATTTACAACACCCAATTTCCATGTTTTTTGCAAAAACTCCATTTTTGATGTTTTCAATGAAAATCAACATTGTGATTTTGTTTTTCAATCAAAACAGAGATTTCAAAACACCATAGTTATGATTATACATACTCTATCTAATTCAATAATCAATTTATCAGTTTAACAACTAACTAAACCTTAATTTCTACTTTAAACTAAGCCATATTCATATATATTTTCATATGAACTTACTGTAATATATTTTTCTTCCACAAAACCCATACATACATGAACTATTTTTTCTATAATCGTATATAAACTCATTCAATCATCTTAAAATCAATAATTTATCATATAACTATAAACACCACCAATTTATCTTTTATAAAAATTTCACAGAGAACTTTTTGGAGAAGAAAACTAAACTTTAAAATTATAAAATACAAGGATTAATATCCTACCTTTGATTAAGAAGATGATGGCTATACTCAAGCTTCTTCTCTCCAATTTCTTTCTCAAAACCTGTTAGAATCACTCACTTTTCTCTCTATAGTTTTCTTCTTCACTCCCTTTTTCTTCTTCTGAGTTTTCTTTCTTCCTATCTCTAACATACGTAGAATAATATAATGTATTTAGTAATAATAGATATATTAAGTATAGGATTTTAACTGACATCAGTTATAGAATTTTGAAAATCAAAAGTCATAAGGCTTGTTTGGCTAGCTAACTAAAAATAACTCATTAACCCTTACACCTTGTTTGGTAAACCTAATTAAAACAAATGGATTAATCCTTATACCTTGTTTGATAAAACATCATTAGATTAAAGACTTAATATGTATTAAGACTTGTTTGGCCAAAACTAAATTAAAGTCCTTTAATTTATTTTAATAACTCCTTTATAGCAAGGTTATTAGTCACACTTCTAATTAATTAATTAATCAATTAAAATATTAATCTATTAAATTACTTTAACACATAATTTAATATCACATAACTATAATTTCTTTTATAATTGTAATTTTTTCAACCAACTAATATTTTAAATTACAAATTCCCATTTAAAATATTATAATTTATTTAAATCACTATAAGCTCTCTAGCTTACATATTAAATTAAATTGGTATATAATCTCATAACAATTAATTTTCTTAGCTCCTTAATTATTTATTCAACAAATAATTAACTAAACCACATCAACTCAAATTGCCATTAAATACTTATATAATTCAATAAATATTTAATATTGCAAATAAATATTTAATATTTAATTATTTATTTAACAAATAATTAACTAAACCATATCAACTCAAATTGAACAATTATTTATTCAACAATAAACATATCCATTAAATACTTATATAAATCAATAAATATTTAATATTACACTTTAAAATTCTGGAATGTTACAACCTTACGGTCAAACCATACACGAGGTATAGGTTCTGCCCGTTTAATATTCGTGTACACTCAACCCTCACATCGGCTAAAGTGTTTAATGATTACATTCGTTATCCATCACATGAACCCCACGTTTATTATTCTTTCTTAATGTCGAAGTCATACGGTTCGTTGTATGCTAAGACTGATCCTTTATCGTAACTACGTTGCGTTTACGTTCATTACATTCTTTGTCTTTTAATTCCATTCAATCCTTCCATTTAACCTTTACTAAAGGTTTAAATCACTTGTTTAAGTGTTACATTACGTGAACTATACGTTCGTTATCTTTCCTTACACTTCCCCCAGAAATTGAGCAATTAAAAGCTTATTTATGGGCCTTGCCTTGTACCGGAGCCGGTTCCTTCTCTTTCCCTCGCGTTGCAGCGCCACTTAAAAGTGCTTGGTTGCCCGGGTTGGCACTGCTGCGCCGCCTCCCAAGGCTTAACTGGTGCCAGGCCTAAACCTTAAAAAAAATTCTAAGTCTTTTACATGCTTGAGACGCTTACTTGGTAATCTCATAACTTCTTCGTTATAACTCAGAACGAGGTCATTCCAAAGCCATTCTCTTCCTTATCTTACGTACTTCAACTTCCCTCAAACAGATATTTATTCTGAATCCGTTAATATGCCATTCAATTAGCTTAATCTTCATCATTCATTCATTTTACGTTATTAACATTCTTCGTTCATTCGTCCGTAATTCGGTCATCCAAACTAGGAACTAGTTCGTTCTTGAGTCCAGGACTCACGTTTTCTAAGTTCTCTTACCTTCTTATGAAACTCTACACATTCGGGTTCATTTACATACTTTCTATTTCTCGTTTGTCTTTTACGAAATTTTCGTCATAACTTCGTTATAGCTAAGTTTAATCTGTTCTTCATGAACTCTTCTATCGCTCCTAACTAAGAAATAAGCAGCTAACTAATACGCGATGGTTTTAAACTTGTCCATCAACAAAAATTTATACTATGATGGTTTTAAATTTGTCCATCAACAACATTCTTCGTGTTCTTCGCGTTCTTCATTTGTTCTTCATTTATAATCCATACTTTGATTATGATTTCACTTTTTCTTAGAATTTGGTGTTATAAAACACCATTCCTTACTTCTTTCACCGAATCGTTCATATGATTCATTCGGATCGTTCAAATTCAATACGAAACTTATATTTTCCTTAAGAAATTTATAAACTAAACTTCTAATTCTTATTTCTTCATTTTTCTCATGATTTCAACCCTATGAAATCATTCTTAATGTAATGCCCCCAAATTCAGGTACATGAAACCCGAACTCGGTGCTTTATGATACCATTTCTATGAGCGGAATAATACTAATTATAATAACAATAATATAAATATCAAACTTAATTTACATCTATCAAAGTCTAATCCCAAGTACGTAACATTTACTACATTCATTACATGATAGATAATACATATCAATGTCTTAATAATGTCTATCTATTACAAAATATACCATTAAACTTATTCTGTTTGCTTTCCTTTTTCCCTTGTTCTTGTCTGAACCTTCTAGTTGATCACACTTAGCTGAAACATTTAAATTTAAAGCAAGAATGAGCATTTGAGTGCCCAGCAAGTAATAGCAACAATAAATATTAACTGAAAAGATTAAATGTTTTCTTTTAATGACACTTCTACAACGAATCAACAGTTGTGAAGTAAACTGAACCAATAATAATAACATAACAATTCTATATCAAATTTTTGAAACTACGTATTGACTATAAATGGAGAGTAGTCGACAGACTATGAACATTATTTTCAATTTTCGATAAGGTTTAGCAGAAATTCATCCGCAAATCGTCATAACTTACGGGAGCGAGGGTGATCATCCCAATGTGCCCTGTATTAATCAATACTACATACAAGAACGATATTATTGTTCATCTTATCCGCCTTTGGCGCACAAAAGTTTTCCCAGATTAGGCATGTTCATACTTAGTCGGGAATCCGAACCAAAGCAATTTGATTGGATACAATAAAGTTTTATCATGTTCAATGATACTTCTAAATATGTGTCTAGCTAGGTCAAATAGCTTAGACGGCTTTGAAGTCAACGTATACATACTAGAATTTAATAAATATGTATCAACATGTGATTAAATACAATGATTATCCAAGTGAGGACACTTGTATAACCATATTTAGAAATTAACGAACAGAATAAATATCTGAATTATAGTATAATACTATGTTAGTAAACAATGATCGGATAATTTAAGAACTTGTATGAATACAATTTATTGAATATAATATCGATAATAATAAAGTTAATAATCTGGCACAATAATAATATAATTCTAAAACTTTCTTACTCATGTACATTGCACAAAGAAAATGCAAAGTTAGGATACTTGTTTGGTCTGATGCTTACAATACGCAACTTAGTTTTATCTTTTATATAGCAACCTATCATTAATAAGATCATTCTATCGATTAGAATAACATATCGCAACACATAATATGTAAGACCCCAACTTATTATAAATAAAATCGAATTTACTCTAATTATTATTGTGAATAATAAGTTATTAATTTGATATAATTCTCTGGTTATGGGTGAAATGTGCAAGTTATGCAAAATATGCAAGTGCTTATAAAATAATCATTGTTGTCGGGGAATATTCATTTGGTCGTGGAATATTCTTGTTGTTGTGGGGAATATTAAATACTTACAGCCTTGATCATTTGTGGGCCCCATAATGAGAATAATTGTCGGATGAAGAAAACAACAAGTTTGAGTTTTTATAAATAACTTGGCGTAGTTATTACCAATTAACTTTGTTGGAATACCAAATTGGTTAAAATAGAGTGTCTGGCGTGGATGCACAGTATTGATGAATTATTGATCCTTACGTAAGAAGGCACTACTCAATAATTATTACGATGAATTCTTTATTCAATATTTTATTTTATTGATTCAATAATTGTTGCGTTGATATTTTATATTATTGTTGTTTAAATAATTGTCACTGCACAGTATTTCCCATTATCAGATCAATAATTCATATTATTGGAATAATATTATTAGATAGCATTATTGGAAATGTCTAGAAAGTTCTATCAAGGAGAGGTTTGGTCACCTAATTGTGCGCCAGTAAGGAGAAATTCTTATTGGAAAGCCCCCTCTTTCCTGGGAACGGCCTGGTTGTCATAAATGTGATTCTGTAATATTATTTGTGAATAATTAATTATTGATTCATATGATAAGGAAATATTTATTTTATGTGGATATAAATATTGGATATATTTATTGTGGTTAAAAATGAAAGAGTTAATGTTGAGGTGTTTTATCAGTATTTTTGTCGGAATAAAGGTATTAAAAAAATTAAACCAGTGTTTTTGAGATATATTGCGTGAGTTATAATTTTTAATCCGACCGTTGGATCGTTGTAATTTTTGGATATGTTATATATATATAAGTTGAGTATATGTCCACAAATTTTGAACCGTTAAAAATGAACGTATGATTTGTTATGAATTTTAAGAGGTGACTGGTTCAGAAATTGTTGAAGTATCCGAATTTAGCATTTTGGTGGAAAATTCTAGAATTAAGTGGGCCTCACTTGTGGTTGGTGAAGAAATGTGCTGAATTTTATTTCAAAATGGGTGGGTGGGAATAGTAGCAAGGTAAAGCCATCGAAGGTTGCAGTCAAGTCTGCTAACATTCCTATAAATAGAGGGCTAAGTTAGAATTGAAAATTACACCAGAAACATAAGCTTTCTCTCTTTCCCTCTCTAGATTATTGAGTGTATTTTGTGAGTATTTAGATACTTTGTGAGTTTCTATTCATCGATCTGCAAGTTTCCTTGACCTTATCCGATATTAGATCGAAATCTTGGTATTTTGATGTAAGGAGTGTTATATTCTTCTTAAAATGATATTTTCTTCAATATCATTATCTTTAGAAATGTTGGTATGAACTTTTAATTAAATTTGGAACTTTTTGTGTGGGGGTTTACTATTCACGATATCACGACTATTTATTCACGTATCTGACACTATTCATAGAAAAATGAAATTTTCTTTCTTTTTGTCCAAGATGTCTATTATGGTTACTATCATTGATTGTATCTATTTTTGATCTTTATTCTTGAATTTTGCTTCAAAATTGGTTATTATGGAGTATTATTGATCTTGGATAAACATTATCTGAATCCTTACTATTTGTCCTTCATCTCTCAATTGGATTTGTTTTCTTGAAAATATTTTTCATCATCCTCAGTCCTAAATGATGATATTACTAAATATCTTTGGCCTGTAGTGCAAAGATGAATGATTAACTAATGAATATCTTTGGCCCGTAGTGCGAAGATGAACAGGTGTTGAGATGAACATGACCAACTGGTGATACAAATGAATATCTTTGGCTTGTAGTGCAAAGATGACTATTGATTAAAGATGTATATTGATTGTTGTTACAGGGATAAAATATTGATGATGAACTTTTAAATCTTAGAAGATAGTAGAATTCTTTCTCTACTTGACTCTTCTAATGGATTGTTGTTTCCGCTGCAGTTGTTGATCTAAAACTTGTTGTCTATTATATTTTATCAGATTTTTCCCTGTTGAAGACTAACGATAATTTGTTGTATATTATCTTAGTCATAATATTCTTTACTGGGCTAGTTAAGCTCACCATTTTCCTTTTTGTTCCATTTTTCTCAGGAGGTGAGAACATAGCAGGAACTAGTCGGGGTACGGAGTGATGGTTCTAGAAAGATGTTTTAGCAGTCCTCACTATTTCTGGAAAATAGTGTTTGAATAATTGTAATGAGGACTTATTTGAGTGTGGATATTGTCTAGAAGACAATATTTGTATTTAAACTCACAGTATGTGTTCTCGTATTTTGCACGACAATTGTATTATTGAAGTTGTAGTTTGTTTTTACGTACCATGTATTTGGCGACTCAAAATGGGTGTTGTATACCTATTTTTGGGGCGTCCACATTAATATCGAGCTTTGGGATATGGTCTCTGGCGGAGATCGGGGAATAGAACTAGGAGGAGAGATGAGTAAATCCTTCGCTAGTGTGTCCTATCTAAGCTTATTTGTTGGTCGGTCATAATATAGGGATATTATGTGATATGTTAATTTGTTTAATTAACCCTTGTTTTATGGCGATTTAAGAATGGGCTCACGAGAGCGTTAACAATGGAGTGTATGAGGCGTGGAACAACCTTTAGTTACAAACTAGGAGAGCGTGCAACGGAAGGCAATAATCCTCCTGTAAACAACACTTCTAGAACAAATGATGAATGATGGGATGTTGAAGTTTTTGCATTTTATGCAAAACCGGATGAGGAAACTCGTGTACGAGAATACTGAGGAGGAAATGCTAGCAATGCGCGGCTTGTCACAGCCAAGCAGTTCAAAGAGTTGGGACCACCAGAATTTAAGGAAAAGCCAGATCCGATCATGGCGAAAATGTGGGTCAAGCAAATTACCAAGATATTCGATGTCTTGGGATGCACGGAGGAACAAAAGGTTCCATTCGCCACCTTTATGTTCCGTGGTGAGGCGGACTCTTTGGTGGGAGTGCGTGAAGTGTACCCGTACCGATCGGTACTTTTCGGCATGTCTTGGGAAACATTTGAAACTATTCAATGACAAGTACTTTCCTGAAAGTATTCGTCATATGAAGGAGGTAGAGTTTATCAGACTGGAACAAAACAACATGACAGTGTCCCAATACGAGGCGAAGTTTGCAGAGTTATCCAGGTTTGCACCTAATTTGGTCAAAAATGAGGAACGAATGACAAGGATGTTTCTGAGAGGTCTAGAACTTAGAGATTGAGCAATATCTTATATCTCATAAATTTTCTTTATATTCAGATGTTGTAAATAGGGCTCAATTATTAGAGCGAGATAATGAATATCTGCAACCGAGGGACCACAACCAGGGTCATACCAGTGACAGCAGTCATTAGAGCGATGATAACCAACGAGGAGGGAAAAATACGAACAAAGGCGGTAACCACTCGGGTGGTCATCGTGGCCATGATAATAGGAGAGGCGAGTCAAGTGAAAATTTCAGAAAGAGGAGATTTAACAATGACGGGAAGACATCAGCAGCAGCACCAGCACCAATAACAAATTCAAGGGGAGGAGAACGACCGCCAGTTAGATGTTACAAATGCGAAAAAGAGGGACATATCAGCTCAAACTGTCCACAACAATCCAAGGTATGTTACAACTATAGAAAGGAAGGCCACATAGCTCGAGATTGTTCTGTAGAAAAACCAAGTTCAACGAGGATGGTGACTCCAAGGGCTGTCCCGGATAAGTCGAAATCAGCAGTTCTTGGAAGAGCGTTTGTCGTGACTAGCCAAAACGCGAGGAACCTGAACGAGGTGATTACGGGTAAGATAATCTTGAACTCTTGAGAAGTTTATACCTTACTAGATACCGGTTCTACCCATTCTTTTATCTCTCCTACTTGTGCTCAACGTTAAACTTGACTCCGGAGAAATTAGACTTTGATTTATCAGTGGAGACTCCATTAGGTGAAACTTTCGTTACATCCACAGTTTATAAATCTTACATGATCCAAGTTGGCACTATCACATTACCTGTTAATCTTATCTCTTCAAAGATACTTGCTTTTGATGTGATTTTAGGAATTGATCGGTTAACCACTCATCATGCCAAAATTGATTGTTTTCGTAAGGTTGTTAGTTTTCATATTCCTAACTAACCTGTCATACGAATTCAAACAACTAAACCACTAAAATCAGTCACTATTATATCAAGCCATAAAGCTATTTATTTATTGAAAAACGGATGTCAAGCTTTCTTAGCCCATGTTATGGATTTGAACAAAGACAAGTCAGATTTGAATAATATTTCTGTTGTTAGAGAATTTCATAATGTATTTCCTGAAGAACTTCTCGGTCTACCCCCAGAACGTGATGTTGAATTCTTTATTGACCTTGAGCAGGGTACAAAACCCATCCTAAAACCCCATATCGAATGGCTCCTATTGAACTTCAGGAGTTAAAAGTCCAACTACAGGAATTGTTAGACATAGGTTTCATTCGTCCTAGTACATCTCCTTGGGGTGCTCTGTTTTATTAAGTAAAGAAGAAAGATGGGAGTATGCGACTTTGTATTGACTCTGAGAATTAAACCATGTCACCATCAAGAATAGGTATCCGCTACCTCGCATTGATGACACATTCGACCCGATTGCAAGGAGCACAATTCTTTTTAAAGATCGATCTTCGATTACGGGATATCATCATTTGAATATTAAAACTAGGATATTCCAAAGGCGCCTTGAGAACTCGAATGCGGGCATTATGAATTCTTAGTCATGTCTTTTGGATTGACTAATGCTCCCTTTGCTTTCATGGATATGATGAACCGTGTATTCAAGGAATATTTGGATCGGTTTGTTGTTGTCTTTATTGATGACATCCTCATCTATTCCAAAAGCCGTGAAGATCATGAGCACCATTTGAAGCTGATACTTGAAAGGCTTCGTGAAAACAAGCTTTATGCCAAGCTGAAGAAATGTGAGTTCTGGCTTGAGGAAGTAGCATTCCTTGGGCACGTGGTGTCAAAACATGGAGTATCTATTGACCTGGCAAAGATTGAAGCAGTACAAAGTTGGGAGCAACCAAAGTCGGTGACCGAAGTGCGTAGCTTTCTGGGCTTAGCTAGTTATTATCGAAGATTCGTGGAGGGATTTTCTCGAATCGCTACTCCATTAACTCAGCTGACTCGGAAAGATACAAAATTCGTATGGAGTGAGGAATGCGAGAAGAGTTTCCAAGAGCTCAAGAGAAGACTCATTTTGGCACCTGTTCTGGCAATACCATCTTGTACGGATGGATTTGTTATATACAGCGATGCTTCAGGCAAAGGGTTACGATGCGTTCTCATGTAACATGGGAAAGTCATAGCCTATGCCTCACGACAACTCAAAGAATATGTGAGGAATTATCCTACTCATGATCTAGAGTTGGCAGTAGTATTCGCGTTGAAAATTTGGAGACACTACTTGTATGGGGAGAAAGTGGAGATTTATACAGACCATAAAAGCCTCAAATATTTCTTCACCCAAAAAGAACTCAACATGCGGCAACGACGTTGGCTTGAACTATTGAAAGATTACGATCACACTATTCAATATCATCACGGAAAAAGCGAGCGTAGTAGGCGGCGCATTGAGTAGAAGATCATATGCGATCTGAGTGCGATATTGTCAATGCAAAGGCCCATTCTGTATGACTTGCAAAGGATGGAGGTAGAATTAAAGACTCCAGGGACCCACGTGATGATGGCGAATATACGAGTAGAACCAACTTTAATCGATAAAGTTAAAGCTGCTCAAGCTACGGACATAGAGCTGATGCGTATGAAGAAGAAAGTGCAAGAAGGTGTTATTCCAGAAGCAAAAATCGATGAAGAAGGAATACTTAGATTCAACTCCAGACTTTGTGTTCCTAACGATTCTGACTTGAAGCATAGAATCATGATGGAGGCACACAACACACCGTTTGCAATCCATCTGGGAGTACCTAAATGTATCATTATATTCGACATACATTTTGGTGGAACAATATGAAGTGAGAGATCGCGGAGTTTATCTCGAGGTGTTTAACTTGTCAACGTGTAAAGGCGGAGCATCAAGTGCCAAAGGGTCCATTACAACCACTTGAGATTCCGAAATGGAAGTGGGAACACATTACTATGGATTTCGTTACAGGTCTTCCCAAAGTTTCTGATGGCATAGATGCTATTTGGGTTATTGTTGATAGATTAACCAAGTCTGCCCATTTCTTGCCGATGCGTGAGATTTATTCCCTTGAACGTCTTGCTAGTATGTACGTGAATGAGATTGTGAGATTGCATGGCATTCCGGTATCCATAGTTTGGATCGTGACCCAAGATTCACTTCACAATTTTGGGTTAGCTTACGAGAAAGCTATGGGCGCAATTCTGATTGATTCGGCATACCATCCTCAAGCGGAAGGACAATCGAGAGAGGACTATTCAAACCCTTGAAGATCTATTAAGACTTTGTGTCCTAGATTTTAAAGGAAGTTGGGATAAGTACTTTGCCAGTGGTGGAATTCTCCTACAACAACGATTATCAAGCAAGTATATGCAGGCATGGCTCCATTTGAGGCGTTGTATGGCCGAAAGTGTCGTTCTCCGATTATCTTTGGGACGAGGTGGGAGAAGCAACGTTGTTGGGACCGAAATTAATACGCATGACTATAGAAAAGATCCAAATGATTCGACAACGTATTCAAACCTCACAAGATCGATAAAAAGAGTTATGTTGATCTTCGTAGAAAAGGATGTGGAGTTTAATATTGGAGATCATGTATTGTTACGTGTTGCTCCATCCATGGAAGGGAGTTACAAGATTTGGAAAAGAGGAAAGCTCAATCCACGATTTGTTGGTCCATTTGAGATTCTTGACCGAATAGGAAATGTGGCCTATAGACTCGCATTACCTCAAGTATGTCTCGTGTTCATAATGTTTTTCACATATCCATGCTTAAGTAAATATGTGAAAGACCGAACCATATTATTGCGTTAGAACCGGATGAGATAGCCAGAAGATTTAATGTACGAAGAAGTACCTGTTAAGATCTTGGATAGGAAAGAGCATGTCCTACGCACCAAGGTTATACCACAAGTTAAGGTTTTATGGAGAAACCATGCTATTGAAGAAATGACCTGGGAATTGGAATCAGAAATGAAAGCGAGGTATCCTCACCTTTTCGAAAGACCAGGTACGTATGTCAATTTCGAGGACGAAATTTCATAAGGAGGGGAGGTTGTAAGACCCCAACTTATTATAAATAAAATCGAATTTTCTCTAATTATTATTGTGAATAATAAGGTATTAATTGGATATAATTCTCTGGTTATGGGTGAAATATGCAAATTTTGCAAAATATGCAAGTGGTTATAAAATAATCATTGTTGTCGGGAAATATTCATTTGGTCGTGGAATATTCTTGTTGTCGGGGAATATTGGTACGACGGCGCAGTAATCTATGGGCCCCATAATAGAATAATTGTCAGATGAAGAAAACGACAAGTTTGAGTTTTTATAAATAATGGCGTAGTTATTCACAATTAACCTTTGTTGGAATACCGGTGGTTAAAATACGATGTCTGGCGTGGATGCACAGTATTGATGAATTATTGATCCTTACGTAAGAAGGCACTACTCAATAATTATTACGATGAATTCTTGTTCAATATTTTATTTTATTGATTCAATAATTCTTTGCGTTGATATTTTATATTATTGTTGTTTCAATAATTGTCCTTTGCTGATATTTCCCATTATCGGATCAATAATTCATATTATTTGAATAATATTATTAGATAGCATTATTGGCAATGTCTAGAAAGTTACATCGAGGAGAGGTTTGGTCACCTAATTGCGGCGCGCCGATGAGGAGAAATTCTTATTGGAAAGCCCCCTCTTTCCTGGGAACGGCCTGGTTGTCATAAATGTGATTCTGTAATATTATTTGTGAATAATTAATTATTGATTCATATGATAAGGAAATATTTATTTTATGTGGATATAAATATTGGATATATTTATTGTGGTTAAAAATGAAAGAGTTAATGTTGAGGTGTTTTATCAGTATTTTTGTCGGAATGAAGGTACTAAAAAAACTAAACTAGTGTTTTTGAGATATATTGCGTGAGTTATAATTTTTAATCCGACCGTTGGATCGTTGTAATTTTTGGATATGTTATACATATATAAGTTGAGTATATGTTCACAAATTTTGAACCGTTAAAAATGAAAGTATGATTTGTTATGAATTTTAAGAGGTGACTGGTTCAGAAATTGTTGAAGTATCCGAATTTAGCATTTTGGTGGAAAATTCTAGAATTGAATGGGCCCCATTTGTGGTTGGTGAAGAAATGTGCTGAATTTTATTTCAAATGTGGTGGGTGGGAATTGTAGCAGGTAAAGCCATCAGGTTGCAGGTCAAGTCTGCTAATTTTTTCCTATAAATAGAGGGCTAAGTTAGAATTGAAAATCACACCAGAAACATAAGCTTTCTCTCTTTCTCTCTCTAGATTATTGAGTGTATTTTGTGAGTATTTAGATACTTTGTGAGTTTCTATTCATCAGTGCAAGTTTCCTTCATCCTTGTCTCAGATATTACGATCGAAATCTCGATATTTTGAGGTAAGGGGTGTTATATTCTTCTTAAAATGATATTTTCTTCAATATCATTATCAGAAATGTTGGTATGAACTTTTTATCAAATTTGGAACTTTTTGTGTCGGGGTTACTATTCACGTATACTGATATTATTCACGATACGAATCTGACACTATTCATAGAAAAATGAAATTTTCTTCTTTTTGTCCAAGATGTCTATTATGGTTACTATCTTTGATTGTATCATGTTTTGATCTTTATTCTTGAATTTTGCTTCAAAATTGGTTATTATGGAGTATTATTGATCTTGGATAAACTGTTATCTGAATCCTTACTATTTGTCCTTACATCTCCTTTGGATTTGTTTTCTTGAAAATATTTTTCATCATCCTCGGTCCTAAATGATGATATTCTTGAATATATTTGGCCCGTAGTGCAAAGATGAATGATTAAGCGATGAATATCTTTGGCCGTAGTGCGAAGATGAGCAGTGTTGAGATGAACATGACCAATTTGGTGATACAAATGAAAATCTTTGGCACTGTAGTGCAAAGATGAATATTGATTAAAGATGTATATTGATTGTTGTTCTGAGGATAAAATATTGATGATGAACTTTTAAATCTTAGAAGATAGTTGAACTCTTTCTCTACTTGACTCTTCTAATGGATTGTTGTTTCCGCTGCAGTTGTTGATCTAAAACTTGTTGTCTATTATATTTTATCTGATTTTTCCCTGTTGAAAACTAACGATAATTTATTGTATATTATCTTAGTCATAATATTCTTTACTGGGCTAGTTGAGCTCACCCTTTTTCTTTTTGTTCCATTTTCTCGGGAGGTGAGAACATAGCGAACTGATGGGAACTGAGTGATGGTTCTAGAAAGATGTTTTATATCCTCTCACTATTTTTGTAAAATAGTGTTTGAATAATTGTAATGAGGACTTATTTGAGTGTGGATATGGTCTAGAAGACAATATTTGTATTTAAACTCACAATATGTGTTGTCGATTTTACAATCAGATATTATTAAGTCACTAGTTTATTTTTACGTACCATGTATTTGGCGACTCAAAATGGGTGTTGTATACCTATTTTGGGGGCGTCACATAATACTTCTTATTGCAGTCAGCACATTACCTAATTACATTGTCACATATGTTTAACAGTCATTAGATCACAAACAGACACATATCTAGTCAAATTATCCAAGTTCGGATTAATTTCTGAAATATGTCGGTGAACCGACGGCTTTATCAGGTAACTATCGAGTCTAAGACTATCGTGTAGTTCAATATTCGTTTAGATATTTTAAATATCAGTCATATTATTTTTCATAACCTTTAAATAATTATTATAATTTATTACGATTTTTCAAACACTAGAATCATTAATAAATGATTTAAATAATAAATAATTATATTATCATTAATATTTAATTAATATTATATTATTAATGAAGTCATTGCTTAAATATTAAAGTTATTTATAATAACTCAAAATATTTTTAAAACATTTTATTACTCTTAAATGATTTTAAAACAATTAAAATCATTTTAAATAATTACCATTAATATTTAATTATTAATGTCTTATTTATCAAAATATTAAAAGTCCTTAATTATAACTTGAAATATTTTTAATTCATTTATATTCTTTTTAAATGATTTTTAAATTAATAAAACCATTTTAAACTATTTATTTAATATAATTATTAAATAAATTTAATATCGATAATATTGAATTATTAATGAAATTATTCTTTAAATATTAAAGTTATATTTAATAACTTAAAAATATTTTAAACACTTTATTTTCATTTAAAATGTTTTTATAATATTAAAATCATTTTTAAACTAATTTATTTAATATAATAATTAAATAAATCTAATATCATTAATATTAAAATATTAATATTTTTTATGACAAAATATCAAAAGTTATATTTTATAACTTCAAATATTTTAATAATACTTAAATAATTTTTATATGATTTTTAAATCATTATTTCTATTTTTCATAATTTATTTAATATATTTATTAAATAAATTAATTATCATTAATATTTAATTTATTAATGAAATTCATCACAAAATATTAAAGGCATTAAAATAAATTAAAATATTTTATTATATCATAATATAATTTTAAATGATTTTTCAAGTATTAAAATCATTTTTAAATAATTTATTTAATATATCAATTAAATAAATTAAATATCCGTAATATTCCAAAAATATTAAATATTTATGAAATATATTCAAAATTATTAAAAACTATTTTTTAGGCTTTAAAATAATTTTTAGTAATTTATTTTGTATTTTTAATAATTAAAAACTATTTTTTTCTATTTATTTAATAAAAATAATAATTTCAGAAATTAAATGTCGCTAAAGACTGCCTATAGCCACAGAACCGTCGCTATAGGTGTTCTTCATGTTGTTGATGAAACCCAAAAATTCATAACCACTGATCGAGTTGTAGAGTTTGACCAAGATTAAGTTTCAGTGTATTGTGTTTCTAGGAAAGACAAAGGTCAGATCTTGTAGATATAGTGTAATACTACAAGCTCCAACAATCAAAATGATCAAACAACATAAAACCAATGAGATCTAAGCATGCAAAGTGACTGTCAGAGCTGTTCTTCATTTCTTGGTAACCCAGAAATGAAGA
The DNA here is from genome assembly GCA_020205605.1 of Panax ginseng. Taxonomy (NCBI): domain Eukaryota; kingdom Viridiplantae; phylum Streptophyta; class Magnoliopsida; order Apiales; family Araliaceae; genus Panax; species Panax ginseng. The sequence continues at coordinate 58,233,079 of CM035143.1, read as the reverse complement.
ACAGTTCGAGCAGTCACCTTTGAGCTACCACAACTAGCAATCCTGTTAATTGTTTTTTGAATTAGAGGTTTCAATAGGTAGCCAGCATGTAAGAGTACAGATCTAATACTTAAAATCACCATAACAACATCACAAAAAGTAGATCCATGTCGGTCAAAGTCTGTCAATGTTCATGTTCATCAATTATCTGGGTTACCCAGAAAACTGAGTTCATGAACGTCTGACCTCCTTTGACCAGCCACCAAATTCAGTAAATATGATATCTAGATGTTCTGAAAGAATGGATCTAAAGATAAACTAACAAACTACCATCTAGATACAACAAACAGAACAAAACAACAACATGAAAGATCTGGGCACATGAACTTGTTGTCAGAGCTTTCTGGGTAACCCAGACCTGGTTTGGTCATGGTCGGTCAACGAGGTTTGACCACCCATAACTCAAAATATACACATGATATGGCTTTGATTCAAGTTCCAGATTAAAGATCACATATCATACTACAAGATCAAAGCTTAAAACACCCAAAAACACAAACAGGATGAGAACTAGAAGGTCTGACATTCGTTGTCAGACTACACTTTGAAATTTTTTCTAGATTTTTGAAAACACCAAATCCGAGCCTCTAGATGTTATGGATCTAACATCTAGCAACCCAGATCACTTAATAACACTATATTCAACATGTTTAACACAAAAAAACTAACATCTAACACATCATCAAAGGTCAGATTCTAAATTAGGGTTTTATACCTTGATTAACAATTTCTGATTCTTGGCTACTGATTTGGTTATGGGTGTTAGTGGGGCTGGTTTTTTGGACTAAAATGATAGAAGAAATCATAGGTTTTAGAGAGAGAGAGAGAGAGTCTTGGTTGTGTATTGTGACCAAATGAGCAAGAATGTACACTTTCTCTCTCTAATTCTATTGATAGACTTATGAAATGAACTTGGCTGATGATTTGTGGATGAAATGTTTGTATTATTGGGCATGTGGGAAGTCAATAGTTGGTCACCAACTAAAGTCTTAGCCAAAAGTGCAAGTTAGCTTCAATTATGCACTAAGGGCAAAAAGGTCATTTGGCTTAGGATTTTAATGGCACAAATGTAATCTTGGCAAACCCTTAGGGTTTAACCCTAAGATTATAAAAAATTTGAATTTCTAGGATTTCAATTTAGGATTTAAAAAAAATAAAAATAAAAATAAAAATTAGTTTCTTAAAAATGAAATTTAGAGATTCCTAATTACAATTAATTTTCTAATTACATAAAACATGAATATTAGGTTTAGATTTTACTAAATATAATTAAGATTGCTAATTTAGCAATTAGAGCTCCAATTTGATAATTAGGGTTCCTAATTTAGAAATTATGGTTTCTAATAATTAAGGTTTTCCCTAATTAGGGTTATATTTAATAATACCCGACATTAACGACATTAACACGATTACATAACTTCTTGAACTCTCATGTGAGTTCCAATTAGGGTTTATAATTAACCCTTAGGGTTTCAAGTTTAGTAATTAGGGTTTATAATTTAGAAATTTGAATTTCTATTTAGTAATTAGGGTTTCCAATAAATAGGGTTTTTCCTGATTAAGATTAATATCTATTGTGACAATCGAGATTTTGTAATTTAATTTTAATATTTATTGAATTAAATAAATATTTTTCAATAATTTAATTATTAGATTAAATAACTAATCGATGAAATTGTGATAGATTAATTTAATTATAAGTGTTATATTTATTAAATTAATGTGAAGAATTTTATTATTCAAAGTATGTAATTATGTGAGTCTATTTAATAAATCGAATATTATTTTATTAATTAATAATTAATGGGAAAATTAATAATTTGACATAATTAATAAATGAGAAATTAATTATGTGACTATGTGAATTTATGAGAAATTATTATATTTTATTTAATTAAATTAGATAAGATAATTGATTTATTGTGTAAATGGGTGTGACACAATTAAACTATATTATAAAGGATTAATTAAATTAAATGAGTTTGAGTTTTTAGAATGACCAAACAAGGCCTTAATGGGGGTTGAGGGCAGTTAACACATGATCGGTTAACTGACCACAACTACGTCAGTTTCCTTTATTATACGTCTTCTTTATTTTCATTTTTGTTAAATCTGCAAAAAAAAAAAAGGAAAATCAGAGAGAATTTAGAAATTGTTAAGGAAATATTGAGAGTTGTTGATTGAAGAAGTAACTGAGAAAGGATCATCCCTACTAATCTACACTCTACGCTTTGGGTAAATTCTTCAACCCAGTTTTTCTTATTTACGTCATTTAAAGTTTCATGAAAATGGCTTTTAAGTTAATTGGTTAAGTCTCTGTAATCAAAAAGGGTAGTGATTATGTGGATGTATGTGTTAATATGTTAACGTAGTACGTTTATACTATGTTGTATCAACCATAACATCAGTTTCATAAAAATATTTCATAGATAGTTTATTCAAAGTTATAGAGTATCAAAATATGGCCATATGGCCTTACATACCAAATTTAACACGATAATCATAAGTGGTATCATAAATTTACACTTGTATATAATTATGCATGTTAAAACGAAGAAAAAAAACTTCAAATGAACAGATTCGGTGTTATAATGAACCCGTAATGTTGATTTTCATATTTTGTATTCAAAACTTTCAAAAAATATCAAGAACATTAAATTATATGTTTTGATTCTGCAAATTATGTGTTATAACATGTTAAAATCATGCTAGAAGGGTTGAGTAGTAAGTATATGTGTATTACAGTGTTTGGGTATGTCTAATTTCGTGTAAGAATAAATTAATTGGAGGTTTTGGCCATATTACGCAATTTTTTCGCGAATTTGAGAATCGTTCCGCGCATGATTGCAGATCCATGCCTTAAAAGGCATGCATGACAAACACCACTCTGCAGAATGGCCAGAAATGAAATTTTCTAGTTATTCAAGTTTAGAAATGTGATAGTAACCTAATCTAATGAACATAAAAATATGTTAGAAGTATAACGAGACGTTAAAATAAGTTATTAACATGTCAATAACACAGTTACGTGTAGATTGAATGATTAAACGCATAGTTAACTTACTGTTCGTGAAGTGTAAAATTATGTGACAATAAGTGTGGTAATTTGACTAAGTATAGTCATAATCCGAGTTAGACGAAAAGAATGAACATGTGATGACTAGTTACGTTATAATTGATTGGTATTGTGAACATGAATGGTATGTAGGATTGTAGGAACAAGTATAATTAACGTGTAATCTACGCACGAGGCAAGTTTCCTAACCCTACTCGTTATCATTATTCAAGTTTATAATTTACGTCGAGTAAATTCTCATTATCGTTAACCAAGTTCAATTTGTTATATTAAAGATTATTTATCTTTTCAAAGTATGATCCTGTTATACAATACTTGTTCTATTGTATACCTCTTAAGATTGTTATCTAATTTAAATATCATTTATTGGTGAACCTTTTTTAGACTAGTGAACCCTTATTGATTCGACTAGTCCATAGTTAATGAACGTTCTAAATTTTAGAACCCTTATTGATTTATCCAAACCAAACTTCCTTTGGTGCGGACTCTAATGTCAAATTGAGATGAACAACCCTGTATAGGGATTACTTATGCGTTAGCGTTAAGATATTATGTACGATGATGGTACTAAGGGATGATCCCCTAAAATGCGAGTAGAAGAGTCCATAGTCTTATGACTGTTAAAGGTTTCAAGTATAACCCTTGATAACCTAGGACATAGTTCAAGGTCTTGTGACCCTCAAAAATCTTTTGATTCTTATTATTCATTCTTGATACAAAAGTTGAGTTTTATTCCAGAAGTCTTTGATTCACTCGCATGTTATTATATATTGTTATTTCATTTTTATACTTGTGGGCAATCATGCTCACTCTTGCGTAATAATAACATTGCAGTTAAGAACGAAAGGTCCGACAAGCCTTCTACTAGCAAAGGCAAGGGCAAGATTAACAAGTGATGAAGACTTTTTATCTTATGTGATGATGTATTTCTGTTTTAGACTTATGTTAATGATATGTAAGATGATTAATTTTTTATGTTTTCGCAATTAAGATTTAAGGTTAGTATGACCTGGGATTTATGTATTTTTACGATGTAACTCCTTAAGGAGAGGATTTATTTCTATCTATTAACGCTTTCAATTATTATGGGTAGATAGACATATGATGTTTGTATAGTGAACACCAAATCATGTGGGAATTTAAGTACCCGTTGTAGACACTCGAAATTTTCTGTACACCTGTCACTAACATTGCAGGAGGACAGATTCATCTTTTAAGAGGGAACCCTAAAAGACAATCCATATCCATACCGGATACTACCGGAAGTTCAGCATCAACCCCAGATCATACTGGGAGTAACATATCCAACCTCGGATATAACCCCAAGGCATGCAGATCCAATATTGGAACACACACCGGAGAAGACTGATTAATCTCAGAGATAACCCCGAGGTATCCAGTCTCAGTCCCAACTATGGGAATAGCCACCAACCTTGGTGATAACCCCAAGGAATGCAGATTCGGCGATAACCCCAGAAATGCTTGTTTCAAATGCGACCATCTTCAATCTCGGCGCTCACAATGAGATACACTGTACCAACCCGGCGATAACATCGGGAAGACAGACACACCTCAAAGATGACAATGAGGACCTTCGACAAATGCAGCAGTCCAATCTCAGCGAAACTCTGAGCAACGTCTACTTTATCAGCCCAATCCGGCGATAACACCGGTAAAGGGGCAACATCGTCATATCGCCAATGCGATGCCACGCCACGTCGTCTCAACATCTATACGCAACGATGTCCCACAAGACTAACCAATCCCGAGTGACTATTGTGCGGGGTAACGGATAAAAGTTAAAGCTTGAAGACCGGAGGGCATCGTCCCATCTTCAATGACTTCGTACAAACTCTAATCCCATGCCATCGTACAACTCTCAACAATGGCGGTCTGAAATAGGTCATGTATACCTCAAGCAGATGCGGATTGCGCCACGAAAGTTCGAGTGGACATTCAAAGATTGCCCAAGTGCACGTCTTCACGTGACGACGGGCAGAAACCCGGGCCCACCCGAGTTGCCTCTGGTACACCTGCGGCTCGGCCACGGGTACACCTACGGCTAAATTTTCTATAAATAGAGGGCTTGGACTGCCCATTTTGCAAGAGAAAATGGCGAGGAAGCTTTGCCACAGTGTACTTTCTCATTTTAAACACCTGTGAGCTCACATATAGCCTCTTTTATACCTACAAAAGCCAGTGTTTACCCACTTTAAAGATATAGAAGTCTTCTTTGGCAATCAACTGTAAGCCTTCTCACATACTTTAGAGTCCTTCTCTTCATCTCTGCACACACCCTTCTTCACGTTGAGAGTCGTGTTGCGCGCATTTGCCCGGACTTCGGTCTGTGGTTTTCTTTTTAGTTTGTATATATATATATATATATATATATATATATATATATATATTGACTAACATTATCGATTTATGCCTCGATTGAGCCTAGACTTCGGTCTGGAGCGTTTATTTGCTTTTATATATATGTATATATATGAACTGTGTGTCGAACTTTGTCGATGAGCCTAGACTTCAGTCTGGATCGTTTACTGCTTTAAAAATATATATATATATATATATATATATATATACATTTACATATATTAACTGTGTGTTGGACTCTGTTCGATGAGCCTGGATTTTACATCTGGTGTGTTTACTCGCTTTTATATATATATACTTATATATATGAACTGTTGTCGAAATCTATTCGATGAGCCTAGATTTTACATCCGGTGCGTTTATCGCTTTTATATATATATATATATATATGGGAGCCCTTCCATATAGCAGTTCTTTGTGAGAAGCTGTCAAAACAACCCCTTTTGGACCGTTGATAAATTGATCGCATGGTGAGATGAGTCTTAATATTTGATAAGTACATGACTTTGTACAAGCTTTTTATTTTAATATAAACACCTACATGGTCAACATCTTGTCAATTACATTTAAAAGCAATTTTTATTATTAAAAAAAACACCGGTAAGACATGACTTCTAACTTGTACATTTTTTTTTTTAACATATAACATTAACTCCTATATATATATTCTTTGCTTTTTACTAATTTAAAAAAAAAAAAAAAAAATCAATATTTGTTAAAATATTTTTTTAACAAATAGCAAATATTTTATAAAAAATATTTTATATTCTTTATTTGTTATAAAATATTTTTATAACAAATAGCAAATAAAAATAGCAAATATTTTATATTCTTTATTTGTTATAAAATATTTTGTATTCTTTATTTTTTATAAAATATTTTTATAAAAATAGCAAATAAAAAATTATAAAAATATATTTTTATAAAATAGGATATTATTTTTTATTTGAATTATAATTCTTTATTTGTTATTAAATGAAAGAGTTATAAAAAATAACAAATATTTTATTTAGAATAGCAAGTAAAGAACTTTTGTGCAAGCCGTAAGAAGTTGTGCCGGTTTGGATTTTTTTTTTTTTTTTTTGTACAAGCCGTAAGAGGTTGTCTTAGGTTTGGATTTTTTTTTTTTTTTACTTGGTAGTAAGAGCTTGTCGGTTGAATTTTTTTTTTTTTTAACGGTAGTAAAACACACATAATATATATATATAGAGAATTCTTGTTATGCGTTAAAAAAAAGACACACAGATACTGTGTTTCTTACCGGTGTTTTTTAATAATAAAATTCGTTTCTTTTAAATGTCTTGACAAGATGTTGACCATGTAGGGTGTTTATATTAAAAAAATAAAGTTCAGACATGTCGTGCTACTTATCAAATATTAAGACTCATCTCACCATGCGATCAATTTATCAACTATTCAAAAAGGTTGTCACAGACAGCTTCTCACAAAGAACCCACATGGAAGGGCTCTATATATATATATATATATATATATATATATATATATATATATATATAGTAAGAGATCAAGAGCATTCTCCTTAAATAGCATTCCTCCTTAAATAGCATTCTTTTATTAAAACTACGCGTTTTGGAGGATGCGGTGGCATTTTTTGTAAATACGCGGTGGATTTGTATTTTAAAAATACCACCGCATCCTCCAAAATGATGTAGTTTTAATAAAAGAATGTTATTTAAGGAAGAATGGTATTTAAGGAGAATGCTCTTGATCCTGACAGATATATATATATATATATATATATATATATATATATATATATATATATATTCGTCCCACTTTGGAGTTCACTTCGTGGTGGTTGATCGCTTTTACTGACTTTCTTTACGTTTCGTCTCCGCTGGAGTTTGCCGTGGCGATTAATTGCTTTTTACTGACTTTCTTTACGTTTACGTCTGCTGGAGTTTACTTCGTGGCAGTTGATTGCTTTTTATAGCTTTCTTTACGCTTCGTCCTGCCTGGAGTTTACTTCGTGGCAATTGATTGATTTGTATGACTTTTCTTTACATTTTCGTCCACTTTGAGTTCCTTTTCGTGGCGATTGGCCGTATTCTGACTTTATTACGTTTCGTCCACTTTTGAGTTCCTTTTCGTGGCGGTTGGCCGATATATATATATATATATATATATATATATATATATATATATATATATATATATATATTCGTCCCGCCTGGAGTTTCCTCTGTGGTGGTTGATAGCTTTAACAGCTTTATTTACATTTCTGATCCCCATGGATGTGCTTCGTGGTTGGTGATTATCTCTGTATATATATATTTACAGCTTTTATATATATATATATACTTGTTTACTGCTTTCATACAAATTATGATATCATGTGCGCCTAGGAATCATGTGATCATAGATTCAACCTATTAGATCTAGATTCGGTTCCCGTGATGGACATTTTCAACTGTAAGCAGCTTGTAAATTATTCTTCGATGTCTGAATTTCCTCAGATGGTTTATATACCCACGAGGAAGTCGACATTATTTTGTACATTATTTTTGTACGGATGCTTCGCATCTGTTAAATAAAATCAATCTAGCCGAACATTTAGTAAAATGGGAGTGTAAAAGGTCTCAATTACTATTGAGCATCAGGGTTTGAAAAACCTCTTTTATAAAACATCACTGCCATATCTTGCTTAAAATTGAATTTTTACATAAATTCAAACCACTGTATATATATAGGTCTTGACGAGGCCTCGACTACTTCCAAATAATGACACATTGACCCACACACACACATATTGAGATAATAGTTTCTTGAAAGAGGCGGTCATAGTGGTAACACGGATGTCTGGGGTGCCTAACACCTTCCCTCCACATAACCAAGTCCCCGGACCCTAATGAATCTCGATTTCAATTTACCCGTTTAGCGTTGTCACATCATTGGGTTAATGTGCAAACCTTTTCTCGGTTGTGTTGGTACAACCATTTAAAAACCAATGGCGACTCTTAACAATCCCATCATCGACATTATACATGTTAGACCTTTTTCACTTGTTTTTTCAAACAAATCTCACCTAAAATGAGAACACCAAAGAACAAGTAACGGAAAGGGACAATTAAAATCCCGCGTCGACAATGTGGCGACTCATTGGGGACTCGAAGAAGAGGACTTAAGCCGCTACTACAATCTTTTCAAAACTGTTATCTGCTTGTGTGTGGATATTGCATTTACATTTGATGAATGTGTACGAATGCATTTCCTGATTGCATTTAGTGCTTCGCACCATATCTGCTTGTAATATTAATGTTTCACACCATATATGCTTGTGATATTAGTGTTTCGCACATGTCATCATTTTTATATGGTGAGACGCAATGTATGTGAATGTATGTTGGGTGGTTCCTCCACCAGGAGGCTATCCCGTCGGTGTTTGATTACTGGACTCGTGAGAAGACTAATTCTCCGAGGCTCAGGAAAGGCACCACCCAAATTCGCTCCAGTTGAAAGACCGGATTAACTTCCCGTCAAGTAGATTGCGATGATTTGGGAACCTAATGCCAAAAAGCCGCGCGAGTAAACCCAAAATGGGAGAAAGTCTCTTCATGCTCTCTCATTTCAAATTACTTGTAAACACAATTACTTGTAATTACATTCCATATATATCTCCATGTAATGAGAAATATGAAGAAATGTGTGCACATACATATTTTAATTAACATGCTACAAATAGCTAACATCCGTTTTGCAGGATTAAATTCCTAAAATGGACAAATCACATAGCATGATATTATACACATTCCCTAAAGCCTAAACTATACAAGTCTTTTGCAGGGAACCAATCAGACCTACTACCCGGTCAAAGTCCAAAAAGGCAACAGCCTATAAATAATCATGTCGCTATCCGACCAAATGAACTTAATCCGGTTTTCAGAAAGAATTCGATGGATTAAGCAAACAAATTACAGATTTGGTTGTTCTACTCAAAGAATTACACCAGTCTAATCAGGGTCCCAAAATACACGTACATGCTGAATCCTCCACACAAAGAGGAAGCCTGGCCATTACAATACCTGAACTGCAGTTGGATACGACCAACAAAACTCATGATGTTGCCCATCCCACTGGAGACCCAGACACTGGTGACATAAAAAAGAAAGTCCTCCAAATGGAAGAGACTCTTCGTGCCATCAAAGGAATTGGAACACATGGGAGTGTTTTATATGTTGATCTGTGTATTTTCCCTGGTGTTCATTATCCAGAAAAGTTTAAAACTCCTGACTTTGAAAAATATGACGGGTTAGAAGATCCTTATACACATTTAAAGGTGTTTATTGGAGAACTTGGATCTTATGCAAAGGAAAAAAATCTCAGAATGCAATTGTTCCAAAAGAGTGTAACTGGAGAAGCACGTTCGTGGTACACAAGATTAGACAATTCAAAGATTCATAGTTGGGAAGAGCTAGCACATGATTTCCTCACTCAATACAGCTTTCAGTCTCAAATGGCTCCTAATCGGTATCAAATTACCAAGATCAAGAAATAGTCTAACGAGTCTTTCAGAGAGTATGCTCAAAGGTGGAGACGTCTGGCTGCCCAAGTTAGTCCTTCCATGTCAGAATCAGAGATGGTCATGACTTTCATAGACATACAAGAAGCGCCTTTCTATTAAAGAGTTTTAGCCAGCATCGGCAAACCATTTTCTGAAATGGTCAAACATGGGGAGATGGCTGAGATGGGATTGAAGTCCGAAAAAATTCAAGACCTAGCTGCACTCAAAGTTGTTGCTGATTACATCCAGTCTAAAAATTATGGGAAAAACCCCCGGAGGGTACATAAAAAGAAAGAGGAAGATGTTTTCCTGATACTACAGGGTCAAAAAGGCAATCAAAACATGCCTATTCAAAGGAGAAACTACACTCCCTTTCAAGCACAAATCTGAACCCTCCAATACCAAAAAGGTGGAGAACTCAAGCGCCTCGAGTGTTTACACCTTGGGGATACCCTCGAGAACATTCTCACTCTTCCGACAACACAGAAGAAAATTACGATCTTCTTCCACCCCCGACCCTAATGGATGGGGTTTCAATGTTGCTCGGAAATGTGCTTATCATGCCGGGGCACCTGGACATGATACTCAGGATTATTGGGCCTTGAAACACAAGATCTAGGACCTGATAGACAATGGGGAGATCGTGGTCACCAAACCAGATCAGCCTCATGTTCAAGACAACCCTCTTCCTCCACACAAAGAAGAAGAGGTCAACATGATAAATTGAAGTAGCGCACAAAATTCCAATTTCAGCTGTGAATCCTCCCAAACCCTCAAAGACGGTGATAACAAATGGGATTATGCCAAGTTCCAATTCACAATGGAACGAATGATGAAAGCTCTATGCAAGCAAATTGGGCAATTGGTGGAACTAGTAACTTATTAGCATCAAGTGACACGTTAGTTAATCAGCCAGGAGCATGCCCGTCTCCTACCTCTTGTCATGAATATTCCCTCATCACTTTCAGAAAATAAAATTCTAGAAGACAAAGTGACAAAGAGGGAAAATGCCAAGGCCCGTCGGGATTTTGCCAACAAAAGGGAGTTCACCTATTTGGGCCAACCTATGGAGGAAATTCTTCATATCAAGTGCTGAGAAAAGAGAGTTCCCTTCCATTCGAACTACTGGTAGAAAGGTAGATTTCTTTCGTAGCAGCCAAGGATGAGTTCGATCCATTAGGTTCTTCGATATTAATCAATGAGGGAAGGATCAGTTCCCTTCTACCTCCAATCAACCGCCGTTCAGGACGGTACAACTCTAATGGAGTATGTCAATATCACTCCCAATCTCGCGATCACAACACAGAAGAATGCTGGGCACTCCACCACCTTATCCAAAATCTAATTGACAGTGGTGTCCTGCACTTAGCAGACGACGATATGGTGTTACGTGCAAGTGAGAATTCAGGCCCTACTAAGTGGAAGAGTGTGGTAGCAATCATATCCACTAAAACTGATAGGGTTAACAAATCACTCGCAATGCCAATAATTCAACTCAGAGGAAGCAACAATCCTTTGCAAGTGGCCGCTCCTGAGCCAATCAACTTGTCGTACAGAGCACAATATTCTATTGTTAGCTTGCGTAAAGTTCCGTGGAATTATGGAGAAGGTGAAGGATACACCTCACATATAACTGTTGCAGTGTCGAAGGAAAATCCACTGTATCTTCCCCAACGGGTGATGAAGCCTGCCATCAAATCAAAGGGGAAAATACCCATGGAGAAAATTGAAAAATTCCTCCGCACTATGGGTCATCACGAAGCCAAGATGGTTTTAAGCTTAAAAGAAGCTCCACAACAGATATCGATCCTGGACTTGGTCTTAACTTCCGAGAATCACCAGAAGATCTTGTTGAAGGCTTTAGAAGAAGCCTATCTACCAACATCGGTTGATACGGAAAAATTTCAACATCTGGTTGATCGCATTTTCAACAACAATGTGATATCCTTCACTGATGATGACATACCGCCCGAGGGGACCGGTCATTGCAAACCATTGCACATTGCGGTCTTGTCCTCTGGATACATGCTAGCTGGAGTCTTGATAGATGGAGGTTCCTCTCTAAATATCTGTCCATACGCTACCTTGGTGAAGATGAATATCAATCTCAACCGAATTCGGAGTAGCCATACTATCATCAAAGCTTTTGATGGAGCCCGTCGAAATTCGGTCGGAGTAATTGAGCTGCCAATCAAAATTGGTGCTCATACATTCTGCGTATCTTTCCTTGTGCTCAAGATAGATTCGGGATACAACTTGCTCTTGGGGTGACCATGGATTCACATGGCTAGGGCAGTCCCCTCCACCCTTCATCAGCAGTTGAAATACATTATCAATAATAGCCTGGTCACGGTCAACGCTGAACCAGAGTGTCCTCAACACGGAGACATGTCATTCATTAATGCCAATGATGACGTTGAACCAATCAATTTTCATGCTTTGGAAGTAAGCAATACCCAATACCATGTTATTGGAATGCCATTGCCCGAACCCAAGATTTCTACCGAGGTAATGCTCTAAATTACTCAAGAAATGATGTCATTGGGTCAAAAAGCGAGAGAAAGAAATTTGGGTAAAGATTATCGTGGTATCAAATACCCAATTCGATTAACCAAGCAAATTACAACAAATTGGGCTAGGCTATTACGCCGATTCTAGTCACGAGAATCCTCATAAGCATCAATGATTCCTTTAGCTTCAACCATGCGGCGTTTATCTTCGCCGCGTCGAGCTCTCGAGTCCGCACAACCTCCTCAGTAAAGGTGCCAACCAATGTAATGGCTATGTTATTTCCCAAGCCGGTACCGGTGAAGGAGAAAGAAGTCTTTGTTCCAAATCCCGCCGTGGAAGAAGAGGAACGAAGAATCAAGCAAGACATCATCCGAATGATGTCCGGCATATGCATCACCGTTCATGATAAACATACCAACAGATACACCCCAAACGATGATTGTCTAGACATAATGGCCATCATTCGGGATAGGGAGGATGATGACAATCCCTCCATTACTGCGGTCCACCCGAACTTTGCCCTTGCCAATTGGAACAGCACTCCTTGCATTGGTCGTCAAGGGTAAAGCGGGTAGAAACTCTTTCTGCCCTATAGATATAATAACTGCCTACTTTTTTGTACAGTATTAGCAGTTTATTTTGCCAGTATATGCTAACACTGTGTATGATCAACACATTTCATATATACTAAGTGAAAGCATATTTTGTTTCAGGACTCTGAATTTAGATGTGCTCAGTGCTTACGACGTCTGGTGCCTCTTCTCCACAAGGATTGTACCTTTGATGTAGAGATGAATTCAGCCTTGATGGAAATACAGGATGACATTGAGGTGCCTCCAGAAATTCAAGAATGGGTCAAAGACAAACCTAAACCCAACCTTGATCAAACCACTTCTTTCAATCTCGGAACCTTAGAAAGCCCTAAGTTAATCCAGATTGGTTCAGACCTTACCCCAAACCAACGGAATGACATGGTTACACTATTAACCCAATTCCAGGATGTGTTTGCATGGTCTCATGAAGATATGGTGGGTTTGTCCACTGACATTGTCCTTCATCGCCTTCCCATTAAAGAGGGATTTAAGCCAGTCAAGCAAAAGCTCAGACGATTGAAACCTGAGTGGAGTTTAAAGGTGAAAGAAGAAATTGTGAAACAATTTCAAGCTGGCATCATCATGGTGTCTACATATCCTGAGTGGATATCCAACATCGTGCCTGTGCCTAAACCTGGAGGGAAGGTGCGAGTTTGCGTGGATCACCGGGATTTGAACAAAGCTTGCTTAAAAGATAGCTTTTCCGTGCCATTTATCCACATTCTCATTGACAATACTGCGCAATACGACATGTACTCCTTTGTTGATTTCTTCGCAGGGTAACATCAGATCATGGTTGCTGAGGAAGATCGTGAGAAAACTGCTTTTATCACGCCTTGGGGAACCTTTTGCTATAGATGATTGTCATTCGGCCTCATCAATGTCGGAGCCACCTATCAACGAGCTATGATGGCTCTTTTCCATGACTTAATACATAAACAGATCAAGATCTACGTGGATGACATCATTGTCAAGTCCCGGAATGAGGATGACCATATAGACCATCTCAGAAAGTTGTTCAACAGGTTGCGTAAGTATAACTTGAAGTTGAATCCAGCTAAGTGCGCCTTTGGCATTAAATCAGGAAAGTTGCTAGGATTTCTAGTCAGCCACAAAGGGATTGAGCTGGATCCTGCCAAAATCCAAGCCATCACGGAAATGCCCATTCCTCGGCTAGAAAAGGAAATATGGGGATTTTTGGGAAGAATCAACTTCATTAGCAGATTTATATCTCAACTCACAGCAACCTGTGAGCCAATCTTCAAGCTATTAAGGAAGAACTCTTCTATGCAATGGAATAATGAGTGTCAAAACTCCTTCCACACAATCAAGAAATAGCTAGTCAAAGCTCCCGTGTTGGTACCACCCAGGGATGATGTTCCCATGTTCATGTACATGTCCATAAGTGATACTGCCATAGGTTCATGCTGGGACAGAAGGACGATAGAGACCAAGAACGAGCTATCTATTACCTCAGCAAAAGGTTCAGCAGCAGTGAACACAAGTACACTCTGATCGAAAAGACGTGTTGTGTCTTAGCATGGGCTTCTATGAGATTACAGCATTACCTCCATGGTCATACAACCCATCTCATATCCCGAGTAGATCCTCTCAAGTATGTGTTCAACAAACCCATGTTAAATTGCCGACTGTCCAGATGGCAGTTGATCCTACAACAATTTGACATCGTATATGTGACTCAAAAGTCCATCAAAGGTCAAGGAATTGCGGATCAACTGGCCACCGCACCTTCAGGGGATTTCAAACCCTTGGAAACATATTTCCCTGATGAAGGAGTAATGATAGTTCAGCAACAACATCAGTACGATACGCACCAGTCATGGAAGATGTATTTTGATGGAGTTGTTAATCTGGAAGGTTTTGGAGCTGGAGCAGTTCTAGTATCTGATACGGGGGAGCAGTATCTCGCGCCGCCAAATTGAAGTTTGTCAGCACCAACAACACAGTTGAGTATGAAGGCTGTCTCATGGGGCTAAAACTTGCCCGTTCAATGGGCATCAAGCGGTTAATTGTCTTTGGAGATTCAGAGTTGGTAATCAGACAATCCACCAGAATCTATCAAACAAAGGAACTACATTTGCAGCCTTACCATCGGTAAGTTTTACAGATAGTTGTGGAGTTCGAAGAAATCTCATTTCTACACATTCCTCGTAATAGGAATGACTTTGCGGACGCATTAGCAACTTTGGCATCCTTGATTCGTATATCAGATAAGGGACACTTGCCAAGCATCACAATTTCCCTGCACAAGGCCCCAGCCCATGGGAATTACGTTGGAGAAGTATCGGATGAGCTACCTCCCATCCAACATCCTTGGTATCAGCATATCAAGGAATATCTACAAGATGGATCTACACCCGCGGAAGCGAGCCCGACTGAGAAAAGGCGGATCCATCGACTTGCTATGAAATTCTACCTGAGTGGAGATGCGCTCTACAAAAGAGATGCAGGACTAGGTCTCCTCAGATGCTTAGATAAAGATCAAGCCTAAAGGCTTATGGATGAAATCCATGGTGGAGTTTGTGGCCCCCATATGAGTGGTCCCCTCCTGGTCAAGAAAGTCCTTAGGACAGAACATTATTGGCTATCTCTCAAAGCTGATTGCAATGACCACATCAAGAGATGCTATCAGTGCCAGATTCATGGGAATGTTATACATGCCCCTCTACGAGAACTCCACAACCTGAGTTCACCTTGGCCCTTCTCAATGTGGGGAATGGACGTTATTGGGCCCATTGAGCCTAAAACCAGTAATGGACACCGGTTTATCTTCACCATGATCGACTACTTCACCAAGTAGGTAGAAGTAGCCTCATTCCCCAGGGTTACTAAAGAAGTCATCATTGCTTTCATCAGAAACAATGTCGTTTGTCGATATGGACAACCAGAGGTGATTATGTCAGACAATGCCAAGAACCTCAACAACAAAATGATGGAGGAATTATGCAGTAAATTCCAAATCAAACATCTTAACTCTGTCATCTATCGTCCGAAGATGAATGGTGCTATTGAAGCAGCTAACAAAAACATCAAGAAGATTATGCAAAAGATGTCGGCCAACCACAAAGATTGGGCACGACCTATTGCTCTCTTACTGTTAGCCTACAGAACCTTAATTCGCACTTCCACTGGGGCAACCCCCTACGCTTTAACCTATGGGATGGAAGCAGTGCTCCCTATAGAAGTTGAAATGGAATCCCTTCGAGTGTTGGTAGACGCTCAGCTGGATGAAGACCAATGGATACAAGATAGGTATCACCAATTGTCTCTAATAGACGAAAGGCGAACTGCGTCTATCTTACATGGTCAGTTATATTAGTAAAGGATCGCCAGATCCTACAACAAAAAAGTCCGGCTATGGCAGTTTAAACAACATGACTTGGTTTTGAAGAAAATCCTGGACAACCAAGATCAGGCTAAAGGAAAATTCGCTCCTAACTGGGAAGGCCCGTTTGTTGTCAAGGAAGTATTGACAGGAGGCGCTCTCAGATTACAAGAAATGGACGGCGATGAATTTCCACAACTCATTAACTCAGACGTCGTTAAAAGGTACTATGTCTGAGGTTGCCCTCAAGCAAAAACCCTGGTGCGGAACCATCAGGTCACCAGTCATTCTGGTTCTTTAACCCTTTAACACATACAACTTTTCTACACTTTGCCCCTTAGGGAAACTTACTCTTCAAAGCCAGCAGCCTGGTTATCTCTGTTGTGTTCCTACGACTTAGGTTTTCCCATCGCGGATCGAACCTCTTGCGTTTGCAGTTTGGATACCCATACATGGGATCAAACTTCTCCTACCTGCAGTTTCTCCCCGCACTCTGACCTGCACATGGGATTACGCTTTTCATCTCGCCCTGAGGGGCGAACTACGTCAACCTGATCTCCTCTTCAATAGGAGTACGTAGGCAACCATTTCATATGGCACGGTCATAATAAAACAAAAACAACAAAAACATTTCTACCCTCTTCTCCTCACAAAAACAAAAACAACAAAAATATTCCTACACCATTTCTGCTATATACAGCGTTGAACCTCTTACACCAGGTTCAAACTACGCAGACCTGATCTCTTCTTCAATAGGAGTACGTAGGCAGCCATTCATGGTTCGGTCTCACCCCCTACCAAAACACAAACCTTTGTCAGTTGGTACTGGGATCATCCTTCAAACAACTACATTTCATTCGGCTTCAGACCAAAGGGATGGAATTACCTAAACTCCTCCCAAATAGGAGATTCGGCGACCAGCGACCATATAAGTTGCGGTCATACCTTGAAGAGCAACACCAAACCATAAGAGGTGGAATTAACTAGGCTTCTCCTAAATAGAAGTATTGGCGACCATCTGTGGTGCAATCAATCTCAGAGAGGAAAGCCATACTCCTCTCCATATTTCCTTCTGAAACAAGTCCCAAGACACCAAAGATGGTAGGGATACATAAAAATCGATGATCCATTCTGAACTATCCAGCAACAACTCAATGTCCATCCACCCAGGAGGAATTCAGAATGCATCAGGACCCAACAGAATGTATCAGGAGGAATTCAGAATGCATCAGGACCCAGGTGAAGCTGTGGTCTCCTGTATGAGAATATCCACACGACCCAACAGATCTGCAGTCATCTGCATGGTGACCATATGATCATCAATATATGCGCTTATCTCTGCAATCATGCCAGTGGTAAGGGACCTCACGGCAGTACTATCTGTGATGGCTATATCCCGAGCAGATATAGCACTATCCCTCTCAACCATCACTGCATCTCTGGCTGATCTAGCCTCATCCCGCTTAACAACAGCGACACCCATGCGAGCTAATGCCTCGTCTCTCTCTCCAATAGAGCTGCGTCTCTCCCATCAAGGGCAGTCAACATCATAGATCGAGCCTGATCTCTCTCAAAGGTCATCAGATGAAGACTCTGCTCTAAATACTGTGCCGAGTGCCGAATCACAACAGTACTAGTACTAGGAGAATCTAGAAGAAATGTTGGCAACCCAGCAACGGGCTCCTCCTCGAGGTGGGAATCGATGTCCTCCATGGGCCCTACATCATCTGACTCGCTATCTGGTACTGTAGATACTGCTGCAGCTGATAAAATCTATGTCTCCATCCATGCGGAATACTCTGCAGAACAACTCGGATGGCTCACAGAAAAAGCAACTATCTTACGCTGATCCCAATAAGCGTACACACGGGATCTGTCCTCTGCTGAAAGATATCGAGGAGCTGAACGCTGACCTATCGCCCCCTCAAAAGGATGAAAGTCCTGGAACTGGTCAAACTATGACATCATGGCCAGTGGGTGATAAGTAGTCACACCTATCAAACCAGCCAGAGGGAGGTAGTCCATGCCCGGAGCATGAGTAATGAAGCTGTATGGTGAGCTAAGCCCCGAACACGGCAATATACTAAAAGGATCTCTGATATCTGCCAAAAATGTGGACCAGGACAGAGCATCTATACACTCTGATGGCTGAAAGGAGAATGACATAGCTACATCATGGGTGAAACAATATCCATTCCGTCTAAAGGTACCAATTGGTCTCAAGTGTGACATAAACCAAACATATAGCATGACCGAGCTACCTGTGAACACTCCTGTCGGATAAGTGCAGTAGTAGGATGTTAACCGCAGGGTCTTTGCTACGATCATAGGTATAATGGTACGACCCTCCCTAAGAGCTCTCACGGCCATGATGAGACCGATGTCTATCTCGTCCATGTATCGTGGCATAAAGACATACGATAGTACGCACAGCAGCAGTACATCAACCCTGGCCAAACGCCAGTGATCCTCCGGTGGGGTGAAATCCCCGGAATATCGTGAATAGCTATCCTCCAAGCCAAATCTGTCATACAGAAAATGCTGGGATATCATGTGGTAGATGTCAGCTCATCATGTACCACTCTGCGCCACAATCAAGTGAGAGTCATGAATCATCTACTCATGTCCCCCAAAGCCAGATGCACGCAAGGTCTGTCTAAAAATGGCATCGTCAATCGTGCGTACTCCTCCAGAGTAGGAGTCAACTCATGGGTCCCGAATCAAAAAACCTGCCTATCCGGTATCCAATGCTCTAGCATCCCGTCTACAAACCCTGCGGGAACCTGAAACATCAATAAAGTCATGGTATGCTGCATCAAATGATCTATAGTCACCCTGTCTGGTGGTGACATGCTATCATACCACGATCGCATACCCAAGGCCACCAATGATGGTGGGGTATGATGTATACGACTAATTGTCGAAGAAGACATATGTACGGGCCATGTCATAAGACCCTCCAGGGGTCAATGCCGAATATCTCTGGACATACATACATATGCATAACATGATACATGCATAGCAGATAATTGGCAATATGATATAGGGAATGGAAAAAATTGTGCATACATTCCTAAGTATATCATCATCTAATACATCATCTCTGTACAACTACAAATATAGGGAAATGGGGCACAGACGCCTTACTACTAAAAGAGGCATATCAAAAGATATAGCGAGAATTGGGTATAGCCACCCAATATCTAACAGAGGCCTATCAAAAGATATAACAAGAATACACATCAGAAGAAGACCAAGGTGTCGATGTCCACATCATCAATCCTGTCCACCTGATGTAACTCCTCCTGAGTCATTGGATCTCTATCAATAGGGATGTCATGCCTATATAAAGGAGCATCTGCGCCGGCAAAACCAAATGGGTTATCTGAGGGGCCAGCGCCTGAGCTGGAAGAAACAAATGAATCCGCCTCTATTGGATCTCTGCCCAAATGCCGGATAAATATATGTGCCTGGTCCAATTGTCGGGTCAAATTATCAATCTGGGTCATATGAGTCGGATCTCGGACACAAGCTATCCAATCCGTCATCATCAAGGATCCTGGAACCATATCCCCCATAAACTGTGTGGCGCGAGACTGGGCTCCAATAGTGCGAGGGGACCACCACCTCTGGAACGTCTCCTGAGTACATGGACCCTCTGATAATGCAAAACCGTCAACCCCAAACAATGGGATATCAGTGATGGGTGACTGCGATACAGGCCAATGACGCCTGACAGGAGGCAAGATCGGCATGCAAATCTCCCCTGTGGTGCTCCTAATAGCACGCTCTCCTAAATAGAGCTCCCAGCCTCCATTTGTGAAGAGAGGAACTCTCCTGGTGGAAATCACGTACTTGACTCCAGTCGGGTATCCATCCTCAAAGTCGATGGTCAAGTGTTCCCTCAAATATGGAATCTATGTGATAGTATAGGCTGTCAGCAACTCCAGCTGCATACGGCAGTGAGTGAAGCCCTAAGCTACAGAGACCTCCGACAAAATAGAATGATGTCATCGTCGTCCTCTCCCCGACGGGGGTTACAACGTATGTCCCCGACGGGGGTTACAACGTAAGTCCCCGATGGGGGTAACAACATAAAGACCCGACAGGGGATTACAACGCAGATTCAAGCCGTTGACACATATATCAATGAAGGTCAAGCAGTCTTGACGTTATCTCAGCCGATGGCGATTAAACCTATCAGGGCTCCAGAGCTATTCGAGGATTTCATGCTCGATTACTCATATTCCCCAACAGTTCCCCGTCGAGGGTCATAACGCAATGTTCTGTTGATCTACACGATAGCGAAGGTCAAGCAACCTTGACAATCTACCCACGGAGTATCAGCCATTGATTCACACGTCAGCGAAGGTCAAGCAGCCTTGATAGTATATCCCACAGGATTTTTCAGCCGTTTATTCACATGTCAGTGAAGTACACGTCAACGAAGGTCGGGCATCCCTGACATCATTTGCTGTTGGCATTAAATCCAACAGAATCTTGACATGTTCTGGAGATACTAACCAGGAAAGGTTAACATTATCAAAGAGGATCGATGATGGAATATGTTATACACATCCTCAAATAGACCAAGCTTTATCCCCACAGATCTCTTACACATAAGAGGTACATCTTCAGGATTAAGTCATAATCGAAGACACAGGGATTTAGTGATAACTCCAACATCAACATCCTGACAAATTCGGATTACACATCAAATCTGGTCATCATTGCCAATCCCCAGTTGAAGCAACAGGGAGCCAGCAATCATCCCCCAGCATGTTGGGCTACAACCCCGTACACATGCATCATACATTTGTATCATGTTGCTACCCATAGTACCATGTTTGTCTTGTTGCGTTTCAAGTGTCTAGGATTCTTTATCCTACCCATGCATCGCCATGCATGAGTATGATAAAGAGGGGCATCTGTAGACACTCGAAATTTTTTGTACACCTGTCACTAACATTATAGGAGGACAGATTCATCTTTTAAGATGGAACCATGAAAGACAATCCATATCCATACCGGATACTACCGGAAGTTCAACATCAACCCCAGATCACTCCGGGAGTAACAAATCCAACCTCGGATATAACCCCGAGGCATGCATATCCAATACCAAAACACACACCGAAGAAGACTGATTAATCTTGAAGATAACCCCGAGGTATCCAGTCTCAGTCCTAACCATGGGAATAGCCACCAACCTTGGTGATAACCCCAAGGAATGCAGTTTCGGCGATAACCCCAGAAATGCTTGTTTTAAATGCGACCAGCTTCAATCTCGGCACTCACAACGAGATACACTGTACCAACCCGACGATAACATCAGGAAGACAGGAACACCTCAAATATGACAATGAGGACCTTCGACAAATCAGTGATCCAATCTCGGTGAAGCTCGAGCAACGTCGCTATCATTGATTCGGGGATAACACCGGTAAGGGGCAACATCATCATCTCGCCAACGCGATGCCACGCCACGTCGTCTCAACATCTCTATGCAACGATGTCCCACAAGACTAACCAATCCCGAGTGACTATTGTGCGGGGTAATGGATGAAAGTTGAAGCTTGAAGACCGGAGGGCATCGTCCCATCTTCAATGACTTCGTACAAACTCTAATCCCATGCCATCATATAAATCTCGACAACGGCGGTCCGAAATAGGTCCTGTATACCTCAAACGGATGCCCGGATTACTCTTCTGAAAGTTCGAGTGAACATTACAGTGCCCGAGTGCACGTACTACGAGACGACCCAACCCGATAAACCAGGACCCACCTGGGTTGCCTCTGGTACACCTGCGGCTAAATCCTCTATAAATAGAGGGCTTGGGCTGCCCATTTTGCAAGAGAAAACGGCGAGGAAGCCCTGCCCAATTTGCTCTGCACTCACCCCCACGATGTACTTTCTCATTTTTAAACACTGTGAGCTCACATATAGCCTCTTTTGTACCTACAAAAGCCAGTGTTTACCCACTTTAAAGATATAGAAGTCTTCTTTGGCAGTCAACTGTAAGCCTTCTCACACACTTTAGAGTCCTTCTCTTCATCTCTGCACACACCCTTCTTCACATTGAGAGTCGTATTACACAGCATTTGCGGACTTGATCCGTGGTTTTATTTTTAGTTTGTATATACATATATATATTATATATATATATATATATTGACTAACATTATCGAGTTATGCCTCGATTGAGCCTGAACTTGATGCGAGAGAGTTTATTTGCTTTATATATATATATATATATATATGAATTAATGTGTGTCGAACTTTGTTCAATGAGCCTAGACTTGATGCGGAGCATTTATTTGCTTTTTATATATATATATATATATATATATATATAACTGCGTGTGTCAAATTTTGTTCGATGAGCCTAGACTTGATGCAGAGTGTTTCTTGTTTTATATATATATATACATTTATATATATTAAGCGTATGTCGGACTACATTCGATGAGCCTGGATTTTACATCTAGTGCGTTTATCGCTTATATATATATATATATATATACGGTAAGGATCAAGAGCATTCTCCTTAAATAACATTCCTCCTTAAATAGCATTCTTTTATTAAAACTAAATGCGTTTTTTGGAGGGATGGCGGTGGCATTGTAGTTACAAAATGCCACCGCGTCCGCGTGAAGTTTTAATAAAAGAATGCTATTTAAGGAGGAATGTTATTTACAAAGAATGCTCTTGATCCGACTGTATATATATATATATATATATATATATATATATATATATATATATATATATATATATATATATATATTTCCGTCCCACCTAGAGTTCACTTACGTGGTGGTTGATCGCTTTCTGACTTTCTTTACGTTTCGTCATGCCTAGAGTTTACTTCGTGGAAGTTGATTGCTTTTTACAGCTTTCTTTACATTTCGTACTGCCTGGAGTTTACTTAGTGGCAATTGATTGCTTTGTACAGCTTTCTTTACATTTCGTCCCGCCTGGAGTTTCCTTCGTGGCGGTTGACCGTATTTACGTTTTCCCAGACTAAACTATGTGTCAACGTCGGGATTTTAATTGTCCCTTTCCGTTACTTGTTCTTTGGTGTTCTCATTTTAGGTGAGATTTGTTTGAAAAAACAAGTGAAAAAGGTTCGACATGTATAATGTCGACGATGGGACTGTTAAGAGTTGCCAGTTGGTTTTTTAAATGGTTGTACCAACACAACCGAGAAAAGGTTTGCACATTGACCCAGTGTTGTGACACTGCTAAACGGGTCGGTGAAACCGAGATTCATTAGGGTCCGGGGACTTGGTTATGCGGAGGGAAGGTGTTAGGCACCCCCCCGACATCCGTGTTACCATGGTGACCGCATCTTTTCAAGAAACTATTATCTGAATGTGTGTGTTTGTGGGTCAATGTGTTGTTATTTGGAAGTAGTGCGAGGCCTCATTCGCACCTATATACACAGGGTTTGAATTTATGTAAAAATTCAATTTTAAGCAAGATATGGCAGTGATGTTTTATAAAAGAGGTTTTTCAAACCCTGATGCTCAATAGTAATTGAGACCTTTTACACTCCCATTTTACTAAATGTTCGGCTAGATTGATTTTATTTAACAGATGCGAAGCATCCGTACAAAAATAATGTACAAAATAATGTCGACTTCCTCGTGGGTATATAAACCATCTGAGGAAATTCAGACATCAAAGAATAATTTACAAAGTCGCCATACGATTGAAAATGTCCATCACGGGAACCGAATCTAGATCTAATAGGTTGAATCTATGATCACATGATTCCTAGGCACACATGATATCGTAATTTGTATGAAAGCAGTAAACAAGTATATATATATATATATATATATATATATATATATATATATATATAAGCTGTAAATATATATATACAGACATAATCACCAACCACGAAGCACCTCCATGGGGATCAGAAATGTAAATAAAGCTGTTAAAGCTATCAACCGCCACAGAGGAAACTCCAAGCGGGACAAAACATAAATAAAGTCAGAATGCATGGCCAACCGCCACGATGAAAACTCCAAAGGGGACGAAATGTAAATAAAGTCAGTAAAAGCGATCAATCGCCACGTAAGGAAACTCCAGGCGGGGAAATATATATATATATATATATATATATATATATATATATATATATATATATAAGCGATAAACGCCTTTGGATGTAAAATCGGTCTCATCGAATATAGTTAACAACAATTCATATATATAAGTATATATATATATATATATATATATATAAGTGAATAAACGCATATAGGATGTAAAATCAAAGGCTCATCGTAATGCAGAGTTCGACAGCGATTCATATATATAATATATATATATATATATATATATATATATATATATATATATATATATATATATATATAAGCAAGTAAATGTCTAGGATGTAAAATACAAAGGCTCATCAAATGTAGTCGACATTACATAGTTAATATATATATATATATATATATATATATATATATATTAAAGCAAATAATATAGGATGTAAAATCCAGGCTCATCGAACA
Organism: Panax ginseng; assembly: GCA_020205605.1. Lineage (NCBI taxonomy): Eukaryota > Viridiplantae > Streptophyta > Magnoliopsida > Apiales > Araliaceae > Panax > Panax ginseng. The sequence goes on along the minus strand of CM035143.1, from coordinate 58,208,074 downwards.
AAGTTCGACACACAGTTAATATATATATATGTGTATATATATATTAAAGCAGTAAACGCTCCAGACCGAATTCTAGGCTCATCGAACAAAGTTCGATACACAGTTCATATATATAAATATATAAATATATATATGTAAAATCAAATAAACGCTCCAGACCGAAGTCTAGGCTCAATCGAGGCATAACTCGATAATGTTAGTCAATATATATAAATATATATATATATATAATATATATATATATATGTATATACAAACTAAAAATAAAACCACAGACCGAAGTCCGGGCAAATGCGCGCAACACGACTCTCAACGTGAAGAAGGGTGTGTGCAGAAATGAAGAGAAGGACTCTAAAGTGTGTGAGAAGACTTACAGTTGACTGCCAAAGAAGACTTCTATATCTTTAGAGTGGGTAAACACTGGCTTTTATAGGTACAAAAGGGCTATATATGAGCTCACATGTGTTTAAAATAGGAAAGTACACTGCATGGGGTGAGTGAAGAGCAAATTGGACAGGGCTTCCTCACCGTTTTCTCTTGCAAAATGGGAAGCCCAAGCCCTCTATTTATAGACGATTTAGCCGCAGGTGTACCTGCGGCTGAGCCGCAGGTGTACCAGAGGCAACCCCGGTGGGCCCGAGTTTCTCAGGTCGGGTCGTCTCGTAGTACGTGCACTCGGGCACTGTAATGTCCACTCGAACTTTCAGAAGTGCAATCCGGGTATCCATTTGAGGTATACAGGACCTATTTTGGACCGTCGTTGTCTAGAGTTGTACGATGGCATGGGATTAGAGTTTATACGAAGTCATTGAAGATGGGACGAAGCCCTCCGGTCTTCAAGCTTCAACTTTCATCGGTTACCCCGCATAATAGTCACTCGGGATTGGTTAGTCTTGTGGGACATCGTTGCGTAGAGATGTTGAGACGACGTGGCATGGCATCGTGTTGGCGAGATGACGATGTTTCCCCTTACCGGTGTTATCACCGGATTGGGCTGATAAAGTAGATGTTTCTCAGAGCTTCGCTGAGATTGGACTGCTGCATTTGTCAAAGGTCCTCATTGTCATCTTTGAGGTGTGCCTGTCTTTCCGATGTTATCGCTGGGTTGGTACAGTGTATCTCTTTGTGAGCACCGAGATTGAAGCTGATCGCATTTGAAACAAGCATTTCCGGTGTTATCGCCGAAACTGCATTCCTTGGGGTTATCACCAAGGTTGGTGGCTATTCCCATGGTTGGGACTTAGACTGGATACCTCGGGATTATCTCTGAGATTAATCGGTCTTCTCTGGTGTGTGTTCTGGTATTGGATCTGCATGCCTCGGGGTTATATCCGAGGTTGGATTTGTTACTCCCGGAGTGATCTAGGGTTGATGTTGAACTTCCGGTAATATCCGGTATGGATATGGATTGTCTTTCATGGTTCCATCTTAAAAGACGAATCTGTCCTCCTGTAATGTTAGTGACAGGTGTACAGAAAATTTCGAGTGTCTACAGATGCCCCTCTTTATCATACTCATGCATGACGATGCATGGGTAGGATAAAGAATCCTAGACACTTGAAACGCAACAAGACAAACATGGTACTATGGGTAGTAACATGATACAAATGTATGATGTATGTGTACGGGGTTGTAGCCCAATATGCTGGGGGATGATTGATGGCTCCCTGTTGCTTCAACTGGGGATTGGCAATGATGACCAGATTTAATGTGTAATCTGAATTTGTCAGGATGTTGATGTTGGAGTTATCACCAAATCCCTGTGTCTTCGATTATGACTTGATCCTGAAGATGTACCTCTTATGTGTAAGAGATCTGTGGGGATAAAGCTTGGTCTGTTTGAGGATGTGTATAACATATTCCATCATCGATCCTCTTTGATAAGGTTAACCTTTCCTGGTTGGTATCTCTAGAACATGTCAAGATTCTGTTGGATTTAATGCCAATAGAAAATGCTGTCAGGGATACCCTACCTTCGTTGACGTGTACTTAGCTGACATGTGAATCAACGGCTAAAAAATCCTATGGGATATACTGTCAAGGCTGCTTGACCTTCGTTGACGTGTGAATCAACGGCTGATACTCTGTTGGTAGATTATCAAGGTTGCTTGACCTTCGTTGTCGTGTAGATCAACGGAACATTGTGTTGTGAGCCCTGCCGGGGATCCACTGGGGAATATGAGTAATCGAGCATGAAATCCTCGAATAGCTCTAGATCCCTGATAGGTTTAATCGCTATCGGTTGAGATAACGTCAAGGCTGCTTAACCTTCATTGATATATGTGTTAACGACTTGAATCTGCATTATAATCCCCTGCCAGGTCTTCACATTGTAACCCCCGTCGGGGACTTACGTTGTAACCCCCGTTGGGGACATACGTTGTAACCCCCGTCGGGGACTCATTTAGTGTAACGACCCGGAGTTGGCGGCATCCGACCTGTACAAGGTATTGCCGGATGTGTTTTGTAACAAATGAAATCATTGGCAGAGTATAACTCGTGTCTGGATGACTACCAATGAGCGATGTACAGACTCAAAGTTTCATCTGAGAAGACCAGGATTGTATGATGTTTTGCTCAATCGCGTGGCATTTTAATTCCCGATTTGACCTTTCTAGTCCATAAGAACTCCTTTACAACTCGAACTAGACCGAGTCGGAGGGGTGGGTTTTCTGATTTGGGACCCATGAGTTGACTCCTACTCTGGAGGAGTATGCACGATTGACGATGCTGCCATTAGACAGACCTTGCGTGCATATGGCTTTGGGAGACATGAGTAGACGATTCATGACTCTCACTAGATTGCGGCGCAGAGTGGTACAGGATGAGCTGACATCTAGCCACGTGATATCCCAACATTTTCTGTATGACAGATTTGGCTCAGAGGATAGTTATTCACGATATTTCGGGGATTTCACCGCACCGGAGGATCATTTGGTGTTTGGCTGTGGTTGATGTATTGTCATTGTCATGCGATTATCATATGTCTTTATGCCACGATACATGGAAGAGATAGACATCGGTGTCATCATGGCCGTGAGAGCTCTCAGGGAGGGTCGCACCATTATACCTATGACGAAGAGAGACCTCATGCACAAGATCCCATCTTTGCACTTATCCGACAGGAGTGTGTTCACAGGTAGCTCAGTCATGCTATATGTGTCGTTTATATCACACTTGAGACCGATTGGTATCTTTAGACGGAATGGATATTGTTTCACCCATGATGTAGCTATGTCATACTCCTTTCAGCCATCAGAGTGTATAGATGCTCTGTCCTGGTCCACATTTTTAGCAGATATCAGAGATCCTTTTAGTATATTGCCGTGTTCGGGGCTTAGCTCACCATACAGCTTCATTACTCATGCTCCGGGCATGGACTACCTCCCTCTGGCTGGTTTGAGAGGTGTGACTACTTATCACCCACTGGCCATGATGTCACAGTTTGACCAGTTCTAGGACTTTTATCCTTTCGAGGGGGCGATAGGTCAGCGTTCAGCTTCTCGATATCTTTCAGCAGAGGACAGATCTCGTGTGTACGCTTGTTGGGATCAGCGTGAGATAGCTGCTTTTTCTGTGAGCCATCTGGGTTGTTCTACAGAGTATTCTGCATGGATGGAGACAGAGATTTTATCACCGGCGAGATTCTACGATCTGGGATAATGAGTCAGATGATGTAGAGCCCATGGAGGACATCGATTCCTACATCGAGGAGGAGCCCTCTGCTGGGTTACCAACATTTCTCCCAGATTCTCCCAAAGACCAAAGATTGTTGTGATTCAAAGACTCAAGACAAAGACTTAGAGCAGAGTCTTCATCTGATGACCTTTAAGAGAGATCAGGCTCGATCTATTATGTTGACTGCCCTTGATGGGAGAGACGCAGCTCTATTAGAGAGAGACGAGGCATTAGCTCGCATAGATGTCACTGTTGTTGAGCGGGATGAGGCCAGATCAGCCAGAGATACAGTGATAGTTGAGCGAGATAGTGCCATATCTACCCGGGATGTAGCCGTCACAGATAGTACTGTAGTGAGGTCCCTTACCACTGGCATAATCGCAGAGATGAGTGCTTACATTGATGAGCATATGGTCACCATACAGATGGCTGCAGATCTATTGGGTCGTGTGGATATTCTCATATAGGAGACCACAGCTTCACCTCCATCTTCTGAGAGGGATGCCATGTTGGGCTTGTTAGCTCACATATACCCTGACTTGTAGATGAGCTTGTATTTACCTGCACAGACTAGCTTAGCCATTTTGTCATGTATAGTTTACATTGTATATATCAAACATCATTATATATATGACAGGGTAATATATTTTTGGATCACTTCCCTTGTAGATATACTTTGCTACTTACTTGATATTTTGTCTGCTGCTTCAGGGATTATGATCCTGTTGCATTCTGAATTCCTCCTGGGTGGATGGACATTGAGTTGTCGCTGGATAGTTCAGAATGGATCATCGATCTGTATGTATCCCTACCATCTTTGGTGTCTTGGGACTGGTTTCAGAAGGAAATATGGAGAGGAGTATGGCTTTCCTCTCTGAGATTGACCGCACCACAGATGGTCGCCAGTACTTCTATTTAGGAGAAGCCTAGTTAATTCCACCTCTTATGGATTAGTGTTGCTCTTCAAGGTATGACTGCATGCCTTAGATGGTCATTTGGTCATGAATCTCCTATTTGGGAGGAGTTCAGGTAATTCCATCCCTTTGGTCTGAAGCCGAATGAAATGTAGTGGTTTGAAGGATGATCCCAGTACCAACTGACAAAGGTTTGTGTTTTGGTAGGGGGTGAGACCGAACCATGAATGGCTGTCTACCTACGTAATCCTATTGAAGAGGAGATCAGGTCTGCGTAGTTCGAACCTGGTGTAAGAGGTTCAACGCTGTATATGGAAGAAATGGTGTAGGAATATTTTTGTTGTTTTTGTTTTTGCGAGGAGAAGAGGGTAGAAATGTTTTTGCTGTTTTTGTTTTATTGCGACCGGGCCATATGAAATGGTTGCCTACGTACTCCTATTGAAGAAGAGATCAGGTCGACGTAGTTTGCCCCTAAGGGCGAGATGAAAAGCGTAATCCCATGTGCAGGTCAGAGTGCGGGGAGGAGAAAGTTTAATCCTAGGTTGAGGATAAACTGCAGGTAGGAGAAGTTTGATCCCATGTATGGGTATCCAAACTGCAAATGCAAGAGGTTCGATCCGCGGTGGGATGACCTAAGTCGTAGGAACACAACGAAGATAGCCAGGCTGCTTGCTTTGAAGAGTATGTTTCCCTGAGGGGCAAAGTGTAGAAAAGTTGTATGTGGTAAAGGGTTAAAGAACCGGAATGACTGGTGACCTGATGGTTCCGCACCAGGGTGTTTTCTTGAGGGCAACTTCAGACATAGTACCATTTTACGGCGTCTGAGTTGATGAGTTGTGGAAATTCATCGCCGTCTATTTCTTATAATCTGAGAGCGCCTCCTGTCAATACTTCCTTGACAACAAACGGGCCTTCCTAGTTAGGAGCGAATTTTCCTTTAGCCTAATCTTGGTTGTCCAGGATTTTCTTCAAAACCAAGTCATGTTGTTTAAACTGCCGTAGCCAGACTTTTTTGTTATAGGATCTGGCGATCCTTTGCTGATATAACTGACCATGGAAGATAGTCGCGGTTCGTCTTTCGTCTATTAGAGACAATTGGTGATACCTGTCTTATACCCATTGGTCTTCATCCAGTTAAGCATCTACCAACACTCGAAGGGATTCCATTTCAACTTCTATGGGGAGCACTGCTTCCATCTCATAGGTTAAAGCGTAGGGGGTTGCCCCAATGGAAATGCACATTGAGGTTCTGTAGGCTAACAGAGTAAGAGGCAATAGGTCAAGCCAATCTTTGTGGTTGGCGGACATCTTTTGTAGAATCTTCTTGATGTTTTTGTTAGCTGCTTCAACAGCACCATTCATCTTCGGACGATAGATTACAGAGTTAAGATGTTTGATGTGGAATTTACTGCATAATTCCTCCATCATTTTGTTGTTGAGGTTCTTGGCATTGTCGACACAATCACCTCCGGTTGTCCATATCGACAAACGACATTGTTTTTCGATGAAAGCAATGATCACTTCTTTAGTAACCACGGGAAGGAGGGCGCTTCTACCCACTTGGTGAAGTAGTCGATCATGGTGAAGATAAACCGATGTCCATTACTGGCTTTAGGCTCAATGGGCCCGATAACGTCCATTCCCCACATTGAGAAGGGCCAAGGTGAACTCGGGTTGTGGAGTTCCCGTGGAGGGGCGTGTATAACATTCCCATGAATCTGGCACTGATATCATCTCTTGACATGGTCATTGCAATCAGCTTTGAGAGATAGCCAATAATGTCCTGTCCTAAGGACTTTCTTGACCAGGAGGGGACCACTCATGTGGGGGGCACAAACTCCGCCATGGATTTCATCCATAAGCCTTTGGGCTTGATCTTTATCTAAGCATCTGAGGAGACCTATTCCTGCATCTCTTTTGTAGAGCGCATCTCCACTCAGGTAGAATTTCATAGCAAGTCGATGGATCCGCCTTTTCTTAGTCGGGCTCACTTCCGCGGGTGTAGATCCATCTCGTAGATATTCCTTGATATGCTGATACCAAGGATGTTGGATGGGAGGTAGCTCATCCGATACTTCTCCAATGTAATTCCCATAGGCTGAGGCCTTATGCAGGGAAATTGCGACACTTGGCAAGTGTCCCTTATCTGATATACGAATCAAGGAGGCCAAAGTTGCTAAGGCATCCGCAAAGTCATTCCTATTACGAGGAATGTATAGAAAGGATATTTCTTCAAACTCCACAACCATCTGTAAAACTTGCCGATGGTAGGGCAGTAAATGTAGTTCCTTGGTTTGATAGATTTCGATGGATTGTCTGATTACCAACTCTGAATCTCCAAAGACAGTTAACCGCCTGATGCCCATTGAATGAGCAAGTATTAGCCCCATGAGACAGCCTTCATACTCAGTTGTGTTGTTGGTGCTGACAAACTGCAATTTGGCGACGACGGGATACTACTCCCCCATACCGGATACTAGAACTGCTCCAGCTCCAGAACCTTCCAGATTAACAGCTCCATCAAAATACATCTTCCATGACTGGCGCGTATCGTACTGATGTTGTTGCTAAACTATCATTACTCCTTCATCAGGGAAATATGTTTCCAAGGGTTTGAAATCCCCTGAAGGCGCGGTGGCCAATTGATCCGCAATTCCTTGACCTTTGATGGACTTTTGAGTCACATATACGATGTCAAATTATTGTAGGATGAACTGCCATCTGTACAGTCGACAATTTAATATGGGTTTGTTGAACACGTACTTGAAAGGATCTACTTGGGATATGAGATGGGTTGTATGACCATGGAAGTAATGTTGTAATCTCATGGAAGCCCATGCTAAAGCAACACATCTTTTCGATCAGAGTGTACTTATGTTCACTGTTGCTGAACCTTTTGCTGAGGTAATAGATAGCTCGTTCTTGGCCTCTATCGTCTTCGTCTCAAAGATGCAAATTTCATGGCATTGTTACTTATGGACAGGTACATGAACAGGGGAACATCATCCATGGGTGGTACCAACACGGGAGCTTTGACTAGCTATTTCTTGATTGTGAGGAAGGCGTTTTGACACTCATCATTCCATTGCATGGAAGAGTTCTTCCTTAATAGCTTGAAGATTGGCTCACAGGTTGCTGTGAGTTGAGATATAAATCTGCTAATGAAGTTAATTCTTCCCAAAAATCCCCATATTTCCTTTTCTGTCCTAGGAATGGGCATTTCTGTGATGGCTTGGATTTTGGCAGGATCCAGCTCAATCCCTTTGTGGCTGACTAGAAATCCTAGCAACTTGCCTGATTTAACGCCAAAGGCGCACTTAGCTGGATTCAACTTCAAGTTGTACTTACGCAACCTGTTGAACAACTTTGTGAGATGGTCTATATGGTCATCCTCCTTCCGGGACTTGATAATGATGTCATCCACATAGATCTCGATTTCTTTGTGCATTAAGTCGTGGAAAAGAGCCATTATAGCTCGTTGATAAGTGGCTCCGGTATTGATGAGGCCGAATTACAACCGTCTATAGCAAAAGTTTCCCAAGGCGTGATGAAAGCGGTTTTCTCACGATCTTCCCAAAGAACCATGATCCGATGGTACCTGCGAAGCAATCAATCGGCCAAAGGGTACATGTCGTACATTGTGAAGATTGTCAATGAGAATATGGATAAATGGCACGGAAAGCTATCTTTTAAGCAAGCTTTGTTCAAATCCCGGTAATCCACATAAAACTCGCACCTTCCCTCCGAGGTTTAGGCACGCAGCACGATGTTGGATATCCACTCGGGATATGTAGACACCATGATGATGCCAGCTTGAAATTGTTTCACAATTTCTTCTTTCACCTTTAAACTCCACTCAGGTTTCAATCGCCTGAGCTTTTGCTTGATTGGCTTAAATCCCTCTTTAATGGGAAGGCGATGAAGAACAATGTCAGTGGACAAACCCACCATATCTTCATGAGACTATGCAAACACATCCTAGAATCGGGTTAATAGCGTAACCATGTTATTCTGTTGGTTTGGGGTAAGGTCTAAACCAATCTGGATTAACTTAAGGCTTTCTAAGGTTCCGAGATTGAAAGAAGTGGTTTGATCAAGGTTGGGTTTAGGTTTGTCTTTGACCCATTCTTGAATTTCTGGAGGCACCTCAATGTCATCATGTATTTCCATCAAGGCTGAATTCATCTCTACATCAAAGGTACAATCCTTGTGGAGAAGAGGCACCGTATCAGCAAGTACAAGTACATCTAAATTCAGAGTCCTGAAACAAAATATGCTTTCACTTAGTATATATGAAATGTGCTGATCATACACAGTGTTAGCATATACTGGCAAAATAAACTGCTAATACTGTACAGAAAAGTAATCAGTTATTATATCTATAGGGCAAAAAGAGTTTCTGCCCACTTTACCCTTGACGACCAATGCAATGAGTGCTTTTCCAATTGGCAAGGGCAAAGTCCGGGTGGACCGCAGTAATGGAGGGATTGTCATCATCCTCCATGTCCCAAATGATGGCCATTATGTCTGGGCAATCATCGTTTGGGGTGTATCTGTTAGTATGTTCATCATGAACGATGATGTGTATGCCGGAAATCATTCGGATGACGTCTTGCTTGATTCTTCATTCCTCTTCTTCCACGGCGGGATTTGGAACAAAGACTTCTTTCTCCTTCACCGGTACCGGCTTGGGAAATAACATAGCCATTACATTGGATGGCACCTTTACAGGAGGTTGAGCCATTACATAGCTGCATGGTTGAAGCTGAAGGAATCGGTTGATGCTTTTGAGGATTCCTGTGACTAGAACTGGTAGAATAGCCTAGCCCAGCTATTCCAGTTTGCTTGGTTAATCGAATTGGGTATTTGATACCCTGGCAATCTTTACCCAGCCCTTATCCCGGCTTATGACCCAATGACATCATTTCTTGAGTAGCCGACATTACCTCGGCAGAAATCTTGGGTTCGGGCAATGGCATTCCAATAGCATGGTATTGGGTATTGCTTACTTCCAAAGCATGAAAACTGATTGGTTCAACATCATCATTGGCATTGATGAATGGCATGTCTCCGTGTTAAAGACACTCTGGTTCAGCGTTGACCGTGACCAGGCTATTGTTGATAATGTATTTCAACTGTTGATGAAGGGTGGAGGGGACTGCCCTAGCCATGTGAATCCATGGTCGCCCCAAGAGCAAGTTGTATCCCGAATCTATCTTGAGCACAAAGAAAGATACGCAGAATGTATGAGGACCAATTTTGATTGGCAGCTCAATTACTCCGACCGAATTTCGACGGGCTCCATCAAAAGCTTTGATGATAGTATGGCTACTCCGAATTCGGTTGAGATTGATATTCATCTTCACCAAGGTAGTGTATGGACAGATATTTAGAGAGGAACCTCCATCTATCAAGACTCCAGCTAGCATGTATCTAGAGGACAAGACCGCAATGTGCAATGGTTTGCAATGACCGGTCCCCTCGGGCGGTATGTCATCATCAGTGAAGGATATCACATTGTTGTTGAAAATGTGATCAACCAGATGTTGAAATTTTTCCATATCAACTGATGTTGGTAGATAGGCTTCTTCTAAAACCTTTAGCAAGACCTTTCGGTGATTCTCAGAAGTTAGGACCAAGTCCAGAATTGATATTTGTTGTCGATCTTCTTTTAAGCTTAAAACCACCTTAGCTTTGTGATGACCCATAGTGTGGAGGAATTTTTCAATCTTCGCTATGGGTATTTTCCCCTTTGATTTGATGGCAGGCTTCATCACCCATTGGGGAAGATACAGTGGATTTTCCTTCGACACTGCAGCAGTTGTATGTGAGGTGGATCCTTCACCTTCTCCATAATTCCACGAAACTTTGCGCAAGCTAACAACGGTCGGAGGTTACCGTGTATCAATGTGAGAATAACTCATTTTCAGAACAACTTTCAGATCTTGAGAACACCGCAAACGAACTGGAGACCCAACTTCAGGGTTTAAAGTTAAATATCCAAACTTTTTAGAAATTGAAAGCCGCCAATGTGAAGGCTCGCGACGCTGCCATTGCTAAATTAGAGGCCCTAGCTTTGCCCCGCTTCAATTTAAAATGTCATGGCCCTTAGATCATGAATTTCTTTAGTTTTTTCTATCCCTGTATCAAAAAACTCATTTATATATATTCCTTTTATCAGAATAGAGTTTCTTTAGCCTTATTAAATGCCTTTAATTTCAATTTTTTTTAAGACTCAATGCTTAACATTGAATCTCAAGTTATTCAAATTAATATTCTAACACAATAATTTGAATAATAAAATGGCAAACATGAATTTTGTTAAAACACACGTTTTTTCGCAAACCAACACTTGAATCCATACTTTTAAAATAAGAAAAATATTCAAGTATAAGTGAAAGTTTGACATTTTATTGATAATCATGTTGCTTTTAACGAAAAGCATAACGTTTCAGATTTTCATAATAATAAATCTTGCTTTTGTCAGAGAAAGCATAGCGTTCGCCACTTTTAGAGATAAAGTGTAGCTTTCTTGGATTTAAGGACATAAACTTAGGTGCCTCAATTACTTTTAAAGTTGAAAGTATATCTTTTCTGTGATGACTATCTCATGTATAATATTTATTTATCCATTTCAGGGTCAATGGGCCCGAGATAACATCTGAACCCACACGAGATATTTTGCAATATTCACTTTCGGAGATCTCTCGCACCCGATACGGGCCTTCCCGTTTAGGGAAAATTTTGGTGTTTGGTGTTTTCCTCATGACTTGATTCCTTGTCTTGAGCACTAAGTCTCCCACCAGAATTTGTTGGGGTACCACTGCAGTATTATATTATTGTCACAGTTTTTCATTGTACTGTTCTAATTTTTCTTTAGCTTTGTCTCGGAAGTCAGCTAAGATTTCTAGAGCAGCTGATCAGTTCTTTTCTAAAGTGATTTTATGACGGTCATAAATCATTTAAAAAGATAGATTTTTGTGACAATTTTATTTGCAATTACAAAAAAGAAGGTATTTTGTGATAAAAATTTCAAGTCATCACAAAGCAATAAAATTTATGATGGCTCTCTGTGATGACTAATTTTACCACAATTATAAATTATTTGTGCCCGAATTGCAATCTCCAAATCTTATGTGTGACTAATTTTGTTTAGTAAGTCAACTTACTTATGTTTCCTTTTATATTTTATTTTAAAATTATAATCATGGTCTGGGTTTTGGTGTACCGCTAATACTTGTTATTTAGTTTGTAAATGATGGATGGTTCGAATCCTACAAGTATCATTTGATACAGTTAAATACAGTGTAAAAAATTATTCGTAAAAAGAGATTTACGTTCTTACCTTTGATCCCTAAAGTCATGTGTTTTTTTTGTGATGGTTTTGACAATCACAATAGATTATATGTTAATGAGATTGTATTAATCATCACAAAAGAAAGTCCTAAGCATTTGCGAGATAGTCAAAACCATCATAAAAAGGTTTTCATAATGGGGGTATAAAAGATGGCATTCGTGACGGCTAAAGTCATCACAATGATTTTTTGAATTTATATGACATTTGAGCCATCACAAAAGGTCATTTTTTTTGTAGTTACTAATGAAGTGTTATAATATATGAGTTTACTATTTTTTTTCTTCTAAAGTTTGCATGGTAACTCAAAAAGAAAAATAAACATTTTTTACATCAAGCACTTCATCCATTCTATATTATTAATATTGACTTTCTTTAAAAAGTTAATTTAGATATAATCTTTACTTTAAAAAAAATTAATTTAGATATTTACAATTTAAAATTAGTTTGATTCATTCTATTTTTAGAAGTAATAAGTTTATAATTACTAGTACTTTTAAAAAATTATAATATTTATAATTACATTGTTTAAAATTAATTAAATTAGTATTAATTTGGAATTTAAAATATATTCATTTTAAATCATAAAAATATGTCAAATTAAATTCATAATATAATATCATCTTATTTTCAAATAAAATATTAATTTTACTTAAATAATTTCAAATAAAATATTAATTTTACTTAAATCTTAAAAACTAGTTTGTTTAAAGGAAATAATAATTTAGAGAAATCTTGAAAGTTGTCTGCACATATCCTTATTTGTCCATCGCATCCATTCTCTCCCTTCCTTATCTTGCCAACTACTCCCTTGGTCTTTTAATATATGTCGTTTTAGATGATTTTATTTTTTTTCTTAATTATTTATCGTTTTATATAATTTAGAAAAATTAACTACAATTTTTTCAAAATTATTCCCTCATGGGAAAATGTTACAAGAGACTTTTCAATATTAGGAGATACTTATCGGTGAGGCATTTTCATAGGGTGTTAAATGCGATCTTACAACTTTCTACTGAGAATGACCAATATATTTCATTTTTGAGGTATAATGATGAGAGAGATCATAATTAATATAAGTATGGTAATTATGTGAATTTAAGGGTAATATTATAAACAATTAATATTATATAATCCCACTGCTAAAGATATCCTAATTTGATTAGAAATCAAAATTCTTGGCATATAAATAAAACGTAAATGCACAAGTCTTAGATAGAATAAATACCCAATGGTCCAGTGTTGTGTCATACCTTCCTATATGAATATATCCCAATTTTGATCATTGTCCATCAATGTCTAAGTAGGAATAATCAACCTCGGAATCTCTCGCCATCATATGATCAAGGTCTTAAAAAGTGGAAGGTAATTTTCAATTCGACACATGAATAATCCTCTAAACTTATTCTGTGGCGACTGAGCTCATAATTTTATATTGGATATTATATCATCCATGCATATTATGAAACCTACCTGCGTTCTTTTCCATACAAGCATGGCAATTAAATAATTTATCAATGAATGGTATTAGTGGAATTAATTAGGCATATATAATACTACCATCTTCTAAACCCACAGGCTGCTAACGCAACAATACCTCAAGGTCCTCTCTAAAACATGATATATATATATATATATATATATATATATATATATATTCAAATTCCTTCCTCAAATTAGCATTAGCATTCATGTCCATCATTATTATTAACTTTCAATAATAGTAAAGGAAGTATGTAATGCAACAGTTTATAAGTGTAACTAACACGATAAATTATGAATAAAATATTTAGCATCCGTAACTGTGTTGGTTTTTTTATTTTATTTTTTTTTATTATCATTATTTATTTTATTTTATTTATGATTGTTTTTCGGATATTAAAGAAAGACTTAATTTTAAGGGACTCCAAACGCCACTTCGTTTTAATCAATTAAACAACGAACCAAGAAAGGAAGCAAGATACTTAGTAGGGGCCGAATCCCAGGGTGGTTGAACCTTAGGAGGTTGAATCTCAATGTGGTCGAATCCCAAGGTGACCGAACCCTAAAAGGTTTTTTGTACTTTGCTAATGTTGTCCCTTCTTCTTTTCAGGTATCCTTAATCTTTCCTTTTTCGGGCTAAATCTTCTTATTCGAGCTTAGACTTTTTTCGCACCGGACATTGTCAAAAAAAAAAAATTGCTTCAAGGAGACCTCGTTTGTTTGGTATTCATCATTTCTCTTTTACCATGGTAAGCACTATATTTCAAATGCTTTCCACTTCATTTTCTTATTTCATAGAATTCTCATATCAAATCCCCCTTGTTATAGGCTAACTCTAACGAATGTTCTGTGGACCCGAAAACTACTAAGGACGTCCCCTTCATTAGCGAGTGGGGAAGAGCTCCCTTCTTTGGGCCTTTTGACATTTTCTGGGAACGAACGAAGAATTTTGATCGTGCAACTTTTCTTCCACCTGACAAAGGGCGATTTTATATGCTACAATTTGGCGAAAGTGTGGATAGCTTTCTGCTTTCTGTTCACATTCTCCGTGATATGCATCAAAAATAAGAGTACCCTTTCGGTCCGTTAAGCTCTCGTCGACTCATATAGTCGCCTTCAGGGATGGCAACATTGGACTGACGAATTCCTCGGGAATTCCGATTATGTGAAGATACTGGACAAGGCTGGGATTCTGCGTTGTATTCAGCTATATAGGGATCCTTTTATCCAACAGGACTATGACGCCCTTACCTTATTGATTTCACGCTTGTGCTCTTCTACATGTACATTTGTCCTTGCTAGGGGGAGTTCACCCCTACTCTAGAGGATGTCTGTGCCATTTACCCGTAATTCTTTCTTCTATTTTGTACATTCATCCTCATTTTTCTTGGGTTATGTATTTATTATGTACTATATCTTGTAGCCTTTCTGCTGCTGCTTCAACTTCTTGCGGTTCATCAAGCATGTCCCTTAGGGATATCGAATGTGTTGCATACTTGATAGAAGCCTGTTCAGGCGGGCTTCCAATTACACCACGAGGTTTTAAGGTGATATCATTCTTTCAGACTTCGAGACCCCCAACCATCCGGAGACTTCCTGGCTATCTTGGGTACGCTACTTCTTTCAGGATTACAAGCCTAGCCATTAGAATAGTAATGTTTATAGAGAGTCCGTTCTTTGCTCTTCATGAGGAGCCTTGTCCTTTTCCTTTAGCTGCTTATCTGGCTATGTGGTTGTTCCACTTTATCTTCCATGGGTCACCAATGGACGGTCCCTCGACCCATATGTTTAGTTTAGCGACTTTGTTATCTTGGGGTCTAGAGGTTCCTCTTGCTCCTCTTTTTTTGGGGACCTTATATCGTCGCTTGGATGAGACTTTCCTCGTCATGAGAGAATCATTTAAAGGTACCTTTTCGATTTCACTCATTATATATATATATATATATATATATATATATATATATATATATATATATATTTTTTGCTTATCAATATTTCTTTCATTTATTTAGGTATGACGTGAATTGCTTCGTTCCATGTTCCTTTCTTCAGATCTTCCTCTTCGAGCGCTTTTGGGGACATTCTAGTTCTGTGCACTTTTCCCAGAACCAAAGGAAATATCCACCCCCTTTCTCATCGCCCAATATTGTTTCCATAACGCTTTCATTGGATTGATCATATGATTACTTACTTGATTCTGACTTTATATTGATGACTTTTTATGTTTCACTACCTATCCTTACACCATTATTTTAGAGGGTGGTTTTCTTCCTCACTTCCATAGGAAGGACTTCCATTCTTTTTCGAATGTCAGGGAATTGATTAGGTCTTCACTTTCTTGGTTCATATTCCTTCGAGTTGAGAAACTTCCCTATCTTGTTGAGGATGATGGTTTTGGCATCGTAGTTTACTCTCCTTATAAAGTCATGAGGCAGTTTGGATTTGACCAGAATCGACCTTTCGGCCTCTCTGGCCAGAGGGATTACGAGAGTGCTCTCCTCAATTTTGTACCCACATCCTCCTCATTTGCATGGGAGTTTCCAAAACCTTCTACTGCTCCTTATGACCCTGTTCATTTTGTCATAGTAGATGATTCTCAGCAAGGGAGATATACTACTTATGAACACAACTATTGGCTCATCAACCTTAAAAGGTGGCAGGATGATACTATGATTTGTTCGCCGCCAACTTCTCCTCCCGAACGTCTCCAATAGGCCAAAATCTTATGTTCTCCTAGAACTAATACTCATTCAGAGCGTTGGCCAACTAGTAGTCGGCTTCTTGAGCGTAAGGCTTTAATGTCTGAGTCTCTTCTTCCTCAGTCAGCAGACCTAGATGTTCCTCCCACACAAGTCCCTACTACTTCCTCTAATCTTCCATCGACTTCATCCCGGATACCTCCTCCAGCTCCTTCCCAGGGATACTTTGCTGCCGAGGAAATCAAAGTTACTCGCTTTAAAACAAGAGCATCTGCTATTACTAACTCTGAGGTGATGCCCCCTATAAATTCTACGTTGGTCCTTGCTAGTCGTTCTTTCATTAAGCTAATGCCAAATAGGAAAATACTTATCTTAAAATCGTTGGCAAAGCGCCCCCTTGATAACGCTAGCTCTAGTATGCCGATAGCTGAGGATCCAGTTAAGAAACAACACAAATTTTTGGTAAAATTTTTAGCATTTTTATTTGTCTTTCAATCATTCATATAGTTGTTTTCGTGTTTTTCTATGTCATTATTTCCTTATTTTTCATATTACCGAGGCTGATAAAGAGGATGATGATGCTCCTATTGGATTTCATGCGGGTGTTGTAAGTGAGACGGTCGCAACTTCCAGTACTTGTGAGCCTCCTCAATCTATCACTATTGATATCGAGTCTTCTTCACCGTATGATGATCGTGTTAGTCTTGATGCTAAGGATTCTTTATCTGATGTGAGTTCGGGTCATGTTGTGGGTTGTACATCTCTCTTTTCACGTCCTCTTATAGCACCTCCTCATGAGAGTCTTGAGGGTACTTGTGAGGCTCCTATTTTCTCGAGGGGGAATCCGTCTGAGCTTATTTTTGACATTCCGCTTTCTGTTTCTTCTCACGACTCTTTATCCATAATTGTGGGTATTTTATTTAGTTGACCTATACATATTTTCTTTCTTCCTCTATAATATATTATGTTTTATCATTTTTCTTCTTCTTCTCTTTTTTTTAGAGTGAGAAGATGAAAGATTTGTCTTTATCTGTCGTGTCACTTGCTTTATTTGATGCTCTCAATCCAGGTGTTGCCACATTGCCGTCTAGTGATGACCTTGGTTATCCTCATACTAACCAAGGCTTCAAAGAGTTATTAGCAACACAACAACCACATGTTTCTTCATCCTTTGTTAAGTAGTCATCAGCAGCACATGTCGAAAGGTACCCATTTTCGGTTTCACTCATTATATATATATATATATATATATATATATATTATTTTTGTTTATCAATATTTCTTTCATTTATTTAGGTATGACGTGAATTGCTTTGTTCCATGTTCCTTTCTTCAGATCTTCCTCTTCGAGCGCTTTTGGGGACATTCTAATTCTGTGCACTTTTCCCAGAAGATAAGGAAATATCCACCCCCTTTCTCATCGCCCAATATTGTTTCCCACAACGCTCACTGTAGGATTACTTCAGATTTATGACTTTATATTGATGACTTTTTATGTTTCACTGCCCGTCCTTACACCATTATTTTAGAGGGTGGTTTTCTTCCTCACTTCTATAGGAGGGACTTCCGTTCTTTTTCGAATGTCAGGGAATTGACTAGGTCTTCACTTTCTTGGTTCATATTCCTTCGAGCTACGGAACTTCCCTATCTTGTTGAGGATGATGGTTTTGGCACCGTACTTTACTCTCCTCATAGAGTCATGAGGCAGTTTGGATTTGACCAGAATCGACCTTTCGACCTCTCTAGCCGGAGGGATTACGAGAGTGCTCTCCTAAATTTTGTACCCACATCCTCCTCATTTGCACGGGAGTTTCTAAAATCTTCTACTGCTCCTTATGACCCTGTTCATTTCGTCATACTAGATGATTCTCGGCAAGGGAGATATTCCTGTATCAAAAAACTCATTTACATATATTCCTTTTATCAGAATAGAGTTTCTTTAGCCTTATTAAATGCCTTTAATTTCAATTTTTTAAGACTCAATGCTTAACATTGAATCTCAAGTTATTCAAATTAATATTCTAACACAATAATTTGAATAATAAAATGGCAAACATGAATTTTGTTAAAACACACGTTTTTTCGCAAACCAACACTTGAATCCATACTTTTAAAATCATAAAAATATTCGTAAAAAGATATTCACGTTCTTACCTTTGATCCCTAAAGTCGTGTTTTTTTTTTGTGATAGTTTTGACAATCACAATAGATTATATGTTAATGAGATTGTATTAATCATCACAAAAGTCCTAAGCGTTTGCGAGATAGTCAAAACCATCATAAAAATAAAAAGGTTTTCATAATGGGGGTATAAAAGATGGCATTCGTGACGGCTAAAGTCATCACAATGATTTTTTGAATTTATATGACATTTGAACCATCACAAAAGGTCATTTTTTTTGTAGTTACTAATGAAGTGTCATAATATATGAGTTTATTATTTATTTATTTTTTTCTTCTAAAGTTTGCATGGTAACTCAAAAAGAAAAATAAACATTTTTTACACCAAGCACTTCATCCGTTCTATGTTATTAATATTTACTTTCTTTAAAAAGTTAATTTAGATATAATCTTTACTTTTAAAAAAATTAATTTAGATATTTACAATTTAAAATTAGTTTGATTCATTCTATTTTTAGAAGTAATAAGTTTATAATTACTAGTACTTTTAAAAGATAATAATATTTATAATTACATTGTTTAAAATTAATGGAATTTAAAATATATTCATTTTAAATCATAAAAAAATGTCAAATTAAATTCATAAATATAATATCATCTTATTTTCAAATAAAATATTAATTTTACTTAAATAATTTCAAATCAAATATTAATTTTACTTAAATCTTCAAAACTAGTTTGTTTAAAGGAAATAATAATTTAGAGAAAATCTTGAAAGTTGTCTACCCATATCCGCATCCATTCTCTACCTTCCTTATCTTGCCAACTACTCCCTTCGTCTTTTAATATATGTCGTTTTAGAGGATTTAATTTTTTTTTCTTAATTATTTATCGTTTTATATAATTTAAAAAAATTAACTACAATTTTTTCAAAATTATTCCCTCATGGGAAAATGTTACAAGAGACTTTTCAACATTCGGGAGATACTATCGATAGGCATTTTCATAGGGTGTTAAATGCAGTCTTACAACTTTCTACGGAATGACGGATATCTTTCATTTTTGAGGTATAAATGATGAGAGAGATCATAATTAATATAAGTATGGTAATTATGTGAATTTAAGGGTAATATTATAAACAATTAATATTATATAATCATTTTCTTAATTAATTTTTGTGTACAATTCAAAAAGTGTCATATATTATAAACGATTTAAGCGAAGTGTCAAGTTATAAGATTGTAACACAATCCATTTAATTTACTATAAACATTATTTATAGTTTTTAATTTACTATAAACATTCAATTCAATTTTGGGAAGTTTAAATATCTATATTTTTAAAGTGGGAGATGAACAATATTTATAGTTTTTACTCAAAATTTGGTTATTATTAAGTCAAATTTCTAATTAAATTATAGTTTGTTAATAATATACTTATGAAATCGGTTCCTAAATAATTCCTTATTAATATTAATTAGTCATGTGAATCAAACAAATTCCCAACTTAATATATAATTTTAATATAATTTTGTGTTGCAATAAATTGATTAAAGTAAAGTATATAGTTGTTGTAACACCCCCTTCCCGAAAAGGAAAGGGAGGTCACGTGCAAAGCACAACAAACTTCAAAATAAATAAACAGAGCACTAACTACCTCAAAATATTAATAGTGGTGATTCATTAATAAAGTAATAAGTATAATTCTCCAAAGCGAGTCAAAATAATCAAAACATAAAATTGAATCAACCTAAATGGTCAAAGGCAAAAATCTCATCACACTACTAGCTACGAATCACCCCTGCAGAAACTCCTTGGGAAGAAAAACACAAGATGAGCCAATTGCCCGAAGACGGATATGAGATATACAAAAGATATACAATTGATATCTGAAAATAAGCGAGACAAAATCTTGAACAAAATCTCAAGTGCAAATCTTAACGAAAATATAATATCCAAATATTTGAATGGAATATATTTGAATCAACGTAATGAATATATACGAATCAACGTAATTGATTGAAACTAATAAAGAATAAAGAAATAACGAATCAAGTAACTAACTTTCAATGACTGAATCGAGCGAAAACCAACAAAACTAATCCAATAAAATAATAAATTTGAAACAAATGGTCGGAGTTATTTTATGCAAGAATGAGCTCGAAATACACATTACCACACAGCAAGTCAAAATAATGCCACACTGGCGACCAAAATAATGCCACAGAGTAAATCACACATTGGACCGCGAATCCAAATGTGTGCAAATCGGATAGGTGTGTTGGCACAACATCACAAATCCACGAGTAATGAAAACTAGGGTTAACCCATACGCCTCCCATAACAAAACACCAAAAGGCCCACTTCCTCCGGAGCCCAAAATGAGACGCCGTGGACTAATCACACATTGCGGAAAGTGTCACGTCTCTCTCGTGCCAAGGCAGCGTGCTGTGGTACCCCCACGGTGGTTATAACTCGGTATACTCTACGGTATATTCTAACAAAATATCATGTCACAACACATGCGACATAATACCAACAAAAGGGTTCTATATGTACATGTTGAACCGAATCAAATTATAGTCACAAGGTTTCAAAAGGAAGGTAGCAACATGTACCGCGCTCTACAATTATCAAAATAAATAATACTAAACATGATAACCTAATTCAAAGAGTACAAATACGAGTCATACGTATCAACTCTAAAATGAAACTAATATATTTATTTCACAAGAAACAATTATGTGAAATCATAATAGAATTGAAATAAGGAAACAAACGAACAAATCAAATTTAACAAAGGTATCATTTGAAAGAGTACGGAATCCGTGCACGATACTTCCAAACCATTTATAGCACACTCCACAAAATCTTACCTCAAATGCCAACGATATCAAATACGAAGCGTTATTCATCACCTAAACATATTCACCTCAAATTAAATATAATCTAATTCAATAATTCCAAAATAATTCATAATCTATTTAATATGCCTTTAATCATCGTCTTATATCAATTATTAATACTCCAAAATTTATATTCTAAATATAACTCTTTAAGTTCAAAAATAGAACTAATTACACAAATTAATAATACTAAATGTAAGTACATTTATAAAAATATGAACACTTCTATTTGAGTACGACTATAAAATATAATTACTTATAATATTAAGATTTAATTCATTCCATATAATCTTACATATTTATTTGTATAACATCTCTTGCAAATTATGCAAGTTTTCGTAAATTTTAATTACTCTTTGCTATATATATATATTTTATTTAAAAAATCATCAATTTATTATTTTAGGATCTCCAAAATCAATCATAGACTACTCCCCTCCATTCAATCGATTGGAATAAAGATGATAATAATAATAAGTACATCAAGTATAAGTATTACATTAATAAATAAACTCTCCCATCTTTAAAGATCGCTCTTAGTTCTTGAATTACAAAAGTACTTGCTCATGATGAAAAAAACAACATACTAAATTTAATAATTTAATATGAAACCACATGATTTATCCCCATTTATATAATGTATAATATACTTACTTATTATCGATGAAATTTCCCCACTAGTGATCAAAATCTCTAGTCTTTTTCTTCACCTGAGCCCCTTTGTAGAATTTTTCCTTTATCTCCAAAGTAGCCACCTCTTCTTATTCAGTTTGTATAATGAAGTAATATTAGGTTTAGCTATTTATTAATTAGGTTTGCCCTAATAAACTTCTATTTGGGTTAAATTAATATTAAGGCCCAAATTTTAACCACATAATATTATCTATCACTTATTAATATTTATTAGCCCACATAATTTAAATAACTAGTTTGACCCAAATAAATGACAAGTTCTAAACAATATATTTTAAGAATATAAATTTAATATTATTTTATAATTTTTTTCGGGATATTACAGTTGCTCTAACAAAAGTTTACATCTTTATATTGGTTTTATCAAATTAATTTTTTTCAATTACACCCTTTTTTGAATCCACATAAATCCGTAAAATCTTAATTTACTTTTTGGACATGTTTTTGAACAAGGAGGAGTACCTAAGAGAATGTGAAGATAAAATGCAAATCGAGGCGTGCATTAACCAACCAACAAATATTTATTTATTTATTTTATTTAGAGAACTTATATTATTATAGGGATACATTTTAATTATAGGACCTTGGAAGAGAATTTGGGGAAAGGGTCAAGAACGAGAATTAAAGGGGTACTTAGTGGAAATTTATCTTCAATATATGACAATTGTATTTTTTGACTGAGGTGCAACTGTATTTAAACTTTCAAATGTGCACAAATCAATTATATTCCTTGATTGAAGTCCGAGTCAAGAGGTTTCCTCGTGTTTTCCATTTAGGCAAAAAGCTAGTAAGGTGAACTTCATGTTATTTGCATTTGTAATTTATTTTTTTATTTTTTTAACAATAGCCGTGATAAAGTATGTCAAGAAACTTGTCTAATAGATTAAATTCGTTTCAATCACACCTTTTTTTGGATGCACATTAACCAACCAACCAACAAACAATACTTGGGCAAAAAGTTAGTAACATGAACTTCAAACTGTTATCCAAAAAGATTACTAAGCATAAATAGTAATTTATTCCAAAAATTAATAAATTATATGGATCCATTATGTTTAAAAAAAATAAAAACTTAATAGTGTACTTGCATGGATTCACTAGATATAAAGGTTAATTCCTCCGTCCTTGAAATTTGAAGTAAAACCGACCAGTTTTAGAATTAAATTTTATCCTATTTTCTTTTAAATATAAATAAAGAGATTATAATCATAAAAAACTATAACATTCAATTTTAACATATTGTTACTGTAATATGATAGAGTAGCCAGTAAATTATTACAACATATTGTTACTAGGAATATTATTGCATAATGTTACTAAGAGTAGAGTAGCAAAGATTGTATTTAGCTTTTGTTTACTTTACTATATTCTACTCTAATAATGTACATCATATTACTCTATTATATTTACCTTTTGTTTAGACAAAACATTATAAGTAAGGTTGTGTGTGTTATCAAAGTGATATTTAATATTCTATGATGCTAAATTGTTAATTTAAATTGTGTGGGTAAGGAAACCGTACCTTACTAGGGTTAAGGTTTTGTGTTGGCTAAGGAGGAGAGAAATCTACAAAGAGTACGGTCTTGATTGATTGATTGAAGAGGGGAGAAGAACATGTAAGCAATTGCTCGAGTAACACGTGGCAGAACTCTTAGGATTCAAGAGCCTTCTTCAAAGTTTTCAGTTCAGAGAGAATCCAAAAGGTCCTTCTATTGAAATGCAAGGGGGTATTTATAGAGTTTTCTGAAAAATGGTCACGTGCCTGGCACATGTATGGGTCTTGTGCTTGGCATGTGATTTCAGATGAAATTCCAAAAATAACCTTAATTACTTAAGTAATGCCCAAATCATCCTGTCCTTCTAGCCACCAATCCAATTCCTCAATCAATTCTCAAAATGAGTCGCCTCCACGAGCCTTATGCCTCGGGACACGTGGAGACTTCTTCCGGTTCATTCAATTCTTTAGATCACATGTCTACCCTAATATGTACTTGGGCTAACATTTGCCCCCTGCACTTGAGTCACGCCTTTGGAATGACGATCGTGCAAAAATACTTCGAATCTTGCTTCAAATTTCTGAATATTCGAACGATCGCTTTAGCTAGATCTCTTGCAAGCCTCGAAAACAAAAAATTAAAAAATCTTTGGAGAGGGAACCCCAAAGGGAGCTCTCACAGGATATCTTGGACATCTTCTTATCAAATCTTTCCAAATCTTGCTCAAACTCTATTTCCTTCATTTTTTAAAAAAATTACTATTTGGTACATATATTATTTTCCCATCATTCTTAAATTTAGGTTGACAACAAGTTGTCCCAAATTTGTTGAATTGACATTGAAATAAAAGAAACCAATTTAATTTATTGTAGTTGGTAATTGAACATCAAATTGTTTGGGTAATAGTCCACTTTAACACTTTTCATAATGCATGGTGATTGATTGGTCCAAAAAAAAAAATCGATATGCCCCAATTTAGCCTTTTGAGTTTGACCAACTTAGAAATGAATTGTAGCATACTCATTTGAGATCTCCAAATGCAAATCAATTCAATTCGATAAGAATTCCTTGTTGAACTTTATAAATGGGCACGACAAATCAATTTTAATCCAATAAAAGTCCTTGTGAAGCTTTATAATCGAGAACCGTATGATACGCCGTCTTCATTCCCCAATCACTACAAAACTCTTAAAATTGTTGATTTGCTAAAGAGGCAAAAGTTTTTTTTTCTTTTGGACTCCCCATCGCTAAAGATATCCTAATTTGATTAGAAATCAAAATTCTTGGCATATAAATAAACGTAAATGCACAAGTGCCGATAGAATAAATACCCAATGGTCCAAAGTGTTGTGCCATACCTTCCTATATGAATATATCCCAATTTTGATCATTGTCCATCAATGTCTAAGTAGGAATAATCAACCTCGGAATCTTTGTCGCCATCATATGATCAAGGTCTTAAAGAGTGGAAGGTAATTTTCAATTCGATACATGAATAATCCTCTAAAGTTGATACGTGGTAATTTGAGCTCATAATTTTATATTGGATATTATATCATCCATGCATATTATGAAACCAAATGCGTTCTTTTCCATGCAAGCATGTCAATTAAATAATTTATCAATGAATGGTATTATTGGAATTAATTAGGTATATATAATACTACCATCTTCTAAAACCCACAAGTCTTGACACACAACAACACCTCAAGGTCCTCTCTAAAACATGATATATATATATATATATATATATATATATATATATATATATATATATATATATATACACACAATGGATCATGCCCGGACTCCCGGATATGATCAAAATCGGACCCCAAATTTTTATTTTTATTTTGTTTTTTTTTAAAATAACTAAAAAAAATATTTAATATTTTATGGAACTGAAAATTTTCCATAATACAATGTTTGGGGTGATTTGAATACCTATACCAAAAATGGTGGTACATGCGCATGCATGCATCGCACATACATCTTTGTTATACGTACTCAAATCACGCCCCAAAACTTTGCTTTTATGAAAAAAATTTCAATTCCATAAAATATTAATTATTTTTTTTAGTTGTTTTAAAAAAAAGCAAAAAAAAAAGAAAAAAAGAAGTCCAGACGATACTAAAATCCGGGCGTCCGGACTGGAACCGGACTCTCTCTCTCTCTCTCTCTATATATATATATTTATATATATATATATATATATATATATATAGATATCAAATTCCTTCCTCAAACAAGCATTAGTATTCATGTCCATCATTTTTATTAACTTTCAATAATAGTAAAGGAAATATGTAATGCAACAGTTTATAAGTGTAACTAACACGATAAATTATGAATAAAATATTTAGCAGCTGTAATCGTGTAGGTTTTTTTTATTTTTTATTTTTTTTATTATCATTATTTATTTTATTTTATTTATGTTTTTTTCGGATATTAAAGAAAGACTTAATTTTAAGGGACTCCAAACGGCACTTCGTTTTAATCAATTAAACAACGAACCAAGAAAGCAAGCAAGATACCTAATAGGGGCCGAATCCTAGGGTGGTTGAACCTTAGGAGGTTGAATCTCAATGTGGTCGAATCCCGAGGTGACCGAACCCTAAAAGGTTTTCTGTACTTTGCTAATTTTGTCCCTTCTTTTTTTCAGGTGTCCTTAATCTCTCATTTTCCGGGCTAAATCTTCTTATTCGAGCTTAGACTTTTTTTGCCCCGGACATTGTCAAAAGGAAATTGTCTTCAAGGCGACCTCGTTTGTTTGGTATTAATCATTTCTCTTTTACCATTGTAAGCACTATATTTCAAATGCTTTCCACTTTATTTTCTTGTTTCATAGAATTCTCATATCAAATCCCCCTCGTTATAGGCTAACTCTAACGAATGTTCTGTGGACCCGAAAACTACTAAGGAAGTCCCCTTCATTAGAAAGTGGGGAAGAGCTTCCTTCTTTGGGCCTTTTGACATTTTCTGGGAACGAACGAAGAATTTTGATCATGCAACTTTTCTTCCACCTGACAAAGGGGGCGTATTTCTATATACTGCAGCTGGTGAAAGTTTGGATAGCTTTCCCTGTTCTGTTCACATTCTCCGCATGTGCATCGAGAAATAGGAGTACCCTTTCAGTCCCGTTCGCTTCCTGTTTGACTCATCTAGTCGCCTTCGGGGATGGCAACATTGGATCGATTTAATTCCTCTGGAATTCGATTATGTGAAGATATTGGACAAGGTTGGGATTCTGCATTGTATTCAGCTATATAGGGATCTTCTTATCCAACAGGACTATGACGCTCTTACCTTATTGATTTCACGCTGATGCTCTTCTACATGTACATTTGTCATTGCTAGGGGGAGTTCACCCCTACTCTAGAGGATGTCTATGCCATTTACCAGTAATTCTTTCTTCTATTTTGTACATTCATCCTCATTTTTCTTGAGTTATGTATTTATTCTGTACTATATCTTGTAGCCTTCCTACTGCTGCTTCATCTTCTTGCAGTTCATCTAGCCTATCCCTTAGGGATATCGAATGTGGTGCGTACTTGATAGAAGCCTACATGCGGGCTTCTAATTACACCACGAGGTTTCAAGGTGATATCATTCTTTCAGACTTCGAGACCCCCAACCATCCGGAGACTACCTGGCTATCTTGGGTACGCTACTTCATTCAGGATTACAAGCCTAGCCACTAGAATAGTAATGTTTATAGAGAGTCCATTCTTGCTCTTCATGAGGATCCTTGTCATTTTCCTTTAGCTGCTTATCTGGCTATATGGTTGTCCCACTTTATCTTCCCTAGGTCACCCATGGACGGTCCCTCGACCCATATGTTTAGCTTAGCGGCTTTGTTGTCTCGGGGTCTAGAGGTTCATCTTGCTCCTCTTTTGTTGGGGACCTTGTTTCGTCGCTTGGATGAGAATTTCCTCGTCATGAGAGAATCTGTCAGAAGGTACCCCTTTTCGGTTTCACTCATTATATATTAATATATATATATATATATATATATATATATATATTATTTTTGCTTATTAATATTTCTTTCATTTATTTAGGTATGACTTGAATTGCTTCGTTCCATGTTCCTTTCTTCAGATCTTCCTCTTCGAGCGCTTTTGGGGACATTCTAGTTCTGTGCACTTTTCCCAGAAGCAAAGGACATTCTAGATCGCCCAATATTTTTTCCTACAACACTCGCTGGATTGATCATAGGATTACTTCAAATTTGCGGCTTTATATTGATGACTTTTTCTGTTTCACTGCCCGTCCTTACACCATTATTTCAGAAGGTGGTTTTCTACCTCACTTCTATAGAAGGGAGTTCCGTTCTTTTTTGAATGTCAGGGAATTGACTAGGTCTTCACTTTCTTGGTTCATATTCCTTCGAGCTGCGGAACTTCCCTATCTTGTTGAGGATAATGGTTTTGGTACCATACTTTACTCTCCCCATAGAGTCATGAGGTAGTTTGGATTTGACCAGAATCAACCTTTCGGCCTCTCTTGCCAGAGGGATTACGAGAGTGCTCTCCTCAATTTTGTACCCACATCCTCCTAATTTGCATGGGAGTTTCCAAAACCTTCTACTGCTCCTTATGACCCTCTTCATTTCGTTATACCAGATGATTCTCGGCAAGGGCAATATACTATTTATGAACGCAACTATTGGCTCATCAACCTTAAAAGGTGGCAGGATGATACTATGATTTGTTCGCTGCCAACTTCTCCTACCGAACGTCAACAATGGGACAAAATTTTATGTTCTCCTAGAACTAATACTCGTTCAGAGCGTTGGCCAACTAGTAGTCATCTTCTTGAGCGTAAGGCTTTAATGTTTGATTATCTTCCTCCTCAATCAGCAGACCCAAATGTTCCTCCCGCACAAGTCCCTACTGCTTCCTGGAATATTACATCACGGGCTTCATCTCGGATACCTCCTCCAGCTCCTTCCCAGGGATCCTTTGCTGCCGAGGAAATAAAATTTACTCACTTTAAAACGAGAGCGTATGCTATTACTAACTTTGAGGTGATGCCCCCTACAGATTGTACCGTGGTCCTTGCTAGTCATTCTGTCATTAAGCGAATGCCAAATATGAAAACACTTATCTTAAAATCATTGGCAAAGCGCCCCCTTAATAATGTTAGCTCTAGTATTCCGGCAGCTGAGGATTAGGTTAAGAAACAACGCAAACTTTTGGTAAAATTTGTAGCATTTTTATTTGTCTTTCAACCATTCATATAGTTGTTTCGTGTTTTCCTATGTCATTATTTCCTTGTTTTTCAAATTACCGAGGCTGATGAAGAGAATGATGATGCTCCTATTGGATTTCCTGCGGGTGCTGTAAGTGAGACGGTCGCGGCTTCCACTACTTGTGAGCCTCCTCAATCTATCACTATTGATATCGAGTCTTCTTCACCGTAGGATGATCGTGTTGGTCTTGATGTTGAGGATTCTTTATCTGATGTGAGTTTGGGTCATGTTGTGGGTTGTACAGCTCTCTTTTCACGTCCTCTTATAGCACCTCCACATGAGAGTCTTGAGGGTGTCTTGGCGAGGCTCCTATTTTCTCGAGGGGAATCCGTCGAGCTTATTCTTTGACATTCCGCTTTCTATTGCTTCTCACGACTCTTTATCCATCATTGTGGGTATTTTCTTTAGTTGACCTATACATATTTTCTTTCTTCCTCTATAATATATTATGTTTTATCATTTGTCTTCTTCTTCTCTTTTTTTAGAGTGAGAAGATGAAAGATTTGTCATTATCTGTCGTGTCACTTGCTTTATTTGATGCTCTCAATCCAAGTGTTGCCACCTTGCCGTCTAGTGATCACCTTGGTTATCTTCATACTAACCAAGGCTTCAACCACATGTTTCTTCATCCTTTGTTAAATAGTCATCAGCAGCACATCAGCCACATGTTTCTCCATCCTTTGTCCTAAGTGATTTTATGATGGCTTCTAAAGTGGCTCATATTAGAGCTTCTTTCAATCCAAGTGGAGATCTTGTTTCTTGGAGGGGTTTTTAGATATCTTCTTCCAGCTAGGAAATTCTCGATCATCTCTTAATTCGGTTTCTACAAACACTTGACCGTCTGACTATCTGCATAGCCCCCGTCCAGTCTTTTTTCTTTGATCGACTTGCGAGCCTTATTCTTGAGTTGCATAATCTTTCTTTCTATTCTTTGCGAGCCGAAGACTTAGATACATTTAGCAGTGAGCTTAATGACTTCTCCATTGTTGGCTTTGATATGTCTCCGTTTTATGCTCGGCTGGATCTTCTTAGTTCCACTTTTTAGACCATTTCACTACGGTCGGAGGTTACTATGTATCAATATGAGAATAACTCATTTTCAGAACAACTTTCGGATCTTAAGAACACCGCAAATGAACTGGAGACCCACTTTCAGGGTTTAAAGTCAAATATCCAAACTTTTTAGAAATTGAAAGTCATAGAATGTGAAGGCTCATGACCTTGACCCATTGCTAAATTAAAGGCCCTAGCTTTGCCCCCGCTTCAGTTTAAAATTTCATGGCCCTTAGATCATGATTTTTTGTAGTTTTTTCTATCCCTGTATCAAAAAACTCATTTACATATATTCCTTTTAACATAATAGAGTTTCTTTAGCCTTATTAAATGCCTTTGATTTGAATTTTTTTTAAGACTCAATGCTTAACATTGAATCTCAAGTTATTCAAATTAATATTCTAACACAATAATTTGAATAATAAAATGGCAAACATGAATTTTGTTAAAAAAACACGTTTTTTTTGCAAACCAACACTTGAATCCATACTTTTAAAATCAAAAAAATATTCAAGTATAAGTGAAAGTTTGACATTTTATTGATAATCATGTTGCTTTTAACGAAAAGCATAACGTTTCAGATTTTTATAATAATAAATCTTGCTTTTGTCGGAGAAAGCATAGCGTTCGCCACTTTTAAAGATAAAGTGTAGCTTTCTTGGATTTAAGGACTAAACTTAGGTGCCTCAATTACTTTTAAAGTTGAAAGTATAACTTTTCTGTGATGACTATCTCATGTATAATATTTCTTTACCCATATCGTATCAATGGGTTAGAGATAGCATCGATCCCACGAGATATTTTGCAATATTCACTTTTTCGGAGATCTCTCGCACCCTATATGGTCCTTCCCATTTAGGGAAAAATTTGGTGGTTGGTGTTTTCCTCATGACTTGATTCCCTGTCTTGAGCACTAAGTATCCCACCAGAATTTATCGGGGTACCACTGCTGTATTGTATTGTTGTAGCAGTTTTTCATTGTACCGTTCTAATTTTTCTTTAGCTTTGTCTCTGAAGTCAGCTAAGGCTTCTAGAGCAGCTGGTTGGTTCTTTTCTAAAGTGATTTTGTGACGGTCATAAATCATTTAAAAAGATAGATTTTTGTGACAATTTTATTTGCAATTACAAAAATAAGGTATTTTGTGATGAAAATTTCAAGTCATCACCAAGCAATAAAATTTATGATGGCTCTCTGTGATGACTAATTTTACCACCATTATAAATTATTTGTGATCGAATTGCAATCACCAAATCTTATGCGTGACTAATTTTGTTTAGTAAGTCAACTCACATATGTTTCCTTTTATATTTTATTTTAAAATTATAATCATGGTCTGGGTTTTGGTGTACCGCTAATACTTGTTATTTAGTTTGTAAATGATGGATGGTTTGAATCCTACAAGTATCATTTGATACTGATTAAATCTGATTTAATAAATTATTCGTAAAAAGAGATTCACGTTCTTACCTTTGATCCCTAAAGTCGTGTGTTTTTTTGTGATGGTTTTGACAATCACAATAGATTATATGTTAATGTGATTGTATTAATCATCACAAAAGTCCTAAGCGTTCTGAGATAGTCAAAACCATCACAAAAAGGTTTTCATAGCAGGGGTATAAAGATGACATTCGTGATTACTAAAGTCATCACAATGATTTTTGAATTTATATGAGATTTGAGCCATCACAAAAGCGCTATTTTTTGTAGTTACTAATGAAGTGTTATATCTGAGCTTACTATTTTTTTTTCTAAAGTTTGCATGGTAACTCAAAAGGAAAAATAAACATTTTTTACATCAAGCATTTCATCCATTTTATATTATTAATATTTACTTTCTTTAAAAAGTTAATGTAGATATAATCTTTACTTTAAAAAAAATTAATTTAGATATTTACAATTTAAAATTAGTTTGATTCATTCTACTTTTAGAAGTAATAAATTTATAATTACTAGTACTTTTTAAAAATTATAATTTTTATAATTACATTGTTTAGAATTAATTAAATTAGTATTAATTTGGAATTTAAAATATATTCATTTTAATTCCTAAAAATATGTCAAATTAAGTTCATAAATATAATTTCATCTTATTTACAAAATAAAATATTAATTTTACTTAAATCATTTCAAATCACCCAGTAGGAAATCACCCAGTAGTAAATATTAATAAGTATGGTAATTATGTGAATTTAAGGGTATAAAAGAATGGGTAGAACCGGTATCAAATAAGGTATAGACTTTGCTAGAGTTTATGATAAGCTTACCCGTGATGACCTCGTTCGGGTTCCTTGCTTTCTGGGAGGTCACAACAAACGCTCTCCCTTGTACTACCGGCTTTGACTTTTTTGGGACGGCCTTTGGTGCCTCCATCCTAGCTGAACTTGTCTTCGGTGAACGACAAAATCTGGCTAGGTGACCTTCTCTTCCACAATTATAACACGCTTTGGATGGCATCGCACAGTTTGGACTGATATGTCCCTCCCCTCCGCATTTGAAGCATATGATTGGTGGTCGTTCTCCTTCCTTAACCACGGTTGCTGGTGTTGACGTCTTTCTATCATTGTTGAATCTCCTTTTCTTGAAATGTCCATTTTTACTGGCTTGGCCATGATTACCACCGAAGTGGTTACCATTTACGGTATGTTGATTCCTCCACGCTTGTTGTCACCGTTTAGATGTTATTACCTTTGGTATTTTCATCTTTCTTTTTCAGTTGCTTTCCCTTGGTTACGTTGACTCGTTACCGCGTTCCAATAACTGAGCCCTATTTACAACATCTGAGTACAAACACAGTTTATGAGAAATTAGATATTAAAGTATCTCCGGTTTCAAACCTCTTAAAAACATTTGTGTCATTCGCTCCTCATTATCGACCAAATTGGATGCAAACTGGGATAACTCCGCAAATTGAGCCTCGTATTGCGACACGGTCATATTGTTTTGTTCCAACTTGATAAACTCCACCTCCTTCATGTGACGAATACTTTCGGGAAAGTACTTGTCGTTGAATAGCTCTTGGAACTTCTCCCAAGACATCTTGAGTGTGTTAAGTGGAGTCGTTTCTGATTCCCACCGATGTCTGCCTCTTCTTCACGCAACATGAAGGTGGCGAAGGGAACCTTTTGCTCTCGAACATCCCAAGACATCAAATATCTTGGTGATACGCTTTATCCATGCTTGACCTTAAGTGGTTTTGGCTCTCCAATAAACTCCGGTGGTCCCGGCTCCTTGAAGCTGTTTTAATGGTAAATCGTCAAGAGAGTTTCGAGTGTTTCCACCTATATTTTGGATGAGGGCGCTCTACTTTGATGTTGCATGAATTGCATGAAGCCTCGGAACATTCCATCGTTCATCATTTGGTCAGTGTTGTGGTTTGCATGAGGATTGTCGCCTGCCTGATGCACATTGTCCTGGTTATTGATCTGTGGAGACTCAACGGTCTCCTATGCTCCATTGATGTTCTCAACATTCTCGGAGGCCATTTTCAAATATTGCCACAAAACAAGGGTTAATTGACGTGCAACATATTATCCATATACTCTGACCAACCAATTAAATACCAAATAAACTTAGGTAGGTCATACTAGCGAAGGAATTCCCCGTCTTTCCCTCCTAGTTCTAGTCTCACATCTTAGCCAGGGATCATATCCCTAAGCTTTGATACCAACTGTGACGCCCCTAAAATTAGGTATACGTCACCCATCTTGGGTCGCCACTTACATGGTACATAAATTTAAATACAACTTAATAATACAACTATCGTGTACAATACGAAAAAACATAAGCTGTGAGTTTGAATACAAATATTGTCTACTAGAGATTATACAAACTCAAAAGGAGTCCTCATTACAATTATTATCTCACTATTTCATAGAATAGTGAGGACTACTAATGCTATCATCTGGTCCGTCACTCCGTTCCCCGACTAGTCCCTGCTACGTTCTCATTTCCTGAAGAGAACAATAAAAGTAAAAGGGTGAGCTCAACTAGCCCAGTAGGAAATATTATGACTAAGATAATGCAGAATATATTAACGTTAGCCTTCAACAAAGTTAAACTGATACAATATAACAACCATCAAGTTTAACTGCAGCGGAACAAGCAATCCATTAAAAGAGTCAAGTAGAGAATAAAATCTACTATCTTTTATGATTTAGAAGGTTTTCATCACTTTTATCATTTGGGACTCGGTTTAATAAATAATCCACATCATCGAATCACCCCGCCTTTTCTGACGAGGATATTCTTTAGTATCACGACCACAATTATCCATGCACTACGGGCCAATAATATTTGTGTATTCATTAATGGTCATGATCATGCCAACAACTATCCATCAATGCACTACGGGCCAATGAGAACTTTTACCACATCATTTGTAACATTACGGTCATGATTACACAGAATAATCCATGGTCATAATCATACCAAGTCCATCTATGCACTATAGGCCACAGATGACTTTCAACAAAATATAAACATGAGGATGATGACAATGATATAAGAATTCAATAAAACAAGTTCAAGAATTATTTTATCCAGGGACTAATAACGTCCAAATTGTCAACATGATCTTGCTTTGTAGAGTAAAATTCAAGAATGCTCGGAAGAATATTTCCATGAAAAGATCTTTGGATGAAGCGAAATATCGAGGATATTCCACTAATTTCATGGAGTATAAGTCAAAACTTTAACCATTTGAGTATAATAAGGAATGGAATAACAAAAGAAATCACCGGGCATGCGATAGGACCGCACAGGCGAGTTATTCCAACGAGAATAATAAATAACGGAATCGGTCCGGCGTAAAAGCGTCTGAGACGGGATATTCCAACGAGAATAATAAAAGGCGGAATCGGTCGGCGTAAAAAACGCATGCACGAGGATATTCCAACAAAATAATAAAGGCGGAATCGGTCCGGCGTAAAGCGCATGAGCGAGGATATTCCAGCGAGAATAATAAAAGCGGAATCGAGTCCTAAAGATAGAACGCCTGTACGTACGAGGATATTCCAGCGAGAATAATAAAAAGCGGAACCAGTCCCGTAGAAACCTTATGATGCAGGATGTTCCAACAAAATGATAAAGAATGGAACAACAGAAGAATTTCACCAAGTATAGGGTAGCCCGCGTATACAGGTTATTCTAACAGAATAATAAGAATGGAATAACATAAGTTCTCTTCATGAAGATGAAAGAAAGAAATAATACTCACTACCTTGGAAAAAACTGGATACTAGAATAGTGAGGTAGCAAATTTCTCTTCTTCTTTCTCTCTATAATTTCTCTCTATAATAATCGCTCTAAAGCTATTGTGAATTGGTGAGAAATGAAGGAAGAATGAGCTTCTATTTATAGAAAAATATAGTTTCGATAATTGCACGTTTTGGGGCTCGAAAATTACAGTACAATACCTCCAACTTTTCTTTCATTTATAATTTAGTCCTGCAAGTATTATCAATCTTGCACCAACTCTCCTAATAGTAAATAATGTGATTCAATAGTATACATATGTGAATAAATAGTTATATAAGCATGCGAATTAGTAGCAATTAATTGCTCATTTATCCGATAAATTACCCGATTTATCAATATAACCCCTAGACATCAATTATCATCGGAATAAATGCCGATTTTTACTAACACAAACAATTCCAACATAATGAAACTATTTTTATCAAAAATATAAAGTTTGAAATTTCAAAGTTTGACTTTTCCCGAAAAAGTCAACTATTGACTTTTTGACCAAATAGTGAATCCTGGAAAATTTTGTGTTTATAGACTATTTTACTAATTTCGTCGTTTAGGACTCAAATATCGTCGTCCGTGTCTCCAAATTCAACTCGAACAACATTCATTATTAATATTATAACTCACAATATTTATCAACCAAAGTCGTTTCCCCGGAAAGAGGGGCTTTCAATAAGGATTTCTCCACTTATTAGGCGCAATTGATTAGGTGACCAAACCTCTCCTTGTGAACTTCTAGACATTGTAAATATTGCAATTTATAATATGAATAACTTTGTCGTCTCAAGTATTGATTTAATAAAAACATTTTATGTAGATGATACTGTGACAATAATTGAATCATTAATATGATAGATATGATGCAACAATTCCATGTAGCAATAATTGAGTATAAGCTGAGTGACTTCTCACGTAAGCATCAATAATCAATACTGGTGTGCTACTATGCAACCAGCGTATTCTTGTACTTTTAACACGGGTGTTTCAGCGGTTAATGGTAAAACTTCCGCCGTTATTTTCATAAAGTATTTTTGTCGTTTTCTCAATCCGACAATAATTCCATGGTGGAGACCCAACTTCAGGATTTAAAGTTAAATATCCAAACTTTTTAGAAATTGAAAGCGCTTGATGTGAAGAATTTGGCGTATTGCCATTGCTAAATTAGAGGCCCTAACTTTGCCCCACTTCAATTTAAAATGTCATGGCCCTTAGATCATGAATTTCTTTAGTTTTTTCTATCCTTGTATCAAAAAACTCAAATACATATATTCCTTTTATCACAATAGAGTTTCTTTAGCCTTATTAAATGCCTTTAATTTCAATTTTTTTTCAGACTCAATGCTTAACATTGAATCTCATGTTATTCAAATTAATATTCTAACACAATAATTTGAATAATAAAATGGCAAACATGAATTTTGTTAAAACACGTGTTTTTTCGCAAACCAACACTTGAATCCATACTTTTAAAATAAGAAAAATATTCAAGTATAAGTGAAAGTTTGACATTTTATTGATAATCATGTTGCTTTTAACGAAAAGCATAACGTTTTAGATTTTTTTAATAATAAATCTTGCTTTTGTCAGAGAAAGCATAGCGTTTGCCACTTTTAGAGATAAAGTGTAGCTTTCTTGGATTTAGGGACATAAACTTAGGTGCCTCAATTACTTTTAAAGTTGAAAGTATATCTTTTCTGTGATGACTATCTCATTTATAATATTTATTTATCCATTTCAGGGTCAATGGGCCCGAGATAGCATCTGAACTCACACGAGATATTTTGCAATATTCGCTTTCGGAGATCTCTCGCACCCTATACGAGCCTTCCCGTTTAGGGAAAATTTTGGTGTTTGGTGTTTCCCTCATGACTTGATTCCTTGTCTTGAGCACTAAGTCTCCCACCAGAATTTGTTGGGGTACCCTTCTTGATATTGTATTATTATCATGAGTTTTTCATTGTACCGTTCTAATTTTTCTTTAGCTTTGTCTCGGAAGTCAGCTAAGACTTCTAGAGCAGCTGGTCGGTTCTTTTCTAAAGTGATTTTGTGACGGTCATAAATCATTTAAAAAGATAGATTTTTGTGACAATTTTATTTGTAATTACAAAAAAGAAGGTATTTTGTGATAAAATTTTAAGTCATCACAAAATGATAAAATTTATGATGGCTCTCTGTGATGACTAATTTTACCACAATTATAAATTATTTTGTGCGAATTGCAATCTCCAAATCTTATGCGTGATTAATTTTGTTTAGTAAGTTGACTTACATATGTTTCCTTTTATATTTTATTTTAAAATTATAATCATAGTGCAGGTTTTGGTGTACCGCTAATACTTGTTATTTAGTTTGTAAATGATGGATGGTTGAATCCTACAAGTATCATTTGATCTGATT
The DNA here is from genome assembly GCA_020205605.1 of Panax ginseng. Classification (NCBI taxonomy): domain Eukaryota; kingdom Viridiplantae; phylum Streptophyta; class Magnoliopsida; order Apiales; family Araliaceae; genus Panax; species Panax ginseng. Next base: position 58,170,777 of record CM035143.1, on the reverse strand, counting down.
AAATCTGATGTAATAAATTATTCTTAAAAAGAGATTTACGTTCTTACCTTTGATCCCTAAAGTCATGTGTTTTTTTTTGTGATGATTTTGACAATCACAATAGATTATATGTTAATGAGATTGTATTAATCATCACAAAAGAAAGTCCTAAGCGTTTTGAGATAATCAAAACCATCATAAAATGGTTTTTCATAATGGGGGTATAAAGATGGCATTCGTGACCATTTAAAGTCATCACAATGATTTTTGAATTTATATGACATTTGAGCCATCACAAAAGGTCATTTTTTGTAGTTACTAATGAAGTGTTATAATATATGAGTTTACTATTTTTTTTTCTTCTAAAGTTTGCATGATAACTCAAAAGAAAAATAAACATTTTTACATCAAGCACTTCATCCATTCTATATTATTAATATTGACTTTCTTTAAAAGTTAATTTAGATATAATCTTTACTTTAAAAAAATTAATTTAGATATTTACAATTTAAAATTAGTTTGATTCATTCTATTTTTAGAAGTAATAAGTTTATAATTACTAGTACTTTTAAAAATTATAATATTTTATAATTACATTGTTTAAAATTAATTAAATTAGTATTAATTTGGAATTTAAAATATATTCATTTTAAATCATAAAAAATATGTCAAATTAAATTCATAAATATAATATCATTTTATTTTCAAATAAAATATTAATTTTACTTAAATCTTAAAAACTAGTTTGTTTAAAGGAAATAATAATTTAGAGAAATCTTGAAAGTTGTCTGCCCATATCCTTATTTGTCCATCGCATCCATTCTCTCCCTTCCTTATCTTGCCAACTACTCCCTTGGTCTTTTAATATATGTCGTTTTAGATGATTTTATTTTTTTTCTTAATTATTTATCGTTTTATATAATTTTGAAAAATTAACTACAATTTTTTCAAAATTATTCCCTCATGGTAAAATTTTACAAGAGACTTTTCAACATTCGGGAGATACTATCGGTAGGCATTTTCATAGGGTGTTAAATGCAGTCTTACAACTTTCTACAGAATGACCGATATATTTCATTTTTGAGGTATAAATGATGAGAGAGATCATAATTAATATAAGTATGGTAATTATGTGAATTTAAGGGTAATATTATAATCATTTTAATTTAAGGGTAATTAATTTTTGTGTACAATTCAAGAAGTGTCATATATTATAAACGATTTAAGCGAAGTGTCAAGTTATAAGATTGTACCACGAGCCATGTAATTAATTGTGTATAAATTTCAGTTGTAGCATGTTTATTACTTTAATCTTGTTGATTCGTTTTAAGTACAACAGATTTTGTTATACGCATAAAACGATATTACACATTTTTAAAAATGAAGTAAAATTTAACATAACAGCAGATATTTTAAACAAAATAAATCACTATCAAGTTTGAAACTTATTTATTTAATTTTAACTATGGTGTTATACCATATTTAAATTACTGATTTTAAATGGTATGTCATGTCTAACTAACTCATATTAAAATATCTTATAAACCTACAATATTATTATTATTATTATTATTATTATTATTATTATTATTATTATCTTCCTATATATATTAATCAAATTCATTTAAATTTCATATTAAAATATTTTATAAACTTACAATATTATTAATGAAATTCATTTAAATTTCATATTAAAATATTTTATAAACTTACAATATTATTAATGATTTATCTTTATATTTATCAAGGCAAACTAGTATAATCGTGGAATGTGGGGGCTGGGTTTGATGCATGCGTACTCTCTGCCGAATTGCCTACGCCTTGCATGTAACTGGTAAGGGTTGTTGGTAGGATTACCCCTCGAGAGGGTTACTGTCCTCCCCCCCTCTCGGACATTCCATTTTTTTCATATCAATATCTAAATTACAAATTTAACCCTCCTCCTAGGAATTTGTTATATTTTTGCAAAATTATTCTTCCAACCCCTTCTCTCAATCAAAAACTAAATTTTATCAAATTAATTTTGACACAAAGTGCTAACATATTTTTCATGCCCAAACTTTGAGAGCAACAAAATTCATGGACGAATGTGAACTAAGAGGTCTTGGGCTTCGAATTCATCTTAATCAAACCATGAGTTTCAAATTAGTGATAATAATTCATCTCAACCAAATCCTATTTTGTGAAATTAAAATTATAAATAGTCGTTAGGCTTTAAATTAGTGTTGCAAATGGAACGGATAATTCAATTGCCACATTAGTGTTTTTTTTTCTCAAATTCAATTAACAAAAATTGCTTTATTATCAACGGAAAAAGATGGAGGAAACAATTTTGCATGACTAAACGTATCTCTGATGGAGACTTGCGCTAAAAAATAAATTTAGAGATCACTCTCGCATAAACATAACAAATACAAGGGTTAAATTTGTAATTTAGTCTTCAGATGCTCTAGGAGTTCCGCCACGTTGGTATTTTTTTTAATGAAGAGATAAAAAGTAGAAAATGAGCAACAGTTAACTTTATTTCATTGTTAAAACAAGTTTTAACCCTGTCTTTAAAATGATGTCTAAGAGTATATTATTTTTTGGCCACACAAAGTTAAGTTAGCAAATTAAAGGAAATAATATTAAATTTTTTTCAATTACACCCTTTTTTGAATCCACATAAATCCGTAAAATCTTAATTTGCTTTTGGACATGTTTTTGAACAAGGAGGGAGTACATAAGAGAATGTGAAGATAAAATGCAACTGAGACACGCATTAACCATCCAACAAATGTTTATTTATTTATTTTTATTTAGAGAACTTATATTATTATATGGATACATTTTAATTATAGGACCTTGGAAGAGAATTTGGGAAAAGGGTCAAGAGCGAACGAGAATTAAAGGGTACTTAGTGGAAATTTATCTTCAATATATGAAAATTGTATTCTTTGACTGAGGTGCAACTGTATTTAAACTTTCAAATGTGCACAAATCAATTATATTCCTTGATTGAAGTCCAAGTCAAGAGGTTTCATCGTGTTTTCCGTTTAGGCAAAAAGCAAGTAAGGTGAACTTCATGTTATTTGCATTTGTAATTTATTTTTTAATTTTTTTTTAACTATAGCCATTATCAAGTATGTCAAGAAACTTATATAGATTCTCTGAGTTTGGTTACTAGACAAAACCGCACGCATAAAACTTAAACCGCCCCATGTTAGCAGAGTAGTCTATAATGTTTTTGAATTTTTGTATTATGATTGTAATATGATCTTTGTTAACAATATGATGTAATATGATTGAGCTACTCTTAGTAATAATATGTTGTAATATGATAGAGTTGCCGGAAAATTATTACAACATATTGTTATTAGGAATATTACTGCATATTGTTACTAAGAGTAGAGTAGGAAAATTTGTATTTAGTTTTTGTTTACTCTACTATATTTGTTGTTCGATTTATTTAATGACAAATACGCGCAAGTGCACATGGTCAATCAAGTAATAAAGTGATAAGAAAGGTTGTCGAACCCACATAAAATAGTTACTAACAAATAATCTAATTAACAAGTTTTTATCAATTCAAATTCACTTAAACAATCACTCCAATTTTTTGTGAAAATTATTTTAATTAAGAACAAATAAAAAGAATACTAAATTAACTAACAGTTATTGATCACCAGATGATAAAGACATAGGAATACAATTTCCCCAATTGCTCAACAATAACCGCCTTAGCTTATTTCCACTTATTTATTCCAATGAATTGCCAACTAGGATTGCCTATCAATTTCTTAACATCTGTCAATGATTAATAAAAAGACCTATTTCAGTTATTTTGCTACTTTTGTGCAAGACACTTAAAACATAGTCATTAAACACAAACTCCTAACACAGTTACGCGTAACATACAAGTACTTTCGTCTCATACACTGTTATGTCATCCTTAACAAGAATTAACAAATTCATACGTTATTATATTCAGATCAAATCTAAGATTTTCTCTTTCAATTCCATCAAAGATATCAAATTAATTGCTAGCTAGATAATTAATAGATTAAACACAAAATATAATAATCAACTCAATAGGATCAACAAATGAAAATAATGATAATTGAATTATTGAATCACAAAAGGTTCCAGTGTATCCCTAATTAAGAATTTAGTTCATCATCATAATAGAAATAAGAAAATCAAAATTAAATAGCATCATAAGTACATATAATGAATTTAAGAGAAGAAGAAAAATTATGTCGAGGAATCTCTAATCTCCACGCTTCAATCTATGCTTTCAATATTCTCCAATGCAATCTCCACGTCACCACAAGGTGGCGGCTCTCAATGAATTGTAGTCAAAAGTCTAGAAGAAGTCTCAAACTAAATAAACAATTAGTCCTTATAACCATTAAAAACCCCATTTCTTTACTCAACTTCTATGCTCCAATAACTAAATCGTGATAATCCGTGAAATAAGGCGGCGTGCCGTGCTCTGTCCCTTCATAAAGCAGCGACCGCGCATGAGTCATGATCATCTCCATCCGTTCAGTAGCGCCTTGATACTGGTTCGACTTTAGTAGTGGCACGCCTCGCGCCGTATTGACAGAAAGTGCACTTCTTGCTATTTCTTTTCCAAGTTCAGCTCTTCAACCTATCCAAACCATTTTCCTGCAAAATAAAACAAAACCCATCACAAGTAATATGAATAACACCCAAAAACGTACAATATACCAAGCTAATTGACATCTAATCGTAGGTTAAAAACCTACTCATCAAATTCCTCCAAACTTGAAGCATTGCTTGTCCTCAAGCAACCACGACTATGCTAAAAAAACTAGACACAAATGAATGCAAAAATTGAGCAATAACCATGGTAACTAGATAACACATACGCCTCAGCGATAACCCCATAACTTGCATTCAATACGACATCATATACATTCATAATCGTGCACATCCTCACCCTTCTAACACAACCTCGGCCCCTACCTCTGTGTGTGTGCTTAACATCATATCAGCATATGCAAATTCATCTATGGGATCAAACTCATGCATTCACCCTTTCTACCAATTATCAGCCAAACATGGCATCCACATAAATACGGAGGAAATCAGATTATTCAACAGCAGGTGCATTTTAATGCTCCTTCCCACTAATTATTTACTATATCTGACTCGTGCAATGTCCACCCCCTTAGGCTTTTCAATGTTACCCATGTAACGGACTTTCAACCAACGACTCCCAAACCCAAAGGCTTTAGGGCGCTGGGTGTAGAGAAATCCCCTAGGACTTACTTGTCCGAGTAAAAAAGGCCACAAAGTAGAACCAAGTCTGTGTTTTATTTTCATCTATAATTATTGTGCTGCTTTTTTTTTTCTCTTCTTTTTTTTCCACCATGATTCCCCCAAACTTATGTATAGGCCAATGCTTAATTTAGAATAGTGATCAAGTGAGTATTCATGATTTATTCTAAATAAATTTCTTAATTGCTACTGATATTCAGTTAGTGTGCTTGAAATTAAAAGAAGGCCAAAAGTATATTACACTACTAGAAAATCAATCTATAGCGACTGTCGGCGACCGTCATTATAGATGAAAAGACTGTCGATATATTCTATAGCGACGGTCGGCTACCGTCGTTATATAAGCCGTCGTTGTAACCTATCGCGATGGTCTTTCATCCTATAGCGACGGTCAGACCGTCGCCAGCAAACATCCCAAAAATATTGGCGCGAATGGTTGAGGTTTATTGCGACGGTCATGGCCGTCGTTATAGAAGTTTGTGGCGCCAATAATTATTGTTTATAGCAACGTTCCTGACCGTCGCTATATCTTTCCCAGATTTTTAAAAAATGTGATATTATTATACAATACTTCTTATTTATTTTACCTGTTAAGAAGCATAATTACAGTCAACCATCCAATCTGAATATAACATTTACAACTAAAAGAACAAAACAAATTTCCAATCAAAATTACAAATTAATGTATAATATCATCTAAATATATACATAACCATCCAAAATACTGTTACTATGTATCAAAACAGTACATAACCAGTAGCACATTTAACATATTTTCTTTAACACATCTAACAAATTTTCATCCAAAACAGTGTTACATCTAATAAATTTCCAGCAGCACATGTAACATATCTCTAGCAGCACGAGACATGTCACAGGTCCTCTATAGGATTATTTGATCCACTAATATCACCATTATCTCTTTCTGTGGATCGATCCTACAAATTAATTATCAAGTGAACTTGTTAATCCATACAAACTGAGTGATAGAGCAAAAATTTTAAGTATAGGTGGAGTGAGAGAGCAACACCTGATTGTTGGAATACGCATTTGGAACTGATGATTTTTTCATAAATTCTGTCATGATTGATAATAGTTCATCCACTTTCCTTGCAGTATCGTCTTCTTTTTCCCACACCTTTTTCAACTCAGCTTTCAATTCTTGATTCTCACGTTGTACCTCATTATTTGTGTCGTGAAGCCCCCAAGTGTTTGTAGCTGTGGCACCATCTCCACCTTGTCAAAGTCTACCATGTCGCTCCGGTCCAAGCACTTGTGCAAGTATATCATTCTGTCTTGTATTACTGCTTTCACTAGTCGATTCCCGAATCTTCTTTAACTTAATATTTTTTTCCTGTGAAAATATACAAGGCAAAATATACATAACTTAAATATACAAGGCATTTCAACATAACTTAAAGAAGAGTAGCAATGTCACTAGAGTTCATTAGGAAGCTGCTTTGCAGAGAGTGTGATAAGGGGAACTTTCTGTGTATTCTAAATGAACTGGTAGAGAAGCATCAGTTATGAGATAGGATGCATGCAAGAAGACTTAATAGTTTTTTATTATTGGCTGAACTAAACTTTGACAAATCCGTAATGTTTAGAGCACTACACAACATAGATCATCGACCTAACAATTTTCAAACAATTCACGAGTGAATATATGAAGCAGGAGTGAAAATGACTTGGTTATATAAATAGTAGAAATTATAAAATGAAATACTTTGGCTCATTGGCTTCACTCCAAGTCAATGACCATCTTCTAACTACTCATTTTTCTATGGCAGTAGTAGCTAGGAAATGAGAATTTTATAAGCATGGTATAAATCATTGTTCTCAACCAAATGACGATGCATTTTGTGCAGGCCATAATTTAGAGTGCACCAACAAACTCTTAATTTCACTCTATCTAGAAGCTCCTCTCATGGTTAAAGATGGGCAGATAGGACCAAGCACATGAGATTTGAAACGAAACTAATTTTGCTATGGAGAGTTTCTTTGTTGAGCTATTCGACAATCAATAGGAGGCCCCACTGCACGAATAAGACTATATCTAGAAGTAAAAACAATGTTGATTTAACTGATTTATCCTACAATCACCTAAACAAAAGTTTATTCACATTGTGCATATAGAAATATCAATGATTTCTCCGATTCCACTGACCAAGCCATTTTTGCATCTTTAGATTCCTTTTGTCTTTGATTCCCTGTATTCTTAAACATAATGGTAATTTTCTCTCGCTCACTGCTTAAGGGGTGAAAATATATAGGGACCAACTAACAATAAAGACATACAAATTAAAGAGAGCAAATCAAAAGCAGGTCACTGCCATGATGAGCTGAAAACGGAATGAACTTGACCTGCTAAGTCATAGAACACGTTACAATCATGGTAGCATGGTGAACATAAAGCTACATTAGACTTGCCAATTTTATGTATTCATTTTCTACATTCCCCCTTTTCTGTATGGTTCAACAAATTATAGGATTCAAAATATAGCAGGTAACAGATTCTCCACAATTGACGGAAACAACAATATGAGAGCTCCCCTAGCTACGATACTTTTAAACACTAAACCCAACACCAACTTAAAATATCACTAATGCTCCTCAAGATATGATATCAAACCTAGATGCCAAAGGAACCAGTTTATTAAAAGATATATCTTTGATGTTTATTAAAAATTAAAGAGAAACAAAATTTAGAAAGCGAGTCTAGAAGACAACACAATAATTTGATCAACAACGTCATGCTCCCTCCTTGTTTAGTTTCTAAACTTCAATCCATGCATTATAATATGCTACATTTTGGAGACAAAGTAGTTAACATACTCCCATATTTAAACAAAATACTAACCAAGTTATATAAGCAACTTCACCACGTCGACTGAGAACTAAAAAGAGAGCCCCAAGCCCTGCCCAATGCAACTGCTGCTGTCGATGACAGCAGCCCTACACCCTACTCAGCCCTTACTTTTAGCAATTTTGTAACCTTTGATACACCATTTCATTTGTACCAAGTTTTTAGTATGATGAAAATATTATAGCAGCCTATTTAAGAAAAATATTAGGCCATTACTTTGGGTTCTTCAAGCTGCCCAAAACAGTGTGTAAAAGTAGCTTGACAAACTAAATTCTAACTTTTAGTTCTAGCTTAAAAATTGCTTTTCGTTTCCATTTAATATGTCAAAACACTTTACTTATCATTATATATGGTGTACATATCTAGCCCAAGCTTTAGTTTTGCTTAATACTTGATTTTCAACCGAAACAGTCCATAGGGGACTTTTGACAAACACTATACGTGCACTGTTTTGTAACACTTGTGTCATAGCTATTTGTTTACGTTACAATCCCATTTTAGCTCACATATATCTCCACACAACCAACCTATCTCCTTTGCTAATTCATAGTTATCACAGTTCAATCATAGCCACAGTTATCAATTACAACACCTATTATAAAGTTCTATTTTTTTTAAATAAAAGACTATAAACTTACTTTGTTGCAACTAAATTTGATGAAGTTAAAGCTTTACCAATCAAATTCTATAACCTCTTTTCTGCTGTTGCTCGTTGGATTTCGCTCCCCAACTCAAATTACAAATTCATCTCTTATCTTCCTTCCTTATTTTCAATCGAAGCTCAAGAGAATTTACACACATGGAACAACAACAACAACAGGACAATATAGAATAAAGAGTTAAAAGAGCCCATTGTTTGAGGATTGATAAATACATACCACATCCGAGGATGCTCCCGGTAAAATTGAGTTATCACTTCGAGTGTGGGACTGTATATACATATCCGCTCGATCAATCTCTTTTTTATTTATTTGGTACTACAAATAAACAAAAAATAGTACATAATTCAAGAAATACTCTATTCATAGAAGTCTAATACATGATTAACGACAAAAAAAAATTGAATTAACATCAAATATTACCAATTCATGCTTCTTTTTTGGAATTGATTTAGTGCCCAACGTATGACCTACGAACAATTTTTTCCGATTTTCACAATTTTTGTTGTTATATCCTGCATTGCATGTATTTATAAATTAATAATAATATATAACAAATAACTAAGAATTGATAATACATAAAATTAGAATAAACACAACTTGTGCATCATCAGTTAGCCAATAATCAACCAACGCAACCCATTGATTAGGATTTACTCGATCATTGTGGATAGTATTCGCTATAGATTTGGCACGGTCACCACGCACAAAATTTGAACTCTTTAAGTTAGACTTCATATCTCTCCACCTATTATTCATGATAGCCATCAGTTTTCTTTTAGCATTGGGGTGATCTGTGGTAAATCGTTTCTACAACAAACAAATTTACACATATATTAAATTACCTTCAAAGTGCTTAATGTCAAATTCTATAAAATGCTATGACTAATAACCTGAATTTCATCTCAAGCCCTAGTCATGTTAGCCTCTGTCATATTGGACCATGAAATTAGTGGAATATCCTTGATATTTGCGCTTCATCCAGTATCTTTTCATGGAAATAATCTTCTGAGCATTCTTGAATTTTACTCTACAAAGCAGTATCATGTTGACAATTTGGACATTATTAGTTCCTGGATAAATTAATTGTTGAACTTGTTTTATTGAATTCTTATATCATTGTCATCATCCTCATGCTTATATTGTGTTGAAAGTCATCTGTGGCCTGTAGTGCATAGATGGACTTGGTATGATTATGACCAGGGATTATTCGGTATAATCATGACCGTAATGTTACAAATGATGTGGAAAAAGTCCTCACTGGCCCGTAGTGCATTGATGGACAGTTTTTGGGTATGATTATGGCTATGGATTCTCTTGACCAAGGTGCAAAGATGAATTATTTTATGGCATGATCGGGACTGGTTGATGAAAACACGATTATCTTTGGCCCGTAGTGCATGGATAATTACGTGGTCGTGATACTAAAGAATATCATTGGCACTGTAGTGCGGGGATGATTTGATGATGTGGATTATTTATTAGTGAGTCTCGGTGATAAAAGTGATGAAAACCTTTTAAATCATAAAAGATAGTAGATTTTATTCTCTACTTGACTCTTTTAATGGATTGCTTGTTCACTGCAGATTAAACTTGATGTTTGTTATATTGTATCGGTTTAACTTTGTTGAAGGCTAACGATAAATTATTACGCATTATCTTAGTCATAATATTTCATTGGGCTAGTTGAGCTCACCCTTTCTTTCACTTTATTCTCTTCTTGGAAATGAGAACGTAAATGGGACTAGTCGGGAACGCAGTGATGGTCCTAGATGGTGCATTAGTAGTCCTCATTATTCGTGAAATAGTGTGATAATAATTGTAATGAGGACTCCTTTTGAGTTTGTATACTCTCTAGTAGACAATATTTGTATTCAAACTCACAGTTTATGTTTTGTCGTATTGTACACGACAGTTGTATTATTAAGTTGTATTTGAATTCTGTACCATGTATCTGGCGACTCAAGATGGGTGATGTATACCTAATTTTGGGGGCGTCACAACAACAAATAATATCCCCTACGAGTACAACAAATAATATCCCCTACGAGTACAACAAATAATATCCCCTACCTTTGAAAGAAGAGTATTCCGACTGGTAGGGCGAGGATATACTCGAAGAAAACTTGTACTACGCTCAAAGCTTTCTTAAACTCTAAAGAAATACGCTCAAGATTATAGAAGAAGAACTCTCTCTATAGTTTTTCTTTCTAGAGTTTCAGTGAATTCATAAGAAACAATGAATGAATGAGCTTCTATTTATAGAAGGACGGACTGCATAGTAACTAATTCATGAACGGTCCAGATTGATTTACTTTAATCTGACGGTCCATATTTAAACAAAATCTTTTAAATAAAATATAATATATTCTATTTATAATCTAATAAAACGAATAACTTTATAAAAGATTTTACTATGCAAACACTATACGAGCACTATGCAAATACTATGCATAATAAAATATAATATATTCTAATTATTGTCTAATAAAGCAGATAACTTTATTAAAGTATTACTTTTTTATATAAAAAAGATTTTACTATGCAAAACACTACTATCACGAGCACTATGCAACACTATGCATAATAAAATATAATATATTCTATTTATAGAATAACTTTATAAAAGTATTACATTGTATATAAAAAGATTTTACTATGCAAAATACTATCGTACACTATGCAACACTATGCATAATAGAATATAATATATTCTATTTATAGAATAACTTTATAAAAGTATTACATTTTTATATAAAAAGTTTTTCTATTTTATTACATTAATAATACCAATAAAACAAAAGCTGGTGACTTATCACGTAAACATCAATAATAAATCTGGTGTCTTCTTATGCGACCATGCGTATTCTTTGTGCTTTTACTACAAGAGTAGTTCAGCGGTATTAACGGTAAAACTTCCGTAGTTATTTTCATAAAATATTTTTATCGTTTTCTCAATCAAATGATAATTAAGTTCTTGAGGGTCCACGATGATTGTCTGGTCATACGGATATTCCACGATAAAAGAATATTCCTGACCAATCGAATATTATATAACAACTTGCATACTTTGCAAAATTTATAAATACTACCCACAACTATAATATTATATCAAATCCACACCATAATATTCAAAAAAATTATTTCGAAAAAATTAAATCTTTATTCATAAAATTTGGGGTCTCACAATCTCCCCTCCTTATGAAATTTCGCCCTCGAAATTTACGTACGTACCTGGTATGCCGAACATGTGAGGATACCTTGACTTCACTTCAAATTCTAACTCTTGAGGTATAACCTTTGAGCATCGAATATGATCCTTCTTATCTAAGATGTTAACACGTATCTCCTCATACGTTAAATCTTCTGCTATCTCGTCCGGTTCTAAATTAATATTGTGGTTCGGGTCGTCCACATATTTACGTAACATCGATACGTTAAAAAAGTTATGAACGCGCGACATACTTGGCGGTAAAACGAGTCTATAGGCCACAGTTCCTACTCGATCGAGAATTTTAAATGGGCCAATTTGTTACCCCAAATTTTATGAATAAATATTTAATTTTCTCGAAATAATTTTTTAATATTATTGTGTGTGTTATAGTTGTGGGTAGTATTTATACATTTTGAAAAGTATGCAAGTTGTTGTATAATATTCGATTGGTCGGAGAATATTCTTTTGTCGGAGAATATCCGCACGACTGACAGTGACAATCATTGGTGGACCCATTAACGGAATTATTGCCGGATTGAGAAAACGACAAAAATATTTTTTATGAAAATAACAGTATGAAGTTTTACCGTTAATCTGTTGAAACACCCGTGTGTTAAAAGTATGAGAATACGCGTGGTTCCATAGTAGCAATACGGTATTAATTATTGATGCTTACGTGATAAGTCACTCAGTTTTGTTGGTATTATTAATATAATAATACAGAAAAGCTTTTTATATAAAACATAATACTTTTATAAAGTTATTCTATAAATAGAAAATATTATATTTTATTATGCATAGTATTTGCATAGTGCCTACATAGTGTTTGCATAGTAAAATCTCCTATAAAGTTATTCGTTTTATTAGATTATAAATAGAATATATTATATTTTATTTAAAAGATTTTGCTTTAAATATGGACCGTCAGATTAAAGTAAATCAATCTGGACCGTTCATTAGTTAGTTACTATACAGTCCATTTTTCTATAAATAGAAGCTCATTCCTTCATTATTTTCTTACGAATTCACTGAAACTCTAGAGAGATAAACTATAGAGAGAAAGAAGAAAGTATTCTGCTACTTCACTACTTATATATCCAGTACTCTTCTTCTTAAGGTAGGGAATATTATTTGTTGTACTCGTAGGGAATATTATTTGTTGTACTCGTAGAGAATATTATTTGTTGTACTCATAAGGGGTATTCTTTCTTTCTTATTTATGAAGAGAACTTCTGTTATTCCATTCATTATTATTACATTGGAATAACTTTGTATATGTGAGCTACCCTATACTTTGTGAAATTCTTACATTATTCCATTATTTATTATTACATTTGAATATCCTCGTCTACATGCATTTCTGTGGGACTGGTTCCGCTTTTTTATTATTATTACATTGGAATATCACGTTTATGCGCTTTTCTGTGGGACACAATTAAAATCTTTATTAGTATCTTTGTTGGAATAACTTTGTCATCATGAAATACCGCATGCATGGTGATTTCTGTTGTTATTCCATTCTTTATTATTATGTTGGAACATCCTGTCGGTGCGAATTTCGCCTGACCTGGTTCCGTTATTTAGTATTCTGTTGGAATAACCTATCTATGCGAAGTACCGCATGCATGGTGATTTCTTTTGTTATTCCATTCTTTATTATACTCAGTTGGTTCAAGTTTTGACTTCTATACTCTATGAAATTAGTGGAATATCCTTGATATTTGCGCTTCATCCAGTATCTTTTCATGGAAATATTCTTCTGAGCATTCTTGAATTTTACTCTACAAAGCAGTATCATGTTGACAATTTGGACATTATAAGTTCCTGGATAAATTAATTCTTGAACTTGTTTTATTGAATTCTTATATCATTGTCATCATCCTCATGCTTATATTGTGTTGAAAGTCATCATCATGGCTTTGTAGTGCATAGATGGACTTAGTATGATTATGACGAGGATTATTCGGTATAATCATGGTAGTAATATTACAAATGATGTGGAAAAAGTCCTCATTGCCCGTAGTGCATTGATGGACGGTTTTTGGGTATGATTATGGCTATGGATTCTCTTGACCAAGGGTGCAAAGATGAATTGTTTTATGGCATGATCGGGAATTTGTTGATGAAAACACGATTATCTTTGGCCCGTAGTGCATGGATAATTCGTGGTTGTGATACTAAAGAATATCCTTGGCCTGTAGTGCAGGGATGATTTGATGATGTGGATTATTTATTAAGCTGAGTCTCAGCGATAAAAGTGATGAAAAACCTTTTAAATCATAAAAGATAGTAGATTTTATTCTCTACTTGACTCTTTTAATGGATTGCTTGTTCCGCTACAGTTAAACTTGATGTTTGTTATATTGTATCACTTTAAAACTGTTGAAGGCTAATGATAAATTATTCTGCATTATCTTAGTCATAATATTTCTTACTGGGCTAGTTGAGCTCACCCTTTCTTTCACTGTTCTCTTTAGGAAATGAGAACGTAGTTGGGACTAGTCGGGGAACAGAGTGATGGTCCTAGATGGTGCATTAGTAGTCCTCACTATTCTATGAAATAGTGTGATAATAATTGTAATGAGGACTCCTTTTGAGTTTGTATACTCTCTAGTAGGCAATATTTGTATTCAAACTCACAGTTTATGTTTTGTCGTATTGTACACGACAGTTGTATTATTAAGTTGTATTTGAATTCTATACCATGTATCTGGCGACTCAAGATGGGTGATGTATACCTAATTTTGGGGGTGTCATAGTTGGTATTAGAGCTTAGGGATATGATCCTTGGCTAAGATGTGAGATTATAACTAGGAGGGGAGAGACGGGGAATTCCTTCGCTAGTATGACCTACCTAAGTTTATTTGGTATTTAATTGGTCGGTCAGAGTATAGAGATCATATGTGATATGTTAATTAACCCTTCTTTTGTGGCAGTATTTAAAAATGGAATCTGAAAATGTTGAGATAAACAATGGAGCACAGGAGACTGTTGAGTCTCCATAGATCAATAATCAGGACAATGTGCAATAGGATGGAGATAATCCTCCTGTAAACAATAACTTAATTGATCAATCGATTTAACGACGACGGTATGTTTAAGAGCTTTTAGAATTCATGCAACATCTAGCTAAGGCGGCTCTGTTCATAATGCGAGAGAAAACAATGGCAACCCACGGTTGGTCACAGCTAAGAAATTCAAGGAGCTGGGACCACCGGAGTTTTTGGGAAAGCCAGAACCACTTAAGGCAGAGACGTGGTTAAAGCAGATCACCAAGATATTTGATGTCTTGGGATGTTCCGAGGAGCAAAAGGTTCCCTTTGCAACCTTTATGTTGCATGCAGAGGCAGATCACTGGTGGGAATCTATAAAACGTACCCAGACTGACGCACTCAAGATGTCTTGGGAGAAGTTCCAATAGCTGTTCAATGACAAGTACTTTTCCGAAAGCATTCGTCACATGAAGGAGGTGGAATTTATCAAGTTGGAGCAAAATAACATGACCGTGTCGCAGTACGAAGCCAAGTTTGCCGAGTTGTCCCGATTTGCGTCCCATTTGGTTGATAATGAGGAGAGAATGACGCGAATGTTTCTAAGAGGTTTAAAACTTGATATACGTTAATATCTTATCTCTCATAAACTGTGTTTGTATTCAGATGTTGTTAATAGGGCTCAGTTATTGGAGTGCGATAATAAGTCAACCAAACCAAAAGAAGCGGTGGCAAAATGATAATCTGGTGATAATTGATCATCAAAGCGGTGATAATAAGCATGGAAGGAATCAACATGTCAGAAATGGTAACCACTTCGGTAGTAATCATGGCCAAAACAATAAGAATAGATATTTCAAGAAGAGAAGGTTCAACAATGACGTAAAGATGTCGGCACCAACACCCATTTCAAAGGAAGAAGAACGACCACCGGTCGTATGTTTCAAATGCGGACAGGAGGGACACATCCGTCCAAACTGTACGCAGCAATCCAAAACGTGTTTTAATTGCGGAAGAGAAGGTCACCTAGCTCAATTTTTTCGTATGGTGAAGTCAAGTCCAGCTAGGATAGTGATGCTAAAGGATGTCCCAGACAAGCTAAAGCTGGTAGTTTAAGAAAGAGCGTTTTTTTTCGTGACAAGGAACCTGAATAAAATTATCACGGGTATGTTAGTCATAAACTCTTGCAAAGTCTATACCGTGTTAGATATCGGTTCTACTCACTCTTTTATTTCACCTAGTTGTGTTCAATGTTTGAAGTTAACTCCGGAGAAGTTAGACTTTGATATATCTGTTTAAACTCAGTTCGGAGAAACCTTCGTTACCTCCACTATTTATAAATCTTGTTTAAATCAACACTTTCACGTTACGTGTTGATCTTGTCTCTTTGAAAATACTTGCCTTTGATGTGATTTTAGGAATCGATTGGTTAACTACTCATCATGCTTTTTCGTAAGGTTGTTAGCTTTCATATTTCTAACCAACCTGTTATGCGAATTCAAGAAACCAAACCACTAAAGTCAATCATTGTCATATCAAGCCATAAGTAAAGAGCCCCGATCCTTTCGTTGTTGACTTTCTTGTGTGGGAATGCAAAGAAGCCGGACTTTACAGAAAGGCGATGTCGTGAATAGCGATGGCAAGTTGATAGGTATCAATGTGACGTACTATCCAAGTCTTGGATGAGGGTCACAGTTTGAATGATATTTCTATTGTTAATAAATTTCCTGACATATTCTTGAAGACTTCTTAGCCTACCCCTAGAGCATGAAATCGAATTTTGTATTGACCCCGGTACAAAACCCATTTCTTAAACCCTCAAATATTTCTTCAACTAAAGCGAACATAACATGCGCCAAAGACGTTGGCTCGAGCTGTTGAAGATTACGATCGTACCATTCACTACCATCGTGGGAAAGTGAGCGTGGTAATGACGCGTTGAGTAGAAGATCGTATGCGTTCTGAGTCTGCGATGTTGTTAACACAAAGGCACATTTCAGCATTACGACTTACAAATGATGAAGATAGAGTTAAAGACTCTAGGAACCTAAGTGAAGATAACGAATATACGAGTCAAAATGACTTTAATTGATAAAGTTAAAGCCGCTCAAGCTACACACCCAGAGCTGATGAATGTGAAGAAGAAGGTTCAAGAGGGAGTTATTCTAGAAGCAAGATTCGACGAAGAGAGGAAATCTCAACCCTCGATTTAATTGGCCCATTTGAAATCCTCGATGAAGTAGGAACTGTGGCCTATAGACTCGTTTTACCACCAAGTATGTTGCGTGCTCAGAACATTTTTTTCGTATCGATGTTACGTAAATATGTGGATGACCTGAACCACATTATTAAATTAGAACTAAACGATATAGCAGAAGATTTAATGTATGAGGAGATACATGTTAAAATCTTGGATAAGAAGGATCGTATTCAACACTCAAAGGTTATACCTCAAGAGTTAGAATTTGAAGTGAAGTTAATGTATCCTCACCTGTTCGGCATACCAGGTACGTGCGTAAATTTCGAGGGCGAAATTCTATAAGGAGGGGAGATTGTGAGACCCCAAATTTTATGAATAAATATTTAATTTTCTCGACATAATTTTTTAATATTATGGTGTGTGTTATAGTTGTGGGTAGTATTTATAAATTTTGAAAAGTATGCAAGTTGTTGTATAATATTTGATTGGTCGGGGAATATTCTTTTTGTCGGAGAATATCCGTACGACAGTACAATCATTGGTGGACCCCACAATAGAATTATTGTCGGATTGAGAAAACGACAAAAATATTTTATGAAAATAACGGCGGAAGTTTTACCGTTAACTGTTGAAACACCCGGTGTTAAAAGTCTAATAATACTGCGTGGTTGCATAGTAGCACGGTATTAATTATTGATGCTTACGTGATAAGTCACTCGGTTTTGTTGGTATTATTAATGTAATAATATGAAAAGCTTTTTATATAAAACATAATACTTTTACAAAGTTATTCTATAAATAGAATATATTATATTTTATTATGCATAGTATTTGTATAGTGCACGCAAAGTGTTTGCATAGTAAAATCTTTTATAAAGTTATTCGTTTTATTAGATTATAAATAGAATATATTATATTTTATTTAAAAGATTTTGCTTTAAATATGGACCGTCAGATTAAAGTAAATTAACTGGACCGATTCATGATTTAGTTACTATCTGATCCATTTTTCTATAAATAGAAGCTCATTCCTTCATTATTTTCTTCATTACGAATTCCTTTGAAACTCTAGAGATAAACTATAGAGAGAAAGAAGAAAGTATCTCGCTACTTCACTACTTATATATCCAAGTACTCTTCTTCTTAAGGTAGGGAATATTATTTGTTGTACTCGTAGGAAATATTATTTGTTGTACTCGTAGGGAATATTATTTGTTGTACTCATAAGGGGTATTCTTTCTTTCTTATTTATGAAGAGAACTTTTGTTATTCCATTCATTATTATTCTGTTGGAATAACCTGTATATGCGGGCTACCCTATACTTGGTGAAATTCTTCTGTTATTCCATTATTTATTATTTTGTTGGAATATCATGTATGCATGTTTTACATGGGACACTGGTTAAAATCTTTATTATTATTCATTGGAATATCTGTCTATCGTTTCTGTGGGACTGGTTCCGTCTTTTTATTAGTATACGTTGGAATAACTTGTCTCTGAAGCAACCGCATGCATGGTAATTTTGTTGTTATTCCATTCTTTATTATTCGTTTCTAACATCCTCGGTGCAATTTACTTTGACACGGTTCCGTTATTTAGTATTACATTGGAATAACATGTCTACATCTGCAATACCGCATGCATGGTGATTTCTTTTGTTATTCCATTCTTTATTATACTCAGTTGGTTAAAGTTTTGACTTCTATACTCCATGAAATTAGTGGAATATCCTTGATATTTGCGCTTCATCCGATATCTTTTCATGAAAATATTCTTACGAGCATTCTTGAATTTTACTCTACAAAGCAAAGATATCATGTTGACAATTTGGACATTATTAGTTCTGGATAAATTAATTCTTGAACTTGTTTTATTGAATTCTTATATCATTGTCATCATCCTCATGCTTATATTGTGTTGAAAGTCATACATGGCATGTAGTGCATAGATTGACTTAGTATGATTATGACGAGGATTATTCGGTATAATCATGGACCGTAATGTTACAAATGATGTGGAAAAAGTCCTCATTGCCCTTGATTGCATTGATGGGCGAGTTTTGGGTATGATTATGGCTATGGATTCTCTTCAGCCAAGGGTGCAAAGATGAATTGTTTTATGGCATGATCAGGACCGTTGATGAAAACACAATTATCTTTGGCCCATAGTGCATGGATAATTCGTGGTCATGATACTAAAGAATATCATTGGCCTGTAGTGCAGGGATGATTTGATGATGTGGATTATTTATTAAGCTGAGTCTCAGCGATAAAAGTGATGAAAAACCTTTTAAATCATAAAAGATAGTAGATTTTATTCTCTACTTGACTCTTTTAATGGATTGTTTGTTCATTGCAGATTAAACTTGATGTTTGTTATATTGTATCGGTTTAACATTTTTTTAAGGCTAACGATAAATTATTACGCATTATCTTAGTCGTAATATTTCTTCTTTGGGCTAGTTGAGCTCACCCTTTCTTTTCCTTTGTTCTCTTGAAATGAGAACGAATTTGGGACTAGTCGGGGGAGCGAGTAATGGTCCTAGATGGTGCATTAGTAGTCCTCACTATTCTGTGGAATAGTGTGATAATAATTGTAATGAGGACTCCTTTTGAGTTTGTATACTCTCTAGTAGGCAATATTTGTATTCAAACTCACAGTTTATGTTTTTTCATATTGTACACGATAGTTGTATTATTAAGTTGTATTTGAATTTTGTACCATGTATCTGGCGACTCAAGATGGGTGATGTATACCTAATTTTGGGGGCGTCACACAATTAAATCGAGGGTTGAGATTTCTTCTATTCGTCGATTCTTGCTTCTAGAATAACGCCCTCTTGAACCTTCTTCTTCACATTCATCAGCTCTGATTATGTAACTTGAGCGGCTTTAACTTTATCAATTAAAGTCGATTCTACTCGTATATTCGTTATATTCACGTGGGTTCGTATATTCGCACTTGTAACCGCATACAATCTTCTACTCAACGCGTCAACTACCACGTTCGCACTTCCACGATGATATTGCATGGTATGATCGTAATCTTCAACAGCTCGAGCCAACGTCTTTGACACATTATACGTTCGTTTTAGTTGAAGAAATATTTAAGGGTTTAAGAAATGGGTTTTGTACTGGGGTCAATACAAAATTCGATTTCACGCTCTACGGGTAGGCTAAGAAGTCTTCAAGAATACGTCAGGAAATTTATTAACAATAGAAATATCATTCAAAACCGTGACCCTCATCCAAGACTTGGATAGTACGTCACATTGATACCTATCAACTTGACATCATCATTCACGACGTCGCCTACGGAAAGTTCGACTTCGGTGCATTCCACACAAGGAAGTCAACAATGAAAGGACCGGGGCTCTTTACTTATGGCTTGATATGACAATGATTGACTTGAGTGGTTTGGTTACTTGAATTCGCTTAACAGGTTGGTTAGGAATATTAAAGCTAACAACCTTACGAAAAGCATGATGAGTAGTTAACCAATCGATTCCTAAAATCGCATCAAAGACAAGTATTTTCAAAGAGATAAGATCGACAGATAACGTGAAAGTGTCAATTTGAATTAAACAAGATTTTTAAACATTGGAGGTAACGAAGGTTTCTACTATCGAAGTTTCAACCAATAAGTCAAAGTCTAATTTCTCTGAAGTAAAATTTAAACGTTGAGTGCAAGCAAGAGAGATAAAAGAATGGGTAGAACCGGTATCTAATAAGGTATAGACTTCGCAAGAATTTATAATTAACTAACCCGTGCTAACTTCATTCGGGTCACTCGCTTTTTTTTTTGAAAAGTCACGAAAAACGCTCTTCCTGAAACCAGTGACTTTGTTTTGTCCGTATCCGCCTTTGGTACCACTGTCCCAGCTGGACTTGACTTCACTATACGACAAAATCGAGCTAAATGACCTTCTCTTCTTGAAATTTTCACTTCTATTATCTTGGCCATGATTACCACCGAAGTGGTTACCATTCTTGGCATGATAATTTCCCCCACGATGGTTATCATTGTTCCGATGGCCGTTGCCACCGGTATGATTATTATCGTGTTGTTGGTCGTTACCTTTTGGTTGAGCTGACTCAACGGTCTCATGTGCTTCATTGCTTATCTCAGCATTTTCATAAGCCATTTTCAAACAATGTCACAAAACAAGGGTTAATTAACATATCACATATTATCTCTATACTCTGATCGACCAATTAAATATCAAATAAACTTAGGTAGGTCATACTAGCGAAGGAATTCCCCGTCTCTCCCCTCCTAGTTCTAGTCTCACATCATGGCCAGGGATCATATCCCTAAGCTTTGATACCAACTGTGACGCCCCCAAAATTAGGTATACATCACCCATCTTGAGTGCTTGGGATACATGGTGCGTAATTCAAATACAACTTAATAATACAACTGTCGTGTACAATACGACAAAACATAAACTATGAGTTTGAATACAAATATTGTCTACTAGAGAGTATACAAACTCAATGGAGGCCTCATTACATTTATTATCATACTATTTCACAGAATAGTGAGGACTACTAATGCACCATCTAGGACCATCACTCTGTTCCCCGACTAGTCCTCGCTACGTTCTCATTTCCTGAAGAGAACAGTGAAAGAAAGGGTGAACTCAACTAGCCCAGTAAGAAATATTATGACTAAGCTAATGCGAATAAATTATCATTAGCCTTAAAGCGATTGTTAAAGCGATACAATATAACAAACATCAAGTTTAAGCTGCAATGAACAAGCAATCCATTAAAAGAGTCAAGTAGAGAATAAAATCTACTATCTTTTATGATTTAAAAGGATTTTCATCACTTTTATCGCTGGGACTCAGCTTAATAAATAATCCACATCATCAAATCCCCCCTGCACTATGGCCAAGGATATTCTTTAGTATCAAGACCGCAATTATCCATGCACTACGGGCCAAAGATAATTGTGTTTTCATCAACGGTCCTGATCATGCCATAAAACAATTCATATTTGCACCCTTGGCCGAAGAGAATCCATAGCCATAATCATACCAAAAACTGTCCATCAATGCATTACGGGCCAATGAGGACTTTTTCCACATCATTTGTAACATTACGGTTATGATTATACCGAATAATCCTCGGTCATAATCATACCAAGTCCATCTATGCACTACATGTGCCATAGATGACTTTCAACATAATATAAACATGAGGATGATGACAATGATATAAGAATTCAATAAAACAAGTTCAAGAATTAATTTATCCGAGAACCGATAACGTTCAAATTGTCAACATGATCCGCTTTGTAGAGAGTAAAATTCAAGAATGCTCGGAAGAATATTTCCACGAAAAAGATTTGGGTGAAAGCGCAAATATCAAGGATTTTCCACTAATTTCATGGAGTATAGAAGTCAAAACTTTAACCAACCTGAGTATAATAAAGAATGGAATAACAAAAGAAATCACCATGCATGCGGTACTTGGATAGAGCAAAGTTATTCCAATGTAATAATAATAACGGAACGGTCGGTCAAAGTAAATTAAGACCGATGAGGATATTCAACGAGAATAATAAATAACGGAACCGGTCCGGCGTGAAACACATGCATGGATATTCCAATGTAATATTAAATAACGGACCCGGAGTTCGGGCGAAACGCATGCGAGATGAGGATATTCTAATAGAATAATAAAGAATGGAATATTAGAAGAATTTCACCATGTATGCGAAGACTTTGCATAGGCGAGTTATTCCAACATAATAATAAAGAATGGAATAATGTAAGAATTTCACCAAGTATAAGGTAGATCACAGATACAAAAGTTATTCCAATGTAATAATAAAGAATAGAATAACAGAAGTTCTCTTCATGAATAAGAAAGAAAGAATACCCCTTACGAGTACAACAAATAATATCTCCTACGAGTACAACAAATAATATCCCCTACCTTTGAAAGAAGAGTATTCCGACTGGTAGGGCGTGGATACACTCGAAGAAAACTTGTATTACGCTCAAAGCTTTCTTAAACTCTAAAGAAATACGCTCAAGATTATAGAAGAAGAACTCTCTCTATAGTTTTTCTCTCAGAGTTTCAAAGTGAATTAGAAGAAATAATGAATGAATGAGCTTCTATTTATAGAAGAATGGACTGTGATATAGTAACTAATTCATGAAGCGGTCCAGATTGATTTACTTTAATCTGACGGTCCATATTTAAAGCAAAATCTTTTAAATAAAATATAACATATTCTATTTATAATCTAATAAAACGAAAAACTTTATAAAAGATTTTACTATGCAAACACTATGTAAACACTATACATACACTATGCAAACACTATGCATAATAAAATATAATATATTCGATTATTGTCTAATAAAAGCAGATAACTTTATAAAAGTATTCATTTTATATAAAAAGATTTTACTATACAAAACACTATCACGAGCACTATGCAACACTATGCATAATAAAATATAATATATTCTATTTATAGAATAACTTTATAAAAGTATTACATTTTTTATATAAAAAGATTTTACTATGCAAAATACTATGCATACACTATGCAACACTATGCATAATAGAATATAATATATTCTATTTATAGAATAACTTTATAAAAGTATTACATTTTATATAAAAAGTTTTTCCGCTTTTATTACATTAATAATACCAATAAAACCAAACCGAGTGACTTATCACGTAAGCATCAATAATCAATCTTGGTGGTGTGCTACTTATGGAACTACGGCATTATTCTTTGTACTTTTACTACCGAGTAGTTCAACAGTATTAACGGTAAAACTTCCGTCATTATTTTCATAAAATATTTTTGTCATTTTCTCAATCCGACAATAATTCCGTTGCGGGGTCCACCAATGATTGTACCGTCATACGGATATTCTCCGACAAAAAGAATATTCCCCGACCAATCGAATATTATACAATAACTTGCATACTTTGCAAAATTTATAAATACTACCCACAACTATAACATTATATCAAATCCACACCATAATATTCAAAAAAATTATTTCGAAAAAATTAAATCTTTATTCATAAAATCTGGGGTCTCAATGCCCATTTTTTCGAAACCAAAGTTCAGAAATCTTTCTAGGCCTGCAAGATATTCTCTAGAATATCTTGGTAATTCCATCCACCCCTTATCCATGATATTGTGTCCCAAATTCAAATTGAACAACCATATCATCTCTAACTAATTAATACTATGATTATAATAAATAGTATTCGAAACTATGAAATAAGACACATAGTGTAAGAATGCGTTGGAAAATTTCTCGTGAATATCTTAGAATGCTTTCGGCCTGTTGTTGTGAAACTACGAATTCAGAAAAGAAGAAATATATACAAAGTTCTAACACGTACAGTTCAAATTTTAGTAAGTAGAGTCGCACTATAATCTAATTTCCTAAAATATATACTCCATATGGTAATCCCTATGGTGATGTTCTTTCCAATAAAACACATGCACACCCTAGTGAGATGGATATGCATTATTACATAATAAAATATTTGCATATGAGGCAACAATTTTTAATGTTTAGCAACTAAGGAAACTAAAAACAAACAACAAATTAAGAAAAAAGAAACAGAAAAGCACCAGTGATGCAAGCAGGCCTCTATATACTATACATACTTTTCTTGCTAAAATACTAAGAGCCACTTGTTACAGTAGTTTCCGCACTCATAACACAACTATAGAATAAAACATCATGTTCTAAGGCCCAAAAAAAGTTGAGTTACTCATACATTACTCATCATAAGATAACATTATGTTCAGCACCATAACATAATTATCTAAGAGAGATATTAACAGTCAAATTGGAACTTCATAGACAATACCAAAACACCTTTCAGAATGCATATTGAATTGAACTATAATTTTTTGAATAAAATACGGGTTAAATGCTTTCTAAGTCACTATACTATACGTCAACTTACAACTTGGTCACTGAACTTTTTTTTCTTACAGTCAACTCACTAAAATACATTTTACTAACAACACGTTTGTATTTCCGTTAACTATTTTGACTTTAGACGAAATTGGCCAAATAAGCTGCTTACGTGTAAAAAAATACTGATGTGGCACAGATCTGTCCATGTGGCAACCATTACGTGGATATGGAGGGAAATTCTCCCACCAGATGTGTATGGACCCACATGTATATTAAGAGGATTTCAATCATCATTTATCCAAATTTGTTCCAAACGATCGTTCAACTGAGCCCTAACTCAACCCAACCCAACCCAACCTTACCTTTCAAAAGTGATCGATGAATTGAAAAATCCAGCAAAAAACGAGTACCAAGTTCGATCGATCGATTAAAAGCTAACAAAATCGATTATTTTGTGAATATTGGTGTGATACACGCTGGTTAGAAGTCGTTTGGTTCGACATCAATTAACGGTCAATAGGTATGTCCCATATTATGGTCCCTTCTTATCCCCTTTTCTGATTTTGATGTTTTCTTTTTTGAGTTTATTGTCGTATTGTACTTTTACTCCTAATTTCTAGAGTTCAAATGTATTATTCAATGTTCAGTTTTATCTTTTTCTTTATTGATTCTTGTTTTAAGATTTACAAAATCATTATTTACTAAATTTTGGTCCTCTTTTGTCCCCACATGAATGCTCTGTAATTTAGAACATTCCTTCAAAAGTTTATTTCTTATGCTCTGTTTTGCATATGGTGTCATTTGTTACAAATGAATATTGTTGTTCAAGTTAATGTACACCATGGTGGGAGGTTCATCTATGCTCCTCTATGTGACTATGTAGGAGGTACAGTTTATCATATGCCACGTTTGGACACTGATTATATTTATATGGGTGCTATTAATGAGTTAGCTACAGAACTTAGTTACCATCCTCAATCAAGTGCTTATTTTAAAATTGATGGAGTATATATAAATAATGGGGTTAGACTTGTTTATGATGATGTTAGTATAAGAGATATGGTTAATATTTGTCTGCCACATGGTGTAATTGATGTCTATGTAGACCATGTATTACCATATAATCTTGATCAAACCTCTATATTGGATGAGCATAATAGTAACTATGTGATTGATAATGTATGTTATAATGTGGTTTCAATTGTTGATGAAATTATGGCTGATAATGTGGCTGGTGGTGAGGGTGAGGCTGAGGGTCAAGGTGAAGGTGAAGGTGAAGGTGAAGGTGAGGGTGAGGGTCAGGGTGTTGGTGATAATGAAGTCAATGTGATAGTTGACAATGTTAGAGATCGAAAAATATCTAAACAAAATGAGAGTGTGAAAAGTAGGGGTAGGAAGAGGTCTAAAAGGGTAGTTGAGGATGATAGTTCTGAAGAAGAGAATAGTACTGATGATGACATTGCTTATGAAGAGTGTAGTGATGATGAATTGGTAGAGGCTAGGAAGAAAGCTAGGGAATTTAAGATGGATATGAGAAAGAATGTGGATGAAGAAGGTGGAACTGAAGGAGAGGAAGGAGGTTGTAATACCCCCGAATTTTAATAAATTATAATATTGAGAATAAAGATTTGTTTGCATATTTATTTGAATATATAATATATATATATATATATATATATATATATATATATATATATATATATATATATATATATATATATATATATATATAGCATCGACATGTGTTGTGATGAGCATTTTAATTGATTAAGCTAAGTGATAATTAAACAATGAAGCAAAAGCGATGAGAAGCTTAGTTTAAACTTGTGGAGTTATGCCTAGTGTGGCAAGATGATGAATTGAGAAAATACTAATTTAACTAATGATGGAATTAATTAGTATTGCTAATAAGTAAATAATTTCATAATGAGGTTGATTTATTTGTTATTCGTTAATTATCATGAATAATAGTGTGTGAAGAGAAATCATATATTATAAGGTTTTTCATTTAATATAAAGTGAGGGGTGACATTGTAATGAAAATAATTATTATATAACACTATGTGATAAAAGTAAGCTTGACTTAGGTAATTGACCAAGTTGTATAAAAAGTCTTATGTGACATATTGATGTGTGTGGGAATAATTAAATGGGTATTTTAAACCTATGAGAGAAAGTAACTTGATTAAATAAATAAATTAATAATAAGTAGCATTGGTACACAATTAAATTATATCCTAGTCTAGAATAATTATTATTTGAAATAAATCAATGTACATGGATTATATGATTTTATGTGTAATATATGAGTGGGTGTATTTGTATGCTCTAGTGTGAACAAAGGGCAAAATGGCCCTAAGTGTGCAAAGAAAGTGCTGAGAATTGGTGGTGTCCCAAAATGAGAGTCACTCCTTCTTTTCTCACGTTATAGGCCATTGGCCTAGTCCCTGAACACCAACTCCATAGCTAGCAAATCATGGAGAAGGGAGTGGGCTAAATTGTACTCTTCTACCAAATCCTTCATAACCATTAGCTTCTTCTCCATTCCAATGGTTTGATTCATTGCACAAAATCAAATTGGTCACAAGCTTGCCTATAAATAGAGCCCTTCTCATTCATAAGCATGTTGCTAATTTCTCTGAGATTTCTAGTAGGAGTGTGAATATTGTGAGCTTATATAATCTGCAAATTGAAGCTAGAGTAGCAATTCAACTTCAGAAAAGGTAACTTTTCCTCTAGATGTTCATACACTCAAGCTTTCCAAAGTTCATGAGTATGAAAACACTTGTTTTAGTTGAAATGGTTATGGTTGAAACATGCTAGAATCTGTATATTTATGTTAGATATTGTTAATGTGGTCAAAGACGAAATCAATGAGAGTTAAACGAAGTAAAATGATCTAGTAACGAATTCATAAGGAAGAAAATTGCTATATGTGTTAAAGTTTGGAAAAATGGCAAAAACCTTGAATTAATCTTTGAAATTTATTGTTTGTATGTGTGGGAATGTTAGAAGCATGCTAGGAAGGTTATGTAGCAAGTTTATAACAATTATACATGATTACATTGTTGCTTAGATGAGAATTGGGTCGAAAATTCCTCAAAAATCCGAAGCAGGGGTGACAGGGGGAACACCGTCAGATTTTAGCGAGGGACTGCCGCCTTGCCCGGGGGTCATGAAGAAACAAATGCCCGCCCGTGGGGTCTGAAAAGCAAATGCCCTTACGTGAAAGTCTTTACAGAAATAAGTTTTTGTTTGCTTATTTGATGCAAGAAGTCTTACACTCCACTTCATTTCAAGAACATACATACTCCCTAAACATATATCAATGTATTTTACAAGGTGTTTAGTAGATTTGGAATTGAATCATAACCTTTTTAAAGAAAAGTTAAAAGATGAAAAACATGTTTATAAAACCTTACGCCTTTTTGAATCTAGCCTTGTGAGCATATGTTTATAGCTTAATTGGTTTGATAAATATATATGAAGTGTGGACTCAATGTACCTTGCATGTATAGATTTATAGTCATAACATCTTAGTGATTGAAAACCAATTGAGATGACAAACTCTATGAATTATATTGTGAACTTAGGAACAATTAGAATAGGATGCATATGCCTCTAGAGATATTCGACATGTTCACGCATCTAGTTAAACATTGTGATAAATTATGCAAGCATGTGTAGAAAGAAGTTGTTTGACAATATTATGTAGTATAATGAATACTATGGCTAGTTGATTTGTGTAATGAACTCTTTTAACTTTGAAAGATGGAAATATATGAATAACTTTAATAAAGGGTCAAAACTAGCTTAAAGGTTCTTTAATATGTGAAACAACTTAAAAATATGTAGAGTAAGAGGTATTTTGAAAATACAAAGGATGAGCATATGGTACAAAAGACTTTAAGGTAAAATCAATGTGAGTTATGCATCTATGAGTTTGACTGTGTGTAGCCTACATGAATTTAGGTATGTGTGATGGAAGTATGTGAAAATGCATATCAAGTATATATGACTAATGAATACATATACATATATATATAGGATAACGTAGTTCATTGAAGTGATATTACACTTTAAGTGGTAATCAACGCTAAAGGCAAGTCTCCTATCTCTCACAACTTTGGATTTTGTGCGAGTTCTCTAACTTCCATTGATTCACATATCGAATACAAGTTATCTAAATTCCTACATTGTATATTGTATGAATCCGAATTATTGATATACTTATATTGAGCAAATGACTATTACTATACGAAAATCAATTACTTTGACATTATTGCGAGCATTAGACTTATTGTTTTTAAAGTGCATTATAAAAGTTGTCTAAACCTTTGATTTCGGTTTATTTGTTATCATATGTTAGAAAGATATCCAAACCAATTGACTTGGTGCGGACTCTTGAAATCTACTGAGATGAACAACCCTCTTAAAAAGGGGAAATTCTATATTGTCGGGGAACCGACGTGCGCACACAAGTATGATTAAATGTTATGCATAACGTAGGGTACCTTAGACTGATCACCTGTTGTACTCGTTTATCTTGGATTACAGTATAATACTGTTAATTCTACTAAGAGTTCATAGTCTTTAACGACTGCTCAGTGTTCATTCTTATTGAAGCTCGAAGTAATTAAACCTTGCAATATTATTGATATCCTTCAATCTTTAGTGACATTTATCAAACACTTTTGATATTTCTTGATATCCTTGAACTACCATTTACTGTTATATCCTTGAAGATTCAAATGCTATAACTGTTCATTCTCCTTGCTATATTACTTGCTGGGCAAACTTGTTGCTCATTCTTACTTCCCTAAAAACATTATAGTTAAGGCAGAGCAAGGCGGTACCTCGGGAAAGGACAAGGGGAAGGGCAAGGCTACAAAGTAGCTTAGTTCTTTAAGAGTATTAGTATTATTATTTCTATGCGTATTATGATGTACTAAGGATGATTAATTATGTTTAAGTTTAATCCTTTGGATTGTTGTAGTAATGGTTACGGAACCTTGGGGACGCGAATATTTATATTATATCAATGTAAATTATTCTATTATTTCTGTTGTTAATGATTTTAGTGTGATGTTAGAATTAGCACGTGGCGAACCAAATTCGAGATACGAGTGTCTGAATTTAGGGGCGTCACAGAGGTAATGATATAGAGCAAGGAGGAAATCAGGGAGACAATATGGAAGATAAAACTGCAGATGCAGAGGATGATCAAACAAATACTGGTAGGGGCAATGAAAGGCAGGTGCAAGGTGAGGGTGATGGCAACCAACCTGATAGCGATAGAACTAATTCAGACAGTGAAGAAGATGACAAAGAATGGCATAGTGACTATGAGAATAGTGATGTCCTCAGGTCACTTTCTGAGAGCAATGAAGAAGAAGAAGATGTGTGCTATGTGGGGCCTCCTCGTAGTAAGAAAAAAGAGAAAATGGTTGAGGCTTACAACCCTAAGATAAAAAAGAAATTGATTAAGTTCAAGCAGTACATGACATTTTGCAGCATTAGGGAGTTTAAAGATGCCATAAGAGACTACTCTATTGTTAATGGGAGGAAGTTGTGGTATCCAGTTAATGACTCCATAAGATGTCAAGTGAGGTGTGAGAAAGGATGTCCTTGGAGGTTGTGGGCTAGTTACATGCAAGGGACTGATACATGGCAAGTGAAGTCTATTTTGGATACTCACAATTGCTGCAGGAACTTCAAAAACAAGTTGGCTACAGTTAAGTACTTGGCAGAGTACTATGGCAGTTTGATTAGGAGGAATCCCAGCTGGAAACTGAGGGAAATGCAAGAAGAAATAAAACTTAAACTAAAGTTGGATGTAACAGAGGTTAAGTGTATGAGAGTTAGACAGTTGTCATTGCAAGGGATTCAACAGGTGATGACAGACCATTATGCAAGGGTGTGGGACTTTGGTGGTGAGATAATAAAGAGCAACAAAAATAATACAGTTGATATCAAGACAACTCGATTGAATCCAGAAGATGTGCCTAGATTTAAAAGGTTTTATGTGTGTTATGATGCATTGAAAAAGGCTTGGAAAGAAGGTTGTAGACCTGTTCTTGGATTGGATGGTTGCTTTCTCAAAATAGTTTGTGGTGGTCACCTTTTGTCTGCAGTTGGTAGGGATGGAAACAACCAAATGTTTCCACTAGCTATGGGGGTGGTGGAAAGTGAAAACTTGGATAGCTGGAATTGGTTCCTCCAATTGTTGGTGACTGACTTGGATTTGGGGGATGGGTATGGGATCACTCTCATATCTGATCAACAAAAGGTAATTGGTATCAAATTTTTTATTGCATTCATTTTTTGTTATAACAAGTTATGCATTTTTTTAACAATCTCATATGATGATTGTTGCAGGGACTGAAAGCAGCTATTCAGGACCTTCTTCCTCATGCAGAGCATAGAAATTGTGCAAGGCACATCTATGCAAATTGGAGGAAAAAATATCCCTCACAAGAATTAAAGAAAACATTCTGGGAGGCATCCATGGCTACACACCCTGTAGCTTTTAAAAGGGCAATGATTGAGGTAAAAAGGTTATCTACCCCTGCACATGACAAGCTAGCTGAGCAAGATCCAAAGGTATGGTCCAAAACATTTTTTGAGACTCATTCAAAAACTGACAGTGTAGAGAACAACATGAATGAGTGCTTTAATGCATGGATAATTAAGGCAAGATATATGCTAGTTCTTCAAATGATATTAGAAATTCATGACCAACTTATGGTGAGGTTGCACCAAAAGAGAGATGCAATGCTAAAGACTGAGGAGTTAATATGCCCAAGAATAAAAAAGAAACTAGATGCTAACATTTTAGAATCTGCACACTGTGATGCTTTATGGGATGGACAATCCAAGTTCCAAGTGAAGGAGAGAAGAAAAGGAGGGTACACTGTTGACCTAGAGCATAGGAGTTGTGCATGTAGGGTGTGGGATTTAAGAGGAATCCCTTGTGCTCATGCAATTAGAGCCATTCATTCTATATATGGAAACCCTATAGAATATGTTGCTAAGTGGTACACTAGGGATACATTTATTAAGACTTATTTTCACACTCTAGAAGTTCTAAATGGGGAAGACTTTTGGGATTTTACTGAGTGTGATATAATGTTGCCACCACCAATGAAGAAAAAGTTAAAGGGAAGGACACAAAGATTGAGAAGGAAGGAGCACTAGGAAGATGGGACTACTAGAAGTAATGTGGTTAGGGTGTCAAGGAAAGGGAGGAAGATGCATTGTAGCTTGTGCAAGGAAGAGGGTCACAATCGAGTTAAATGTCCAAAGCACCCAACTCTGCCTGGACATAGAAAGGAGAAGGAGGTAATTCACACTATATACTTTATATGTTTTTATGTTTCTAAATATATGTTTGTCACAATCAAATTTGATATACCTATTATATGTTGTTTAATAGGTTACTACAATTGGAAAGGGAAAAGAGACAGTGGTCCATAGCACTGCTCAGGGCTGCAAGGAAGATGCAAGTGGCAATGTAAGTTATTTACAAATGCATCAATGTTAGAAGTTGATATATCAGTTAAATGTTATTTTTGACATGTTGCTTTATATAGGCTACTAACATTTAAAAGGAAAAAGAGATGGTGGTTGGCACTGCTAAGGGGAAGGAGAAGGTGGTTGGCACTGCTAAGGGAAATGAGAAGGTGGTTGATTCAGCAAAAGAAAAGGACAAAATTATATTTGTAAGTACAATTTCTTTCATTCAAAAAGTTGTATTAATTTCACTTAGGGTTACTAATAATGAGTTGTATTGTAGATGCCAACTCCTATACTTATAAGGAAGAAGAAGTCTTCACAAACAACGGTTCAAAGATGCACTCCACCTGTTTCTACACCACCAACCCAGATAAATACAAGGAAAAGGCAAGCAAGTTAACAAAATTCACAGAATTTAACTAGTAGGCCATTTAAGGCACCAAGGAAGAAGGGTGGAACCCCTACTAAATAGTTGTATTTAAGTTATTTTATAGCCCACTAGTAGTTCATCAATGGTACTTTAGTAAGTATTTGGTATAGCTCTGTTTTGGTATAGGCATCTTAACTTTTTGTAATCTTTTGGTATAGCTTCTGTTTTGGTATACCTTGACTGCTGGAATATGGGGAATATTTTTGGGGCTTAAAAGTGTATACTTTTGATATTATTAGGGGCTACTTAATGTGGCAAGAAATACAGGGATTATGTGAATTGTATTGATACTAGTTGAAGTTATGTTATAACAAGAATGATTTTCTTTTTGGGCCTACTAATTTAAGTTTCATACATTTTTTTATTGTTGGTTGACATTTATTGTTGCTTGTGTAATGATTGTTAGCATTTCATTGTACTTTCTTCCTGCTGATGCATTTATCCCTTACTGGCTGCAAATGCAAATTTTTGTTTTGTGAATGATAACTGCTTGCATTAATACACGATGACATTTATATTATAACAAGGATGTTTTGGGTTTGAGCATGATAAATGGAATATCTCTGTTTTTTGCCATTCTTTTTTCACTGGTATATACATAACTCACAAAGTCCAACAATATCTGGTACATGCTCTGTTTTGGGTTTTGGAATGATAAATGACACTGCTTTGTGAATGATAAATGGTACTATGTTGTCTTACATCATTCTTAACTCACAAATACTAGCACTAAAGACACAAAACAACCATTAGTCAATTAAAATCAAATTGCTCTGCTGCCACCATTAACTCAAAAATAACAACAATAACATAACAAGAGTAAACTGCTCTGCTGCTTCATTTCCTTTAATCCATAAACACAACTGTGACGCCCCCAAAATAGGTCCAATCCAACCAACCTATTCTGAGTCGCCAAATACATGGTACAGAAACAACTACAACTTCATTAATACAATTGTCGTGCAAAATACGACAACACATAAACTGTGAGTTTAAATACAAATATTATCTTCTAGACAATATCCACACTCAAATAAGTCCTCATTACAATTATTGATACACTATTTTACAAAAAAGTGAGGACTACTAAAACAACTGTCTTGAACCATTACTCCACACCCCGACTAGTTCCCGCTATATTCTCATCTCCTGAGAAGAAAAATGGAACAAAAAGGAAAAGGGTGAGCTCAACTAGCCCAGTAAAGAATATTATGACTAAGATAATGTACAATAAATTATCCTTAGTCTTCAACAGGGAAAAATTTGATAGAATACAATAGACAACAAGTTTTAGATCAACAACTGCGGTGAAAAACAACAATTCATTAGAAGAGTTAAGTAGAGAATGAAATCTACTATCATCTATGAATTTAAAAGTCCATCATCGATATTTTATCCCCGTAACATCAATCAATATACATCATAAATCAAATAGTCATCTTTGTACTACGTGCCAAAGATATTCATCACATTGGTCATGTTCATCTCAACACTGCTCATCTTGCACCACGGCCAAAGATATTCAAAGATTGGTCATGTTCATCTAAACACTGCTTATCTTTGCACCACGGGCCAAAGATATTCATCGAAAAATCATTCATCTTTGCACTACTGGTGCCAAAGATATTCAAGAATATCATCATTTAGGACCGAGGATGATGAAAAATATTTTAAAGGAAACGAATTCAATGAAACAAAAGAACAAATATTAAGGATTCGTACTTTAAACAATCCAAGTTCAAAAATACTTCATAAATAACCGAGTGGAGTAAAATTCAAGAATGAAGACCAAAACATAGATCCAATCAAAGATAGGAATCATAACAGAGACAATCTTGGACACGAGAAAAAGAAAATTTAATTTTTCCGTGAATAAGATCGTGATTCGTGAATAAAGGCCAGATACGTGAATAGTAACTCAAACACTAAAAGATAGAAATTTCATAAAAAATATCATCACGCTTCGTGAATAGTACTCGTGAATAGTAACTCGTGAATAAGTAACTCATGAATAGTAACTCGTGAATAAGAACTCATGAATAGTAACTCATGAATAAGTAACCCGACATGAAAAGTTCCAAATTTGATAAAAATTCCAACCAATATTTTACGTAATAATATTGAAGAAATAATATCATTTTGAAGAAAATAACACCCCTTACCTCATAAAAATAGTACTTTTGACGGAATATCGGATATAGTCTTTGAAGGAACTTCATACCAGATAGCAATACTCAAAGTACTAAAATACTCACAAAATACGCCGATATTATAGAGAGAAAGAGAGAAATCTTTAGTTTTCGGTGTGATTTTCAATTCTAACCTAAGCACCCTATTTATAGAAATTGCTTAGAACACCAAAGCAGTAAAATTTAATAAAATAATTTTATTTATTAACATTCAAGCACACCACCCAAGAATCACGAATCAAATTTCATTTACCACACATGTGGGATTGCAAAAATGTTTTTCTAATTAAAATAATTAAAACTTTCAAAAACCAATTATTTTTAAACTTGAACTTCAATAATTCATAATAAATAGCCCTTTAATGTAAAATTGAATCTCGCAAATTTTATAGGAAATTCAATTCTCTACAACTTTGCGTAAGAAAGTTTTTCCAAATTCCAAATGTAAATTGGAATCAAATCCACATACGGATGATTTTACAAGTTATAATCAAATTTCACCAAGAAATGGGGTCACCAACACACAAAACATGTGTTAATCATTTAATGCAACAAAAATACTCTTCCTCCTCATATACTCATATATCCCACATTCATTGTAAAAATATCATTATCAGTATTATAATAATATAATAAAATATTATTTTATCAAAAAGATAAAATATCAATTTTTAACAATTGTCACTTTAAAAATTTTCTCCATCTATATCCACATAAAATCAATATTTCCCTCATCATATAAATCAATAATTAATTATTCACAAATAATATTACAGAATCACGAAGATCGAAAACTGTGCCTTTCCCAGAAAGAGGGGCTTTCCAATAAGAATTTCTCCCTACCTGGCCAAGCAATTAGGTGACCAAACCTCTCCTTAGATGTAACTTTCTAGACATTGCCAATAATGTTTTCTAATAATATTATTCAGATAATATGAATTATTGCTTCGATAATGAAAAATACTGCGTAGTGACAATTATTGAAACAACCGTAATATAAAATATCAACGCAACAATTATTGAATCAATAAAATAAAATATCGAGCAAGAATTCATCTGTAATAATTATTGAAAAGGCCTTTCACGTAAGAATCAATAATTGGTGCAATCGCAGTGCTATCAGGCAACAACGCCAGACATCGTGTGTTTTAACCACCGGGTATTCCAACAGTATTAATGGTAACAACTACGCCGTTATTTATAAACAACTTATACTTGTCATTTTTTTCATCCAATCGCTTTCCATTATGGGCCCACACAAGGTTAGCATGCGTATCGCATTTAATATTCCCGACAAAGTAAGAATATTCCATGACCAAACGAATATTCTCCTAAAACAATAAGTATTTTATAACCACTTGCTTATTTAAAATATTTGCGCATTTTACCCACAACTAACCGCATTAATCAAATCAACCCTTACTATTTCAAAATAATAAATAGAGGAATTAAATTTTATTTATTAATAATTTGGGGTCTTACAACAACAACCATACATGAATTACAATCATCCACTCATATGCCACTCTTAAATCACAACACATAACAAAACAAAGAGTTTCCCCAAAAACATACAGAAAAATTAACCATGAACAAATTAAAATGATCCACATTTTCTTGAGTTTTCTAACTGACTGAACATTTTCCATAATCATCTCTTTTAACTCACTTCCATCTTCAATTAAGCTACGCCTTTGTACTTCTTCATTAGCAGTTACAAGCTCATCCCTCAAATTTTTGATAACTTCCCTTGATCTTTCAGTGAATGAAGGATCACACCACTTGAAAAATCTACAATACCTATTTTTATCCTTGACAACAAAACAATAAAACAAAAATTTGTGTGGAAAAATTAGCTCAAACAAATGAATCTAGTGAGGGAAAATTAGCTACAACTAGGACTGAGCAAAAAACGGATATAACCGAATTACCGAACCGAACCGAAA
The DNA here is from genome assembly GCA_020205605.1 of Panax ginseng. Taxonomy (NCBI): domain Eukaryota; kingdom Viridiplantae; phylum Streptophyta; class Magnoliopsida; order Apiales; family Araliaceae; genus Panax; species Panax ginseng. The sequence goes on along the minus strand of CM035143.1, from coordinate 58,133,584 downwards.
TAATTTAACCAAATTTTTTTAATAATTCGGTTTTTTTTAATATTTCGATTATAACCGAAATTTATTATGCTTTTCAGTTAGGTTGTACGGGTATTACTTTTGGGTTATTCGGGTAAACCGAATAACCGAACAAACTAAGCAAAGTCTACAGATCTACACGACTACACGACTACACTCATCTTAGTCATCTACTTTACTAAATTAGTACCGATAGGCGAATAGGCTATAGCTCACTTTCTCAAGTTCAACTCTCAACCTCAACTCTCAACTGATCTACAGACTACAGATCTCGATCGAATTCTCAATCTCTGTCCTCTGAAGTCTCAACTCTCAACAGTCAACAGATCTCGATCGAATTCTCTCAGAGTCGCACTCTCAGAGATCTCGAACTCTCGGATCTCGAACTCTCATCGCCTCATCGGTCGACGCCGACGGCATCCGGTACGATTTTCCTTCAACTTCCTTCACCATCTCTATCTTACTCTCTAATGGTTGCTCTGAATCATGTTTAGCTAAATTTATCAATCATATAGTTGAGTCATGGTCTAGAGAGCAAGCATCACTTGTCTGCGGTTTTGGTGACCTATTGAACAATTTCCCCCAAAACACCTCCTTTAATTTGTTGAACTCAAGGGGGCTCTATGGTTTGCTGAATTCTGATTGTGTGTTGGCAGGCTGAAATTGGAGACTTGTCTAGTATTTTCTATGGAGACCTAATTTGAATTTTGAAGGCATAGCCTATTTTTGGGGTGATTTTCTACTTTCAATTGTGCATCACATCATAAAAAGATAATCTGTCTTGACAAGTATAGAAGTTAGTTCATAGGTATTATTGAATAGTTTTGTTTTATTGGCTATTTTAATAATCCCAAAAGATGAGGTATTGTTGTGTTAATGTTGTCAGGGTTGTGTTAAGTAGTACTGTAGTAGTAAGTAACCATGTTTTCAAGGTGCAATATGCTAATCATGGTGTATACTGTATATCCTATTGTTATTTTAGATTATACTAGAAGTCTGGCTGTATCATGCACATTACTTGCTAAAACTGAAGGCCAGTGTATTAGGCAACAAAATTTTGAAAACTTAAAGAGGAAATTGGTTTTACCTTCATCTCCCCTTGATTTTCTTGAGCAGCCCCAGATGACACTTGGACCACATTTCATGTCAGGTAAGACTGAATAAGACCCCAACTCAACACCATGTTTAGTATTAGTTATTGGTCATGTAATTGTTGATACTTGAATTTCTTTATACCTGCCTTTGTTTTGTGTACATCATGCTTTTTGTGCATTTTGAAATGTATATTTGTGTTCATCTTCTCCTAATATTTTTTATATGAAGTTGAGGAAAAAAAATGCTCTGTATTGACTCTCACAGTGGGAATATTAATCCAAATATTAATTTAATTTATATCAACTGCAGGAGCACCCATACTTGAACAGGCCGTGGTATACATTACATCCCTGCGGAACCAGTGAGTGGATGAAGCTGCTTTATACTGACAAGGCTTCCATGGTCGAGCAATATATGGTTTCATGGTTCTCAGTGGTTGGTCAGGTGGTTGGTCTTAGACTCCCCTTAGAAATGCTGCAAGGTTTTAGACTTGATGATTGGTCATTGAAGAAAATATGAATTGAATTCATTCTTATCTTCTAAGCTCAAGTCTCTGTCATTACTGTTGAAGTTTCCCAATGTAATGGATAGAAGGAAACTACTAATTCTGGTTTGATTTTGTAATGTACTCTACATTTTAGTTACTGCATGAGTTTTTGCTTTTGGTTCCAAAATGTAGCATAATTGCCATTTTTCTCTTGTAAAGTAGTACTGTAGTTGTTGAATGTTGTCCGTTCTCTGTTGGAAATTCATGTTGTGTTGTCAGTTGGTGTATTCATGTTGTGTTGTCAGTATATCAGTTGGACTTGGTGTTGTTGATTGTTGTTGAATGTTGTCTCAGTTGGTGTTGAAGAATGTTGACTGTAGACATAACACTGTTAGGATAATTCATGCTGATTGCTGTGTAGTGTGTCTGTGTATTACATTCGGTTATTAACCGAATAATTAATTCGGTTATTCGGTTATCAGCCAATTCGGGTAGTTGTTCGGATACCCAAAACAACATAAATTCGGTTTTCGTTTATAACCGAAATGTGTATTCGGTTCGGTTAATAACCGAATGCTCACTCTTAGCTACAACCAAGAGGGAAAATATCTTGCTCATTGACTTACCTTGTATCTGCTACAGCCAACGAATCTTCTACCTGGATCTAGGGTTCCTTCTTTCCAAGCTTCCCACATGGGTGCAACGATTCCACAACGACAAACGATTGGAGAAGAAAACGTGGACTCACGTTCAGAATCTGAAAATTTACTCACCGATTTCCTTTTGTAAGAAGTGTCTACTCAAAAATAGGTATACATCACCTATGATCTAACAAGAAGTGTCAATGATAGTGTTTAACCCAATGGTTATTACTTATCGGTAAACAAAGGCATAACATCTAATAAATACAATAAATATTAATTATACATGAAGAACAAAGAGAACGTCAAGAGTTTTAAATACAAATAATAAAGTTCTTTTTGTATAATAATATCTATTCACAAACTCAAATGCGTATAATATAAAGTCCTCATTACATTTATTTGTCACACTATTTAATGTACAACAAAGAGGAGGACTAATAGTCCTCATTACTATTATCCTATTTAATGGACCATCACCACCGCTCGACCATCACTCCATTCGACTCGTCTCGTCCTAATTTACTCTCATTTCCTCAAGAGAACAAAGGAAAGAAAGGGTGAGCTCAACTAGCCAAAGAAGAAATATTATGACTAAGATAATGCGTAATAAATTATCATTAGCCTTAAACAAGTTGTTAAACCGATACAATATAACAAACATCAAGTTTAATCATCAGAATTTAAACAAGCAATCCATTAAGAGTCAAGTAGAGAATAAAATCTACTATCTTCTATGATTTAAAAGGTTTTTCATGACTTTTATCGCCGAGACTCAAATTTTAATAAATAATCCACATCATCGAATCACCCCCCGCACTACGGCCAAGGATATTCTTTAGTATCACGACCACAATTATCCATGCACTACGGCCAAGAATATTTGTGTATTCATTAATGGTCATGATCATGCCAACAATCATCCATCAATGCACTACGGGCCAACGAGGACTTTTACCACATCATTTGTAACATTACTGGCCATGATTACAATCAATAATCCTCGGTCATAATCATACCAAGTCCATCTATGCACTAAAGCCATGTATGACTTTTCAAAAAATATAAATATGAGGATGATGACAATGATATAAGAATTCAATAAAACAAGTTCAAGAATTAATTTATCCAGAACTAATAACGTCCAAATTGTCAACATGATATCGCTTTGTAGAGTAAAATTCAAGAATGCTCGTAAGAATATTTCCATGAAAAGATATCGGATGAAGCGCAAATATCAAGGATATTCCACTAATTTCATGGAGTATAGAAGTCAAAACTTTAACCAACCGAGTATAATAAAGAATGGAATAACAAAAGAAATCACCATGCATGCGCAGATTCAGACATATAAAGTTATTCCAATGTAATACTAAATAATCGGAATCAGTCAGTCGTAAATTGCACCGGATGTGATGTTCCAATGTAATAATAAAGAATGGAATAACAATGTAAATCACCATGCATGCAGTATTGTGACAGACAATGTTATTCCAATGTAATACTAATAAGGATTTTAATCAGTCCCACAGAAACGCATGCATGCATGTGATATTCCAATGTAATAATAATAAAGATTTTAACCAGTCCCACAGAAAACGCACGCATGTGATATTCCAATGTAATAATAAAGATTTTAATCAGTCCCATACAGAAAACGCATGCATGTGATATTCCAAATGTAATAATAAAGATGGAATAATAGAAGAATGTCACCAAGTATATAGGTAGCTCACAGATACAAAAGTTATTCCAATGTAATAATAAAGAATGGAATAACATAAGTTCTCTTCATGAATACAAAAGAATAATAACCCTTATTTAGTACAACAAATAATATTCCCTACCTTAAGAAGAAGAGTAATCGGATATATAAGAAGAAGTAGTAGGTATATTTTTTCTTCTTCTCTCTATAGTTTATCTCTAGAGTTTCAAAGTGAATTCGTAAGAAAATAATGAAGGAATGAGCTTCTATTTATATAAAAAATGGACCGATAAGAATTAACTCATGAACTATCCAGATTGATTTTTTTAAATCGACTATCCATATTTAAAGCAAAATCTTTTAAATAAAATATAATATATTCTATTTATAATCTAATAAAACTAATAACTTTATAAAAGATTTTACTATGCAAACACTATAGCAGCACTATGCAAAACACTATGCATAATAAAATATAATATATTCTAATTATTGTCTAATAAAATGTATAACTTTATAAAAGTATTTGTTTTATATAAAAAGATTTTACTATGCAAAAAATACTATGCGTATACTATGCAACACTATGCATAATAGAATATAATATATTCTATTTATAGTAATAACTTTATAAAAGTATTCTGCTTTTATATAAAAGATTTTCTCAGATTATTACATTAATAATACCAACAAAACAAAAAAGTGACTTATCACGTAAGCATCAATAATTAATACCGTGTGCTACTATGCAACCACGCCAGACATCGCATTTTTTAAACACGGGTGTTTCAACAGCTTAACTATAAAACTTCCGCCGTTATTTTCATAAAGTATTTTTGTTGCTTTTTCAATCCGACAATAATTCCGCTAGTAGGGTCCACCAATGATTGTGTGCCGTTGTATTTAATATTCCCCGTTAAAACTAATATTCCCCACCAATCTAATATTATATAACAACTCATGATTTTGCAAAATTTATAAATATTACCCACAACTATAACATTATATCAATTTCACTCCATAATATTCAAAAATAATATTTATAGAAAATTCATCTTTATTCAAAAAGTTGGGGTTTTACAATCTCCCTTCTTATGAAATTTCGCCTCAAATTAGGGTACGCACACGGTATATCAAGAGGTAAGGATACCTTGATTTCATTTCGATTCTAACTCCCAAGTCATTTCTCAACATCGTGGTTTCTCCACAAAACTTCGACTTGAGGTATAACCTCGAGCGTAGAATATGTTCCTTCTTATCCAAGATTTGAACAGAACCTCTTCATACGCCAAATCTTCCGCTATTTCGTCCGGTTCTAACTCAATAATGTGGTTCGGTCTTCCACATATATTTACGTAACATGGATATGTGAAAACGTTATGAACACGAGACATACTCAAGCAGAAAAGTTTAGTCTATAGGCCACAGCTCCTACTCGATCGAGGATTAAAATGGGCCAATGAATCGAGGATCGAGCTTTTTCTCTCTTTCCAAATCTCGTAACTCCTTTCCATGGAGCAACACGTAATAACACATGATCTCCTATATCGAATTCCACGCCCTTTCGATGAAGATCAAGATAACTCTTTTGTCGATCTTGTGAGGTTTTTATACGTCTGTCGGATCGTTTGAATCTTTTTCAGTAGTCATACGCATCAAACCCGGCCCCAACAACGTTGCTTCACCCACCTCATCCCAAAGATACCGAGAACGACACTTTCTTCCATACAACGCTCGAATGGAGCCATGCCAATACTTGTTTGATAATCGTTGTTGTAGGAAAACTCCACCAATGGTAAGAACTTGTCCCAACTTCCTTGAAGTCAAGGACACAGTAGTCTTAATAGATCTTCAAGAGTTTGAATAGTCCTCTCCGATCGTCCGTCCGCTCCGAGGATGATATGCCGAAGCTAAATCAGAACTGCGCCCATAGCTTTTTGCAAACTAACCCAAAATCTTGAAGTGAATCTTTGGGTCTCGATCGTAAACTATGGATACCGGCATACCATGCAATCTTACAACCTCGCTTATGTACATACGAAGCAAGACGCTCAAGTGTATAAGTTTCTCAGACGGCAGAAGAAATGAGCAGACTTGGTCAATCTATCAACAATGACCCAAATCGCATCTATGCCTTGAGAAACTTTGGGAAGACCAAGAACTAAATCCATGGTAATGTGCTCCCACTTCCATTCTCGAATTTCAAGTGGTTGCAATGGACCTTTTGGTACTTGATGCTCCACTTGACTCGCTGACACGTTAGACACCTTCGAGATAAACAAACGCTATCTCTCTCTTCATATATGCTTCCACCAAAATGTATGTCAAGATCATGATACATTTTGGTACTCCTGTGATGGATTGCAAAACGGTGTGTTATGCGCTCCATCATGATTTTATACTTTAAATCGTGGTCGTTAGAACACAAAGTCCGGAGTCGACTCAAGTATTCCTTCTTCATCGATTCTTGCTTCCCAAGATAGCACCTTCTTGCACTTTCTTCCTCATACGCATCACCTCCGTGTCTCAGAGCTTGAGCAGCCTTTAACTTTATCAATTAAAGTCTGGTTCTACTCAGATATTCGCCATCATCACATGGGTCCCCGGAGTCTTTAACTCTATTTCCATCCTTTGCAAGTCACACAAAATGGGCTTTCATGGTGACAATATGCACTCAGACTGCAGATATGATCTTCTACTCAATGCGCGCCTACCACGCTCGCTTTTTCCCAGATGGTATCGATGGTATGATCATAATCTTTCAACAGCTTCAAGCCAACGTTGTTGTCGATGTTGAGTTCCTTTTGAGTGAAGAAATATTTGAGGCTTTTATGATCCGTAAAGATCTCCACTTTCTCCCCATACAAGTAATGCCTCCAAATTTTTAGTAAGAAGACAACAACCGCTAACTCTAGATCATGAGTAGGATAATTCCTCTCATATTCTTTTGAGTTGTCGTGGAGGCATAGGCTATGACTTTCCCATGTTGCATGAGAACACATCCTAACCTTTTGCTCAAGCATCATCAGAGATGACAAATCCCTCCAACCAGATGGTATTGTCGTAACAGTGTGCTAAATGAGTCTCCCTCGAGTTCTTGAAAACTCTTCTCACATTCCTCGCTCCAACCGAACTTTGTATCTTTCCGAGTCACCGAAGTTAGTGGAGTAGCGATTCGAGAAAACCCTTCTACTTAATCTCCGATAATAACCAACTAAGCCGAGAAAGCTACGATTTTGGCCATCGATTTAGGTTGCTCCCACTTTGAATAGCTTCAATCTTTTGCCGGGTCAACAGATATTCCATGACTTGATACCACGTGCCCAAGGAATGCTACTCTCAAGCCGTAACTCGTGATTTCTTCAACTCGCATAAAGCTTATATTCATTTAAGCTTTTGGAGTATCAAATTTCAAGTGTTGCTCATGATCTTCACGGCTTTTGGAATAAATAAGGATGTCATCAATAAAGACGACCACAAAGTGATCCAAATATTCCTTGAATACTTGGCTCATCATATCCATGAAGGCAAAGAGAGCATTAGTCAATCCAAAGGACATGACTAGAATTCATAATGCCCGCATCGAAGTTCTCAAAGCCATCTTTGGAATGTCATCTGCTCTAATCTTCAATTGGTGATATCCTAACGAAGATCAATCTTTGAAAAGAATTTGGCTCTCTTGCAACCGGGTCAAACAGTCATCAATACGCGGGCAATGGGTACCTATTTTTGATGGTGACATGATTCAACTCCCCGATAATCAATACAAAGTCGATACTCCCATCTTTCTTCTTCACTTAATAGTAACAGAGCACCCCAAGGAGAAGTACTAGATTTAATAAAGCCAATGTCTAACAATTCCTCAGAGTGAGTCTTTAACTCCTCAAGTTCAATAGAGCCATTCGACATGGGCTTTGGAAATGGGTTTTGTACCGTGTTCAAGGTCGATACAAAATTCAATTTCACGCCCGGGGTAGGCCAGAAGTTCTTCGTGGAATACGCCAGAAATTCATTAACAATAGAAATATCATTCAAAATCGACGTATTTTTGTTTAGATCCGTGATATGAGCTAAGAAAGCTTGACATCCGCTTTTTCAATAAACGAATAGCTTTTTGGCTTTGAGATGATGTGATTGATTTTAATGGTTTGGTTCGCTTGAATTCGCATAATAGGTTGATTAGGAATATGAAAGCTAACAACCTTATTTAAAACAATCAATTTTTGCATGATGATGAGTAGTTAACCAATCAATCCCTAGAATCACATCAAATGCAAGTATTTTCAATGAAATAAGATCGATGTGTAATGTGAGGGTACCGATTTGAACCAAACAAGACTTATAAACAAAGTGGATGTAATGAAGGTTTCTCCCAACGGAGTTTCCACAGATAAGTCAAAGTCTAATTTCTCCTGAGTCAAATTTAATCGCTGAGCGCAAGTAGTAGAGAAATAAAAGAATGGGTAGAACCCAGATCAAATAAGGTATAGACTTCGCTAGAGTTTATGATAAGTTTTACCCGTGATGACCTCATTTCGTTCCTTGCTTTCTCGGGAGGTCACAACAAATGCTCTCCTTGCACCACCGGCTTTGACTTTTTTCGGGACTACTTTTGGTGCTCCATCCTAGTCGAACTTGTCTTCTGGTGAACGACAAAATCGAGCTAAGTGACCTTTCTTCCACAATTATAACACGCTTTTGATGGCATCATAGCTTTGACCGATATGTCCCTCCCTCCGCATTTGAAGCATATGATAGGTGGTCGTTTCTCCTTCCTTAACAACAACGCTGTCGGTCCGACGACGCCTTTCCATCATTGTTGAATCTCTTTTCTTGAAATGTCCATTTTACCGTTTCGCCATGATTACCACCAAGTGGTTACCATTTTTCGCATGTTGATTCCTCCACGCTTGTTGTCACCGCTTCAACGATCGATACCACCGGTATTTTCATGTGTTACCGCTTTTCTTGGTCATATTGACTGCTATCGCGCTCCAATAATCGAGCCCTATTTACAACATCCGAGTACAAACACGCTTTATGAGAAATAAGATATCGACGATCTCCCGCTTTTAAACCTCTTAAAAACATTCGCGTCATTCGCTCCTCATTATCCACCAAATGGGATGCAAACCGGATAACTCCGCAAATTTAGCCTCAGATCATTATTACACTGGCCATATTGTTTTGTTCCAACTTGATAAACTCCACTTCTTTCATGTGATTAATACTCTCGGAAAGTATTTGTCGTTGAATAGCTCTTCGAACTTCTCCCAAGACATCTTGAAAGTGCATCAGTCGGGTACGCTTTTATAGATTCCCACCAAGAATCCGCCTCTTCACGCAACATGAAGGTGGCGGGGGGACCTTTTGCTTCCTGAGCATCCCAAGACATCAAATATCTTGGTGATCTCTTTATCCATGCTTCCGCCTTTAAGTGGTTTTGGCTCTCCAATAAACTCCGGTGGTCCCAAGCTCCTCGAATCGCTTATTTAAAAGGACCGTCCGAGAGTTTCCAAAGTGTTTCCACCTACATTTTGGACAGAGCCGCCTCACCGATGTCGCATGAATCAGATAAAGCCTCCGAACAATCCATCATTCATCATTTGGTCGTTGTTGTTGTTTGCATGAGGATTGTCGCCTTCCTCGATGCACATTCTCTCGATTATTGATATGTGGAGACTCAACGGCCTCTTGTGCTCCATTGCTATTCTCAACATTCTCTGATGTCATTTTCAGACATCGCCACAAAACAAAGGTTAATTAACATATAACATATTATCCCTATACTTTGACCGACCAATTAAATACCAAATAAACTTAGGTAGGTCATACTAGCTAAGGAATTTTCTGCTCTCCCTCCTAGTTCTAGTCTCACATCTTAGCCTGTGGATCATATCCCTAAGCTTTGATACTAATCGTGACGCCCCCAAAATAGGTATACATCACCTATCTCGAGTCGCCAAATACATGGTACATGTAATCAAATACAATCTTAATAATATACAACAAGAGAAACATCGTGAGTTTAAATACAAATATCGTCTTCTAGACAATATCCACTCGTAATGAGTCCTCATTACATTTATTATCACACTATTTTAATGTAATAGTGAGGACTACTAGCTAATACTATCATCCGGACCATCACTCCGCTCCCCGACTCGTCTCCAAGCCCATATTCTCATTTCAAGAGAGAAAAAGAAAAAAAGGGTGAGCTCAACTAGCCCAAAGAAGAAATATTATGACTAAGATAATGCGTAATAAATTATCATTAGCCTTAAACAAAGTTGTTAAACCGATACAATATAACAAACATCAAGTTTAACCGCAAATGAACAAGAATCCATTGTAAGAGTCAAGTAGAGAATAAAATCTACTATCTTCTATGATTTAAAAGGTTTTTCATGACTTTTATCACGAGACTCAAATTTTAATAAATAATCCACATCATCGAATCACCCCCGCACTACTACCAAGGATATTCTTTAGTATCACGCACCACAATTATCCATGCACCACGGGCCAAGAATATTTGTGTATTCATTAATGGTCATGATCATGCCAACAATCATCCATCAATGCACTACGGCCAATGAGGACTTTTACCACATCATTTGTAACATTACTACCATGATTACAACCAATAATCCTCGGTCATAATCATACCAAGTCCATCTATGCACTACATGTGCCATGTAGATGACTTCAAAAAAAAATATAAATATGAGGATGATGACAATGATATAAGAATTCAATAAAACAAGTTCAAGAATTAATTTATCCAGAACTAATAACGTCCAAATTGTCAAATGATATCGCTTTTGTAGAGTAAAATTCAAGAATGCTCGTAAGAATATTTCCATGAAAAGATATCGGATGAAGCGCAAATTATCAAGGATATTCCACTAATTTCATGGAGTATAGAAGTCAAAACTTTAACCAAATCGAGTATAATAAAGAATGGAATAACAAAAGAAATCACCATGCATGCAGACAGACAGACAAAGTTATTCCAACAGTAATACTAAATAATGGAACTGTGTCAAAGTAAATTGCACCGATGTGATGTTCCAAATGTAATAATAAAGAATGGAATAACAATGTAAATCACCATGCATGCAGATTTTTGATGTAAAAGTTATTCCAATGTAATACTAATAAGGATTTTAATCAGTCCCCCACGTAAAACGCATGCATGTGATATTCCAATGTAATAATAATAAAGATTTTAACCAGTCCCACAGAAAACGCATGCATGTGATATTCCAATGTAATAATAAAGATTTTAATCAGTCCCACAGAAAAAACGCATGCATGTGATATTCCAAATGTAATAATAAAGATTTTAATAATGAAGAATGTCACCAAGTATATAGGTAGCTCACGATACAAAAAAGTTATTCCAATGTAATAATAAAGAATGGAATAACATAAGTTCTCTTCATGAATACAAAAGAATAACACTCCTTATTTAGTACAACAAATAATATTCCCTACCTTAAGAAGAAGAGTAATCGGATATATAAGTAAGTGAAGAAGTAGTAATACTTTCTTCTTTCTCTCTATAGTTTATCTCTAGAGTTTCAAAGTGAATTCGTAAGAAAATAATGAAGGAATGAGCTTCTATTTATAAAAAATGGATCAGATAGTAATTAACTCATGAACTATCCGCATTGATTTACTTTTAACTGACTATCCATATTTAAAGCAAAATCTTTTAAATAAAATATAATATATTCTATTTATAATCTAATAAAACTAATAACTTTATAAAAGATTTTACTATGCAAACACTATGCAGTACTACTATGCAAACACTATGCATAATAAAATATAATATATTCTAATTATTGTCTAATAAAATGTATAACTTTATAAAAGTATTTGTTTTATATAAAAAGATTTTACTAAGCAAAATACTATGCAGACATACTATGCAACACTATGCATAATAGAATATAATATATTCTATTTATGTAATAACTTTATAAAAGTATTCTGCTTTTATATAAAAGATTTTTCAGATTATTACATTAATAATACCAACAAACCGAAAGTGACTTATCACGTAAGCATCAATAATTAATACCGTGTGCTACTATGCAACCACGCCAGACATCGCATTTTTTTAACACCGTGTTTCAACAGCTTAACTGTAAAACTTCCGCCGTTATTTTCATATAAAGTATTTTTGTCGCTTTTTTCAATCCGACAATAATTCCGCAATGGGGTCCACCAATGATTGTGCCATTGCATTTAATATTCCTCGTTAAAACGAATATTCCCCACCAATCGAATATTATATAACAACTTCATGCAGATTTTGCAAATTTTATAAATATTACCCACAACTATAACATTATATCAATTTCACTCCATAATATTCAAAAATAATATTTATAGAAAATTCATCTTTATTCAAAAGTTGGGGTTTTTTTCCCAAAAAATTGATTTGGGGAAAATATTTTCCATACGACCTTTGTAATTGGGGAAAATCTGGGAGGGATTTGTACGCGCCAAACTAACCCCCAAAAATGATCTGTACCAACGGCCAGAGTAGGACCCTCGGAATAAATTAACATTAAAGTCCTATACCGACGGTCACACCATGACCGTAGCTATTGACACACTATAGCGACATTTCTGCCCCGACCGTTGCCTTTTCTTGATTTTCTAGTAGTGTATGGTGCAAACTTTTTACCTTCAATTCCGAAGCAGATGGCTTAGATGCATCCGAAGCAGCAGCAGCTTCAGGATCAGTGAATCTTTTTAGTGATATTATTGATATGAGATTGAATTAGACCTGGCAAACGGGCCCAAAGCCCGCAGGCCGGTCGGCCGAAAAGCGGGATTTGTGTCGCATTTTTTTGGCCCATAGAAATCCGGGCCTTTTTGGCCCGGCCCGTTGAAGCTTGGCCCGGCCCGCGCCCGTCCCCGCCCATTCACTTTTGGGCCCAAAAAATAGACATAAAACATTCTCGGCCCGCGGGCCGGCCAGGCCCGGCCCGACTGTGAACCCGCGGACTTTGGGCTTAGATTTTATGATCCGTCAAAACCCGGTCCATTTTGGCCCAGCCCGCGCGCGCCCGCCCGTTTACCAGGTGTAGATTGAATTATCACCCTCTTCTCTGCATTTAGCCCAACTCTAACCGCTAAGCAGATTTATATTGATAAAACTGTTAGTTAATGAATATAATGCCCATAATCATAATGATAAAGTTTTAAATTGGACAGATTTTGGGTGTGTAGTTAGAAGCTGTGATATAGTGAGAGGATTTTAAGTGTTTAGACATTTTATTCCAACAATAAATACATTAAACTGAATTTGCATACCGTGGTAAGACCATGAGCTAGGGGAGAACCTCCACCACATGGAAGTCTCTCGAGACGTTTTATTGCCATTGAAATTGATCTGGAAGGAGGCAAGAGAACTTCTGCATAATCTCCATGGAAAGGAATGATGACGACCTGGTCCATGTTACTGATAAATATGATCAGAGATGAAAAAAAAACAGATGAAAAACACATTCTTAATTCTTTTTAGGCATTCCCATCTGTTAAGAAATGGAGATGTACACCTTGAGATAAGAAACAAAATCTTTATCCACAATGTTTCTCAGTGGTAATTCCTCTAATATGGTTTGGGACATTCAGTTATTTACTTCGTCCGAACAAACACAACCCCTACACACACCTAGGAGCACCCCTTCCTTTATATCCATACAAGACCCGAGTAGGCGGGTCGAGGTCCTACGAGGTACCCACTACACGGAGTACCCACCCAAAAGGAAAAGGATGCGTCTCTCAGGTTCGGTTCGTCCTAATTGGGTTGGGCGGGTTCAACCAAAAATGCTATGCTTACACAGAAGACTACTCCTCTTCCCGAAAGCTTCGCGGGGACTACTTTACGACGACGGATGACCGCCCGTGGGGGATTTACTGCACAAGGCCCCTGCAGAGGAAAAGCTTTCCGAGTTTGAGTGAGACTATGAGCTGATATCGGCCCCCTAGGGGATTGGTGGGAAAGTGAAGCAGCAACCTATTCATGCGGAATGCAGATTCTGAAAGAAAAGACTGGTTCTGAACCCAAGGGGCTAAGAGCACAGACAAATGCTACGAATTGATTGTAGTAAATGAGCTTAAGCACCTGAGTATTTTACTTAAAAGTTAGGCATAAAGTCAAACTCGAAGCACCTTCATTCTTAGTTTAAAAATTTACATATGATAAACGACCTATATCAGAGTACTAGATTTTTTATTTTTTATTTTTTTATCTTCCTAATCATAATGATCATGGTCATATTCTACAGTGCAAATATATTTCCACTAGAAAATCTGCATTAAATCCTCGTTTCGTCGACTTAATTGGCTTTTGAGTTACTTCAGTCTTGAAAAACATTTTTGCATTCAAGGAGCTCATCAAACCTTAAATGACTTGCATAAAGTAATTGCACTGGTAAGAACCAAAGAGTTGAGGTTTCACTTAACCCAGGGAAGCTCAAAATCTCCCTTGGTCATTATGTGGATAATCATTATAGATCATTCTTGAAAAGGCAGTGTGCTTCATGTTTTAAAGTCCAGATTGACCAACACTTCCAACTTGACCAGACTAATAAGGACACACCATCAAAAATAGACAAATCTTGTTGTTTTTGGAACACCCCAAGCTCCTTAACATCATGCCATCATAAGGATCCTTGTACCAATATTGACTGGCAAAGTTTTCAAGATGAAAAACCTGCACCCTCATGTTAAACAGAAAGAAATTATGCAGTAAACCCATGGAAACTATGCAACCAAATATTCAACCATTTAAAAGCATGACATGCAATATATACAGGTTTTTAATGTTATACTGAACTAAATTTATCAATAATATTGTCCCCTCATTTCACCGTGGCTCTTTAATAATAAAATTGATACTTACTGAACCAGTATATATGTAATCAACTATTATGTTTGATTTAAGATTTAGAAAAAAAACAATGATTTGAAAAGTTAGATACCAAGTGATTAGCCTAGGTTTAAGTCCTTTGTCCTTTGTACCAAAAATTGCTCCATATGAAACTTCCAATGAAAGAAAAGTCAGAAGAAAGCACCGACACATGTCAACTTGTACATCCTGCTCGAATTAGTGTATCAAGCTTTAAAAAGTATCTTAAAGAAAAGCAGCATCTCAACTGCAATTCTATGGAAGAGGTATTCTATCTTATACGCATAGTAATGAAAGACAGTCAACATCAGCTGTCCGATACTATGATTGCCCATCTGTCTTAAGAAGTTTCATATTGAATGCATTTATGATACCAGAAACTATTTGAAAGTTCAGTTTCTATTCATAATAATTACAGCTCTATAATGATAGTGTGAACAACAATTATAAAGCTATATCATAAGCAAAATTGTGCTCATAATAACTTATATATTTAAAATGAACCTGATCTCTGCTAGTAATTTGAGTGCTGCACCTTTTTCATTCAGCATTCGATTAATGCTATGCTTCCACTAGCATCAACCACAAATATAACAAGAGGCTTAAGCTTTTGATGTCAATACAACTATGCAATTGCATTAGCCATTAGTGCATGATCGCACAACAGATATTGACATTTAATTTGACTATAGTAGTTTAAGGTCTAAAATATAGACGAATAAGGGGAAGACCTGCTATGAATTTCTGTAATTCATATTAGTAAGAAACAAAATGAATAACATATCCAAATAACTTTTGGTTCTTGAGAAAAACCGACAATCTTCTCTATTATATGGGTACGTTCAATAACTACTAGCTCAACACCTTAATCTCCACACAAAGTCCCTATATGGTGAAGAGGTAGGTTATCTAGTGGAAGCATAACATACCCAAATAAACCAACCTCAATTACTCTGGACTTTTGTAGCTAACTGATCGACCCCAATTACACTGGACTTTGGGTGGCTAACTAGTACTAATACTTATGCATAGCAGTTATTCAGAGTAATCCAATTCATACAACAACAGCATATCAGCATCAAAGCTATAGATATAAGAAAAGCTCTATATATAGTGAAATACTGAAATGTATTAAAGAATATAAAATATTTTTGCATCGAATCAGATAATTTTAGTTTACAATTGTGAAAACCTCTTAGCAGCAAACTCACAACTAGCACTTCAAAAACCTCTAACAAGCATCCACCACCAACACATTGCGTCTTACACGATAAGGTTTATAAAATAATTCAACTAGACGCATGGGATTAAGAAAAACTTGAAAAGGAAAGCAGAAAGAATAATTTGTCTCAATTATATTTACGTCATCTTAAAAAAATGAAACACAATCCAGCCTCGGGCACAACTTAAAAGCAATAAAGCCCCAAAATGGTTTCTGTTCAAGACTCCAAGAAATTTTGGAGTAGGACTCAAAAAATAACTCATATATAGTTTGCAACGAGTAACATTTCTTGGATGAAAAATGGAAAACACAAAAGCACATTTCAAGGTTTGTACATTGATTATTTGAGCTTTTTTCTGATAAAACCAAATTCAAACCATGGTGCATAAGTTTATGTCAGTCATTAACTTGAAAGTGTTTAAAGGAATAACTGAAGTGCTTAAACTGAAAAGTGGTAAGGAAAAGTGTGTTCAAGTAACTGTCTTTCGAATTTATTCCGGATAATAATCCCCTGAACTCGTGACAATTCTGGTTGATACTCAAGTATGAAAATATGAAAAATGAAGAAGATTTCTACAATATCGGTCAACAACCTCACCATGGTTGGAGAAAATAGAATTGTGAAATACGCAATAATATAATGAAAAGAACCCAATATTCGCAATTATTAAAACTATAAGTTTGAAGCAAATACTATAAAAGAATTACATCCACCAAAATTAAACCAAAAAACTTCATAATGCAATTACAAATACATAAAATTTAAACGGTGAACCATTAATTCCTTACTCAATCTAAGGGGCACCAGCAGAATCAGTATCTGGTGCTGCTTGTGAGAATGCTACTGAGCACACCTAATACTGCAAACGCCATAAGGGGGCTAATGTCCAAAGTATCAAAAAGTGGGGGAATGATATTTCTGAAGAGATTCAAATAAGGATCACACAAGTCTTGAATTGCCGACAATGGCTGGCGATCCCAAGGAATGTTAGGGAACCAACTGAGCAAAACCCTAACCAGTAATACCCCATTATATATCGCAAGCCATTTGGACATTCCTGCCGCAACAACAGTCAACGGCGTATTCAAGGACCCAGGCGGCCGGCGGCTTCTTAGAGCTGCAAAAAACAAGGGTCCCATGGTGCAAACCACAGTGTCTTGAATACCCTGAATAGACAGTAGCTCATCCGGACTAGATCTTGCACAGATACCCTTCAATTTAATGGTAAAGTTACCAATTGTTTGAGCAAATAATCTTGATACTGATAGAGTGATGGCTAATAAAGTTGTGATTGTGCGAGTTGACTCCGTAAGTACGGAGTGAACTGGGGTTTGGGTGTTGGATGAATTGATTGAGGGGTTGGTGGGGATTGTCGAAGAAGAGGCAAAAATCTTGGGTACTCTTGGGGTTTTAGTGTAGGGTTTGAAATTGGAGAAAGCTAGGGTGGGGGTTTTGGAGAAACTGAGGGGTTTTGGGGGTGAAAAAGGAAGAGACCGACCGGTGGTTTTGTGAAGAGGAAAAAGAAATGCGGGATTATGGAGGATTAGGGTTTGAGAGGCGATCAGAGAAGAAGAAGAAGCCATCGAAGAAATATCCGATTCTCAAATATCTCTCTCAGCTACCCTCCCTCAATTTACTTTTAATCCTAGTCGACTGTATTTCAATTTCAGTAGTTTATATGTTCACGTCAATTGTGGATAAAAATATAAATAAATAAAATATAAATATAAATATCTAATTTATATGTCCATCCATAAAAATTGTTACTCCCTCTTATTCAGATCTATTCAGATTAAATATCTTTTTAGAGTTAAACACACTTATTAAAAAATAACATAAAATATTTTTTGTATCCTTAATTAATTATTTCTCTCTCCACAATGGTCCATGAAATTGCATTTACTAAGCATATTAAATAGATGGGTAAATTAGAAAAAAATAGTGCAATATTGCATAGGGATTCCAAAACGACACTTATATAGAATAAAATGAAACTTTCTAAAAAGATATTTAATCTGAATAGGAGGGAGTATTTTTTTTTTCTCCTTTTGAGAAGTCTCTCTATCCTTCTTGTCCATTTGGACCATTTGAGATGATGAAAATTTAGAAATTAATTTTCACTATGTTGTAATTTTGAAATAAATTGTAGACAATTAAAATGCAAAGGATAATTTTCCTTCTCGACTCATGTTTGCAAGTACAAAGAACAATTGACATATAATATGTTTTTGTTTTATTTTTTGATCACTGTACTATAGGCCAACTTATAAATAGATAACTGATTTTTTTTTTTTTACAGTTAAGTAACTGTACTCGACTTTTCTAACACAAAGTTAAAAAAACCGTTAACTGCTTTGACTTTAAACGGAAAAACACAACTAAGCTGCTGAGTTGTAAAAAACAAGTTGATGTGGCAGTGATTATGCGACGTGGCAGTGATTATGCGGATTTGGAGGAAACTTTTATGAAGAAAATGAAAAAATATTTTAAAGTATAATATAAATTTAAAAAGTTAGCCAAAAAATAAGAAAATAAATAAATAATGTATTTAATTATTTTTGTAATTAATATCAAATAAACTTTTATTTATAATTAAGCCATTTATAAAACAAAAAAACTAAAAATATGCTAATTAAAATTAAGGGGAATATGAAATATATTTAGGGGAAAATGAAAGAAAATTTAGCAAAAACTACATGATAGAAACATGACTTTTTTTGGGTGAATTTACTTCAGGAGCTTAATGTAAGTACATGTTAGGGACTAAGGAAACTCTGTTTGTATAGTGTTGGGTTTATGCATGTTGGCTGGCATGTGTGACTTTTATTTCCTGTATGCATTTTGTATACACTGCTTGTACTGGTAGCTTACCGGCTATTGTGTCAAATGGTCCCATTGCAAATCTTTCCTTGGTAAGAAGATATTTTTGCTACCATGTGACCTTATCTATTAATATATTTCTGTCCATCTTGTGAACTAAATGAAAATGTAGTTGAGTAACTAAAGGAAGAAATGGATGAAATTCTCAGGGTGGAAGTACATCAGCTCATTTGATGTTTGATTTATGGCCTTCATTTCAGCTTGAAGTGAAATGAAGGCCGGGAGATTGATGAAATTGTAGTAAATTTAACCCGTATTTCTCTACTGAATATTATTTGTTCTAACAGTTTCTCCAAAGAAATTACTTTAGTAACAGTTGTACCTATCTAGATTGGCTTTTCTTTTGGATATATTTCTTTCTTCTTCAACATAGAGATAGAAAGTTTTGGATAGTACAAATTTTTAAGAGGTTATATATTAATTAGTGCAAATTACTTTGCTTATATATACTCAACTTTTCTATATTTTGTGCATATTAACATCAAGGACGAACTCAATCTACAAAATGTTGAGACTTATGCCACAAAAACTTATTGTGTTGTAAGGTTGACATCCTCCATCTTTTATTACTTGCATTAACCGTGAATCTAAGATTCTATTTCCAAACCTTTAACCAAAGTAGTTGGAGAACACTTCCACTCTCGTACTTTTTTATATTTTGCGATTAGTTTGACCATCACAAAATCCCACAAGTCTTTTGTGATGGCGAAAGTAGTCTCGATAGCATAGCAGTTATTTGTGATGGCCGAAGCAATCACATCTTTCTATGATGGTCAAAACAATCACCAATTATATGTGATTGCCGAAGCAATCACATCTTTTTGTGATGATCAAAATAATCACCAATTATTTGTGATGGCCGAAGCAATCACATCTTTTTGTGATGGCTAAAACAATCACCAATTATTTGTGATGGCCGAAGCAATCACATTCTTTTGTGATGGCCACGAGTATCACGTACATAAGTTTCTTGTGATTGCTAAAGCAATCACAATTGTCCCTATTTTTGTAACCTTTTTATATGTTTTGGTGATAGTAAAGCCATCACAAAATTCGTATATTAAAATATATTTAATTGCCAATTTTATAATTCAAATCTGTAAATGGCATAAATTACAATAAATTTGAAACGTAAAATCATACAAATTTATTAAAATGAAGAAATCTGATCAATTTAATTAAAAATAAATTCATAACTAAGTACTTAAATAGGTAGCTACATGTCATAGGTTCATCAAACAATTAACAAACCCAACATCTATCAAAGAACCCTAAACTAATAAAATTGATAATTAAAGGAAAGCTAAATCATCCTAAATTCTCCATGGAGTCCTCTTGAGAGTCGTCATCATCTTCGTTGTCATTCTCAGCATGCGTGGTTGAGTTATTCGTTGGAATATCAGCTGATACATTTGATGAAGCAAACAAATCATTTGGGTCTATAGGAGGATCAAGTGCAAGTGTTTCGGCCATTTTCGTTGCATATTGATGAAGATAAGTCATGTAGCTTTCCAGTTTCTTTAATTTAATGTAGTTCTCATCTGCAACAAAAGATGGACAATACGAACCACGACGAGAACTCCATTTTTCCCCTGGTCGACCAACAAGTCTACCCTTTTTGACGCCTCCAACAGTTTCCTGCCATGTCTCCAAATTTGGATCATCTAACTCATTCGCAGGCTTATTTGTATCACCATGTTTAGCTAAGAGTCTTCTCTCATAATCATCCTATACAATGCATAAAATATGTATATATAATTAACAATACTCATAACTAATTGTGAATAGAACGAACAACAATCTTCACTTTCACATGAGTAAACAAAGTTTATAATTTTACGAGAGAAAATCATACCAATTTCCTCTTTGCTTCATCACAAACCCACGTTTTTCCTCGCTACCCTTCTCCTTCCTCATATGAGTTTGTTTATATAACTCATATTGTGTTGGCGGACGATGCAGTCTTTGTTTCTAAGACAAAACAAGCAAAATAATAATTATTTTAATTAAAAACATTAACATTAAAAATAAGCAATACATACCACATGAACACTTAAAAACTTCAAACAGAGCATCATGATAAGAATCTTTTACCATTATCATGTGCATTTATCAACTACACATATTATTAATTTAATTTTATCAACTTATAATTTACCTCTTGTTCCCTCCTAATGGCGTACGGTATGGAGCCTGATGTGTGAGGAACTTATGTAGTTATGTTTTTGTTCTTTTTTTGTAGCTCACTAGAGTCTAAAAAGTCTTTACTCAGCCAATGATCATACATCTCCTGCCACACATCAAGAGTTGTCCAACTAGGTTTTTTATCCCTTGCTTCCTCAATGGAACCAAACTTCTTAATGGCATCATCTTTCCATCTCCATAAATAGTTTGGGTAGCTTTTTCGTGCATTTTCCTCCCATATGATTCGACCCCTTCCCTCCTCCTCGGATGAAGAGAAACGAAAATATTTCTATAACACCATCCACAAGTAAAAATATTAATCAATACATAAAGAATAATACACTTTTTGATAAACTTTCTTCTACAATTGAAATTTGTGTTCATTAAAACATACCAAATATTCTCCCCAAAGAAGTTCAATTTCATGTTTTGGCCATTGCTCGAATTTGGTTCGAGCTTCTTTAAAACATTTTTAAAATAATATGCGAGTCTTGCTTCGAGCTTCAGGTTCAAGGAAGCTAATTACAAGATATAGTAACATAGCATGATATGATTAGTACAACAATAATGAAATGTAAAAACAAAGTTGTCACAATAGGATTAATCAAATCATGTTAAATGGAACCCCTATTAATTGCTTTTATAGAAAAACATGATATTATTAGTTGCTTTTATGTTCTTTGGATTACATTGTGCTACATGGGTTACCCTGTTATAGTTAAAAATAGACGTTATATTACGTGTCAAGAATTGATTGTATGTATCTTGCATATTGACAAACATGAGTATATTTGTAAAAACTTACTTTTGTCCAATGATATTAACAAGCATCTTTGTTTGGCCTGTTTTAGGCTTCATTATCCCTAGAGTTGGCCCCCTTTTCTTACGAGATAAGCTTTCGGCTTGTGTAGTATTCGGTGTAGCCCCATCAACACTCTCATCACTATTATGAGATACAGTAGGCTCATCTCTCATTCTCTCCATGTTAACAGTCTCACAACTATTATGAGGAAGAGTTGATCTCCTACCGGAAAGACTACTCCCACCTCTAGTTCTCACCATAGCTGTAGAAGAAAAAAAACTTATAATTAAGTATAGGATAAATAAAAGAAATTATTCAAGATAATGTTGTAATGCAATTTCAAAATTATTCACTACTCTACTAGCTCCAAAATCAATTAGCATCTTAAATCGCTTAAATCACTGAAAGTACTGCATCTTATTTGAATTGCAAGTAGATATGGTTTTGCTATAGATCAGAGGTTTTGTTTTTTATTATGGCTCTTGCAGGGAACAAGGACTATCCAGTGAGGGCAAACCCATTACCCAGAGTCAAGCTCCCTGCGAACCAACGATCAATTGAACCAGCTGCAACAGTTAAAACCCATGGAATTCCATTGTGCAAGTTGCCAAGATTAAATCATAGTATGATGTCTTCTTTAATGCGAACAATATTGACATGCTCCTTTGATGGATTAGTACAATTAAAGAAAATTATGTGAAAACACAAAGTTTTGCTAGTTTTGTCCAGCAAGATCAATTGCCCAATTTGTAACGAATCTAGATATAAAAACCATGGCAGTGTTAAAGGGAAAAAGAATAAACCAATAGCAAGGAAGGTCTTAAGTTTTTTACCAATTATACCAAGGCTTCAAAGGCTTTATTTGTCATCAAAAACGGCCGAGCCTATGAGGTGGCACAAAGAAAAACGATGTGATATTCCATGTGAGCTAAGGCACCCTGCTGATAGCGAGGCTTGGAAAGATTTTGACCTCAATTACCCATCTTTTGCTGAAGATGCTCGTAGTATAAGACTTGGTTTAGCTACTGATGGATTTAATCCTTTTGGGCATTTTAGCAAACCTCATTTGACATGGCCAGTTTTCCTTGTTCCATACAATCTCCCCCCTTGGATGTGTATGAAAGAGGAGTACATGTTTATGCCACTGCTTATTCCAGGTCCACATAGACCTAGAAGAGAGATTGATGTGTATTTGCGACCTCTAATAGAAGAACTAAAGACTTTGTGGGATGTTGGAGTTGATATATATGATGCTTTCTCAAAGAAAAATTTTAATATGAAAGCAGCTGTAATATGGACAATCAGTGACTTTCCTGCGCTAGGCATATTAAAGGGTTGGAGTACACATGGGGCCTTGTCATGTCCTTCTTGTATGGATCCAAGTGTAGCTTTTAACCTTAAACATGGGAGGAAGTCGAGTTATTTTGGATGTCATCGTCGTTGGTTAAAGCGTAATCATAAATATCGAGCTGAGAAGAATAAGTCCAATAATAAAACTGAGCGGAGAAATCCCCCGCCTCGACGAACAGGTATTGAGGAGTTAAATTTTGTATCTCAATTTAGTTCGGTCATCTTTGGAAAGGATAAAAACAATAGTACCGATAAGACTTCTGGGTTTGGAATCGAGCATAACTGGACAAAGAAAAGTATCTTCTTTGAATTGCCTTATTGGAGTATGCTTCTACTAAGACATTGCTTAGACGTGATGCATATTGAGAAAAATATTTTTGGTAACTTATTTTATACTGTGATGAACATTACTGGAAAATCAAAAGACCACCTTAAAGCTCGTTTAGATTTGCAAGAGCTTAGTATAAGATTTGAATTACATCCTGAAGATAGTGGTAATGCAAAATTTAAATTTCCAAAAGCCAAATATTCTTTTAAAAAGGAGGAAGTCAAGCAGGTTTACAAGTGGCTTAAATCGCTGAAAGTTCCAGACGGTTATGCTTCAAATATCTCTCATTGTGTTAACCTTGACAATTGCAAAATAATTGGGCTAAAGAGCCATGATTGCCATGTTCTTATGCAGAGATTCTTGCCATTAGCCTTTCGTGATTTCTTACCAAACTCTATATGGGAACCAATAAATTCTTTGTGCAAATTCTTTCGAAACATATGCTCTAAGGTGTATAAATTAGCTGAGTTAGAGAAGCTTGAGCTATTTATTGCTAAAATATTGTGCAATCTTGAAATGATTTTTCCACCATCTTTCTTTGATTCAATGGAGCATCTACATGTTCATTTGGCATATGAAGCCAAGGTCGGAGGACCAGTACAATATCGTTGGATGTACCCTTTCGAGAGGTGATGTTTTAATAAATTAAATCTCTTTTTTTGCCAAGTTTTTTTTTATGGTTAAAGTGATTACCTAATTTTAATATAATTATAGGTGCATGTGTTCTTTGAAGAAAAGGGTGCGTAACAAGGCTTGCCCCAAGGGTTCAATAGCCGAGGCATACATAATAGACGAACTAGTTTACTTTTCTTCTCGATATTTTGATCTTAGGGTGCAAATCAAGTTCAACCGAGCTAATCGAAATGACGATGGCGGTCAAGCTGAAACTAATGGAAAGTTATCAATATTTAGCCACCCTAGGCACGGTCCGTCAATAGGAGGAAAACGAAAAATGCGAAGATCTCGTCAGATAAAGAACTCGAGGCAAAGAACCTTATACATCTTGTCTAATTGTGAGGAAGTCTTTGATTTCATCGAGTATGACATTTTAATTCTTATAAAGTTTATTACTTTTAGATATGCAAATCATTACTCTATATCTACTAATTTATTTCATTACTTCTAGGGAGCACAAGCATTTATTGAAAGAATTACATCCAAACATGTCGGATAAAGTGCTACAAAAGGAACATAATTCGACATTTATAAAATGGTTTGAAAAGAGAGTCAAGAATGATGATGTCGTTGATACACGTCTAAAAGCGTTCGCTATGGGTCCATCTAGAGAGGTGACATGTTATGATGGATTCATTGTCAATGGCTTTAGGTTCCATACAAAAGAATTGGAGTCAAGAAAAGTAACTCAAAATAGTGGTGTTTTAGTCCAGGGATGTACTTTTGAAGGCCAAGAACGAAACTATTACAGACAATTAATTAAAGTAGTTGAACTAGAATACTATGGAGAAGAGAATTCGGTATTTTTGTTCCAATGTGAATGGTATAATTCTGAAAAAGGGATAGTTATTGACAAGTACGGGATAACTACAATTGATACAAATTCAAGGCACAAGCTGTATGAGCCATTTGTTATTGCATCATAAGTTGTACAAGTGTTCTATGTTAATCCAGTGTCGACTAAAGCTAAAGGTTGGTCTCTTTGTCATCACAACAAAAACAAGAAACACATATGATGTTCTTTGAAAATAGTAATGAGGAGACATATCGGGAGGAAGAGTTTCATGATTTTGACTTATATAATATTGAGGAGCAAACCTGAATTTGATATTGCTTGATGATTCTCAATTTGTGAAGAAGTGGATCCATCGTACTGAAAGCGAGAAAATGAAGATAGAGAATGTAGTGATGAAGATGATAATGAATATTCCGAAGAAGAAGAAGAAGAAGATGATGATGATATTTAGGCCCAAGTAGCTGAGTTTTTCAGTTATGTTTTCCTATATATATATAGTAGTTGGCATGTTCAAGATAATTATTAGTCAATTATTATTTTCTTTCATTATTGAAATAAGAATCCTTTCAATTGTTGCTTTGTTTTTCTGCAGTAACAGAGTTCCTGCCAAGTCTGCCATTCACTTTCTTTTATCACTAATGTTCGGGAGTGTTTTACCGACCATGATGATAGCTACAGGCCTGGGCTGGAACTGTTGAGGTTGGGCCTATGTGGCCGAAGGCATACATGATGTTGGGGATGGTCGGGTTCAGATACCCGAGCCCATTAGGCCAGAATCCGATTGTGATCAGGGAGGTCGGGGTCGGGCCTTCGCGTCCTTTGGGCAGAAGCCTGGATTGGTGTTTATGTTGTCTGTTGGGTTGGGCCTGTGCAGTTAGACAACCCATATACAGAGTTGGGAGTGATAAGGGGTTTATGTGCTTAAGGGTTCTAACCCTAGCCATATTCTAATAAGGTAACTCCAAATGTAGTATTGGAAAGGGATTCTACTTACGCCTTTTAAGGAAATTGTGTTGGACCCAAATATGGGTAATCGCCATATATTTAGAGTCCTATTCGACTTGAGAGCGACTCTTGGGAGATGAGAATGGCTATAAATACAAGGCTTAACTACAATTTGATGTGTAATACATCTTTGAGCACTAAACACTTAAGCCTCCATTGTTAAACCTTGTGAGCGGCTTTGTACTTATTCTCACACCGGAGCTATCCCGTGGCTGGCACAAGTCAGTCAAGCTTCTGTGTGATCTGTTATTGTGCGAGTTTTTCAGCGTGGATTCTATGATTGGGACGCTGTGATGAAACTTCAAGCGTTAACATTGGCATGCTAGAAGGAGGATTTTTAGTGCTTTTTTGCAATCACAACCAACTTTTTAAAGAAGCTATGGCGTAGTAAGGTGAACAATGTCTCTCGCCTTGAAAAGGAGAAGACCAGTGATCACACACCACGCATCACGCAGGAGGGTGGGTGAAGGACCGCCTAGGGTCCAGAATTCCGGACGTTCAGGAGGTGCCGGCTCCTTCTCTTCGACGAAAACTCTTCCACGATAGCCAACACACGCCTAATCATGCGAGTCAGGCCGGTGAAAACCATTCTCGGGCCCTCATAAGGCAAGAAGGAAGAGAAGATAGCTGGGACCAGCGGGAGTTCATCCTGAAAAGGAAGATGGAGTAGAACGAAGATGCCATGTTGGCACTACGGCTACAACAGGAGAAACACGAAGCATAGATGGCCAAAGTGGCTGGAGAACAGGAAGCCTGCTCGAAGAGGCATAGACATCATAGCCGATCCCGATCACCCCGACAGGATGATGCTAGAAAAGAAAGAAGTCGACCCCGGAGTCGCTCTCAAGAAGGAAGAAGCCGAAGGAGGAGCCGATCGGATGACAGAAGATCTGGGCAAAAGAGGACGATCGCGTCACCCGAATACGGCGGGACAGACATCATTCTTCCCCCCGTAAAGAGGAGGCCGATCCCCTCGCCAGAAGAGTCATGGAACTGGAGAAATTACTAGCAGCTAAAAGTCCGATGGGGACTCCTTCAGGTTGTCCGGGATCGCCCTTCTCACCAGAGATAAATCAAGTCACGGCCGATCCAAAAAAGAAGATGCCCCCGATGGATACGTACGACAGACTAGGGGACCCTTACGATCATTCAGATGGATATGACCGTCTAATGTCTTATTATGGGCATTCGGATGCAGCTAAATGCCATATGTTCGCTACAACACTGAAAAAGAGTGCCCGAGAATGGATGGGAACCTTGGCAGCCGGATCGATCGGTTCGTGGAATGACCTTAGGGAAAAGTTCCATGCTCGATTCGGGAGTAACAAAAGACGGGGTAAAATAACAGCTTCCCTCATGCAGGTCAGACAGAAATCGGACGAATCCCTAGGTCAATACGTGAAAAGATTTCGGGAGGCTGTGGGTTCGGTAACAGAGTTGAACTCCCCACAAGCCTTGGGATTTTTCATGACGGGGTTGGATATCGGGAGGTCCAAGAAGCTAATGAAAGATTTGGTGATCAATCCTCCTGCAGATCTGACCGAAGCCTTCTATCGGGCCGAAGGGTTCATAGAAATAGAAGAAGCCATGGGAAATTTCAAACCACACTCTCAATCTTACGAGAAATCTAAGGATCGGGAGAAACAAAGTTATCAGCGTTCGGATAATAACCCGTGGAGGTCAGATAACCCCGTAAAGAAAAATTATAACGGTGGCGGATCAAGAAGCAACCGACCACCTTTGCTAAACCGCAACATCAGTAAAGTTTACACCCCCCTCACTACAGATCAGGCGAAGATCTTGGAAGAGATAAAAAATAAATCCTTCTACGAGCCATGCTCGAGGCGAACCAAACCAGGGAGGAGGGATCGTGACAAATTTTGTGAATATCACCAAAGCACCGGGCATTCGACGGAGGCATGTAACAATCTAATGGACATGATAGAGAAGGACGTCCAAAACGGTCAGTTAGTTCAGTATGTAGCCGGTCGGGATACTGGAGTGACCCCGAGAGAAGAAGGCAGAGACCAGGATCGGGACACCCAGCCACCGCAAAATCCACCAGCCCGAGGCATAATTGATGTGATATCGAGGCGATTCGATCGGACGGTAATGGCGAAAAGAAAAGGAGGGCATCTCGGCGGTGTTTGATTCACGGAGTTCTACTACTAGAAAGGATTGGGCATATCCTGGAACATATATCTCCTTTTTGGATGAGGATTATCCTACAGACCTCATCGAGCCGCATGACGGGGCGTTAGTGATAACCGCACAGGTCGGGACCGTGGATATGAAGCAAATGATGATAGACAATGGATCTTCGGTCGATATCTTGTATACTCACGCCTACCAGAGGATGGACCTACAAGGAAAGAAGATGGATTTGGGCGGCGAAGGACCTTTGTACGGGTTCAATGGGGATCCAGTGTATGTGTTTGGTACCATCGAACTGCCAGTAAAGTTCGGCATGACACCCAATCAGGTCGAAATAATGGTCAGATTTTTCGTTGTCCAGGTGGATTCGGTGTACAACACGATCCTTGGAAGACCTACCTTGGCAGCCCTGCAAGCAGTGACTTCCATACCCCACTTCAAAATCAAGTTTCCAACACCAAACGGGATCGGGGAGGTAAAAGGAGACTTAGATATTGCCGCAGTGTTATATCGAACATCTTGATTTCCTCGGGGTCTGGGTCGATGTGAAGCGAACAATGGCCATTAAAATAGAGCCATTCACTGAGAATAGTACAGAACCGCTTGCTCTGCTTGCGGAAGAAACAGAAGATGTAGAGCTGATACCAGGAATCAAAGAGAGAGTGGTCAAGATCGGGTCAGGATTAGCAGAACCATTTCAGACAGGACTGATAGATTTACTCTGAGTCTACGCCGACATCTTTGCATGGGAACAGACTGATATGCCGGGGGTAAGCGAATCAGTGGCCCTGCACAAGTTACATGTAGACCCAAACAGGAAGCCAGTCATACAAAAACGAAGGGTTTTTGCCCCCAGAGAGACAGAAGATCATCGATAAAGAAATTGCCAAACTCCTGGAGGCCGAATTCATCTTCGAAATCGACTACCCAGAATGGTTGGTCAACGTAGTCTTGGTCCAGAAGCAGAACGGGAAGTGGAGGCTATGCATCGACTACACAGATCTGAACAGGATGTGTTCAAAGGACTTCTATCCATTGCCCAACATAGATCAATTGATAGATGCCACTTCGGGATACGGCATGCTGAGCTTCATGGACGCCTTTTCAGGGTACCATCAGATCTCAATGAGTAAGGAAGATATCCCAAAGACCAGTTTTATCATGCATCGGGCAATATACGCATATCAAAAAATGACCTTCGGGCTACTGAACGCCGGGGCGACTTATCAGAGAATGATGAACTTCATGTTCACGAAGCAACTAGGGAGAAGTATGGAGGTCTACGCAGACGACATGATCGTCAAAAGCATGTCAGTCCGTGACCATCTTGAAGATCTAGAGAACTACTTCGAGACAGTCAAGAGACGCAAGCTGAGGTTGAACCTGACCAAGTGCACGTTTGGATTGGGATCGGGAAAGTTCTTAGGATATTTGGTCAGCAAAAGGGGAATCAAAGCGAATCCAGAGAAGATTCAGGCGGTTCTGGTATGAAATCTCTGAAGTCTTATAAGGATGTGCAGAGACTAACGGGTCGGATCGCAGCCCTCCGAAGGTTTGTCTCCAAATCAGCAGAGAGATGCCTACCATTTTTTGACACCTTGAAAGGGCCCAAGAACGAGGAAAGCTTTCAATGGACTTCGGAGTGCGAAGATGCGTTACAAGGGATCAAAAAATATTTATCTTCGGCACCACTGCTGATGAAACCGATCCCTTCAGAACCTTTGTATCTGTATCTGGCAGCAAGCTCGATGGCAGTGGGGGTGGCGTTAGTTCGGGATAAAGGGGGAAATCAGTTCCCGCTATACTACGTCAGCCATCTACTTTGAGACGCAGAAATTCGATACCCGAACCTGGAAAAATTCGCCTACTCTTTGATCATTGCAAGCAGGAAACTTCGGCATTATTTCTAAGGTCGGATGGTGGTAGTATACATGGATCAGCCGTTGAAGAAAATCCTGCATCGACCAGAGGTCTCGGGGTAACTGGCGGCATGGGCCATGGAATTAACACAGTTTGCATTAGAATATCTACCTCGGACAGCAATCAAAGGACATGCACTGGCTGATTTCGTTGTGGAATGCTCGTTCTCAGAATCGGATGTGGGATCGGTCACCGAAACACAGCATATGAGAACTTCATGGACACTTTATGTTCACGGCTCATCAACCTCGGACGTCAGCGGAGCAGGGGTCATACTGACGAGTCCCGAAGGGTTCAAGGTCCAACAGGCCATTCGATTCCAATTCAAAGCGACCAACAATGAAGCAGAGTATGAAGCCATTCTAGCTGGGCTGAAGTTGGCCCGAAGCCTAGAAGTACAAAATTTAGTCATCTATAGTGACTCCCAGTTGGTCGTCAAACAGATATATGGGGAGTATGAGGCTCGAGGGGCAAGAATGACAAGATATTTAGTCGAGGTGAAGGATAAGTTGTCATACTTCACTTCAGTCAGCTGTCAGGGAGTGGATCGATCCGACAATATAGTAGCAGATTCTTTGGCTCGATTGGCAACCACAGAAGCAAGCTCCTTCAGCGGGTCGGTATATCTGGAAATACTGGAACAACCAAGTGTTCCAAAGTTGGAGGTATTATGCGTGGATCGGCTCGACTGCTGGCTAACACCATACATCTCATTTTTGGCCGAGGGGGTGTTACCTTCGGATCGCATCCTAGCAAGGAAGATCAAGCACCGAAGTTCAAATTTTGTACTTATTGATAGAGATCTATATCAAAGGGCTTTTAGTTCTCCACTGCTCAAGTGCTTAACACTGTCAGAAGTAACCTATACACTTCGGGAGGTACACGAAGGAATCTGTGGATATCACATGGGAGCAAAGTCGCTGGCACACAAGATTCTGAGGCAGGGATATTACTGGCCAACCATTTATCAAGAAGCGAAGGACTGTGTCAAAAAATGTCCCAAGTGACAGCTGAACAGTGCCATTCCACACCAACCTCCCAAGGAGTTGTATTCGGTCTTATCGCCGATTCCTTTTGCCATGTGGGGAATCAACATCTTGGGGCCTCTACCGAAGGCCAAGGGGCAAGTAAGTTTTGTGATCGTTGCCATCGACTACATAACCAAATGGGTCGAAGCCAAACCTCTATAAAAAATCACCGAACAAGAATGCCTGAAATTCTTCAAAGAAGGGGTCGTATATCGGTTCAGTATCCCGATGGCCTTAGTCTCGGACAACGGCCGAAAGTTTGTGGGATCGAAGTTTGAATGTGTTTTGAAAGAATTGGGGATTCAATATAGAAAAACTTCGGTGGCACACCCTTAGTCGAATGGGCAGGTAGAAGTCACCAACCAAACCCTTCTTAACGGTATCAAAAGGAGGTTGGATGAGTTAAAGGGTCGCTGGCCAGAGGAGTTACTTAGTGTTTTGTGGGCCTATCGAACTACACCAAGAACAACAACGGGAGACTCATCGTTCAGATTAGCCTTCGGGACCGATGCTCTTATACCAGTTGAGATCGGCTCCCCTACACTTCGGGTCAGTTAGTATAAGGATTTGTACAATGAGGATGGCCTACGCCTCAACTTAGATCTTTTAAAAGAAGTCCGGGAGTCGGCACTGATGCGACTAGCCATTTATCAGAAGCGTACTGCCCGACACTACAACCAAAAAGTCAAGCAAAGAAGGTTCGTATTTGGAGACTTGGTGCTTGAGAATCGAGAGCATCAACCCCCGTAATACGGCAAGCTAATGCCTAACCGGGAGGGCCTTATGAAGTAGTGGAGGTGCCGAAGCCCGGGACTTACCGGCTTCGAGCTATGGATGGCTCTGAGGTAAAGAATACATGGCATGCTGGAAGACTTAGAAAATATTATCAGTAAATGACAATGCTATTCTTTCCTTTATTTATGTAATCTATGCAATTTATTGATGAAATAAAATTTTCTCTTCGGGAAACATTTATACTTCATTTAAATTCATAATACTCTTACAAATCCGACCAGATAAGCTTTGGACGTAAACTGATCAGATAGTCCGGAAGGACCTAACTGATCAGAGAAAGTCACAAGTATAACTGATCGAGAAAGCTGCAAATCCGATCAGATAAGCTTTAGACGTAAACTGATCAGACAGTCCGGAAGGACCAAACTGATCAGTTTATACCCAACGCTTACCCGATCGGATTTGTAACTTTATCAATCAGTTATACTTGTGACTTTTTATCGATCGACGATCGGAAGGACCTAAAGCGACAAGAAAAGTCACAAGTATAACTGATTGATAAAGTTACAAATCCGATTGGGTAAGCGTCGGGTATAAACTGATCAGACAGTCAGAAATGACCTAACTGTTCAGGAAAAGTCACGATCAAAACTAATCGAGATAACAACTAAGAAATTTATGCTATTTCATTCATATCCATATGTTTTACAATTCCCAATCAGACAGGCTTCGGATACACTTACCATCAGCCTAACTGATCGAGCAAATTACAAAACTAAGAAATATGGCGTTTATAAATACGAAAATCATCTGTCAAGGAAAACCATCATCAGCTTCGGCTTTGGATTCCTCATCAGAAGAGTCGAGGATAGAGGCATCCAGCCCAGCATCAACCAGCTTTGCCCGGGCCTTCTCCCGATAAGCCTCAACCCCTTCAGCAAACTGGGTCATAATCTTATCGGTCAAGGCAGGAGATTCTTCATACTCCTTGATGGCTGCCTATTTGATGACAGCATGTTCATCCCTTAAGGTATTGTTCACCTGGATCAGCGTCCTCAGTTGACCGTGCACTCTAGTGAATTTTTCCTCGATGGTGTAAAGATTCTCCACCAAGACCTTGTTCTCCTCGGCCAGAAGCTCTTTGTCCTGCACAAGCTTCTTGGCATGACCATCGAGATCGACGAACTCTTGTTGAAGTAAAGAATGTTGTTCTTCAAGTTTGGCAATCCGACGATCAGCCTTGGTCACCTTGTTGCGAGTATCGGCGTGAAGATCTCTCTCCCTCCTCAATTCCGAATCTCGACCTCGCAACTCAGCTTCGAGAAGCAACACATCGTGTTTTAGTTTCACCTCTTTCTTAGTAGATCGGGTAAGAGGAGGGATAGCCTGAGCAAGGATGGCATTGGCCTAAATACAAAAGACACATCAGTCATGCAAAACATAGCATAACGGTAAAGGAACATAAAATTTTAAGCTGATCGGGATTACCTGACACTGAGCTCTGATATAGGATACCAGATACTCCTCGGATGAATATCCCTTGAACCGTTCGTCTTCACCAGGGAGTTTGAAGTGCTCGAACAGGTTGAAGGGGAATATTTCCGAAGGACTCTTCGGCCAACAAGTAGTCAGCGACCCTTGAGACGAACTGGCCTTCGAGGTAGGGGTCGTGTCAGGGACCGGGTCCACCACCGCCACCACCGGTTCGGGAGCTTCCCCCAGACGGGGTTTCTTGGGTCGAGGTTCGAGAAGCCGATCTTCTGTGTCCTCAGAATCCTCGACCACCGTGACTATTGTAGGGGGTGGGAGTGTCGGCTTCGGCTGGGCTGATGAAGCGGCCTTGGTAGGGGCCTTGGCAGAAGGTTTCTTTGCCTTCTTTAGCAGGGCCATCTTATCAGCCCGTTTCATCTTCAGCAAGTTCTTGGTAGAAGCCTCAGCCTCTGAAACTGGATTAATAGGACCCGAGGAAGAATCGATGGACAGTTCGGTCATGGGAATGGCTTCTTCCTCGGGAGAATCCTCAGTAGCAGGAGGACGAATGGGTTCGACAACGACCGGCAGAGGTGTCAAGGCCACATCATCCCCATCGGGCTTGAAAATGGTCACTACAACATAAAATAATGCAGTTAAGGAAAGAAGCCAGTAGAAGATCGGGAGCGTAAATAAAGGAGTTCGGGGAGTGTGACTTACAACCGTGTTCGTAGAGCCAAGATTCCTTAGACACGACCCCCAGACCCCGACTAGTTTTCTTCAAAAGAGAGTAAAACTTTTTGAAGGCGTCAGCTCGATCCTTCGAAAATTTGGTAATCTTTACAATGGGATCCTCGGGACCAGCCCAGCTCGGTAGGAGATTAAGGTCGGATCCCTTCATGAAAAACCACTGTGAGTGCCAACCCTTATTGCTAGAAGGGGTCTTCATAAAGGTTGCTCGACCAGATACTCGATTCAGGTGTCGGAGACCAAGCTCCTTCGATCGACCAACAGAACAGAGGACGAAGAAGAAGTCCAGCCCCGGAGTGATACCAGCCTCCTGGCATAGGGCGATGAAACTGACAAGCTGGATATAGGAGTTCAGCGCCAGCTGGGAGAACCCGATCCCAACGAAACAGAGAAA
This sequence comes from Panax ginseng, assembly GCA_020205605.1. Lineage (NCBI taxonomy): Eukaryota > Viridiplantae > Streptophyta > Magnoliopsida > Apiales > Araliaceae > Panax > Panax ginseng. The sequence continues at coordinate 58,099,008 of CM035143.1, read as the reverse complement.
TGAGGAGATGAACTCATGAAGAGGGAAACGAACCCCATACCTCAAAGCATAGAGGTGAACGGCCATCCAACCGCCTTCGGGACGCCAGAACATCCTCTCGTTCGGCTCCGATACCCGAAGTTTATACTCTTTGGGGATATTGAATACGGACCGAATGTCGAATAATTGGGATGGAGTGATGGATGATTCGGTGTTGATAACGGCGTAGTCGGTTTTGGATGCATATAGGCGTCGATTTTTGGATTCGACACTCTCAGTAGGGATGTCGGTCGGAGCTTTCGATAACTCAATCGGAACCAGGTCGCCGGAGGCGAGTGTAGCGGTGCCGGTCAAAACGATCGTCGTGGGAGGAGGATCACTGGAATCTGCCATTTGATTAGCGCACTGAACAAAAGCAAAATGATGAAGTTTGGAAAATAATTAAAGAAACTAGAATCAGAGAATCGGTGAAAACGGAGTATTCGCCAGAAATCGCCCTTGCCAGAAAATTTCAGGAAAGATTTGAAATGGTTGAAGACTCGAAAAAGTGACAGTGATGGATGGATAGGGACTTATATAGCATGTCTGACACGGTTTTCAAGGGCGGCTATTTATGGCGAGTGGGGTCCAGCCCTAGAAAAATGTGTATCAGCTCGTAAACTGAGAAGAAACCGCTTGGGTTCCCAAGGCAGCTCATCATTACTGGGCGTGACTATTCAAATTAGTGTCCTTTCGATTCTCATGTCATAAATATCTTATAACAAGAGACTGGGGGGCAATGTTCGGGAGTGTTTTACCGACCATGATGATAGCTGCAGGCCTAGGCTGGAACTGTTGAGGTTGGGCCTATGTGGCCGAAGGCATACATGATGTTGGGGATGGTCGAGTTCGGATACCCGAGCCCATTAGGCGGGAATGCGGTTATGATCAGGGAGGTTGGGGTCGGGCCTTCGCGTCCTTTGGGCCGGAGCCTGGATCGGTGTTTATGTTGTCTATTGGGTTGGGCCTGTTCAGTTAGACAACCCATATGCAGAGTTGGGAGTGATAAGGGGTTTACGTGGTTAAGGGTTCTAACCCTAGCCATATTCTAATAAGGTAACTCCAAAGATAGTATTGGAAAGGGATTCTACTTACGCCTTTTAAGGAGATTGTGTTGGACCCAAATGTGGGTAACTGCCATATTTAGGAGTCCTATTCCGACTCGGAGAGCGACTCTTGGGAGATGAGAATGGCTATAAATACAAAGCTTAACTACAATTGACAGGTAATACGTCTTTGAGCACTAAACACTTAAGCCTCCATTGTTAAACCTTGTGAACGGCCTGTACTTATTCTCACACCGGAGCTATCCCCGTGGCACAAGTCGTCAAGCTTCGTGTGATCTCGTTATTATTGTGTAGGTTTTATTGGCGTGGATTACGTGATTGACGCCTTGACGAAAACTCAAGCGTTAACAACTAACTTAGCCTATATTCATTTTCCCGTGTTGCTTTATAAACTGCATTAAAGAAGACAAGGATTTTTTTAATATTTTATTTAATAAAATAAAAGGTCAATAATTTATTTTAATATATGTTCGAAACAATTTTCGAATATTTTTATTTTCTATAAAACACAATCACTCTTCATATTATCACCTGATTGATTCTACATATACTGCTATTAAGTTTTTAACTTTTACAGATTCGTGGCTGGAAGGTTTGGGAGCAGGAAACTGCCTCTCAGGACTATGAGTTTTCCATTGGTATGTCGCTGCACGATCAAGAAAGGACTAGTTATTCATTCTGTAGTTTGAATTTAGTATTCATTTTAATATTTGTGTACATGAGGCTATCTTTATGTTAAATTTCTCCTACAATGAACACGCAGATCCGTCAAGATTCAGTCTTACTCATGAGACATCTTTCGTGAGAGCGCACACAAGTTTCTGGACCAGGATTCCCTTCTTCTTTGTTATTGTAAGATATATTTCTCCAATTCACCCATATCTATTTTTTCCCTGTTATTAATTATTAGAAAAGAGGAAGTCATTTGAGTTTTGTTGATTACATATAAGACTATAAGTTGATAACATGAACTTGGACATGAAATTCAGTTTTAGAGAAGCTCTGTAACCAGTGTTTAAGTAAGTTGATACATTGCTCCAATAGTTTTGCCACTTGAAATTATATATCATATGTTGAACAAGCATATACAAATAGAATGATTACCATGATTAAATGGCATGAACAAATAGAACGTCCTTTCAATGCTTCCACCTGCATTAATGAGAACATTCCGCGCCAGAGAGTTGATCTCCATTGTGTACCGAAAATAAGGGCGTAATAGCCTATAAATTGGGTGCATCACACTAAATTGTCGGTTGGTAGCAATTATATAAGGCTCTGTAGTTGCTGTTAATAGCCTATAAAAGATACCAACATATTTCTTCTCATAGTTGCTGTTAATTACATTCCACAAACAGAGTACCAAAAGAATAATTAAAGCAATTTTCCCAGAAGTATTGCTTCTAAATTCATGTATAGAAGAACTTTTAAGCCATTTCTAGGAGTTTACCATAAATGTGCAGAAATCACACACTTTAGATTTTTATTTTTTTATAATAAAAAAATAGAATTAAGGATGCAATTCTACTGCTTTGTTACTGATTGCATCTCTCTCTAGATATCACACATTCAATTCATATTTTATGGGTCCATTTGGCTGCTCTGTTTGTTGCTTATGCTGCATTGTTTGCATGTTTTGGTCTGCAGTATTGTGTCTATCTTCATGTCTTGATGCTGCAGATTCGGGGGGTGGTGTTGTGCTTGTGGCTGCTATCGTTTGCTGCTGTTTTATTTGATGTCGGCTGCAGCTGCTGCTCTTTTTTGTTGCTGCACTTCATGTCTTGATGCTGCAGCTCTTGCTTTCCCTGTCCTGTCTGCTGTTTTGCTTTGCTATACTGCTGTCGGTTTCTCTTGTTGGGCCTTGTGCTCTGTTGTGCTGCTAGTCTGCAGTAGGCTCTTTCGGTTCTGTTGTGGATGCTGCCTCTTGGTCTTTGGATTGATTTTGCTTTTGTTGCTATTGTGGGCTGCTGCTACTTTGGATGAGGTTTTTCTTGGTTTTGTATATGATTTCTATGCATTGTATTCTCATGAATGTTGAGATTGTTTCTCTTTTGTTTGGGCATCTGGCCTTGTTTTCTTTTATAGTTATGACATCATATGGCATGTCATATGATGTCTATGTTATATTCTGATTGGGGTGATGTATATGCTATATTCTGATTGGGTTTTCCCATAATTTTTGTACATTCTTTCTCCTTTAATACAATTTAAATTTAGTAAAAAAAAAAAAAAAATCCTGCTTACTGCTACTTCCATTTCAGATTTCTTCCCACCAATTTGAAGGTTACATCAATTAGTCCTTCTGCTCTTCCCCAACAGCAAGACTTTTGCTCCATCGTTTTCACTATTTTTTTGGGTGGAGATTTGGAATATAGACTTCTTGCATAGAAAGAATTATATATATACCAACCGAGACAAAGGTTTTCACTTTTTCTAGTCAACACACCACTTCATTCCTAAAAATCTTGTTATTTCTAGCTTCTCATAAAAGTCTGATGCAGCGGAATAAGATAGATTGTAATACTCTAATACAAACGTAAATAGTTAGTTATATACAACCGAGATAAACTCTAAATCCTTTGAATTCACAAGAAAAACAATGAGTTTACAAAGAGAACAAAGCAAAATAGAGATTAATGGGGACTTGAAAAAGAGATGCACAATTTACGCGAAAAATTTAGTGATTGTAATGTTTGTCTCAAATATTCTATAACGATGGCACAACTAGACATTGAGTAACATCTACCATATATACTACTATTTTGTGATTGCTAGTAAATTCCATCACCTAATATATTTGTTGTTCATATAAGCTTGTTTTTTAGTGATTGTCTTGTCCGTCACAAATAGTTTATAGTGATGGAAAAAATAACGAGTACTAGGAGCTCTCATCTATATTATTATTTTGTGATTGTTAAAAAAGTCCATCATATAATACCATTTTTTGAGATTACTTTAAATGTAATCATAAAAGTCCATCACATGTGGTTTTCTTTTCGTGTTGTGATGGCTTAAATGCAATCACATTAAGGAGAAATATATAGGTGATACATGCCATCTCAAAAACTAAAAAATTAATTTTGGACAATATATGGTGATTGAAATAGCCGTTACATACACACACACACACACACACACACACACACACACATATATATATATATATATATATATATATATATATATATATATATATATTCATCCATGGCAAACGTTTGCCATAGACACTATGTCAAAGAAACAAGTTGATTCTTACCGTTGATCCGGACAATGGAAGGTCGTGATTTGGTCAAGTTTTTCTCCTGTAGCTCTGACATGGCGGCGACCACTTTTTTTTTTTTGGATTTGCAAATTACATTTATCGCCTCATTAGCGGCAGTGTATATCCCACCCATATGGCCCATATGCTATGTAAAGATAAGTTTATATTTATGTATACATAATGTAAAAATAAAAAATAATGATACATAATATAAAAATAAAAGATAATGATAAGATAAGTCTGAATAAAAGATAAACTTATTTTTATAAATATATAATGTAAAAATAAGATAAGTTTGAATAAAAGATAAATTTATCTTTTATAATAAAATAAATTTATCTTTTATTATAAAAACATAAATTTATCTTTTACAATAAAATAAATTTATCTTTTATAATAAAATAAATTTATGTTTTTATTATAAAATTTAAATTTTATATTTTATTATAAAGATAAATTTATCTTTTACACTAAAATAAATTTTATCTTTTATAATAAAATAAATTTATCATTTATAATAAAATATAAATTTTATTTTATAATAAAATAAAATAAAATTTAAATTTTATTATAAATGATAAATTTATTTTATTATAAAAGATAAATTTATTTTATTGTAAAAGATAAATTTATGTTTTTATAATAAAAGATAAATTTATTTTATTATAAAAGATAAATTTATCTTTTATTCAAACTTATCTTATTTTTTACATTATATATTTATAAAAATAAGTTTATCTTTTATTCAAACTTATCTTATCATTATCTTTTATTTTTATATTATGTATCATTATTTTTATTTTTACATTATGTATACATAAATATAAACTTATCTTTACATAAAGATATGGGCCATATGGGTGGATATACATCGCCGCCACAAAATTGAATGCAGTATGTAATTTAATTAGAGCGAAGAATGTAATTTGCAAACCGACAAAAAGAAAAGTGGTCGCCGCACATGTCAGAGTGCTAGGAGAAAAACTTGACCAAATCACATGCCTTTCCATTGTCCAGATCAACAAAGAATCAACTTGTTTCATTGAATAGTGTCCATGGCAAACGTCTTGCCATGAATAATATATATATATATATATATATATATATATATATATATATATATATATATATATATCCACGATGGCAAAATTAAACATCACTAGAGCCATCATATATATACTATTTTTTGTGATGACTCAAATAATCCATCACGAAATATTATCAATTGTGATTGCTTTTGAAAATCGTCACCAAGATCCATCACGTATGCTTGATTTTCTATTATTTTGTGATTGCTTAAAAAGTCCATCACAAATGACTATCTTTTGTGACTGTTTTAAAAAACTGTCACAAGGTTCCATCACGTATTCTTGTTTTTCTAGTAGTGATACTTCAGTTGATCAATAGAGAAAGAGAATATCTTGGGTTGTCTAATCTTAAGAAGCATACTCTAGATGGCGGAGTCCTTCATGTTCGTGTTGGTGATGCACTTGATGCATCAAGCACTTTGCCTTTTAACATTTTGTTGACATATTTGGTATAGTATCTCCTTTGCTCAAGTGTTATCACATTAAATCACACTTCAGCCTCAAAAGTTTGGGTGAAACTTCAACTTTTTCCTCAACGTTCCACTAGAAAACTTTGCTTATCGAGTTTTTAACTGGTTTCAACTTGGTCTGATTACAACAGATGCAGAATTGAGGATGGAAGATTCATAAATGATTTTTCCAGCCTTTATGTTTTTTATGTATGCATAAATGGTCTGGTATGCTTTTTGACAATGAAGTACAACTAGTCATCCTACCAAGATTTGATGCTAATGAAACTGCTACAAATTCAAAATTTTCTATGTATTGTTTTTTGTTAATCCTGAGGTTCTTCAAACAGCTTGATGCCTGGGGAGAAGATGGAGAGGTTCTGCAAATCATTATGCCTTGATAAATACACTTGTTTTGCGATCTACGTAGTTTAATATCTTAGTTATTTTCTGTTAAATATTGTTGGAAGTTTTTTTCAAGCCTGTCACAATGTTACCTCCAAGGCAGTCAATCTGATTGTTATGATAGTCTGGGTTTATTGGTTGGCTAAATGTTATTGCTTTGCCTGAGAACAATTGTATGAGACTGAGAGCAGTCGCTTTGTGCACAATATGTTGCTGGGATGTGGGACCAAACATGTGAAATGGTCTTCATTTTGTTTGGAGAGGTAAAATGTGCTAACAGTGTTTGTCCTTTGAATGATAGGATATGTTTATAACTAAATTTTAGACATTTAAAAATAATAACTAACAATATTAATTTTAATGATATTAATAATATTAAAAAAGAATAATGACAGTATCTGCAATTTGTTGAATAATAATTTATTAATTTTTAAAAATAATCAGACCCTTTTATTTACACTTATGCATTCAGTCATTTATAAATCGTATTCTATTTTTGTAACGTGATTCACGTTTATATATTACACCATGTTGTTTCCTATTATATGAAAATTTGATTGCAGAAACTGCGAAGCCTATTCCAGAATTCAGTGGCAAGGGACTAGAGCTGTCGAGGATAACTGCCCTCAACCTAATGGCTTGACCTTTTGGATTGGAAATTTAACACGGCATTAGAGCCTACTCTGTGTATGTTTGACTCCTTTAACAAGGGTCACGCTCCATTCTGACCCTCAAATATCCACTTGCGAGAGCCCAAAAGGAGAGCCTGTAAGTGAGGGGAACTCGTATATAAATTGAAGCATCTTGTAGAGGAATTGAATCATCCCAAATCAAGAAGTTAGAGAGTAGAAAGTTATTACAATACTCTTTAGTATATATTCTTAAATTACAGTTTAGTGTATACCCAATTTTGGCATTTATCCTAATAGGATTATTAGGTGTTTTGGGATTTATTCTTAAATTACCTCTTGTATTCATATTTTCACAATGAATATTTTGATCCGTCTTCGTCCGTGGTTTTTTCTGGTTTGGGTTTTTCACTTAAAATTCTTCTCTTTTGTGTGTGCCATGTATTTGTATTTTACCACCAAAATATTCCCGTGATCATTTAACTCCAATATTACCTTTGCGCTTAATTTTATAACAAACTGGTACCAGAGCTATTTGGTACTTTTGTTATTATAAGAGTTACAAGATGTCGACAAAATATGAGATCGAGAAATTTGATGGCTAAATTAGTTTCTATTTATGGTGTGTAAAAATGTGCGTTTTGTTGGTCCAACAGCTTACACAAGGCACTTTTAAAAACAGAAAAATTGTCCGTTGAGAAAAATACGTATAAAGGTGTTGGGACAGGCAAGGAAAGAGCTACCGCTGCTACAACATCCGATCCGAAATTGACGAGAAGGCTCGCAGTGCACATATTCTTAATTTGGTAGATAAGTTTTATATAAAGTATGGAGGAAGACACCGCAACAAAATTATGGTTGAAGCTCCAGACTCTATATAACGAAATAACTTTCTACTTTCTAGCTTCTTGATTTGGGATGATTCAATTTTTCTGCAGGATGCTCCAATTTATAGGCGAGTTTCACGGCCTAATGTGTGTATGAACAATCAACTAAATTTTATGTAAGAAAACACGGAGGCGCAATACGCGAAGCCAAAATCTTTGAACAAGGAGAGCTAATAGCTCTCTTTGTTCAGCCCCTTGTAAGCACAAAGCAACACTGATATTGGTTAGTACTCATGTGGTAAAAGGAATGACAACGTGGAACTTGTTTTTAATATGTACAAGTCAGATGGTAGTTCTTTCCTTCAATTTGAACAAATTGACTAGAAAATCAGTCAGTGAAATATATATGTCCTAAATTCTAATAGTAGGATTCCTTTTTCACCCCAATGTCTGTCATTTGTATTTTAACTTACCAAGTTAAAGAAATAATGGTTTTGTTTTATTTGACTTTTTCAAAACTCTCTAGGACTTAATATATTACGACAGATTCGAGAATTCGTTACCACATCAAGTTAGAAATAAGTAAGGCTAATATACAATAGCTAATGATTGTTTACAGTAGTGCCCCATAACGTCGAATATTGTTGTATCTAAGAGTTATTTTGATCTTTCTAACAAGTGTGATTGTGGTGTTCACCTGTCATCTTGAACCATAGCCAGAGAAGGCTCAATAAGAAATTAAGAAGTCAAGTTTAAAAACATTAATGGGTATGAAGAGTATAGCGGAATTGAGTACCGATCTGCTGGATGTTCTGAGGAGTACACTATCATTGAGTGAGTTGATGCATAATCCTGTAATTGCATCTCTTGTTGAAAAAACATAGTTTCTATAGCAGAACACACAGACACACGCACGCACATATTAATCATTGTGGTTTCTGTCATGTATATGTATGCATGTGTGTGTATGAGATTTATTTTCAGCCAAGCGCAACTAGCTAGATTAGGATAAAAAGGCTTTGTTGAGTTGAGTATATAGATATATACTATAGGTATATACTATAATATAGTAGTAGTATATCTATAGGTTTATTACAGATTTGTATTTTGGGAGATGTGACTTTGTTTAATGTTCATTTTACTTGGTTAGCTGGAAGATGATTTTTTGGATTTGCTTTAGTCTTCCTCTATGGGGGTACTTTCAGTGGATATCTATTTCAAATGTTCATAGAGATTAGCAGGATGTCCTTCTTCAAGAACTTTTTATATCTTTTACTTCTTCTTTTTCGAAAGACTCCTAGTCATCCCGCATTAAATCTCGGGAATTGATATTTTCACAAGTAAAATTTAATATTTACTGTTTATCTAGATGGACCTTGTGGAATTATCACTTTTACTTGTAAAAATATTAATTCCCTAAATCTTTTTCTCCTGGCTCATACAATGATGGTAATCATGCCTTGGATATATATGATGAAATATTTTAGTATTACTATATAATACCTATTTTTGAAAGGTGAATTAAGTTTTTTTAATTTTGTTTCCAATAATTTTTAATAGAATGCAAGTGTTTAGGTACTTTTAGATAGATAAAATAAATTCAGTCAAATCAACTGATATAAACAAACGAGAATAGAATCATATTTTACAAGATTACCCTAGATATATTTGTAATTTAAAAGAATTATTAATTTATGATTTTGATGGGACCATATATTTATGTAAGGGTCTTTTTTAAAATTATTATTTTATCAAAATTATTAATTTATCCCATTAACCCAAGTCGGAACTGGGAAAAAATATTATTTTAAAGAGGTTATTATTTATCGAGTATTAATTTATAGAGGTTCTACTATATAGGGACCATTTTAATTGTCGCTATACATCTATAGCGACACTTTTCATGTGAAAATATTAAAGTGTTGTGAAAATATTAGTTTTCTATTGATGTCGGATACTCATTTTAATCAATCACATAAACTATTAATTATATTTCTTAATCTTTATATTTTTTTAAAAAAAAGTCAAGTAAAAAGGAAGGAGGAATACTAATGTAGTGCAGCTGTAAAACTCCTAAAGCATTTGAACCAGCACTTACTTCATCTCTATCTTTTGTTGTACATTTCATTACTCTGGAGTAGAGGTGAGCTTGGTGCGGTTTAAAGCTCAAATCGAACACAAAACCGCTTAGATACAGTTTAACAAATTCAAAATCGCACATAAAGCCGTTTGTGATTGGTGCGGTGCAGTTTTGAACCGTGCGGTGTGGTTTCATTTGGTGTGATTTCGGTTCCAAAATCAATTAAAACAACAAAATTTTATGCAATTTAAATTAATAATTTCTAGCATCACATAATATTAAATATCACTTTGATAACACACACAACCTTACTTATAATATTTTGTCTAAACAAAAGCTAAATATAATAGAGTAATATGATATAAATTATTAGAGTCGAATATAGTAGAGTAAATAAAAACTAAATACAATCCGTGTTACTCTACTCTTAGTAACAATATGCAGTAATATTCCTAGTAACAATATGTTGTAATAATTTACCGTCTACTCTATCATATTACAGTATATTGTTACTAAGGGTAACTTAATCATATTACATCATATTGTTAACAAAAATCATATTACAATCATAATACAAAGATTCAGAAACATTATAGACTACTCTACTAACATGGTACGGTTTCAGTTTTATGCGTGCGGTTTTGTCTAGTAACCAAACCAGAACCGTAAATTTGGTTTTTCAGCCCACCTAAAATCGCCACATATGCCGGAACTGTTGGTGCTGTTTTAATTGGTTTGGTTTGTGCAGTTTTTTGTGCGATTTTGATTCCAATTTAATTCCGTGTTCAGTCCTACTCTGGAGGCATGGACTATTAAACCACATTCCGACCTTAATAAGGTTTTCAAACACCATTGCTAGCTTGCAAGGCAGCTTCAAAAATAAATACTCCCTCTCTATTCGGTAAAGATTAGTTTAGTTTGACTTTTCAGTCAAATTGATTAATTTTAAAATTTATAATTAAATAAATTTATTAATATTTTTGTATTTTTAAAAATTGAATTTTGTAGTAAATTAAACGTAATTTTTAATAATTACAATCTCTTTACTTATATTTGTTAAAACTTGAATGTTATAGTTTTTTATGATTATAATCTCTTTATTTATATTTGAAAGAAAATAGGATAAATTTTAATTCTAAAACTGGTCGGTTTGACTTGAAAATTCAAGAACGAAGGAAGTAACAATTATCTCTAATGAATCCATGCAAGTACACTAATAAGTTTTTATTTTTTTAAAACGTAATGGATCCATATAATTTATTAATTTTTAGAATAAATTACTATTTATGCTTATTAATCTTTTTGGATAACAGATTGAAGTTCATTTTACTAACTTGTTGCCTAAATACTGTTTGTTGGTTGGTTGGTTAATGTGGATCCAAATAAGGGTGTAATTGAAACGAATTTAATGTATTCGATAAGTTTCTTGACATACTTGATTGAACTCAGAGAATCTAGATAAGTTTCTTGACATACTTGATCATGGCTATAGTTAAAAAAACTAAAAATTAAAAAAATAAATTACAAATGCAAATAACATGAAGTTCACCTTATTAGCTTTTTGTCTAAATGGAAAACACGAGGAAACCTCTTGACTCGGACTTCAATCAACGAATATAATTGATTTGTGCGCATTTGAAAGTTTAAATACAGTTGCACCTCAGTCAAAGAATACAATTGTCATATATTGAAGATAAATTTCCACTAAGTACCCCCTTTAATTCTTGTTCGCTCTTGACCTTTTCCCCGAATTCTCTTCCAAGGTCCGACGAACCAAAAAAATGAACCTAAGACGAACCAGGATATAACGATGGTTTTTAGAGATATTGCGACGGTTTGAACTGTCACCTTAGATATGACCAGCTATAGCGGCGATTTTCTATGCTATAACGACGGAAAAAACCGCCACTATATTCGGTTCGTTTTTGGTCTACTCCTTCCGATTCGCTAGAAAAACAGATTATATATATATATATATCAATTGTATTCCTTGATTGACTCGGGTTAAATGCTTTTTCAGTCACCGTACTATATGTCAACTTACAGATGAATATCTGAACTTTTTTTTCTTACAGTCAACTCACTGTACTCGATTTTACTAACAAAAAATTAAAAAAACCGTTAAGTCAAGGTTGACTTAACAGAAGTGATGATGTGGCAGCTGACTTGTCTAAAAAAAACCTATGTGGCAGTTAGTATGCGACGTGGCAGTGATGATGTGGATTTGGAGAAAATTTTTTATGAAAAAATGGAAAAAAATATTTTAAAATATAATATAAATTACCAAAAAAACAAGAAAATAAATAAATAAAAATAATTATTTTTAATAAAAATTAGAAAACGTAGTTTTTTTTATTTTTTATTAAAAAAATTAAAACGCATTTTTTAATAAAATAATTATTTTTTATTTTATTAAAAAATAATTAAAAACAGCTTTTTTAATAAAATAAATATTTTAATAAAATTAAAAAATTAATTTTTTTAATAAAAATAAAAAAAATGTAGTTTTTTAATAAAAATAGCTAAAACACAGTTTTTTTTAATAAAAAAAATTAACAGATTAATTTTAAAATATTTTTAATTAAGAGATTTTAAATTTTTAACAGTTTTAAAATTTAACTGCCTCATGACTCTATGAGGAGAGTAAAGTACGGTGCCAAAACCATCATCCTCAACAAGATAGGGAAGTTCCGCAGCTCGGAGGAATATGAACCACGAAAGTGAAGACCTAGTCAATTCCCTGACATTCGAAAAAGAACGGAAGTCCCTCATATAGAAGTTGGGTAGAAAACCACCCTCTAAAATAATGGTGTAAGGACGGGCAATGAATGTAAAATCCCAAATTTTACGAATAAAAATTTAATTTTCTCGAAATAATTTTTTGAATATTATGGAGTAGATTTGATATAATGTTATAGTTGTGGGTAGTATTTATAAATTTTGCAAAGTATGCAAGTTGTTATATAATATTCGATTGGTCGGGGAATATTCGTTTAACAAGGAATATTCGTACGACGAAAATATCATTGGAGGACCCCGCAATGGAATTATTGTCGGATTGAGAAAACGACAAAAATATTTTATGAAAATAACGGCGGAAGTTTTACCGTTAAAACTGTTGAACTACTTTCATAATAAAAATACGATGAATACGCCGTGGGTGCATAATAAAGACACGATATTGATTATTGATGTTTACATGATAAGTCACCCAGATTTTGTTTTATTAGTATTATTAATGTAATAAAAAAATGTAAAAGCTTTTTATATAAAATGCAGAATACTTTTATAAAGTTATTCTATAAATAGAATATATTATATATTATTATGCATAAGTACTGCATAGTATTTTGCATAGTAAATTTTTTTATATAAAATGGAATACTTTTATAAAGTTATTCATATTATTAGATTATAAATAGAATATATTATATTTTATTTAAAATATTTTGCTTTAACTATGGACCGTCCGATTAAAAGTAAATCAATCTGGACCGTTCATGAATTAGTTACTATGCAGTCCATTCTTCTATAAATAAAAGCTCATTCCTTAATTATTTCTTACGAATTCATTGAAACTCTAGAGAGAGAAACTATAGAGAGAGTTCTTCTTCTATAATCTTGAGCGTATTTCTTTAGAGTTCAAGAAAGCTTGAAATGATAAGTAAGTTTTCTTCGAGTATATCCTCGCCCACTACGATCGGAATACTCTTCTTTCAAAGGTAAGGGATATTATTTGTTGTACTCGTAAGGGGTATTCTTTCTTTCTTATTCATGAAGAGAACTTCTGTTATTCCATTCTTTATTATTCTGTTGGAATAACCTGTATACGCGGGATACCCTATACTTGGTGAAATTCTTCTGTTATTCCATTCTTTATCATTATGTTGGAATAACCTGTTTATGCGAAGTACCGCATACATGGTGAAATTCTTCTGTTATTCCATTCTTTATTATTCTGTTGGAATATCATGTCGGTGCGTATTACGCCTGACCTGGTTCCATTATTTATTATTCTGTTGGAATATCATGTCTGTGCGTTTACGCATGACCTGGTTCCGTTCTTTATCATTCTGTTGGAACATCCTGTCTGTGCTTTACGCATGACCTGGTTCCGTTATTTATTATTCTATTGTAATAACTCAGATATATGCGATTCTATCGCATGCCTGGTGATTTCTTTTGTTATTCCATTCTTTATTATACTCAGTTGGTTAAAGTTTTGACTTCTATACTCCATGAAATTAGTGGAATATCCTTGATATTTGCACTTCATCCAGTATCTTTTCATTGAAATATTCTTCTGAGTATTCTTGAATTTAACTCTACAAATGTGACACCCCCAAAACAGGTATACATCACCCATTCTGAGTTGTCAATACACGGTACAGAAATAACTACAACTTTATTATTACAATAGTAAAACTGTGAGTTTAAATACAGATATTGCCATCTAGACAATATCCACATACAAATAAATCCTCATCATAATTATTGATACATTATTTTACAACAATGGTGAGGACTACTAAACAACTCTCTCTAGAACCTTCATTCCATACCCCGACTCGTACTCGCTATATTCTCGCCTCCTGAGAAGAAAAATGGAACAAAAAGGAAAAGGGTGAGCTCGACTAGCCCAAGAAGAATATTATGACTAAGATAATATACAACAAAATTATCGTTAGTCTTCAACAGGAAAAATATAATAGAATACAATAGACAACAAGTTTTAAATCAATATTCGCAATTGAAATAATAATTCATTAGAAGAGTTAAGTAGAGAATGCAAACTACTATCTTCTATGTATGAATTTTAAAGTTCATCATCTATTTTTATCCCTGTAACATCAATCAATATATATCCGGGATCAAATATTCATCCTTGCACTACAGCCAATGACATTCACCGAGTTGGTCATGTTCATCTAAACACTGCTCATCTTTGCACTACGGCCAAAGATATTCATCGAAATCATTCATTTTTGCACTACGTGCCAAAGATATTCATCATAAATCATTCATCTTTGCACTACATGTGCCAAAGATATTCAATAATATCATCATTTAAGACCGAGGATGATGAAAATATTTTTAAAGAAACGAATCCAAAGGAAACAAAATGACAAGGATTAAGGATTAAGGATTCGTACTTTGTTTTATCCACGTCCAAAAATACCTCAAAAATAATCATAGTGGTGTAAAATTCAAGAATGATCAAAACATGGATACAATCAAAGCTAGTATCCAGAATAGATATTTTGGACAAAAAGAAAATTTTTTATTTTTTGATGAATAGTGCCGTATTCGTGAATAGTACCGTATACGTGAATAGTGCCGTATACGTAAATAGTAACTCCGACACCAAAAGTTCTAAATTTGATAAAAACTTCAGATCAATATTTCAGCATAATGATATTGAAAAAAATAATATCATTACGAAAAAAAAATAATATCCCTTACCTCGAAAGATCAGTACTTCTCACTGGAATACTGGATATAGGCTATAACTTGAACTTGCACCGTATAGCAATACTCAAAGTATACTCAAAATACTCACAAGAATACGCTCGATAATATAGAGAGAGAAAACTTCAGTTTCTGGTGTGATTTTCAATTCTAACCTAAGCACCCTATTTATAGGAAAATGCTTAGAACACCAAAGCAGTAAAATTTAATTAAAATATTAATATATATTAAATTTTCCTACGCACACTTTCTAAGATCTGAAATTCAGCATTTTCATCACATGCAAGCCCCACCTTTAATGATAAAAACGTTTTTCATAATAAAAATAATTAAAACTTCCAAAAATCAATTATTTCGGAACTCCGGAACTTCAATAATTCACAATAAATAGCCTTTTTGTCAGAAAATTTGAATCTCGCGAGTTTTTATAGGAAATTCAATTCTCTACAACTTTACAGAAGAAAGTTTTTCCAAATTCCAAACAGAAATTGGCCGAAATCCACAAACGGGTGATTTTAGAGGCTATAATCAAATTTCAGTCAATAAATGGGGTCCACCGACATGTTTAACATGTTTTAAACATTTATTGCAACAAAAATACTCTTCCTCCCTCAGATACTCTTATATCCCACATTCGTTGTGTAAAAATATCACCATTATTATATTATTAAAATATAATATTATATATATTTAAATAAATTATTTTATCGTAAAAAGATAAAATTTCAATTTTCAACAATTGTCGATTAAAAATTTTCTTCATCTATATCCACATAAAATCAATATTTTTCTCATCATATGAATCAATAATTAATTACTCACAAATAATATTATGTAATCACAATATTGACAACTGCATAGTTCCTGTGAAAGATGAGGCTTTCCAATAAGAATTTCTCCTCATCGGGCGCCGCAATTAGGTGACCAAACCTCTCATTAGACGTAACTTTCTAGACATTGCCAATAATGTTATCTAATAATATTATTCAGATAATATGAATTATTGCTTCGATAATGAAAAATACCGTAATGACAATTATTGAAACAACAAAGAATATAAAATATCAACGCAACAATTATTGAACCAATAAAATATCGAATAAAGAATTATCAGTAACCATTATTGAGTAGTGCCTTCTTACGTAAGAGTCAATAATTGGTGCAATACTGTGTGCTATCTTGGCAACAACGCGTATTGTGTTTTTAACCAACGGGTATTCCAACAAAGGTAAATCCAGAATAACTACGCCTGTTATTTTTAAACAACTTATATTTGTCATTTTCTTCCTCCAATCGCTTTTCGTTATGGGGCCCACATATGGGTCGCTACTGGTCGCATTTAATATTCCCCGACAAAGAAGAATATTCCACCACCAAACGAATATTCCCCGACAACAATGAATATTTTATAACCACTTGCTTATTTTGAAATATTTACAGATTTTACCCATAACTATCCACATTAATCACATCAACCCTTACTATTTCAAAATAATAATTAGAGGAAATTAAATTTCATTTATTAATTATTTGGGGTCTTACAACCTCCCTCTCCTTATGAAATTTCGTCCTCAAAATTGACATACGTACTCGGTGTTTCAAAAGGTGAGGATACCTCGCTTTCATTTCCGCTTTCCAACTCCCTGTGTCATTTCTCTATAGCATGGTTCCTCCACAAGACTTTAACTTGTGGTATGACCTTCGTCGTAGGGACATGCTCCTTCCTATCCAAGATCTTGACATGTACCTCCTCATACGTTAAGTCTTCTACTATCTCGTCCGGGTTCTAACTCAATAACGTGGTTCGGGTCTTTCACATATTTACTTAAGCATGATATGTGAAACACATTATGAACACGAGACATACTTGGAGGTAACGCGAGTTTATAGGCTACATTTTCTACTCGGCCAAGAATTTGAAATGGACCAATAAATCGTGGATTGAGCTTTCTCTCTTCCCAAATCTTGTAACTCCCTTTCATGGAGCAACTCGCAACAATACATGATCCCCTATACTAAATTTCACGCCCTTTCGATGAAGATCCGTGATAACTCTTTTGTCGATCTTGTGCCGCTTGTATACGTTGTCGAATCATTTGGATCTTTTCAGTAGTGATACGTATTAACTCGGGTCCCAACAATGTTGCTTCACCCACCTCGTCCCAACATATGGAGAGCTTACATTTTCGGCCCATATAATGCTTGAATGGGGCCACACCTATACTTGCTCGATAACTTTTGTTGTAGGAGAATTCCACCAATGGTAAATACTTATCCCAACCGCCTTGAAGTTCAGGACACAAATTCTTAATAAATCTTCAAGAGTTTAAATAGTCCTCTCGATTGTCCGTCTGGTTTGAGGATGGTATGTCGAATCAATCAGAACCGCACTCCATAGCTTTTTTGCAAGCTAACCCAAAATCTTGAAGTGAATCTTGGGTCACGATCCGAAACTATAGATACTTTGGAATGCCATGCAACCTTACAATCTCATTTACATACATACTAGCAAGAGTTTCAAGAGAATAAGTCTCCCAGACGGCAAGAAATGTGCGAGACTTGGTTAATCTATCAACAATAACCCAAATAGCATTTATGCCTTGAGAAACCGTGGGAAGACCCGTGAAACTAAATCCATGGTAATGTGTTCCCACTTCCATTCGGAATCTCAAGTGGTTGCAATGGTCCCTTAAGCACTTGATGCTCCGCCTTTACACGCTGACAAGTTAAACATGTTGAGATAAACTTTGCAATCTCTCTCTTCATATTGTTCCACCAAAATGTATGTCAAGATCACGATACATTTTAGTACTCCAGATGGATTGCAAATGGTGTATGTGTGCCTACATCATGATCTTGTACTTCAAATCGTAATCGTTAGGAACACAAAGTCTGGAGTGGACTCGAAGTATTCCTTCTTCATCAATTCTCGCTTCCGGAATAGCACCTTCTTGTACTTTCTTCTTCATATGCATCAGCTCCGGGTCGGTTGCTTGAGCAACCTTAACTTTTTCTATTAAAGTTGGCTCTATGCGTATACTTGACATCATCGCACTCGTTCCTGCATATGATCTTCTACTTAACGCGTCAGCTACCATGTTCGCTTTTCCAGGATGGTATTGAATAGTGTGGTCGTAGTCTTTCAATAGCTCGAGCCAACGTCGCTGCCGCATGTTAAGTTCTTTTTGAGTGAAGAAATATTTAAGGCTTTTATGGTCTGAATATATCTCCACTTTCTCCCCATAAAGATAGTGCCTCCAGATCTTTAGTGCGAAAATGACTGCTGCCAACTCTAGATCATGAGTAGGATAATTCCTCTCATATTCTTTAAGTTGTCGCGAGGCATAGGCTATGACTTTCCCATGTTGCATGAGAACACATCCTAACCCTTTGCCTGAAGCATCGCTGTAGATAACAAATCCATCCGTACCAGATGGTATTGTTAGAACAAAATAAATAAGTCTTCTCTTAAGCTCTTGGAAACTCTTCTCGCATTCTTCGCTCCAAACGAATTTTGTATCCTTCCGAGTTAATCGAAGTTAATCTGAGTAGCGATTCGAGAAAACCCTTCCACTAATCTCGATAATAACCATTTAAGCCCAAAAGCTACGTGACTTCAAATACCACCGAGGCTTTTGTTGTTCTAACTTTGTATTGCTTCAATCTTCGACGGGTCAACAGATACTCCATGTTTTGACACCACGTGCTCAAGGAATGCTACTTCCTCAAGCCATAACTCGCATTTCTTCAACTTAGCATATAACTTGTTTTCACGAAGCCTTTGGAGTACCAGCTTCAAATGGTGCTCATGATCTTCACGGCTTTTGGAATATATGAGGATATCATAAATAAAGACAACAACGAACTTATCCAAATATTCTTTGAATACTCGAATCATCATATCCATGAAAGCCGCAGGAGCATTAGTCAATCCAAAAGACATGACTAGGAATTCATAATGCCCGCATCGAAGTTCTAAAGGCGCCTTTGAATATCCTCGGTTCTAATCTTCATTGATGATATCCGTAATCTAAGATCAATTTTTGAAAAGAATTGTGCTCCTTGCAATCGGGTCAAACAAGTCATCAATACGAGGTAGAGGATACCTATTCTTGATAGTGACATGGTTCAATTCCCGATAGTCAATACAAAGTTGCATACTCCCCGCCTTTTCTTCTTTACAAATAAAACAAGAGCACCCCAAGGAGATGTACTAGGATTTAATGAAACCAATGTCCAACAACTCCTCGTAGTTGGACCTTTAACTCCTAAAGTTCAATAGGAGCCATTCGATATGAGGTTTTAGAAATGGGCTTTGTACCAGGTTTAAGATCAATAAAGAATTCAACTTCACGCTCGGGGGTAGATCGGAAGTTCTTCAGAAATACGTCGGGAAAGTCAATAACAACAGAATATTATTCAAATTTGACGTGTCCTTATTCAAATCCACAACATGGGCTAAGAAAGCTTGACATCCGCTTTTCAATAAACGAATAGCTTTATGATTAGATATGATGGTGATTGATTTTAATGGTTTAGTTGCTTGAATTGCATAACAAAGTTGTTTAGGAATATGAAAGCTAACAACCTTACTTAAAACAATCAATTTTGGCATGATGAGTAGTTAACCAATCAATCCCTAAAATCACATCAAAAGCAAGTATTTTAAAGAGATAAGGTCAATATGTAAGATAAGGGTGCCAACTTGGATTAGACAAGATTTATAAACAGTGGATGTGATGAAAGTTTTTCCTAACAGAGTTTCCACAGATAGGTCAAAGTCTAATTTTTTTGGAGTCAAATTTAAACGTCGAGCACAAGTAGGAGAGATAAATGAATGGGTAGCACCCCAGATCTATTAAAGTATAAACTTCACAAGAATTTATAAATAACTTACCCGTGATCACCTCGTTTGGGTTCCTCGATTTTGACTACCACAACAAACGCGCTCTTCCAGGCAGATTGACTTTGACTTTTTCTCGGGATGTCTTTTGAGTCACCGTCCCTCTTGAACTAGGGTTTCGCTTACCATGCAATCTCGAGCGATATGTCCTTCCTTTCCACAATTATAGCATACCGAATTGTCAGGCCAGCTTTGACCGATATGTCCTCTTTCCGTGATTTATAGCATATAACCTGGGTGGTCGTTCTCCTCCCTTGGAACCAGATTCTTCAGCCGGCAATCGCTGCCTTCACATGGTCGTTGTTGAATCTCCTCTTTTAAAATCTCCTCCTAACTCGCTTCTTCTATTTTCATGGCCATGATTACCACCATAGTGGATACCATTTTGTCCGCCTTTTCCTTTTTCCAATTTGGTTATTGTTGTTTTGTTGATCGCTATCTCCTAGTGATGATCCTCGATTGTGGTACCTCGGTTGACCGCAGACTCAAGTTATCTCGCCTAACAATTGAGCCCTATTAACAACATCTAAATAAAGAAAAATTTATGAGAGATGAGATATCGACGTGTCGCCGAGTTTCAAACCTCTCGGGAAATATCCGCATCATCGCTCCTCATTCTCCACCAAATGAGGTGCAAAACCGATAACTCGCAAACTTCGCCTCGTCATCGAGACACCGCTATGTTGTTCTACTCCGCCTAATAAACTCCACTTCCTTCATACGATTTAACACTTTCGTGAAAGTATTTGTCATTAAATAGTTTCAAACGCCTCCCAAGACATGCCGAAGTGCAATTTGGATGGGTACGCTTCACGAGACTCCCACCAAGAGTCCGCCTCGCCACACGGAACATAAAGGTAGCGAATGGAACCTTCGTTTTCTCTCGTGCATCCCAAGACATCGAATATCTTGGTAATTTGCTTGACCCATGTTTCGCCATGATCGGATCCGCTTCCCTTAAATTTCGTGGTCCTAACTCTTTGAACAAACTTTGGTCGTGACAACCCGTGAATTGCTATCATTTCTCCTATGTTTTGAACACGAGTCTCCCTCATTCGATTTTGCATGAACCGTAAAAAGCTTCTAAATATCCCCTCGCTCATCATCTCGCCGTTGGTGTTGTTGTTGTGAGGAACATTGCCACCATTGAACGCTCTCCTCGCTGGTGAGTACAGGCTCCACGGTCTCATTTCCATCAAGTTAATATTCTCATCGACATTATCAAACATCGTCATAAAACAAGGGTTAATTAAGAAAATCAATATATCACATAATGTCCTTATATATCCACTCAACTAACAAATAAGCTTAGGTAGGACACACTAGCTAAGGATTTACTCGTCTCTCCCCTCCTAGTTCTATTCCCCGATCTCCGCCAGAGATCATATCCCTAAGCTCGATACCAACCGTGTGACACCCCCAAAACAGTATATATCACCCATTTCGAGTTATCAATACACCTGCATGTAAACAACTATAACTTTATTATTACAATAGTAAAACTGTGAGTTTAAAATACGATATTGCCATCTAGACAATATCCACATACAAATAAATCCTCATCATAATTATTGATACATTATTTTACAACAATGGTGAGGACTACTAAACAACTCTCCCTAGAACCTTCATTCCATACTCCGACTGTACTCGCTTATATTCTCGCCTCCCGAGAAGAAAAATGGAACAAAAGGAAAAGGGTGAGCTCGATTAGCAAGAAGAAGAATATTATGACTAAGATAATATACAACAAAATTATCGTTAGTCTTCAACAGAGAAAAATATAATAGAATACAATAGACAACAAGTTTTAAATCAATATTCGCAATGAAATAATAATTCATTAGAAGAGTTAAGTAGAGAATGCAAACTACTATCTTCTATGTATGAATTTTAAAGTTCATCGCCTATTTTTATCCTGTAACATCAATCAATATATATCCGGGATCAAATATTCATCCTTGCACTACGTGCCAATGACATTCACCGGTTGGTCATGTTCATCTAAACACTGCTCATCTTGCAGACACGGGCCAAAGATATTCATCGTAAATCATTCATTTTGCACTACTGAAGCCAAAGATATTCATCATAAATCATTCATCTTTGCACTACAGGCCAAAGATATTCAATAATATCATCATTTAAGACTGAGGATGATGAAAAATATTTTTTAAAGAAACGAATCCAGTGAAACAAAATGACAAGGATTAAGGATTAAGGATTCGTACTTTGTTTTATCCACGTCCAAAAATACCTCAAAAATAATCATAGTGGTGTAAAATTCAAGAATGATCAAAACATGGATACAATCAAAGCTAGTATCCAGAATAGATATTTTGGACAAAAAGAAATTTTTTATTTTTTGATGAATAGTGCCGTATTCGTGAATAAGTATCAGATATCGTGAATAGGCCAGATAACGTAAATAGTAAATCCGACACCAAAAGTTCTAAATTTGATAAAACTTCAGATCAATATTTCAAAGATAATGATATTGAAAAAATAATATCATTACTGAAAAAAAATAATATCCCTTACCTCGAAAGATCAAGACTTTTCACCGGAATACTCGGATATAAGCTATAACTTGAACTTGCACCAGTATAGCAATACTCAAAGTATACTCAAAATACTCACAAGAATACGCCGATAATATAGAGAGAGAAAACTTCATTTCGTGTGATTTTCAATTCTAACCTAAGCACCCTATTTATAGGAAAATGCTTAGAACACCAAAGCAGAAAATTTAATTAAAATATTAATATATATTAAATTTTCCTACGCACACTTTCTAAGATCTGAAATTCAGCATTTTCATCACATGCAAGCCCCACCTTTAATGATAAAAACGTTTTTCATAATAAAAATAATTAAAACTTCCAAAAATCAATTATTTCGGAACTCCGGAACTTCAATAATTCACAATAAATAGCTTTTTTGTCAGAAAATTCGAATCTCGCGACTTTTTATAGGAAATTCAATTCTCTACAACTTTACAGAAGAAAGTTTTTCCAAATTCCAAACAGAAATTGGCCGAAATCCACAAACGGGTGATTTTAGAGTCTATAATCAAATTTCAATCAATAAATGGGGTCCACCGACATGTTTAACATGTTTTAAACATTTATTGCAACAAAAATACTCTTCCTCCTCGTATACTCTTATATCCCACATTCGTTGTAAAAATATCACCATTATTATATTATTAAAATATAATATTATATATATTTAAATAAATTATTTTATCAGAAAAAGATAAAATTTCAATTTTTAACAATTGTCGCATTAAAAATTTTCTCCATCTATATCCACATAAAATCAATATTTTTCTCATCATATGAATCAATAATTAATTACTCACAAATAATATTACAGAATCACAATATCGACAACCGTATAGGTTCCCAGGAAAGATGAGGCTTTCCAATAAGAATTTCTCCTTACTGGCGCGCAATTAGGTGACCAAACCTCTCCTTAGATGTAACTTTCTAGACATTGCCAATAATGTTATCTAATAATATTATTCAGATAATATGAATTATTGCTTCGATAATGAAAAATAATGTGTAATGACAATTATTGAAACAACAAAGAATATAAAATATCAACGCAACAATTATTGAACCAATAAAATATCGAATAAAGAATTATCGTAACCATTATTGAGTAGTGCCTTTCACGTAAGAGTCAATAATTGGTGCAATACCGTGTATCTTCTTGGCAACAACGCGTATTGTGTTTTAACCAACCGGGTATTCAACAAAGGTAAACCAGAATAACTACGCCGCTATTTTTAAACAACTTATATTTGTCATTTTCTTCCTCCAATCGCTTTTTCGTTATGGGGCCCACATATGGTCGCTACTTGTCGCATTTAATATTCCCAAGTAAAGAAGAATATTCCACGACCAAACGAATATTTCCCGAAAACAATGAATATTTTATAACCACTTGCTTATTTTGAAATATTTGCGTATTTTACCCATAACTATCCACATTAATCACATTAACCCTTACTATTTCAAAATAATAATTAGAGGAAATTAAATTTTATTTATTAATTATTTGGGGTCTTACAACAAAGAAGTATCATGTTGACAATTTGGATGTTATTGGTTCTTGGATATATTAATTCTTGAACTTGTTTTATTGAATTATTATGTCATTGTCATCATCCTCATGTTTATATTATGTTTAAAGTCATCTATGGCCTGTAGTGCATAGATGGACTTGGTATGATTATGACCAGGGATTATTTCGGTATAATCATGACCGTAATGTTACAAATGATACGAAAAAAGTCCTCATTGGCCCATAATGCATTGATGGACAGTTTTTGGTATGATTATGGCTATGGATTCTCTTCGGCCAAGGGTGCAAAGATGAATTGTTTTATGGCATGATCAGGACCGTTGATGAAAACACGATTATCTTTGGCCCGTAGTGCATGGATAATTCGTGGTCATGATACTAAAGAATATCATCATTCGTAGTGCGTGGATGATTTGATGATGTGGATTATTTATTTTTCGAGTCTCGTGGATAAAAGTGATGAAAAACTTTTTAAATCATAAAAGATAGTAGATTTTATTCTTTACTTGACTCTTCTAATGGATTGATTGTTCCGCTGCAGTTAAACTTGATGTTTGTTATATTGTATCAGTTTAACATTGTTGAAGGCTAATGATAAATTATTCTGCATTATCTTAGTCATAATATTTCTTACTGGGCTAGTTGAGCTCACCCTTTAGCTTTCATTGTTCTTTTTAGGAAATGAGAACGTAGCAGGGACTAGGCAGGGGAAACAGAGTGATGGTCCTAGATGGTGCATTAGTAGTCCTCACTATTCTGTGAAATAGTGTGATAATAAATGTAATAAGGACCCCATTGAGTTTGTATATTTTCTAGATGACAATATTTGTATTAAAACTCACAACATATGTTTAGTTGTATTTTACACGACTGTTGTATAATTAAGTTGTATTTGAATTTTGTACCATGTATTTGGCGACTCAAGATGGGTGATGTATACCTATTTTGGGGGCATCACAGTTGGTATCAAAGCTTAGGGATATGATCTCTGGCTGAGATGTGAGACAAAAACTAGGAGGGGAGAGACGGGGAATTCCTTCGCTAGTATGACCTATCTAAGTTTATTTGGTATTTAATTGGCGATTCACGTAGTATAGAGAGAATATGTGATATGTTAATTAACCCTTATTTTGTGGCAGTATTTGAAAATGGCATCCAAAATGTTGAGATAAGCAATGGAGCATGAGAGACCGTTGAGTCTCCACAGATCAATAATCAAGACAATGCGCAATGGGATGTTGATAATCCTCCCGTAAACAACAACACCGATCAATTTGTGAATGACGACTCAGACGTTTAGGAGCTTTTTAGAATTCATGCAACATCAGGCGAAGGCGGCTCCTGTTCATAATGTAGGAGGAAACAATGGCAACCCACGGTTGGTCACCGCTAAGCAATTCAAGGAGCTGGGACCACCAGAGTTTTTGGGATAGCCAGAACCACTTAAGGCAGAGACGTGGTTAAAGCAGATCACCAAGATATTTGATGTCTTGGGATGCTCCGAGGAGCAAAAGGTTCCCTTTGCCACCTTTATGTTGCATGAAGAGGCAGATTACTTGTGGGAATCTGTAAAACGTACCCAGCCTGACGCACTCAAGATGTCTTGGAAGAAGTTCCAAGAGTTGTTCAATATATAACAAGTACTTTCCCGAAAGTATTCGTCACATGAAGGAGGTGGAATTTATCAAGTTGGAGCAAAACAACATGACCGTGTCGCAGTACGAAGCCAATTTTGCCGAGTTGTCCTGATTTGCATCCCATTTGGTTGATAATGAGGAGAGAATGACGCGAATGTTTCTAAGAGGTTTGAAACCTGAGATACGTCAATATCTTATCTCTCATAAACTGTGTTTGTATTCAGATGTTGTGAATAGGGCTCAGTTATTAGAGCGTGATAATGAGTCAACACAACCAAAAGGTAACGAGCAACAACACGATAATAATCATACCGGTGGCAACGACCATCGGAAAAATGATAACCATCGTGGGAGAAATTATCATGCCAAGAATGGTAACCACTTCGGTGGTAATCATGGCCAAGATAATAGAAGTAGAAATTTCAAGAAGAGAAGGTTCAATAATGATGTAAAGACAGCAGCACCAACACCCGGTTTGAAGGATGAAGAACGACCACTGGTCGTATGTTTCAAATGCGGACAGGAGGGACACATCCATTCAAACTGTATGCAGCAATCCAAAAAATATTTTAATTGCGGAAGAGAATGTCACCTAGCTCGATTTTGTCATATGGTGAAGTCAAGTCCAGCTGGGATAGTGATGCCAAAGGATGTCCCAGACAAGCTAAAGCCAGTAGTTTAAGAGAGAGCATTTTTTTTTCGTGACAAGGAACCTGAATAAAATTATCACGGGTATGTTAGTCATAAACTCTTGCGAAGTCTATACCGTGTTAGATACCGGTTCTACTTACTCTTTTATTTCACCTAGTTGTATTCAATGTTTGAAGTTAACTCCGGAGAAGTTAGACTTTGATATATCTGTTTAAACTCAGTTGGGAAAAACCTTCGTTACCTCCATTATGTATAAATCTTGTTCAAATCAACACTTCCACGTTACGTGTCGATCTTGTCTCTTTGAACATACTTGCCTTTGATGTGATTTTTGGAAACGATTGGTTAACTACTCATCGTGCTTTTCATAAGGTTGTTAGCTTTCATACTCCTAACCAACCTGTTATGCGAATTCAAAGTAACCAAACCACTAAAGTCAATCATTGTCATATCAAGCCATAAGTAAAGAGCCCCGATCCTTTTGTTGTTGACTTCCTTGTGTGGAATGCACCGAAGCCAGACTTTCCGTAGGAGACGTTGTGAATGACGATGACAAGTTTATAGGTATCAATGTGACGTGTTATCCTAGTCTTGGATGAGAGTCACAATTTTGAATGATATTTCTATTTTTAATAAATTTCCTGACGTATTCTCGAAGAAATTCTTAGCCTACCCCTAGAGCGTGAAATCGAATTTTGTATTGACCCCAGTACAAAACCCATTTCTAAAACCCTCAAATATTTCTTTACTTAAAACGAACGTAACATGCGCCAAAGACGTTGGCTCAAGCTGTTGAAGATTACAATCATACCATGCAATATCATCGTGGAAGTGCGAACGGTGGTTGACGTAGCGTTGAGTAGAAGATCGATCATGAGTGTGATGTTGTTAACACAAAGACTCATTTCAGATAACTTACAAATGATGAAGATAGAGTTAAAGACTCTAGGGACCCACGTGAAGATAACAAATATACGATTAGAATCGACTTTAATCGATAAAGTTAAAGCCGCTCAAGCTACATACCCGGAGATGATGAATGTGAAGAAGAAGGTTCAAGAGGGCGTTATTCTAGAAGCAAGAATCGACGAAGAGAGGAAATCTCAACCCTCGATTTAATTGGCCCATTTAAAATCCTTGATCGAGTAGGAGCTGTGGCCTATAAACTTGTTTTACCGCCAAGTATGTCGCGTGTTCATAACGTTTTTAACGTATCGATGTTACGTAAATATGTGGACGACCCGAACCACATTATTAATTTAGAACTGGACGAGATAGCCGATAATTTAACGTATGAAGATGTACCTGTTAGAATCTTGAAATATATTTTGCGCTCAAAGGTTATACCTCAAGAGTTAGAATCTGACGAAGTATCCTCATTTGTTCGGCATACCAGGTACATACGTAAATTTCGAGGGCAAAATTTTATAAGGAGGGGAGATTGTAAAATCCCAAATTTTACGAATAAAGATTTAATTTTCTCGAAATAATTTTTTGAATATTATGGAGTGGATTTGATATAATGTTATAGTTGTGGGTAGTATATATAAATTCTGCAAAGTATGCAAGTTGTTATATAATATTCGATTGGTCAGGGAATATTCGTTTAACAAGGAATATTCGTACGACAGCAAAATCATTGGTGGACTCCGCAACGGAATTATTGTCGGATTGAGAAAACGAGAAAAATATTTTATGAAAATAACGGCGGAAGTTTTACCGTTAAAACTGTTGAACTACTCGGTAGTAAAAGTACAGTAATACGCGTGGTTGCATAGTAGCACATGGTATTGATTATTAATGTTTACATGATAAGTCACTCAGTTTTGTTTTATTAGTATTATTAATGTAATAAAACAGAAAATCTTTTTATATAAAATAGAATACTTTTATAAAGTTATTCTATAAATAGAATATATTATATTCTATTATGCATAGTGTTTTGCATAGTAAAATCTTTTTATATAAAATAGAATACTTTTATAAAGTTATTCTATAAATTGAGTATATTATATTTTATTATGCATAGTATTGCATAGTGCCTGCATAATATTTTGCATAGTAAAATCTTTTTATATAAAACAGAATAATTTTATAAAGTTATTCGTTTTATTAGATTATAAATAGAATATATTATATTTTATTTAAAAGATTTTGCTTTAACTATGGACCGTCCGATTAAAAGTAAATCAATCTAGACCGTTCATGAATTAGTTACGATGCAGTCCATTCTTCTATAAATATAAGCTAATTCCTTCATTATTTCTTACGAATTCACTGAATCTCTAGAGAGAGAAACTATAGAGAGAGTTCTTCTTTTATAATCCTGAGCGTATTTCTTTAGAGTTTAAGAAAGCTTTGAGCGTAGTGCAAGTTTTCTTCGAGTATATCCTCGCCCTACCAGTCAGAATACTCTTCTTTTAAAGATAAGGGATATTATTTGTTGTACTAGTAAGGGGTATTCTTTCTTTCTTATTCATGAAGAGAACTTCTGTTATTCCATTCTTTATTATTCTGTTGGAATAACTTTGATCACGCTGGATACCCTATACTTGGTAAAATTCTTACATTATTCCATTCTTTATCATTATGTTGGAATAACTTGTTTATGGGAAGTACCGCATACATGGTGAAATTCTTCAGTTATTTCATTATTTATTATTCTGTTGGAATATCCTGTCGCTTGCAGACGTATTACGCTTTGACCGGGTTCCATTATTTATTATTACATTGGAATATCCTATTTGTGCGTTTATGCACATGACTGGTTCCGTTCTTTATCATTCTGGTTGGAACATCCATGCGTGCTTTTACGCATGACCGGTTCCGTTATTTATTATTACATTGGAATAACCCGTCTGCAAGCGATTATCGCATGCCCGGTGATTTCTTTTGTTATTCCATTCTTTATTATACTCGGTTGGTTAAAGTTTTGACTTCTATACTCCATGAAATTAGTGGAATATCCTTGATATTTGCACTTCATTCAGTATCTTTTAATGGAAATATTCTTCTGAGCATTCTTGAATTTTACTCTACAAAGAAGTATCATTTTGACAATTTGGACGTTATTGGTTCTTGGATAAATTAATTCTTGAACTTGTTTTATTGAATTATTATGTCATTGTCATCATCCTCATGTTTATATTATGTTGAAAGTCATCTGTGGCCTGTAGTGCATAGATGGACTTGGTATGATTATGACCAGGGATTATTTCGGTATAATCATGACCGTAATGTTACAAATGATGTGGAAAAAGTCCTCATTGGCCCGTAATGCATTGATGGACAGTTTTTGGTATGATTATGGCTATGGATTCTCTTCGGCTAAGGGTGCAAAGATGAATTGTTTTATGGCATGATCAGGACCGTTGATGAAAACACGATTATCTTTGGCCCGTAGTGCATGGATAATTCGTGGCCGTGATACTATAAAATATCCTTGGCCTGTAGTGCATGGATGAGTTGATGATGTGGATTATTTATTAAGCTGAGTCTCAACGATAAAAGCGATGAAAAACTTTTTAAATCATAGAAGATAGTAGATTTTATTCTTTACTTGACTCTTCTAATGGATTGATTGTTCTGCTACAGTTAAACTTGATGTTTGTTATATTGTATCAATTTAACACTGTTGAAGGCTAACGATAAATTATTCTGCATTATCTTAGTCATAATATTTCTTCTTGGGCTAGTTGAGCTCACCCTTTTTTCATTGTTCTCTTGAGAAATGAGAACGTAGCGAGGGGACTAGTCTGGGGAAGCAGAGTGATGGTCCTAGATGGTGAATTAGTAGTCCTCACTATTCTGTGAAATAGTGTGATAATAAATGTAATAAGGACCCCATTGAGTTTGTATATTGTCTAGATGACAATATTTGTATTAAAACTCACATCATATGTTTAGTCGTATTTTACACGACTGTTGTATAATTAAGTTGTATTTGAATTTTGTACCATGTATTTGGCGACTCAAGATGGGTGATGTATACCTATTTTGGGGGAGTTGCGGGAAACAATATTGGGCGATGAGAAAGGGGGTGGATATTTCCTTCGCTTATGGGAAAAGTGAACAGAACTAGAATGTCCCCAAAAGCGCTCGAAGAGGAAGATCTGAAGAAAGGAACATGGAACGAAGCAATTCACGTTATACCTAAATAAATGAAAGAAATATTGATAAGCAAAAATAATATATATATATATATATATATATATATATATATATATATATATATATATATATAATGAGTGAAACCGAAAAGGGGTACCTTCCGACAGATTCTCTCATGACGAGGAAAGTTTCATCCAAGCGATGATACAAGGTCCCCAAAAAAAGAGGAGCAAGAGGAACCTCTAGACCCTGAGACAACAAAGTCGCTAAGCTAAACATATGGGTCAAAAAACCGTCCATGGGTGATCCATGGAAGATAAAGTGGGACAACCACATAGCCAGATAAGCAGCTAAAGGAAAAGGACAAGGCTCCTCATGAAGAGCAAAGAACGGACTCTCTATAAACATTACGGGTAAATGGCATAGACATCCTCTAGAGTAGGGGTGAACTCCCCCTAGCAAGGACCACATACTTTTATATTTTAAAACATCATAAATATTAATCTTACATTATTATAATTTTTTTTATAGCAAAATTCATAATTTTCCACCATTCACAGAATTTTCTATGAATTTCCTCTATTTTTAAACTAACCACACATAGCTTAAAAATACAATAAATATTTTTGTTATTCAAAAATTTTCCAAAACTGCCCAGAAATTATAAAACAATATTATACGATTTTTCACCAAGTTTCATAATTTTTCATCATTCATAGAATTTTCTATAAATTTCTTCTATTTTCAAACTAACTATAAATGGTTTAAAAATACAATAATTACTTCTGCTTTTCAAAAATTCATCAAAAATTTACAGAAATTCTAAGATGATATTATAAGCATTCTGTAAAAATATTTCAACCCAAATAATTTTTCTGATAATTTAATTATAAATACCAATATTTAGAAACTTTAATAAATCATAATAATTAGGCATTTTATCAGAAAATTACAGATCTTATGACCTTTCCATGTAAAGTTTAATTCTATATAACTTTGTAGAAGAAAGTATTTCCAAATTCTGACATAGAGAGAAGACTTACCGAAAATTTATGCTACAATAATTTCCGAATCAGTCACCTTACGAAATTCACAACAAATCATACGTTAATCTTTAACGGTTCAAATTTTGTGGACATATACTCAACTTATATATGTATAACATATCCAAAAATTACAACGATCCAACGGTCGGATTAAAATCATAACTCACGCAATATATCTCAAGAACACTAATTTTTCGGACTATGAGTCCTTTGTACCCGTTTCATTCAAACAGTCACCACGAAAAATCCACACTGATTTTTTGGGTGATTCCAGTTTCTACGGTTAGCTTATTTCCAGGGCTTTCTTTTGATATAT
This sequence comes from Panax ginseng, assembly GCA_020205605.1. Classification (NCBI taxonomy): domain Eukaryota; kingdom Viridiplantae; phylum Streptophyta; class Magnoliopsida; order Apiales; family Araliaceae; genus Panax; species Panax ginseng. Next base: position 58,066,956 of record CM035143.1, on the reverse strand, counting down.
GGCTCATCTACTAACTTATTATACACAAAGAGTTATGGATTTTACAAAATCAAGTAGTAAACTAATTTTTATGAAAATTTCCAGAATTTTCTTTTAATTTGATTTCTTGATTTCTCTCGTTTGATCCTTGTTTATACAAGTTTAAATCATCTAAAACAAGTATAAACAAAATCTCTTCATATAAAATTTATGAAAACTTAAATATGAAAATAAAATAAGAAATTTTAAAATTACCTCTTCATCAAAATCTTTTTCTTTCCTTTTTCTCTCTTCTTCTTCTTTCTCTCTCTCTCTCTCTCTTATTCTGTTGATAATTTTGGCTACGGGAGGGAGTATGAGGATGATTCCCTTTTCTTTCTTTTCATTTCCCTCTTTTCCTTCTTATCTCCCTCTTTTCTTCTTCTTTTTCTTTCTTTTTCTCTTTTCCTTTTTCCTTGTCCCCCACTTGTCTCCCCCCTCAATTCCCTCTTCCATAAATCAGCACTTAATTAGCCACCTCCCTCTTCTAGAAGATTTAATACCCCTCTTTATTTGCTCATTTATCCGATTAATTGCTCATTTGACCATTTATCAATTTAACATTTTACAATTTTAAAAATAATAGTCATAAATTAAATTAGACTTTTATTTTATAAAAGTCGGGGTTTTACATAGCATATTAAGACCACAAACCGAATGCCTAGATAAGCGTGCGCGAACTGTTTCCAGAGTTAGAAAAATTTCTGGAAATCCCAGAATCTGTAGATTTTTCCTTATGAACATGTTTGCTACCAAATTTCACATCTTGCTAAATTTAACTCCGTTTCTTATGAAAGTTGGTCTGGTTATACATCATACTACATAGTATTTTATAAAATTATTACCTACCATAATCGAGTCACAGAAACCATGATTCCAAGGCTCCGAAAAACCTGAAAAGTCACAAATTTCAAGTTTTTACCAACTTTGACAAGATTCATGATTTCGATTCTAGCATGCAAGGAATTAGTTCCTACTGTCCAGATCATATATACTCATATAAATATACATGTTACAATAATTGAACTCACTAAATTTCCATGATATGATCAAATTAGCATCATTGAGTCATATTATTAAATATTTGGCATGCATGACATAATTTGTTGATTCTTTACGATATTGAGGTATGATTAAACCAGAACTTTCGTTCTTACATCTTCATAACATCAACTGTAGCGCCCCCAAATCTGGGTATCTTCCAACCCGACAGATGGTGCTATACTGTACAACATTCATACATTTACATTTCCCAAGTTCTAAACCCGTTACAAAGGTTCTTTGTCATAATATCAGTTAAATTACAACAATAGACCTATACTATTACAAGACAGCTTAGTAATCTACCTTAGCTTTTCCCTAATCCTTTTTCGATCCTTCGGGACGTTCAGCCTTAGCCGAATTCATATGGTTCAAGCAAGAGTGAGCATAACTAGCTCAGCAAGTATAAAAATTTAATAACAACATGCTTGACACATACAAATCGTATATCTTCGATAACTGAACAATAGTTATGAAGTACTATTGATAATTCAAAATAGCACTTCATCTTTTCTTTCAAAATATTTTACAATAACAACAGTATTTAGTAAAACATTCACTCCGGTCAGAGACCTCGAGTATTCATTCTTTATTGGAAAAGGACAACTCAGAAGCAAGTCCGTAAGCCCGATATCACTTACGAGCACTTCTAGGTGATCAGCCTATTGTACTCTATGTTGATCAACACTACATCTATTAAACGTATACACGTTTAAGCATTTGGCAACCTCACGTGCCTGTCGTTTTACCGACAAAATATTTGTTTAACATTTCAGTCTTCTTTTGAAAACCATATCAAGTAGTTGACACAAGATAACAACATTTGATAATACATGAATAGATTATCAATTCATCAAGTCTAGCTAAAGGAATTGGCTTCAACTTCATCATACCTCAATTTATGCGAAAGAATACTTGAACCTCAAAAACTTGTTCAGATTGAACTGAGACAAGAGTTAGAATACTTGCCTTTAGCGTCTGCTATGGTATTTTAACTTTATATTCAAGTTGTTCAAGTCTCTACAATACATGATCACATAATGCCTTAGATTAGGTCACATATAATCCAGTATGTATATGGCTATATTATACCCTTCATTTCAATCTAATTGTATATTAGATTCATTTACTAATCGTTCCGGTTTATTATTATGCTTGCATTATACTTGACTAGGTTATCTCAACCTTTATACATCATCCTTAAGGTTTAACAATGTTTAATCAATGTTACATTACCTTCCTTAAGTTATGTTTACTTCCATTTCTTTTCTTTATACTTAGAAAATTTCATTACTATCTTCAAGACTAAGACTGGTGTCATAAGGCTAGCTTTATACCTACATCCGATACCGTGTGTATGAGCTTAATGTATAATTGTCCGGACTTGGCCATGCATTTGAGTCCTTACTTAATGGGTGCGATGCGCGCCACACTTAAGAGGATTTTGTCATCGTTTCATTCAATATGCTGTATTACCACTTATTGAACTAAGGTTCGTATTTTATTCATTATTACGCATCATGACGACTCTTTTTGCTTGGGGTTGCGCATGGCGGCACCAACTCTGTGCACTAGATAACAATTTCAGTTTTAAAATTTTGTGAACTTCTCGGACGTATAACTTCTTCGTTATAAGTCCGAATTGGCTCGTTCAAAAGCCTACGGTTCACAATTTATGTACTCTACATGATCATTCAAGAATTTTATCTATTTGACTTCGTTTGCTAAAAATTCACCTATTGGTTCATTTTTAACGTAAACGATAAACGTTCGTGAAAGTTCAACGCTCGTTTCTTCATTCTAAGTCAGAATTCGGTCATTTTCGAGTCCACAACTCTTAAATGCCAATTATGACTTGTCTCTATTGGAAAACAATGGTCTCATGATCAAACATAAAATTTGACTTCCATTACGAGAATTTTACGTATTCGACGATTATCGTCCAATCGTGCAAATTCCGGCAATTCTTCCTTCTTATGATTTGTTCAACATTACAAATGAACTTCATTCATCATGTGAACATTTTAACATCCTTAATACAATAACTTATATTCATTGTTGGATTTTGACTTATTCTTCTTAAGTTTATAACTTGTCAACTATAACTACTTAAGATTTCATTGTTAATGACTTATGACAATTAAGGTTTCTTAATCATCATACTTTACATGCTCTTCACATATATCTTTACTTAGGTATACATGATATATATGATCATATAATTTCTTTCATATCATTTCTCTTAATAAACTTCTTACAAGTTCATATTATTTTCACATAAGTTTATAACTTATGCTAGCTTAAATGACTTATTACCAACTTAATTGGCTTAAGTTCATTACTTACTCACTCATGTTTCTTAATCCAACTTTTCTTATCATCTTATCATGGTAGAGATAGAAGATAATTGAGAAGAAGTCTTACTCTTTTGTAGTCTTGGTAAGTAGCTTGCTTCTTCTTCTTACTTATAGAATGACTTATGTGTAGCTTATTCTCTCTAACACTTAAGCACATTAGATGTGTTGGATTAATTGATCAACCAACAAATGGCTTGTAAAGCTCTTCTATTTATAGACTTTCCAAGGTTAGGGTAGATTGGTCATTAAATTATCCCACCTCCTCATGCACCTCCTTACTATTTATTACTTACAAGGCACAAAACTTATCCTACACTTGGTCATTACTTCAAAGTCTTGGTCAATACTCCTACTTGATCATCACACTTACTTGATCACCACATCACTTGGTCACCACATCACTTGGTCACCACACATTAACCATATCAATATGGTTTTCCCCATGGGTTATACAATCCATGGATTCTAGCTTGGGCTTGGATTAATAAATCCTTGGGCCTTATATTAACAAAGACTAGTTGGTTCATTAATTTATAGTTGGGCTTCTCTCTTTAATTCACTTGGACTTGTATATAATTGTTTAACCAATCATCTAAGTCCATTAACATTTCTTAATACACATACATATAGCTCATGTATTATTTTCGCATTATAATTCATATAGAATTTATATACGATATTTCATCCTTCATACAAACTCGTATAATACTTCGTATTATACTCGTTTTTATTACTTTGTACAATACCAAGTATCATACCATTATTACTTATTCTTTAACATTTCGCTTTGCTTAACGTTCATAAATTAAGTCCACAAGCGAAATGTTACATTTTCCATAACTAGATTTTTATTATATAATCCATTTTACCTTGTTATTCCATCATTGCGTATTTCTCGAAAACTCAAAATTATACCCCGAGCAAATACCGATGAATAGTATTTTTAGGAAAATTTCTCAAAAAACTTTTATTTTCATCTTGAAAATCCAAACACTTTAATTCATCCACGTAGCCCAAATACTACGATATTCTAATATCAATAGTTTATACAATGACAACCATCTTGATAACACATGGAATATGATTTTATTATTATTTAACTTAATAAAATCATTTTATAATAAGATCCGTATTTCTCGGTCATTACATTCTTCCCCCCTTATAAAGATTATGTCCCCAGAATCTCGTCTTATTTTAATCAAATAGATGAGGAAAATTTTTCTTCATATTTTCTTCTAGTTCCCACGTTGCTTCTTCAGCGTCGTGGTTCTTCCATAATACTTTTACTGATGGTATTACCTTGTTCCTCAGAACTTGTCCCTTTCTATCACTGATCTGCATCGACGACTCTTTATATGATAAGTCTTTCTCGATATGAATCTGCTCATACTTGATTACATGCTTATAGTCTGACTTATATGGACGTAATACAGATACGTGAAACACGTTATGTATTCGTTCTAGGTCTGGAGGAAATGCTATCATATACACTACCTCCCCCACCCGTTTTAATAATTCAACAGGTACTATAAACCTTCGACTTAACTTTCCCTTCTTTCCAAAGCGTAACTTTCCTTTCCAGGGAGATACCTTTAGAAACACACACGAGCCCACCTCAAACTCTCGACTTAGTCTATGTGAGTCCGCATACTTCTTCTGTTTATCCTAAGATGTGACGAGACGTATCCGAATTAACTTTATCACATCCGCTGTCTACTGCACCAATTCTGGTCCTAGCATCTGGCGTTCTCCCACCTCATCCCAACATAATGGTGTTCTGCACTTTCTCCCATACAAAGCTAAATACGGCGGCATGCCTATGCTTGCATGATAACTGTTGTTATATGCAAACTCTACTAGTGGTAGGTGATCATCCCAACTACCCTTGAAATCCATGACACAAGACCTCAACATGTCTTCTAACGTCTGAATTGTTCTTTCGCTATGCCCATCAGTTTGTGGGTGATAAGTCGTGCTTAACCTCAGCTGTGTTCCCAACTGCTCTTGCAAACTCCTCCAAAAGTTCGATGTGAATCGTGGATCACGATCTGACACAATCGATACCGATACTCCATGTCTGGAAATGATTTCCTTAACATAAAGTTTAGCTAACTGGTCTAAGTTATACTTGACCCTAATTGGCAAAAAGTGAGCCAACTTCGTAACCGGTCCACTATTACCCAAATTGAATCGTACCCTTTTTGCGTCGTCGAAAGTCCCACCACGAAGTCCCTTGTGATATGCTCCCACTTCCATTCTGGAATCTCCAATGACCTGTAGTAAACCTTTGGGTCGTTGATGTTTCTACTTAACTTTTGACAAGTTAAGCACCTACTCACATACTCTGCTATTTCTCTCTTCATGTTGGCCACCAAAAACTCTGTCAAAGGTCTTGATACATCTTAGTACTACCAGGATGTATCGAGTGCCTTGAACTATGAGCTTCTTGTAACACTTTCTCCTTTAATTTTGTCTCATTCGAAACCCAAATTCTTCCCTCAAATCTTAATAATCCCTCATTATCAAGACTATACTTAACATTTTCCTTCTCGGATAACCGCTTCTTCATTTGGTTACACTCATCCGTCTTGAGTTGTACCTCCCTGACTCTTTCTACGATGGTAGATTGCATCTCCGTCACAAAGAGTAACTACCCTGAATCACTCGACATCTTCACTTCTATTTCCATCATAGCCATCTCTATTATTAACTCATTTTAAGCCGTTAACATAGACAACTTTTTTCGACCCTTCCTACTTAAGGCGTCGACAACTACATTGGCCTTTCCAGGGTGATACAGGATTTCACAATCATAATCCTTTATCAACTCCAGCCATCTTCTCTGTCTCATATTCAACTCCTTCTTAGAAAAGATATACTTTAGACTTTTATGGTCTGTATATATCTCACATTTTTCCCCATAAAGATAATGTCTCCATATATTTAGAGCAAACACTACCGCGACCAGTTCCAGATCATGAGTAGGGTAAACTTTCTCATAATCTTTCAACTACCGAGGTGCATACGCAATGACTTTGCCATGCTGCATAAGCACACAACCAAGTCCTTTATACGAAGCATCACTATACACTACAAAATTTCCCGTGTCATCTGGCAATGACAAAACAGGAGCTTCACTTAATCTCTTCTTCAGTTCTTGAAAATTGTCTTCATATTTATCCGTCCATACGTATTTCACCGTCTTCCTTGTTAAGTTAGTCAACGAGGTAGCTATCTTCGAAAAATCTTGGATAAATCTTCGATAGTACCTTGCTAACCCTAGGAAACTCCGCACCTCGATTGGCATTTTGATTGTTCCCAATTCATTCTCGCTTCCACCTTATTTGGATTCACCGAAATCCCCTCTTGGTCAATGACATGACCTAAAAGCGCACCTTTTCAAACCCAAAATTCACATTTGGTGAATTTAGATATAACTTCTCCTTCCTTAGTGTCTCCAACACTAATCTTAAGTGTTCGGCATGATCTTCTGGCGTCTTAGAATAGACTAGAATATCATCGATAAACACCACGACGAACTTGTCTAAATATAGTTTGAACACTCTATTCATCATATCCATAAATGCATCTGGTGCATTCGTCAACCCAAATGACATCACCAGAAACTCGTAATGACCATAACGAGTCCTGAATGCAGTCTTTGGTATATCTTCCTTCCTAACCTTCAACTGGTGATATCCCATCCACAAATCTATTTTAGAAAAATACTTTGCCCCTTTCAATTGATCAAAGAGATCATCGATCCTAGGCAATGGGTATTTATTCTTTATCGTTAACTTGTTCAACTCCCGATAGTCGATACAAAGCCTTAACGATCCGTCTTTCTTCTTGACAAACAACACCGGTGCTCCCCACGGCGAAACACTTGGTTGAATGTACTTCTTGTCTAATAGTTTCTGTAGCTGAACCATTAGTTCTTTCATTTCCACCGGCGCCATACGATACGATGCCCTTGAGACCGGTGCCGTTCCTGGCACAGTGTCTATCACAAATTCGATCTCCCTATCCGGCGGTAAACCCGGTAATTCACTTGGAAATACATCCATGAATTCGTTTACTATAGGTATTTGTTCCATGGTTGCTCCCACTCTCTGGGTATCAACAACATGGCATAGATAACCTACACAACCCTTCCTTAAAAGTTTTCTAGTTTGTGTCATCGTAAGGCAACACGGACATCCCGGCAATTTACTACCGTAAAATACTACAGGAGGTTGCTTCAACGTCCTGATGCTCACACTTTTCCTTTGGCAATCTATAATTTCTCCATGGTTAATCAACCAATCCATTCCGAGAATTATGTCGAATTCTCCTAACTTTATCGGGATCAAATCTACCGATAGTTTACAACCACGTACCTCTACGCAACAACTCCTATGAATATCTTCAATAGGAATTATCTCTTCGTTTGCTACCTTAATGTTTAAAGGTATAGGCAATTTTTTAGGAAATAATTCTAGTAAATCTCAGCAAAATCACATGCTATATAAGCGAACAAGTGCTTTTGAATCAAATAAGCACGTATGCATTTATATTGTTGATCGAATAATAATACTGAATTACATCCCCGATGCCACCGCATCTTGGACCGTCATATTAAAAAGTGCGGGCCATTGATTTCCCCGGTGAAATTTGGACCACTAATAGCTACCTTCCCGCTTATTAGGTCCCTTATTTCCTTCTATTCCTTCTTGGGCGGTTCTTTGCTATGTGGTGGGTTGATCCACATACAAGGCATCCGTGATTCTTCTTTGGATTGGGGACGGTTAAGCGAAATGTGCCCTTCTCATCCCACAATTATAACATACTGCCTTACCTTTGAGACAGACTCTAAGTGAGTCTTCCCATAAGTTCTGAGCCTCCATCCTCCTCTTGGAGTCCCCTTGTTTCGCTCGGGTATTCCCGAGTTAAAGCCCTTCCTCTTCCGGGACAGCCGCCACTTCCTTTGGCTCCCTCGGTCTTGGTTCCTCCATCAACCCTGCCTTTGGTCTTCTTATCTTTGTGGTACTGGCTAAGAGCCTCATTCCCACCTTCGGAAATTATTGCCTTTTCTAGTATGGTTCCAAAGGAAGTACTTTGGAACACAGAGATTCGGCTATAGAGCCAGGGTTTCAAGCCCTGCTCAAACCTTCTAGCCTTTCTCACTTTAGTGTCCACTTGATGTGGAGCGAATCATGCCAGTTCATTAAACTTGGCAGCATACTGGGGAACTGTCATATCCCCTTGGCTCAATTCTAGAAACCTCATCTCCATCCTCCCTTGCATACTCGTGGGAAAATAGTTTTTGAAGAAAATCTCCTTGAACCTCTCCCACGTTAGGTCTCCTATATCGGCCCTAGCCTGGTTTGCCTCCCACCAAAAGTTGGCCTCTCCTTTCATCAAATAGGTTGCAAAGGCAACCTTTTGACCTTCCTCAACATTTGCTATTACAAATGCTTTCTCAATTTCTTTTACCCAAGTCTGGGCTTCTATAGGGTCCGTAGTTCCCTTGAACTCAGGCGGACCTACACTTTTAAAATCCTTAAAAGTAGTAGCTCGTACTACTCCAGGAATTATGGGTACATTAGCCCCCGTTCTATTAAATGCAGCCATTAATAGATTAACAAACTCCTACATTGGATTAACCGGACCACCCTCCGGTTGGTTAACATTAACGCCCTGATTTCGTTGTCTCCTTCTTAGCGGCATTTTGCTGTTAAGAAAACAACACATCATTATTACTTTATTCTTGTTGGTTTGTTATTATTTGTAATCAAACAACAACTTATACTCATTACTCAACATATTCCATAAAAAGATATATATTGATTCATAACTTATAGTATAATACTACATTGTTTACATTACTCAGCCTTAGCTGATTACATTTCCATCCCGCAATTACTTTCCAAAAATTGGGATTTACAAAAGACTACCCTTTGTTATACAAAAGAGGGTTTTACGTCACTATTAGATACATAATATTTACATATCTATTCTACTCTAGCTATTTCTAGATTACATCTGTCGTAAGGTATTCTCAAAATCTGCTCTGGCCAAACCGGTAATAACATCTCTACTGATGGTATGACGGGTCTGTCCTGCTTCTACCTGATATCCAGCTACCTGCTGCTGGAAATCTACATGAGAACTCCTATGAATATAGGACATCCTCTCCAACTTTCGCTTCTTAGTCTTTAGCTCCTGCTTGAGCTCAAAGACTTCACCTCTTAAATCTCGGACTTTATCCATAGCTAGGACTCTATCATCGTGCTCCTCTTCCCACATTCCTTCCATACTAGTCTTGTCCTCACGGACAGCTCGGAGTTCCTCCTTCAACTCCTTAACCTCTTGGCAGTAATGGACATTCCTATCCAATACCGACATAAACAGTGCCTTCATTGATTCCCCCGTAGACATTTCTTCTGTAGGTGGAACCTGAGTCTCTGTAGGTGGAACCTGGTCAAAGGACATCACGTCCACCTCCTCCTCCAACACGCCATCAAATATGGACATGTAGTCTAAGTCGTCTGAATCTCCCGACTCGATGGTCACCAACTATGGTTCTACGGCTACGGGATTTGGTAGTATCTCTACCCGATTAACTGAATCCTCGCTTACTACATGTATATCTCTATACATATCATTTTCTCCTGACATCTACAATAAAACAATATAGTTTGATTAGTACATCGTCGATAAAATAATAAAAATACATAACATAATATAATGCATTTTTATAAGGTTACTTTCCATCTTTTACTTCTTTATTCTTTCGTAAGGTTATGACTTAAGGTTCTACTTTCCCCCTTAAGTTTTATAACCTAGGCTTTGATACCAACTTGTAGCGCCCCCAAATCCGGGTATCTTCTAACCCGACAGATGGTGCTATATTGTACAACATTCATACATTCATTCAATTTGAAAAGTCTCAAAGAATGAATATAACTTCTATATATTTAAAGTAATATTTACATTTCCCAAGTTCTAAACCCGTTACAAAGGTTCTTTGTCATAATATCAGTTAAATTACAACAATAGACCTATACTATTACAAGACGACTTAGTAATCGCCTTAGCTTTTCCCTTATCCTTTTCGATCCTTGGGACGTTCGAAGATTAATTTGCATTCATATGGTTCAAGCAATAGTGAGCATAACTAGCTCAGCAAGTATAACAATTTAATAACAACATGTTTGACACATACAAATCGTATATCTTCGATAACTGAACAATAGTTATCAAGTACTATTGATAATTCAAAATAGCACTTCATCTTTTCTTTCAAAATGTTTTACAATAGCAACAATATTTAGTAAAACATTCACTCCGGTCAGAGACCTCGAGTATTCATTCTTTATTGGAAAAGGACAACCCAGAAGCAAGTTCGTAAGCCCGATATCACTTACGAGCACTTCTAGGTGATCAGCCTATTGTACTCTATGTTGATCGACACTACATCCATTAAACGTATACACGTTTAAGCATTTGGCAAAATATTTGTTTAACATTTCAGTCTTCTTTTGAAAACCATATCAAGTAGTTGACACATGATAGCAACATTTGATAATACATGAATAGATTATCAATTCATCAAGTCTAGCCAAAGGAATTGGCATCAACTTCATCATACCTCAATTCATGCGAAAGAATACATGAACCTCAAAAACTTGTTCAGATTGAACTAAGACAAGAGTTAGAATACTTGCCTTTAGCGTCTGCTACGGTATTTTAACTTTATGTTCAAGTCGTTCAAGTCTCTACAATACATGATCACATAATGCCTTAGATTAGGTCACATATAATCCAGTATGTATATGACTATATCATACGCTTCATTTCAATCTAATTATGTATTAGATTCATTTACTATTCGTTCCAGTTTATCATTATGCTTGCATTATACTTGACTAGGTTATCTCAACCTTTATACATCATCCTTAAGGTTTAACAATGTTTAATCAATGTTACATTACCTTCCTTAAGTTATGTTTACTTCTATTTCTTTTCTTTATACTTAGAAAATTTCATTACTATCTTCACTCGAGATCTGTGTCATATTCAACTTTTACTACTCTACATCTCGTAATTTGCCTGAGCTTAATATATAATTGTCTGGACTTGGCGTTGCATGGCATGAGTCCTTACCTAATGGGACGCATTACTGGCCACACTTCAGAGGATTTTGTCATCTTTGTTCATGGTAGGCTGCTGGCCGCTTATTGAACTAAGGTTTACATTGCAATGAACTCTTCTTGCAGAGATTCTTTGTTCATCGTTTGTGCACTGCTTTGCTCTTTTGTTTAGGGGTTGGGCCATGGCCAACTCGCAGGCACCGAATATCAATTTCAGTTTTGAAATTTTGTGAACTTCCCGGACGTATAACTTCTTCGTTATAAGTCCGAATTGGCTCGTTCAAAAGCCTACGGTTCACAATTTATGTACTCTACATGATCATTCAAGAATTTTATCTATTTGACTTCATTTGCTAAAAATTCACCTATTGGTTCATTTTTAACGTAAACGATAAACGTTCGTGAACGTTCAACGCTCGTTTCTTCGTTCTAAGTCGGAATTTGGTCATTTTTGAGTCCACAACTCTTAAATGCCAATTATGACTTGTCTCTATTGGAAAACAATTGTCTCATGATCAAACATAAAATTTGACTTCCATTACGAGAATTTTACGTATTCGACGATTATCGTCCAATCGTGCAAATTCCGGCAATTCTTCCTTCTTATGATTTGTTCAACATTACAAATGAACTTCATTCATCATGTGAACATTTTAACATCCTTAATACAATAACTTATATTCATTGTTGGATTTTGACTTATTCTTCTTAAGTTTATAACTTGTCAACTATAACTACTTAAGATTTCATTGTTAATGACTTATGACAATTAAGGTTTCTTAATCATCATACTTTACATGCTCTTCACATATATCTTTACTTAGGTATACATGATACATATGATCATATAATTTCTTTTACATTCATATCATTTCTCTTAATAAACTTCTTACAAGTTCATATTATTTTCACATAAGTTTATAATTTATGCTAGCTAAAATGACTTATTACCAACTTAATTGGCTTAAGTTCATTACTTACTCATTCATGTTTCTTAATCCAACTTTTCTTATCATCCTATCATGGTAGAGATAGAAGATAATTGAGAAGAAGTCTTACTCTTTTGTAGTCTTGGTAAGTAGCTTGCTTCTTCTTACTTATTGAATGACTTATGTGTAGCTTATTCTCTCTAACACTTTAGCACTTTAGATGTGTTGGATTAATTGATCAACCAACAAATGGCTTGTAAAGCTCTTCTATTTATAGACTTTCCAAGGTTAGGGTAGATTGTTCATTAAATTATCCCACCTCCTCATGCACCTCCTTACTATTCATTACTTGCAAGGCACAAAACTTATCCTACACTTGGTCATTACTTCAAAGTCTTGGTCAATACTCCTACTTGATCATCACACTTATTCTACACTTTGTGGAATGGATTTGTCAAGTAACTTTAAGGAGTTCAGAAGAACAAGGAACCTTGCTTGTGCCATTTATACGGTTTCATCTTTCTCAAGCTTAAACATTTCATAATCGTGCATGAGCATGCTTAGTTTGACTTCGCGAACCTTGGATGTTCCCTCATGACTCACCACTAGAGTGTCCCAAATTTCCTTAGCTGTGTTGCATGAGGAAACTTTATCAATCTCGGATTGTACCATGCCGCTAAGTAATGTGTTCATAGCCTTTGAATCATAGAAAACCATGAAAGTCTTAGTTGAGTCCATCTCTAGCAAATTCTTTGGAGTACCGTCATCTTTCCTTGGAATAACTGGTCCATTCTCCACAACCCACCATTCCCAAGGATCTCTTTTAAGGTAGATCCTCATTCGGATTTTCCAGAAGTTGTAGTTTTCTGTTCCATACAGCAGAGGAGGTTTATTGGTTGATTGACCTTCTTGATTGTTGTTCCCGAATTGTGTCATGTCAGAATCATTCCCTACAAGTCACCTTTAAGACCAAGATAAGTAGAGCCAAGCTTTGATACCAATTGAAATTCAGATAAGGCACACTTAGAAGGGGGGTTGAATAAGTGTGGGAACAAACTATGACTAATTTATAAATTTTATACCAAACTACTGAATTTAACTAACTATATTTATGAATGCAGCTTGCTGAATGAATATGGCCTAACGAATTGACTGATTGTTTTTAAGAAAATATCTTGCTGAAATTATAACTTAGTAAAAATACATGTTGTTAAAGAATTATCTTAAGATAAAACAAATATTCAAATTTTAATTATTAAGATAATTAACTAGCTTTTGTGAGTAATTAAAGTAAAGCAAGAATAAAATCAACACCAAGATTTTTTATGTGGTTCAACTATTACCCTCTATAATAATAGCCTAGTCCACGTCCAATACCAACTAGTATTGGAGACTCACTTTATTTCTTTAAATTGACCCTTGTTACAAAATAGATTCTATCAAATTTGAATTACAATAATTCACTTGATGAGCACTCTTGCTCCTTGTGCACCAAATGCACCTGTAACGCCCAAGAAAATCGGATTTTTATGAGAATTAAATTTTTATTTAATTATGTAGATTAAATGAATTTAATTGATTAATTATGCAAGTAAGCTATGTGAAGGTCGTTCTATGACCTAGAATGTGCGGATGTGGTTAGGATTTTGGCTATGTGATTGAATTAAAGTGTTTGAATTTCCAAGACGAAAATAAAAGTTTTTTGAGAGATTTTCCAAAAAACACTATTCATGGATTTCTAGAAGGGAATTAGTTTTGAATTTTCGAGAATCACGTAATGATAGAATTCTAAGACGAGATGGAATATCCAATAATATTTCAGTTATGGCAAACGCAATTTTTCGCCTGCGAATTTAAAACCTAACGGTTCGGGAAAGTGATTTTCGAGAAGGAAATGAAATGCGTATAATGAATTAAAGCGATAATCGTATAATACATAGGTATTACACGAGGTAATGAATATGAGTTTAATACGAGGTATTATACGAGTATGTATGAATGAGAATATGTCGTATATAAATAAGTATACGAGTGGAATACGTAAATTATATGTTATAAGGCTTTAAGTCAAATGTATTGGATTTGTAGGATTGTGTAGGAAATTGTAATGTCCAATTGGAATTGATAAAGCCCAAGTGTAGGAATGGATAAGTCCAATATGATTTAATGAACAATCCTAATGTTTGTTTAATTGCAAGCCCAATGTATAAGTTAAGTTAATTAAGCTAAAAGCCCAAAGTAAGAACCGATGGGTTATTGGATGGTTAAGACCCATGGGGTAACCCATGGGTAACCCAAAGTGATGGCCAAGCAAAAGAATGTGATGAGCAAGCAAAGGATAAAAGTTGAGATAAGCAAGAAAACTAAATGGCTAAGTAAATGTGGTGATCAAGTAGAATAGTAAGAAGGTGGATGGCTTATTGACTATTAAGCCCTCACTTTGAGATTTCTATAAATAAGAAGGATGCTAGCTCATTTGTTGGTTATTTCATTTCATCCAACATTATAAGTGCTTATTGGTTAGAGAGAAGAAGCTAAAAAAGCTAGAAAGTTAGACTCTACAATTAAAGAACCAAGAAGAAGAACAAAACCTAATCAAGTGATCTTCAAGGGTAAGAACATAAACCATGATTTTCTTTCTCTTCAATTGTTAGAGAAGTGAGTAGTGGTAGAACATGTATGCTAAGTAGAAGTAGGAATGATTAATTAAAGGACTTAAGTGTTAATAAGCCGTGAATAAGCACTTCGTTCATATGTAAGCTATGAACCAAGGAAGAACTTGTAAGAACTTTTCATATGTTAATAATAATGAACTTATATGATAAGAAGAAGCAAGGATGGTGGTTAAAAGATTGAAGCCATGATAAATCATGAGAAATGAAATCATAAGTAGTTTATACTTTTATAAGTTATAAACTCATGAAGAAGAAGTAATACCTTATCATGTATATAAGTTAATGAAATATGTATGTTAAGATGTTAGAATGATGGATTGAATCCATTTGAAATGGTTTAAAAATCTTAAGTAACGAAGTTAAGGCGGAATTCACGAGTTTGGACGATAATCTTCGAATTCATGAAATTCTCGGAATGGAAGTCGAATTTTGTTATTGAGCTCAGAAACGTTGGTCTTCAATGGGTACAAGTCTTATTTGGCATTATAGAGTTGTGGACTCGAAAATGACCAAATTCCATCTTAGAACGAAGAAACGAGCGTTGAACGTTCACGACTAAAAGTGCATGTAAGATATGTCGGACTTATGGACTTAGGGCCGGGTTATCCTTTTCATGAATAAAAACTAAAGAGAATGTTCATGGTCTATGGACACTACAAAAAAAACAGTCATTATCGACGGTCACTGCCATCGCAAATGACTATCATGCCGTCGGCATTGAGATCATTGGCGACGGCGTCTGCCATCGGTACAACCGTCGCCTCAAAGGTCGTCGCCCCGGCTTCCCGTTTCCAGCTGTCGGCGTCAGTATCATTGGCGACAGGCCCCATTAGTGATGGCAAACAGTCAATACTGATGGCTACAGCGACGGTGAGACAGTCAATAAAGATACCATGCTTTTTTTAAAGGGAAGACTCATTACCTACATCGAGTCCATCGACCATGACCTTATAGTCGTCAGCAATGACTTTTAAAGCATGACTGTCACTATATGTCATTGGCGACGGCAATGGCCGTCGACATTATCCCCGTCGGCAATGACTGTATAGTTTTTGAATTTTTTTTTATAATTTCAAAATTTCCCTGTTCATTTACAAATATAAACATACACCTGTTATAAACTAATAACCATCAAATAACAAGCAAATATCTTACAATTCAAATAGTAATCTAAATCAAATATATAAATCAAAAATATAATGGTCGTCGGAACAACTCAAAAATTGTATAAGTATACATGAAACTTAGAATATAACATAAACTAACTACAACCCGTCGCCTATCTCCTCGTTATTGACTCGACGGTCATCACCCTGTACTGGAGGAGGCTGCTCGTCATCAACTTGACGGTCATCGCCATGTACTGGAGGAGGCTGCTCGTCATTAGCTCGACAGTCATCACCAATGCCTCCACCTCCATCTCCACGAGTCTCGTCAACAAGACCCTACAAAATTAAAATATTAATAACAAAGTCAAAATGAAAACATATTTACATTATTTTAGTTTGTGTTTTCTCAAGTTAGGCGTACGGGACTCGAACTCGGGCTCCGTATATCAGAATCGAGTCCCGTCAGTTGTAACACATGTTTATTGCCTATACGGTGCTACTGCCTGTGGTTGCGTGGCGTTCGGACGACCGGTGCGGTTTTTGGTCTCTTTTTTGACTTATTTGCTAAGTTTTCTCAAGTTAGGCGTATGGGACTCGAACTCGGGCTCCGTATAACAGAATCGAGTCCCGTCAATTGTAACGCATGTCGATTGCCTATGCGGTGCTATTGCCTGTGGTTGCGTGGTGTTCGGACGACCGTTGCAGTTTTTGGTCTCTTTTTTGACTATTTTGCTAAGTTTTCTCAAGTTAGGCGTACCAGACTCGAACTCGGGCTCTGTATATCAGAATCGAGTCCGGTCAGTTGTAACACGTGTTTATTGCCTATGCGGTGCTATTGCATGTGGTTGCGTGGCGTTCGGACGACCGGTGCGGTTTTTGGTCTCTTTTTTGACTATTTTGCTAAGTTTTCTCAAGTTAGGAGTACGAGACTCGAACTCTGGCTCCGTATATTGGAATTGAGTCCTATTAGTTGTAACGTGTGTCTATTGCCTATGCGGTGCTATTGCATGTGGTTGTGTGGCGTTCGGACGACCAGTGCGGTTTTTGGTCTCTTTTTCGACTGTTTTGCTAAGTTTTCTCAAGTTAGGCGTACGGGACTCGAACTAGGGCTCTGTATATCAGAATCGAGTCCCATCAATTGTAACGCGTCCCTATTTCCTATGCGGTGCTATTGCTTGTGGTTGCGTGGCGTTCGGACGACCAGTGCGGTTTTTCGTCTCTTTTTTGACTATTTTACTAAGTTTTCTCAAGTTAGGCGTATGGGAGTCAAACTCAGTTCAGATATCGAATCGAGTCCGTCACAACGAATAACGCGTGTATCATTACCTATGCGGTGCTATTTCCTGTGGTTGCGTGGCGTTCGGACGACTGGTGCAATTTTTGGTCGCTTTTTCAACTATTTTGTTAAGTTTTCTCAAGTTAGGCGTACGAGACTCGAACTCGGGCTCTGTATATCAAAATCAAGTCCCATCAGTTGTAACACATGTCTATTACTTATGCGGTGCTATTGCCTGTGGATACGTGGCGTTCGGACGACCGGTGCAGTTTTCGGTCTCTTTTTCGACTATTTTGCTAAGTTTTCTCAAGTTAGGCGTACGGGACTCGTACTTGGGCTCCGTATATCAGAATCGAGTCCCGTCAGTTGTAACGCGTGTCTATTTCCTATGCAGTGCTATTGCCTATGGTTGCATGACGTTCGGACGACCGGTGCAGTTTTGGGTCTCTTTTTCGACTATTTTGCTAAGTTTTCTCAAGTTAGGCGTACGGGAGTCGAACTCGGGCTCCGTATATCGGAATCGAGTCCTGTCAGTTGTAACGTGTGTCTATTGCCTATGTGGTGCTATTGCCTATTCTTGCGTGGCGTTCGGATGACCAGTGCGGTTTTGGGTCTCTTTTCCGACTATTTTGCTAAGTTTTCTCAAGTTAGGCGTACGGGACTCGAACTCGGGCTCCGTATATCGGAATCGAGTCCCGTTAGTTATAACGCATGTCTATTGCCTATGTGGTGCTATTGCCTGTGGTTGCGTGGCGTTCGGAGGACTGATGCGGTTTTTCGTCTTTTTTTCGACTATTTTGCTAAGTTTTCTTAAGTTAGGCATACGGGACTCGAACTCGGGCTCCGTATATCGAAATCGAGTCCCGTGAGTTGTAATGCGTGTCTATTACCTATGTGGTGGTATTGCTTGTGGTTGCGTGTTAACTAGTTATTTGACATTTTATATAAGCAATATAATTACAAATAAAGAAATACATCAATAATAAGTTTTACCTGTCGAATATGTGGAGGAAAGATGTTGGCCAAGACAACTGCACATACACAGATGGCCTCCTCCCGGACTACACCCATGACGTCGTCAGCAGCAGCTGCAGGATCTATGGAGTCGTGGACAACCTCCTGAGCAAGCTGGTAGATCCGCTAGCGTGATGGTGCGCCTGACTGCATGACACTTCTCGCAATGCACCCCTCTATGATCCGCCTGAAGAAGTTATCGGATAATGAAGGGTCGGTGCCTGATCCACTTGCTCCACTACCTCCGGTGGGTGGGCGACGTCGGGATCTCGCAGTAGGGACTATAGTGTAGGCTAGGACATGGGGAATGCCCATAACTCTACCCTTCTTCGGCCCCCCTGTAGCCTGTAGTCAGTCCTCCATCTCCTCGTCATCACACTCAGCATCAGCCACTGGAGTGTCACCTCTCTGGCTGCTCCGGACCACAGAAAGGTCCTCGAACTGTGTTTGAAAAAACACAGAAATAGGTGAAAAGCAAGTATTACACAAAAAAATACAAAAGAATTTCAAAGCCATCAAATACATACTAAATAAAATAATTAAATTACTACCACCGTCACCTTTCTTCTGGTGAGCGTGCCACCAAAAGTCGAGGCGGGAAGGTCGATGCTTTAGACTCACCTCGAGTCTCTCCTCAGAGGTCGTGACGATTGACTCCCGGTCAAAGGTGGGAGACGACTACTGCTATCAGCGGTGTCTGTCTGTTGTCCGACATCTTCTTGAATGCCTCACCCTCCCAAATATCGCACATATGCTCCCACACCGCAACACCAATGAAATCTGGCCGGACATCTCTAAGTGTTTGTCCATCTGCCATCTTGGTCTGGGCCTTCTTCTTCCAGTCATAGACCCACTTGTGCCAATTCATCTCGAGATACTTCCAGTCATAGACCCGTTCTCGAAGCGATAATATCTCTGCAATACAACATATGAATATCAACAATTATTTAATTAGTAGAGAACATAAAGCAAAGCGGCAAGTAAACATTCAAAATCACAAATTAAAACTAACATATGAATGAATGACTTATTACCCTTAACTCAGCAATAATCAGCCCACGTGTGCGGTCATCCACATCTGCCCACCTCATCCACGGGCTGGAGAATCGATAGATGATGATCCCAAGCAACGTGTTCCTTGGCGTCGCGTCAAGTATACTAAAATTAAAGGCGGTTAAATTTCCAAAATACAAAGAATATATAAGAACTAAATAATTAATACAAACGTAATGTATATATTACCTAGTAGTCTCGACACGACATATAAGTGGCGCCTGGGGGGATTCCCTAGCAATCCACGTGCTAGTCCCCGCGGAGGCCTACGTCGATCGCCTATGTAAGTGAAATACAACAATATTTATATAAATGAATATAATGTAAATATTTTATAAAATTAAAAACAATAAGATGTATAACAACAAAACATGTAATTATACACGATGATCCTACCGATCATCACCCAAGATTACCTCACATTTACGGCGGCTGAACTACCAAAGACGCCCACCACGATCGCTGTGTGGTGTACGTGCCATATCTGTATATATATTTTCAAATCATCATCAAGAAGATAATATCTGGATACAACTAAAAGGATACAAACACAAATATCAGAATCGTCATGCACATACAACTACAAGGATACAATATGCAGATATAACTAAAAGGAAACAACTATGCCATTTAAATAAAACTAAAAGGATATAACATGTAGATACAACTAAAAGGATACAACTATTACATTTGAATACAACTAAAAGGACATGAAGAGTACATACTCCTAATCATTTATATCATCAAAGCTATCAATATCAGAATCGTCATCTTCGAGCAGTAGATCTTCACTATCGTTGTCATCACCATCTTTGTCATCCTCAACGATTTCTTCAATTATATCTACCTCCTCAACAACATCGTCTTCACGTTCGACAGCGAAAACATCATCCTCTTCTTCACTAGACTCACTAATAATTGTCACATCAGCATGTGTGACACTAGTAAACTCGACTTGTAAAGGTTCATCGTTTGGACGAGGAGCTGTGCCTTGAAAACTATGGGCTTTGGTGGTTATAACAGCATGCCATGGGCTTTCAGGAGTCTTAACACTCCGCACATAGTACACATGGGTTACGTGACTTGCTAAAATAAAAGGCTCGTCCATACCAGTCATCAGTCTTAGTTTTGACTTAACGTTAACAGTCACCCGTCCTGATTTTTTTATCTACTTTAACTCCATTCTCAACATCAAACCAATGACAATTGAAGCAAACTAATTCTTTATGACCCCGATATTTAAGAACGACAACTTCTAGCAATCGTCCATACCAGTCATCCCAAATGTTATCGTAGCAGCTACCTTTCACCAAAACACCAGAATCAGCTGAAGCGACTTCACCAATATCATAACACTTAAATCTGTAACCGTTGACAATGCAGCATGTATAAGTATCTACAGATCTTTCATGGTCGTCGACTATAAGCTTTAGCCGATTGTCAGCTAACTCATCTGTGAGGACCTAATGTACATTAACACAACATATTCTAAAATTAATTATGCCATGAGAATAATTCTATGATGGTAGATTCATTGAACTTTTAAAGGTTATACTTACATGATCTTTAAACCATTACACAAATTGTCCATTTCTCAAATTTTTCAAATCCCCGTCCTATATACTCGGATTTGCTTCACGTACTTCAGCATCATATTAACTGTAACACAGTTATATACTTAATGTGTTTATAAAGGAACCTCTCCCATTTACACCAGACATATATAGTTATGAATACTTACTTAATGTATGGTGCTACTTCATTCATGTTGACAAGTCCATACAATGTGGCAGCTGCATACTCACTATCGGTCAAGAATCACCTTTTTTTTTACCACCGAATGGGTGTATAGGATGACTAAAGGCCGTTAATTCTCCATTTTCCTCGTGCGCAATAGCCTCATTCTGACGTAAGCGATTGTGCTTCATTCTAACATTCATTACCAAAGTACAATGCAATGAGAAATTAACAAGTTCCTCCATAACATAACTTTCAGCAATTGGCCCCTCTACACGGGCTCTACTCTTCACCTTTTTCTTTAGACGTCATATATACCTATGTGATATATAGATTAGCAAACAAGAATTCTAAGTTTACTGTATTAAAAACATTAATGTCATTACCTCTCTAATGGATACATCCATCTATATTGCACGGGACCGCCAAACATAGCTTCGTATGGCAAGTGAATAGGCAAATGCTCGATTGAATCAAAAAACAATGGAGGGAAGATCATTTCTAACTTGCACATTATTTCTACTATATGCCTCTCCATTTTATCTATGTCTTTGAGCTGAAGCTCCGTCAAGCATAGATCTCTGAAGAAATTAGAAAGCTCTGCCAGTGCTTCAACCACACATTTTGGTAACAAGTCGATAAATTCCACATGGATCAACTTCTGCATGAATACGTGACAATCATTACTTTTGAGACCCCGAAACTTCAGCTCTTCAACTTTACAACACCTTGCTATATTCGAAGAATATCCATCTGGGAGCTTCAGTCCACTGATCCAATTACATATCAATATCAACTGTTCCCTGGTCAAAGTATATTCAGCTTTAGGCGTTACCGTCTTACAACCCTCCTGATACAGCAATAGATCTTCCCTAATGTTCATTTCTACCAAATCAAGTCTCGACTTGTTGTTGTCCTTTGTTCTACCACTGGCATCTAGGACTGTATTAAAATGTTATCAAATACGTTCTTCTCAGTATGCATCGGATCTAAACAATGACGGATGCAGAGTGTAGCCCAATAAGGCAGGTCAGAGAACATGGATCTTTATGTCCAATTGTGAACCTTGTCATAACCATAAGCTCGCTCCAATCTGTGATTCTTCCTTGGAGGTGGAAACTTGAAATGACAAATCCAACTCAACACTGCTGACCCAGAAAGACGACCAGGTACTTGATGTTTCTCAGTTTTTTGATTGAATTGTCTACTCATCCGTCGATAATGATGTTCAATTGGCAAAAACTGTTTGGATGTTGCAAAGAAACTCATTTCCCCCATGTTTGAGCCGCATAGCTTTAACTGACCCCATGCACACGGGACATGACAAGCCCCCGTGAGTTGACTATCCAGTGATCATTCCTAACGCCGGGAAGTCATTTATTATCCACAGTAAAGCTGCCCTCATGTCAAAGTTTTTCTTAAGAGATACAACATAAGTTTGAACCCCTTTTTCCCACAACATCTTCAACTCATCAACTAACGACCTGAGGTATACATTGATGTCTTTACTTGGACTCTTATCACCCGAAATCAGTAAAGGCATGAATATGTAGGGATCTTTCATGCACATCGAAGGCGGGAGGTTATACACCACAATAATCACCAGTCAAGTTGAGTAGGGCTTTGTGTAAGGCCCGTTAAATGGATTAAACCCATCTGTAGCAAGTCCAAACCTAACATTGCGAACCTCTTCAGCAAACGAGGGGTGCTTGTTATCAAAATTTTTCCACTCAAGCCCATCTGTTGGGTGCGTCAGTTGACCTTCGACTATGTCACGTGTAGAGTGCCACCTCATATCCTCGGCGGAATGTGTTGACATGAACAACCGATGAAGCCTCGGGGCAATGGTAAAGTAACGTAAGATCTTTCTCGGCACATCTTTTCCCTTTTTCTTACGTTGTTCACAGTATCTACTTGTACCACAAATATCACATGACCTCTTATCTTTATTGACATCACCGTAATACAATATACAGTCATTCCCACAAGCGTCAATCTTCTCATACTCTAGATTGATCCTTTTGACCATTTTCTTCACATCATAGTACGACTCTGACAACTTATTGCCTGCAGGTAAGTAGTCCTTCACAATGTTTAACAGTTCATTAAAACCTCTCTCGCTACAGTCATGCTCGTTCTTGAAGTGTAAAAACTTAGTCACGGCAGATAAGACATTGTTCTTTTCGTGCCCGTCATACAGTGGCGTCGCTGCTTCATGCAATAACTCATAAAAACCCTTATCCCCATCATTCGGCTATTTCTCGGCGCCATCGCCATCCCCTATCGTATTCCATTTGGAAGTATGAACCGGCAGACCGACTATCATGTTAGATGATCCAAAGGTTTCGTCACCTCTAGATTCTGGTTCCGATTCATGTGCATCCAACCAGGTTTCCCCATGATAGATCCATGTCGTATAACCCTTCTTGAACCCATACGCAAATAATTCGCACATGACATCATTCCTTTCCTTCCACACTTCATTCACACACCTCTTAAAAGGACATCTGATCTCATCGCCGCTGACTTGCACAAACGCGAAGTTGAGAAACTGTTCAACCCCACTGCGATACTCAGAGCTAAGCCCACTCTTATCAGTGGCTACCCTACGTTCTATCCAACTTCAATCAACAGACATCTCGAACAACTGTCTGCTATATATATGGAAAGTTAGACAAACACCATCAAGTCTCTAAGTTAATGTATATGCAAGCTTATGAGTTTCTAACTTCATCTCCCACTCTAACGGTCAGGGCTTTATCCCATTCCGGATGTGTCGCCTCATCGATGCCAACAACTTGAACACATCTTTAAATTTTTTGAAATTTTAAGTGACACCTCCCATGGTCTTCAAGTACACGAAATAGACTAACACATCGTAGTCTAAATATGCACCCGAAGAACATCAAGAGATATATATTGACCAAAAATTTAAAGAATATAAAGACGTGCTCAAGTCGTTAACACCGACCTAAGTGAGATCGAAACATACGAGAACAGTCCCAAAACAGGGACTATTTGAGATTCACTCCTACTACGTGAATCTCAAACGAATTTCTAAGCTTCCTAAACTATATGAAAATATGTACATGTCAAGTCACATGGAATACATGCATTTGATCATAGTGATTATTGAAGAAAAAAAGACAGATTTTTTCAAGGATGAAGAAGAAATCAAAGAAACACAAAGAAGATCACTTTCTTAGACTCTCAGATGAGATTATAATCACTATATTCACCAAGTTGAGCAATCTTCAATAACCCAATAAATGAACCAAACATAACAGATGTTTAATTCATTTATATCTAGCTCAAGCAACCAAACATGTAACATGATGAATATAATCCATGAAGAAATTATTACATAAATTGCATAATGTTAAACATAACAGATGTTTCCCCAAGTACATATGGGGCTGAAAACGTACACATACAAATATCATATTAAACCAAATACAGTTCAACAGAAGTTCAACCTTGAATGATTATATAGTTTCATATTAAATACCCAACTTGAACATAAATAAATTAAAGAAGAGATAGGAAAATTAGTTTCCAGATATTGAATAAATATCATATCCCCAATTATAGCACACTTACTTTCTAATTAAAGATATCACAAATTATCATACAAATGCAATATAATCTCACACCATTTGTCTCTCCTTATCATAATTTCTTCAACAAATACAATACTAGTAGTACTTTTGAAAGTCTCACTTGGATTATTTGTCAAATACAAATCAATTTCTACAAATTTTATTTATATATGCAAGTGAATACTGATGATTATTTTATTTCTACAAGTCAATACTAATTTGTGTCCAAGTATCTGATGATTATATATGCACAGTGGAGTTTACGCTGAAGAAAAAATAAAGAAATTACAACTTCTTCCAAACATCATATACAAACCTACTCTTCTAAATCACTCTTCTTCGTATTCAAAAAAATAATAGTAACTCGAAATCTTACATGTTTATGAGCCTACCAATGTAAAACCGGCCCGATCCTTATGCAGTGTCTGAAGTTACAATGACGAAGGCGGCGGAGAGGTATGCAGTCGAAGGTCCGGTCGGAGGCCTCGATTGCAACGGCAAAATGGATAAGGGGAGGGGTTGCAACAGGGATGAGAGAAATGGGAAAAATGGGAAGCAATAAACCGAAATGGGTGTACTTTAGAGAATGAATACACTGAATTTGAGATTCAGTGGGGAAATTAAGGAGCGAAAATGGCTGAATTTGAAAGGGAAATAAATTTAGAAAGGAATTTTTTTTATAAAAACTGTAGTTGCCGTCGTGGGAAGAGGTTTTAATTAGCATCCTCGATGGCATACCCCTTCGATACAGATACTGTCGTTATTGAGTCACTCTCGACGAAAATGCCATCGATGCTAAAATCATTGTCGTCGCTAATGATATTTTCCCTCCACCGGGAATGTCTGGCGCCAAAAAAGGATCATTCTCGACATCAGGCATAGGCGATAGCTGAACCGTCGAAATTGACGTTATTCGCGACGGGTCTTGTGCCGTCGGTAGTGTGCCCGTCGCCAGTGACCCTTATTTTTGTAGTGGAACCTACTCAGAAATTCCAAACTACTATATGTACTTCGGAATTGTTTTATGAGACGAGAAGTGTTATTCAATGTTTCATAGTACTTCATAACTATTGTTCAGTTATTGAAGAATAATCATATGATTCTTGAAGTGGTATCTACATAATATATTGTTAGACTTGCTAATCTAGTTATGGTCACTTCTTTCTTGAATCATATGATTGCAGCTAAGGTCGAGCGAACTGAGGGTTCCAGTAGAGATAAAGGCAAGGCGAAGATGTATGATTAGTTTATCTTGTAATAGACTAGTAAAGGGTATGTATTATATTATGATGAACATAAAGAATGTAATGGTTTCAGAACCTGGGAACGGGATATAATATTATTAATGTAATAAGAATGTCGTTGCTACACACATTTTGATGTTGTTTCAATAGAATGAATGCACAGTTGTGAGTACCGTGTAGCACCATCTTTCGGGTTGGAAGATACCCGAATTTGGGGGCGTCACAACATCCCTTAAACACTTATGCTTCCTTGAACCTGTTTGTAATCAAACCTTAATCCACCTGGATTAAATTCCTTTAGACAACACTTAGTCTAAAATATAAGATTACAAATATAGAGGCCTAATTATCAAAGTAAATAAGCAATTTAACAATGCAAGGCTCAACTAATGAATGTAATAATCAAATAGTAAGAATAGTAAGAAAGATATCACCAATATGAATCTCATGAAAAATACATGATAAATAATCTGAATATTAATTGCACAGTTGCTGAAGAATTGCACCAAGAATAATAGAATAGCTTTTCAAGTATATGAGTGCGAGAATTAATTCAAGTATTGTGTCTATCACTGTTATACCAGTTCTTCTTTTATAGCCCAATTATTACCGTTGCTTATAAGTTCCATTTCATAAGAAAATATTTACGTTGCCAATAGATTTCTTAAGAAGATAAGTAACGTTCCAAATTTATTTTTGTTGGAAAGTAATCTAGTAAATCTTCGGATAACAGATATAAGCAGACTATTTCAAAGATAATCCACTAAGATAAAAGATTATGTGTAAATCTCATAATCTATAACAACTGCCGCCTCATAAAATAAATGATAAGAAATATCACACTGCCTTTTCAAACTTAAAGGATAATGGAGTGTTAGTTTTGTAATTAATAGAAAGTGTAACAAAACCCAACTCTCCAGGATAATCATGATCTTGTATTTCCAATAATTGTGCACTAGAGTAAGAGAATAATTATAACTCTATCGCCACATATACTGCCTTTCCATTTATTACCAAGATATATGCATCAAAAGAGGTAGCAATATTTTTACAATAAATCCTTCACCTTCCTGATATTTATTTGCAAGGATTTAGCATGCATGGAAATATAAATACTAACCACATAAAATTTGAACAATAAAAACAGTTAGCAACATATAAATCATGCACAAAATATTTAATCATTTTATACACATAAAATGTCCTAGAGCCTCGTATTGAAAAATGAAGTATTTGCAATGACCTTACATATTAATCTTAGGACTCAAATCTTCAATTCTTTCAACAATGATCCTTTCATCAACTTCCTAAAATTTCATAATAAACAAATTAATACAAAAAATCAAGTCTTCATCAAAACAATAAGGTTAGAATATTAACAAGTCAACAGAAGGAACATATTCTACGCTCAAAGGTTATACCTCAAGTCAAAGTTTTATGGAAAAACTACAATATTGAGGAAATGACCTGGGAGTTAGAATCCAAAATGAAAACAATATATCCTCACCTCTTCGACATACCAGGTATGTACATCAATTTCAAGGACGAAATTTCGTAAGGAGGGAGGGTTGTAAGACCCCAATTTTTTACGAATAAAGATTTAATTTCTCTAAATATTATTTTGAATAATAAGGTGTTGATTTGATTTAATACTTTAGTTATGGGTGAAATGTGCAAATTTTGTAAAGTAAGCAAGTGGTCATAAAATATTCGTTTGGTCGGGAAATATTTTTTTTATCAAGGAATATCTGTATGACGGCGCAATCATTGGTGGACCACATAACGGAATAATTGTTTGGTATAGAAAGCGAAAGAAATAACCATTTTATAAATAATAACAACAAAACTTTTACCATTAACTGTTGAAATACCCGGTGATAAAGAACAAGAATGTCTGGCGTGGTTGCATAAAGAAAGCACACCAGATTGTATATAGTATTTTGATTATTGATTCTTATGTAAGAAGTCATTCAATTTCATTCAATAATTTCCACATTAATTATTGCATAGTATCTTATATTATTGATTCAATTATTGTCACAGTATCATCTGCACAATATTTTATATTATTAAATCAATAATTGACACGATAAAATTATTCATATTATTAGTTAGCATTATTGATAATGTCTAGAAAATTCTGTCGAGGAAAGGGGTTAGGTTATATAGTTGCGCGCCAATAAGGATAAATTCTTATTGGAAAGCCCCCTCTTTTCTGGGAATGATCTGGTTGTTAATAATGTGAGTTTATAATATTATTTATGAATAATTATTAAATGGCGCATTCTAGAAGATAACGGGCGAAGTTCCGACCTGGGATAATAAGCTCATGAGCTGGTGGATATTGGTTCAATTTTGATATAAATGAAGGAATTTAGCATGAAATATTTGTTGAAAGTTTGGCAATTATCTTCTCCAATGAAATATTCATTCAAATATATTATTATAAATATTACATTATAATAGTATAATGTGATAAAATAAAAAAAAATTATAATTTAAATGGTAATATTTTTATAATAATATATAATTTTCAGCATGTGAATATGTTAAGGTAAGTGGAGGTGAGAAGCTTGGTTTTGCATTCCTTTATTTTTCAAAATCGGGTACTGCACTTCTTTTTCAAAAGCATGTGCTGGTATTATTTTTCTCCTGCAAATTCTTTTCAATGTTTTCCAAGTTGGTGGGCTGAATAGATTCTCCTTCAAAGCAAATTTTTCTCCAAATTGTGGGCCCCAACTATTGAAAGTGAGATGTTAGGCATTGAATTGAAAGGTTAGGTGGAGGAAGTTTGGCAGAGTTAGGCATGGTTATTTTTAACTTTTCTCCCTTCGTTGAACTATAAATAGGGGGTAACCCTCCTTCTTAAACACACCTTCAATATCAGAAATTCTTATTCTATAATATTGTAAGTATTTCTCTTGAGTATAAGGATACTTTGAGTGTAGCATTTTATGCAAGATTTTCTCATAATAATATCCGATATTGCAGTCAAATCCAGTTTCTACTAAGGTAAATGATATTATTTTATTGCAATACTCATAAGAAATATTATTTTCTTTCATACTCCATATTATGAAAGGGATATTATTTCATTTCATATTCCTAAATTTAAATTACTATGGTAAGTATTGCTTCTATAATTCCTGAAATGATTAGAAATTCCTTAAGTTTTTGCACTTCATCTAATATTATTTCACTGGAATACTGGTCTGAACTTTCTTATTAAATTTTAAACTTTTCATGTCTGGGTCCTACTTATACGGTACCATTCATGGGCACTATTCATACAGTACTATTCATAAATACGGTACTATTCATACAGTACTATTCACGAGTACTATTCACAACAGAATTTAATTTTCTTTTTTGTCCAAATTATTTTTGATACATGAATATCTTTCTTGAATTTTACTTCATAAATAGTTATCATGTTGACAATTTGGACATTTTTGAACTCTGGATAAATTAAATTATAAATATCCAATATTTATCATTTATCTCACTTGGTTGAATCTTTATATCATTGTCATCGTCTTCATGCTTATATTGTGCTGAAAGTCATCTTTGGCCCATAGTGCAAAGATGGACTATTGATTGGTATGATTATGACGAGGAATTGTGTATTTGTATAACCATAACCTTTAATGTTACAAATAAGGTTTGTGGTGAAATTCCTCTTTGGCACGTAGTGCATAGATGGACAGGTGTTTGGCATGATCATGACCACTGGTGATACTAACGAATATCCTTGGCCCGTAGTGCATGGATAATTCGTTGTTTTGAAATATTTATTGAATGATGTTACAGGGATAAAATATTGATGATGGACTTTTAAATCATTGAAGATTGTAGATATCATTCTCTACTTGACTATTCTAATGGATTGTTGTTTCCACTGCAGTTGTACTCTTAAACTTGTTGTCTATTGTATTCTATCATATTTTTCCATGTTGAGGACTAAGAATAATTTGTTCTATATTATCTTAGTTATAATATTATTTACTGGGCTAGAATATTATGTTATCCTTTTGGTTCCATTGTTTTTCTCAGGTGGCGAGAATATAGTTAGGACTAGTCGGAGAATGAAGTAAAGATTTAAGATGGTTATTATAGCAGTCCTCACTATTTCGTAAAATAGTGTAACATTAATTGTAATGAGGACTTTATTTGAGTTTGGATATTGTCTACAAGACAATATTTATTTTAAAACTCACAGCATATGTTTTGTTGTGTTTTGGGCAATAGTTTTGATTAATGAAGTTTGTATTTGGTTTCTGTACCATGTATTTGGCGACTCAAAATGGGTTGTGTTAACCTATTTCTGGGGCATCACAGTTAGGTTATATAATTGCATGCCAATAAGGATAAATCCTTATCGGAAAGCCCCCTCTTTCTTGGGAATGATCTGGTTGTTAATATTGTGAGCTTATAATATTATTTATGAATAATTATTATGTGGTGGATATTGGTTCAATTTTGATATAAATGAAGGAATTTATCATGAAATATTTGTTGAAAGTTTGGCAATTATCTTCTCCGATGAAATATTCATTCAAATATATTATTATAAATATTACATTACAATAGTATAATGTGATAAAATAATAAAATAATTTTTATAATTTAAATGGTAATATTATTATAATAATATATAATTTTCAACATGTGAATATGTTAAGGTAAGTGGAGGTGAGAAGCTTGGTTTTGCATTATTTATTTTTCAAAATCGGGTACTGCACTTCCTTTTCAAAACCATGTGCTGGTATTTTTTTTCTCCTTCAAATTCTTTTCAATGTTTTCCAAGTTGGTGGGCAGAATAGATTCTCTTGGAAAGAAAATTTTTCTCCAAATTATAGGCCCCAACTATTGAAAGTGAGATGTTAGGCATTGAAAGAAAAGGTTAGGCGGAGGAAGTTTGGCAGAGTTAGGCATGGTTATTTAACTTTTCTCCCTCCGTTGCACTATAAATAGGGGGCAACACTCCTTCCTAAACACACCTTCAATATCAGAAATTCTTATTCTATAGTATTGTGAGTATTTCTCTTGAGTATAAGGATACTTTGAGTGTAACTTTTTGTGCAAGATTTTTTGAGAATGATATCCAATATTCCAGTCAAATCCAGTTTCATATTCCTAAATTTAAACTTACTATGGTAAGTATTGCTTCTATAATTCCTGAAATGATTAGAAATTTCTTAAGTTTTGTGCTTCATCTAATATCATTTCACTAGAATATTGGTCTAAACTTTTTTATTAAATTTTAAACTTTTCATGTTTGGGTACTATTCATACGGTACTATTCATGGGCACTATTCATACGGTATTATTCATACAGTACTATTCACGAGTACTATTCACAACATAATTTAATTTTCTTTAATGTCCAAATTATTTTTGATACATAAATATCATTCTTGAATTTTACTTCACAAATAGTTATCATGTTGACAATTTGGACATTTTTGAACTCTGGATAAATTAAATTATAAATATCCAATATTTAACATTTATCTCACTTGATTGAATCTTTATATCATTGTCATCATCTTCATGCTTATATTATGCTGAAAGTCATCTTTGGCCCGTAGTGCAAAGATGGACTATTGATTGGTATGATTATGACGAGGAATTGTGTATTTGTATAACCATAACCTTTAATGTTACAAATAAGGTTTGTGGTGAAATTCCTCTTTTGCACGTAGTGCAAAGATGGACAGGTGTTTGGCATGATCATGACCACTGGTGATACTAACGAATATCCTTGGCCCGTAGTGCATGGATAATTCGTTGATTTGAAATATTTATTGAATGAAGTTACAGGGATAAAATATTGATGATGGACTTTTAAATCATAGAAGATAGTAGATATCATGCTCTACTTGACTCTTATAATGGATTGATATTTCTGCTGTAGTTGTACTCTAAAACTTGTTGTCTATTCTATTCTATCAGATTTTTCCCTGTTTAGGACTAAGGATAATTTGTTCTATATTATTTTTGTGATAACAAAAATTTTTAGAAAATTATTAAAATAAGAATTTAGTAAATAGAATTCTTATTATAAGATATGTCGGGTTTGAATCAGAATATATATGTGTTATATATTTTGAATTTTGTGTTACTGATGGAAAGAAATACCATAAATGAGAGTTTATAGTTGGTTAAACTATTAAGGAAAAGTAGAATTTTAAAACTTGAAGTTTGATATTTAAATTATTAAAGAAAATAGTAATCGATGATGTGGATTCAAAGAAAAGGTTGATTTTAGATGAGTTATCATTTATGAAGTATATATAAAGTATTTAGGAGTGTAGTTTCTGTTTCTGTTGTGACGTCCCCAAATTTGGGTACTAATCACCACGAACCTGGTACATCAATTCTATAACTATTGCGGAAGATATAAATATAAATTATTTATACAATAACCTTTACGCATAATCCCCAAGGTCGATAACCTTAACTTAATACACACATTAATATACTATAGGACTTACTATGTTATTTGCCTCAAATACTATTACAAGTTTAACTGTAATACAATCCAATTCTGGAACTTGTCAATGTCTTTGTCTGTATCCGAAGTTTATGTCTTAATCTAAAATAGTTATTATGATATAGCAAGGGGTGCAACAAGTTTGCCCATCAAGTTTAAGTTCAAAGAAAGATATATCATGATTGAAAGAATGAATAATATGCTGACAAACTTTTAACAATATAATAGTTGTGAAAGAACATGAATCAATTTTCATAACTAAATGACTGAGTCAATAATAATGAATGGCCACCAATGAACATGAACAAATATACCTGAACCAAATGGTAATGAAGGTGATCAGCCTTTCATACCTGATGAACATATGCAACATGCACAACGTGCGAATCAATAATCCAAGATGTGATATAATCAACAATGATTAACCACAAAGCATGCTTTGAAATAACAACTCAAGTTTGAGTTTGAGAACTTACACAATAAAAGTATGGGAACTTGTCTGTATCGTCGACTACTGCTACATAAAGCTAATTTAACTTCAACTTAAAGACCTAATATTGATAATATCGATCTCTAAATTAAAATATTATCATTACATATACTGTGATGCCCCCAAAATTAGGTATACATCACCCATTCTGAGTCGACAGAAACATGGTACAAAATTCAAATACAATTTCATTTATACAACTTTTGAACTGTCGTATAGAATACGACCACAGTTATCTGTGAGTTTTAATACAAATGTATGTAACTCTCATGGTGCCTCGACCACAACCTTACAATGGTACTTTACATAAAAGTATAGTTAAAAACTGTTTTAGAAATTAAAATCTTTGGGAAGTGCTCAAGGAAACCTTCGTACATGGGAGGCCATGCGTCTAGGTTATAATAGATATCATATGTCCACAGAATTATCCTTGGTTGACCCAATAGACCCCAAAGAAAAACGACAATATTACTATCATCTTTTTCCCAATGGTGAGTCTTCTCTTAACATATAAATATCTCCGTTGTCGCCAAGTGAAAATTATGTTTCAAATAAACTCCAAGATCATACAGGTAGTGCTCGTAGATATATTCAGCTAGTGGATGTGCACAACCATGTCTTATGAGAACACGAGGTTGTATGTTATTAGACATCTTGTATGATAGTGGCAAAACACCCTTCCAAAGTTGGGTTCACCTCACTCTATTTGATTCACCAAATATAACTACTAAATGTTGTATAAAATACAACACACTTTTCTATACTGTTTAGGGAGGACCTCCACAGCTAGAGACCACTGTTCTATTCCCCTGTTATCCCCACTTGACTCGACAACACTCTTACGGCAACACTCTTATTACCTGAAAGGAATTGTAAAGAAGAAAGGGTGAGCACAACTAGCCCAGTAAAGAATATCATGAATAAAGATAATTAAATTATCAATAGCTTTCATCAATAATAAATCAGAGATTTAGAACATATGGTAGATGATAAAAAATTTCAACCATATTTGCAACGGAACGAGCAATCCATTAGAAGAGTCAAATAGACCATAAGGTCTATTATCATCTCTATGTTAAAAGTCCACCAATACTGTTTTATCCATGTAAAATAAATCAACAGTTCATGTCCACAATCATATGAATAACTCATAATCATAATTATGGTTCTAAATTCCTCTTCGCAACCAGGAC
Source organism: Panax ginseng (assembly GCA_020205605.1). NCBI lineage: Eukaryota > Viridiplantae > Streptophyta > Magnoliopsida > Apiales > Araliaceae > Panax > Panax ginseng. Next base: position 58,032,590 of record CM035143.1, on the reverse strand, counting down.
AAAGATATTCATTAACAATTCATCTTTGCATTACATGCCAAAGACATACAACTGTATTTTAGAATAGTCAAGTAGAGCATGATATCTACTATCTTCTACGAATTAAAAGTGTATAATAAATATTTTATCGCTGAGACTCGGCTTAATAAATAATCCACATCATCGAATCACCCCTGCACTACGGCCAAGGATATTCGTTAATATCACATCCATGAATTTATATTTCATCGCTGAGACTCAACTCGATAATCAATCCATATCACTGAATTATCCATGCCCTACGGCTAAGGATATTTGTTAATATCACGACCACGAATTATCCATGCACTACTGGCTTAAAGATAATCGTGTTTTCATCAACAAATCATGATCATGCCATAAAACAATTCATCTTTGCACCCTTGGTCAAGAGAATCCATAGCCATAATCATACCAAAAATCGTCCATCAATGCACTACGGGCCAATGAGAACTTTTTCCACATCATTTGTAACATTATGGTCGTGATTATACCGAATAATCCCTGGTCATAATCATACCAAGTCCATCTATGCACTACTACCAAAAGATGACTTTCAACATAATATAAGCATGAGGATGATGACAATGATATAAGAATTAATCAAATGAGATAAAGGATAAATATTAAACATTTATAATACAATTTATCCAAATATTCAATAATAACCAAATGTTATCAATCACTTAATAATCTCATAATCTAATATCATTAATATTATAACAATATTTTAATCATTTCTTAAACTTATAAACAATTTATTTCAATTGTTTACTATTTATCAAATAATGCATTTAATCATTCAAAAATGTCATACTCAGAAGATTTCATAATCAATGATCAAATCCCTCATTAAAAATCTGCATATACCCTATATAGGATTCTCAAGCCATAAAATCCTATTTTCCAATTTTATTACTTCAAATAACATATTTAATTTATTTATTCATAACTAGTTCATTTTCATGAAAAATACCAAATCAGTCCAAAAATATTTATTTTCTGAAATTTAGCAGAATATAGTCTCATCTTGAACATATATTTTTTCAAAATTTTTAAAATTCATTTACTATTTTTCATATGGCTAAAACTGCCAAATATTTAGACATTTATCATAAATTGTACTTTTGTCCAAAAATTTCAAAATTTACAGGGTATACTCCTGTTATATACATGTACTCCCAATAAAAATTTCACCAATTTTGGAGCTAACTACAGAGCGTTATAAAGGTTTACTTTTAAAATAGTCTTTTCCAATAAAATCCATAACTCTTAATCTATACATCCAAAAATTGCCATTTTTGGACACAATCTAGAAAACTCATCAAATTATCATTTCACATTTTTCCAGAATTTTTGAGGGTCGAATAATTACAAAATCGCCTGGCGAAACCCCTTTTAATGAAAATACTATTACCATTATGAATACGAAGGATCATTTACAATGCATGCGGTAATCCACATAGACATGTTATTTCAATGTAATAATAAAGAATGGAACTGTGTCATGCGTAAACCTTACGCACATGATATTCCAATGTAATAATAAATAATGAAATAATGTAAGAATTCACCGGGCATGCGATAATCGCCTTACATAAAAGTTATTCCAACGAATAATAAAGAATGGAACTAGGTCATGCGTAAAAGCGCATGCATGTGATGTTCAAGCGTAATAATAAAGAATGGAATAATGAAGAATTTCACCATGTATGCGGACTTCACATAAATAAGTTATTCCAACATAATAACAAATAATGGAACTGTGTCCCGCCAGAACGCATACAGATGTGATATTGACGTAATAATAAAGAATGGAATAATGAGAAGAATTTCACCAAGTATAGGGTAGCAGCGTATCTGAGTTATTCCAATGTAATAATAAATAATGGAATAATGGAGTTCTCTTCATGAATACAAAAGAAATAACACCCCTTACTTTAGTAGGAGATTGAATACTGCAGTAGTGTAGTAACAAAATACTCTTCTTCTTTCTCTCTTATTCTCTCTATACTTTCTCTCTCTATAGCTTGAATGAATTCGTCAAAAATAATGAAGAACTAGGCCTCTATTTATAGAAGATTTCTAGCTTAGCACTTGCAATGTGAAAAGGTAAGCGGCTTGATGACTGGTGATGTGAAAAGAAAAGTGGTTTGACGCCTGTAATGTGAAACAACAATTGGTTCGATGCCTGTAATATGAAACGACAAGTGGTTTGACATCTGGTAAAGGTAATTACTATTGGCGAAAGAGACTCTTAGATGATGACATATGGGCCCTCATAGAATAACCAAATTTACCACAAACGTCTCATAATAGACTCTTTATATACATCAAGGATTGAATAAATATTACCACAAATCATTTTATTTTTAATCAACACATATTTAATCTTTCAACAATTATTAATCATTAATATTATAACTTGTCATCTCAATTATTGATTTAATAATATAACATATTATCTGAGATGATATTGTGACAATAATTGAATCATTAATATAAGAGATATGATGCAACACCATCAGAGCAATAATTGAGTATAAGCGAGTGACTTCTCACGTAAGCATCAATAATCAATACCGTAAGTGCTACTACTATGCAACCACGCCAGACATCGTATTTTTTACTACCGAAAGTAGTTCAACGGTTTTAACGGTAAAACTTCCGCCGTTATTTTTATAAAAATATTTTTGTCGTTTTTCAATCCGATAATAATTCCGTTCATGGGGTCCACTAATGATTGTATGTCGTCGCATGCGGATATTCCCCAAACAAAAAGAATATTCCTCGACCAATCGAATATTCCCCGATAAAACGAATATTTTATATCAACTTGCTTACTTTGCAAAAAAAAAATTCACATATTACCCTTAACTTTAAACTTTTATCAATTTAACTATTTACCAAAATAAAAAAAAATTGATTACTTTTATTTCATAAAATTCGGGGTCTCACATATACTACTGTTAATTACAGTCATAATATATCTTAAACACATAAGCACATATCCCTAACAGTCGCTAAAACACATAAGACCTGATATCAAGTCAAACTATTTCAGTCTGGTTTGATCTCAGTACTATATCGACGTCCCGATTGCCCTATCATATAATATTGAGTCTATTTTCAATAAAACTCTACTCAACTGCTTCAATATAATTTAGATAATTTATTTATCAGTTATAACATTTTACAGAAGTTCATAATAATTTTCAAATAATTATTATCATTTATAATGCTTTTTCAATCATTAATATCATTTTTAAATAAAACATAATTCTATTATCATTAATATTTAATTAACTTTAAATATTAATGAAATACATGTTATAATATTATAAGTTATTTATAATAACTCAAAGTATTTTTAATAACTTAATGTCACCTTTAAATGATTTTAAAAATTTTAAATCATTATTAAATATTTGCCATTAATATTAAAATATTAATGTATTTCATATCAAAATATTAAAAATTATATTTTATAACTTCAAACATTTTAAACCTTTAAATCATTTATATATGATTTTTAAAACATTAAAACTATTTTTACATAATTTATTTAATAAAATTATTAAATCAATTTATTATCATTAATATTAAATATTAATGAAATTCATACAAAAATATTAAAATACATTCAAAATAACTTCAAATATTTTCTAACACTTTAATGTATTTTTAAAATATTAAAATCGCTTTTAAGTAATTTATTTAATTTATTAAATAAATTAAATATCATTAATATTTAAATAAATTAAAATATTAATTAAATAAATCTCAAATTATTAAAAGATAATTTGAATACCTTAAAATAATTTTTACAAATTAATTATGAATTTTTCATAATTATTTTCCATTTTATTCTAATTATTTAAATTAAATAATTCATTTTTAATAAAGCTGTCGCTAAAGGGGCATATCGCGACAAAAATTGTCGCTATAGGTGTTCTTGAGCCTTCAAGAACATTCAAAGTCAGTGACTAGTTGCCTAGTTTGACCAACTATAATTCCTTGTTCAAAATGTTTCTGGGCATGTAGGTGTACTTGTTATGTAGTATTGATGTAATACTACATGTACAAACCAAGTTCAGGGTCAAACTACATCACATCTTGAAGATATAAGCCTTCAAAATAGATGTCAGAGTTGTTCTTCATTTTCTGTAATTTCCAAAAAATAAGAACAGTGTGAGGGTCCTACTTTGGATCTTAATAACATGGATTCTGGGCTTTGATTGTGTGTTAAAGTGTCACACTTATGTAGTATGTATGTTAAGGTACAAAAGTAATACACTTATGTAGCTTAACAACATCACAGAAGCAAGATCTGGCTTGGTCAAAGTACCAGCCAAAAACTGCTCATGAAGATTTCTGGATTTTCTAGAAAGTTCATAAGGTCAGTTGGTCAACCCAGTTTTGACCATGAATATCTTTGATCTTGTTGATGATTTAGGTGTTCTAGTGTCATGGTTTAATAGTCTATATGTCAGACTACAAAAGCTATACACTTACATGGCCTAACAACTTAACAATTGCAAGATCAGAGGCTTAAAAAATGCTTGCCAGACAATTTTTGGAAATCTGGGTTTTCCAGATTCCAGATTCTGTGACTGGTCAACAATGTTTGACCATGAATAACTTGTGATCTAGAACTGCTATGGACTTGATTCCACTTCCAGTGTATTCTCCTCATGGCATAGTACATGCAAAGACCGAGAATTTTTAAACTACTTATATCTATTTTTTTTACGAATAATTTTTTTTTTTTTATTAATTATTGTGAATATTATTATCAGTAATTATATTTTTAAATATATGCGATATGGATTTAGCATAATAGTCAATTTAATTTTTATAAGTTGACTGAGAATGAAAGTTAAGTCCGATATGGTTCAAAACCCTAATTATGGATTTTGAATAAAGAATGAGAATATTAATATCTAATAATTATATTTCAATATTATAAGTGTGTATTGTATGTGTGTAATGATAGTTGATGAACAATTTTAGCGTAGCAATAGAAAACCCTAATGTTAATTTGATAAGCCCTTATTTGAAATTAAAAAAAGAAGTTAAGACTTATAAGTACGTAATTGTACTTATGTGATTAATGTAAGACCCCAAATTATTAATAAATGGAATTTAATTTCCTCTATTTCTTATTTTGAAATAGTAAGGGTTGAATTGATTAATGTGGTTAGTTATGGGTAAAATGCGCGAATATTTTAAAAAATAAGCAGGTGGTTATAAAATAATCATTGTTGTCGGGGAATATTCGTTTAGTCGTGGAATATTCTTGTTGTCGGGGAACATTCGTACGACGGCGCAGTCTTTTGTGGGCCCATAACGGAAAGCGATTAGATGAACAAAACGACAAGTATAAGTTATTTATAAATAACTACAGAGTAGTTATTCAGTATTATCTTGTTGGAATACTCGATTGGTTAAAAACACGATATCTGGCGTTGTTGCACAAGAGATAGCTACGATATTGCACCAATTATTGATTCTTACGTAAGAAGACACTACTCAATAATTGTTGCGGTGAATTATTATTCAAATATTTTATTTTATTGATTCAATAATTGTTGCATTGATATTTTATATTATCGTTGTTTCAATAATTGTCACTACACAAGATTTTCCATTATCGAAGCAATAATTCATATTATCTGAATAATATTATTAGAAAACATTATTGGCAATGTCTATAAAGTTCATTACAGGAGAGGTTTGGTCACCTAATTGCTTGCCAAGAAGGAGAAATCCTTATGGAAAGCCCCTCTTTCGGGGAGCGGCTGGTTGCAAGATCTTGTGATTCTGTAATATTATTTGTGAATAATTAATTATTGATTTATATGATGAGGAAAATATTAATTTTATGTGGTTATAGATGAAGAAAATTTTTAAAGTGACAATTGTTAAAAATTGATATTTTATCTTTTCTGATAAAATAATATTTTATTATATTATATAATAATGATGATATTTTTTTACAATGAATGTGGGATATATGAGTATATGAGGAGGAAGAGTATTTTTGTTGCAAGAGTTGTTTAAAACATGTTAAACATGTCTGTGGACCCATTTCTTGACTGAAATTTTATTATAGCCTATAAAATCGCTCGTTTATGGATTTCGGTCAATTTCTGTTTGGAATTTGGAAAAACTTTCTTATGAAAAGTTGTAGAGAATTGAATTTCCTATAAAAAGTTGCGAGATTTGAATTTTTCGATAAAAGGGCTATTTATTATGAATTATTTAAGTTCAAGTTCAAATAATTGATTTTTAAAGTTTTAAATATTTTAATTTACAAAAATGTTTTTTTTGTGATGTAAGCTACTTAGTGGGTGATCTTCGTGAAATATTGGGCATAGAAAATTTTATATATATATATATATATATATATATATATATTATATTAAATTTTACGCTTTGGTGTTCTAAGCATATTCCTATAAATAGGGTGCTTAGGTTAGAATTGAAAATCACACTAGAAACTACTGATCTCTCTCTTCTCTCTCTATAATATCGAGCGTATTTTGTGAGTATTTTAGTACTTTGAGTATTGCTATATCTGATGCAAGTTCTTTCAAGTACTTTATCCAATTATTCCAAATGTCAGAAGTACTATTCTTTCTAAGGTAAGGGATATTATTTTTTTTTAAAATGATATTATTTCTTCAATATCATTATGCCGAAATATTGGTTGAAAATTTTTATCAAATTTGGAACTTTTCATGTCGGGGTTACTATTCATGAGTTACTATTCATGAGTTACTATTCACGAGTTACTATTCACGAGTACTATTCACGAAGCATGATGATGTTTTTTGTGAAATTTCTATCTTTTGGTGTCGGAGTTACTATTCACGTATACGACACTATTCACGTATACGACACTATTCACGAATACAATACTATTCACAGAAAAATTAAATTTTCTTTTCTATGTCCAAGATTGTCTGTTATAGTTCCTATCTTTGATTGGATCTATGTTTTGGTCTTCATTCTTGAATTTTACTCCACTCTGGTTATTTATTAAGTATTTTCAAACATGGGTTATTTAAAGTATGAATCCTGTATACTTGTTCTTTTGTTTCACTAGATTCGTTTTCTTTAAAATATTTTTCATCATTCTCAGTCCTAAATGATGATATTACTGAATATCTTTGGCCTGTTGTGCAAAGATGAATGATTTCTGATGAATATCTTTGGCCTGTAGTGCAAAGATGAACATGTGTTTAGATGAACATGACCAACTGATGAATATCTTTGGCCTGTAGTGCGAAGATAAATATTTAATTCCAGATATATATTGATTGATGTTACAGGGATAAAATATCAATGATGAACTTTTAAATTCATATATAGAAGATAGTAGTTTGCATTCTCTACTTAACTCTTCTAATGAATTAATATTTCCGCTGCGAAGATTTATTTAAAACTGGTTGTCTATTGTATTCTATTAGATTTTTCCCTGTTGAAGACTAATGATAATTTGTTCTATGTTATCTTAGTCATAATATTCTTTACTGGGCTAGTTGAGCTCACCCTTTTCCTTGTTGTTCCATTTTTCTTCTCAGGAGACGAGAATGTAGCGAGTACTAGTCGGGGTGTGGAATGATGGTTTTAGAAGTGGATCTAGTAGTCCTCACTATTCTGTAAAATAATGTATTAATAATTGTAATGAGGACTTATTTGAGTGTGAATATTGTCTAGATGACAATATTTGTATTTAAACTCACAGTTTTTATGTTGTATTAATAAAGTTGTAGTTGTTTCTGTACCATGTATTTTGACGACTCAGAATGGGTGTTGTATACCTGTTTTGGGGGCGTCACAATTAATGATAAACATTATTAATTATAAACCTAATTAGGGAAACCCTAATGATTAATTAGAAACCCTAATTATTAAAAACCCTAATTACTAAATTAGAAACCCTAATTGTTAAATTAAGAACCCTAATTGCTAATTTGTAAGGCTTAATGTTAATTAGGAAACCTTAATCCTAATTTACAAGTTCTAAGTAATTAGGAAACCTAATCTAATTAAGAAATCCTAATTCCTAAATTTAGAAAGCTTAATTTTACATTTTAAACCCTAATTAGAAATTCTAGAAATTTAAATTTTTGTAAAACCTAAGGGTCAAACCCTAAGGGTTAATCAAGTTACTAGTTTGCCATTAAAAATGTGAGTTAATTGTCCAAAATACCCTTGTTGTATTTCTTTAATAAGGTAGCTTGCAAATCTTGCCATATAATGAGTTGGTGATCAACTCTAGATTGTCCATGTGACTTTAAACAACTCAAATCAGCCATTTATTGTCAGCCATTTACACTTCATCAAGATATATATAGATTAAAGAGAAAGAAAATTCATTTCTAAGCTTCATTTTCTCACAAACACCCAAGAAAACTCTCTCAACCTCAAACCTACGAAAATCATAAGTGATTCAGTCCCTTATCAACTCCCTAGTTCACCCATATAAGATTAGAAAGCCTAAAATCAAGATTGATCAAAGTGAGGTATAACCCTAAACTAAAACTTTAATCTTGAATGCTATGTTAGATCTTGTTTTTTTTTTGTGTTTAAACATGTGCTATAAGATGTTATTTAGTGATCTATGATGTCATCATAGATCCATAACATTAAAATGCTAAAAAAAAATCAAGTTTTCCAAAACTGTCAAGAACCCTAGATTTATGGCATGACAACCGAATGTCAAAGGCCATAGATCTAGATCTGTTTATGATGTTGTTTGTTGTATTGGACTTGTAGTCTGTTATGTGGAGAGTGATCTGGAATAGGAATCAGGCTTATATCATGTGTAGATTGCAAGTTATGGATGTTCAAACTGCGTTGACCGACCATGACTTAGCAATTCTAGGTAACCCAGAACTTACCCAGAAAGCTCTGACAACGAGTTCATGAACTCTGATTGTCGGCGTCGGGATTTTTATTTGTCCCTTTTCGTTACTTGTTCTTTGGTGTTCTCATGTTAGGTGAGATCTGTTTGAAAAAACAAGTGAAAAAGGTCCGACATGTATCATGTTGACGATGGACTGTTAAGAGTCGCCAGTTGGTTTTTTATATGGTTGTACCAACACAACCGAGAAAAGGTTTGCACATTGACGGTGATGATGTGACACTTGCTAAACCATGCCTTCGGTGAAACCGAGATTCATTAGGGTCCGGAGACTTGATTATGCGGAGGGAAGGTGTTAGGCACCCCCCCCCGACATCCGTGTTACCATGGTGACCGCCACTTTTCAAGAAAGTGTTATATTAATATGTGTGTGTGTGTGTGTGGGTCAATGTGTTGTTATTTGGAAGTAGTGCGAGGCCTCGTTCGCACCTATATACACAAGGTTTGAATTTGTATAAAAATTCAGTTTTAAACAAGATATGGTAGTGATGTTTTATAAAAGAGGTTTTTCAAACCCTTGTGCTCAATAGTAATTGAGACCTTTTACACTCCCATTTTTATTAAGTGTTCGACTTGATTGTTTTTAATTTTTGAGATGCGAAGCATCTTCGAGAAAATAATATACAAAATAGTGCCGAACTACTCGTGGGTATGAAAACCATCTGAGGAAATCCAAACACCGGGAATAAATTTACAAGTTGCTTATAGCTGAAAATGTCCATCACGAGAACCGAATCTAGATCCAGTAGATTGAATCTGTGATCACTTGGTTCCTAGGCTCACATGATGTCGTAATTGATTAAAAAGCAGTAAGCAGGTATATATATAAAAGCTGTAAATATATATATACACACATGATCAGCCACCACGAAGCACCTCCATGGGGGATCAGAAATGTAAATAAAGTTGTAAAAGCAATCAACCACCACGGAGTAGACGCCAGGCGGGACGAAAAGTAAAGAAAGCTATAAAGACGATCAACCGCCACGGAGTAAACTCCAGGCGGGATTTGTGACACCCCCAAATCCCGGTACTTCATTACCTCAAGATTTGGTGTTCACTTAATCAAAACATTCATATCTAACTACTCAATCATAATAAAATTGAATAATAAAACCAGCCCATACAAGATTACATTAATAAAAATATCTCCCAGGTTATCTAATCTTTATTTACAATCATTCAAATGTGAAAATTAAATAAGTGCTTCATTATATCAATCAAATTAAAGTTTGATAAATAACTGTCAACATATTACAAGTCTTCAATACTTGTTCATCTTCCCTTTTCCCTTACTGGTGCTAGGTACATCTACCTTCTCATCCTTAGCTGTAATAGTTATATAAGCAAGAGTGAGCAAACAAAGCTCACTTGAAATAAGAATGAATAAACTTTACATCATTTGCCAAATAATAGGCTCAATAGAACTGAATGATATGTTCTATTAACATTTTAAAATATACTACTGAGGGTCTAATGACCACGAACCATGTCCACAGTTATAAGTAATCTTTCAACTTAGACTTTAACAGTCGTATGACTATAAGGACTCCACGTACTTAGGGGGATCAGCCCTTCGTACAATGTATTGTGCACAAACATTTCAATGCTAAGCGTAAACCCCTAATAATAGGGTTGTTCATCTCAGTATTTAGATCACAAGTCCGCACAAAAGTAAGTTTGGTTTTGATACACTTCAAGGTAATTTGGAATTCAACGAACATCAACTAAGGATTAGTTGAATAAAAGATAATCACGTTATGCTATGGAATAGATGATAAGTGAATTAACAATATATATTAAAGTTATGCTTTAGGAATAAGCTAATAGCATAAATATTGAATAACTATCACATATCTTGCTTGAACAATATTAAGCTAAGGTTATTTAGGATTGATTACTAAGCATGTATAACAAATATCAATTTGAACAATAACAACTATTCAACAACAGTATATTGAATTAAATAAACTTGCATGCTATTTGACAAGTTAAATACAAGAATAACTTGTTTAACATAAAACTAAGGTTTAGAAAAACTTGCATCATCACAAACAAACTAGATACAAGAGCTTGCAAAATTACAGTTGGAATAGAACAAGTAACTTGTATAACAATAAATAAACTAGCTCAACGAAAGTGTAGAGTTAGAAAACTTACTCAATTGTAAAAGTAGAATTAGATAACTTGCTCAATGTAAAAATATAGGTTTAGAAACTTGCCTCGAGCGTAAGCTACAATATTAACTCACGTTTACCTACATATAGGTTTAAAACCATCATCTATTTAGATATACTAACATTCACGTTCCAACATAACACGCATTTCTAGTTAGACTTATTATTTTAGCACAAGTCTTAAGATACCATGCAAATATCAGAAATTACAAGTGTTAACCTTCACAACACATGTTTACTATTCATCATGTTCACTAAGTCCTCATATGCCACGTTCATCACTTACTAATCATTCAAACTTTGAATCTACTAACCACGTAGCACGATTATGTTTAAGCTATATTAGTACATGTTTATTATCCTAACACATCGCTAGACCAACGTACGTCGCTACCCCAAGAATGCAGCATCAACAAACTGCTCTGCCTCATATCAATGTGTGGAGTAAATTGCGCATACATCAAGTAGAGAGATGTGCTGCTGTTCTTGCTTATTTTCATGCACGTAAGCGGACATGGCATGAACAGTAGCCGTGTTTAGCCCAACTAACACGATTTTCACCCACCAAATAGTGAAATTAACACAAACAATTGATATAATCTAATCATAAACATGTTGGCTAACATTTACAACCAATTAGAACAATTTAACATCAACTAAAACTAGTTTAATTTCTCAAATTCCATAATTTCATATAAAAACTCCCTTTTTGACATCTCTTCCAAAAATCATCACTGAAATCTCTATACTTGGCCAAATTGCTTCGTTCAAATTACGTTGTGCACGTTTCTTAATGAACTAACTTATACAAGACTCAATTTACAGTTTAACATATGAATTGATCATCAAAATTGGTACTTACATAAGCCATATGAGAAAAATACATATACTGACATTATTTATTTCCTACTATCAAACGAAATTAGCATACAATTCTAGTTTAAACACAAATTCTAATCATCAAAACACATACAACTACAAGTACTCAGTTGTATAATCGTAATCTTAGAATTTTGAATTCACAGAACATGAACATCACTATGCCGTGATACACATAAACATATATATATATATACAATAATAAGGTTACGTAAAAATACCTTTAATTTGCTTGCAATCCTTACTTTCACCACTGATAATCACTATGAAATCCCCAGGTTTCCTCTCAATTCTATGTATTATCCTCTTAGGCTTAGCAAAACTAAAACTAGAACTGATAAACCAATGCGTAAAAGAATAAAGCTGATATAATAATAATACGTATACTTATTAGGATATCAGTTATAAAAATAACGTATAAGTTTTAATTATATTATATTTATTATTTATTTTATTTATATAATTCAAAATTAAAAAGAATTCCAAAAGCCACAGGGCCTTGTTTGGCAAAAACCATTTAAAATTGAACACTTAATACCATTAAGTCTTGTTTGGCACAAACCAAATTAAACTACTTTAATTTATTTTAATAACTACTTATAATATAGTTATTTGTCACATTATGTTTAATCAAGCTTTCATACTTAATTTATTTAATTCAAATAACAATTAATTAAATAAATCATTTAATCACATAGCTCAATACAAATAATTAACCATCAAATTGAAATATCAATATAATAATAATTTCCTTAACTCATTAATTATTTATTTAACGAATAATTAACCAAATAAAATTAAATCAATTAAACAAATATTTATTCAACGTTAAACACATCCATTAAATATTTATATAATTCAATAAATATTTAATATTACAATTAAAAATTCTGGAATGTTACATCATTCCATCCTTACAAGTATTCTGTCCTCGGAATCACAATTTAAACAATCAAATCGTCACATTCTTCCCTTCTTACAAGGATTCCGTCCCCAGAATCGAAGCCATAGATTAAAAAAATAACTCAGGGTAATTTTTCATCATTTCAGCTTTGAGTTCCCACGTTGCCTCTTCAACATTGTGGTTTCTCCATATCACCTTCACAGAAGGTATCACTTTATTTCTGAGCACTTGTTCTTTCATGTCGACTATCTGAATAGGAATCTCTTCATAAGACAAATCTTTATCGAATTACAATAGTTCGTACTCGATCACGTGCTTATAATCGGGTTTATACGGTCGTAACACCGAAATGTGAAAAACATTATGAATGTATTCCAACTCTGGAGGTAGAGCTACCTCATAAGCCACTTCCCCCACTCTTCGTAGTATCTCGAAAGGTCCAATAAATCTTAGGCTGAGCTTTCCTTTCTTGCCAAAATGAATTTTCCCCTTCCAAGGAAAACTTTTAGGAAAATGAAATTTCCTACTTTAAATTCGCGATTACACTGTGTTGATCGACATACTTTTTTCTATCTATCTTCATGCTGCTACCAATCTTGTCCTGATGAGTTTGACAACCTCAGCAGCTTTTTTGTACCGATTCAGTCCTAACGGTTATGCGTTCACCGACTTCATCCCAAAGACAAGTGGAGTTCGCAGACTTTCTACCGTATAATGCCTCGTAAGGCGGCATGCCGATGCTCGCGTGGTAAATGTTGTTGTAGGCGAATTCCACCAACAGTAAATGTTCTTCCCAGCTCCCTTTGAAATCTATGATGCATGCTCTCAGCATATCTTCCAACGTTTGGATTGTTCATTCACTTTGCCCGTCAGTTTGCGGATGATATGTTGTACTCATTCGCAATTGTGTTCCCATACATTCTTATAGTCTCTTCCAGAAGTTTGACGTAAATCGCAGATCTCTATCTGACACAATTGATACTGGCACTCCATGCCTCAAAATGATCTCTTTAATGTACAACCTTGCCAACTGATCAAAATTGAACCTAATCTTTATTGGTAAAAAGTGTGATGATTTTGTCAGTCTGTCCACTATCACCCATATTTCATCACATCCTCTCTGAGTTGTTGGAAGACCCACCACAAAATCCATTGTGATGTGTTCCCACTTCCATTCCGGTATTTCTAATGGTTGAAGTAATTCGCTTGGTCTTTGATGTTCGGCCTTGACTCTTTGACATGTCAAGCATTTCGCGACACATTCTGCAACGTCTCTTTTCATGTTCAGCCACCAAAAATGGCACCGTAAATCTTGATACATCTTCGTACTTCCTGGATGAATCGATAATCTTGTGTTATGTGCTTCGGTCAAGATTTCGTCTTTAAGCTCTAGTACTGTTGGAACCCAAATTCTTTCCTCGAACCGTAGTAGTCCTTCGGTATCGATCTTGTATTTTACATCACTACCCTCAACCACTTTCTCTTTGATCATTCCACATTCTTTATCTTGTAGTTGAGCATTCTTCACTTTGTCCACCAAGGTTGGACTAGCTTCTATCTGGTATAATTTTTCGTTGGTTTCTTTTGGAAATTTGATTTCCAACTCTAGCCTTGCCATTTCTGAAATAATCTCTTCCTGGTTGGTTAATAACATCAATTTTTCCTGACCTTTTCTACTTAAAGCATTTGCAACCACATTCGTTTTTCCCAGGTGATAAAAGATCTCACAATCGTAATCTTTTATCAATTCCATCCATCTTCTTTGACGCATATTCAGGTCCTTCTGTGTGAAAATATACTTCAGACTTTTATGGTCTGTGTAGATCTCACATTTTTCTCCATAGAGATAGTGTCTCACTATTTTCAGAGCAAATACTACTGCAGCCAATTCCAAATCATGAGTCGGATAATCTTTCTCATAATCCTTCAGTTGTCTTGATACATACGCAATAACTTTGTCGTTCTGTGTAAGAACACAACCCAACCCTTTATGTGAGGCATCACTAAACACCACAAAGTTTCCTGAACTATCTGGTAATGACAACACAGGTGCCACACTTAGATTCTTCTTCAAATCTTGAAAACTCTCTTCACATTTCTCCGTCCAAACAAATTTTACCGCTTTCCTTGTCAAATTTGTTAGCGGAGTGGCTATCTTAGAAAAATCTTGAATAAATCTTCTATAATAATTGGCCAGTCCCAATAAACTCCTCACCTCCGATGATGTTCTTGGTTATTCCCAATTGATTACAGCTTCCACTTTTGATGGATCCACTAAAATCCCATCGTTGTCAATCATGTGCCCAAGAAATTACACACGATCTAACCAAAATTCACACTTAGAGAATTGTGCGTACAATTTTTCCTTTCTTAGTGTTTCCAATGTCAAACGTAAGTGTTCCATGTGTTCTTCTTGCATTTTGGAATACACCAGAATGTCGCGATGAATACCACTACAAACTTGTCTAAGAATGGTTTAAACACCCTGTTCATCAAATCCATGAATGCAGCAGGGGCATTGGTCAAACCAAAAGAAATCACCAGAAACTCGTAATCTCCATACCGAGTTCTGAATGTCATTCTAGGTATATCCTCCTTCCTTACTTTCAATTGGTGATACCCACTTCTTAAATCTATTTTTGAGAAGTATTTAGCACCCTTCAACTGATCAAACAAGTCATCTATTCTCGGCAACGGGTATTTGTTTTTAATAGTGACTTTGTTTAATTCTCTATAATCAATGCAAAGACGCATCGACCCATCCTTCATCTTCACAAATAACACCAGTGCTCCCAACGGTGATACGCTTGGTTGAATATACTTTTTATCTAACAGTTCTTGCAATTATACCATTAGTTTCTTCATTTCTACCGGAGCCATTCTGTACGGGGCCTTCGATATTGGGGTAGTTCTTGGTGCTAAGTCAATCATAAACTCAATCTCTCTGTTAGGCAAAAGTCCTAGCAAATCCTTCGGAAACACATCTACAAATTCCCTAACCACTGGTATCTCTTCCAATTTCACACCCTTCTTCTGAGTATCGACTATGTAAGCTAAATAGCCTACACAGCCTTGACTCAACAATTTCTTGTCATGCATAATCGTCATACATTTCATTTGTCTAGGAGACTTGATACCATAGAATACTATCTTTGACGGGGTCATAAGGTTTACACACTTCTTTTGGCAATCAATTACCGCTCCATATTTGAATAGCCAATCCATTCCCAAAATAACATCAAACTCTCCAAGTCTAATCGGAATCAAATCTACCATCAAGATATTCTCCTTAATGTTCACCCTACAGTTCTTGTATACGAATCTAACAGGGATTACTTCCTTATTCATAATTTCTATGTTCAAAGGGAAATTCAGTTCTTCACTAGGCAATCCTAACCTCTTAGCAAATTCATCAGATATAAACGAGCAAATAGCACCCGAATCAAATAATACATAAGCATTTATATCATTGATTGGGATAATACCTGACACCACATCTTTTGATTGCATAACGTCTTGCACAGTTATGTTGAAGGTTCTGGTTATGGGTTTGTTTGATGCTGTAGGTCCAGCAGTGGCCTATGTACCTCCACTATTACCTCCATTGCTTCTGGTTGTCTCTCCAGCCTTTTTCTTAGGGCAATCACGAGCAAAGTGATCCTTGGATCCGCATATGAAGCATATGTTCTTCTTTGGTTGAGTGAAATTTGGGGCAATGTGACCCTCCTGGCCACAATTGAAGCATACTCATTTCCCCATCAAGCACGCACCCTTGTGAAACTTTCTGCATTTAACACATGCTTTAAACTTCTTGGTTTACTAGTTACCCTGCTGGTTTCCAGTACCCACATTTCCATTCCACTTCCTCTTCAAATTATGGTTGTTGTTGTTGTTGTTGTTTCCACTACTACCACCTCTATTCTTAATCTCCACCTCATTCTTCTTCTTCTTCTTTTGTTCCTGATTGAACTTTGTCACTGCCTCGCCTCCACCTTCAGTAAGTATTGCTTTCTCCATCACTGCTGCGAAAGTCTTCAACTGGAACAGGGAAACCCTACTGTACAACAAGGGCTTCAATCCCTATTTAAACCTCTTCGCCTTGCGTTTGTCCGTGCTGGCTTGATAAGGCGCAAACCTCGCCAACTCGTTGAATTTAACGGCATACTCAGACACCATCATCGTTCCCTACTTTAGTTCCAAAAACTGCACTTCTAGCTGACTCTTTGAACTCTATGGGAAATAGGTCTCAAAGAATATCTCTTTAAACCTATCCCAGGTCATCACACATGGCCCTTCAC
Organism: Panax ginseng; assembly: GCA_020205605.1. Lineage (NCBI taxonomy): Eukaryota > Viridiplantae > Streptophyta > Magnoliopsida > Apiales > Araliaceae > Panax > Panax ginseng. The sequence continues at coordinate 58,015,379 of CM035143.1, read as the reverse complement.
GAGTTTTATTGGCCTGCCACCAATAATTAGCCTCTGCTTTCAACATGAATGTTGCGAAAGCAGTCTTCTGATCATCCCCTACCCTAGCGACATCGAACACCTTTTCTATCTCCATAATCCAGGTCTGTGCTTCGACTGGATTCATGGATCCACGGAATTCAGGTGGTTCAACCGCCTTGAAATCCTTAAATGCTGTACCTTGGTTCTGTGGTTGATTCTACAATGCTCCTATCAGTAATGTCACTAGTTGTAGAACGGGGTTAGCATCAACATTGTCATTATTGGTTCCTTCAGTGGTTCTCTGTCGTGGTGGTTGACGTCTGGGAGGCATTTTTTGTTAAAATATACACTCATTAGATTATTACTCAACTTCTTTAAGTATTTTCTACTTAACTTGCCTCCACAAAAGAAATAAGCACATAATCACGTAACACTTTGAATAAAATAACAACTTTTATTTATTCATAATCTCTTCAAAAATATAAAACAATAGCATCACTGCTATTTACATCACTTTCCTGAACTACAAAAGTTTCAGGACAACATCATCATCATATCTCATAGGTTTCATAACACTTGGGATTTATAATTTATTTAACATTTTATTAATTGCATAACAACTAAGATGTTCTACTAAGATACTGCTTAGCCTTACTACGTTCTTCCTCCATGATTCAGAACATTATTCTGCGATCTAATACATATGATGGCAGCATCTCGAACTGAATAGGATATCCCATGACCCGATCTTGAGCTCGATTAATGATTGTGTTGAATACTTTATCCATCTCCTCCATCTTCATCCTCTTTTCTTTTGCGTGTCTCACTGCTATTCCGATTCGTTGAAAAGCTTCCTCATATGCATCTTCAGCTCTTTCTCTCTTAGCAGCTTCTTCCTTCAGTTTGTTCTTCAGTTCTGCGATCACCTCGATCAGTTATTCTTTCTCTCCTTCAGTGTGTACTAGCTTTTCCTCGACATTAGTCAGTCGTTCCTCACGATCCTGGATCTCATCGTCTTTATGTGTCATTGCAGTCTGTTGTTTAGCTACTATCTCTTGCAATTCCTCAACTGTATCCTGAAGTTCCACGTTACGGTCGTAGACTTCATCGTATATACGAGCGGCTATCGAGGTTAGTGGAGTCTCTTCCTCCTCGTCCTCGTCATCCTCATTCTCCTGTGGCATCTCAATGGGATCCTCCTCATCCTTCTCCACATCATCGTCCTCTTCTTCAACCACTGTGACCAACGGGGCTGACTCCCGTGGTAGTAGTCGTTCCCAAACAACATGAATGTCGCGAGGCTTCTCCTTTATAGGCATCTGAGGTCCCCCCTCCCTAGCTTGACTGGATTCTCCAACATTAGTCATCCTGACAACAAAATTTTAAGTTTTAATTATTAATCATTACTACTCGACACTCACGAGCACATAAGTTATAAACACATAAGCACATAAGTGTTTTATTACTTCTTCCTTAAAACTCGATAAGAGTTAATCACCACTATCTTTTCAAAGGTTACGTCCTAAGGCTTTTCCCCACCTAAGGTTCATAACCTAAAGCTCTGATACCAACTTTTGACACCCCTAAATCTCGGTACTTCATTACCTCCAGATTTGGTGTTCACTTAATCAAAACATTCATATCTAACTACCAAATCATAATAAAATTGAATAATAAAACCTGCCCATACAGGATTACATTAATAAAAATATCTCCCTGGTTATCTAACCTTTAATTACAATCATTTAAATGCGGAAATTAAATAAGTTCGTCATTACATCAATCAAATTAAAGTCTGATAAATAACTGTCAATATATTACAAGTCTTCAATACTTGTTCATCTTCCCTTTTCCCTTACTGGTGCTAGTTACATATACCTTCTCATCCTTAGCTGTAATAGTTATAAAAGCAAGAGTGAGCAAACAAAGCTCACTTGAAATAAGAATGAATAAACTTTACATCATTTTCCAAATAATAGGCTCAGTAGAACTGAATGATATGTTCTATTAACATTCTGAAATATACTACTGAGGGTCTAATGACCACGAACCATGTCCACAATTATAAGTAATCTTTCAACTTTAACTTTAACAGTCATATGACTATAAAGACTCCACGTACTTAGGGGGATCAACCCTTCATACAATGTATTGTGCACAAACATGTCAACGCTAAGCGTAAACCCCTAATAATAGGGTTGTTCATCTTAGTATTTAGATTACAAGTCCGCACCAAAGTAAGTTTGGTTTGGATACACTTCAAGGTAATTTGGAATTCAACGAACATCAACTAAGGATTAGTTGAATAAAAGATAATCACGTTATGCTATGGAATAGATCATAAGTGAATTAACAATATATATTAAAGTTAAGCTTTAGGAATAAGCTAATGGCATAAATATTGAATAACTATCACATACCTTGCTTGAATAATATTAAACCAAGGTTATTTAGAATTGAATACTAAGCATGCATAACGAATATCAATTTGAACAATAACAACTATTCAACAACAGTATATTGAATTAAATAAACTTGCATGCTATTTGATAAGTTAAATATAAGAATAACTTGTTTAACATAAAGCTAAGGTTTAGAAAAACTTGCATCATCATGAACAAACTAGATACAAGAGCTTGCGAAATTATAGTTGGAATAATAGAACAAGTAACTTGCAGAACAATAAATAAACTAGCTCAACGAAAGTGTAGAGTTAGAAAACTTGCTCAATTGTAAAAGTAGAATTAGAGAACTTGGTCAATATAAAAAGATAGGTTTAGAAACTTGCCTCGAGCGTAAGCTATAATATTAACTCACGTTCACCTACATATAGGTTTAAAACCATCATTTATTAGATATACTAACATTCACGTTCCAACATAACACGCATTTCTAGTTAGACTTATTATTTTAGCACAAGTCTTAAGATATCATGCAAATATAATAAATTACAAGTGTTAACCTTCACAACACATGTTTACTATTCATCATGCTCACTAAGTCCTAATATGCCACGTTCATCACTTACTAATCTTTCAAACTTTGAATCTACTAACCAATAGCACGATTATGTTTTAGCTATATTAGTACATGTTTATTATACTAACACATCACTAGACCAATGTACGTCGCTACCCCAAGAATGCAAACCGCAGCAGATCGCTTCTACCTCATATCGATTATTGCGTGGCCTTGTTAGCTTTTTTTCTAGCTTCAGGTAAGAATCGCTACATTGTGCATGATGAGAGGCGCATACACGGCATGAAAAGTATTCATTTTTAGCCCAACTAACACGATTTTCACCCACCAAACAGTGAAATTAACGCAAACAATTGATATAATCTAATCATAAACATGTTGGCTAACATTTACAACCAATTAGAACAATTTAACATCAACTAAAACTAGTTTAATTTCTCAAATTCCATAATTTCATATAAAAACTCCCTTTTTGACATCTCTTCCAAAAATCATCACTGAAATCTCTATACTTGGCCAAATTGCTTCGTTTAAATTACGTTGTGCACGTTTCTTAATGAACTAACTTATACAAGACTCAATTTACAGTTTAACATATGAATTGATCATCAAAATTGGTACTTATATAAGCCATATGAGAAAAATACATATACTGACATTATTTGCTTCCTACTGTCAAACAAAAGTAGCATACAATTCTGGTTTAAACCCAAATTCTAATCATCAAAACACATACAACTACAAGTACTTAGTTTTATAATCGTAAACTTAGAATTTTGAATTCACATAACATGAACAACACTATGTCGTGATATACATAAACATATATATATATATATATATATATATATATATATATATATATATATATATATATATATACATACATAATACTTAGGTTATGCAAAAATAACTTTAATTTGCCAGTAATCCTTACTATCACCATCGATAATCACTATGAAATCCCTGTGTTTCTCTCAACTCTCTCAATTCTCTGTATTCTCCTCTTAGGCTTAGCAAAACTAAAACTAGAACTGATAAACCAATGCGTAACAGAATAAAATTTATATAATAATAATACGTATACTTATTAGGATATCAGTTATAAAAATAACGTATAAGTTATAATTATATTATATTTATTATATATTTTATTTATATAATTCAAAATTAAAAAGAATTCCAAAAGCCATAGGGGCTTGTTTGGCGAAAACCATTTAAAATTAAACACTTAATGTAAGACCCCAACTTTTTGAATAAAGATTAAATTTTCTCGAAATATATTTTTGAATATTATGGTGTAGATTTGATATAATGTTATAGTTGTGGGTAATATTTACAAATTTTGTAAAGTACGCAAGTTGTTATATAATATTCGATTGGTCGGGGAATATTCGTTTTAACAGGGAATATTCATACAGCAAGACAATCATTGGTGGACCCCCCAATAACGGAATTATTTTCGGATTGAGAAAACGACAAAAATACTTTATGAAAATAACGGTGGAAGTTTTACCGTTAACTATTGAACTACCCGGTAGTAAAAGTACAAAGAATATGCAGTAGTATAGTAGTAGTACCAGTATTGATTATTGATGCTTACGTGAGAAGTCACTCAGTTATACTCAATTATTGCTACAGTAATTACTGCATCATATCTCTCATATTATTGATTCGATTATTGTCATAGTATCATCTGCATAATATTTTATTTTATTAAATCAATAATTGAGACGACAAAGTTATTCATATTATTAAATTGCAATATTTAAAATGTCTAGAAGTTACATAAGGAGAGGTTTGGTCACCTAATTGCGCGCCAATAGGGAGAAATCCTTATTGAAAAGCCCCTCTTTCCAGGAGCGAATTGGTTGATAAATATTGTGAGTTATAATATTAATGATGAATGTTATTAAAATTGAAGTTGTGTTCGGAGTTGAATTTGGAGACGCGGACGTGATATTTGAGTCCAGAACGATGAAATTAGTAAAAATAGTCTATAAACACAAAAAAAATTGGATTTCATTATTTGGTCAAAAAGTCAACAGTTGACTTTTTCAGGAAAAGTCAAACTTCGAAATTTCAAAATTTATATTTTTGATAAAAATGGTTTCATTGTGTTGGAATTATTTGTGTTATTGAAAATCGATAATTATTTCGATAATAATTGATGTCTGGAGGTTATACTGACCAATCGGGTATTTTACCGGATAAATGAGCAATTGATTGCTATTATTTCACATGATTATAACTATTTGTTCACATGCGTATACTATTGTTTCACATTCTTGTTACTATTAGGGGAGTTGGTGCAAGATTGATAATACTTGCATGACTAAGTTAAAAATGGAGGTATAGATGGAGGTATTATACTGTAATTCGTATTTTCACATGTCTAGAACTATTGATTCACATAATTTACTATTGAATCACATTATTTACTATTAGGGGAGGTGGTGCAAGTTTGATAATACTTCCATGACTAAATTAAAAATAAAGAAAAAGTTGGAGGTATTGTACTGAAATTTTTTGAGCCCCAAAACGTGCAATTATCGAAACTATATTTTTCTATAAATAGAAGCTCATACTTCCTTTATTTCTCACCAATTCACAAAAGCTTTAGAGCGATTATTATAGAGAGAAATTATAGAAAGAAGAAGAGAAGTCTGCTACCTCACTTTGTTCCGAAGATCCAGTTTTTTTTCTAAAGGTAGGGAGTATTATTTCTTTCTTATCTATGAAGAGAACTTCATTATTCCATTCTTTATTATTCATTAGAATAACTTGTATCTGTGAGCTACCCTATACTTAGTGAAATTCTTCTGTTGTTCCATTCTTTATCATTCTGTTGGAACATCCTGTCTTTGCGTTCTACGCCGGACTTGGTTCCGTCTTTATTATTCTGTTGGAATATCCTATTTGTACATTTTACACCGGACCGATTAAAATGCAGTATTATTCTATTGGAATATCATGTTCATGCGTTCTCACTTTGGGACCGATTCGCTCTTTATTATTACATTGGAATATCCTCGTCATGTGTTTTATGCTGGGACCGATTAAAGTCTTTATTATTCTATTGGAATATCCTCGTCTATGGGTTTTACGCCAGACCTGATTCCGTTATTTATTATTCTGTTGGAATAACCTACCTGTGCGGTCTATTGCATGCCTGGTGATTTCTTTTGTTATTCCATTCCTTATTATACTCAGTTGGTTAAAATTTTGACTTCTATACTCCATGAAATTAGTGGAAATATCCTTGATATTTGCGCTTCATCAAGTAATTTTTTATGGAAATATTCTTCTGAGCATTCTTGAATTTTACTCTACAAAGCAGTATCATGGTGACAATTTGGACGTTATTAGTTCCTGGATAAAATAATTCTTGAACTTGTTTTATTGAATTCTTATATCATTGTCATCATCCTCATGTTTATATTTTGTTGAAAGTCATCTTTGGCCTATAGTGCATAAATGGACTTGGTATGATTATGACCAGGGATTATTCGGTGTAATCATGACCGTAATGTTACAAATGATGTGGTAAAAGTCCTCATTGGCCCGTAGTGCATTGATGGACAGTTGTTGGCATGATCATGACCATTATTGAATAGACAAATATTCTTGGCCCATAGTGCATGGATAATTGTGGTCGTGATACTAAAGAATATCCTTGGCCGTAGTGCGAGGGGTGATTCGATGATGTGGATTATTTATTGTCGAGTCCCAATGATAAAAGTGATGAAAAACCTTTTAAATCATAAAAGATGGTAGATTTTATTCTCTACTTGACTCTTTTAATGGATTGCTTGTTCCGCTGCAGTTAAACTTGATGGTTGTTATATTTTATCAGTTTAACACTGTTGAAGGCTAACAATAATATATTCTCCATTATCTTAGTCATAATATTTCCTACTGGGCTAGTTGAGCTCACCCTTTTACTTTTATTGTTCTCTTCAGGAAATGAGAACCTAATAGGGACTAGTCGGGGAATGGAGTGACGGACCAGATGATAGCATTAGTAGTACTCACTATTCAGTGAAATAGTGGAAAATAAATGTAATAATATTGAATTTGAGTTTGAGTATTGTCTAGACGACAATATTTGTATTAAAACTCACAGCTTATGTTTTGTCGTACTTTACATGACAGTTGTATAATTAAGTTGTATTTGTATTTTGTACCATGTATTTGACGACTCAGAATAGGTGATGTATACCTATTTTGGGGGCGTCACAGTTGGTATCAAAGCTTAGGGATATGATCTCTAGCTAAGATGTGAAACTAGAACTAGGAGGGGAGAGACGGGGAATTCCTGCGCTACTATGACCTACCTAAGTTTATTTGGTATTTAATTGGTCAGTCAAAGTGTAGGGATAATATGTTTCATGTCAATTAATCCTTTTTTTGTGGCAGTATTTGAAAATGGCATCCGAGAATGTTGAGAACATCAATGGAGCACAGGAGACCGTTGAGTCTCCACAGATCAATAACCAGGAAAATGTGCATCAGGAAGGCGACAATCCTCATGCAAACAACAACACTGACCAAATGATGAACGATGGAATGTTCCGAGGCTTCATGCAATTCATGTAACATCAGGCGAGAGCAGCTCCTGTCCAAAATGCAGGTGGAAACACTGGCAACTCTCGGACGGTCACCACCAAACAGTTCAAGGAGCTGGGACCAACGGAGTTTATTGGAGAGCCAAAACCACTTAAGGCGGAAGCATGGATAAAGCAGATAACCAAGATATTTGATGTCTTGGGATGCTCCGAGGAACAAAAGGTTCCCTTCGCCACCTTTATGTTGCGTGAAGAGGCGTGACATTGGTGGGAATCAGAAACGCATTACCGACTGGACGACTCAACATGTCTTGGGAGAAGTTCCAAGAGCTGTTCAACGACAAGTACTTTCCCGAAAGTATTCGTCACATGAAGGAGGTGGACTTTATCAAGTTGGAACAAAACAATATGACCGTGTCGCAATACGAGGCTATATTTGCGGAGTTATCCTGGTTTGCATCCCATTTGGTTGATAATGAGGAGCGAATGACCCGAATGTTTTTAAGAGGTTTGAAATCGGAGATACGACAATATCTTATTTCTCATAAACTGTGTTTGTATTCAGATGTTGTAAATAGGGCTCAGTTGTTAGAGCGCGATAACGAGTCAACACAACCAAGAGAAAGCAGCCGGCAGAATGAAAATACCAGTGGTAACAGTCATCGAAGCGATGACAACAAACGTGGAGGGAATCAACATGCCAGAAATGGTAACCACTTCAGTGGTAATCATAGCCAAGACAATTAAAATGGACATTTCAAGAAAAGGAGATTCAACAATGATGGAAAGACGTTAGCACCAGCACCCATTGTTAAGGAAGGAGAACGACCACCTATCATATGCTTCAAATGCGGAGGGGAGGGACACATCAGTCCAAACTGCGCGATGCCGTTCAAAGCATGTTATAATTGTGGAAGAGAAGGTCACTTAGCTCGATTTTGTCGTTCACCGAAGACAAATTCAGCTAGGATGGAGGCACCAAAGGCCGTCCCAGAAAAGTTAAAGCCGGTAGTGAAAGGGAGAATGTTTGTTGTGACCTCCCAGAAAGAAAGGAACCCGAATGAGGTCATCATGGGTAAGCTTATCATAAACTCTAGTAAAGTCTATACCTTATTTGATACCGGTTCTACCCATTCTTTTATTTCTCCTACTTGCGCTCAACGTTTAAATTTGACTCCGGAGAAATTAGACTTTGACTTATCTGTTGAAACTCCATTAGGAGAAACCTTCATTACATCCACTGTTTATAAGTCTTGTTTGGTTCAAATCGGTAACCGCACGTTACCTGTCGTTCTTATCTCCTTAAAAATACTTGCATTTGACGTGATTCTAGGGATTGAATTGTTAACTACTCATCATGCTAAAATTGATTGTTTTCGTAAGGTTGTTAGCTTTCATATTCCTAATAAACCTATTATGCGAATTCAAGCGACCAAACCATTAAAATCAATCACGGTCATCTCAAGCCATAAAGCTATTCGTTTATTGAAAAATGGATGTCAAGCTTTCTTAGCTCATGTCACGGATTTAAACAAAAATACATCGGATTTGAAGGATATTTCTATTGTTAATAAATTTCCTGACGTATTCCCTAAAGAACTTCCTGGCGTACCCCCAGAACGTGAAGTTGAATTTTGTATCGACCTTGAACCCGGTACAAAACCCATTTCCAAAGCCCCATATAGAATGGCTCCTATTGAACTTCAAGAGTTAAAGACCTAATTGTAGGAATTGTTAGACATTGGTTTCATTCGTCCTAGTACGTCTCCTTGGGGTGCTCCCATTCTATTCGTGAAGAAGAAAGATGGGAGTATGCGACTTTGTATTGATTATCGGGAGTTGAATCATGTCACCATCAAAAATAGGTACCCATTGCCACGAATTGATGACCTGTTTGATCAGTTACAAGGAGCACAATTTTTTTCAAAGATCGATCTTCGATTACGGATATCATCAATGAAGGTTAAAAGCGAGGATATTCCAAAGGCGCCTTCAAAACTCGATGCAGACGGCATTATGAATTCTTAGTCATGTCTTTTGGATTGACTAATGCTCCTACTGCCTTCATGGATATGATGAACCGAGTATTCAAGGAATATTTGGATCACTTTGTGGTCATCTTTATTGATGACATCCTTATTTATTCCAAAAGCCGTGAAGATCATGAGCAACACTTGAGGTTGATACTCCAAAAGCTTTGTGAATATAAGCTTTATGCCAAGTTAAAGAAATTCGAGTTCTGGCTTGAGGAAGTAGCATTCCTTGGGCACGTAGTATCAAGTCATGGAATATCAGTTGATCCGGCAAAGATTGAAGCTATTCAAAGCTGGGAGCAACCCGAATTAGTGACCGAAGTACGTAGCTTTCTCGGTTTAGCTGGTTATTATCGGAGATTCGTGGAAGGATTTTCTCGAATCACTACTCCATTAACTCAGCTGACTCGGAAAGATACAAAGTTCGGTTGGAGCGAGGAATGTGAGAAGAGTTTTCAAGAACTCAAAAGGAGACTCATTTCTGCACTTGTTCTGACAATACCATCTGGTTCGGAGGGATTTGTCATCTACAGTGATGCTTCGGGCAAATGGTTAGGATGTGTTCTCATGCAACATGGGAAAGTCATAGCCTATGCCTCAAGACAACTCAAAAAATATGAGAGGAATTATCCTACTCATGATCTAGAGTTGGCAGCTATTGTCTTCGCACTTAAAATTTGGAGGCATTACTTGTATGGAGAGAAAGTGGAGATCTTTACGGATCATAAAAGCCTCAAATATTTCTTCAGTCAAAAGGAACTCAACATGCGAAAATGACGTTGGCTTGAACTATTGAAAGATTATGATCATACCATCTAATACCATCCTGGAAAAGAGAATGTGGTAGCTGACACATTGAGTAGAAGATCATATGCGGGTACGAGTGCAATATTCACAACACAAAAACCCATTTTGTGTGACTTGCAAAGGATGGAGATAGAGTTAAAGACTCCAGGGACCCATGTGATGATGGCGAATATACGAGTAGAACCGACTTTAATTGATAAAGTTAAAGTTGCTCAAGTTACGATCCGGAGAGATGATGCGTATGAGGAAGAAAGTGCAAGAAGGTGGTATTTCGAAGCAAGAATCGATGAAGAAGGAATACTTTGAGTCAGATCTAGACTTTGTGTTCCTAACGACCCTGATTTAAAGTATAAAATCATGATGGTGGAGCACAACACACCATTTGCAATCCATCCTGGGAGTACCAAAATGTATCGTGATCTTCGTCATACATTTTGGTGGAGCAATATGAAGATAGAGATAGCGTTATTTATCTCAAGGTGTCTAATTTGTCAATGAGTTAAAGCAGAACATCAAGTACCAAAAGGTCCATTGCAACCACTTGAAATTCCAAAATGGAAGTGGGAGCACATTACCATGGATTTCGTTACCGGTCTTCCCAAAGTTTCTCAAGGCATAGATGCGATTTGGGTCATTGTTAATAGATTGACCAAGTCCGCTCATTTACCAATCGAGAAACTTATACACTTGAACGTCTTGCTCGTATGTACATAAACGAGGTTGTAAGATTTCATGGTATGCCAGTATCCATAGTTTTTGATCGAGACCCAAGATTCACTTCAAGATTTTGGGTTAGTTTGCAAAAAGCTATGGGCACGGATTTATGATTTAGCTCGACATATCATCCTCAAGACGGACTGACGGTAAATCGGAGAGGACTATTCAAACTCTTGAAGATCTATTAAGACTCTGTGTCCTTAACTTCAAGGGAAGTTGGGACAAATTCTTACCATTGGTGGAGTTTTCCTACAACAACAGTTATCAAGCAAGTATTGGCATGGCTCCATTTGAGGCGTTGTATGGAAGAAAGTGTCGTTCTCCAGTATGCTGGGATGAGGTGGGTGAAGCATCATTGTTGGGACCAGAGTTGGTACGTATGACTACGGAAAAGATTCAAATGATCCGACAACGTATAAAAACCTCACAAGATCGACAAAAGAGTTATGCTGATCTTCATCGAAAGGACGTAGAATTCGATATTGGAGATCATGTGTTATTACGTTTTGCTCCATGGAAAGGAGTTACAAGATTTGGAAAGAGAGGAAAGCTCAATCCTTGATTCATTGGCCCATTTTTAATCCTCGATCGAGTAGGAACTGTGGCCTATAGACTTGCGTTCTTACTTAAGTATGTCTCGTGTTCATAACATTTTCACATATCCATGTTACGTAAATATGTGAAAGACCGAACCACATTATTGAGTTAGAACCGAAACGAAATAGAGGAAGATTTAACGTATGAAGAGGTTCTGTTAAAATCTTGGATAAGAAGGAACATATTCTACGCTCCAAGGTTATACCTCAAGTCAAAGTTTTTGTGGAGAAACCACGATGTTGAGGAAATGACCGGGAGTTAGAATCGAAATGAAATCAAAGTATCCTCACATCTTCGATATACCGTGTAGACGCACCCTAATTTCGAGGACAAAATTTCATAAGAAAGGGAGGTTGTAAGACCCCAACTTTTTGAATAAAGATTAAATTTTCTCAAAATATATTTTTGAATATTATGGTGTGGATTTGATATAATGTTATAGTTGTGGGTAATATTTATAAATTTTGCAAAGTAAGCAAGTTGGTTATATAATATTCGATTTGGTGGGGAGTATTTGTTTTAAGGGGAATATTAAATACAACGACACAATCATTGGTGGAACCCCCATAATGGAATTATCGTCGGATTGAGAAAATGACAAAAATACTTTATTAAAATATACGGTGGAAGTTTTACCGTTAAACTGTTGAACTACCCGGTAGTAAAAAAATGCGATGTCTGGCGTGGTTACATAGTAGCACACGGAGATTGATTATTGATGCTTACGTGAGATGTCACTTAATTATACTCAATTATTGCTACAAGAAGAATTCTTTGCATCATATCTCTCATATTATGATTCGATTATTATTGAGTCGATTATATGTTATTTTATTAAATCAATAATTGATACGACAAAGTTATTCATATTATTAAATTGCAATATTTACAATGTCTAGAACATCAAGGAGAGGTTTGGTCACCTAATTATTTGGGAGAAATCCTTATGGAAAGCCCCTCTTCGGGAGAACGACTTGGTTGATAAATAAGGAGTTATAATATTAATGATGAATGTTATTAAAATTGAAGTTGTGTTTGGAGTTGAATTTGGAGAAGGACGTGATATTTGAGTCCTAACGATGAAATTAGTAAAGCCCCTATAAACCCAAAATTTTCCGGGATTCACTATTTGGTCAAAAAGTATTGACTTTTTTGGGAAAAGTCAAACTTCAAAATTTCAAAATTTTAATTTTGATAAAAATGGTTTCATTGTGTTGGAATTAAAGTTAGTGAAAATTGACAATAATTTCGATAATAATTGATGTGGAGGTTATATTGACCAAAGCGGGTATTTTTAGCAGGATAAATGAGCAATTGATCACATTGTTTCACATAATTATAACTATTTGTTCACATGTGTATACTATTGTTTCACATTCTTGTTACTATTAGGGAGTTGGTGCAAGATTGATAATATTTGCATGACTAAGTTAAAAATGGAAATTGACCTTAAGAAATTGGATCTTATTGTAAAATGATTTTATTAAATTAAATAATAATAAAATCATATTCCATGTGTTATCAAGATGGTTGTCATTGTATAACCTATTGATGTTAGAATATCGTAGTATTTGGGCTACGTGGATGAATTAAATTGTTTGAATTTCCAAGACAAAAATAAAAGTTTTTTGAGAAATTTTTCGAAAAACACTATTCATTGGTATTTGCTTGGGATATAATTTTGAGATTCCGAGAAATACGCAATGATGGAATAACAAGGTAAGATGGATTATGTAATAAAAATCTAGTTATGGAAAAAGTAATAATTCGCTTGTGGACTTAAATTATAAACGTTAAGTAAAGCGAAGTGTTAAAGAATAAGTAATAATTGTATGATACTTGGTATTGTACGAAGTAATGAAAACGAGTATAATATGAAGTATTATACGAGTTTGAATGAAGGATGAAATACCGTATATAAATTCTATAAGAATTAGAATACGAAAATAATACATCAACAATATGTATTAAGAAATGTTAATGGACTTGGATGATTGGTAAACAATTATATACAAGTCCAAGTGAATTAGAGAGAGAAGCCCAACTAATGAATTAATGAACCAATTAGTGTTTGTTAAAGTAAAGCCCAAGGATTAATTAATGTAAGCCCAAGATGGAATCCATGAGTGGTATGATCCATGGGGCAAACCATATTAATATGGTTGAATGTGGTGACCAAGTAATGTAATGACCAAGTAATGTGTGATGACCAAGATATGTGGTGACCAAGTGATGTGGTGACCAAGTTAGGAGTATTGACCAAGACTTTGAATTAATGGCCAAGTAAGAGATAAGAGAGCTGGCTAGCAAGTAATGAATAAGAAGGAGGTGGCTTAAGGAGGTGGGATGTTTTAAAGACCAAACTACCCTAACCTTGGAAAGTCTATAAATATAAAAGCTTTGCTAGTCATTTGTTGGTTGATCAAATAATCCAACACTTCTAAAGTGCTTAAGTGTTAGAGAGAATAAGCTAGCAATAAGTCATTTCCATAAGCTAAGAAGAAGAAGCAAGCTACTTACTAAGACTACAAAAGAGTAAGACTTCTTCTCAATTATCTTCTATCTCTACCATGATAGGATGATAAGAAAAGTTGGATTAAGAAACATGAATGAGTAAGTAATGAACTTAAGCCAATTAAGTTGGTAATAATTCATTTAAGCTAGCATAAGTTATAAACTTATGTGAAAATAATATGAACTTGTAAGAAGTTTATTAAGAGAAATGATATGAATGTAAAAGAATTTATATGATCATATGTGTCATGTATACCTAAGTAAAGTTATATGTGAAGAGTATGTAAAGTATGATGATTAAGAAACCTTAATTGTCATAAGTCATGAATAATCAAATCTTAAGTAGTTTATAATTTGACAAGTTATAAGCTCATGAAGAATAAGTCAAAATCCAACAATGAATATAAGTTGTTGTATTAAGTATGTTAAAATGTTCACATGATGAATGGAAGTCATTTGTAATGTTGAACAAATCATAAGAAGGAAGAATCACGGAATTTGCACGATCGACACGATAATCGCCGAATACGTAAAATTCTCTGAATGGAAGTCAAATTTTATGTTTGATCATGAAACCATTGTTTTCCAATAAAGACAAGTCATAATTGGCATTTAAGAGTTGTGGACTCAAAATGACCGGATTTCGACTTAGAACGAAGAACGAAAGCGTTGAACGCTCACGAACGCTTATCGCTTACGTTTAAAAATGAACCAATAGGTGAATTTTTAGAAAACAAAGTCAAATAGATAAAATTTTGAATGGTCATGTAGAGTACGTAATTTGTGAACCGTGAGGCTTTTGAACGAGCCAATTCGGACTTATAACGTAAGAAGTTATGCGTCAGAAGTTCACAAAATTTCAAAACCGAAATTGATATTCGGTGACTGAGAGTCAGCTGCCAGGCCAACCCTAGGAAAAAAGACCTGCGCCTGTGGCACTTAAAAAGAATCGAGCCTCTCATGCAAGAGTTTCGTCCGCAGCAATGAACCTTAGTTCAATAAGTAGGCGCAGCAGCCATTTAACAAAGGACAAAATCCTCTAGAGAGTGTGGCGCCGCAAGACAGGCCCATTAAGTAAGGACTCACTGCACAAGCCGCCAAGTCCGGACAAATGATATAAGAGCTCATGCAAGCGAGATGTAAGTATAAAAGTCAAGCCACAGCGCAAATATCTCAGAAAGCAAAGATAGTAATGAAATTTTCTAAGTACAAAGAAAAGAAATGGAAGTAAACATAACTTAAGGAAGGTAATGTAACATTGTTTAAACTTTGTTAAACCTTAAGGAATGTAATATAAAGGTTGAGATAACCTAGTCAAGTATAATGCAAGCATAATGATTAAACCGAAATGAATAGTAACTGAATCTAATACACAATTAGATTGAAATGAAGGGTATGATATAGTCATATACATACTTGATTATATGTGACCTAATGTAAGGCATTATGTGATCATGTATTGTAGAGACTTGAACGACTTGAACATAAAGTTAAAATATGGTAGCAGACGCTAAAGGCAAGTATTCTAACTCTTGTCTCAGTTCAATCTTAACAAGTTTTTGAGATTCATGTATTCCTTTGCATGAATTGAAGTATGATGAAGTTGAAGCCAATTCCTTTGGCTAGACTTGATGAATTGATAATCTATTCATGTATTATCAAATGTTGCTATCTTTTGTCAACTACTTGATATGGTTTTCAAAAGAAGACCGAAATGTTAAACAAATATTTTGTCGGTAAAACGATTGTGCACGTGAGGTTGCTAAATGCTTAAACATATGCATACGCTTAATGGATGTAGTGTTGATCAACATAGAGTACAATAAGTCGATCACCTAGAAGTGCTCGTAAGTGATATCGGGCTTATGGACTTTGTTTCCGGGTTGTCCTTTTCCAATAAAGAATGAATACCGAGGTCTCGATCGAGTGAATGTTTTACTAAATACTATTGTTATTGTAAAACATTTTTAAAGAAAAGATGAAGTGTTATTTTGAATTATCAATAGTATTTCATAACTATTGTTCAGTTATTGAAGATATACGATTTATATGTGTCAAGCATGTTGTTATTTAATTGTTATACTGGCTGAGCTAGTTATGCTCACTCTTGCTTGAACCATATGAATGCAGCTAAGACTGAACGTCCAGAAGGATAAAAAAAAGGATAAAGGAAAAGCTAAGGCAGATTACTAAGCTGTCTTGTAATAGTATAGGTCTATTGTTGTAATTTAACTGATATTATGACAAAGAACCTTTGTAACGGGTTTAGAACTTGGGAAATGTAAATATTACTTTAAATATATAGAAGTTATGTTCGTTCTTTGAGACTTTTCAAATGAATGAATGTATGAATGTCAGTACAAAGATAGCACCATCCGTCGAGTTGGAAGATACCCTGATTTGGGGGCGCCACAAGTTGGTATCAAAGCCTCAGGTTATAAAACTTAAGGGGGGGAAAGTAGAACCTTAAGTCATAACCTTATGAAAGAATAAAGAAGTAAAAGATGGAAAGTAACCTTATAAAATGCATTATATTATGTTATGTATTTTTTTATTATTTTACCGCGATGTACTAATCAAACTATATTGTTTTATTGTAGATGTCAGAGAAAATGATATGTATAGAGATATACATGTAGTAAGCGAGGATTCAGCTTAATCTGTAGAGATACTACCAAATCTCGTGAGTCAGAGAACCAGAGTTGGTAACCATCGAAGCCTGGGAGACTCAGACGACTTAGACTACATGTCCATATTTGATGGCATGTTGGAGGAGGAGGTGGACGTGATGTCCTTTGACCAGGTTCCACCTACAGAGACCCAAGTTCCACCTACAGAGGAAATGTCTACGGGGGAATCAATGAAGGCACTGTTTATGTCGGTATTGGATAGGAATGTCCATTACTGCCAAGAGGTTAAGGAGTTGAAGGAGGAACTCCGAGCTGTCCGTGAGGACAAGACTAGTATGGAAGGAATGTGGGAAGAGGAGCACGATGATAGAGTCCTAGCTATGGACAAAGTCCGAGATTTGAGAGGAGAAGTCTTTGAGCTCAAACAGGAGCTAAAGACTAAGAAGCGGAAGTTGGAGAGGATGTCCTATATTCATAGGAGTTCTCATGTAGATTTTCAAAGCAGCAGTAGTCGGATATCGTAGAAGTAAGGTGATGCACTGCCATACCATCAAGAGAGATGTTATTCTTTGGTTTGGCAGAAAGCAGATTTTGAGAATGCCTTACGGCAGATGTAATCTAGCAATAGCTAGAGTAGAATAGATATGTAAATATTATGTATCTAGTAGTGACGTAAAACCCTCTTTTGTATAACAAAGGGTAGTCTTTTGTAAATCCCAATTTTTGGAAAGTAATCATGGATGGAAATGTAATCACTAAGGTCGAGTAATGTAAACAATGTAGTGTTATACTAAAAGTTATGAATCAATATAAATCTTTTTATGAAATATGTTGAGTAATGAGTATGAGTTGTTGTTTTATTACAAATAATAACAAACCAACAAGAATAAAATAATAATGATGTGTTGTTTTCTTAACAGCAAAATGCCACTAAGAAGGAGACAACGAAATCAGGGCGCTAATGTTAACCAACCGGAGGGTGGTCCGGTTAATCCAATGCAGGAGTTCATTAATCTTTTAAGGGTTGCATTTAATAGAACAGGGGCTAATGTACCTGTAATTCCTGGAGTAGTACGAGCTACTACTTTTAAGGATTTCAAAAGTATAGGTCCGCCGGAGTTCAAGGGAACTACGGACCCTATAGAAGCCCAGACATGGGTAAAAGAAATCGAGAAAGCATTTGTAATAGCAAATGTTGAGGAGGGTCAAAAGGTTTCCTTTGCAACCTATTTGATGAAGGGAGAGGCCAACTTCTGGTGGGAGGCAAATCAGGCTAGGGCCGATATAGGGAACCTAACGTGGGAGAGGTTCAAGGAGATTTTCTTCGAGAACTATTTTCCCACGAGTATGCAAGGGAGGATGGAGATGAGGTTTCTAGAATTGAGACAAGGGATATGACAGCTTCCTCAAAGATGTCGCCAAGTTTAATGAATCGGCACGATTTGCTCCACATCAAGTGGACATCAAGTGAGAAAGGCTAGAAGGTTCGAAAAGGCTTGAAACCCCGGCTCTATAGCCGAAATCTCTCGTGTTCCAAAGTACTTCCTTTGGAACCATACTAGAAAAGGCAATAATTGCCAAGGTGGGAATGAGGCTCTTAGCCAAGACCACAAAGATAAGAAGACCAAAAGGTGGTTGATGGAGGAACCAAGACTGAGGGAGCCAGTGGAAGTGGCGACGGTTAGAAGAGGAAGGGCTTTAACTCTGGGAATACCGGAGCAAAACAAGGGGACTTCAAGAGGAGGATTGAGGCCTCAAAAATCCGCATGGAAGACTCACTTAGGAGTCTGTCTCAAAGGTAAGGTGGTATGTTATAATTGTGGATAGGAAGGGCACATTTCGCCTAAACTGCCCCAATCCAAGAAGAATCACGGATGCTTTGTATGTGGATCAAACCGACCACATAGCAAAGAACCGCCCAAGAAGGGGATAGAAGGAAATAAAGGGACCCTAATAGCGGAAGTTAGCTATTAGTGGTCCATTCAATGGGGAAATCAATGGCCCGCATTTTTTTAATACGACGGTCCAAGATGCGGTGGCATCAAGGGATGTAGTTGCAGGTATTATTCGATCAACAATATGAATGCATACGCAGTTATTTGATTCGGGTGCTACTTGTTCGCTTTATAGATGTGATTTTGCTAGACGATTAGAATTATTTCCAAAAATTGCCTCGTACCTTTGAACATTAAGGTAGCAAACGAAGAGATAATTCTCTGTGAAGATATTCATAGGAGTTGTTGCGTAGAAGTACGTGGTTGTAAGTTATCGTTAGATTTAATACCGATAAAGTTATGAGAATTTGAAGTAATTCTCGAGATGGATTGGTTGATTAACCATGGGGCAATTATAGATTGCCAAAAGAAATGTGTGAGCATCAGGACGTTGAAGCAACCTCCTATAGTATTTTACGGTAGTAAATTGCCGGGACGTCCGTGTCATTTTTTACGATGACACAAACTAGAAAACTTTTAAGAAAGGGTTGTGTAGGTTACCTATGCCATGTTGTTGATACCTAGAGAGTGGGAGCAACCATGGAACAAATACCTATAGTAAACGAATTCATGGATGTATTTCCAAGTGAGTTACCGGGTTTATCGTCGGATAGGGAGATCGAATTTGTGATAAACACTATGCCAGGAACGACACCGGTCTTAAGGGCACCGTACCGTATGGCGCCGGTGGAAATGAAAGAACTAATGGTTCAGCTACAGGAACTATTGGAAAAGAAGTACATTCAACCAAGTGTTTCTCCGTGGGGAGCACTGGTGTTGTTTGTCAAGAAGAAAGACGGATCGTTAAGGCTTTGTATCGACTATCGGGAGTTGAACAAGTTAAAGATAAAGAATAAATACACATTGCCCAGGATCGATGATCTCTTTAATCAATTGAAAGGGCAAAGTATTTTTCTAAAATAGATTTTGATGACGGGTATCATCGGGCTGAAGGTTAGGAAGGAAGATGTACCAAAGATCGCATTCAGACTCGTTATGGTCATTACGAAGCTCGTGATGTCATTTGGGTCGATTTAATGCACCAAATGTGATTTATGGATATGATGAACAGAGTGTTCAAACTATATTTGGAAAAGTTCATCGTGGTGTTTATCGATGATATTCTAGTCTATTCTAAGACGCCAGAAGATCATGCCGAACACTTAAGATTAGTGTTGGAGACACTAAGAAAGGAGAAGTTATATGCTAAATTCACCAAATGTGAATTTTGGTCGAAAAGGTGCGATTTTTTTAGGTCATGTCATCGACCAAGAGGGATTTCAAGTGGATCCAAAGAAAGGTGGAAGCAAGAATGAATTGGGAACAACCAAAACGCCGAATCGAGGTGTGGAGTTTCTAGGTTAGCAGGTACTATCAAAGATTTATCCAAGATTTTTCAAGATAGCTACCTCGCTGACTAACTTAACAAAGAAGACGGTGAAATACGTATGGACGGATAAATGTGAAGACAGCTTTTCAAGAACTAAAGAAGAGATTAAGTGAAGCTCCTATTTTGTCATCGCTGTGATGACACGGGAAATTTTTGTAGTGTATAGTGATGCTTCGATAGAGGACTTGGTTGTGTGCTTATGCAAAGATGGCAAAGTCATTGCATATGTATCTCAAAGCAGTTGAAGGATTATGAGAAAGTTTACCCTACTCATGATCCGAACTCCGTCATGCAGAGTGTTTGCTCTAAAGATATGGAGACATTATCTTTATGGGGAAAAATGTGAGATATATACGGACCATAAAAGTCTAAAGTATATCTTCACTCAGAAGGAGTTGAATATGAGACAGAGAAGATGGCTGGAGTTGATAAAGGATTATGATTGTGAAATCCTGTATCACCCTGGAAAAGCCAATGTAGTTGCCGACGCCTTAAGTAGGAAGGGTCGGGAAAAGTTGTCTATGTTAACGGCTCAAAATGAGTTAATAACAGAGATGGCTAGGATGGAAATAGAAGTGAAGATGCCGAAAGTGATTGGGCAAGTTACTTTGCATGACGGATATGCAATCTACCATCGTAGAAAGGGTCAAGGAGGTACAACTCAAGGCGGATGAGTGTAACCAAATGAAGAAGCGGTTATCCGAGAAGGAAGAGGTTAAGTATAGTCTTGATAATGAGGGATTATTAAGATTTGAAGGAAGAATTTGGATTCTGAATGAGATGGAATTAAAGGAGCAAGTGTTATAAGAAGCTCATAGTTCGAGGTACTCGATACATCCTGGTAGCACTAAGATGTATCAAGACCTTCGACAGAGTTTTTTGTGGCCAAACATGAAGAGAGAAATAGCAGAGTATGTGAGTAGGTGCTTAACTTGTCAAAAAGTTAAGGCCGAACATCAACGACCCAGTGGTTTACTACAGTCATTGAAGATTCCAGAATGGAAGTGGGAGCATATCATGATGGAATTCGTGGTGGGACTTCCGACGACGCAAAAAGGGTACTATTCAATTTAGGTAATAGTGGACTGGTTGACGAAGTCGGCTCACATTTTGCCAATTAGAGTAAAGAATAACTTAGACCAGTTAGCTAAACTTTATGTTAAGGAAATCATTTCCAGACATGGAGTACCGGTATCGATTGTGTCAGATCGTGATCCACGATTCACATCGAACTTTTGGAGGAGTTTGCAAGAGCAGTTGGGAACACAGCTGAGGTTAAGCATGGCTTATCATCCACAAACTGATGGGCAGAGCGAAAGGACAATTCAGACGTTATAAGACATGTTGAGGTCTTGCGTCATGGATTTCAAGGGTAGTTGGGATGATCACCTACCACTAGTAGAGTTTGCATATAACAACAGTTATCATGCAAGCATAGGCATGCCACCGCATGAAGCTTTTGTATGGGAGAAAGTGCGTAACACCTTTATGTTGGGATGAGGTGGGAGAACGCCGGATGCTAGGACCGTAATTGGTAGCAGAGCAGATAAGCGGATATGATAAAGTTAATTCGGATGCGTCTCGTCACAAACGTGATGCATGTAAGAAGTATGCGACTCACATAGACTAAGTCGAGAGTTTGAGGTGGGCTCATATGTGTTTCTAAAGGTATCTCCCTGGAAAGGAAAGATACGCTTTGGAAAGAAGGGAAAGTTAAGTCCAAGGTTTATAGGACCTTTTGAAGTATTAAAACGGGTGGGAGAGGTAGCGATATGATAGCATTACCTCCGCATCTAGAACTAATACATAACGTGTTTCACGTATCTGTATTACATCCATATAAGTCGGACTATAAGCATGTAATCGAGTATGAGCCGATTCATATCGAGAAAGACTTATCATATGAAGAGTCGCCGATGCAGATCATTGATAGAAAGGAACAAGTTCTGAGGAACAAGGTAATACCATCAGTAAAAGTATTATGGAAGAACCACGACGCTGAAGAAGCAACGTGGGAACTAGAAGAAAAGATGAAGAAAAATTTTCCTCACCTATTTGATTAAAGTAAGACGAGATTCTGGGGACAGAATCTTTATAAGGGGGGAAGAATGTAACGATCGAGAAATTTGGATCTTATTGTAAAATGATTTTATTAAATTAAATAATAATAAAATCATATTCCATGTGTTATCAAGATGGTTGTCATTGTATAACCTATTGATGTTAGAATATCGTAGTATTTGGGCTATGTGGATGAATTAAAGTGTTTGAATTTCCAAGATGAAAATAAAAGTTTTTCGAGAAATTTTCCAAAAAACACTATTCATTGGTATTTGCTTGGGATATAATTTTGAGATTCATAGAAATACGCAATGGTGGAATAACAAGGTAAGATGGATTATGTAATAAAAATCTAGTTATTGAAAAAGTACTAATTCGCTTGTGGACTTAAATTATAAACGTTAAGTAAAGCGAAGTGTTAAAGAATAAGTAATAATTGTATGATACTTGGTATTGTACGAAGTAATGAAAACGAGTATAATATGAAGTATTATACGAGTTTGAATGAAGGATGAAATATCGTATATAAATTCTATAAGAATTAGAATATAAAAAATAATACATCAACAATATGTATTAAGAAATGTTAATGGACTTGGATGATTGGTAAACAATTATATACAAGTCCAAGTGAATTAGAGAGAGAAGCCCAACTAATGAATTAATGAACCAATTAGTGTTTGTTAAAGTAAAGCCCAAGGCTTAATTAATGTAAGCCCAAGATGGAATGCATGAGTGGTATGATCCATGGGGAAAACCATATTAATATGGTTGAATGTGGTGACCAAGTAATGTAATGACCAAGTAATGTGTGATGACCAAGATATGTGGTGACCAAGTGATGTGGTGACCAAGTTAGGAGTATTGACCAAGACTTTGAATTAATGGCCAAGTAAGAGATAAGAGAGTGGCTAGCAAGTAATGAATAGTAAGGAGGTGGCTTAAGGAGGTGGGATGTTTTAAAGACCAAACTACCCTAACCTTGGAAAGTCTATAAATAGAAGAGCTTTGCTAGTCATTTGTTGGTTGATCAAATAATCCAACACTTCTAAAGTGCTTAAGTGTTAGAGAGAATAAGCTAGCAATAAGTCATTTCCATAAGCTAAGAAGAAGAAGCAAGCTACTTACCAAGACTACAAAAGAGTAAGACTTCTTCTCAATTATCTTCTATCTCTACCATGATAGGATGATAAGAAAAGTTGGATTAAGAAACATGAATGAGTAAGTAATGAACTTAAGCCAATTAAGTTGGTAATAATTCTTTTAAGCTAGGATAAGTTATAAACTTATGTGAAAATAATATGAACTTGTAAGAAGTTTATTAAGAGAAATGATATGAATCTAAAAGAATTTATATGATCATATATGTCATGTATACCTAAGTAAAGTTATATGTGAAGAGTATGTAAAGTATGATGATTAAGAAACCTTAATTGTCATAAGTCATGAATAAACAAATCTTCAGTAGTTTATAATTTGACAAGTTATAAGCTCATGAAGAATAAGTCAAAATCCAACAATGAATATAAGTTGTTGTATTAAGTATGTTAAAATGTTCATATGATGAATGGAAGTCATTTGTAATGTTGAAAAAATCATAAGAAGGAAGAATTGCCGGAATTTTCACGATTGGACAATAATCGTCGAATACGTAAAATTCTCGGAATGGAAGTCAAATTTTATGTTTGATCATGAAACCATTGTTTTCCAATAAAGACAAGTCATAATTGGCATTTAAGAGTTGCGGACTTGAAAATGACCGAATTCCGACTTAGAACAAAGAAACGAGTGTTGAACGTTCATGAACGTTTATCGTTTACGTTAAAATATGAACCAATAGGTGAATTTTTAGCTAACGAAGTCAAATAGATAAAATTCTTGAACTGTCATGTAGAGTACGTAATTTGTGAACCGTAAGCTTTTGAACAAGCCAATTTGGACTTATAACGAAGAAGTTATGCGTCCGAGAAGTTCATAAAATTCCAAAACTAAAATTGATATCTGGTGCACAGAGAGTCAGCCACAAGGCGCCAACCCTAGGTAAAAGAGACGCGCCACCTTGGCAAGGAACAAAGAATCGAGCCTCATGCGCAAGAGTTCTCCGCAAGCGTGAACCTTAGTTCAATAAGTGGAAATGCAGTCAGCCATGAAACAAATGACAAAATCCTCAGAGTGTGTAGCACAAAACGGCCATTAAGTAAGGACTCGGGCCAAGCGCCAAGTCCGGGACAATGGAGATTAAGAGCTCAGGCCAAACAGACGAGATGTAGAGATAAAGTGAAATGCAGTCAGCCAGCCTCAACAAAGATAGTAATGAAATTTTCTAAGTACAAAGAAAAGAAATGGAAGTAAACATAACTTAAGGAAGGTAATGTAACATTGTTTAAACTTTGTTAAACCTTAAGGAATGTAATATAAAGGTTGAGATAACCTAGTCGAAGTATAATGCAAGCATAATGATAAACCGGAATGAATAGTAACTGAATCTAATACACAATTAGATTGAAATGAAGGGTATGATATAGTCATATACACACTTGATTATATGTGACCTAATGTAAGGCATTATGTGATCATGTATTGTAGAGACTTGAACGACTTGAACATAAAGTTAAAATACCGTAGGAGACGCTAAATGCAAGTATTCTAACTCTTGTCTCAGTTCAATCTGAACAAGTTTTTGAGATTCATGTATTCTTTCGCATGAATTGAAGTATGATGAAGTTGAAGCCAATTCCTTTGGCTAGACTTGATGAATTGATAATCTATTCATGTATTATCAAATGTTGCTATCTTTTGTCAACTACTTGATATGGTTTTCAAAAGAAGACCGAAATGTTAAACAAATATTTTTCAATAAAACGACAGCACGTGAGGTTGCCAAATGCTTAAACGTGCATAATTTAATGGATGTAGTGTCGATCAACATAGAGTACAATAGTCGATCACCTAGAAGTGCTCGTAAGTGATATCGCTTACTGAATTGTTTCCGGGTTGTCCTTTTCCAATAAAGAATGAATACCGAGGTCTCGATGGGAGTGAATGTTTTACTAAATCGTTGAGTGAATGTTTTACTAAATGAAGTGCTGTTATTATCAAAAACATTTTGAAAGATAAAAGATGAAGTGTTATTTTGAATTATCAATAGTACTCTTGCTTGAACCATAACTATTGTTCGCTTATCGAAAAAGATATAACGATTAAAGGCATTATGTGTCAAGTCATGTTGTTATTAAATTGTTATACTTGTAATGGGTTTAAAAGCTAGTTATGCTTACTCTTAAATATATGAACCATATGAATGCTTTTAATTGAAGACCGAACGTCCCAAGGATGGAAAAAGGATAAAGGAAAATACTATAATTCAGTATTACTAAGTCTATTGATTCACATTTGTAATTGAATCACATTATAGGTCTATTGTTGTAATTTAACTACTATATTAAAATGACAAAGAACCTTCAAATTTTTGAGTTTAAAACTGCAATTGGGAAATGTAAATATTATTCTTTAAATATATAGAAGTTTAGGCGATTATTCGAGACTTTTCAAGAAGAATGAATGTATGAATGTTTCTACAAGTAGGGATATTATTTCTTTCACCATGAAGAGAACTTATGTTATTCCATTGCCGAAGATACCCGGATTTGGGTGAAGTTGTTCCATTCTTTATCATTACATTGGAACATCCCGTCGACGATTCTACGTGGGACTGGTTCCGTCTTTATTATTCTCATTGGAATATCACATGCTCATGCTTTTTATGCCGATTCGATTAAAATCTTTATTATTACGTTGGAATATCCTATATGCTCGTTTTCTTGGGACCGATTCCGTTATTTATTATTTCATTGAATAACCTACCATGCGGTCTCATCGCATGCACGGTGATTTCTTTTTTTATTCCATTCCTTATTATACTCAGTTGGTTAAAGTTTTGAATTCTATACTCCATGAAATTAGTGGAATATCCTTGATATTTGCGCTTCATCCAGTATCTTTTCATAAAA
This sequence comes from Panax ginseng, assembly GCA_020205605.1. NCBI lineage: Eukaryota > Viridiplantae > Streptophyta > Magnoliopsida > Apiales > Araliaceae > Panax > Panax ginseng. The sequence goes on along the minus strand of CM035143.1, from coordinate 57,989,079 downwards.
ATATTATTCTGAGCATTCTTGAACTTGACTCTACAAAGCAGTATCATGTTGACAATTTGGACGTTATTAGTTCCTGGATTTAATAATTCTTGAACTTGTTTTATTGAATTCTTATATCATTGTCATCATCCTCATGTTTATATTTTGTTGAAAGTCATATGTGGCCTATAGTGCATAGATGGACTTGGTATGATTATGACCGGGGATTATTCGGTGTAATCATGACCATAATGTTACAAATGATGTGGTAAAAGTCCTCATTGGCCCGTAGTGCATTGATGGACAGTTTTTGGCATGATCATGACCATTAATGAATACACAAATATTCTTGGCCCATAGTGCATGGATAATTGTGGTTGTGATACTAAAGAATATCCTTGGCCGTAGTGCAGGGGTGATTCGATGATGTGGATTATTTATTAAGCTGAGTCCCAGTGATAAAAGTGATGAAAAACCTTTTAAATCATAATAGATAGTAGATTTTATTCTCTACTTGACTCTTTTAATGTATTGCTTGTTCCGCTGCAGTTAAACGTGATGGTTGTTATATTGTATCAGTTTAACACTGTTGAAGGATAACGATAATATATTCTGCATTATCTTAGTCATAATATTTCCCTCTTTGGGCTAGTTGAGCTCACCTTTTACTTTTATTGTTCTCTTGTGAAATGAGAACGTAGCGAGGACTAGTCGGGGAATGGGAGTGAGCGGACGGATGATAGCATTAGTAGTCCTCACTATTCAAAGGAAATAGTGGAAAATAAATGTAATAATATTGAATTTGAGTTTGAATATTGTCTATATGACAATATTTGTATTAAAACTCACAGCTTATGTTTTGTCGTACTTTACACGACAGTTGTATAATTAAGTTGTATTTGTATTCTGTATCATGTATTTGACGACTCAGAATAGGTGATGTATACCTATTTTGGGGGCGTCACACTTAATACCATTAAGTCTTGTTTGACACAAACCAAATTAAACTACTTTAATTTATTTTAATAACTACTTATAATATAGTTATTTGTCACACTATGTTTAATCAAGCTTTCATACTTAATTTATTTAATTCAAATAACAATTAATTAAATAAATCATTTAATCACATAACTCAATATAAATAATTAACCATCAAATTAAAATATCAATATAATAATAATTTCCTTAACTCATTAATTATTTATTTAACGAATAATTAACCAAATAAAATCAAATCAATTAAACAAATATTTATTCAACGATAAACACATCCATTAAATATTTATATAGTTCAATAAATATTTAATATTACAATTAAAAATTCTAGAATGTTACAGGACAAACACACGCACACGACTCTCAACGTGAAGAATAGTGTGTGCAAAGATGAAGAGAAATGCTTTAAAGGTATGAGAAGGCTTACAGTGGGCTGCCAAAGAAGACTTCTATATATTTAAAGGGATGAACACTCGGCTCTCACCGGTACAAAATAGAAGATATATGTGAGCTCATAAGTGTTTAAAATGAGAAAGCACTCAGTGTATGGTGAGTACAGAACAAATTTGACAAGGCTTCCTCGCCTTTTTCTTTTACAAAATGGGTACCCCAAGCCCTCTATTTATAGAGGGGGGAGCCGCAGGTGTAGTAGCAGATGTACTTGCGGCAGCCCGGATTGCCCCGGGCTTTGTGGGTCCCACCGTCTCGAAGTACGTGCACGCATACACTGTAATGTCTGCTCGAACTTTCAGAATTGCAATTCGGGCATCCGACTGAGGTATGTAAGACCTATTTCGGACCGCTGTTGTCGAGAGTTGCACAATGACATGGGATTAAAGGTTGTACGAAGTTAGGAAGATGGGACCATGCCCTCCGGTCTTCAAGCTTCAAATTCTATCTGTTGCCTTGCGTAATAGTCACTCGGGATTGGACCTCCTTGGTTCTTGTGGGACATTGCTGTGTATAAATGTATTTATGAAATTTTTGAGATGGTACGATGTGGCATCAAGGTGGCAAGATGACGACTTTGCCCCTCACCGGGGTTATCTCCGATTTGGGCTGATAAAGCAGACGTTGCTCAGGGTTATCTCTGAGATTGGACTGCTGCAAGTGTTGAAGGTCCTCAGTGTCATCTGTGAGGTGTGACTGTCTTTTCGGTGTTATCTCCGGGTCTTGTACGGAGTGCCTCGGTGTGAGTGTCGAGGTTGAAGCTAATTGCATGCATTTGAAACAAGCATTTCTGGGGTTATCTCCGGAACTGCATTCCTTGGGGTTACCTCCAAGGTTGGTAACTGCTACTCCCAATGTTGAGACTGAGACTGAATATCTCGGGGTTATCTCTGAGATGAATTTGCCTTCTTTGGTGGAATTTCTGGTATTGGAACTGATACTCCCGGTGTGTGTTCCGGGGTTGAGACTGAACTTTCGGCGATGATCTCGGATGGATATGACCGTCTTCCGTGGTTATCTACGAAAGAGGAATCGCCTCCCCGCAATGTCGTGGCAGGGTGTGCGAGAAAATTTCGAGTGTCTACAGATGTCCCTCTTTATCATATTCATGCAATGCAATGGCATGGATAGGATAAAGAATCCTAGACACTTGAAATGCAACAAGATAAACATGAAACATGATGCCATGTATAGCAACATGATGCAAATGTATGATGCATATGGATTGTTTTCCCATATTCTGGGGATGTTTGATGGCTCCTTGTTGCTTCTACCGAGGATTATCAATGATGACGAGCTTGGACGTGTGATCCAAGTCTTTTAGGATGTTGACGTTGGGGCTATCACCAAAGTCCTTAATCTTTGATACAGACTTTATTCTGAAGATGTGCCTCTCGTGTACGAGAGATCAGTGGGGATAAAGCTTTGTCTATTTGAGGATGTGTATAACAGTATGTGTTATCAGGGATGCCTTGTGATAACCCGGGATGTCGAATAATCCGAATTTTTTGAATAAATTTTTTTTTAATTATTTATGTAGTATTGATATTGATTATTAATATTGGGTTGAGAATATGTGATACGAGTTTAGAGAATAAGTCAATTTGTGTTTTGACTGAGAAATAAGAGTAGAGTTGTGCTTAACAGATTTAGAAACCCTAACCCTAATTTACGGATAGGGATTCGATAGAAAATATAATTAAATAACTATATTAATGAGTATGTGTTTGTACTATTTAGAATTATTGATCAATGATTGATCGGGTAGGGTACAAAATTGGTAAACCCTAATAAGGGATTAGAAACCCTAATCTCAAGATTAGAAACCCTAATGCGTAGTTAGGAACCCTAATTGAAAGTTGGGAAACCCTAATTTTAAATTTGAGAATCCCAAACCCTAATTAAGAAACCCTAATCCTAATTAGCAAGTCTAAAGTGATTAGTAAATGTTAATATAATTAGGAAACCCTAATTATACTTTAGAAATATTAATTTCTATTTAAAACCCTAATTACATTTTAGAAATCTTAATTTTCTATAAAACACATAATTAGAAAATTCTAAAAATGGAGGTTGTAAAACCTAAGAGTTAGAACCTTAGGGTTAAACCCTAAGGGTTTGGACAAGGTCAAAAATGCCATTAAAAGGATAATGCAAATGTCCAAAATGCCATTTGTGTATTTTTATTAAGGTAACTTGTAAATCTTACCAAATTAAGAGTTGGTGACCAACTATTGTTGACTTTGTGACTCCAATCTCAGCAAACCAGCCTCTCATTGACAACTATTGTAGCAACAGTCATTGTATCCAAGAATACATATAGAGTAAGAAAGAGAAAGTCACCAATATTGCTTTTTTCACCCCAAGCTCTCAACAACTCTCTCTCTCTCTCTCTCTCTCTCAAACCTCTAAATTTGCTAAGTAAATCAGTTACTAGATAACCTCCTAGAACACCAAGAACAGATTTGGAGAGCTAAGATCAAGGATTGGACAAGAGAGGTATAAACCCTAACTCACCATTTGATCTCGTAAACTAAGGTAAAGTTTGTGTTTATGTGTTTAGATGTTTGCTAGAAGATGTTTTATGATGATCTATAATAGATCCATAACATCAAAGTGGGTAAAAATGAAGTTTTTCAAAAACTGTCCAAGAACACAAAAAGTGGCCTGACAACCGAATGTCAGTGGTCGTAGGTATGTTTATTATTTTTCTTGTTTTATGTTTTGGATCAGTAGTCTGACATGAGGACTGTAATCTGGAAGTGAAATCACAGCCATTACATGTCCAGATTTCATGTTATTCATGGTCAAAGTGAGTTGACAGAGCATGACCGAAACTTTCTGGGTAACCCAGAAAGTGTGAACCAGCGTCTGACAATACTTTGCAAGCCTTAACCTGTCAGTTGATTAAGAGATTTAATGTTGTTTTTGTAACCTGTCTGTAGCCTGACATATGTACTTTATATTTATGGCTTTAGATCGTTTATATAATCAACAGATTTAATGGAGTGGATGGTCAAAGTAGACCATCCGGTATTATTTTTTATTTTCTGGAAATTCCAGAAAACGTTAGAACACTTCTTTTTACAGCGTTTGACTGGGCTAGATCTGGAGATTATGATGTACTCGGACTGAAATCATGCTATATATGTGTTCCTTTACATACAGACTATAGACTGCAACCATAAAATCAAAAACTATTGACCAAAACATTAAATTAATTGGGCTGGAAAGAGGCACCACGAACTACCTAGGTTTCTGGGTTACCTAGAAAACCCAGAAACGTTCTGACAGTGATTTTGAGGAGTTGTATCTTCTTGTTATGTGATTGTACGACATAGATGATGATTGATTCGTGTAGTGTTACATAAACACTACATGATCAATGTGTAAGATAGCCCAAAACATGCCTAAGCTGAGAATCACAGTTGGTCAAACCGAGACCCTTGAGAACTGGGCTATCAGTGTTCTTAAGCTCAAGAACACCAACAACGACGGTTACTGTCGATATAGCCTATAGCGACAGTTTTAATTATTTTTAATTTTCGAGTTTCCAAAAATTAATTAAAAATAGAAAATAAATTCTAAAAATTACAAAAATAGTTTTAAAAATTATTTTAAATTATGAAAAATAACTTTTAATAATTTCAGAAATTTTTCATTAATATTTATAATTATTTGAATATTAATGATATTTAATTTATTTAATTAGTGTATTAAATACATTAGAGAAAATGATTTTAATATTATAAAAATTATTTTAAATAAGAATAAAGTGTTTAAAAATATTTTGAGTTAAAAATGTAACTTTTAATATTTTTGAGTAATTTTTATTAATAATTTAATATTAATGATAATAGATTTATTTAACTAATATATTAAATAAATGAATTAAAAATGATTTTATTTATTTAAAAATGAGAAAAATATTTTAAAAATGATTTAAGTTATAATTAATGACTTTTAATATTTTGATAATAATTTCATTAATATTTAAATATTAATGGTGATGATTTAAAATGATTTTAATTATTTTAAAATCATTTAAGTATAATATTGATGATTGAAAAATATTTGAAGTTATTAATAATAACTTTAATATTTTGACAAGTATGTAATTAATATTTCACTATTATTAAATATTAATGATGATGGAATTAATTATTATTTAAATCATTTAAAATGATTTCGATGTTTAAAAATTATTATAAATTATAATAATTGTTTATAAATTATTAAAAGCTTCCAAAAAATATTATAAATGATATATGACTTATCAAAAATAATATTGGAGCTTTGAGACCAAGTTTAAGTGACAATAAATGTGTTAATTGTCGGATAGGGTGACCAAGACACCGGGATGAGACCGAACTAGTTAGACTTGATAAGTGTTTATATAAATTATAAACACTAATGTGGCTATGTGGTTATGTGCCTAGGAGATAGATTGATTGTAAATTACAGTGATACTTGTTATAAATTATTGTGCTAATTGTGAGACCGATATTGTTAATTATAGGTCTTACGAACGCAGATAAGTATATTGTGTAGCAGTAATCAATGCGAAAGGCAAGTTTCCTAACTCAACCTTGAGTTAAATCTGTTTAAATACTATGGTGGTTAATTATTGTTGATTAGACCACGTCCAATAATTTATTGTTGATTATTCGCAGTTAGTGCATGTTTACTAATTCAAATTGAATTAGTGATTCTGAGAATATACTTTTAGAATAACGGTTGTTGGATATTCATATCCGTAGAAGCTATTATTGATTTCAAATAGTACGGTTAAATTCTGTATATTGTTTAATCGTATTGAAACATGTCTAGCTAATTGTTTTGGCTAGACGAACATTTGTTAGAACTTTATAGGTTCGAGAAGAGAAGAGAAGAGAATTCAATTATTATTGATAGATATATGCCAGTTGTTTCGACTAGATCGAAAAAGAAAACTTGATAGGTTTGAGAAGAGAAGTGATTAGATATTAAAATCATTGTCTTTCGTTGTTAAATCAAACTCTGAATCAAAGAGTGAGAAGAACAACCTTTTATATAAAGGGAACATATTTGGTCATATGGCTATTGCACGCATTTTGAGTATTATACATAATATAGGGTACAAGGAGTTGGCCGCTCTAAGTACTTGCAGAGGGGTATAATTTAATCTGTATGGTTATCTGATACACCTGGGTATATCAAAGTCCAATCTTTGATAGTTACTCGAGAAGAGAAGTTCAAGATCCAACGGATCGCTCAGCATAAATCTGGAAAATATTCCACTTTGTTATTACATAGAATTCATTCTTGATTATTCAATAGAATATCTTAGAAACTTTGAAAGCGTTGTACCCTTTCATTTATCAGATTATTATGTTGAATAGAATGCGAGAAGACTTGTTAGTTAGTAAAGACTTGTTCAGCTATTTCAAAGTTTCCCAAACTTTGGTGTTATTCTATCAAATTAGATAGTCTGTTATTCTTTATTCTTATACATTTATTGTATGTCTTAACTTATGGGGCAAATCCATTGCTCACCCTTGCTAAATAAAACATTTTTGCTAGGAAAGAAGAGGTCAGCGGGTCTAAGAAGAACAAAGGCAAAGGCAAAATGCTGGAGTAGTTATAATGAACTTATTATTATGTTGTATTTGTTAACCCTTTTTGTCTATCTAAAGGGTAAGTTTGTAATGTTAAGTTTAGATAACCTGGGATGATGTTGTTAACCTATTAATTAATGTTATGTAAGTTTATATTCATCAAAGAATGGGTAGTTAGATGTTATTATATTATGGATCGTGAGCACCAAACTCGGGGGACAGGTAACCTGGATTTTGGGGTGTCACAGGTTGGTATCAAAGTTGTAGGTTATAAACCTTAAGTGGGGTGGGGAAAATCCTAGGATTATAACCATAAGTGAGATAGAGACAACTCATTTAGAGTTCTAAGTGAGGGATTGTTGAAGTGCATCAATAGTGAGATATGTGGATACATAAAGTGAGAAGTTTGTACTGGTGAAGTACTAATCAAGTTGTATAACTGATTGTAGGATGTCTGGAGAAGATGAAATGAGTGCGGAAATGCTAGCGGCTGTTTCACCAGTGCCAGTAGCCGAGGTGCCACCGCAAAATGAGTCAGTTAAAAAAGTAGGGAAAGATGAACCTATGGTCAATCTGGGGAGTGATCATGATGATTATCCCGAGATGTATCTAAGTGGTGATGAGGAGGCGGAGTCCGAAGAAGCTAAGGTAGATAAATGGAATAAGACCAAAGTTGGAGAGAAAGATCAAGAATGTACATAAGTTCAAGAAATCAGGAGTAAATTATTTCTCTTAGAGGAGTTGTGGAAGACGGAGCGAGCGTTACGCGAAATGACTGAAGAACGGGATGAGTTGAAGTCACAGGTAGAAAGGATGAAGACTGAAGTTGGTGAATCATCTGAAGGAACAATCAAGCAGCTGAAAGACAAGAATAAGCGAAAAAGGGACAACGACAGTCCTAATTCTGAAAAGTCAAACCCAAAGAAGAAGCAAGTATGTAGCAAATGTGGAAAGACTCACGCATGAGAATGCATGATGTGGAAGAACGTGTGCTTCAACTGTAAACAAGAAGGACATATTTCCCAACATTGTCCTAAGCCGAATATGAGCTAGGAAGTGTTATTTATGTGGGATAACGGGTCACAGATTAACCAAGTGTCCCAGCAAGAAGAAGACTGGTGAAGGGAGTGGGCGATAGACAACTTAGAGATAAGCACTAGTATCTTTTGGTAGTAGGTTATGATATTAACGATTGTAATATCGAGAACGGTGTGTAAGCATATGTAAATATAAATATGTTTGAATGAATGAAATCTTTATTTTCTATATAAATATAAGACTAAGATTAATTTGTGGTTCTTAAAACTCATATTTATGGTAAGTGTATGACTCATAATTCTATGAAATGTTTTGAACCCCTCAGTGAATGGACGCCAAAGGTCTGACTAGGATAAGTTCATACACTCATATAATTATGGCAAGTTCCTGAACACATAAGTGTGGTAAGTTTGACGAACTGGAATAGTTATGTGTGAATGGAGAAGTGCAACTTTTTGTGTAAAGTCAGAGAATTACAACTTTTTGTGTAAAGTTTGAGAATTATAACTTTTTGTGTAAAGTCGTGTTGTTAATCCTAATATTATTAAAAAGGGATAATTGTATATGTTGAGTACTAAATGTACTATGTGCTATTTGAATAAATATGCGATTATATGAGAACTATTTTTCACCGAGTATGCAAGCTCGGATGGATGTTAAGTTTCTAGAACTGAAGCATGAGAATATGTCGGTGTCAGAATACGCTGCTAAAATTCAATGAGTTAGCGAGATTTGCACCTCATCAAGTGGATACGAAGCTACGAAAGGCGAGAAGGTTTGAGAATGGATTGAAGCCTGGTATTTACAACAAAGTAGTTGTATTGCAGATTAATACGTTCGCGACTTTGTTGGAGAAAGCAATTATTGCTGAAGGGGGAAGCGAAGCTGCATCCCGATATAGTCAGGAGAAGAAAAAGAAGACAAATGGAGGAAACAGTGGTGGTAGTAATCCAAACAAGAGAAAGTTGAGCGAGAATACCCAGTCGGGTAACAAGACAGAAAGGATAAGAAAGGAGGGGAACCATGTGCTATCTGTGGAAAGAATCATTCAGGAGTATGTCTGAAGAAGAAGGGAGTCTGTATAACTCTTGTCAAGAGGGACACATGTCACCCAATTTCCCTAGTTCGAAGAAGATACTAGGTTGTTTTGCATGTGGATCGACTGATCATTTGATTCAAAATTATCTGAAGAGAAATGGGGAAAAAAGAAGTGCCAACAAGGGACCCGATAGTGGAACCTTGGCAATTCGAGGACTTGCTCAGCCAGGAAGACCATCAGCCCGTACATTGAACATGACGACACAATATGTAGTGGATGCCTAGAAGGTGGCGATAAGTAATGATTTCACTTAGAAATTAAATTTCGCGAGAAATATTTAATAGATATTGCTGTGAATTGTTTTCTTTTATGGATTCAAATCATATGTTATGGAAAGCCCCCAAATTTGGGTACTTGAAACCCAAACTCAGTGCTTCACGATACCATTTCTATGAGCAGAATAATACTAATAATAATAAAAATAATATAAAGATCAACTTAATTTACGTATCATCAGAGTATAATCCCCAGGTACGAGACCTTTAAACATTCTTTACAATACATGATAGATAATATATGTCATATTTGTCTTAATAAAGTTAACTATTACATAACATTGCCTTTCGTTCATTCAGCAACCTTTCCCTTTCCCTTATTCTTAGCAGAGCTCTCTGGTCGTTCACACTTAGCTGAAAACATTTATATTAAGCAAGGATGAGCATTTATTATCTATCATGTACTGTAATGAATGTTTAAAGGTCTCGTACCTGGGGATTAGACTCTGATGATATGTAAATTAAGTTGATCTCTATATTATTGTTATTATTATTAGTATTATTCCGCTCATAGAAATGGTATCGTGAAGCACCGAGTTGGGGTTTCAAGTACCCGGATTTGGGGGCTTTACAGGTTGGTATCAGAGCTTAGGGTTAAAAACCTTAGGTGAGCTAGACCTTAGGCTATAACCTTAGAACAGAGGGAAATGTTGAAAATATAAATAACTCATATAGAGTTTAAAAAGAGATGAATTGAATAAATTCATCGTCAAACAAAATAAAAGATAACTTATATAAAACTCTTATTTGATGTGTGTATATACTATATGCTAATCACGATAATTTATGTGTAGATGTCTGGTGGAAAAGGCTTGTTATATGCTTATAGCATGAAGAAGGGTCAAATCCATACACTCGAGCTGATATCGAAGTCAATACCTGAAATAGAGGCTCACAATGAAAATAACTCGGACGAGGTGGTTATTATAGAAAACGTAGTACCAGATCCGGAGATGGTGGAGCTGACAGATAGTGATTCGAACACTAAAGTTGAAGTTGATCAAGCATCAACTGAGGTGCAGGATCTGAGGAACAAGGTTTCTTCTCTGGAAAGGCTGTGGGAGATAGAAAAGCTGTTAAATAGTCAGTTACGTCAACTGTTAATAGAAACAATGGAAGAAGAAGATAAGCTTAAAATCCAAATTGATCAGATGGGAGCCACAAGAAACACATCGTGTGCAGCTCTGAGCAAGAAGGGGAAAAGAAAGATAGGATACCATGATTTAGGAAAATTTGATAAGAAGAAGGGGAAAAGAATATGTTATCTGTGCGGTTATAAAGGACATATTACTCTGTATTGTCCCGACTACAAACCAGGAGCATGTTTTATCTGTGGGATAGAAGGTCATCAGGCAAAACGTTGTCCAAGGAAGAGGTGTAATAAATAAGTAGTATAGGTTCTGTTGTGTAGGTGTGTTTAATGTAATATATAGGATATGTATGTCTGTGTAAGTTTATGTTCACAACTTTTATAATGATCAAGTTTGTAAATCCCGACTTTTGTGGTCATAAAGGGATAACTAATGTTTAAAGCATTATGTGTTATGTTATGTAAAATATTCGTTAAATGAATATAAATCTATGTTTGAGTAATGAAACAAGTTTAATATACTCATCTTCTGCGACAAGGTTTAAAATATATTATATTTTATTATGCATAGTATTTGCATAGTGCCTGCATAGTGTTTGCATAGTAAAATCTTTTATAAAGTTATTCATTTTATTAGATTATAAATAGAATATATTATATTTTATTTAAAAGATTTTGCTTTAAATATGGACCGTCAGATTAAAATAAATCAATCTGGACCGTTCATGAGTTAGTTACTATGCAGTCCATTTTTCTATAAATAGAAGCTCATTCATTCATTATTTTCTTACGAATTCACTGAAACTCTAGAGAGATAAACTATAGAGAGAAAGAAGAAAGTATTCTGCAACTTCACTACTTATATATCCAGTACTCTTCTTCTTAAGGTAAAGAATATTGTTTGTTGTACTCGTAAGGGGTGTTATTCTTTTGTATTAATGAAGAGAACTTATGTTATTCCATTCTTTATTATTATGTTGGAATAACTCAGATCACGTGAGCTACCCTATACTTGGTGACATTCTTCTATTATTCTGCTTTTTTTATTATTTCATTGGAATATCCACGTCATGCGTTTTTACCTTGGGACCGATTCCATCTTTATTATTCATTGGAATATCCATGCGTGTGTTTTATTTGGACCCTATTCTACATCTTTATTATTATTCATTGGAATATCCTATTTGTACATTTCTGTGGGACTGATTACGTCCTTATTAGTATTTTGTTGGAATAACATGTCTATGCAAGCACCGCATGCATGGTGATTTCATTGTTATTCCATTCTTTATTATTACCGTTGGAACATCCCGTCGATGCGAATTTACTTTGACCGGTTCCGATTATTTAGTATTCTGTTAGAATAACGTCTCTATGCGAAGTACCGCATGCATAGTGATTTCTTTTGTTACTCCATTCTTTATTATACTTAATTGGTTAAAGTTTTGACTTCTATACTCCATGAAATTAGTGGAATATCCTTGATAATTGCACTTCATCCAGTATCTTTTCATGGAAATATTCTTCAGAATTCTTGAATTTTACTCTACAAAGCAGTATCATGTTGACAATTTGGACGTTATTGGTTCTTGGACAAATTAATTCTTGAACTTGTTTTATTGAATTCTTATATCATTGTCATTATATTTTATCAGTTTAACATTGTTGGAGACTAATGATAATTTATTCTGCATTATCTTAGTCATAATATTTCTTATTGGGCTAGTTGAGCTCACCCTTTTCTTTCACTGTTCTCTTCAGGAAATGAGAATATAGCTGGAACAAGTCGGAGAACGGAGTGATGGTCCTAGATGGTGCATTAGTAGTCCTCACTATTCTGTAAAATAGTGTGATAATAATTGTAACGAGGACTCCTTTTGAGTTTATATACTCTCTAGTAGACAATATTTGTATTCAAACTCACAGTTTATGTTTTGTCGTATTGTACACGACAGTTGTATTATTAAGTTGTATTTGAATTCTGTACCATGTATCTGGCGACTCAAGATGGGTGATGTATACCTAATTTTGGGGGCGTCACATTGGGTCAAAGAGATTGAAAAAGCATTCATGGTAGCTAGGGTAGATGAAGGGCAGAAGACTACTTTTGCCACTTACATGATGAAGGGTGAGGCAAATTTTTGGTGACAAGCAAATCAAGGCTAGGGCAGGAGAAGGTGTAGTCAAATGGGATAGATTTAAAACTTTGTTTTTCGAAAACTATTTTTCACCTAGTATGCAGGCTAGGATGGAGGTGAAATTATTAGAGTTGAAGCAGGAAAATATGACGGTGTTAGAATACACCGCGAAATTTAATGAGTTAGCTAGGTTTGCCCCGTATTAAGTTGATACGGAGGCTAGGAAAGCGAGAAGGTTTGAGCTGGGATTAAAACCCTGGCTCTACAACAAGGTGGCGGTGTTCTTGATTCCTATATTTTCAAGACTCATGGAGAAAGGCGATTATTCTTTGAGGAGGGAGTGAGGCTATGAGCCTACAACAACAGAGGAGAGGAAGAATAAGGGTAAGACCGAAGGAGCTAGGAAGGTAGGAATTAATAGTGGGAGCAGGAGTGGAGATGGAAAGAGGAAGGTGAACAACTTTGGAAGTATGTAAGTGAAACAAGAAGGTGTTAAGAAGCCAGCGGTACAGTGTAAGACTTGTGGAAAGAACCACTCAGGGGAGTGTCTGAAAGGAAAATTCGTTTGCTATAAGTGCGGGCAGGAGGGCCATATCTCTCCCAACTGCCCCAATCCTAGGATGAACAGTGGATGTTTTTTGTGTGGATCGACTGAGCACAAGGTGAAGGATTGTCCGAAGAGGAGGGCGGATATAGGAAGTGTGAACACGGGCACTGGCAGCGGGACTTTAGCAATCACAGGACCGACTTCGTCAACCAAACCAACAAAATCAACGGCAAGGGTCTACAACATGACGGTCAAGGATACGATGGCAGTTGGCACTGGAACTCCAGGTATTATTCGTATAACTTTTATTTTATTATACATGATTTTCCCTATATATAGTAAATTATTTTATAAAGAAATTTTGGAGGAGGAATTTGAGTTCTTTTAGAAATCAAATTTCCGTTGAATCAGAAAGACAAGCTTGATGTGAATAGTTAAAGATCAGTTCGATCAAATTATGATCGAGATCTACTTACAATGATTGTGTATGCTATGTACTCTTGTATGTATTGGTTTTAAAACGGTGATTCCGGGGACGGAATCTTTATAAGGGAGGGTGAATGTAACAACCCGATATTTTCTATATAAATAAATAAGAAATTTGGAGTATAAATTTTTTTTATATATATAAAGATGAGGATTTGTACAAGATAATGTGTATATGTATTTATGTGATAAATAAAAATATATTTATTACATAAATGTTTACAAATCATTTTATTTTAGAATTATTGATTTTTATAAAGTATATTCTTATAATAATTAATTTATAGTAGAAATGTTTTATTAATTATTTTCAATGAAAATATAACCATATATTGGAGTGATTTTTATAATAACTATAATAATTATTCTATTATATTAGTACAGATTATTAAGTTAATTATTTTACCTTAATTATTAAGGTTAAATGTGGAAGAATAAATCAAATATGGAATTAAAACCCTAAGTTTGGATTATTATCAACGAATGAGAATAATAATATAATATTAATTATATTTTGATTTTTCAGTGCTATAAATATGTACTGTATGTAAGTATTGAGGATGCTTGGTCAATTATGGTGTTTGATTTCAAAACCCTAATATTAATTGGTTAAACCCTAGTTTTACTGGGGGGGGGAAACCCTAATTTGAAAATCAATGGTGAGTTTAAGACTGTTATATAACTGTGTTATATGATTTATGATGTGTATTATATAATGATTTGATTAATTAGGTAAACCCCAATTTTAGAAACCCTAAATAAATTTTTTAGAAAACCCTAATTATAAAACCCTAATTTTAGAAATGAGAAAACCCTAAGTTTAAACTCAAATTAGAGTTCGAGATTTGTTGTAATCATGATAAGGTGATTAATTTACAAGTATTAGAATTATAATTGTTAATTAGGAAAGCCCTAATAAATTTTGAAAACCCTAATTAACTAGAAACCCTAAATCTTAAATTAGTAACCCTAATTTGCTAATTTGGTAACCCTAATTTGCTAATTGTAAGCTAAATGCTAATTAGTGGACACTGAAACACTAATGTTCAAGTATAGTGTAATTAGAAAATTAATCATAATTAGGAAACCCTAATTTTAAAATTTTAGAAACTAAAATTTATTTATTTTTTATTTAATTTTATTTTTTGTGCAAACCCTAAATTGGAAATCCTATAATTAATTTGTGTTAAACCTTAGGGTTAAACCCTAAGGGTTTGCAAGGATTATAAGATTGCCCTTAAAATTCCATGTAAAAAGACCATTATCCCCCTCTTGCATTATTGGTTTTTGCCAAGTATTAGAGTTGTTGGGGTTGTTGGACAACTCTCGACTTATTAGTATGACTTAAAAACACAGCAATCAGCAACATACATCAGTCATACATGTATCTATGCACTATATATAGATTGGAGAGAGAAAATAATTCATTTGTTAACTTACTTTTTGCACAAACACTCCATTTATCTCTCTCAAGCTCTCACCTCCAAAATTCTCTCCTAAGATCAGCCAAGAACCGAGCCCCACTAACATCAAAAACAAATCAGTAGCCTTAGATCAAGATTGGTCAAAGTAAAGGTATAAACCCTACTTGAAAATCTGTCCATTGATCCCATGTTAGATGTTGTTTTTGTGTGTGTTAAATATGTTGTATAAGGTGTCTAAGGATGATCTGGGTTGCTAGATGTTAGATCCATAACATCTAGATGCTCGGATTTGAAGATCTACAAAATCTGGAAAAAAATTATTTTGGAGTCTGACAACGATTGTCAGGCCTTATATCTCTGTGATCTTTAATGATTTTTGTGTTTTGAACGTTTGTAGTTGTAGTCTGTTATGTTATCTTGGATCTGGATCAAGAATAAGGCTTATATCGAGTCCAGTTTGCAAGATATTTAAGGTTAAACAGCGTTATTAAAGGCATGATGCAAAGGCGTTTTCGGGTAACCGAAGCTTGACTGAAAATAACTTTGACAACGATTTTGATCGACTAGATCTGTCAGTGTGTGTATGTTTTGGTTATGTTGATGTATCTAAGTTCTAGTATGTAGGTTATACTACATGTTTATGGATTAAAATGGCCTAATAATTAAGCTGGGTGATTGTAGTGGACGGTCAAACCAGGCAAGTCGAGCATGTTCTCTGTTTTCTTGGTAACCCAAAAAACATATGAACATGTCGACTGACATGGTTTGACCGGGTCTTAACTTTTGATTCTGTTCATGTTATTTGTATTTTTTGTAATAGATCTATAGTATTACATGCTGGCTACATTCTGGAAGTCTTAAATCACGTAAGCAGTACAAGAACACCAAGTTATGGAAGCCCTAAGGTGCGTATTGACTGTTCTTCATTTCGGGCAACCAGAAATGAAGAACAATCCGACAACCAATTCTTGAGCTTATATCTTCTTGGATTGTGATGTTGTTTGATCGTGTTTCTTGTTGGGTATTGTAGTGTTACATTTGTGCTACACGATCTGACCAAAAACATTCACTCAAACATCATGATCCGATTAGTGTACATGGTCAAACATGGTCCCTCGAAACTGTGTATGAATATCTGGGTTTACATGAAGAACACCTATAGCGACAGTTCTGTCAATATAGGTGATCTTTAGCGACAGACAGTGGATTTTAATTAATTTAAGTTCCAAAAATTTATTATTTTAATTAAATAAATAGAAAAAAATAGTTTTTAATTATTAAAAATACCAAATAAATTATTAAAAATTATTTTAAACTCGAAAATTAGTTTTAATTATTTTAAGTATATTTCATAAATATTTAATATTTTTGAAATATTATTAGTATTTAATTTATTTAATTATAATATTAAATAAATTATTTAAAAATGATTTTAATACTTGAAAATCATTTAAAATTATATTATGATATAAGAAAATATTTTAAGTTATTTTTAATGACTTTTAATATTTTTGATAAATTTCATTAATAAATTAATATTAATGATCATTAAGTTATTTACTAAATGAATTAAATAAATTAATTAAAAATTATTTTATTATATTAAAAATTATTTTAAATAATAATAAGGTATTTAAAAAAATTTTAAGTTATAAAATATAACTTTTAATATTTAAAGATAAATTTTATTAATTAATTATTATTAATGATATTAAAGTTATTTAATAATTATATTAAATAATTTAGTTTAAAATGATTTTAATATTATAACAATCATTTTAAATTAAAATAAAGTGTTTAAAGATATTTTAAGTTATAAAATATAACTTTTAATATTTAAAGGATAATTTCATTAATAATTTAATATTAATGATATTAAATTTATTTAATAATTATATTAAATAAATAATTTAAAAATTGTTTTATTAACTTAAATATCATTTAAAAAGAATACAAATGAATTAAAAATATTTTTAAGTTATAATTAATGACTTTTAATATTTTGATAAATAATACACTAATACTTTAATATTAATGGTAATTATTTAAAATGATTTTAAATATTTTAAAATTCATTTAAGAGTAATATTAATACTTTAAAAGTATTTTAAGTTATTATAAATAACTTAAACATTTTAGAAATGATTTCATTAATAGTTTAATATTAATTAAATCTTAATGATAATAAGATTGTTTAATATTTAAATCATTTAATAATGATTAGGTGTTTGAAAATTCATGATAAATTATAATAAATGTTTTAAAATTATATTAAGTCATTTAAAAATAATATGACTAATATTTATAGATATTGAGTTATAGAATAGAGTCTTAGACTCGATAATTACCGATAAAGTCGCAGTTTGCGATAATCGGCGTGTTTCAAAAATTGATCCGAACTTAGATAATTTAATTAGATATTTGATTATTTGTGATTGATGGTTGTTAAACATGGGTAATAATGTGATTAGGTTATGTCTTTGATGCGAAATGCGATACGTGTGTATATAGTATGTTGTTCTAATCGAGCTAATGCTACGATTAATGATAGTCGTGATATAAACGATAAAACTAAGTTGTGAAGCGTAAGCGGTAGATCGACAAGTATCTTACCTTTGCATTTTCTTTATGCAATGGACATGAGTAAGAATGTTTCTAAACTATATTATTCTTTATGCATTATTAACCCTATATTATATACGCTCATTGATTATCAACATGTTAGTATATGGTAATTGAGATATATATATATATATATATATATATATTCATTAGATTAATTTCTATAAATGGTTATACAAGTGTCCCCACTTGGATAATCATTGTATTTAATCACATGTTGATACACCTTTGTCAATTACGTATATATATATATATATATATATATATATGTTGAATTATAGATTATTGTTTAACAAGATAAAACCTTTGATTGGAACCTAGACAAGTATGAACATCCCTACAAGGAAAAACTTTTATGCACCCAAGGTGGACAGAGTGAACGATACCCTCGTTCTTGCATGTAGTATTGATCAATGTAAAGGTGCACGGTCATTTGATCACCCCCGTGCCCGTAAGTTATGACGGTTTGCAGATTGTGAGACCCCGAATTTTATGAAATAAAAGTGTTCAATTTTTCTATTTTGGTGAATAGTTAAATTGATAAAAGCTTAAAGTTATGGGTGACATTTGAAATTTTTTTAAATTAAGTGATGATGAAGTTTTGTTTTATTAGTATTATTAATGTAATAAAACAGAAAGCGTTTTATATAAAACAAAATACTTTTATAAAGTTATTTTATAAATAGAATATATTATATTTTATTATGCATAGTGTTGCATAGTGTCTGCATAGTGTTTTGCATAGTAAAATCTTTTTATATAAAACAGACCACTTTTATAAATTTATTCGTTTTATTAGATTATAAATAGAATATATTATATTTTATTTAAAAAAATTTGCTTTAAATATGGACCGTCCGATTAAAAGTAAATCAATCTGGACCGTTCATGAGTTAGTTACTATCGATCCATTTTCTATAAATAGAAGCTCATTCCTTCATTATTTCTTACGAATTCTTTGAAACTCTAGAGAGATAAACTATAAAGAGAAAGAAGAAAAGTGTTACCATTTCATTACTTCTATATCCAAAGACTCTTCTTTCTAAGGTAAGGGATATTATTTGTTGTACTAAGTAAAGGGTATTATTTCTTTTGTATTCATGAAGAGAACATTATTCCATTCTTTATTATTACATTGGAATAACATGTATATCTGATCTACCCTATACTTGGTGAAATTCTTACATTATTAGTTATTTATTATTATTCTATTTGGAATAACTTTATCTATCTGCAATACCGCATACATGGTGAAATTCTCGTTGTTATTTCATTCTTTATTATTCTGTTGGAATATCACATCATGCATTTTATGCTCTGGGATCCGGTTCCAAAATCTTTATTATTACATTGGAATATCTTATGCATGCGTTTTCTGTAACACGATTCCGTCTTTATTATTCTGTTGGGAATAACCTGTCCGTGCAGTCTACCGCACGCATGGTGAATCCTTCTGTTATTCCATTATTTATTATTCTATTGAAATAACCTTTCTATATGGATTACTACATGCATAATGAATGATCCTTTGTATTTCATTCCTTATTAAATTGTGAAAATGATCTATTTACGTGGATTATGATGAAAGTCATAACAAAAGTATTGGACTGATAAAAATCATGGGTATATGTGGTATTAGTAAGTGTTATGATGATTTATGTTGGTTATTATGTGAAAACTTGAAAGTTTCTTAGAAATCACAAAGGGTTGAAAATCAGATTTTGGTGAAAAATAGAACATGAAATTCAATTAACCATATCTCCTATTATATTTAGAATTTTTGAGTGAGGTCAAGTTCCAGAGTTAGGTCTATGAGTTTTGTAACTTATCCAAGTGGAATCACTGGAAAAGGTGTTGTAGATTTTCTTGTGGACTGATTTTAATAAAGGAGTCAAAGCTACAATTTAAGAAAAACTACTGCCCAAATTTTTAAAAGGGCATTTTCGGCCACTTAATTTGTGAGAAACCTTCTGGCCTTTTGGGACATGAAAGTATATGGTATAAAGTACATCCTATCTAAAAATGAGCTCATTCCGACTTAAAATGAGCAAGTTATGACTATTTCAATATTTAGGTTTTTCCGACGAAAAATGCTATAACCGGAGTTCTATAACTCCGATGACCATGAAATTTAAACTGGAAGCTCACGTTAACATGTGTAAGATCCTGCCAAGATTTGGGAATTTCTGGAGTTAACATTGAGGTAGCTAATTTCTTAAGGAATTAATTAGAAATTGATTTTTGAAAAATAGTAAATGAATTTTAAAAATGTCGAGAAAAATATATGTTCAATATGGGACTATATTATGCTAAATCCCAGAAAAGAATAATTTTTGGGACTGATTTGGTATTTTTCATGAAAATAGTTTAGCTACGAACATATGAGTTAAATATGTTATGTGGAGTTGAAGAATTGGTAAATAGGATTTTAGGGCTTGAAAATCCTATATAATGTATATGCAGATTTTTGATGAGTAATTTGATTATTGGTGATGAAATCTTATGAGTATGACATTTTTGAATGATTAAATGCATTATTTGGAAAAGTGTAAACAATTAAATGTAATTGTTTATAAGTTTAAGAAGTGATTAAAATATTGTTATAATATTAACAATATTAGATTATGATTTTATTAAGTGATTGATAATGTCTGGATAAATATAAAGTCTTTAATATTTATCCTTGATTTAGTTTGATTAATGTTTATAATATTGTCATCATCCTCATATTTATATTATGTTGAAAGTCATCTGTGGCTTCTGTAGTGCATAGATGGACTTGGTATGATTATGACCAGGGATTATTCGGTATAATCATGGTAGTAATATTGCAAATGATGTGAAAAAAGTCCTCATTGGCGTAGTGCATTGATGGGCCGATTTTTGGTATGATTATGGCTATGGATTCTCTTGACAAGGGTGCAAAGATGAATTATTTTATAGCATGATCGGACCAGTTGATAAAAACACGACTATCTTTTGGCCCGTAGTGCATGGATAATTTGTTGTTGTGATCTTAATGAAAAAGTCCTCATTGATCAAGTAGTACATTGATGGGACAGTTTTTGGTATGATTATGGCTATGGATTCTCTTGACCGAGGTGTCAGAATTTACCGAGAAATTCAGATCTTATTGTAAAATGATTTTATTAAATTAAATAATAATAAAATCATATTCCATGTGTTATCAAGATGGTTGTCATTGTATAACCTATTGATGTTAGAATGTCGCAGTATTTGAGCTACGTGGATGAATTAAAGTGTTTGAATTTCCAAGATGAAAATAAAAGTTTTCCGAGAAATTTTCTGAAAAACACTATTCATCAGTATTTGCTCGGGATATAATTTTGAGTTTCCGAGAAATACGTAATGATGGAATAACAAGGTAAGATGGATTATGTAATAAAAATCTAGTTATGGAAAAAGTAATAATTCGCTTATGGACTTAATTTATAAACGTTAAGGAAGGCGAAATAGTATTGAATAAGTAAAAATGTACGATACTTTGGTATTGTACGGAGTAATGAAAATGAGTATAATACTAAGTATTATACGAGTTTGTAGGAAGGATGAAATACCGTATATAAATTCTATATGAATTAGAATACGAAAATAATATATCAACAATATGTATTAAGAATGTTAATGGACTTGGAAGATTGTTTAACAATTATATACAAGTCCAATTGAATTAAAGGGAGAGGCCCAGCTATTATTAATGAACCAATTAGTGTTTATAATGCAAAGCCCAAAGAGTTAGTTGGTTTAAGCCCAAGCTAGATTGAAATGAATTGGTTGACCCATGGGGCAAACCATATCAATATAGTTATTGTGGTGACTAAGTATTAAAAGTAATGACCAAGTTAAATGAGTAATGACCAAGCAAAGGATAGGTTTTGTGCCTTGCAAGTAATGAATAGTAAGGAGGTGTATAAGGAGGTGGGATTATTTTAATGACCAATCTACCCTAACCTTGCAAATTCTATAAATAGAGAAGGTTTACAAGCCATTTGTTACTTGATCAATTAATCCAACACATCTAAAGTGCTTAAGTGTTAGAGAGAATAAGCTACCAATAAGTCACTTCCATAAGTATGAAGAAGAAGCAAGCTACTTTACCAAGACAACAAAAAGTAAGACTTCTTCTCTAAATTATCTTCTATCTCTACCGTGATAGGTTGATAAGAAAAGTTGGAATTAAGGAACATGGATGTTAAGAAGCAAGAAGAATGTATAAGTCATGAACTTAAGCCACATAAGTTGGCAATAAGTCATTTGAACTTATAAAAGTTATAAACTTATTATAAGTTAACCTTGAATGTTAAGTATGAAAATATGAACTTGTGATGAGTTTAGCACGAAAAGTGAATTAAGGACTTATATGATTATATGTATCATATATACCTAAATAAAGTTATATGTGAAGAACATGTAAAGTATGATGATTAAGAAACTCAAATGGTCATAAGCCATGAATAATCAAATCTTAAGTAGTTTATAATTTGACAAGTTATAAGCTCATGAAGAATAAGTCAAAATCCAACAATGATTATAAGTTGTAGTATTAAGTATATTAAGATGTTCACATGATGAATGAATTTCATTTGTAATGTTGAACAAATCATAAGAATGAAGAATTACCGGAATTTGCACGATGGGACGATAAACGTCGAATTCGTAAAATTCTCAGAATGGAAGTCAAATTTTGTGTTGGATCACGAAACCATTGTTTTCCAATAGAGGCAAGTCATATTTGGCATTTAAGAGTTGTGGACTCGAAAATGACCGTATTCTGACTTAGAACGAAGAAACGAGCGTTGAACGTTCACGAACGTTTATCGTTTTCGTTAAAAAAGAACCAATAGGTGAATTTTTAGCAAACGAAGTCAAATAGATAAAATTCTTGAATGAACATGTAGATTACGTAATTTGTGAACCATAGGCTTTTGAACGAGCCAATTTGGACTTATAACGAAGAAGTTATGCGCATTCAGAAGTTCACAAAAATTCAAAAAATGAAATTGTTTTTACGGTGCAGAGAGTCAGCCAGCGCATGGCCAACCCTAGTAAAATGACTCATGGCATGCGCAGTGTGGAGCAAATGCTCGAGCTTAATCGCAAGAGTTCATGCAAAGGCGAACTATAGTACAAATATGATGCCATGCAGTATGATATACGATACCAAAATCCTTCGGAGAGTGGCGCGCAATAACACGGCCCATTAAGTAAGGACTCATGTGCATGGCGCCAAGTCCGGACAGAGATACAATAAGCTACATGACTGCAAAGCACCGATCTCGAACAAAGATAGTAATGAAGGTTTCTAAGTACAAAGAAAAGTAAACATAACTTAAGGAATGTAATGTAACATTGTTTAAACTTTGTTAAACCTTAAGGATGTTGTATAAAGGTTGAGATAACCTAGTCGAATATAAATGCAAGGATAAAGATAAACCAGAATGAATAGTAATTTAATCTAATACACAATTAGATTGAAATGAAGGGTATGATATAGTCATATACATACTTGATTATATATGACCTAATGTAAGGCATTATGTGATCATGTATTGTAGAGACATGAACGACTTGAACATAAAGTTAATATACCGTAGCAAACGCTAAAGGCAAGTAATCTAACTCTTGTCTCAGTTCAATCTGAACAAGTTTTTGAAGTTCATGTATTCTTTTGTATGAATTGAGGTATGTTGAAGTTAAAGCCAAATCCTTTGGCTAGACTTGATGTGTTGATAATCTATTCATGTATTATCAAATGTTGCTATCTTTTGTCAACTACTTGATATGGTTTTCAAAAGAAGACTGAAATGTTAAACAAATGTTTTGTCGGTAAAATGACAGGCACGTGAGGTTGCCAAATGCTTAAACGTGCATATGTTTAATGGATGTAGTGTTGATCAACATAGAGTACAATAGGCTGATCACCTAGAAGTGTTCGTAAGTAATATCGAGCTTACGAACTTGCTTCCGAGTTGTCCTTTTCCAATAAAGAATTAATCCTCGAGGTCTTTGACCGGAGTGAATGTTTTACTAAATATTGTTATTAATGTAAAATATTTTGAAAGAAAAGATGAAGTGCTATTTTGAATTATCAATAGTACTTCATAACTATTGTTCAGTTATTGAAGATATACGATTTGTATGTGTCAAGCATGTTGTTATTAAATTGTTATACTTACTGAGCTAGTTATGCTCACTCTTGCTTGAACCATATGAATGCAGCTAAGACTGAACGTCCCGAAGGATCGAAAAAGGATAAGGGAAAAGCTAAGGAAGATTACTAAGCTGTTTTGTAATAGTATAGGTCTATTGTTGTAATTTAACTGATATTATGACTAAGAACCTTTTGTAACGGGTTTAGAACTTGGGAAATGTAAGTATTACTTTAAATATATAGAAGTTATATTCGTTCTTTGAGACTTTTCAATTGAATGAATGTATGAATGTTGTATAGTATAGCACCATCTCTCGGGTTGGAAGATACCTAGATTTGGGGGCGCTACAGGTGCAAAGATGAATTATTTTATGGCATGATCAGGACCGTTGATGAAAACACGATTATCTTTGGCCTGTAGTGCATGGATAATTCGTGGTCATGATACTAAAGAATATCCTTGGCCTGTAGTGCAAGGATGATTTGATGATGTGGATTATATATTGAGCTGAGTCTCAGCGATTAAAGTGGTGAAAAACCTTTTAAATCATAGAAGATAGTAGATTTTATTCTCTATTTAACTCTTCTAATGGATTGCTTGTTCCGCTGCAGTTAAACTTGATGTTTGTTATATTGTATCAGTTTAACACTATTGAAGGCTAACGATAATTTATTCTGCATTATCTTAGTCATAATATTTCTTACTGGACTAGTTGAGCTCACCCTTTCTTTCATTGTTCTTTTGAGGAAAATGAGAGAACGATTTGGGACAAAGTGGAGCAGTGATGGTCCTAGATTTGCATTAGTAGTCCTCACTATTCTGTGAAATAGTGTAATAATAAATGCAATGAGGGCGCCATTGGGTGTGGATATTGTCTAGAAGGCAATATTCTTGTATAAAATCCTAGCTTATGTTTTGTCGTATTATACACGACAATTGTATTATTAAGTTTTATTTGTATTTATGTACCATGTATCTGGCGACTCAAGATGGGTGATGTATACCTTATTTTGGGGGCGTCACACAGATGAAGTTCTATTTAAACCTATTCGAAAATTGAAAACAATGTTCATCGCATGTCACCTAAACCCTAGTTATAGTCAATACGTAGTTTCAAAAATTTGAAAGAGGGTTGTTATGTTATTATTATTGGCTCAGATTACTTCACAACTATTGACTTGTTGTAGAAGGATAGTACAAAGAAAACATTTAAATTCTTTCAGCTTATTTATATAATTGTTATTACTTGCTGGCACTCAAATGCTCATCCTTTCTTAATTTAAATGTTTTCAGCTAAGTGTGAAAAACCAAAAAGCTCATGCAGAAACAAAGGAAAAGAAAAGCTAACCAAATAAGATTTGTTGTATTCTATGTAATAGTTTGAGACTATTAAGACAATGATATATATATATATATATATATATATTATATATCATGATATGTAATGAATGTAATAAAGGTTACGTACTTGGGAGCTAGACTCTGATAATTATGTAAATTAAGTTTGATATTTATAGTATTGTTATTATTATTAGTATTATTCCGCTTATAGAAATGGTATCGTGAAGCACCGAGTTCGGGTTTCAAGTACTCAGATTTTGGGGCTTTACAGGTTAGAATGTTGAGACATAAATGAATATTGTGTTGATAAGAGTGAATTGATGATACAACTTTAAAAGATTGTAGGGAGTAAGGAAGTGGTGATTCCGAGGACAAAATCCTTTTAAGGAGGGGTGAATGTGATAACCTAGGATTTTGAATAATCCGAATTTTTCGAATAATTTTTTTAATATTATTTATGTAGTATTGATATTGATTATCAATATTGGGCTGAGAATATGTGATATGAGTTTAGAGAATAAGTCAATTTGTGTTTTGACTGAGAAATAAGAGTAGAGTTGTTCTTAACTGATTTAAAAACCCTAACCCTAATTTACGGATAGAGATTCGATAGAAAATATAATTAAAATAATTAATTTAATGAGTATGTGTTTGTACTGTTTAGAATTATTGATCAATGACTGATCGGGTAGGGTAAAAAATTGGTAAACCCTAATAAGGGATTAGAAACCCTAATCTCCAAATTAGAAACCCTAATGCGTAGTTAGGAACCCTAATCGAAAGCTAGGAAACCCTAATTTCAAATTCAAGAATCCTAAACCCTAATTAGGAAACCCTAATCCTAATTAGCAAGCCTAAAGTGATTAATAAATGTTAATATAATTAGGAAATCCTAATTATACTTTAGAAATATTAATTTCTATTTAAAACCCTAATTATATTTTAGAAATCTTAATTTTCTATTTAAAAACCCTAATTAGAAAATTCTAGAAATGGAGGTTGTAAAACCTAATGGTTAGAACCTTAGGCTTTAAGTTAAACCCTAAGGGTTTGGACAAGGTCAAGAATACCATTAAAGGGATAATGCAAATGTCCAAAATGCCCTTTTTGTATTTTTATTAAGCTAATTTGTAAATCTTACCAAATTAAGAGTTGGTGACAAACTATTGTTGACTTTGTGACTCCAATCTCAGCAAACCAGCCTCTCATTAACAGCTATAGCAACAACATTCATTATATCCAAGAATATATATAGATTAAGAAAGAGAAAGTCACCAATATTGCTTATTTTTCACCCAAGCTCTCAACAACTCACTCTTTCTCCCAAACCTCCAAATTTGCTATTTAATCAGTCACTAGATAACCTCCTAGTACACCAAGAACAGATTTGGGGAGCTAAGATCAATGATTGGACAAGAGAGGTATAAACCCTAACTCACCATTTGATCTTGTATGCTAAGGTAAAGTTTGTGTTTATGTGTTTGCTAGAAGATGTTTTATGATGATTTATGATGATCTATAATAGATCCATATCATCAAAGTGGGTAAAAATGAAGTTTTTCAAAAACTGTCCAAGAACACAAAAAGTGGTCTGACAACCGAATGTCAGTGGGCGTAGATCTTTGTATATTTATGATTTTTCTTGTTTTATGTTTTGGATCAGTAGTCTGACATGAGGACTATAATCTGGAAGTGAAATCACAGCCATTATATGTCCATATTTCATGTTATTCATGGTCAAAGTGAGTTGACCAAGCATGACCGAAACTTTCTGGGTAACCCAGAAAGTGTGAACCAGCGTCTGACAATACTTTTCAAGCCTTGACCTGTCAGTTGATTAAGAGATTTGATGTTGTTTTTGCAACCTGTCTATAGCCTAACATATGTACTTTATATTTATGGCTTTAGATCGTTTATATAATCAACAGATTTAATGGAGTGGATGGTCAAAGTAGACCATCCGGTATTATTTTTTATTTTCTGGAAATTCCAGAAAATGTAAGAACACTTATTCTGACAGCGTTTGACCGGGATAGATCTGGAGAGTATGATCTACTCGGACTAAAATCATGCTATATATGTGTTCCTTGACATTCGGACTATAGACTTCAACCATAAAATCAGCAAACTATTGACCAGAACATTAAATTAATTGGGCGGGAAAGAGGCACCACGAACTGCCTGGGTTTCTGGGTTACCCAGAAAACCCAGAAACGTTCTGACAGTGATTTTGAGGAGCTGTATCTTCTTGTTATGTGATTCTACGACATAAATGATGATTGATTCGTGTAGTGTTACATAAACACTACATGATTAATGTAAAAGATAGCCCAAAACATGCATGAGCTGAGAATCACAATTGGTCAAACCGAGACCCTTCAGAACTGGGCTGTCAGTGTTCTTGAGCTCAAGAACCCCAACAACGACGATTTGCATCATTTGCTATATAGCTATAAGATACGCTTTTAATTATTACGAGTTCGATTTTCCGAAATTAATTAAAAATAGAAAATAAATTCTAAAAATTATAAAAATGGTTTTAAATTATGAAAATTAACTTTTAATAATTTTAGATATTTTTCATTAATAATTATAATTATTTGAATATTAATGATATTTAATTTATTTAATTAGTGTATTAAATAAATTAGAGAAAAATGATTTTAATATTATAAAAATCATTTTAAATAAGAATAAAGTGTTTAAAAATATTTGAGTTATAAAATATAACTTTTAATATTTTTGAGTAATTTTCATTAATAATTTAATATTAATGATAATAGATTTATTTAATTATTATATTAAATAAATGAATTGAAAATGGTTTTATTGATTTAAAAATCATTTAAAATGAGAAAAATATTTTAAAAATGTTTTAAGTTATAATTAATGACTTTTAATATTTTGATAATAATTTCATTAATATTTAAATATTAATGGTGATGATTTAAAATAATTTTAATTTTTTTAAATCATTTAAATAGAATATTGATGATTGAAAATATTTGAAGTTATTAATAATAACTTTAATATTTTGACAAGTATGTAATTAATATTTTAATATTATTAAATATTAATGATGATTGAATTAATTATTATTTAAATCATTTAAAAATGATTTTTTGTTTAAAAATTATTATAAATTATAATAATTGTTTTTAAATTATTAAAAGCTTCCAAACAATATTATAAATGATATATGACTTATCTAAAATAATATTGGAGCTTTGAGATCGAAAGTTAAGTGACAATAAATGTGTTAATTGTCGGATAGGGTGACCAAGACACTTAGAGAGATGAGATAGGAGTCCAACTGCATCGAATCTGGTTAGACTTGATAAGTGTTTATATAAGTTATAAACACTAATGTGGCTATGTGGTAATGTGCCTAGGAGACAGATTGACTGTAAATTACAGTGATACGTGTTATAAATTATTGTGCTAATTATGAGACTGATATTGTTGATTATAGGTCTTACGAATGCAGATAAGTATATGGTGTAGCAGTAATCAACGCGAAAGGCAAGTTTCCTAACTCAACCTTAAGTTATATCTGTTTAAATACTTTGGTGGTTAATTATTGTTGATTAGACTACGTCCAAAAATTTATTGTTGATTATTCGCAGTTAGTGCATGTTTATTAATTCAAATTGAATTAGTGATTCTGAGAATATACTTGTAGAATAACTGTTGTTGGATATTCATATCCGTAGAAGCTATTATTGATTTCAAATAGTACAGTTAAATTCTGTTTATTGTTTAATCATACTAAAACATGTCTTAGCTAATTGTTTTGGCTAGACGAACATTTGTTAGAACTTGATAGGTTCGACAAGAGAAGAGAAGAGAATTCAATTATTATTGATAGATCAATGCCAATTGTTTCGGCTAGATCAAAAAAGAAAACTTGATAGGTTTGAGAAGAGAAGAGAAGAGAAGTGATTAGATATTGAAACCATAATATTTTGTTGTTAAATCAAATTATGATTCAAAGACTGAGAAGAACAACCTTTTATATAAAGGGAACATATTTGGTCGTATATTCGGCTATTGCGCGCATTTTGAGTATTATGCATAATATAAGGTACAAGGAGTTGGCCACTCTAAGTACTTGCAGAGGGGTATAATTTAATCTTTATGGTTATCTGTTACACCTGGGTATATCAAAGTCCAATCTTTGATAGTTACTCGAGAAGAGAAGTTCAAGATCCAACGGATCGCTCAGCATAAATCTAGAAAATATTCCACTTTGTTATTACGTATTATTGATTCTTGATTATTCAATAGAATATCGTAGAAACTTTGAAAGAGTTGTATAGAATGCGAGAAGACTTGTTAGTTAGTAAAGATTTGTTCAGCTATTTCAAAGTTCCCCGAACTTTGGTGTTATTCTATCAAATTAGATAGTCTATTATTCTTGATTCTTATACATTTATTGTATGTCTTAATTAACTTGCAGGGAAAATTTGTTGCTCACCCTTGCTAAATAAAACATTTCAGCTAGGGAAAAAGAGGCCAGCGGGTCTAAGAAGAACAAAGGCAAAGGCAAAATGCTGGAGTAGTTATAATGAACTTATTATTATGTTGTATTTGTTAACCCTTTTTTATATATCTAAAGGGTAAGTTTGTAATGTTAAGGTTAGATGACCTGGGATGATGTTGTTAACCTATTAATTAATGTTATGTAAGTTTATATTCATCAAAAAATGGGTAGTTAGATGTTATTATATTGTGGATCGTGAGCACCAAGCTCGGGGCTCAGGTAACCCGGATTTGGGGGTGTCACATGCCTGACCTTCGCTGATGTGTGAATCAACGAAAAAACGCCCCTGTTAGGCAGACTGTCAAGGCTGCTTGACCTTCGCTGACGTGTGAATCAATGGATAAACGCCCCTGTTAGGCAGACTTTCAAGGTTACTTGACCTTTGTTAACGTGTGAATCAACGGAATTAATGCCCTTGTTGGGCAGACTGTCAAGGTTGCTTGACCTTCATTGACATGTGAATTAACGGAATAAACGCCCCTATTGGGCAGACTGTCAAGGCTGCTTGACCTTCATTGACATTGTTGTTAAAAATGTGATCAACCAAATATTGAAATTTCTCCATATCCATTGATGTCGGCAAGTAGGCGTCTTCAGTAAGATCTTCCTGTGATCTTCCATGGGTATTTTCCCCTTTGATATTATGGTAGACTTCGTCACCCGTTGGGAAAGATACAACGGATTTTCCTTCGACACTGCAGTAGTTGTATGAGAGGTGGATCCTTCATCTTTTCCATAATTCCATGGGACTTTTTGTAAGCTGGTAACAGGATATTGTGGTCTGAATGGCAAGTTGATTAACTCTAAAACAGCCACTTTAAAAGGATTGTCAACTCCTTTGAGTTGAATTTCTTGTATTGTGAAAGGTTTGACTGTCCCATCAGCCTCAGCAGATATAACTGCTACCAATCCCTTCCATTTAGTAGGACAAGTATTCTCACTCTCAAATAGCACAGTATCGTCGTCTGCTAGTTGCAGAACACCGCTGTCAATTAGGTGTTGAATAAGATGGCGGAGTGCCCAACATTCTTAAGTGCTGTAACCGCGAGAATGGGAGTGATATTGACATACTCCATCAGAATTAAACCGTCCTGAACGGGGATTAATTGGAGGCAGAAGGGAAATTATCCTTCCTTCATTGATCAGCATCTGAAGCATCTCCTCCATAGGTTGGCCCAGGTATTTAATTCCCTTCTATTGGCAAAATCCCGACGGGCTGTGGCACTTGCTCTCTTCGTCACTTTGTCTTCCAGTGTTTCTGTAATATCCAAGATTTTTTTTATGTAATTTAAGAATTATTAATAAACGAATTTATATGAAACTTTTGGGTGATTTCATTTATTAGATGTATATGTGTTGTACATATATGTGTTATTTCAAGATGTGTGATGAGATGTATTTAAATGGTTGGTTTAGTTTTATTTAACTATTTAAATTGATTAAGTAGGGAATTATTCTATTTATTACGTGGGATGATATTAAATTATGAGCTGGAGTTCGAAGCGGAATTTAGAGACGCGGACTGCGTATTCGAATCTGGAACGTCGAAATTAGTCAGGATAGACTGTAATCACGAAAAAGTGTCCTAGTTGACTTTTTTGTCAAAGTCAACCAATTGACTTTTTCGAGGAAAAAGTCAACTACGAATTTCAGAGATTAATTTGACTAAACGGATAGTCCCATGACGTCCGGAACATCGACTTTAGTAGGAATTGATATATGGTTCGCAAAGTTTGGTTCCGAAGGGTAAAATAGTCAAATAGCTTATTAATTGATTAATTGATTAAAATAATATATGTATTTTTTTTATAATAGAAATCAGCTGAACTGATGGACCCATGAGACTATTAAATTGGGACAAGGGAGGGAGTATACGTATATTACATAATAGCTAAGGTGGAAGTAATTTATTTTATAACTTAAAATCAAAATTCTTTTTATTTTTCTAACTCCCACATTCATTTTCTCTAACTCCCACATTCTTCTGTTAATTAACTATATTATTGTAGTATTAAGTATTGTGAGTAACTAATCATTAGAGTTGGGGGTTATGGGAGTTGGGGTTTATGAGAATCAAAAGACTCTAACAAAGCTATACATATATACAAACACACTTTTCTTTTAAGAAAATTCCACCAAGTGAGTAAACATGGAGAGAAATTGAGAGCCTAAGAGAGTTAGAACTAATTTTGGAGGATTACTGAGGATTTGACAAGCAAGGAGAAGGAGCATCATATTAAACCAAGAAGAAATTCATCAAAAGGTAATTCATGAACCCATTTTATTTTTATAAGAAAAATGAGAAGAAAATGCATATAAAATTGGTAAATGATTTGTTGTGGCTTTATGTTGGCATGTTACTGTTGTTTGATGATTATAGATCATTAACAACAAAAGATATGGGTTAATCATGCATCAAATTCATAGAAAATCAAAGAATTAAGCAATGCATGCTCTACCTTTGATAAAATGTCTCTAAGGTGCTAAATTAATCTAAAAGGTGGAAGTTTGTTAAAGTTTGATGTTGTGAAATGTGAAAAAATGTGAGAGTAGATGATCTGGACATTAGGAATAATTTAATTGCATGCTAAAAGAAAAATCCCGGATTTTTGTCAAATTGGGTTTAACTAATAATCTGTGATTTTTGGGGTTTTTCGGAGCCTCGGGATCATGGTGTATATGACTCGATTAACGTATGTAATAATTTTATAAAATAGTATGTAACATGAGGTACAACCTGTCCAAATTTCATAGGAAAGGTAGTTAAATTGAGCAAGTTATGAAAATCGTAAGCATGCATGTTGGTAATTAAATCTGCAGAATTTTTGAAATTCCAGATTTTTTTTCTAAGTATAAAACTAGTGCTTGCACGCTTTTCTATGCAGTTGGTTTGTGGTCTTAACATGCTAGTTTTATGAATGTTATATTTTTGTAAAATACCTTGATGTATGAAGTTTATTGTGTCCAAGTATCATGGCCATATCATCTTTAGGTTAGCGGGAATAAAATCGTAGAGTCAGTAAAAATCGTAGAGTAAACTCTGAAAATCGTAGAGTCAGTGAAAATCATAGAATAAAAATCATAGAGTTAGTGAAAATCGTACAGTCAGTGAAAATCGTAGAGTAAACTCTGAAAATCGTAGAGTCAGTGAAAATCGTAGAGTCAGTGAAAACCGTAGAGTAAAAATCGTAGAGTCTCTGAAAATCGTAGAGTCAGTGAAAATCTTAGAGTAAAAATCGTAGAGTCAATGAAAATCGTGAGAGTAAATTGAAAATAGTAGAGTAAACTCTACGAAAATCGTGAGAGTCGTTGAAAATCGTGAGAGTAAACTCGAAAATCGAGAGTCATGAAAATCGTAGAGTAAACTCTGAAAATTATAGTGTAAAGTTTATATTATAACTACTATGCGTTGCTAATAGTTTATGTGCATGATTATACAATTGTGTAGGGCACGTAAAGTGTAGATAGCTGTAAGCTGTTAATCTGTTATTGGTAAACAACGAGCAAGGAAAGTTTCTTACCTTATTTTTCATTATGAATTTATTCAACTCTTATTCAGTTGATTGCAGCAAGGGTAAGTTCGGGCTTGTGATTAATTAGTCATTCGTGCAAGCTCCTTTATTGTAAAGCTCTATAAATTCAATTGAGATGCGAAACGTTATTGATGATTATTCAGTTCCTATTGCAACTGCTATACTTTAAAGTTCGTATACACTTAATGAACTATATTCAAGCATGCTTTCTAGCTTTCGTTTCAGCTAGATGTTATTGATGCAAACATAGTATATTGTTTAAACAATTCAAATCCTTTGAAGCTATTTGATGTTTACCAATCCAAATTGCTTTGGTGAGGTCCCGTATGAATACTAAGATGAACAACCCGGATAACGGGGTAACTGATGACGGACATGTAGTCCCATTTACGCTTATGCGTTTAAACTTTATACTTGTGCACAATGTAGGTGCGATAGGTGATCACTGAGTACTTTTGTAGAGATTTATTTACAATCTATTTGATTGTTAAATCGTCTCTTTGGTTTTTGATGAAACAAAGTAATGTTAGTGGTATCTAACACCCTTAGTATGTTATTGAGAATTCTAGAACTCTTATCTTGATATTTGGTTTATCTCTTGATATTTATTTCAACTATTGAGAAATATTCATACTAATGCTTCTACTTCTGATGTATGTTCTCAAACTAGTTTATATACTTCTTTGGGAAATTTGTGCTCATTCTTGCTTAAACTTTTTGATTAAAATTGATGATATATTTGAGAGGGCTCGGGCAAAGACAAAGGAAAGTCTAAGATGAAATGATGAGAGTTAGTTATGTAATAATTATATTTCCGTATATGATGTGATGTAGCGATAAACGCTAAGTTTATGTTTCAGTTTATTAAAGGTTGTAAAGACTTGGGATTTTATTTTGAATAAGTATGTAATAGTTAATATTATTATTATTATTATTATTATTAGAGTTACTTAGATAGATGATGATGTATGTTATATCGTGAGCACCATGTCCTGTAATCGATGTTACACGGATTTGGGGGCGTCACAGGTTGGTATCAGAGCAATAGATTATTAACCTTAGGTGGGGAACCTTAGACTATAACCTTAGGGAAGTTAGTGGAGAAAATAAAGAGATGAACTCATGTAGAGTTCTAGGGGTTGTCTCAAATCTATTTTTCCTAAAAACAAAAACAACTATTTTAAAATACTAACCGAGTGATTTTTTTTCTTGTTTGAAGGATGTCAGGAGAAGAGGAGGTTAGAGATATCCACGTTGTGAGTGAGCAGTTGGTGACAAATTGCACGAGCCTATAGTCGAGGCGAGAGTCGACTCAAACCCAAAGGAGTATCCTGAAGAGGAAGAGGAGCCCGAGGAGGACTCGGAAGAAGCACCTGAGGATACTTTATTGGATGAGTTGATGGATAGGATTACGGAGTTGGACGACAAGATCCATGAGTTGAAGGAAGCGTGATCGGGGAGCAAGAAAGCGCAAAGATTGCTTGAGGCATTGGTGCACCACCTGATAATTAGGAATGGGGATCTGGCTGACAAGTTGCGGGCATCAAACCAGAAGGCGGATAGGCTGGAGTATGAGAAAGAAGCTATTAGGACCCACTTGGGGCATACCATTAATGGGTTAGAGTCGAGGATTCAGAGTTTTCAAACTGACAAGTAGATTATTACTAAATTCTGGGGAGAAGAGAGGAGAGACCGTGTTCGGGCTGAGAAGCTAACTGGCGAGTTAGAATGAGAGGTGAGAGATAAGAAGGTTAAGATAGACAAGATGAAATGCACGATTTAAGTCAAAGACATGGAAGGTTTCAACATAGGGTGAATCATTTTCCAAGTGAGGAGCACCGACCCAGACGTGTTATAAGCCGAGGGTTGGTACTGGAGATACCGGATGAGGAGCATGAGCAAGCCATTAGGCGGGGCTTTTAGTTTATTATGATGAACTTTTACTACTAGCATATAGAATGCTTATCTTTGAATAATAAGCTTGGTTTCAGTTTTTACCAAGTATGTTTGTTTGAAGTGATATAATGGCTTAATGTTATAAGACGATGAAATACCTTGGGTGTTATGTTTATAAATAAATATGTTTTTATTTAAGTATGTGATGTGATGATTATGTCTCTTTTTATGATTGATATATTATGTAGAGTAAGTGATAAGATAATAACATTAAGTTCATTTTAAACAGATAGATGGCTAGAGGAAGGAAGACGCGTCAAACACCCAGAGGGTCAGCGGTAATGCTTTGGGATCCCACCAATCCTATGCAAAGAATTTGTAGACATGTTAGTGGGGGCACTTCGTAGAATCAAACCACGAATGCCAATAACCCTCCGATGGCCGGTGGCACACTTCAAGGACTTCAAAGAGCGGGACCCCCGAGTTTAAAGGAACCATCTTGAACCCATCAAGCTCAAACTTGGGTCAAGGAAATCGAAAAGCGTTATTATCGCCTCAAAGTAGGTGATGATCGAGAAAATAATCTTCGCCACTTACATGTGAAGGGTGAAGATAACTTCGGTGGGAGGCAAAAACGGTATTGAGAGTGGAGAAGGCGTGATACTTTGGGAAGGGTTTAAGAAAATCTTTTTCGAGAACTATTTTCGGTTAGTATCTGAGTCGCATGGAGATGCGATTCCTGAGCCAAGTAAGAAGAAGACATGGCGGTACCTCAATATCTTTGTAAAATTTACGAGTGGGCGAGGTTTAAGCCTCACCAGTCGACATTGAGGAGAGAAAAGCGAGGGGTTTGAGCAGGTCTCAAACCATGGCTATATAGTAGACTCTCGATTGTTCTGGATAAAAAATCTTCGCGACTCTCCTAGAGAAAGCTATAATCATGAGGGCGAAAAGAGAATACGATGAAATTTAATAAGGAAAAAAAGAAGAAGAATGAAGAAGGAAATCATGCGGGGAAGGTAGCGGCGAAGTAGTGCAAACAAGAGGAAGTGGAACAATAACAACAATGAGCAACAACAATTTCAAATCGAGAAAAACTGGGGAAAACCAGGGAAACAAAGAAGAGAAAGAGAGGCATGCAAGGAGTGTGGGAGGAATCACCGGGGCATGTCTAAAAGGAAAGAATGTCTGTTTAACAAGCAGCAGGGAGGGCACATCTCTCCCAATTTCTTCTGCACTAAAGAGAAATGGATGCTTCAACTGTGGAGCATTGGATCATCAGGCAAGGAATTGCCCAAAGAAGAACATAGCAGGAGGAAATGGAGGAAGGGGACCAAGCGGTGGTAATCTCGCGATTAATGGATCACCAACTCAAAATCGACCAACAGCAAGGACTTTCAACATGACGGTTCAGGATGCGATCGCATCCAGGGACGTGGTTTCAGGTATCATTCCGATCAATGATATATCTGCTTACATATTATTTGATTTGGGTGCTACTTGTTCCTTTGTATTACATGAATTCTCCCAACGATTAAATTTACCCCAAGAAGAATTAAAATATCCTATGAACATAGAAGGAAATGATTCCCGTTAGCCATGTCTATAGAAATTGTGTTGTAAACATCAGGGGATATAAGTTACCCGTGGATTTAATTCCAATTCAATTAGGAGAATTTGTTGTAATTCTAGGAATGGATTGGTTATTTAACCATGGAGCAATGATAGATTGCCAAAAGAAGTGTATAAACCTTAGGACTCCAGATCAGTCTAAGGTAGCATTCTATGGAAGTAGGTCGCCAAGACACTCAAGTTGTCTGACGATGATGCAAGCAAGGAAGTTACTAAGAAAGGGATGTATAGGACATTTGGCCCATATCGTCGATACGTAGAAAGAAGGGATAGAGATGGGATAAATACCAGTAGTGAATGAATTTCCGGATGTATTTTCGGAGGAATTGCCAGGACTTTCGCCGGATCGGGAGGTCGAATTCGTTATAGATTTAGTAATGGGGACGCAGACCGATTTGAAAGCCCTACTGAGAATGGCACCAAGCAGAAATGAAGGAGCCGATGGTACGATTTGCAAGAGTTATTGGATAGGAAGTATATTCAATCGAGTGTGTCTCCTTGGGGAGCACCCGTTTTATTTGTTAAAAAGAAGGATGGATCGATGAGACTATGTATCGACTATCGAGAGTTGAACAAGGTGATGATTAAGAACAAGTATCCGTTACCTAGGATAGATGATCTGTTCGATCAACTGAAGGGAGCGAAATATTTTTACAAGATCGACTTGAGGATGGGATATCACTAGTTAAAGGTAAGGAAGGAGAATGTACCTAAGACAGCGTTCAGGACACGTTACCGTCACTACGAGTTCCTGGTGATGTTGTTCGGGTTAACAAATGCGCCAGCAGCATTTATGGACATGATGAAACGGGTATTTAAGCAATACTTAGATAAATTTGTAGTTGTGTTCATAGATAATATCTTAATCTATTCTAAGACTCAGGAAGATCATGCTGAACATTTAAGGTTAGTGTTGGAGGTGTTGAGGAAGGATAAGTTATACGCAAAATTCTCGAAGTGTGAATTCTGGTTGGAGAAAGTTCAATTTCTGGGTCACCTGATCGACAAAAACTGAATTTCTGTGGATCCAGCAAAGGTGGAAGCGGTTCAGAATTGGGAATAACCAAAGTCACCGACTGAAGTAAGAAGTTTCTTAGGGTGATAAAGCTATTCTGCAGACGGTTTATCCAAAATTTTTAAAGATAAGGAACGCGTTGACGAATTTAACGAAGAAGTCGGTAAAATTTGTCTTGACGGAGAAATGTCAAGAGAGTTTTAAGGAACTCAAGAAAAGACTGAGTGAAGCACCAGTGTTGTCTTTACCTGACGATACAGGTGACTTCATGATTTTTAGTGATGCGTCACACAAAGGACTTGGCTGTATGCTTATGCAACATGGTAAAGTTATTGCGTATGCATCGTGTCAATTGAAGGATTACGAGAAGGGATATCCTACCCATGATCTGGATTTGGCGGCAGTAGTATTTGCCTTAAAGATATGGAGGCACTATTTATATGGTGTAAGGTGTGAAATATACATGGACCATAAAAGTCTGAAGTATATTTTCACACAGAAGGAGTTGAATATGAGACAAAGAAGATGGTTGGAACTTATAAAGGATTACGATTGCGACATCTTGTATCATCCGAGGAAAGCGAATGTGACGACCCCAAATCCAGGTACTTGAAACCCGAACTCGGTTCTCCACGATACCATTTCTTTAAAATTTGAATAATACTAAATAATAATATATTCGAACTTAATTTACATACATCAAAGTTTACTTCCCAGTGCACGTGACCTTCAAATACATTCCTTACAATACTTGAATAGATACCAATACAACTATAACCATTAACTCATAATACACACTTATTCGATCGACTTTTCCTTTTCCTTTGTTGCGGTACTCGAGCCTTTGAGTTGCTCATACATAATTGAAAACATTTAATTTAAGCAAGGATGAGCATTTTAAGTGCCCGACAAGTAATAGCAATTATATATAATTTGAAAGAATATAAGTATTCTCTTTACATAACACTTCTACAACGAATTGAAAGTTGTGAAGTAATCAGATCTTGATAAAAATTCACATAACAACTCTCTTTCAAATTCTTTAAATTTGGCTCTAGCTCTACCCTTGAATAGGGTTTAAGAAACATACTATGAACATTCTTTTCATTTTCAAAAAGATTTAGCGGAATTCTATCCTCAAACCAAAGTCATACTTACAGGCACGAAGGGTGATCATTCATTGTTGTACCTGTATTGATCAATACTACATAACTTGAACGAAATTCATCGCTCACTCTATCCGCCTTTGCATAAAAATCTTCCCATATAGGGATGTTCATACATGCACGGTTCCAAACAGAAGGTTTTAATCTTGCTCAACAATAATATGTAATTCAAATATATATATATACGGGTAATTGACAAAGGTGTATCAACATGTGAACAAATGTCATGATTATCCAAGTGGGGACACTTGTATAACCATTTATAGAAATCAATGAATGTATATATATATCCGAGCTAACATGTCGATAATCAAAGAGTACATAATGCATGCGAGGATAGAATAATTACGAAACTTCTTACTCATGTCCATTGCATAAAGGAAGTGCAAAGGTAGGATACTTTTGATTATTTGATTACAAATCTCAACTTAGGTTTTATCTCTTTATCACAACCTATCAATAATCGGATCATTCGTTCGATTAGAACAATATATCTTAACACATAGTACTGTCTATTACAGTCAGCACATAGTCCAATCACATAATCACAGTGATCATACTTTTAGTTCCTATTATATACTTGAAATATTTTTATACATTTTTCAAATATCTCATCCATGCTCTTACATGTAGTCTTTTCTTTCTTTTATAAGGTTCGACATTTTGTGGTGCATCGTAAACTGACTTTATTGGTAAATTCTGAGTCTAAGACTCTTAATCTATACCTCAACATCTGTAAATATCAGACATTTGACTTTTAATCATTTTTGAATTTTCCAGAAATTGAAAAATTTAAAATAAATCAAATCTGTCACTCAAGGGCTTATAGTGATATAATTGTTACTATGGGTGCTCTTCATCAAATCCTGGACTTCATAACTGGTTCTCTAGTCAGCTAGTTTGGTCGGCTATAACTTTCAAACATCGGAATCATAATTAAATGACTTAAACATTAAACAATTCCATTATCATTAATAATTAATTTATATTAAACTATTAATGAAATCATTTCCAAAATATAAAAGTTATTTATAATAACTCAAACTATTTTTAAAACATTTATATTACCCTTAAATGATTTTTAAAACAATTAAAATCATTTTTAAATAATCACCATTAATATATAAATATTAATGTACTATTCATCCAAATATTAAAAGTCATTAATTATAACTTAAAATATTTTTAAATCCTTAATATCCTCTTAAATGATTTTTAAATAAATAAAACCATTTTTAAACTATTTATTTAATAATAATTATTAAATAAACTAAATATCATTAATATTATCTTAATATCATTAATATTAAATTATTAATGAAATTATCCTTTAAATATTA
This sequence comes from Panax ginseng, assembly GCA_020205605.1. Taxonomy (NCBI): domain Eukaryota; kingdom Viridiplantae; phylum Streptophyta; class Magnoliopsida; order Apiales; family Araliaceae; genus Panax; species Panax ginseng. The sequence goes on along the minus strand of CM035143.1, from coordinate 57,948,696 downwards.
AAAGTTATATTTTATAACTTAAAATATTTTTAAATACCTTAATTTCATTTAAAATGATTTTTACAATATTAAAATCATTTTTAAACTAAATTATTTAATATAATCATTAAATAACTTTAATATCATTAATATATAATTAATTAATGAAATTCATCACAAAATATTAAAAGTCATGGAAAATAACTCAAAAAATTTTCTTATACCATAAAATAATTTTTCATGATTTTTCATGAATTAAAACTATTTTTAAATCATTTATTTAATATTATAATTAAATAAATAAATACCTTTTATATTTCAAAAATATTAAATATTTATGAAATATACTCAAAATAATTAAAAACTATTTTTTAGAATTTAAAATAATTTTTCATAATTTATTTTGGTATTTTTAATAATTAAAAACTAATTTTTCTAATTTTTAAATTAATTTTAGGAAAATCGTAAATTAAAAATAATTAAAAGCGTAAGCTAAAGGCCCTATAGTTGTGAATCGTCATTATAGGTGTTCTTGAGCCTACTCGAGATCTTCATAAGGTAGAGGCCGAGGTGGGCTACTTTGACCGTGAATAACTCTCTCATCTTAACGAATTTGGACAATCTATAAATTGGGTCTTGTAGAGGAAATACAAGACTACAAGATCCAACAAACATAACCTCGAAAAAACATCAGATCTGGGAGAAAACGAACCTCAAAGTAGCTGCCAAAGCTCTTCTTCACAAAAACTACTTCGAGGTGCCTACTTTGGACCTTTATAACTTGGTGATCGTGTAACATTTTTGTGCTCTATCACTTCTAGTGTGTAGACAACATGCAGGACTACAACTACAAACCTTAACATCAACATAATACCATCAGATCTAACCAGAAATCTCCAGTCAAAGTGCACCACGAAAATTGTGCACAAAATTTTTGGATTCGCGATTTTGGCAGTTTTGGTCAACGGGGTTTTGACCGTTTATATCTTGTGATCTATAATAGATATGGCCTTGATTCTTTTTTCATCTTAAATACCTCATAACAAGCTACACATAACATCTTACAAACACCAAAAACAGTAAATAACCACAGAGATATAAGGCTTGACATTTGCCCAAAAATAATGTGAAATTGGTTTTACAAAAGTTGGAAAACTTTGATTTTGAGCACTTTGATGTTATTGGTCCTGAATTTAACAACCAGAACATTAATATACTCCCTATTACACAACTTTAAACAATCAATTGCATCAATTAACATCGAATCGAAGGATTTCTAGAATTTAGGGTTTTACCTTTTTCTAGCTTTGATTTCTTGATTTTGATCCTTTGATGCTTCTGATTTGTTGTTGGTGTGAATGGGGCTTGATTATAGACTGATATGGTAAGGAAATTTCGTAGGTTTAAGCTTGAGAGAATGAAGCTAAGTTCTTGTGAATAAATAGGCCAAAAATGGTACATTTCTCTCTCTTAGATCCATAAAATAATGTATGAAATGATTGTAATGGCTGATTGATGGTAATACTACAGCCCATAGGTGATTTCTAGATGGAATGGCCGGATTTTGTGGACATGTGGTAGCAATAAAGCATAATTAATGAAAATAATGCATTTCCCCTCTCTTTAATCTATATAAAAAAATATAATAGATACATTGGATGCTACACTTGGATAATTCCATTGTTTACTAGCTGATAACATGGTAGGGTAAGCATGTTAGGTATTTTGTTACAAGATTCCATCAACAATGTAAGTAATAATACACTAAATAACCAAAAAGGGCATTTTGGTCATTTCACATATAATTTCAAGGGCATTTTTGTACAAGGCAATTAAATGTAATATTTAACCATTAGATTATAATTCTTACCATTTACCAATTAATTTCTATCCTTTGGTAAATTAAAACATTTATACAATAATATCGTAATTAAACCCGATAATTTTAAATTAGGGTTTTCTATAGAAAATTAGGGTTTCTTAACGTCATCAATTAGGGTTTCTAATTGATCATTATGGTTCTCTAATTATCTGTGTATGTTACTAACACAGTCCTCACAATCTCTAACTTCAACCGATTAAGATTATAATAATTGGGGTTTGTCTAATTATCGGTAAAAAAATAGTAATTAGGGTTTTCTTCTAATTATCGACATTCGTAATACGATAACTTCATATACACGAAGAAACTTCATATATTAAATTTACTCGGTTATTTCTCATATCGAGTTTAGGGTTTCACAAAGAAGATTGTCTTTATGACCTAATCAACCGTCATTCCTCAATAATATCTCGTCAGTATATACACGATTACATAATTATTGTCTTTGTAAAATCATTATAATAATAATATAATATTATTATTCTCATCTCTTGATCACAATCCCAATTCAGGGTTTGGATCTCATATCGACTTCTCTTTAGCATATCAATAATACTTGATTTAAATATTACGAACAATTCATATAATAAAATATATATTATATAAGTTCTAATTATCACTTCATATATTATTTCCAATCATGTTATCATGGAAAATAATTAATAAAAACATTTCAGCTTACAGAAATTTATTACCATATAATTTGTGGTAATTAATAATTCCAAAATTATTTCTAATTTTTCAAGTAATAAATGTATTCGCATTTATTGTTCACTTTACTTGACACTTAGTCTCGTCATTAAATAAAAAATTTATCATAAAATTTCTTATTTATTTTATATAGAAATTCTCGGGTTATTACATTCACCCTCCTTATAAGGATTAGTCCCCGGAATCACCGCTTTAAAAACTCATATGCGAGAAGGGTACATAGCATATAATCATTATCGTAGATCTCGATCATACCGATCGAATCGATCTTTAATTATTCATCATAACACTTGTACATCCGATTAAGCGAAATATAAGATATATAAGTTATTCAAATAGCACTGGAGTTTCATTTCCGGCTACCACCGTATCCTGGACCGTCGTATGTTGTAAACCCCTGAGTTGCTTTTCGTTGGAGTTCTTGGTTGAGTTTGGTCTGAAATTGCTAACGCCCCACCGCTTTTCCCCGTGGTTACGTTCCGCCTCCATTCCCCTCGTGGGATAGTTCATCACCTTATGCTCACCGATCCACATATGAAGCATCCATCGATCATCCTTGAGTTGAGGCGGTTGGGAGAGATATGACCCTCTTGCCCGCACTTGTAGCATACAAACTTGCCCTTGAGACACTCGCCAGAGTGATTCTTCCCATGATTCTTGACCGCACTACCGCTTCTTTATACCTTCACGCTTTACTTGCATTTTCTCAGAAAAATTCCTCATTCTTTTTTCACCCCTATTCCCACTACTACTTTCTATCTTTACTGTTCCTCCTGACTTGCTTTTGTTGTTCTTCTTCTTATGGTAGACGCTCATGGCCTCACTTCCCTGTTCAGCACTGATAGCCTTCTCCATGAGTGCTGCAAAAGTATTGATTTGCAGTACTGACACCTTATTGTAGAGCTAGGGTTTTAAGCCCAGCTCAAATCTCCTTGCCTTCCTAGGCTCTGTATCCACTTGATGTGGAGCAAATCTAGCCAACTCATTAAATTTTGCGGCATACTCCACAACAGTCATGTTATCCTGCTTTAACTCCAGGAATCTCACCTCCATTCTAGACTGCATACTAACAGAGAGATAGTTTTCGAAAAATAAATCCTTAAACCTATCCCAAGTAATTTCTTCTTCTCCTGCCCCAGTCTTATTTTCCTCCCACCAAAAGTTAGCTTCCCCTTTCATCATAATGAAGAATGATACTAGGTGAATGGAATGGTCCGGGATAGAGGATCAAGATACTGTCATTTCTCTTAACGCCTGAACTCCTCAAACCAACCAATCCAGGAAACCACTCTCTGATAGACACCATTGGCATATCCTTCTTGTTCCCAACCTTGAGATGGGATGGTCTCGTGGATCGGGCCTCCTCCAAGGTTGGGGAGACATCCACACGAGTTTAGGCTTGTGGAGGTGGGTCTTTCCATTACGAGTCTTATCTCTGTAAGTAGGATTGTCTTGATCTTTGCTTCTTGAAATTAGATGTAAGGTTTGGTTTTTCTCTTCTACGTTCTTGCTTTTTTTTGTCCGAGTGCTTAGTTGCTAGAAGGCACAGCACACAATAAGTGGCAAAAGCGGTCTTTTGCCCCTCATCTACCTTAGCGATTACGAACGCCTTCTCTATCTCGTTCACCCAAGTCTGGGCTTCTATAGGGTCAGCTGATCCTCTGAATTCTGGTGGTCCTACGGCTTTGAAGTCTTTGAATTTCGCCATGACGATTATGCATTTGGTTTCCATCTGGTGTTCCATCTTTGCATAGCTTTGAGCTACCATGTTTGCAAAGTTTTGCATCGATTAAAATTTGTCGTTCCTCGACATTAGTAGATTCTTCTATCCTTTGGTTTCGAGTTTGACGTCTTGGCGGCATTATCTGGTTAAATAAAACCATAAATTATACCCTTACATTTTAAACCTTATTGCATAAGATTAATGTATTAAACTCGTTTCATTTCTCAAACTTAGATTCATATTCATTTATCGAATATTTACACAGCACATCCTGCTTTAATCAACAGCTATCCCTTTGTGACTACGAAAGTCGGGATTTAAAATCTTAACCAACATAAAAGTTAAAAATAGTTCATTACTTATCACACATATTACATACATAACCCATACTACTTATTTACCAAGCCTTTTTCTCGGACATTCATTCGCTCGATGTCCTTCCATCCCACAATTAAAACATCCACCTTTCTTATAGTCGGGGCAACGAGGAGAGGTGTGTCCTTCACGGATGTGTCGCTTGAGGCTCCATCTGGTTAATTTGGATTTTGAGCTTATCCTGCTCTTCCATTGTTTCCATTAACGCCTGACGCATCAACTTTTCTATCTCCCACAACCTTTCCAATGAAGAAACCTTGTTCTCCAAATCCTGCACCTCCGTTGATGCTTGAGCAGCTTCAACTTTAGTGTCTGAATCACTATCTGTCAAATCCAACATTTCTGGATCTGATGCTACATTTTTCCACGATAGCCACCTCGTCCGATTTGGGTTCCTAGTGAGCTTCTATTTCATCTGTTGGCCTCGATATTATCTCGGGGTGTGAATATGATCCTTCTTATTCCACATATCTTTCTCACCAGACATCTACATACATAAGTTACCCTGATTAACATATAGTATATATACACAGCAATCAAGAGTTCTATATACGTTGTCTCTTATTTTGATTGACGATAAATTTATTCAATTCTCATCAACGCCTATCTCTGCCGAAAGGTAGCTCCATCCACTCTGCATCGAATCGCATGAAGGTGATGACTAAGCCTGGTCCAAGGTATATATCTGGTGTCTTTGGCTTCTATTTAAACCTTCAACTGTCTTATCTGAATATCTCCCTCTGCACCAACCTCCCTCATAACTCGGCTAACTCTATCTGTGCTTACAACATTCACACATATCATCACATGCTACCCAATACACCTCTCACAAGAGTAAAAGTTTTTAAATTGTGCTTAGGGGTCATATAGACCATGAACACATAGTTTTAACGGTATTCATACCACAAAACAAAACATTACCTGGTATGTTTACAATCACAAAGAAGGTAAACTACCATTAATAGTACTTTAGGTGATTAGCCTATTGTACCCCTACGTCATGCATAACGTATTAATCATACCTAGCGAATATTTACGCCATTAGATTGGATCATTTATCCAAACAACATTGTTCACCTCAGTCTCATCATAGGATTCCGCACCAAACAATTTGGTTCGGGAAATTTCTTTCAATGAACACTTAGAGTTTTCATAAACATTAGTCTAGATGATTCAAATAGCATAGACTCATATCAATAATTCAATTCAATCGAATTATTTAGATGTAGCCAAACCCGTTGGCAAATTAAACTTTTGAAAACATTTTCGAGAATGACGCGTGATGCCGTCTTCATTAACAATCCGTTGAGGATGCCGTCATTGTATGACTTTGTCATAACACATCATACAATAGTGGAGCAAATGACTTGAGTCAAATTCACACTAAGTATTCTGTATTTACAACTCCATCACATTTTTATCATCTCTCGCACCAAAGTTACATGGTACATGAGTGATAATTAAAAACAAATTTTGATATTTGAAATCATTTGCGTCTAGCCAAAATAAGTAGCATAGACCAGTACTTAAACCGCTTCAAAAATGATTACGAGTCTACATTTTTGTTTTCAAAAGCACATAGTGCGTGATTTAGCTTGATGTCAAAAATTTTGAAGTTTGGCATAGCTAGGAGTTTAGGAAAACCTAACACCTTCACTAAAATCATTTACTTAACAATCTATACATTTCTCGTAATCCATAACACTCCATTCACACAAAACTATACCCAGTTCATCAAACCACACTTATGAGTTCATAAATTGCCACAATCATATGAGTTTAAGAACTTATCCTAGTCAGACCTTTGGCGTCCATTCGCTGAGGGGTTCATAAACATTTCATATAATTATGAGTCAAGAATGTCTCATAGGTATAAGTTTTAAGAACTCGAACTTAATCTTATATTCTCTATCTATGACCTATCTACCTGTTATACACCTGAGAATGGAGTCATCCTCTTAATGTGCATATAACAAATAGCGCGACACAGACATTTCAATGATTATCAGTGCCAGAAACTAAGTGGTTTTTACACCAAGTACAATTCAGCTCCCATACGAAGAATCATACAACTCAGCTGCCGACATGAGTCCTCAATTGAATCCCCATCTAACACTAACCCCATTCTCCATACAAATTTAATTCGTATTTATAATTCTCTTCTGGATCTGTACCAATTGATAGTACAATTCATACACAGCAATCTTGCTGTAAACTTTCCAATCATCAGATTGATTCCTTCTGGCTGTCATAGCCTTATCAGATCACGGGGTGATCTCATCGTATATATTACGATTTAGTTCTATATCTTGATCGTTTTATTTTACGATCTCTCTCATAATCGCACTTTCGGTCTTTTAGACTCAATCTATTCCCCACTCTTTGTTTAACTTTATAATCGAGTTAGGGAACTCAGGTGTCTTTACACTTTCCGAGATTCATCTTTGAATCTTATCGACCAACTAACTCTATATGAGTTAATACTTATCCTAATCATTGCGGTTATTAGTCTCGGTATTCCTACCTAAGCTTCATAACCAAAGTGACTTTGATACCAACTGTGATGCGACCCCAAATCCAGTACTTGAAACCCGAACTTCGGTTCTCCACGATACCATTTCTTTAAAATTTGAATAATACTAAATAATAATATATTGAACTTAATTTACATACATCAAAGTTTACTTCCCAGTCGTGACCTTCAAATACATTCCTTACAATACTTGAATAGATACCAATACAACTATAACCATTAACTCATAATACACACTTATTCGATCGACTTTCCTTTTCCTTTGTTCGTACTCGAGCCTTGAGTTGCTCATACATAATCGAAAACATTTAATTTAAGCAAGGATGAGCATTTAAGTGCTTGACAAGTAATAGCAATTATATATAATTTGAAAGAATATAAGTATTCTCTTTACATAACACTTCTACAACGAATTGAAAGTTGTGAAGTAATCTGTACTGATAAAAATTCACATAACAACTCTCTTTCAAATTCTTTAAATTTGGCTCTAGCTCTACCCTTGAATAGGGTTTAAGAAACATACTATGAACATTCTTTTCATTTTCAAAAAGATTTAGCGGAATTCTATCCTCAAACCGTCATAACTTACGGGCACGAAGGGTGATCACCAGATTGTACCTGTGATTGATCAATACTACATAACTTGAACGAAATTCATCGCTTCACTCTATCCGCCTTCTTGTAAAAATCTTCCCATATAGGGATGTTCATACATGCACGGTTCCAAACTTAGAAGGTTTTAATCTTGCTCAACAATAATATGTAATTCAACATATATATATACGGGTAATTGACAAAGGTGTATCAACATGTGAACAAATGTCATGATTATCCAAGTGGGGACACTTGTATAACCATTTATAGAAATCAATGAACAGAATATATATCTGAGCTAACATGTCGATAATCAAAGAGTACATAATGCATGCGAGGGGATAGAATAATTACGAAACTTCTTACTCATGTCCATTGCATAAAGGAAGTGCAAAGGTAGGATACTTGCACGATTCATTTGATTACAAATCTCAACTTAGGTTTTATCTCTTTATCACAACCTATCAATAATCGGATCATTCGTTCGATTAGAACAATATATCTTAACACATAGTACTGTCTATTACAGTCAGCACATAGTCCAATCACATAATCATAGTGATCATACTTTTAGTTCCTATTATATACTTGAAATATTTTTATACATTTTTCAAATATCTCATCCATGCTCTTCTGATAGTCTTTTCTTTCTTTTATAAGATTCGACATTTGTCGGCGTCGGAAGCGACTTTATCTCAGTAAATTTCGAGTCTAAGACTCTTAATCTATACCTCAACATCTGTAAATATCAGACATTTGACTTTTAATCATTTTTGAATTTTCCAGAAATTGAAAAATTTAAAATAAATCAAATCTGTCACTCAAGGGCTTATAGTGATATAATTGTTACTATGGGTGCTCTTCATCAAATCCTGGACTTCATAGCGGTTCTCTAGTCGACTAGTTTGATTAAATTTATAACTTTCAAACATCGGAATCATAATTAAATGACTTAAACATTAAACAATTCCATTATCATTAATAATTAATTTATATTAAACTATTAATGAAATCATTTCAAAATATAAAAGTTATTTATAATAACTCAAACTATTTTTAAAACATTTATATTACCCTTAAATGATTTTTAAAACAATTAAAATCATTTTAAATAATCACCATTAATATATAAATATTAATGTACTATTCATCAAATATTAAAAGTCATTAATTATAACTTAAAATATTTTTAAATCCTTAATATCCTCTGTAAATGATTTTTAAATAAATAAAACCATTTTTAAACTATTTATTTAATAATAATTATTAAATAAACTAAATATCATTAATATTATCTTAATATCATTAATATTAAATTATTAATGAAATTATCCTTTAAATATTAAAAGTTATATTTTATAACTTAAAATATTTTTAAATACCTTAATTTCATTTAAAATGATTTTTACAATATTAAAATCATTTTTAAACTAAATTATTTAATATAATCATTAAATAACTTTAATATCATTAATATATAATTAATTAATGAAATTCATCACAAAATATTAAAAGTCATGGAAAATAACTCAAAATATTTTCTTATACCATAAAATAATTTTTCATGATTTTTCATGAATTAAAACTATTTTTAAATCATTTATTTAATATTATAATTAAATAAATAAATACCTTTTATATTTCAAAAATATTAAATATTTATGAAATATACTCAAAATAATTAAAAACTATTTTGAGAATTTAAAATAATTTTTCATAATTTATTTGGTATTTTAATAATTAAAAACTAATTTTTCTAATTTTTAAATTAATTTAGGAAAATCGAAATTAAAAATAATTAAAAGCGTCAGCTAAAGGCCCCTATAGTGTGAATCGTCGCATATAGGTGTTCTTGAGCCTACCGAGATCTTCATAAGGCGTAACCAAGGTGGGCTACTTTGACCGTGAATAACTCTCTCATCTTAACGAATTTGGACAATCTATAAATTGGGTCTTGTAGAGGAAATACAAGACTACAAGATCCAACAAACATAACCTCGAAAAAACATCAGATCTGGGAGAAAACGAACCTCAAAGTAGCTGCCAAAGCTCTTTTCACGAAAAACAGCTTCGAGGTGCCTACTTTGGACCTTTATAACTTGGTGATCGTGTAACATTTTTGTGCTCTATCACTTCTAGTTTGTAGACAACATGCAGGACTACAACTACAAACCTTAACATCAACATAATACCATCAGATCTAACCAGAAATCTCCAGTCAAAGTGCACCACGAAAATTGTGCACAAAATTTTTGGATTCGCGATTTTGGCAGTTTTGGTCAACGGGGTTTTGACCGTTTATATCTTGTGATCTATAAAAGATATGGCCTTGATTCTTTTTTTTCATCTTAAATACCTCATAACAAGCTACACATAACATCTTACAAACACCAAAAACAGTAAATAACCACAGAGATATAAGGCTTGACATTTGCCCAAAAATAACAGAATTCGGTTTTACAAAAGTTGGAAAAATGAGCACTTTGATGTTATTGGTCCTGAATTTAACAACCCAGAACATTAATATACTCCCTATTACACAACTTTAAACAATCAATTGCACCAATTAACATCGAATCGAAGGATTTCTAGAATTTAGGGTTTTTACCTTTTCTAGCTTTGATTTCTTGATTTTGATCCTTTGATGCTTCTGATTTGTTGTTGGTGTGAATGGGGCTTGATTATAGACTGATATGGTAAGGAAATTTCGTAGGTTTAAGCTTGAGAGAATGAAGCTAAGTTCTTGTGAATAAATAGGCCAAAAATGGTACATTTCTCTCTCTTAGATCCATAAAATAATGTATGAAATGATTGTAATGGTTGATTGATGGTAATACTACTGACCCATAGGTGATTTCTAGATGGAATGGCCGGATTTTGTGGACATGTGGTAGCAATAAAGCATAATTAATGAAAATAATGCATTTCCCCTCTCTTTAATCTATATAAAAAAAATATAATAGATACATTGGATGCTACACATGGATAATTCCATTATTTGCTAGCTGATAACATGGTAGGGTAAGCATGTTGGGTATTTTGTTACAAGATTCCATCAACAATGTAAGTAATAATACACTAAATAACCAAAAAGGGCATTTTGGTCATTTCACATATAATTTCAAGGGCATTTTTGTACAAGGCAATTAAATGTAATATTTAACCATTAGATTATAATTCTTACCATTTACCAATTAATTTCTATCCTTTGGTAAATTAAAACATTTATACAATAATATCGTAATTAAACCCGGTAATTTTAAATTAGGGTTTTCTATAGAAAATTAGGGTTTCTTAACGTCATCAATTAGGGTTTCTAATTGATCATTAGGGTTCTCTAATTATCTGTGTATGTTACTAACACAGTCCTCACAATCTCTAACTTCAACCGATTAAGATTATAATAATTAGGGTTTGTCCTAATTATCAGCGTAAAAATAATAATTAGGGTTTTCTTCTAATTACTGACATTCGTGTACACAGTAACTTCATATACACAGTAAACTTCATATACACAGTCGCTACTCAGTTATTTCTCATAACTGAGTTTAGGGTTTCACAGCACAGTACTGTGCTATGACCTAATTGACCGTCATTCCTCAATAATATATGTCCGCATATACACAGTACATAATTATTGTACTGTAAAATCATTATAATAATAATATAATATTATTATTCTCATCTCTTGATCACAATCCCAATTCAGGGTTTGGATCTCATATCTGACTTCTCTTTCGCATATCAATAATACTTGATTTAAATATTCTGAACAATTCATATAATAAAATATATATTATATAAGTTCTAATTATCACTTCATATATTATTTCCAATCATGTTATCATGGAAAATAATTAATAAAAACATTTGAGAAACTACGTAAATTTATTACCATATAATTTGTGGTAATTAATAATTCCAAAATTATTTCTAATTTTTCAAGTAATAAATGTATTCGCATTTATTGTTCACTTTACTTGACACTTAGTCTCGTCATTAAATAAAAAATTTATACGCAAAATTTCTTATTTATTTTATATAGAAATTCTCGGGTTATTACAGCGAACGTGGTAGCAGATGCGCTAAGCAGAAAGGGCAATGGTAGGTTGTTAATGCTAACAGCTCAAGAGGAGTTAATTAAGGAGATGGCTAGATTGGAACTCGAGATAAAAAGTCCAAGAGAGCCGAGGGGAAATTGTTTCAGAATGGAGGCTCATCCGACTCTATTGGACAAAATCAAGGAAGTACAAGGCGTGATGAGGAATGTGTGAAGATGAGGACAAGAATTTCGGATGGAGAAGAGCTTAAATTCGATATGGGGGTGATGGACTATTAAGATTTGAGAAGAGAATTTGGGTGCAGTGGTTATCAATTAAAGGAAGAAATCTTTGCAGAAGCTCATAGCTCAAGTTACTCAATTCACCCGGGAAGCACAAAGATGTATCGGGATCTCCGCCAACATTATTGGTGGCCCAATATGAAAAGAGAAGTCGCAGAGAAAGGCCGTGAAGTGTTTAACATGCCCAATGAGTTAAGGCGGAACATCGTAAATCGAGCGGGCTATTTCAACCTTTAGAAATTCCAGAATGGAAGTGGGAGCATATCACGATGGACTTCGTGGTAGGACTTCTAACTACGTAGAAGGGTTACGATGCAGTTTGGGTGATCGTTGATCGATTGACCAAGTCAGTGGATTTCTTGCCAATCAAGATCAGATATACCTTGGATCAGTTGGTAAAGTTTTACATCAAAGAGATTGTTTCCAGGCACGGGGTACCTGTATCAATTGTGTCAGATCGCGATCCATGGTTCACAGCAAATTTCTGGAGAAATTTTCAAGAACGCATGGGAACACAACTAAGGTTGAGCATGGCGTATCATCCTCAAATAGATGGGCAGAGCGAGAGAACTATTCAAACGTTAGAGGACATGCTGAGAGCATGCATTATGGATTTCAAAGGGAGCTGGGATGATCACCTACCGTTGGTAGAATTTTCGTACAATAACAGTTGTCATGCAAGCATCGGTATGCCACCTTATGAAGCTTTATATGGAAGGAAATGCAGAACGCCATTGTGCTGGGATGAAGTGGGAGAACGACAATTGCTAGGGCCAGAATTGGTGCAACAAACTGCAGATGTGATCAAAATAATACGAACGAGGCTCGTGACTACTCAAGATCGGAAGAAGAAATATGCGATCAAAGATCGGCAACAACGAGATTTCGACGTCGGCACTTATGTGTTTTTGAAAGTGTCACCTTGGAAAGGGAAATGAGATTTGGGAAGAAGGAAAACTTAGTCCTGATTCATAGGACCATTCAAGTGTTGAGGCCAGTGGGTGAGGTAGCTTATGAAATAGCCTTACCTCCGAAGTTAGAACATATACACAACGTGTTCCATGTTTTTGTCCTACGACCCTATAAGCAGAATTACAAGCATGTCATAGAGTATGAACCTATTCAGTTTGAAAAGGACTTAACCTATGAAGAGGTCCCATTGTAGATAATCGATAGAAAAGAACAAGTGTTAAGAAATAAGATAATACCTTCTGTTAAGGTATTGTGGAGGAACCACAACGCCGATGAGGCTACGTGGGAACTCGAGGAGAAAATAATGAAAGATTACCCTAATCTTTTTTATTGATGCGTAATGATTCCGGGGACGGAATCCTTTTAAGGGAGGGTGAATGTAATATCCTAGATTTTTTTTTTATGTAATTTAAGAATTATTAATAAACGAATTTATATGAAACTTTTGGGTGATTTCATTTATTAGATGTATATGTGTTGTACAAATATGTGTTATTTCAAGATGTGTGATGAGATGTATTTAAATGGTTGGTTTAGTTTTATTTAACTATTTAAATTGATTAAGTAGGGAATTATTCTATTTATTACGTGGGATGATATTAAATTATGAGCTGGAGTTCGAAGTGGAATTTAGAGACGCGGACTGCGTATTCGAGTCCAGAACGTCGAAATTAGTCAGGATAGACTGTAATCACAAAAAAATGTCACAGTTGACTTTTTGTCAAAGTCAACCAGTTGACTTTTTCGAGGAAAAAGTCAACTACGAATTTCATAGATGAATTTGACTAAACGGATAGTCCCATGACGTCCGGAACGTCAACTTTAGTAGGAATCGATATATGGTTCGCAAAGTTTGGTTCCGAAGGGTAAAATAGTCAAATAGCTTATTAATTGATTAATTGATTAAAATAATATATGTATTTTTTTTATAATAGAAATCAGCTGAACTAATAAACCCATGAGACTATTAAATTTGGACAAGGGAGGGAGTATACGTATATTACATAATAGCTAAGGTGGAAGTAATTTATTTTATCCTTAAAATCAAAATTCTTTTTATTTTTCTAACTCTCACATTCATTTTCTCTAACACCCACATTCTTCCTATTAATTCACTATTTTATTGTAGTATTAAGTATTGTGAGTAACTAATCATTAGAGTTGGGGGTTATGGGAGTTGGGGGTTATGGGAATCAAAAGACTCTAACAAAGCTATACATATATACAAACACACTTTTCTTTTAAGAAAATTCCACCAAGTGAGTAAACATGGAGAGAAATTGAGAGCCTAAGAGAGTTAGAACTAATTTTGGAGGATTACTGGGGATTTGACAAGAAAGGAGAAGGAGCATCATATTAAACCAAGAAGAAATTCATCAAAAGGTAATTCATGAACCCATTTTATTTTTATAAGAAAAATGAGAAGAAAATGCATATAAAATTGGTAAATGATTTGTTGTGGCTTTATGTTGGCATGTTACTGTTGTTTGATGATTATAGATCATTAACAACAAAAGATATGGGTTAATCATGCATCAAATTCATAGAAAATCAAAGAATTAAGCAATGCATGCTCTACCTTTGATAAAATGTCTCTAAGGTGCTAAATTAATCAAAAAGGTGGAAGTTTGTTGAAGTTTGATGTTGTGAAATGTGAAAACATATGAGAGTAGATGATCTGGACATTAGGAATAATTTAATTACATGCTAGAAGCAAAATCCTGGATTTTTTGTCAAATTGGGTTTAACTAGTAATCTATGATTTTTGGGGGTTTTCGGAGCCTCGGGATCATGGTGTATATGACTCGATTAACGTATGTAATAATTTTATAAAATAGTATGAAACGTGAGGTACAACCTGTTCAAATTTCATAGGAAAGGGAGTTAAATTGAGCAAGTTATGAAAATCGTAAGCATGTATGTTGGTAATAAAATCTGCAGAATTTTGGAAATTCCAGAATTTTTTTCTAAGTATAAAACTAGTGCTTGCATGCTTTTCTATGCAGTTGGTTTGTGGTCTTAACATGATAGTTTTATGAATGTTATATTTTTGTAAAATACCTTGATGTATGAAGTTTATTGTGTCCAAGTATCATGGCCATATCATCTTTAGGTTAGCGGGAATAAAATCGTAGAGTCAGTAAAAATCGTAGAGTAAACTCTGAAAATCGTAGAGTCAGTGAAAATCATAGAGTCAGTGAAAACCGTAGAGTAAAAATCGTAGAGTCTCTAAAAATTGTAGAGTCAGTGAAAATCATAGAGTAAAAATTGTAGAGTCAATGAAAATCGTAGAGTCAGTGAAAATCGTAGAGTAAACTCAAAAATCGTAGAGTAAACTCTGAAAATCGTAGAGTCGGTGAAAATCGTAGAGTAAACTCTGAAAATCGTAGAGTCAGTGAAAATCGTAGAGTAAACTCTGAAAATTATAGAGTAAAGTTTATATTATAACTACTATGTGTTGCTAATAGTTGATGTGCATGATTATACAATTGTGTAGGGCACGTGAAGTGTAGATAGTCGTGTCGTTAATCATTATTGGTAAACAACGAGCAAGGCAAGTTTCTTACCCTATTTTTCATTATGAATTTATTCAACTCTTATTGATTGATTGCAAAGAAGGGTAAGTTTGGGCTTGTGATTAATTAATCATTCGTGCAAGCTCCTTTATTGTAAAGTTCTATAAATTCAATTGAGATGCGAAATGTTATTGATGATTATTCAGTTCCTATTGCAACTGCTATACTTTAAAGTTCGTATACACTTAATGAACTATATTCAAGAATGCTTTCTAGCTTTTGTTTCAACTAGATGTTATTGATGCAAACATAGTATATTGTTTAAACAATTCAAATCCTTTGAAGTTATTTGATGTTTACCAATCCAAATTGCTTTGGTGAGGTCCGTATGAATACTAAGATGAACAACTTGGGATAACAGGGTAAAGCGATGACAGGCATATAGTCCCATTTACGCTTATGCGTTTAAACTTTATACTTGTGCACAATGTAGGGTACGATAGGTTGATCACCTGGAGTACTTGTAGAGACTATTTACAATCTATTTGATTGTTAAACCGTCTGATGGTTTTTGATGAAACAAAGTAATGTTCAGGGTATCTAACACCCCTTAGTATGTTATTGAGAATTCCAGAACTCTTATCTTGATATTCCAATTTATCTCTTGATATTTATTTCAACTATTGAGAAATATTCATACTAATGCTTCTACTTCTGATGTATGTTCTCAAACTACTTTATATACTTCCTAGACAATTTGTGCTCATTCTTGCTTAAACTTTTCAGTTAAGGCTGATAACGCTGAGGGCTCGGGCAAAGACAAAGGAAAGTCTAAGATGAAATGATGAGAGTTTGTTATGTAATAATTATATTTCCGCATATGATGTGATGTAGCGATAAACGCTAAGTTTAAGTTTCAGTTTATTAAAGGTTGTAAAGACTTGGGACTTTATTTTGAATAAGTATGTAATAGTTAATATTATTATTATTATTATTATTATTAGAGTTACTTATATAGATGATGATGTATGTTATATCGTGAGCACCATGTCCTGTAATCGATGTTACATGGATTTGGGGGCGTCACAGTTTCTTTCTCTGAAGGTGACGATGGAGTATTTACAACAAAAGGGAGCAGACTAGCATGCTCCTGGCTGACTAATTTGCATGTGACTTGATGTTGATAGGTCACCAGTTTTTCTAATTGCTCAATCCGTTTATAATTTCTCCTTTCGATATGAGGGTTCTGATTGCCTTTTTAACCTTGTAGTATCAAGGAAACATCCTCCTCTTTCTTTTTATGGACCCTCCGGGGGTTGTTTCCATAATTTCTGGATTGGAAGTGCTCAGCAATAGCTTTAAGGGCAGCTAGGTCTTGAATCTTTCCTGACTTCAATCTCATCTCAGCCATCTCCCCATGTTTAATCATTTCAGAAAATGGTTTACCAATGCCAGCTAAGACTCTTTCATAGAAAGGAGCTTCTTGTATATCTATGTAGGTCATGACCATTTCTGATTCCATCATGGAAGGAATAACTTGAGCAGCAAGGCGCCTCCACCTTTGAGCATACTCTCTGAAAGACTCATTGGATTATTTCTTGACCTTGGTAATTTGGTACCAGTCAGGAGCCATCTGAGACTGGAAGTTATATTGAGTGAGGAAGGCGTGAGCTAGCTCTACCCTACTATGTATCTTTGATTTATCTAATCTGGTATACCACGAATGGGCTTCTCCAGTCAGACTCTTCTGGAACAGCTGCATCCTAAGCTTCTCGTCCTCTGCATAAGATCCAAGTTCTCCACTGAACACCTTCAAATGTGTGTAAGGATCTCCTAACCCATCATATTTCTCGAAGTCAGGAGTTTTAAACTTTTCTGGATAATGAACACCAGGGAATATACAAAGGTCAGTATATGAGACACTACTGTGTGCTCCAATTCCTTTGATCGCGCAAAGGGTTTCTTCCATTTGAAGGACTTTCGTCCTGATGTCACCGGTGTCTGGATCTCCTTTGAGATGGGTGGTATCATGAATTTTGTTGGTCATATCCAACTAAAGTTCAGGTACTGTAATGGCTTTATCAGGACCTTGGGTTCCTCTTTGTGTAGAGGATTTAGCATGTACGGGTATCCGTGTACCCTGAGTAGACTGGTGTAGTTCTTTAAGCGAGCAATGACCAAATCTGTGATTTATTTACTTAATTTCACAAATTCTTTGAGGCTGGATTAAGGTCGATGCAGTCGATGACGACATAATTATTTTGTAGGCTCGTGGCCTTTTGGGATTTTGATTGAGTAATAGATCTGATTGCTTCCCTGCAAAAGACTTGCATAGTTTAGTCTTTAGGGAATGTGTAAATGTTTTACATGTTATGTATCCGTTCTAGGAATATTATCCTGCAAGGCGGATGTTAGCTGTTTGTAATAACATGTTAATTTAAATATGTATGTACACATGTTTCTTCATATTTTTCATTACATGGAGATGAATATGGAATGAAATTACAAGTAATTGACTTTACGAGTAATTTAAAATGAGAAAGCATGAAGAGACTTTCCTCCACATTTGGTTTATCAGAGGCTAACCTATCTTAGGCTACTCTCGCGGCTTTTTGGCATGAAGGTTCCCAAATCATCGCAATTTACTTGACAGGAAATTAATTCGGTCTTTCAACTGGAGCAAATTTGGGTGGTGCATTTCCTGAGCCTCGTTAGAATTAGTCTTCCTACGAGTCCAATAATCAAACACCGATAGGATAGCCCCCTGATGGAGGAACCACACAACATACATTCACATTCAACGTGTTTCACCGTTTATGAAAATGATGACATGTGCGAAGCACTAATATCACAGATAGATATATTGAGGTGCAGTAAAATATATGCATTCATACACATTCATCATAAATGTAAATGCAACATTCACACACAAGCACATACCAGTCTTGAAAATATTGTAATAGCGGCTTAAGTCCTCTTACTGGACTCCCCAGCAGAGTCACCACCTGTCGACGTCAGGATTTTTATTTATCCTTTTTCGTTACTTGTTCTTTGGTGTTCTCATGTTAGGTGAGATTTGTTTGAAAAAACAAGTGAAAAAGGTCCGACATGTATCATGTCGACGATGGACTGTTAAGAGTCGCCAGTTGGTTTTTTATATGGTTGTACCAAGTGATGTGACACTGCTAAACGGGTCGATGAAATCGAGATTCATTAGGGTCCGGGGACTTGATTATGCGAAGGGAAGGTGTTAGGCACCCCTTGACATCTGTGTTACCACGGTGACCGCCACTTTTCAAGAAACTGTTATATGAATGTGTGTGTGTGTGGGTCAATGTGCTGTTATTTGGAAGTAGTGCGAGGCCTTGTTCGCACCTATATACACATGGTTTGAATTTGTGTAAAAATTCAGTTTTAAACAAGATATGGCAATGATGTTTTATAAAAGAGATTTTTCAAACCCTTGTGCTCAATAGTAATTGAGACCTTTTACACTCCCTTTTTTATTAAGTGTTCTGCTTGATTGTTTTTAATTTTCAATATGCGAAGCATCTTCGAGAAAATAATATACAAAATAGTGCCGAACTCCTCATGGGTATGAAAACCATCTGAGGAAATCCAAACACCATGAATAAATTTACAAGCTGCTAACAGCTGAAAATGTCCATTACGGGAACCGAATCTATATCAAGTAGACTGAATCTGTGATCACATGATTCCTAGGCTCATATGATGCCGCAATTGATTAAAAAATAAGAAGCAGGTATATATATTAAAGCTGTAAATATATATATACAGACATGATCAGCCACCACGAAGCACCTCCATGGGGGATCAAAAATGTATATAAAGTTGTAAAAGCAATCAACCGCCACGGAGTAGACTCTAGGCCGGACGAAAAGTAAAGAAAGCTGTAAAGATGATCAACCGCCACGAAGTAAACTCCAGGCGAGATTAAATGTATATATATATAGGGGAATATGGAAGTACACAACCGTGTAACTTTTAAAGTTACACAGTCTACGATCGTAGAGTGAAACACATGAAATTTTGGTTTGTAGGGAGAAAAGTAAATAACAGTGTATGTTTATGAAAATGGCTTAAGAAAGTACAAGATTTCATGTGTAATATGTTTGATAATCTATAAATTGATGTTGGACTACGTTAGTATGTTAAGAAACGAAAGCGGCGTAGTTTGAATCAGGTCAATTGGTTAAGAAACGAATTCGTAGCGATCAAATTTGCTAAAAGTGTCAAAATTGTAGAAATTTGGAAAATTGGGGTTTTGATTCTTCAAATTCGTGTTTATGTGGTTAAATGGTGTATAACGTGTTTAACAATGTTATTACAAAGTTTTAGATGTTTTGGTTTGTGAATTTCTATGGTTTTGGGTTGAATTGAGTGTCCACTGTGTAGCAGAGTCTGTCTGCATGAGTTTATGTTCGTGTGCGCAATTTCTGCGTCGATTACCATAGGAAGAAAATGCATTTTGCCTGCACTGTTTGTCTCGCAAATTTGCAAGATAGCACGGTGGATAAGCAATTGCGTTGTCGTTCTACGAGCTCAAGCGTTATTTCACGCCTATTTTTAGGTCATGATTATTGGACTTAATATAGTTTGGCAAGCATGTTAATGATGTTAAGACATAAAATAAGCTATAATATCATATTGTAATGTGTTATAATACAAAGTGTGAAGATTTGTAAGTGTTTGTTAATTAAGTTATGTAATGAATCAAAAATTGATGTTATGAAAGTTAAAAGTAAATGATGAGGTTTATGTGAGTTTATAATGTAATTTCAGATTCGTTAAAGGTGTTAATCAACATGGTTAGATGTTAAGTTAAGGTTATAACTTAAATGAGGGGTTAAACTTATAACGCTAATATTAATACAACTAATTGTTATTGCGATTACAATGATTTATGTAGGGTAATTGGAGAATATTTTACACTTATGTAGCTTACATACAAGGCAAGTTTCTAAACCTTAACTCTTTACATTGAGCAAGCTTTCTAACTTCATTCTTTTCATATTGAATGCAAGTTTCATATCCTAATCTTTTACTGAGCAAGTATCCCTAACCTATGCTACTTAATTATTCAGCAAGGTTTACTTATCTCGAGCGAGTTTTACTTTTCTAAATCGTGATATTATTATTCAAAGCATATATTATTCTAGTACATCGATTCAAATGAGATTGTTCTAACTCTTTTGAATATAGCACTTTGCATGTATTCCATGGTTATTCAATTGTACATTGTTGTTATTCGGTCTTTGACTTTGATAACCTTGTTCAATTCTATATTCTTGTATTAAACCTTCAAGTAGTAAGTAAACTTTTATTGATTTCATTAATTTATAATTGAATGGTGTTCTAAAATTCTAGAAACACTGATAAGCTAATTCCAAACTAAACTCTCTTTAGTGCGGAAATTCTAAATTCAAACTGAGACGAACAACCCTAATATAGGGGATTTTGTACGTGTAACGTTTAGATGTTTGTGCACAATACATGGTACAAAGGGATGATCCCCCTAAGTACGTTAAGAAGAGTCTGTATAGTCTAAATGACTGTTAAGGTTGAGGTAATAATACCTAAATACCGAAGACATAGTTCGTGGTCTTAAGACCCTCATATATTAAATTCAAACTTATTTTCTATTTTTGGATTCTTAGAACAAGTTCATTATTGTTCAGCATTCGTTGTTCATTCTCATGTTGTTATTATTAATACTCTTTATATTAGTGAGCAATTGTTTGCTCACTCTTGCAATTAACACTGCAGCTAAAGCTGAAAGAGTCGATGAGCCATCTACTAGCAAAGGAAAGGGCAAGATGTCCAAGTGTTGAAGAATTATTTAAAATTTATTTAAATGCATGATGTTATAAGACTTGTTTCTTTTATGATGTTTTTTGCAAACTTATGTAATAAATTAAGGTTAGATTACCTGGGATTGTTTATGAGATGATGTAACCCTTTAATGGGAGAGATTATTGTTTAAATTAATTAATGTTTTATCCTTTATTATGGGTAGTTAGATGTAATTATTTTGATATTGAGCACCAAATCCTATGGGAATGAAGTACCTGGATTTGGGGGTGTCACACACTCCGCCACATCCATTTTCATATTTGGCCACCAAAAATGATGTCTAAGATCCTGGTACATTTTTGTACTTCCAGGGTGAATCGAATATCTTGAGTTGTGAGCGTCACCCAAAATTTCCTCTTTAACTTTCGGTACTGGCGGAACCCGAATTTTCCCTTCGAATCGAAGTAACCCTTCCGAATCGATTTTGAATTTGCTTTCCTCCCCTTCAAATACTTTATGTTTTATCTTTTCGCAGTCTTCATCCTTAAGTTGTGCACTCTTCACTCTATCTACCAGCGTTGAACCATTTCCTATCTGGAACAACTTCTCGTCAAATTTTGTCAGATATTTAATTTCCAATTCCATCTTAGCCATTTCCGAAACTAACTTCTCCTGAGCTGTCAACATCATTAACTTTTCCCGTCCCTTTCTACTTAAAGCATCATCAATAACATTTGCCTTTCTAGGATGATAGAAAATCTCGCAGTTATAGTCTTTGATCAGCTCCAACCATCTTCTCTGCCTCATATTCAAGTCTTTTTATGTAAAGGTATACTTCAGAATTTTATGGTTAGTATATATCTCACACCTCTCTCCATAAAGATAATATCTCCAAATCTTCAGGGTAAACACCACCGCAGCCAACTCTAAGTCATGAGTCGGATACCCTTTCTCGTAATCTTTTTAATTGACGTGATGCATACGTAATAACTCTGTCGTTTTGCATAAGCACACAGCCTAGTCCTTTATGCGATGCATCATTATACTCCACAAAATTCCCTGTATCATCAGGCAATGAAAACAAAGGCGCCAAACTCAACCTCTTCTTCAATTCGTGAAAACATTCCTCACACTTATCGGTCCAAACAAACTTAACTGCCTTCTTGGTTAAATTCGTCAACGGGGTCGCGATCTTGGAAAAGTCTTAAATAAAATGCCTATAGTAACATGCCAATCCTAAGAAACTCCTTATATCTGATGGTGTCTTCGGCTGATCCCATTTTACTACAGCTTCAACTTTTGATGGATCTATCAAAATTCCAACTTTATCAATAACGTGTCCGAGAAACTATACACGTTCTAACCAAAACTCACATTTTGAAAATTTTACGTATAACCTCTCTTTTCTCAACATCTCCAACGTCACTCTTAAGTGTTCAACATATTCCTCCTTAGTCTTAGAATACACCAGGATATCATCAATAAACACCACCAGAAATTTATCTAAGAATGGTTTAAACACCCTGTTCATCAAATCCATGAATCTTTGGTGTATTGGTTAAACCAAATGACATAACGAGTAAAGTCGTAATGACCATACCGAAGTTCGAATGCCGTCTTGATGACGTCTTTCGGCCTCACCTTGGTGATGATAACCACTCCTCAAGTCTATCTTTGAAAAATATCTAGCACCCTTCAGTTGATCAAACAGGTCATCGATTCTCGGTAACGGATACTTATTTTTAATCGTGACCTTATTTAATTCTCTAATATCAATGCAGAGCCCCATCGATCCATCTTTCTTCTTAACAAAAATAGTAAGTTGCTCCCCATGGCGGCGATACATAAATTTGGATATACTTCTTAATCGAGCAACTCTTGCAATTGCACCATCAACTCTTTCATCTCTACCGGGGCCATTCTGTATGGTGATTAGATATCAGGCATGTTCCTGGTACTAAATCAATCACGAAATTAATTTGTCGATCTGGTAAAAGACCCGGCAAATCATCTAGAAATACGTCTGCAAAATCTCTTATGATCGGTATCTCTTCTAACTTCGTACTTTTCTTCTGTGTATCAACTATCGACTCGGGATTTTTGGATGACTATTTCCGTTGCTTGTTCTTTGGTGTTCTCATTTTAGGTGAGATTTGTTTGAAAAAACAAGTGAAAAAGGTTCGATATGTATGATGTCGACGATGGGACTGTTAAGAGTCGCCAGTTGGTTTTTTAAATGGTTGTACCAACACAACCAATAAAAGGTTTGCACACTGACCTAGTGATGTGACACTGATATACCAGTCGGCGAAACTGAGATTCATTTAGGGTCCGGGGACTTGGTTATGCGGGGGAACGTGTTAGGCACCCCCTGACATCCGTGTTACCACGGTGACCGCCTCTTTTAAAGAAACTATTATCAGTGTGTGTGTGTGTGTGTGTGTGTGTGTGTGTGGGTCAATGCGCTGTTATATGGAAGTTGTGTGAGGCCTCGTTCGAACCTATATACACAGGGTTTGAATTTATGCAAAAATTCAATTTTTAGCAAGATATGACAGTGGTGTTTTATAAAAGAGGTTTTTTAAACCCTGATGCTCAATAGGAATTGAGACCTTTTACACTCCCATTTTTATTAAGTGATCGACTTGATTGATTTTATCTAACGGATGCGAGGCCTCCGTATGAAAATAATATATAAAATAATGCCGACTTCCTCGTGGGTATGGAAACCATCTGAGGAAATTCAGACATCGCAGAATAATTTACAAGCCACTTACAGCTGAAAATGTCCATCACGGGAACCGAATCTAGATTCAATGGGATGAATCTATGACCACATGATTCCTAGGCTCACAAGATACTACAGTTTATATGAAAGTAGTAAGCAAGTATATATATATAAAAGTTGTAAATATATATATATAGGCAGGATCACCAACCATGAAGCACCTCCATGGGGGATCAAAAATTTAAATAAAGCTGTTAAAAGCTATCAACCGCCACAGAGGAAACTCCAGGCGGGACAAAACGTAAATAAAGGCGTAAAAGCTTATCAAGCGCCACAAAGCAAACTCAGGCGGGGACGAATATATATATATATATATATATATATATATATATATATATATATATATATATAAGCAATAAATGCATAGGATGTAAAATCCGGGCTCATCAAGCGATTTCGACCACAGTTCATATATATATATATATATATATATATATATATATATATATATATATATATATATAGCGAGAAGCCTTATGCAGAATATAAAATCTAGGCTCATCGAATGTAGTCGACACATTACGATTAATATATATATATATATATATATATATATTAAAGCAATAAACTCTCTAGACCAAAGTTCAGGCTCATCGAACAAAGTTAGACACACACAATTCATATATATATATATATATATATATATATATATATATATATATATATATATATATATATATATATATATATAAGAAAGTAAACGCTCGCATCAAGTTCAGGCTCAATCGAGGCATAACTTTCGATAATGTTAGTCAATATATATATATAAATATATATATATATATATATAGAATTTGGAATGAAACCACTGGATGAAAGTCCAACTAAAAGTAAGCAAACACGACTCTCAACGTGTAGAAGGGTGTGTGCACAGATGAAGAGAAAGACTCTAAAGTGTATGAAAAGGCTTACAACTGACTGCTAAAAAGGCTTCTATATCTTTAGAGTGGATAAACACTGGCTTTTGTGGGTATAAAAGAGGCTATATATGAGCTCACAGGTGTTTAAAAGTGGGAAAATACACTATATGGCAAGTGTAGAGTAAATTATACAGGGTTTCCCCGTCTTTTTGTCTTAGAAAATCAACACCCCAAGCCCTCTATTTATAGGCAATATGAGCCGCAGGTGTACCAGAGGCAACCCGGGTTGGCCCAGGTTTGTCGGGTTGGGTCGTCTCGAAGTACGTGCACTCAGGCACTGTAATGTCCCTCCGGTCTTCAAGCTTTAACTTTCATCAGTTACCCCGCACAATAATCACTCAGGATGTGTTAGCCTTGTGGGATATTGTTGCATAGAGATGTGACGTGGCATCGTGTTTGACGAGATGACGATGTTGCCCCTCACCGGTGTTATCACCGAATTGGGCTGATAGAGCAGACGTTGCTCAGACTTCGCTGAGATTGGACTGCTGCAATTGTTGAAGGTCCTCATTGTCATCGTTGAGGTGTGCCTGCCTCCCCGACGTTATTGTCGTGTTGGTGCAGTGTATCTCGTTGTGAGTGTTGATATTGAGGCTGGTCGCATTTGAAACAAGCATTTCTGGGGTTATCGCCAAAACTGCATTCCTTGGGCTTATCACCAAGGTTAGTGGCTATTCCCATTGTTGGGACTGAGACTGGATACCTCGGGGTTATCTCCGAGATTAATCGGTCTTCTCCGGTGGTGCCGGTATTGTATCTGCAGGCCTCGAGGTTACATCCGAGGTTGAAATCATTACTCCCAGATTGCGATCCGGGGTTGATGCTGACCTTCTGGTAGTATCCGGTATTGATTTAGATTGTCTTTCAGGGTTCTCTCTTAAAAGACGAATCATCCTCCCGCAATGTTAAGTAATGATGGTCTGAGAAAATTTTGAGTGTCTACAGATGCCCCTCTTTATCATACTCATGCATGGCGATGCATGGGTAGGATAAAGAATCCTAGACACTTGACACGCAACAAGACAAACGTGGTACTATGGGTAGCAAAAATGATGCAAATGTATGATGCATGTGTACGGGGTTGTAGCCCAACATGCTGCGGATGATTGATGGATCCCTGTTGCCTCAACTGGGGATTGGCAATACTAACTAGATCTGATGTGTAAGTTGAATCTGTTAGGATGTTGATGTTGGAGTTATCACCAAATTCCTGTGTTCTTGATAACGACTTGATCCTAAAGAGGTACCTCTTGTGTGCAAGAGATCTATGGGGATAAAGCTTGATTTGTTTGAGGATGTGTATACAATATTCCATCATCTATCCTCTTTGATAATGTTGACCTTTCCTGGTTAGTATCGCCAGAATATGTCACAATTTTGTTGGATTTACTGCCAACAGCAAATGCTGTAAGGGATGCCTGACCTTCGTTGACGCGTGAATCAACGGCTGAAACATCATGTGGGATATACTGTTAAGGTTGTTTGACCTTCGCTGATGTGTGAATCAACGGCTGAGACTCTATGAGGAGATCGTCAAGGTTGCTTGACCTTCGCCGACGTGTAGATCAACGGAGCAGACAGACAGACTTTGTGACCCCGTAGAGGATCCATTTGGGGAATATGAAGCGATTGGGTATGAAGACCTCGAATAGCTCTAGAGCTCTGATAGGTTTAATCGTTATCGGTTGAAATGACGTCAAGGTTGCTTGACCCTCGTTGATATGTGTGTGTCGAAAGTGAGCATCACATTATTACTCCATTGGAGATATATCGTTGTAACCCGTCGAAGATCTCTGATGGGGCGCATGAGTAAGTACGTAACTCCCAAATAGTTCTCAATGCTTCGATGGGTTTAATTGCCATCGGTTGGAATATCGTCAAGGCTGCTTGACCTTCGTTGATAGACATGCCAACGGATGAACGTGTTGTAACCCCCACCGGGAATCTACGTTGTAACCCCCATCAGGGATTTACTTAGGGTAACGACCCGGAGTCGGCGGCATCGGACCTGTACAAGGTATTGCCGGATGTGATTTTACGATAAATGAGATCATTGGCAGGGTATACCTCGTGTTTGGGTGAATACCAATGGGCGATGTACAAATTCAAAGTCTCATCCGAGAAAACTAGGATTGTATGCTATTTTTCTTAATTGCGTGGCATTTTAATTCTTGATTTAATCTTTCTAGTTCGTAAGAACTTCGTTTCAACTTGAACTGGACCGAGCCGGATGGGAGGGACCCACATAGAGAGCCACCACAGTGCAAGTTGTTGCGGCCGCGTGTGGAGCTATGACGGCGTGGATGATAAATCCTGCAGTCAGCCTTCACAGGTTCATTTCCAACTTGTTTCGCAAAGAGAGAATCGCGAGCCATCTTGGATCTCATCGAGTTAGAGGCCGCTTTCACGCAAATTTCATCACCGCCGTCTGAGTGTTCTACACTATTCTGATAATGTATGCATGTATTTTTTTCCAATTTCTGTCCGTTGGATTGTAAGTTATCATACGAAATACATCTAAACACATAGTAGTGATTATGTATGCACAACTGACTTGATAAAAAATATTTAATATAGTAAATGTTAGTATTAAACCATGCTGAACATAATGATGTGAAAAAATTTGACTTCTGAGACAGTCAAATTGACACCTTTTTTTGCTATTTTTTGTCCTATTTGAGGTCCAATGAGCAAAAGGTAGAAAGGCAAAGTACTCCTAGCATTGAGGATGGCCTTATGCATGATGATTTTGATTTTTAATGCATATATTATGTATATGACTTTGGGACAGGTGTGCTACTGAATGGTCACCTAGACATGCCTGTGTACATGTGGATAGTCCTATTTTTAAAGGGAATTATGGCAAAAATTTTCCAAATGTAGGCATTGGGTAGTCATGCATTCTAACTCCATTATATGTTAAAGTAAATGCATACATGCATATAGTCATAAATGCATTTAAAAAGCTCCAGGTAAGGAAATACCACACCCTTTCTGAGGTGACTTGGAGATTTGTTGTCCAGATATTGATGGATCCGGATCATCCAAGTAGTTCCTATAGGACCGCTTCTGGCGTACGGCGGAGGGCTTCTGAAGTGCCTTTTCCCCATTCTATCAGACAGCCTCGTCGGTTGGTGGAGGCCGTGATACGTCCTGTCCAGGTAGATGTTCCAGACGTCGAGGACGAGGAGGCGGATATTCTGATTGAGGATCCTATTCCTGCTGCACATGTCCCTCGCAGGGAGCTTCCGAGCATTCAGGTGGAAAACCCAGAGTTACTGGGTGATTTGGGCAGACATCCATCGATGTACTTGCATGCTAATGAGGTATGGGGTTAGACTTTGATCTTCCTTCTTTCCTATTGATGAGGATTTAAAGGGTTCTGACGTTTGATCTGCATTTCATGCAGGTTCCAGGTTTTATACTGCCACGAGGGAACTAGTTCAGCACTCACTCCGTGTACTAGGCGCTTCACCCTGATTATAGAGCGGTAGTGCATGAGTGGGGATTCGGGGCATTCTTCTCCATCCTTCCCCGTCGCTATCCCTGGGGTTACCTCAGGGCTTTGTCTGAGTGATGGTTTCATCAGACTCAGTCACTCCACCTGCTGGATTGCCAGGTAATGATGACGCCTATGGATTGGCGATTTATTACAGGTATGGAGTTTGGAGGGGAGCTAGTGCCTTCCATGACGAATATCACCCCTACTGTCGTCCGATCTTTACTAGGAGGAGTCTTGCGTGGAGGCGCTCAAAAGCGGGGATCGTCCGCTCGTGTCCTTTGAACGTAGATGTTATGAGCGGGCTATTGAGTGAGCCCATGCCTGATGATGTCAGGATCAGGGATCGCATTCTGTGGTGATTGTTCCTGATTATCATTTGAGGCTGCTTCATAGCAAATAATTCTTCCACGGTATCTTTCGCTTTGGTCAGCGCCACACGCGATGTGGACCGTATTGGAGAGTACGATTGGGGCTCTTACACCTTTGCCTATTTCCTCCGGGGCGTAAATGCGTGCTCGCGTGGTTTGGACCGAGGCTTGGTTAAGATTTTACCCATTTACATTGGTAAGTATTTCTCTTGTCTTTTCATATTCATAGGTTAAGAGTGTTTACTGATAGCAGATGTTTTTCCATTGTGTTGGCAGTTTTGGGCCTATGAGAGGCTTCCATGTTTGTGTCCTATGAGTATGTTAGGTTTAGACACCTATCCACGAGGACGACGATGGCACCATTCTATCTTCTTAGAAGGTCCTCAGAGTGCGTGGCTTCGCCATTTCATTCAGTATCTTGTTGGAGTTCTTGTGGCGGGTACCATTACATGGATTCCCTACTCAGGGGAACATTTGACCATTGGATTTGAGGATGGACATCCGACTGGAGTTGAGTATTTGATTTCCACTAGGAGAGTTCCTCTCTTCACAGATGGAGGCTGGGAGCTCTATCTAGGCGAGCGTGTTATTAGGAGCACCACAGGGGAGATCCGTATACCGATCCTGCCTCCTATCAGGCGTCATTGGCCCATATCTCAGACACCCGTCACTGATATTCCATTGTTGGGAGTTGACAATTTTGCTTTATTAGAGGGTGCATGTACTCAGGAGATATTCCATCATTGGTGGCTCCTCACGACTATATTGGGCCCGATCCGTGCCACACAGTTTATGGGGGACATGGTTCCAGGATCTTTAATGATGACGGATTGGGTAGCTTGTGTCCGAGCTCCGACTCATATGATCCAGATTGATAGTTTGACCCTACAGTTGGACCAGACACATGTATATATCCGGTATTTGGGCAGAGATCTAGCAGAGGCGGAGACATTTGTTCCTTCCAGCTCAGGTGCTGGCCACTCAGACGACCCATTTGGTTTTGTCGGCGCAGATCCTCCTCTTTATAGGCCTGACATCCCTGTTGATAGAGATCTAGTGACTCAAGAGGAGTTACATCAGGTGGACAGGATTGAGGATGTGGACATTGAGACCCTGGTCTTTTTCTGATGTATATTCTCGTTATATCTTTTGATAGGCCTCTGTTAGATATTGCGTGGCTGTTCCCCATTCTCGCTATATCTTTTGATAGGCCTCTGTTAGTAGTAGGGTGGTTGTGCCCCATTTCCCTGTATTTGTAGCTGTACAGAGCTGATGTATTAGATGATGATATATTTAGGAATGTATGCACCATTTTTCATTCCCTATATCATATTGTCATCCATCATCTGTTATGCATGTATCATGTTATGCATATGTATGTATGTCCAGAGATATTAGGCATTGACCCCTGGATGGTCTTATGACATGCCCGTCTGAGATGTCTTCTTGACGATTAGTCAGTATAGATCATACCCCCCACCGTCGGTGGTGGCATTGGGTATGCGATCATGAGATACGATAGCATGTCACCGCTTGATTGTGGGGTGATCAGAGATCATTCTTCTTGAGATACCATGACCCTTTTGGCATTTTAGGTTCCTCTGAGATTTGTAGACGGGATGCTAGAGCATTGGCTACCTGATAGGCAGGTATTCCGTTTTGGCACCCATGAGTTGACTCCTACTCTGGAGGAGTATGCATGTTTGACGATGCTGCCCTTAGACAGACCTTGCGTGCACATGGCTTTAGGAGACATGAGTAGATGATTCATTACTCTCACAAGATTGAGGCACAGAGTAGTGCAGGATGAGCTGACATCTGGCCACGTGATCTCTCAGCGTTTTTTGTATGACAGATTTGGCACGGAGGATAGCTACTCACGACATTCTGGGGATTTCACCGTGTTGGAGGATCATTGGCGTTTGGCCAGAGTTGATGTACTGATGCTATGTGTACTGTCATACGTGTAAATGCCGCTGTATATGGATGAGATAGATATAGGTGTTATCATGGCGGTGAGAGCTCTCAGGGAGGGTCGTACCATTGTACCTATGATCATAGCAGAGACCCTGCGGTCGGCATCCTATTGTTGCACGTATCCTACAGGAGTGTTCACGGGGAGTTCGGTCATGCTGTATGTGTGGTTTATGTCACACTTGTGACCGGTGGGTACCCTTAGACGACATGGGTATTGCTTCTCCCATGATGTGGCCATGTCATATTCCTTTCAGCCATCGGAGTGTACAGATGCTCAGTCCTGGTCCGCATTTTTGGCAGATATCAGGGATCCATTTAGCATATTGATGTGCTCGGGGCTTTTCTCACCATACAGCTTTATTACTCAAGCTCCGGGCATGGATTTCCTCCCTCTGGCTGGCTTGAGGGGCGTTACTACTTATCACCCATTGGCCGTGATGTCGCAGTTCGACCAGTCCTAGGATTTTCATCCTTTCGATGAAGCGATAGGTCAGCGTTCAGCTACTCGATATCTCTCAGTAGAGGACCGATATCGTGTGTATGCTCGTTGGGATCATCGCAAGATAGCTTCTTTTTCTGTCAGTCATCCCGGTTATTCTGCAAAGTACTCTGCATGGATGGAGATGGAGATTTTATCGGCTGCAGCAGTATTTGCAGTACCAAAGATTGAGTTAGACGATGTAGAGCCTACGGAGGACATTGATACCTACATTGAGGAGGAGCTCGCTGCTGGGTTGCCAGCATTTCTTCCGGATTCTCCTAGTACCAGTACTTTTGTGATCCAGCACTCGGCACAGTATTTAGAGCAAAGTCTTCATCTGATGACCTTTGAGAGAGATTAGATTCGATCTATGATGTTAACTGCTCTTGATGTGAGGGATGCCGCTTTATTGGAGAGAGACGAGGCATTGGCTCGCAGAGATGCCGCTGTTGTTGAGCGGGATGAGGCTATATCAGCCAGAGATACAGTGATAGTTGAGCGGGATAGTGCTATATCTGCTCGAGATGTAGCCGTCACAGATAGCACTGCAGTGAGGTCCCTTACCACTGGCATGATCACAGAGATGAGCGCATATATTGATGATCACATGGTCACCATGCAGATGGCTATAGATCTTTTGGGTCGTGTGGATACTCTCATACAGGAGACCACAGCTTCACCTCCGTCTTCGGAGAGGGACGCCATGGTGGGCTTATTAGCACGCATATACCCTGACTTGTAGATGAACTTGTATTTACCTGCACAGACTAGCTTAGCCATTTTGTCATGTACAGGTTGCATTGTATATATATCAAACAGCATTATATATGACAGGGAAATATATTTTTGGATCACTTCCCTTTTAGATATGCCTTGCTATTTGCTTGATATTTTTCCTGCTGCTTCAGGGCTTGTGATCTTGATGTATTCTGAATTCCTCCTAGGTGGATGGACATTGAGTTGTCTCTGGACAGTTCAGAATGGATCATTGATCTATGTGTATCCCTACCATCTTTGGTGTCTTGGGACTTGCTTCTGGATGGAAATGTGGAGAGGAGTGTGGTTTTCCTCTTTGAGATTGACCGCACCACAGATGGTCGCCAGTACTTCTATTTAGGAGAAGCCTAGTTAATTCCACCTCTTATGGTTTGGTGTTGCTCTTCGAGGTATGAACGCAGCTTAGATGGTCGCCGAATCTCCTATTTGGGAGGATTTCAGGTAATTCCATACCTTTGGTCTGAAGCCAAATGAAATGTAATGGATTGAAGGATGATCCCAGTACCAACTGACAAGGGTTTGTGTTTTGGTAGGGGGTGAGACCGCTTTCATGAATGGGTCGCCACGTACTCTATGAAGAGGAGATCAAGTCTGCGTAGTTCAAACCTGGTGTAAGAGGTTCAACGCTTTATATGGCTGACATGGTGTAGGAATGTTTTTGGTTGTTTTTATTTTTATAAGGAGAAGAGGGTAGAAATGTTTTTGTTGTTTTTTATTTTATTGTGACCGGGCCATATGAAATGGTTGCCTACGTACTCCTACTGAAGAGGAGATCAGGTCGACGTAGTTCGCCCCTCAGGTCGAGATGAAAAGCGTAATCCCATGTGCAGGTCAGAGTGCGGGGAGGAGAAAGTTTAATCCTAGGTTGAGGATAAACTGCAGGTATGAGAAGTTTGATCCCAGGTAAGGGTAGCCAAACTACAAATGCAAGAGGTTCAATCCACGGTGGGATGACTTAAGTTGTAGGAACGCAGAGGAAAAAGCCAGGCTGCTGGCTTGATAAGTGCGTTTCCCTGAGGGGCAAAGTGTAGATAAGTTGTTGGTGGTAAAAGATTAAAGAACCGGAATGACTGGTGACCTGATGATTATGCACCAGGGTGTTTACTGGTTACTTTAGACATAATACTGTTTCACGGTGTCTGAGTTGATGAGTTGTGGAAATTCATCGCCGTCCATCTCTTGCAATCAGAGAGCACCTCCTGTCAATATTTCATTGACAACAAACGGGCCTTCCCAGTTAGGAGCGAATTTTCCTTTAGCCTGGTCTTGGTTGTCAAGGATCTTTTTCAAAACCAAGTCATGTTGTTTAAACTGCCGTAGACGGACTTTTTTGTTGTAGGATCTGGCAATCCTTTGCTTATATAACTGACCATGGAAGATAGTCGCGGTTCGCCTTTCATCTATTAGAGACAATTGGTGATACCAGTCTTGTACCTATTGGTCTTCATCCAGCTGAGCGTCGATCAACACTCTGAGAGATTCCATCTCAACTTCTATGGGGAGCACTGCTTCCATCCCATAGGTTAAAGCATAGGGGATTGCCCCAGTGGAAGTGCGCATTGAGCTTCTGTAGACTAACAGAGTAAGAGGCAATAGGTCAGGCCAATCTTTGTGGTTGGCGGACATCTTTTGCATAATCTTCTTGATGTTTTTGTTAGCCGCTTCAACAAAGACCGTTCATCTTGGATGATAGATGATGAGTTGAGATGTTTGATGTGGAATTTACTGCATAATTCCTCCATCATTTTGTTGTTGAGGTTCTTGGCATTGTCTGACACAAACACCTCTGGTTATCCATATCGACAAACGACATTGTTTCTGATGAAAGCAATGATTACTTCTTTAGTAACCCTAGGGAAGGAGGCTGCTTCTACCCACTTGGTAAAGTAGTCGATCATGGTGAAGATAAATCGGTGACCATTACTGGCTTTAGGCTCAATGGGCCCGATAACGTCCATTCCCCACGTTGAGAAGGGCCAAGGAGAGCTCATATTGTGGAGTTCTCATGGAGGGGCGTGTATAGCATTCCCATGAATCTGGCACTGATAGCATCTTTTGACGTGGTCATTGCAATCAGCTTTGAGAGATAGCCAATAATGTCCTGTCCTGAGGACTTTCTTGACAAGGAAAGGCCCCTCATGTGGGGCCACAGACTCCACCATGGATTTCATCCATAAGCCGTTGGGCTTGGTAGACTCCACCTAGTCCTGCATCTCTTTTGTAGAGAGCATCTCCACTCAGGTAGAACTTCATAGCAAGTCGATGGATCCGCCTTTTCTCAATCAGGCTCGCCTTAGCGGGTGTAGATCCATCTTACAAATATTCTTTGATATGCTGATACCAAGGAGGTTGGATGGGAGGTAGTTCATCTGATACTTCTCCAACATAATTCCTATAGGCTGGGGCCTTGTTTAGGGTAATTGTGACGCTTGGCAAGTGTTTCTTGCCTGATATGTGAATCTAGGTGGCCAAAGTTGCTAATGCATCCGCGAAATCATTCCTATTACGAGGAACATGTAGAAAGGAGATTTCTTCGAACTCCGAAGCCATCTTCAAAACCTGCCGATGGTAAGGCAGCAAATGTAGTTCCCTGGTTTGATAGATTCAAGTGGATTTTCTTACTACCAACTCTGAATCTCCAAGGACAGTTAACCGCCTGATGCCCATTGAACGAGCAAGTTTTAGCCCCATGAGACAGCCTTCATACTCAGCCATATTGTTAGTGCTGACAAACTATAATTTGACGGCGATGGGATACTGCTCCCCCGTACCAGATACTAGAACTGCTCCAGCACTAGAACCTTCCATATTAACAGCTCCATCAAAATACATTTTCCATGATTGGCTCGTATCGTACTGATGGTGTTGTTGTGCTGTCATTACCCCTTCATCGGGGAAATATGTTTCTAAGGGTTTGAAATCCCCTGAAGGTGCGACGGCCAGTTGATCCGCGATTCCTTGACCCTTGATGGACTTTTGAGTCACATATACGATGTCAAATTGTTGTAGGATCAAGCGCCATCCGACAACGGTTGGCAATTTAACATGGGTTTGTTGAACACGTACTTGAGAGGATCCACGCGGGATATGAGATGGGTTGTGTGGCCATGGAGGTAATGCTATAACCTCATGGAAGCCCATGCTAAAGCACAACACGTCTTTTCGATCAGAGTGTACTTGTGTTCACTGCTGCTGAACCTTTTGTTGAGGTAATAGATAGCTCGTTCTTGGCCTCTATCGTCTTTCTGTCCCAGCATGCAGCCCATGGCATTGTCAATTACGGACAGATACATGAACAGGGGAACATCATCCCTGGGTGGTACCAAGACGGGAGCTTTGATTAGCTGTTTCTTGATTGTAATGAAGGCATTCTGGCACTCATCACTCCATTTCATGGAGGAGTTCTTCCTTAATAGTTTGAAGATTGGCTCACAGGTTGCTGTGAGTTGGGAGATAAACCTACTGATGAAGTTGATTCTTCCCAAATATCCCCTTATTTCCTTCTCTGTCTGAGGAATAGGAATTTCCGTGATGGCTTGGATTTTGGCAGGATCTAGTTCTATCCCTTTGTGGCTGACTAGAAATCCTAGCAACTTACCTGATTTAACGCCAAAGGCGCATTTAGCTGGATTCAACTTCAAGTTGTACTTACGCAACCTGTTGAACAACTTTCTAAGATTGTCTATATGGTCATCCTCCTTCCGGGATTTGACAATGATGTCATCCACGTAGATCTCAATCTCTTTATGCATTAAGTCGTGGTAAAAAGCCATCATAGCTCATTGATAGGTAGCTCCGGCATTGATGAGGCCGAATGACAACCGTTTATAACAAAAGGTTCCCCAAGGAGTGATAAAAGCAGTCTTCTCACAATCTTCCTCGGCAACCATGATCTGATGATACCCTAAGAAAGCAATCAATCAAAGCAAAGACATGTCGATTGCATGAAGATTGTCAATGAGAATGTGGATAAATGGCACGGAAAAGCTATCTTTTAAGCAAGCTTTGTTCAAGTCCCGATAATCCACGCAAACTCGCACCTTCCCTCCAAGTTTAGGTACGGGCACGATATTGGATATCCACTCAGGATATGTAGACACCATGATGATGTCAGCTTGAAATTGTTTCACAATTTCTTCTTTCACCTTTAAACTCCACTCAGGTTTCAATCGCCTGAGTTTCTGCTTGACTGTCTTAAATCCCTCTTTAATGTGAAGGCGATGAAGGACAATGTAAGTGGAAAAACCCACCATGTCTTCATGAGACCATGCAAACACATCCTGGAATTGGGTTAATAGAGTAACCATATTGTTCCGTTGGTTTGGGGTAAGGTCTGAACCAATCTGGATTAACTTAGGGCTTTCTAAGGTTCCGAGATTGAAAGAAGAGGTTTGATCAAGGTTGGGTTTGGGTTTATCTTTGACCCATTCTTGAATTTCTAGAGGTACCTCAATGTCATCCTGTATATCCATCAAGGTCGAATTCATCTCTACATCAAAGGTACAATCCTTGTGTAGGAGAGGCATCGTATCCGCAAGTACAGGCACATCTAAATTCAGAGTCCTGAACAAAATATGCTTTCACTTAGTATATATGAAATGCGTTGATTAGACACAGTGTTAGCATGTACTAGCAAAATAAACTGCTAATACTGTACAGAAAAGTAAGCAGTTATTATATCTACAGGGCAGAAAGAGTTCTGCCCATTTTACCCTCGTCGACCAAAGCAAGGAATGCTGTCCCAATTGGCAAGGGTAAAGTCCAGGTGGACCGCAGTGATGGAGGGATTGTCATCATCCTCCCTATCCCGAATGATGGCCATTACG
Organism: Panax ginseng; assembly: GCA_020205605.1. Lineage (NCBI taxonomy): Eukaryota > Viridiplantae > Streptophyta > Magnoliopsida > Apiales > Araliaceae > Panax > Panax ginseng. Next base: position 57,911,616 of record CM035143.1, on the reverse strand, counting down.
TCAGGGCAATCATCGTCTGGGGTGTATCTATTGGTATGTTCATTATGAACGATGATGCGTATACCGGAAATCATCCATATGACGTCTTGCTTGATTCTTCGTTCCTCTTCTTCAACTGTGAGATTTGGAACAAAGATATCTTTCTCCTTCACCGGTAACGGCTTGGGACATAACATAGCCATTACATTGGCTGGCACCTTTATGGGAGGTTGTGCGGACTCAGAGTTTGAAGGCGAAGCTAAACGCCACGTGGTTGAAGCTAAAGGAATCTGCTGATGCTTATGAGGATTCCTGTGACTAGAGCTAGCAGAAAAGCCTAGTCCAGCTCTTCCACCTTGCTTGGTTAAGCGAATAGGGTACTTGATACCCTGGCAATCTTTACCCAACCCTTGTCCCGGCTTATGACCCAATGACATCATTTCTTGAGTGGCCGACATTACTTCGGCACAAATTTTAGGTTCGGGCAATGGTGATCCAATAGCATGGTATTGGGTGTTGCTTATTTCCAAAGTATGAAAACTGACTGGTTCCACATCGGCATTGGCATTGATGAATGGCATGTCTCCGTGCTGAGGAATCTCCGGTTCAGCGTTAACTGTGACCAGGCTATTGTTGATGATGTATTTCAACTGTTGGTGAATAGTGGAGGGGACTGCCCCAGCCATATGAATCCATGGTCGTCCCAATAGCAGGTTGTATCCCGAATCTATCTTGAGCACATGGAAGGATATGCAGAATGTGTGAGGACCAATTTCGATTGGCAGCTCAATTACTCCGACCGAGTTACGGCGGGCTCCATCAAAAGCTTTGATGATAGTATGGCTACTCTGAATTCGGTTGAGATTGATGTTTATCTTCACCAAGGTAGCATATGGGCAGATATTCAGGGAGGAACCTCCATCTATTAAGACTCCTTCTACCATATATCCGGAGGACAAGACCGCAATGTGTAACAGTTTGCAATGATCGGTCCCTTCGGGCGGTATGTCATCATCAGTGAAGGATATCACATTGTTGTTGAAAATGTGATCAACCATATGTTGAAATTTTTCCGTATCCACTGATGTCGGGAGATAGACTTCTTCCAAAACCTTAAACAAGACCTTTCGGTGATTCTCGGAGGTTAGGACCAAGTCCAAAATCGATAATTGTTGTAGAGCTTCTTTCACACTTAAAACCACCGCAACTTCGTTATGACCCACAACGCGGAGGAATTTCTCAATCTTCTCCATAGGTATTTTCCCCTTCGATTTTGTGGTAGACTTCATCACTTGATGGGGAAGATACAGTGGATTTTCCTTCGACACTGCAGCAGTTGTATGTGAGGTGGATCTTTCACCTTCTCCATAATTCCACAGAATTGTGCACAAGCTAACAATAGGATATTGTGCTCTGCACGACAAGTTGATTGGCTCGGGAGCGACCACTTTCAAAGGATTATTTCCCATCATCTTTAGTGGATATGACTGCTACCACACTTTTCCACTTAGTAGGGCCTGCATTCTCACTTGCACGTAACACACGTTGTCGTTATTTATTTGTCAAGCTTAAATACACCACTTTGTCGATTAGATTTTGAATAAGGTGGCGGAGTGCCCAGCATTCTTCTATGTTGTGACCGCGAGACTGGGAGTGGTATTGACATACTCCATCAGAGTTGTATTGTCCCAAACGGGGGTTGATTGGAGGTAGAAGTGAACTGATCCTTCCTTCATTGATTAACATATAAAGAATTTCCTCCATAGGTTGGCCCAGATAGGTGAATTCCCTTTTGTTGGCGAAATCCCGACGGGCTTTGGCATTTGCTCTCTTCGCCACTTTGTCTTCCAGCATTTAATTTTCTGAAGGTGATGAGGGAATATTCATGACAATAGGTAGGAGACTGGCGTGCTCCTGGCTGATTAACTGACGAGTCACTTGATTCTTATAAGTCACCAGTTCCGCCAATTGTTCAATTTATTTGCAGAGAGCTTTCATCTTTCGTTGCATTGTGAACTGGAACTTAGCATAATCCCATCTATCATCACCATCTTTGATGGTCTAGGAAGAATCACAGCTGAAGTTGGAACTCTGTCCACTACTCCAATTAATCATGTGGACCTCTTCTTCTTTGTGTTGAGGAAAAGGGTTATCTTGAACATGAGGCTGATCGGGTTTAGTGACCACGATCTCTCCATTGTCTATCAGGTCCTGGATCTTGTGTTTCAAGGCCCAACAATCCTGAGTATCATGTCCAGGTGCCCCAGCATAATAAGTACATTTCCTGGTAGCATTGAAACCCTGTCCATTAGGGCTGGCTGGTGGAAAAAGATGCGTGATTTTCTTCTGGGTTGTCAGAAGATTTAAAATGTTCTCGAGGGTATCCCCTGAGGGTGTAAACACTCGAGGGGGTTTGACTTCTCCACCTCTTGGTACTGGAGGGTTTGCAGACTATGCTGGAAAGGGAGTGTAGTTTCTCCTTTGAATAGGCATGTTTTGATTGCCTTTTTGCCCCTGTAGTATCAGGGAAACATCTTCTTCTTTCTTTTTAAGGACCCTTTGGGGGTTTTTCCTATAATTTCTAGATTGGATGTGATCAGCAACAACTTTGAGTGAGACTAGGTCTTGAATCTTTCCTGACTTCAATCCCATTTCAGCTATCAATCCATGCTTGACCATTTCAGAAAATGGTTTGCCGATGCCGGCTAAAACTCTCTCATAGAAGGGATCTTCTTGTATGTCTATGAATGTCATGACCATTTCTGATTCCGTCATGGTAGGACTAACTTGGGTAGCTAGGCGTCTCCACCTCTGAGCATACTCTCTGAAAGACTCGTTAGACTGTTTCTTGATCTTGGTAATTTAATACCGATCAGGAGCCATCTGAGTTTGAAAACTGTATTGAATGAGGAAGGCATGTGCTAGCTCTTCCCAGCTATAGATTTTGGAGTTGTCTAATCTTGTGTATTGTGACATCCCAGAATTTTAGAAATTATAAATGAGAATTTTATAAATAAAAGTATTATTTATGAGATATGTTGGGTGTGAGTATGTGTATGTCATGTGAAGAGAATGTTATATATTAATTTTAATATATATAAATATTTAATTGAATTATTTATTGAAGTTAAATAAATAAATTTTGTTTTGATTATAGAGTAATGTAATTAAGTGTAGCAGATTAATTAAATGAATATTTAGTATTTAATTTAATTAATATAATAATTTTATGTTATAGTTCTAATTTAATTGAGATAATTAAATTAGATGAGTTATGTGATGATTGTTACACAAAATTATAATTAACAAGTAAATATAATTATGTGACAATTTGATGAGATTGATTGATGTTAAGCTATTGATTAATTAAAATAATGAGTATTTGCCAAACATGGTCTTAGGCTTTTCAAGTTCAAATTGGTGTAACCTATGTATTAACTAGTAATTAGTATATCTAATAATTACTAAGAGTTACGTATATTATATATTACTAGTATTGTATATTATATGTATATACTACAAGTTAGTATGTTAGTTTTAGAAAACAAACCAAAGAAAGAAGAAGAGAGTTAGAGAGAGTTGTAGGAGAAGAAGAAGAAGAAGAAGAAGAAGAAGAAGAAGAAGAAGGGAAAGCTTTGAGAAGACAAAACAAGCCACATCATCATTATCTCCATCTCTCTCTTAAATTCATACTAATAAATTTATAATCTAAATTCCTTGTTTTAATTATATTTTTATGTTCTTCATAATGTAGATAATTGTTATGTAGAAGTTGTATTTTTGAAATTGAGAGAGATAGAGAGAAATAGAGGAATTGAGATGAGCTAGAAGAAGAAGAAAAAAAACTAGAAGAATGTAACTTCTAAACTCTTATTTAATCCTTGATTTTTTTTGGGGTAGATTTATGTTCTAGGGTAGTAGATAATGCTTAATCTGTTTGTATTGGTTTAATCTTGGATTATCAAGAATCAAACAAGAGGATTCAAGAAAGAAAATGAAATGGAAAGAAAATTTGAAGAAGAAAATTCGTAGGTTTTTAGTAATTGTGGACATATCTAGTGAAATTCATACCTCTTTGGGTATAATGAGTTAGAAAGTGAGCCTTATATCAAATCGAAGATATGGAAGTAAGCTATATTCGAAAAGTGGAATCACATGAAAACTCGTGTAGATTTCTTGCAATGTCTGCATTTTAGTAAAATTTGGTCAAAAAGGAAAATAATCATCCGGAAAATCAAAAGCAATTACGATTTCTGACTTTGAAAAATTCATATAAATTTGTGTGTTTTGAATCTGAAGAAACTTAAAACTGAAAAGTTGTAGATATGGAAGTTTACTACCTAGACTCTCGAGATTGAGCCATTTTATGGACCGAATCATGTCCGAAATAAATTGTTTAGTAAGGATGTCCAGAAAATGAAATTTTCTAGACTAGTTGATGAATTACAGAATCTGGTTTAGATGGATAAGGGTCTGACTTTAAGGCCTAGATGAGGTTCTAGTACACTGAGTAAGGGTTAATTCTATATAAGAAGGAACAAAAGCGGACATGTAATCTAAGCGAGTTACGTTAAAAAAACGAAAACAACGTTTTGTTAAAGAAATTGTGAAGATGAGTTTTATAATTCTGTTTGAATTAAGATTTTGGGTGATGATATATTTTGATGATTAAAAATATGTAATGAGTATAGATATGTGTTATCATATTTTATGCATAATTAACCATTTAAGATCAAGAGTTGAGATAAGTTAATGTGTGCACATAACGTGCTCGATAAAATGCCTAAGAGTAATAGTGTTTTCTAAACTTTGGTATACAAAGTGTCTAACTAATGGCTAATATTGGATATCTAAGTATGAAAAGATGATAATACAAGAATAATAATGGAAAGAAATCAAAAAGGGTAATAAGATAAAGTCTTGAATATGCATTTTTGAAACCAAAATGGTATAAAAAAATGGTGTGATATACGCACATTAAACTACAAGTGTGATAGTCTAGCATGTGTGGTGATGAAAATGAAAAATAAAATCGAGTTGCATATAAAATAGTTAGATGTCTATAAAGACATTATAAAGGATAATAAGATAACGTAAGGTCTTAGAATAAATTTGACCATGAGATTGAGTATTGATTTTATTTATTATCAATCTCACATACAGTGTAGGTTGTACAAGGACGCGAAGTATTAGCGTGTTGGTAAAACGCCGATAAAGGAAAGTCTTTCAGTTCCTTTTTACTATGTGAACTTGATGATGATCTGCTTTAAAATTTTAGTGTATGATGTATTATATATGTCAAAAGTATAAAATGTGAAAGTCAATCTATGACTATGATGATTGAACTATGAATGTTGATTGAGTAAGGAACTCAATCTTTATGGTTGTTATGTGAACTACAACATGTATGCTATGTTTGTTTATGATTATTATTGTATGTTGAGCATGTTATTATGTGTTACGTGATGCATGAAAACTGTTAGATTTTGCTGAGCTGTCGAGCTCATTCTTGCAAATAACCATTTTTACAGATTCAAGAATTGAAGGTAACTCTATGTGCTACTTGATTATTATGGATCAAAAGTGATATATGAAGATTTAATATCCTAGCTAAGTTGTTATTCTTGTAAACCATGTCTAATGTTTCGAATAATGTATTCATGTTGAATTATAATATTGTTTTGCGAATGTAAACTATTGTAGTATTAAAATGATTCTGAGATATTTAGATGTAAAGGTTGAAGGTTTTGGGAATGAGGATAGTTTGTAATAGAAAATTTTAATTATTCCGCAAATTTCAATGGTTGTATTATTGTTTAATGATGTAAAATTAGAGGTTGAATGTATTATTAACGACCGAAGTCGAGAATTAAATTGTATGAATTTTGGGGTCATTACATGTACCACGAACGGGCTTCTCCAATTAGACTCTTTTAGAACAATTGCATTATGAGTTTTTCATCCTCTGCATAGGATCCAAGTTCTCCAATAAATACTTTTAAATATGTATAAGGATCTCCTAACCCGTCATATTTTTCAAAGTCAGGAGTTTTAAATTTTTTTGGATAGTGGACACCAGGAAAAATACATAGATCAGCATATGAAACACTCTCGTGTGTTCCAATTTCTTTGATAGCGCGAAGGGTCTCTTCCATTTGGAGGACTTTCTTTTTGATGTCACCACCATCTGGATCTCCAATGGGATGGGCAGAATCAAGAGTTTTGTTGGTTGTATCCAACTGTGGTTCTGGTATGGTAATGATCAGGTCTCCCCCTTGTGTGGAGGATTCAGCATGTACGGGTATTTTTTGACCCTGTGTAGACTGGTGTAATTCTTTTAATAGAACAACCAAATCTGTAATCTGCTTGCTTAATCCGTCGAACTCTTTGCGAAAAACTGGATTAAGTTCAGTCTGGTCGGATGACGACATGATTGACTGTAGGCCTATTGCCTTTTTGGACTTTGACCGGGTGGTAGGTCCGATTGATTCCCTGCGAAAGACTTGCATAGTTTAGTCTTTAGGGAATGTATGACATAACATGCTATATGATGTGTCTATTTTAGGAATTTTTATCCTGCACAACGGGTGTCAGCTGTTTATAGCATGTTAATATGTATGTGTACACATTTTCTTCATATTTCTCATTACATGGAGATAGATATGGAATGAAATTACAAGTAATTGTGTTTTACAAGTAATTGAAATGAGGGCATGAAGAGACTTTCCTTCATTTTGGGTTTATCAGAGGCTGAACTATCTTAGGTTACTCTCGCGGCTTTTTGGCATGAAGGTTCCCAAATCATCGCAATCTACTTGACGGGAAGTTAATCCGGTCTTTCAACTGAAGAGAATTTGGGTGGTGCCTTTCCTGAGCCTTGGAGAATTAGTCTTCTCACGAGTCCAATAATCAAACACTGATGGGATAGCCTCTTGGTGGAGGGACCACTCAACATACATTCACATACATCGCGTCTCACCGTATGACATGATGACATGTGCGAAGCACTAATATCATAAGCAGTTTATAGTGCGAAGCACGAACATCACACGCAGATATGATGTGAAGCACTAAGTGCAATCAAGACATGCATTTGTACACATTCATCCAATGTAAATGCAACATCTAGACACAAGCAGATAACAGTTTTTAAAAGATTGTAGTAGCGGCTTAAGTCCTCTTACTGGAATCCCCAGCAGAGTCGCCACCTGTCGACGTCGGGATTTTTGGATTTCCCTTTCCATTGCTTCTTCTTTGGTGTTCTCATTTTACGTGAGATTTGTTTGAAAAAAACAAGTGAAAAAGGTCCAACATGTATAATGTCAATAATGGACTGTTAAGAGTCGCCAGTTGGTTTTTTAAATGGTTGTACCAACACAACCGAGAAAAGGTTTAAACACCCTGTTCATCAAATCCATGAATGCTGCAGGTGCATTGGTTAAACCAAATGATATAACCAGAAAGTCGTAATGACCATACCGAAGTTCGAATGCCGCCTCTTGAGACGTCTTCCGCCTCACCTTCAAATTTGATGATAACCACTCCTCAAGTCTATCTTTGAAAAATATCTCGCACCCTTCAGTTGATCGAATAGGTCGTCGATTCTCGATAACGGATACTTATTTTTAATCGTGACCTTATTTAATTCTCTATAATCAATACAGAGCCGCATCGATCCATCTTTCTTCTTAACAAATAGTACCGATGCTCCCCATGGCGATACACTCGGCTGGATATACTTCTTGTCGAGCAACTCTTGCAATTGCACCATCAACTCTTTCATCTCTACCGGGGCCATTCTGTATGGTGCCTTAGATATCAGGCATGTTCCTGGTACTAAATCAATCACGAACTCGATTTGTCGATCTGGCAAAAGACCCGACAAATCGTCTAGAAATACGTCTGCAAAATCACTTATGATCGGTATCTCTTCTAACTTCGCACTTTTCTTCTGTGTATCAACTGTCGACGTCGGGATTTTTGGATGTCCCTTTCCGTTGCTTGTTCTTTGGTGTTCTCATTTTAGGTGAGATTTGTTTGAAAAAACAAATGAAAAAGGTCCGACATGTATAATGTCAACGATGGGACTGTTAAGAGTCACCAGTTGGTTTTTTAAGTGGTTGTACCAACACAACCGATAAAAGGTTTGCACACTGACCCAGTGATGTGACACTGATATACGGGTCGGCAAAACCGAGATTCGTTTAGGGTCCGGAGACTTGGTTATGCGGGGGGAAGGTGTTAGGCACCCCCCGACATCCGTGTTACCACGGTGACCGCCTCTTTTCAAGAAACTATTATCTGAGTGTGTGTGCGTGTGGGTCAATGTGCTATTATATGGAAGTTGTGCGAGGCCTTGTTCGAACCTATATACACAGGGTTTGAATTTATGTAAAAATTCAATTTTTAGCAAGATATGCCAGTGATGTTTTATAAATGAGGTTTTTCAAACCCTGATGCTCAATAGGAATTGAGACCTTTTACACTCCCATTTTTATTAAGTGATCAGCTTGATTGATTTTATTTGATGGATGCGAGGCATCCGTATGAAAATAATATATAAAATAATGCCGACTTCCTCGTGGGTATGGAAACCATCTGAGGAAATTCAGACATCGCTGAATAATTTACAACCCACTTACAGCTGAAAATGTCCATCACGGGAACCGAATCTAGATTCAATGGGATGAATCTGTGATCACATGATTCCTAGGCTCACAAGATACTGTAGTTTATATGAAAGCAATAAGCAGGTATATATATATAAAAGCTGTAAATATATATATATATATATATATATATATATATATATATATATATATATATATATATATATATATACGATGCACAGATCACCAACCACGAAGCACCTCCATAGGGATCAGAAATATAAATAAAGTTGTTAAAAGTTATCAACCGCCTACGGAGGAAACTCAAAGTGGATAAAACGTAAATAAACTGTAAAAGCAATCAATCGCCACTTAAGCAAACTCCAAGAAGGATGAATATATATATATATATATATATATATATATATATATATATATTAAAGCAATAAATATACCGGATGTAAAATCTAGGCTCATCGAATGTAGTTCACCACGATTCATATATATAAGTATATATATATATATATATATAAGCGAGTTAACATACGAGATATAAAATCTGTGCTCATCTAATGAGTAGGACACACAGTTAATATATATAAATGTGTATATATATATATATATATATATATATATATATTAGAGCAATAAACGCTCCGCATCAAGTCTAGGCTCATCGAACAAAGTTCACAACACAATTCATATATATATATATATATATATATATATATATATATATATATATATATATATAGAAAAGCAAGTAAACGCCTGCATCAAGTTCAGGCTCAATCGAGGCATAACTCGATAATGTTAGTTAATATATATATAAATATATATATATATATAATATAAATATAATATATATATATATATATAGACTGGAATGAAACCACGGACCGAAGTCCGGGCAAAAGCAAGTAACACGACTCTCAACGTGTAAAAGGGTGTGTGCACAGATGAAGAGAGACTCTAAAGTGTGTGAGAAGGCTTACAGCTAACTGCTAAAAAAGGCTTCTATATTTTTAGAGTGGGTAAACACTGGCTTTTGTGGGTACAAAAGAGGCTATATATAAGCTCACAGGTGTTTAAAAGTGGAAAAATACACTGTATGGAGAGTGCAGAGCAAATTGTGCAGCGTTTCCTCGTCTTTTTCTCTTAGAAAATCAGCACCCCAAGCCCTCTATTTATAGGCAATATGAGCCGCAGGTGTACCAGAGGCAACCCGGGTTGGCCCGGGTTTGTTGGGTCAGGTCGTCTCAAAGTACGTGCACTCAGGCACTGTAATGTCCACTCGGATTTTCAGAAGTGCAATCCGGGCATCCGTTTGAGGTATACATGACCTATTTCGGACCGCCGTTTTCGAGAATTGTACGATGGCATGGGATTAGAGTTTGTACGTAGTCATTGAAGATGGGATGATGCCCTCCAGTCTTCAAGCTTCAACTTTCATCCGTTACCCCACACAATAATCACTCGGGATCGGTTAGCCTTGTGCGACATTGTTGCGTAGAGACATGACATGGCATTGTGTTTGATGAGATGACGATGTTGCCCCTCACCGGTGTTATCGCTGGATTGGGCTGATAAAGCAGACGTTGCTTAGACTTCGCTGAGATTGGACTGCTGCAATTGTTGAAGGTCCTCATTGTCATCTTTGAGGTGTTCCTGCCTCCCCGATGTTATTGCCGGGTTGGTGAAGTGTATCTCGTTGTGAGCGCTGAGATTGAAGCTGGTTGCATTTAAAACAAGCATTTCTGGGGTTATCGTCGAAACTACATTCCTTGGGCTTATCACCAAGGTTAGTGGCTATTCCCATGGTTGGGACTGAGACTGGATACCTCAGGGTTTTCTCCGAGATTAATCGGTCTTCTCCGGTGGTACCGGTATTGTATCTGCAGGCCTCGGGGTTACATCCAAGGTTGAAATCGTTACTCCCAGATTGCGATCCGGGGTTGATCTCGACCTTCCCAGAGTATCCCAGATGGATTTGGATTGTCTTCGTGGTCTCTCTTAAAAAGACTAATATGTCCTCCTGCAATGTTAGTAACAGTAGTACAAAAAATTTCAAGTGTCTACATCAACTATGTAGGCTAAGTATCCTACACATCCTTGTCTTAAAAACTTCTTGGCTTGCATCACCGTTAGACAACTTGCTTGTCGAGGTGATTTGCTGCCATAGAACACAACCTTTGACGGAGTCATAAGGTTAACACATTTTTTTTGGCAATCAATTATTGCTCCGTGATTGAATAAACAATACATTCTCAAGATAACATCAAACTCACCCAGTCTAATTGGTATCAAGTCTACCATAATCTCTTGACCCTTAATAATCATTCTACAATTCTTATATATGAATCTAACATAAATCACTTCCCTATTTGCAATATCTATGCTCAAAGGATAATCTAATTCTTCTTGAGGCAAATCTAAGTTCTGGGCAAATTCATCGGATATAAATGAACAAGTAGCACCCGAATCAAATAGTACATAAGCATTAATACCATTAATCAGAATGATACCTGACACCACATCCTTAGACTGAACAGCATCCTGCACGGTCATATTCAAAGTTCTTGCAATAGGTCGGCTTGACTGTGTTGGTCCAGTGATAGTCAATGCACCACCACCATTTTTAGTGCAATCACGAGCCATGTGATCCTTCGAACTGCAGGTAAAACATGCTCCTTTCTTTGGGCTAAAACAGTTCAGTGCAATGTGTCCCTCCTGACCACGGTTGAAACACACCCGCTTTCCCTTCAATCATACCCCAGTATGGTTCTTTCCACAAGTAGCACAAGCTTCAAACTTTTTCTTCTGCTGACTTCCATGTTGTCCTCCCGTAGTCGAATTCTCGTTCCACTTCCTCTTCTGATTGTTACTTCCGACATTACTTCCACCAACCTTATTTTCATTCTCATTCTTCCTCTTCTTCTGTTCTTGATTGTATTTGGTCAAGGCATCGCTTCCACCTTCTGCGATAATTACCTTTTCTAGTACAGCCGCAAATGTATTTAACTGGAACATTAAAACCTTGCTATACAGCTAGTGTTTCAATCCTTGTTCAAACCTTCTCTCCTTACGCTCATCCGTATTGACTTGATAAATGGAAAACCTTGTCAACTCGTTAAACTTCGCAGCATATTCTGGCACCGTCATGGTTCCTTGTTTCAGCTCCAGAAATTGCACCTCCAACTGATTCCGAGAACTCGCTGGAAAGTACATTCGAAAAATATCTCCTTAAATCTATCCCACGTTATCACTCCTTGTCCACCACGAACCTTATTTGCTTGCCACTAGTAGCTAGCTTCGGACTTCAGCATGAACGTCGCGAACGCAGTCTTCTGATCTTCGTTAACTCTAGAAACATCAAACAGTTTCTCCATTGCCATGATCTAGGTTTAGGCTTCCACTGGATTCATAAACCCTTGAAACTATGGCGGTCCAACCGCTTTGAATTCCTTGAAGGTTGTCACTTGAGCTTGCGGATGATTCGCAAGTGCTCCCGTCAACAAAGTCACCAACTGCTGAACCGGGTTGGCGTTGGCCTTGTTGTTATTTTTAGTAGACCCCTCAACAGGTGGTTATTAATGTGGTTATCTTCTTCTATGAGGTATTTTCTGTTAAAATATACACTTATTGGTTCATTTATTCAATTCCTTCAATATTTTAAAGTTTAACTTTAAATGTTCTGAGATTAAAGCTATAACACATAACATTTCAAATAAACTTTGATATTTTATTCATTCATAATGCTCTAAAACATATAAAAGATAGCATATTTGCTATAAACATCCACTTTCCTGAACTAAACTGTAAGACCCCAACTTATTATAAATAAAATTGAAATTTCTCTATTTATTATCTTGAAATAATAAGGTGATAATTTGATATAATACTTTGGTTATGGGTGAAATGTGCAAATTTTGCAAATTAAGCAAGTGGTTATAAGATAATCATTGTTGTCGGAGAATATTCGTTTGGTCGTGGAATATTCTTCTTGTCGGGAATATCTCATTTACTTTAGCAATCATTTGTGGGCCCCATAACGGAATAAGCGCTAGGATGAAAAGCGACAAAGTTTGAGTTTTTATAAATAAGCGGCTTAATTGTTGAATTAACACTTTGTTGGTTTACCTAGTGGTTAAAATACGATGTCTGGCGTGGTTGCACAAAGAAAGAGTTTTGCGGTATTGCACATTATTGTTGAATTATTGATTCTTACGTGAAAGGCACTACTCAATAATTGTTACGATAATTACTGTTCAATATTTTATTTTTATTGATTCAATAATTGCTGCGTTAATATTTTATATTATTGTTATTTTAATAATTGTCAATGCACAGTATTTCCCATTATCAAATCAATAATTCATATTATTTGAATAATATTATTAAATAACATTATTGGCAATGTCTAGAAAGTTCTGTCAAGGAGAGGTTTGGTCACCTAATTGCTGGCCAAGAAGGAGAAATCCTTATTGAAAGCCCCTCTTTCACGGAACTACTGGTTGTCATAATTGTGATTCTGTAATATTATTTGTGAATAATTAATTATTGATTTATATGATAAGAAAATATTTATTTGATGTGGATATAAATGAGGGATTTATTTATTTATGTGGTTATAAATGAAGGAATTTTAGTATGAATTATTTTTGAAAGTTTGGCAATTATTTCTCCGATAGAATATACATTCAAAATATTATTATAATATTTTATAATTGGTTAAATAATAATATTATTGTTATAATATATATATATATATATATATATATATATATATATATATATTTATGCATGTGATTAAAGAAGATGGAGTAAACAAATTGCATTCGAATGCATAGCAGTATATCTTTGTGTTTTCCTAAGTGGGTTGGTGGATGCTTTGTATTCCTTGTTAGTGGCTTGATTGAATTAAAGTCAGCATAATGGTATGATATTTTCCATGTGGACCTCACCTATAAGGAAGATATGAGTGGTTAGTGTTTTGTTAGGTCATTTGTTGGTGAAAAAACGTTGCAGGCAAACTTGATTTTAAAGGGTGGCCCCCCACCCATATGGAAAATATGTTAGGTTTGAAAATTAGGCAGAGATGTTAGGCAGAAAAGTTAGGCAAGTCTGCTTAACTTTTCTTTCCTTCCGTTGCTATAAATAGGGGGTAACCCCTCCTTCCTCAACACACCAATTCATACTCAGAAATTCTTATTCTAAAGTATTGTGAGTATTTTTCTTGAGTATAAAAATATTTTGAGCGTAGTTTTTCTGCAAGATTTTCTCAGAATAATATCTGATATTCCAGTCAAATCCAGTTTCTACCAAGGTAAAGGATATTATTTTATTTCAATACTCGTGAGAAATATTATTTTCTTTCATACTCCATAGTATGGAAGGGATATTATTTCATTTCATATTCCTAAATTTGAACTTACTATGGTAAGTATTGCTTCTATAATTCCTAAAATGATTAGAAATTTTGTTACATCTAATATCATTTCATAAGATTATTGGTCTGAACTTTTTATCAAATTTGGAACTTTTCATGACCGGTATTGTTGTTCAGTAGTATTGTTTCTGATTCCATTGTTCACGGTGAGTCTTTGTTCATTCATCGTGTTCACTTGCCATCGATTCTTGTTGCATCGCTATTCACCATCATCTTTCACGGCATCATTCACAAAAGAAAAAAAATTATTTTTTTCTTCTTCCAAGTTATCTGTTGTGACCCTTATTCTTGAAATTAAATCCATGTTTTGATCTTCATTCTTGAATTTTACTCCACTATAGTTTATTATGGAGTATTATTGATCTTGGATAAATTGTTATACGAATCCTTAATATTTGTCATTCGGTCTCACTGGATTCATTCTTTAAAATATTTTTCATCATCCTCGGTCCTAAATGATGATATTACTGAATATCTTTGGCCTGTAGTGCAAAGATGAATGATTAATCGATGAATATCTTTGGCCCAGTAGTGCAAAGATGAGCAGTGTTGAGATGAACATGACCATTTGGTGATAGAAATGAATATCTTTGGCTGTAAGTGCAAAGATGAATATTTGATTAAAGATGTATATTGATTGATGTTGCAGGGATAAAATATTGATGATGGACTTTTAAATCTTAGAAGATAGTAGAACTCATTCTCTACTTGACTCTTCTAATGGATTGTTGTTTCGCTGCAGTTGTTGATCTAAAACTTGTTGTCTAATATATTTTATCAGATTTTTCCCTGTTGAAGACTAATGATAAATTGTTGTATATTATCTTAGTCATAATATTCTTTACTGGGCTAGTTGAGCTCACCCTTTTCCTTTTTGTTCCATTTTTCTTCCCAGGAGGTGAGAACATAGCAGGAACTAGCCGGGGTATGGAGTGATGGTTCAGGATAGATGTATTAATAGTCCTCACTATTTTGTAAAATAGTGTATCAATAATTGTAATGAGGACTCCTTTTGAGTTTGTATACTCTCTATTAGACTATATTTGTATTCAAACTCACAGTATATGTGTTGTCGTATTTTGCACGACAATTGTATTACTGAAGTTGTATTTATTTCTGTACCATGTATTTGGCGACTCAAAATGGGTGATGTATACCTATTTTGGGGGCGTCACATAAACAAGTTTCAGGATTACATACTCATACTACCCCTTTATTCATATCAAAATAAGGGATTTAAAATTTTATTTATTCACATAAATAACCACATATTATTATCACTCTTATTTTCTATCTATGCATATTAAGACGTCGAGAGGCTTCCTTGCGTTCTTCCTCCATAATACGATACGCCGTCCTACGATCCATCACGCACCACAGCGAGTCTTTAAATTGAGGCGGGTAATAAAAGACTCGATCCTAGGCCCTATCAATTGCAGAATTAATGGCATGATCTATTTCATTCATTTTGGCCTTCTTCACTTGGACTTTAGCCTCAGCACAGTCTGCACGTTGAGTCGCCTTCATCCAAGCGTCCTCTGCTATTGCACGCTTAGTTGATTCCTATTTAAAGTCATCTTTTAATTTGTCCATGTCAGTCTTCACCTTCTCGTTCACTGCCAACAGATCTTCATGCTGACCCTTAGTATGAATTAGGTCCCACTCTGTGTTTCCAAGTTTTGAGTCTAGTTCCTGAATCTCTGCATCCTTCTGCTCCATCGTAGCGTGATGCATCTCAACCAACTCCTTCAGTTCCTCTACATTATCCTGTAACTCTATGTTACCGTCGTACAAAGAATCATACATCTCAGCCGATATGAAGTTTGGTGGAAACTCTATAGGATCCCCTTCCTCATCATCCTCCTCTATCTCTTCAGAATTATCCTCCTCGGGATTAGTCACAGGCTCATACTCCTGAATCAACTGTTCCTGCACAAAGTGAATATCCCGGGGTTCGTCCTCTCTAGGTATCTGAGGTATCACCTCCCTAGTTGGATTGGATCCTCCTTCGTTAGACATCCTGTCAAAAAAATATTCTAAGTTTTACTTAACATTATCAATACTCGCGAGCACATAATTTATTAACACATAGCACATAATATCTTTTATTGTTTAGTTTCAATAGATGCCTTAATCCATTCCTTAAAACTCGATAAGAGTTAAACACCACTATGTTTTCTGACTCCTTAAAGGTTACTTCCTAAGGTTTCCCCCACCTAAGGTTCATAACATAAGGCTTTTATACCAACCTGTGACACCCCCAAATTCGGGTATTTCATTCCCCTAGAATTTGGTGCTCACTATAAAAATAATTACATCTAACTACCCATAATAAAGGATAAAACATTAATTAATTTAAACAATAATCTCTCTCATTAAAGGGTTACATCATCTCATAAACAATCCCAGGTAATCTAACCTTAATTTATTACATAAGTTTGCGGAAAACATCATAAAAAACAAGTCTTATAACATCATGCATTTAAATGAATTTTAATAAATTCTTCAACACTTGGACATCTTGCCCTTTCCTTTGCTAGTAGATGGCTCATCGACTCTTTCAACTTTAGTTGCAGTGTTAATTGCAAGAGTGAGAAAACAATTGCTCACTGATATAAAGAGTAGTAATAATAACAACATGATAATGAATAATGAATGCTGAACAATAGTGAACTTGTTCTACGAATCAAAAATAGAAAACAAATCCAAACTTTAATATCTGAGGGTCTTAAGACCACGAACTATGTCCACGGTGATTAGGTATTACTACCCCAACCTTAACAGTCAATTAGACTATACAGACCCTTCTTAACATACTTAGGGGGATTAGCCCTTTTTGTACCATGTATTATGCACAAACATCTAAATGTTACACGTACAAAATCCCCTATGTTAGGGTTGTTCGTCTCAATTTAAATTTAGAATTTCCTCACTAAAGAAAGTTTAGTTTGGAACTAGCTTATCAGTGTTTCTAGAATTTTAGAACACTATTCAATTATAAATTAATGAAATCAATTAAAGTTTACTTACTACTTGAAGGTTTAATACAAGAATATAGAATTGAACAAGGTTATCAAAGTCAAAGATAGAATAACAACAATGTATAATTGAATAATCATGGAATACATGCAAAGTGCTATATTCAAAAGAGTTAGAACAATCTCATTTGAATTGATGTAATAGAATAATATATGCTTTGAATAATAATATCAAGATTTAGAAAAGTAAAACTCGCTCAAGATAATGATAAGTAAACCTTGTTGAAGAATTAAGTAGCATAGGTTAGGGATACTTGCTCAATAAAAGTTTAGGATAAGAAACTTGCATTCAATATGAAAAGAATGAAGTTAGAAAGCTTGCTCAATGTAAAGAGGTAAGGTTTAGAAACTTGCCTTGTGTGTAAGCTACACAAGTATAATATTCGCCAATTACCCTACATATATCATTAAAATCACAACAACAATTAGTTGTATGAATAATAGCTTTAGGGGGTTTAAACCATCATTTAGGTCATAACCCTAAACTAACACCTAACCATGTCGGTTAACATCCTTAACGAATTTGAAATCACACAATAACCTAACATAAACCTTATCATTTATCTTTAACTTTTGAAAACATCACGTTTGGTTTCATTTCATAACTTAATTTTTTAATCAATTAAAATCTTACACTTTGGTATTACAACACATTACAATTTGTTATTATAGTCCACATTATATTTTAACATCATTAACATGCTTGTCAAACTAGTTTAAGTCCATTATTCATGACCTACAAATAAGCAGACTTCACTGCTTAGGCATTGTGGCGAGAACGCAGTCTTAATTTGCAGCATCCACCAATAATTTGTCTTCTTTCGCAGATTTGAGACAACCTCTGGTAGCAATTGCGCCATTTCTACATGTGGTAATGGCGCAGCTACGCCACGCGCAGATAGAAACTCGCAGCAGCAGTTCCGCTACACAATGGACACCCAATTCAACCCAAAACCACAGAAATTCACAAACCAAAACATCTAAAACTCTATAATAACATAGTTAAGCATGTTATACACCATTTCAACCACATAAACATCACATATACCCGAATTTGAAGAATCAAAACCCCAAATTTCCAAATTTCTCCAATTTTGACACTTTTAGCGAATTCGATCGCCACGAATTCGTTTCTCAACCAATTAACACGATTCGAACTACGCCACTTTCGTTTCTTAACATACTAACATAATCTAACACCAATTTCCAGATTGTCATACATATTAAACATGAAATTTTGTACTTTATTAAGCTATTTTTCATAAACATACACTGTTATTTACTTTTCTCCTTACAAACCCAAATTTCATGTATTTGATACTCAAACAACACTCACATACAATGATTAACAGATTCTAACACCTTACATATATATATATATACATACCAATTCAACATGATTTCCAAATCATATAAAATACATAGTTATTAAATTAAGAGTTAAAATTAAGAATAGATTATACCTTGATTTAGTAACAGGTTGCGCAGTGTGGGAATTGAGAAAAGAATCACTCGGGAGAGTGTCTTAAAGGTAAGTCTATGTGTTACAAGTATGGGCAGGAGGGACATATCTCTCCTAACTGCCCCAATCCAAGGATGAACAAAGGGTGTTTCAGGTGTGGATCAACGGAACATAAGGTGAAGGACTGTCTGAAAAAGAGAATAGATGTAGGGAGTATGACTACGGAGAAAAGCAGTGGGACATTGGTGACAACGGAACCTACTTCAATAAACAAACCAACAGAACCAATCGCAAGAGTCTTAAACGTGACTATTCAGGATTCAGTGGCATGTGGGAATGCAACTTCAGGTATTATTTGTATAACTTTATATTTTGATATACATGATTTTCCAATATATAATAAATTATTTTATAAAGAAATTTTGAAGAAGGATTTGACTTCTTTTAGAAATCGAACTTCCGTTTAATCAGATAGACAAGCTTTATGATGAATAGTTAAAGATCGGTTCGATCGAATCTGATCAAGATCTATTTGAAATGATTGTGTGTATGCTATGTACCCTTGTATGTATAAGTTTTAAAACGGTGATTCTGGGGACGGAATCCTTATAAGGGAGGGTGAATGTAATAACTTGATATTTTCTATATAAATAAATAAGAAATTTTGCATATTAATTTTTATTTTATTTTAAAGATGGGAATATGTGACAAGTAATGTGTATGTATATATGTGATAAATAGAATTTATTTATTACATGAATAATTTCAAATAATTTAATTTTAGAATTATTGATCATTATAAAGTATATTCTTATAATAATTAATTTTATAGTAGAAATGTCTTTATTATTTATTTTCTATGAAAATATGATTTTTATATTATTTAAATAATATATGAGATGATTATTGGAATTATTATAATTACTATTTTGTTATATGAATTTTAGTTCGATTATTAAGTTAATTATTTTAACTTAATTAATAATGTTATATATGAAAGATAAATCAGATATGGAATCCAAACCCTAATTTTGGATTTTGAGCTATGAATGAGAATAATAATATTATATTAAATATAATATTATTTTTCAATGTTATAAATATATACTTTATGTGTTGGTCAATTATGGTGTTTAATGTCAAAACCTTATATCAATTTGTTCAAACCTATTTTGAAACTCAATTATGAGTTCAAAACTGTGTACTATTGGTGTTATATTATTTATGTTGTGTATTATTAGATTTAATGTTAATTAGAGAACACCCTAATTAATATTTGAAAATCCTAATTGCTAAAAACCCTAATTTAAAATTAGAAACCCTAATTTGCTAATTAGGAACCCTAATTTTAATTAGTGTGTTTTAATTAAAATTTTATTACACTTTAATTTTAATTTTTCAAACCCTACAAATTATTTGAGAAACCTTAGGTTTAAAATCTTGTGATTAAACCCTAGATTCAAAAACCATGGACAAGAATACCATTAAATTGATAACCAAAATACCATTATACCCTTTTTGTCTCATTTGGTGAATTATTGCTAGAAAATCTTGTAAGATCATGGCAAGCCACCCTAGTCTAAGCTATGAGCCTACAAAACACCAGCTCTCATCCTTTAGCTTCCAAATTCATTGCATCTACATCACATAAGTAGAATTGGATAGAAAAAGTGTATGTTCATGTTCATTTTTTTTCCTATACTCAAACTAGACTCTCTATCTCTCTCTCTAAAACCCATGAATTTCATTGCTAATATCAGTCACAAACCAAGCCCCACTAATACATATAACCAAATCAGAAGTTAAAATCAAGATTTTTCTTAGAAATGTATAAAACCTATGTGACGACCCCAAAATAGGTCCAATCCATCCAACCTATTCTGAGTTGCCAAATACATGGTACAGAAAACAACTACAACTTTATTACTACAATTGTCGTGCAAAATACAACAACACATATGCTGTTATTTTTGATACAAATATATACCAATCGTGACTCTCATCCCAACATTGGATAGCACGTCACAATGGCACCTTACATAAAGGTACAGTCAAAAACTGTTTTAGAAATTAAAATCTTTGGGAAGTGCTCAAGGAACCCTTCGTACATGGGAGGCCATGCGTTTAGGTTATGATAGATATCATATGTCCACAGAATTATCCTTGGTTGATCCAATAGACCCCAAAGAAAAACAAGAAAATTACTATCATATTCTTTCCAATGGTGAGTCTTTTCTTGACATATCATTATCTCCACTGTCTCTAATCGAGAATTATATTTCAACCAAACACTAAGATTATATAGGTAGTACTCGTAGATATACTCAGCAAGTGGATGTGCACAACCATGTCTTATGATAACACAAGGTTGTATGTCATTAGACATGTTGTGTGATAGTGGTAAAACACCCTTCCAACGTTGGGTTCGCCTCACCCTCTTTGATTCACCAAATATAACTATTAAATGATGTATAAAATATAACACACTTTTCTATACTATTTAGGGAGAAATTCCACCGCTAGAGACCATCATTCTACTCCCCTGTTACCCCCGCTCGACTCAGCTACACTCTTATTACCTGAAATGAATTGTAAAGCAAAAGGGTGAGCTCAACTAGCCCAGTAAAGAATATCATGACTAAAGATAAATAAATTATCAGTTACCTTCATCAGTAATAAATCAGAGATTTAGAACATATGGTAGATGATAAAACTTTTCAACCATAGTTGCAGCGGAACGAGCAATCCATTAGAAGAGTCAAGTAGACTATAAAGTCTATTATCTTCTCCACGTTAAAAGTCCACCAACAATGTTTTATCCCTATAACATCAATCAACAGTTCCTTTCCACAATCATATGAATAACTCATAATCATAATTGTGATTCTAAATTCCTCTTCTCATCCAGGACGAAGATAATTTTCATCATCTGTCTTTACCTGAAACATCAAAGATCATGGTTATACCAAATCACAGTGCCTGTTTATAATCATACTAATAAATTCATCTTTGCACTACGGGCCAAAGATATTCATTATCATTTCATCTTTACACTACAGGCCAAAGATATTCAGCAGCATGTCATCTTTGCACTACAGGCCAAAGATATTCAACAATAATTCATCTTTGCACTATAGGCCAAAGATATTCATCAATAATTCATCTTTGCACTACAGGCTAAAGATATTCATCAATAATTCATCTTTTCACTACAGGCCAAATATATTAATATCTCAAAGAAATACATAATAACTTCAGAATTTATATAAACAATAATTATAACCATGTTGATCAATTCACCTTTGCACTTAAGCTAAAGATATTCAATTATAAATTCAATGGTCATGATCATACCAGTCAATAATTCATCTTTGCACTACTGGCCAAAGAAAACCCATAGTCACGATCATACCAATAATCTACCCATCTTTACACTCAAGTCAAAGAGAAATATCAGCATTAGGGTTATAAAAATGTTATATATGATAATAAAAACAATATAATCAACATATAGATTTAATCTCAAAAGTAAGATTCAAAAATCAATGATAATTTGGTCAGAAAAAGAAACCAATTTTATCGTGAATAGTAACTCATGAATAGTAACCCCGACATGAAAAAAGTAGAAATTCCACAATAAAATTCATACTAATATTTCGGTATAATGATCTTGAAAGAATAACAATTAAACTTATAACCAATTTATCTTAACTGTTTACACTTTACTAAATAATGCATTTAATCATCCTAAAATGCCAAACTCATAAGATTTCATCACCAATAACCAAAACCCTCATCAAAAATCTGCATATACCTTATATAGGATTCTCAAGCCATAAAATCCTATTTTCTAATTTTCTTACTTCACATAACATATTTAATTCATTTACTCGTAACTAGTCTATTTTCATAAAAAAAAATACCAAATCAGTACAAACAAATTTTCTTTTCTAGGATTTAGCATAATATAGTTCCATATTGAACATATATTTTTCTCAGAATTTTTAAAATTCATTTACTATTTTTCATATGGGCAAAACAGCCGAATATTTAGACATTTATCATAAACTGTACTTTTATCCAAAAATTACTAAATTTACAGCGTATACTTCTGTTATATACATGTACTCCCAATAAAAATTTCACCAATTTTGGATTTAACCACAAGGAGTTATAAGGGTTTACTTTTAAATTAGTCTTTTTCCATAATATTCATAACTCCTAATCTATACATCCAAAAATTGCCATTTTTGGACACAATTTAGAAAACTCATCAAATTATCATTTCAAATTTTTCCAGAATTTTTGAAGGTCAGAAAAATTACGAAACTGAAAACATAATAACCCTTAAAATCTCTTACCTCAAAAGAGAAGTATTTCTGACTGGAATATCGGATGTAAAGCCGAAGAAAACTTGCACTTAATATCAACTCTCAAAGTATCTAAATACTCACAAAAATACGCTCGATAATATAGAGAGAAAACTTATGTTTCTGGTGTGATTTTCAATTCTAATTTAAGTACCTATTTATAGGAAAATGCTAGAACGCCAAAGCAGACTAAATTAATAAAATAATATATTTATTTTATTCCTACGCATGCCAAGTTGAAAATTCCAGCCCACCATATTTGAAGCTTTAATTCAGCACATGCTTCCAAATAAAAACAAAAGTGGGGCCCACCTTCTAGAAATTTCCACCAAAATCATTTATAAAAATAATTTATGAACCAGTCACCTCTTATAATTCATAACAAATCATACGTTCATTTTTAACGGTTCAAAATTTGTGAACATGTACTCAACTTATATATGTATAACATATCCAAAAACAACAACGATCCAACGGTCGGATTAAAAATTATAACTCACGCAATATATCTCAAGAACACTGATTTTTCGGATTATTAGTCCTTCGGACCAGTTTCATTCAAAAATTCACCACGATAAATATACAAAGGATTTTTGGGTGATTCCAATTTCTACGGTTAGCTTACTTTAAGGGCTTTCTTTTGATATATGGCTCATCACCTAACTCATTATAGACAAAGAGTTATGGATTTTACAAAATTAAGTAATTTACTAATTTTTCTGAAAATCCCAAATTTCATTCTTCATTTCGACAAAATACTAATAAAACACCCCAACATTAATTCCTTCATTTATAACCACATAAATAAATAAATTAATCATTTATATCCACATAAAATAAATATTTCATTATCATATAAATCAATAATTAATTATTCACAAATAATATTCTGAGAATCACAATAATGACAACGTGTGGTTCCTAGGAAAGATGGGGCTTTCAATAAGGATTTCTACATTTACTAGCAAGCACAATTAGGTGACCAAATCTCTCCTCGATGAGTAACTTTCTAGACATTGCCAATAATGCTATCTAATAATATTATTCAAATAATATGAATTATTGATCCGATAATGGGAAATTGTGCAATGACAATTTTTGAAACAACAATAATAAACTATCAACGCAAAGAATTATGAATCAATAAAATAGAATATTGAGCGATAATTACTCGTAACAATTATTGAGTAGTGCTTTCTTACGTAAGAATCAATAATTCAAAATATTTGTAATACCGCGGTATCTTCGCATGCGACCCACGATATATTCGTATTTTAACCATCAGTATCCCAATAGTATTAACGGTAACGATTACGCCGTTATTTATAAAAACTCAAATTTATCGTTTTCTTCATCCGACGGTTATTCTGTTATGGGGGCCCACAAATGGCTGCTCCGTCATACGAATATTCCCCAACAACAAGAATATTCCACGACCAAAAGAATATTCCCCGACAACAATAAGTATTTTATAGCCACTTGCTTATTTTGGAAAAAAATCACATATCACCCTTAACTTTAACATTTTTTTCAATTTAACTATTTACTAAATAGAAAAAAAATTGAATACTTTTATTTCATAAAATTCGGGGTCTTACAACCTAACCCTAGAAGTTGATCTTTAATCTTATGTTAGATTTTGTGTTTTAGAGTTAAATCATGTAGTATATAGTGTTAATAGATGATATGGGTTGATAGATGTTAGATCCATAACATCTATAGGCTCAGATTTAATGATTTATAAAATCTGGAAAATTTTAAAACTGTGGCCTGTCAACAAATGTCAGAGCCCCTAGATCTTTCTTTGTTAAGTGTTATGTGTATTTTATGTTATGGATAAGTTCTTTGTTATGTGGACTATGATCTGGAACTGGAAACAGGGTCAGATCGTGTCTAAAACACAAGTTATTCGTGGTCGAACCACGTTGACCGACATTGACCGTATGAAATCTGGACAGCTATGAACTTGCCCAGAAAGCTCTGACAGCAAGTTCATGGGCCCAGATCTTTCTGTTGTTAGTTGTTTTGTTCTTGTTGATGTAATAAGGTTGTAATCTAGTATATGGACTGTTGATTCAAGGTTTCATATCATCTAAACATCATGCATGTTGGATTTTATGGACGGTCAAACCACGTAGGAGGAACACGAAATACGTTTTCTGGGCAACCCAAAGAACGTATGATCATGTATTCTGACAAGCTTTGACTGATCCGGATCTGTGGATTTTGTTGTTGTTTTGCTGACTTTGTGTAATAGATCTCTTCTCTGTAATGAGGACTACAGGTTCAGCACACTCTCGAACCTTGGAAAACAATGGATCGGATGTAGTAATCAGTCAAAATGCGTTGACCGTTAAGCTTCTGTTTCTGGGTAACCCATAAGTTACCCAGATGGGTCTGACAGCTTTTTAATGAGTCCCAATATCTCTTGCGTTATGTGATTTGTTTGTGTTGTTGTATCAGTGTTATAATATGTTATATGGGCTACATATGAAAGCCTTGATATCACCTAAACGACGAGCAGGATCAAAGTAATGAACGGTCAAAGTAGGTAGTATGAACATGATATGCGTTTTCTAGAATTTCCAGAAAATCAAGAACACGGTTCTGACAGGGTTTGACCGACTTAGATCTGGCGATTGTGATGTAGTTAGACTGATTAAGGGTAATAGATCTCTTCCTTGGCATGGGTACTACAATCTGAAACCATTAAACAACCAAAACCTTACCTGGAAATCTAGTTATGGAAGCCCAAACGTAGTACCTAAGAATTGTCTTGGGTTTCTGGTTAACCCAAAAAACCAAGAACAGATCTGACAATTACTTTGCAAGCCCAGATCTCATTCGTTTTAAGTTGTATTGTCATGATTGTTGTTGTAGCATGTAGTTAGACACTAGTACTACAAGATCCATGTATTAGCTTGCCCAGAAACATCAAGATTTGACATTTATTGTTGGTCAAACTTAGTCCCTCGATAACTGGCTATGAGTGTTCTTAAGCCTCAAGAACACCTAAGGCGACAGATTCTGTCGCCAAAGGGCTTTAGCGATAGACTTATTAAAATTAATTAATTTAATTTTTAAAAATCATTTAAAAATAGTAAATAAATTCTGAAAATTACAAAAATAGTTTTAAAAATTATTTGAAGTTATAAAATTAACTTTTAATAATTTGACATATTTTCATAAATATTAATATTTATTTGGATATTATTGGTATTTAATTTATCTAATAAATGCATTAAATAAATTAATTAAAATAATTTTATTGTATTAAAATCATTTTAAATAATAATAAGGTATTTAATAATATTTTAAGTTATAAAACAAAACTTTTAATATTTTAAGATAAGTTTCATTAATTATTAAATATTAATGATATTAGATTTATTTAGTAATTATATTAAATAAATTAATTAAAAATGATTTTAATATTATAAAAATCATTTTAAATGACAATAAATAACTTTAAAATATTTTAAGTTATAAAATATAACTTTTGATATTTAAAGGTAAATTTCATTAATAATTTAATATTAATGATATTAAGTTTATTTAATAATTATATTAAATATATAGTTTTAAAATGGTTTTATTGAATTAAAACCATTTGTAAAGGACTTTATTGTATCCAACCAGATTGTTTTGGTTCGGATTCCCGACTAAGTATGAACATCCCGAACATGGGAAAACTTTTGTGCACCTAAGGTTGATAGAGTGAACGATAATATCGTTCTTGCATGTAGTATTGATCAATACAGGGCGCATTGGGATGATCACCCTAGTGCCCGTAAGTTATGACGGTTTGCAGATGAAGTTCTGCTAAACCTTAGCAAAAATTAAAAACAATGTCCATAGGTTGTCGACTAATCTCCAGTTATAGTCAGAACGTAGTTTCAAAAATTTGATATAGAAATGTTATGTTGTTGATACTGGTTCAGCTTACTTCACAAATGTTGATTCATTGTAGAAGTGTTATTCAAAGAAAATATTTAATCCTTTCAGCTTATATTTATTGTTGTTATTACTTGATGGGCAATCAAATGCTCATTCTTGCTTTAAATTTAAATGTTTTCAGCTAAGCATGATCAACCGGAATGTTCAGGCCAGAACAAGGGAAAAGGAAAGCAAACAGAGTAATCTTATGTTAACTTTTGTAATAGTTAGACAATATTAAGAAAATGATATTTATTATCTACCATGTAATGTATTGTAGTAAAGGTTGCATACTTGGGATTAGACTCTGATGTATGTAAATTAATTTTGATATTTATATTATTGTTATTATTAGTAGTATTATTCCGCTCATAGAAATGGTATCGTAAAGCACCGAGTTCGGGTTTCAAGTACCTGAATTTGGGGGCGTTACAACATGGTATCAGAGCTTTAGGGTTAGAAACCTTAGGTGGGATAGACCTTAGGCTATAACCTTAGAACAGAGGAAAACGTTGAAAATATAAATAACTCATATAGAGTTTAAAAGGAGACGAATTGAATAAATTCATCGTTAAACAAAATAAAAGATAACTTGTATAAAATTATTAATTGTTGTGTGTATATACTACGTGCTAATCAGGACAATTTATATGTATAGATGTCAGATGGAAAAGAATTAGGATACCCTCAGATCATCAAGCAGGAGCCGATCTCAATAACCGAGCCAATATCAAAGTAAATAACTGAAATAAAGGCTCACTTTGAAAGCAACCCTAATTAGGTGATTATACTAAAAAGGTATTACCAGACCCATGAATGATAGTATAACTGATAGGTAGAATATAGTTAGAGAATATAAGGTTAAGCTTAAGTTCTTAAGCTCATATCTTTGTAGTGAGTTCTTAAACTCATAATGTATGGAAGGTTTGACGAACTGGGTATAGTTATGTGAGAATGGATTATTGAGGATAATAGGAATATATAGAATGTTAATCAATTGATCCTTAGTGAGGGTGTATGAAATAAGTAGTATTAGTATTACTTGAATATGTATGATTCTATGATGCGTATACAATAAATATGTCTGTGTAATGTAATATTCTCAACTTTTATATAAGTTGTGGCAGTGATTCTTGACTTTTGTGTCACAAAGGGATATCGGATGTTTAAAGCAGTATGTGTTATGCTATGAAAAGTACTATGAATTAGTTAGATGAACATGATCTTATTTAACTAAATAATGCCGCCAAGACGAAAACGAAACCAAAAGGCAGAAGAACCTGTCGACAAAGCTGGAGGACAACTTGACCCGATACAGAATTTGGCGTGGGAATGGATTACCGGCCGTGGGAAATCAGCCAGATAATCGATCAAAGAACCTCAAAGACTTCAAGGCAATCGAATCGCCAGGATTTAGAAGATCAACTGACCCTGTACAGGTGTTTGTGACAGCTAGGGTAACGGAGGGGCAAAAGATAGCTTTTGTCACCTATACGATGAAAGGGGAGGCAATTTTTTGGTGGGAAGCAAATCAAGTTAGAGTCGGAGAAGGAAATAGTGATAGTAGGACTAGAAAAAGAAAAGGGGAAAATTTGGGGAATACCAGAAGTAGGCCAGGAGGTGGAAAGAAACAGGTTGTGCAGTGTGGGAATTGCGGAAAGAATCACTCGGGAGAGTGTCTTAAAGGTAAGTCTGTGTGTTACAAGTGTGGGCAGGAGGGACATATCTCTCCTAACTGCCCCAATCCAAGGATGAACAAGGGGTGTTTCAGGTGTGGATCAACGAAAAATAAGGTGAAGGACTGTCTGAAAAAGAGAATGGATGCAGGGAGTATGACTACGGAGAAAAGCAACGGGACATTGGTGACAACGGAACCTACTTCAACAAACAAACCAACAGAACCAATTGCAAGAGTCTTAAACGTGACTGTTCTGGATTCGGTGGCAGCTGGGAATGCAACTTCATGTATTATTTGTATAACTTTATATTTTGATATACATAATTTTCCAATATATAATAAATTATTTTATAAAGAAATTTTGAAGAAGGAATTTGAGTTCTTTTAGAAATCGAACTTCCGTTTAATCAGATAGACAAGCTTTATGATGAATAGTTAAAGATCGGTTCGATCGAATCTGATCAAGATCTATTTGAAATGATCGTGTGTGTGCTATGTACCCTTGTATGTATAAGTTTTAAAATGGTGATTTCGGGGACGGAATTCTAATAAGGGAGGGTGAATGTAATAATTAACCTGATATTTTCTATATAAATAAATAAGAAATTTTGCATATTAAATTTTTTTTATATTTTAAAGATGGGAATATGTGACAAGTAATGTGTATGTATATATGTGATAAATAGAATTTATTTATTACATGAATAATTTCAAATTATTTTATTTTAGAATTATTGATCATTATAAAGTATATTCTTATAATAATTAATTTTATAGTAGAAATGTCTTTATTATTTATTTTCTATGAAAATGTGATTTTCATAATATTTAAATAATATATAAGATGATTATTGGAATTATTATAATTATTATTTTATTATATGAATTTTAGTTCGATTATTAAGTTAATTATTTTAACTTAATTAATAATGCTATATATGAAAGATTAATCAGATATGGAATCCAAGCCCTAATTTTAGATTTTGAGCTATGAATGAGAATAATAATATTATATTAAATATAATATTATTTTCCAGTGTTATAAATATATACTTTATGTGTTGGTCAATTATGGTGTTTAATGTCAAAACCTTATATCAATTTGTTAAAACCTATTTTGAAACTCAATTATAAGTTCAAAACTGTGTAGTATTGGTGTTATAGGATTTATGTTGTGTATTATTAGATTTAATGTTAATTAGAGAAAACCCTAATTAATATCTGAAAATCATAATTGTTAAAAACCCTAATTTGCTAATTAGGAACCCTAATTGCAAAAATTAGAAACCCTAATTATTATTTTAGTAATTTGAATTGTTAATTTGGGAACCCTAATGATAATTAAGGAACCCTAATTATTTAAACCCTAATTTCCTATTAAAAACCCTAATTTTAATTAGTGTGTTTTAATTAAAATTTTATTACACTTTAATTTTAATTTTTCAAACCCTAAAAATTATTTGAGAAACTTTAGGTTTAAAATCTAGTGACTAAACCCTAGATTCAAGTACCATGGACAAGAATACCATTAAATTAATAACCAAATTACCATTATAACCTTTTTGTCCCATTTGGTGAATTATTGCTAGAAAATCTAGCAAGATCATGGCAAGCCACCCTAGTCTAAGCTATGAGCCTACAAAACACCAGCTCTCATCCTTTAGCTTCTAAATTCATTGATGGGCAATCAAATGCTCATTCTTGCTTTAAATTTAAATGTTTTCAGCTAAGCATGATCAACCGGAATGTTCAGGCCAGAACAAGGGAAAAGGAAATCAAACAGAATAATCTTATGTTAACTTTTGTAATAGTTAGACAGTATTAAGACAATAATATTTATTATCAATCATGTAATGTATTGTGTAGTAAAGGTTGTGTACTTGGGATTATACTCTGATGTATGTAAATTAAGTTTGATATTTATATTATTGTTATTATTATTAGTATTATTCCGCTCATAGAAATGGTATCATAAAGCACCGAGTTCGGGTTTCAAGTACCTAAATTTGGGGCGTTATAGCGCTGAAACACAATAAGAATTACTTACATCCTTACGGGCAGAAATTGTCTTTGCTATGATTTGCGAACGACTACTGGCGTAAGGCTTATTTATTCTGCGTGTAGTAATGGCAAGAATAGCCCACGCACGAAACTTAAACTGATCGCAGTAGAGTTCATTACTACAGTGGACACCCAATTCAACCCAAAACCATAGAAATTCACAAACCAAAATATCTAAAACTCTGTAATAACATAGTTAAGCATGTTATACACCATTTTAACCACATAAACATCACATATACCCGAATTTGAAGAATCAAAACCCCAAATTTCTAGATTTCTCCAATTTTAACACTTTTAGTGAATTCGATCGCCACGAATTTGTTTCTCAACCAATTGACATGATTCGAACTACGCCGCTTTCGTTTCTTAACATATTAACATAATTTAACATCAATTTCCAGATTATCATACATATTAAACATGAAATTTTGTACTTTATTAAGCCATTTTTCATAAACATACACTATTATTTACTTTTCTCCCTACAAACACAAATTTTATGTATTTGATACTCAAACAACACTCACATACAATGATTAACAGATTCTAACACTCTTACATATATATATATATATATATATATATATATATATATATATATATATATATATATATATATATATATATATATACCAATTCAACATGATTTCCAAATCATATAAAAGAAATAGTACTAAAATTAAGAGTTAAAATTAAGAATAGTTTATACCTTGATTTAGCAAAACGATTACCAAATCCTTCTCTTCCACTTGACAATCACAGAAACTCTCTCAAGCTCTCACTCATAATCTCCTTTGTGTTTGTCTCTCTCAATACTCTATTATTTCTCCTTAGCAAAATAAAATGCATGAAACATAAACTGATATGGCACGTACTTATCAGTTAAAAAAAATAAAAAGGCATCAGTTGAATAAACCAAAGGCCACAAGGCCTTGTTTGGACACACACCAATTCCCTCATTCCCATTTATTTTAATAGTCTTATATTATATAGTTTTCACTTGTCACACTTTAGTTAATTTAAATAACTTTTGTTTAGTAAATTTAAATAACTTATTATAGTAATTATAATAACTTCTATTATAATTATATTTATGAATAATAAATAATTATATATCTAATTTAAATTAATAAATTAGACTCAAACATAACTTTATTTAATTTACTTATTTTATTAAATATTAAACAATTCATTTAATTTAATTATTTTCATTAAATTAAATCTTTCAAATAAAATTACCATTCATTAATTTAGTTAACATATATACTCAACTAAATTATTACATCATAATTCATCAAATATTAATTTTTCCCAATAAATAAATTATTTAAAATATTTATTTAATCAATAAATATTTAAATTAAATTACAAATTTCTCGATCGTTACACATACGGTACTATTCATGGCCACTATTCATACGGTACTATTCACAATAGAATTTAATTTTCTTTTTTGTCCAAATTATTTTTTATACATGAATATCATTCTTGAATTTTAATTCACAAATAGTTATCATGTTGACAATTTGGAAATTTTTAAACTGGATATATTGAATGATAAATCATTAATATTTATCCTTTATCTCACTTGATTGAATCTTTATATCATTGTCATCATCCACATGCTTATATTGTGTTGGAAGTCATCTTTGGCTCGTAATGCAAAGATGGACTATTGATTGGTATGATTATGACCAGGAATTGTGTATTGGTCTAATCATAACCTTTAATGTTACAGATACGGTATGTGGTGAAAGTCCTCTTTGGCTCGTAGTGCATAGATTGACAGGTGTTTGGCATGATCATAACCACTGTTGATACCAACGAATATCCTTGGCCCGTAGTGCATGGATAATTCGTTAATTTGAAACATTTATTAATTGGTGTTACATGGATAAAATATTGATGATGGACTTTTAAATCATAGAATATAGTAGATATCATGCTCTACTTGAATCTTCTAATAGATTGTTGTTTCCGCTGCAGATGTGATCTAAAAAATGTTGTCTATTGTATTCTATTAGATTTTTCCATATTGAAGACTAAGGATAATTTGTTCTACATTATCTTAGTCATAATATTCTTTACTGGGTTAGTTGAGCTCACCCTTTTCCTTTTGGTTCCATTTTTCTTCTCAGGAGGCGAGAATGTACCTGGGACTAGTTGGGGTGTGGAGTGATGATTCAAGATGGTTATTATAGCAGTCCTCACTATTTTGTAAAATAGTATGACAATAATTGTAATAAGGACTTTATTTGAGTTTAGATATTGTCTATGAGACAATATTTGTATTGAAACCCACATCTCATGTTTTATCGTATTTTACGCACCAATTAATAGTTGTATAATTGACGTTTGTATTTAATGTTTGTACCATGTATTTGGCGACTCAAAATGGGTTGTGTGGACCTATTTTGGGGGCGTCACACAGAGAGAGAGAGAAGTCGGATGGGGAAGAGGAAGAAAAGGAAGAGGAAAAGTTAGTCTGAGAGCAAACTTAGTCCAACGGAAGAAGATTAATGAAGAAAGTTAATCCTAAAACCTAGTTTAATCTAAATTTTCTTTAAGGTTTTATATGAAAAACATTTAACCTAATGAAATGGAATTGGAAGATGTTAAGAATGATTTTCATATGGTTGAAATCATAAGAAAATGAAGAAATAAGAATTTGAAGTTTAGTTATAAAAATTTCTTAAAAGCTTTCATAGGAACTATGATTTGCTTGATGAATTTAAACGATCCAAATGAATCATATGAACGATTTAGTGAAATAAATAATGATTGGTGAGTTATATCACCAAATTCCAAGAAAAAATGAAATTGTAATCAAAATATCGATTAAAAATAAAGAACGAACGAAGAACACGCGAAGAAAGTAAAGAATGTTGTTGATGGACAAATTTAAAATTGTCGTAATTAAGACATGTTGTTGATGGAAAAGTTTAAAACCATCGTGTATAAGATAGTTGTTTATTTCTTGGTTAGGATTTAGAGAAACATTCATGAAGAACAGATTGAAATTAGCCTATAACGAAGTTATTGCGAAATTTCGTAAAAGACGAATAAAAATAAGAAAATAAGTTAATGAACCCTAATTGTTGAGGTTTCATAATAATGTTGGAAAATATTGAAAACATGAGTCGTGGACTCAAGAACGAACGAATTTTGAGTTCGGATGAACGAATTACAGATGAATAAAAATTTAACGCTAACTTGAAAAATTAAGTGAAGAAAGACTTTCGGGCTAAGATTAAGGCTCGTTAACGGATACAGAATAAAATTCTATCCGGTAGATATTGAAGTATGTAATGAAAGTAAGAAAATGACTTTGAAATGACCTTGTTTCGAGTTATAACGAAGAAGTTAAGAGATTTCAAAATAGGTATCTCAAACATGTTCAACACTTATAAATTTTTTCTGAGTTTTAAGACTGACGCCGTAGCGCCAGCCAGAACTAGAAGAGTCATGCTATAATACTATTCGGGGCTTAGTTGTTGCTAACTTTCATGCATAAATACCAACTTTAACATCGAGAGTGGTGATGCGGTATACTTAACCCTAAAAAATTTTTGACTGGAGATTTTTATTATCCAACTTTTTGGATGTTAATTAATGGGCAAGTATGGAAGTAATGTTAATCAAATATAACATATTGAATGATGAGTAAAACCTCGAGTATAATGAATAAACGTCGAATAATGGTTACAAAACGACGAACATAAAATACGTAACTGATATTCGGGTACCGTATTCACATTAAAACGAACTTGTGGGATTGCTATGATTTTAATTCCTCGTACGTTGAAAGAAGATGGCGACTTAGAACATTTCGATGTTATAAAGCCGTAATGAGAATTAAGTATAAAGCGTATAAACGCTATAAATGCAAAGTTATTGCGTTGAATGATCGATCTTAGCATACCACGAACCGTATGGCTTAGACATTAAGAGATGACAATGAACGTGATGTTCATGTAATGAATCACTATGGAAAGTGATTAGAACCTTAAGTAAAGGTTAAATGAAAGATTAAAAGATGAACAACGTAAACGTAAAGTACTTAAATTGTGACAACCCGAGAATTCATAGGATTTATAAAATCTTAAATGATTGAATAAAGGTTAGATAATAAGACCTAGATTGGAAATAGAGTTTGGATTTAAAAAATTTATGAAGGATTTATGTGATTGTTTATATTTGTTTATTATATAAACAAAAAAAATAAAACTATTTAGCCTAATATTATATATTAGGAATGAGAATTAAATAACTTAATGGTTATAGTAATTGAAGAATGCTAGTATTTAATTTATGTACTATAAAAAAATAAATAATAATCAATAGATGATTAGTTGATATGATTAATAATAATAAAAAAAAATGAGTAAGTTAAAACTCAAAATTTTAGTTAAGGGAAAAATTTTATAGCACAGACTGCTCAGTTGCGTCTGGAATGTCAAAATTAGTAAAAATAGACTCTAAACACGAAATGTGTCGGGGTTGACTTTTTCGGAGAAAAGTCAAACTTAAAATTTGTAGATGAATTTGAAGAAACGGAGGTGCCCATGACGTTGGGAGTATCAAATTTAGTAGGAATCGACTATAAACTCAAAAATTTGATTTTTCGGGTCCGAAAGTCAAAGACGGGATTCAATAAGCAAAACGAAAAATTAAAAACGGGACCCGCAAGGACCAAATCTGCTGGAAATTTCCAGCATATGGGGCAGCCACCTAATCTCACCCACTCCTCACCAACTCTCACCTAATCATAAACACTCCCTCTCTCTCATAAATGTTATTCTTTTAATTAAAGGTAAAGGCAAATAAAGAAGATCATTTCCTCTCATTTCTCCCTTGTATACCTGACCAAATAGAGAGAGAATAAGAGGGAGAAGGCTGCCATTAATGTAGAAAAAGAAGAAAGGAGAAAAAAAAAGAATTCAAGAAGGCTTGCAAGAAGAAAAAGGTAAGAAATTGAAAATTTTCAATTTTTGTACTCTCTTTTGTTAGATCTTTATGAAACAAGCAACTTTTGAATCTTTAAAAACTCATGATTTACATGAGTATTGGTATTTTATATATGTATTAAAGTATTTTTGAAATCAAAAGTTAGACCCAAAGTGAGAAAATCAAGTTTTGTACCAAAAGGTTTAAGAAAAAAACTTTCCTTTGTATGCTATATATATATATATATATATATATATATATATATATATATGTTAGATTCTTTGGGTTCATGTGGTAAATGGTTTAAAACATGTTAGCATGCTAAATACATGAATTAAGGGCAAACCCACTTTTGGAATCACTCAAATATGTTAAGAAATGAACAAGTTATGTATTAAATCCCAAACTACCCTAACTGTTGAACACAAGCTACTGATCAGTCACTTCTGTCCATTTTTTCGGGACCAAAACAGAACCAAAATTGATGTTTGATATATGAAAACTATAGTTCGGGAAAGTACGAATCCAACGATACCTATTGGACCTAAATCCGATTTGTAGATTTTGTTTTATAAGCGTTTCCGTTAAGAACCCCAAATCTGGAAAATGAACCAACTGTTGACGAAAACTTTGCTGACCCGTCACTTTGGGCCTGATTTCCGGGACTTAGAAAGATTGAAATTTGGTGTTTGATAACTGAAAATTGTAGTTCAAGAAGATACGAATCCAACGAGTCTTATTGGGCCTCAATCGGAGGTGTGGATCTCGTAATACAATCGTTTCTGTAAAAGACTCCAAAACTGAAAGTGTTTACAAGCCATGTAACGGACAGTCGGTAGTGGCCTATTTTCAGGGTGCTATAATGAGCCAAATGGACTGTTTCTTGAGCCTAAAATGTAGCTCGGGAAGTCACGGTTCTAACAATACCAAGTGGGCCCAAATCGAACTTTTAGAATTCCGTCTACAAGCATTTCCATGGAGGACCCCAACTTTAGACGAAAATTAAAGAATAAATAGAAAATAAATATTAGAAATCACCAAGAGTTAAAAATCAGATTTTGTGAAAACGAAACACGAAATTCAAACGACCATTTCTCCTAATATATTTTGAATTTTTGAGTGTGATCAAGTCCTAGAGTTAGATCTATGAGTTTTCTAACGTATCCAAGTGGAATCACTTGAAAAGGTGTTGTAAATTTTCGTGTGGACTGATATTAGAGTCAAAAACAAAAAAATGACAAAAGTAAACTGCCCATGTTTTTGCAAGGCCAGTTTTGGCCACTTAATTATGAAATAAATTCCGGCCTTTTGGGACATGAAAATATATGGTATAAAGTAGCTCCTGTCCAAAAATGAGCTCATTCCGACTTAAAATGACCAAGTTATGATCATTTCAATTTTTTTGATTTTTCGACGAAAATGGCTATAATCGGAGTTCTATAACTCCAATGGCCACGAAATTTAAACTAGAGGCTCATGTTAACACGTATAAGATTGTTCCAAGAGATGGGAATTTCTGGAGTTAAGCATGATAGGGCTAATTTCTTAAGCTACGCACTAAAATGATTTTTGAAAAATACTAAAGGAAGTTGAAAAATTATGGAAAAATACTTTTTGTGTATCAAATATATGTATATGTGTTTGGAAAAAGGATAGAAAAATAATAAGCTAATTTGGTGTTTTCGTGAAAAGGATATGTAATCCAGCTTGCTGGATTGAATAATTTATGTATCCAGTTTGCTGGATTGAAATATCTGATGAATCCAGCTTGCTAGATTAAAAAACAGTTTACTGAATTAAAATTACGTTGAATCTAGCTTGCTGGATTGCAATCTAGTTACTAGATTTGGAATCCAATTTGCTGGATTGCAGTTTGGTTTGCTGAATTGGCCATCTAAATGCTGGATTTGGAATACAGGTTGCTGGATTGCAATCTGGGTTGCTAGATTGTTATTTGACTTATTAGATGTTAAAGAAGAACTTATACTCCCTCCGTCCTAGGATAAAAGTCCTTATTACTATTTTGGGTTGTTCTATGTTAAATGTCCTCTTTCTTTTAATAACCAAATTTTTACACATTTTTTCCTATTATACCCGTAGCATTAAATATCTCATACTTTTCTTATTCTAATTCTCTCTCCATATTTAATGACATTATTATGGGCAAGTTTGTCATTTTATTCATCTTCTTAATATGCGTGAAAAGTCCACCAGGACTTTTATCTTGGGACGGAGGGAGTAATATATAAGATTAAAGTATTCAAATCATAGAAATATGATATTAAGGATTTAAAAATCATGATAAATGATAATAATTACTTGAAAATTATTAAGAGACTTGGAAAATTATTTCGATTGATAATATAATTATCTAAGATAGTTGTTAAGTGTTTAGGCAGAGTTTAATTGAACTTAAACTCGATATTTGTTTGATTAGGCAATCGGGATGTCAGAATTGTACCGATCTCGACTCAGACTGTAAAAGTTTGACTTGAGGTTAGGTTTTATGTGTTTTATAGACTGATAGGGTTATGTGTTATGTGTTTAAGTTATTCTATAGTTATATATAATAGTATTATACTGTGATGATATTATTCTAATATTTGGAGATCGGTATTATCTATATTAGGTATTCAGACAAAGCTTAATAAATTGCGTAACGGTAATCAGCGGATCAGGCAAGTTTTTTAACTCGACCTCGAGTTGTTTCATTCAAATATACTTGTGGTTAATCATTGTTGATTGTCATGTCTATGAATTGTTGAATCGTACTCAATGCATATTGCATGTATTCATCATGTATGAAAGGTTGATCACCTTCATTACCATTCGATCCAGATATAATTGATATGTTCACGTTCGATGTTCGTTCAGCTATGATAGTTTGTTCATGTTAGTTCACAATTATATTGTTGAATGTTAGCCAGCTATTATTCAAATTCTTTTCATCATGATATTTCGTTAATTTATTGAACTTAAACTTGCTAGGCAAACTTGTTGTTCACCCTTGCTATATCATGATTAACATTGCAGATTAAGACAAATACGTCGGATATAGGAAATGACAAAGTCAAGTCCAGCTTGGAATAATATATACAACTTAATTGTAACAGTAATGTATGATAATGGCATTGTATGTCAATTAGATTATGATTTGTGTATAAGTTAAGGTTACTCGAACTTGGGGATAGTGTGTAAAGTTTAATGTATAAACAATTTATGTTTATATCTTCCGCAATAGCTATAGAATGATTGTACCGGATCCGCGGTGATTCGGGACCCGAATTCGGGGCTCTCACATAAATGATATTTGTGACGCCCCCAAAACAGGTATATATCACCCATCTTGGGTCACCAACTACATGGTACTGAATACAAATACAACTTTATTTATACAACTGTCGTGTAAAAATACAACAAAACATATCTGAGTTTTTAAACGAATATTGTCTTCTAGACAATATACACACTCAATGAAATCATCATTACAATTATTATCACACTATTTCATAGAATAGTGAGGACTACTAAAGCCACTTATCCTGGACCATCACTCCATTCCCTGACTCGTCCCAGCTATATTCTCATTACCTGAAGAGAACAATGAAAAAAAAGGGTGAGCTCAACTAGCCCAGTAAGAAATATTATGACTAAGATAATGCAGAATAAATTATCCTTAGCCTTCAACAGTATAACAACTGATAGAATACAACAGACAATAAGTTTTAGATCAACAACTGCAGCGGAACAAGAAATCCATTAGAAGAGTCAAGCAGAGTATGATATCTACTATCTTCTATGATTGAAAAAGTTTATCATCAATTTTATCGTTGTAATACCCATTAACAGTTCTTTATTATACCCGGATGAAGATAATTTGCATCACCTGTCTTCACCTGAACCACCAAAGATTTTAGTAAAATTCACAATTCATGTTTATAATAATGTGAATCAACAGTTTCTCCTTGCCAAAAAGGCTTAATAGAATGTTCACTCAATATCCTTACCCCAAAGGCTAAAGACATTCAAATGTAATAACAATGATCATACCAATCAGATGTCTATCTTTGCACTACGGGCCAAAGATATTCAACTATAAAACCAATGGTCATGATTATAACAATCAATTGTCTGCCAGTGCACTACGGCCAAAGACATTCAACTGTTAACTAATGGCCATGATCCTACCAATCACATCATCAAATTATCCATGCACTACGGGCAAAGGATATTCGTTAGTATCATCATTGGTCATGATCATGTCATACACCTGTCCATCTTTGCACTATGGGCCAAAGCTATCAATCAACAGTTCGTCTTTGCACGTAAGCCAAAGATATACAACTTTAAAACCAATAATCAACAGTCCATATTTGAACATAAGCCAAAGATATACAACTATAAAACCAATGGTCATGATTATACCGAATAATCCATGGTTATAATCATACCAACAACTGTCCATCAATGCACTACAGGCCAATGAGGACTTTTACCACATCATTTGTAACATTACGGGTCATGATTATACCAAATAATCCCTGGTCATAATCATACCAATCAATAGTTTATCTATGCACGTAAGCCACAGATGACTTTCATCACAATATAGTCATCACAATATATGTAGGTATTTCGGCATTAAAACGCAGGGGAAAATATAAATTTTAAAGCCAAATCTGAAACCCTAAAACAGGATCCATGCGAAAATAGACATTAATTCAGTGTTTAGGAGATTATACCGATTATGAAAGGCTTTGATGCGGTCGAATCTCCAACACAATCCAAACAAACTGCGTCTCTACGGTATCCACACGAACGCCCTGCGAATCTTCGTACAATCTACAGAAAAAGGGTGATGCGGTACTAGCCACCAAAGGAATGGATTTTTGAAATTTCTCTCTAGTCTCTCTCTAAGAGCGGCTAGGGTTTTTAGGTTATGATTCGTTAACCCTAAAATGACTGCTACATATCATATATATATAACGGTTAAAAGGGATTAATCAAAACCCTTTTAAAATCCGAATTTATATATATATATATATATATATATATATATATATCTTAATTAAGTCTTACTTAATTAATATATCTATATATAAATTATCCTATTAATTTAAATTCGTAATTTAAATACTATCAATCATATTGACATATTTAAATCTTTACAATTTAAATTAATTCCCTTTTTAATTACGTTCTATGTGTGTGACCCTATAGGTTATTATTACGTTGGCAATAATTTTAAAATCATATTATAAAATTATAAATAGTGAGCGGCATCTAGTAATGCATCACTGCTACCCAAGTAATAATAAAATCGATGATTCGATACAACCTTTCCATGACCAATGTTTCAATGTAATTTAATCCTTTTAACCTTGACATCCTAGATTAAACTCGAGTCATGAAATATGTCATACTCTTCATAATTTAATCTGAGTTTTCTTGATCAATGAGTAGACTATATGAAACAAATCACTATTTGAGCATGGCCATGCATTTCATAGTCTTACTCAATCAAGAGGCCTATGGATATCACCCCTAATAATTAAGAGGGTTAAATTCCATCTAGATCACTCATATTTCTCACACGATTCATAATGTACCCAATAATCACCTTTATAGTCCACCCTATTAAAGGTGACCTTTGATGATATCAAAGTACATAAATTCTCGTGTAGTAATATAATGATTTCAGGCCAGAGGACCACTACATCATTGTCACTATGAGAATCGCTAATGACACTTCGATGCTCCACATAGAATTCTCATGGTGGGTCTGTCCAGTACATCGTTCTCTAACACATACATATGCATTGACTTAATATCTAATATATTTATGACCAATGAGATTTGGTCATCAGTCAATCCACATACTAGTCTCAATGCATCATTGGTGTCCTATCAACAATGATACTCGACTAGGGACATTTAAGAGCAATGATACTAATTATAATTATATAATCTCATGTTCAAGTCACATACTTGAAACTATAAAATTTGTATCACTATTCTAAGGAATTTTATTATGTTAACATTTATATAACGCAGTAAATAAAATCATAATAAAATCATTCATTTATTCAATCAAATATAATATCAAAATATTAAGCAATTATATCAAATAATTGGCCTCTAGGGCATAAACTCTAACAATATAAGCATAAGGATGACGATAATGATTTAAGCATTAATCAAACGAAATTAAGGATAAATATTAATGACTTTAAATTTATCCAGAGTTTAAAAATATCCAAATTGTCAACATGATACTGCTTTGTGGAGTAAAATTCAAGAATAATTTTCATGTATCAAAAATAATTTGGACAGAAAAGAAATATATTTTTCGGGTGAATAGTACCTCATGAATAGTACTTCGGGAATAGTACCTCGTGAATAGTACCCCGGCATGAAAAGTGCCTTAAATACCCGAGTGAATAATATTTGTGTAAATAGTAACCGGGTGAATAATAACCCGTGAATAGCAACTCGTGAATAGTACTCTAGTATGAAAAGTGCCCTGAATACCCGAGTGAATATTATTTGAGTGAATAGTAATTGGGTGAATAGTAACACGTGAATAGTAAATCGTGAATAATATTTTAGCATGAAAAGATCAATAATTATTAAGAATGCTTAGAATAATATTTCCATAAAAAGATACTGGATGAAGCGCAAATATCAAGGATATTCTACTAATTTCATGGAATATAGAAGCAATACTTCAACAAAATGAGTGTAGAAATAGGAATACGAAACGAATTAATATTACTTATATACTACAAAGTATGGAAGAAAATATTATTTCATACGAATATTGAACGAAGATAATATCCATACGAATACAAAAAATAACATCTCTTCTGAATATGAAATAAATAATACCACTTACGAATATTAAACAAAAATAATATTCATACGAATACGAAAAATAATTTCTCTTCAGAATATGAAATAAATAATACCCCTTACAACTGTTAAACGAAAATAATATTCATACGAATACGAAAAATAATTTCTCTTCAGAATATGAAATAAATAATACCCCTTACCTTAGAAGAAGACTGGATACTGGAATAATGAAGTAGCAGACTACTCTTCTTCTTTCTCTCTATAGCTTCTCTCTCTATAATTGCTCTTGTGAGTCTTAGTGAATTAGTGAGATTGAAGGAAGAATGAGCTTCTATTTATAGGAAAATATAGTTTCGATAATTGTACTTTTTGGGGCTCAAAATATTACAGTATAATACCTTCATCTTTTTCTTCATTTTTAATATAGTCCTGCAAGTATTATCAAACTTGCACCACATCCCCTAATAGTATATCATGCGAATCAATAGTACAATCATGTGACTCAATAGTTCTATACATGTGAAAAAAATAATTACAGTATAGTACCTTCATCTATACCTCCATTTTTAATTTAGTCATGCAAGTATTATCAATCTTGCACCACCTCCCCTAATAGTCCATGTATGTGAATCAATAGTACACACATGTGAACAAATAGTTATAAGCATGTAAATTCATAGCAATTAATTGCTCATTTATCCGATTAATTACCCGATTAGTCAATATAACTTCCAGACATCAATTATTATCGAAATAAATGTCGATTTCCACTAACACTAATAATCCTAACACAATGGAAATATCAATTTCATCTTTAATCAACACGAACTTATTGATCATTAATATTATAACTCACAATATTTAACAACCAGGTCGTTCCCAGGAAAGAGGGGGCTTTCCGATAAGGATTTCTCCCTATTAGCGCGCAATTAGGTGAACAAACCCCTTTCCTCGACAGAACTTTCTAGACATCATCAATAATGAAAATAATAATATGAATAACTTTGTCGTCTCAATTATTAATTTAATAATATAAAATATTATGCAGATGATATTGTGTCAATAATTGAATCAAAAATATGAGAGATATGATGCAGCAATTACTGTAGCAATAATTGAGTATAACTGAGTGACTTCTCACGTAAGCATCAATAATCAATACCGTGTGTTACTATGCAACCACACGTATTACTGTACTTTTACTACCGGGTAGTTCAACAGTTTAACGGTAAAACTTTCGCCCTTATTTTTAAAAATATTTCAGTCGTTTTCTAACTACGATAGTACCTCCGTTGTGGGGTCCACCAATAATTGTGTCGTCATACGAATATTCCCTGTTAAAACGAATATTCCCTGACTAATCAAATATTTTATATCAATTTGCTTACTTTGAAAAATTTTCACATATCCCCCTTAACTCTAACCTTTTATCAATTTAACCATTTACTAAATAAAATAATAATTTTAAGAAAATTGAATACTTTCATTTCATAAAATTCGGGGTCTCACAATATTCGTAAATCGTATTAGCGTTGAACGAGCGTTCTAAGCATACATTGCTTGTATAACTTAGACGTTGACGAATGTAAGTAAAGTATGATATTAGATTATCAATAAATCGTAATGAACGGTAATGATATTAACGAATGGTCCGAATGGAGTCGGATAAGAAATGTTTGAAAGGAACATAAACGTAAAACGCTTAAACCAATGACAATGTTTAGCGTAGGCGTAAGTTGAACATGTTTAACATACACACCGTGTATGACTTAAACATAAGGGAATGAAGAATAATGATTAACGTATAAACATTGAGCAAGTCGAGTTAGTGATTATAAATTGAAGAACGTTTCTAGTCAAATTAACCGGACGTTGCACGAAATTAGATAAGGTAATGTGAAATTCTTAAAGGCTATAAACGCATAGTCTTAATGTGACGCCCCCAAAATAGGTCCACACGACCCATTCTGAGTCGCCAGATATCACACTATAGAAATCAAATACAAACTTCATTTATACAACTGTTGAACTGTCGTGCAGAATACGACCACAGTTAATCTATGAGGTTTAATACAAATATATGTAACTCTCATGTTGCCTCGACCACAACACCTTACAATGGTACTTTACATAAAAGTACAGTCAATAATTTTTTTAGAAATTAAAATCTTTGGAAAATACTCGAGGAAACATTCGTACATGGGAGGCCATGCATCTAAGTTATGATAGATATCATAAGACTCGAGAATTATCCTTGGTTGACCCAATAGTCCCCCAAAGAAAAATAAGCAGATTACTATCATGTTCATTCCAATGGTGAGTCTTCTCTTGACATATAATTATCTCCATTGTCTCTAATTTAGAATTATACTTCAACCAAACTCCAAGATTATATAG
The DNA here is from genome assembly GCA_020205605.1 of Panax ginseng. NCBI lineage: Eukaryota > Viridiplantae > Streptophyta > Magnoliopsida > Apiales > Araliaceae > Panax > Panax ginseng. Next base: position 57,866,832 of record CM035143.1, on the reverse strand, counting down.
GTAGTGCTCGTAGATATACTGTAATATCCGAGTTTTATTTTTATTTTATTTTTTTAATATTTTTTTTTGTAATTTAAGAATTGTTAATAAACGAATTTATATGAAACTTTTGGGTGATTTCATTTATTAGATGTATGTGTGTGGTACATATATGTGTTATTTCAAGATATGTGATGAGATGTATTTAAATGGTTGGTTTAGTTTTATTTAACTATTTCAATAAAATTAAGTAGGGAATTATTCTATTTTATTACGTGGGATGATATTAAATCACGAAATTTGGAGTTAGGGAGCGAGAATTTAGAGGCAGCGAATTTGTGTATTCGAGTCCGGAACATCGAAATTAGTTAGGATAGACTGTAATCACGAAAAAGCGTCACAATTGACTTTTTGGTCAAAGTCAACCAGTTGACTTTTTTGAGGAAAAAGTCAACTACGAATTTCAGAGATGAATTGGACTAAACGGATAGTCCCATGACGTCCGGAACGTCAACTTTAGTAGGAATCGATATATGGTTCGCAAAGTTTGGTTCTGAAGGTTAAAATAGTCTAATAGCTTATTAATTGATTAATTGATTAAAATAAATATATGTATTTTTTTTTATAATAGAAATCAGTTGAACTGATGGACCCATGAGACTATTAAATTGGGACAAGGGAGGGAGTATACGTATATTACATAATAGCTAGGGTAGAAGTAATTTATTTTATTCCTTAAAACCAAATTTTTTTTTAACTCCCACATTTATTTTCTATAACTCCCACATTCTTCCTATAAATTAACTATATTATTGTATTATTAAGTACTGTGAGTAACTAATCATTAGTGTTGGGGGTTATGGGAGTTGGGGGTTATGGGAATCAAAAGACTCTAACAAAGCTATATATATATATACAAACACACTTTTCTTTTAAGAAAATTCCACCAAGTAAGCATGCAGAGAAGTTGAGAGTGATAGATAGTGTGATAGTATTCTAGAGATCACTTAACAACTAACAAGCAAAGAAGAGGATAATCAAATTAGCATGAGAAATTCATCCAAAAGGTAAGCTATGAAACTCTCTTTTCATGTTCTTGAAGAAAAATAGTGAAAAAGCATGTATAGCCATGGTAAATGGTTTATGTTGATTTCGTAAGGCTATGATAATATTGTTGGTTTCTGTTATGAGGAGGATAAGGAATGAAAAGTATGGTTTAAACATGTTTCAATTACATAGAGAATCAAATATTTCATGAATGTATGCGATATGTTGATAAAATGCCTCTTTGTAGTCAATGTGTTTATAGCATTGTAATTTAGTGAGTTGGTTTGTTGTAGCATGTTCATATATGTTGGTAGAAGTGATCTGGACAGTAGGATTCAAGTCCATGCATGCTAGAATCAAAATCACAAAATTTTTCAAAGTTGGTTGAATGTGAAATATGTGATTTTTGGGGTTTTTAGGAGCCTCGGAATCATGGCGTAGATGACTCGAATAGCTTAAGTTATAATTTTATAAAATAATATATAGCATGAGGTACAACCTGTCCAAATTTCATAAGAAAGGGAGTTAAATTGAGAAAGTTATAAAAATCGTAAGCATGCATATTGGTAATAAAATCTGCAGAATTCTGGAAATTCTAGCATTTTTTCAAAGTATAAAACTAGTACTGGCACGCTTTTCTATGCAGTTGGTTTGTGGTCTTAGCATGCTAGTTTTATGAATGTTATATTCTTGTAAAATACCTTGATGTATGAAGTTTATTGTGTCAAGTATCATGGTCATATCATCTTTAAGTTAGCGGGAATAAAATCATAGAGTCAGTGAAAATCGTAGAGTAAACTCTAAAAATCGTAGAGTCAGTGAAAATCGTAGAGTAAAAATCGTAGAGTCTCTGAAAATCGAGAAGTCAAATTGAAAATCGTAGAGTAAAAATCGTAGAGTCAATGAAAATCGTAGAGTCAGTGAAAATCGTAGAGTAAAAATCGTAGAGTCAGTGAAAATCGTAGAGTCAGTGAAAATCGTAGAGTAAAAATTATAGAGTCTCTGAAAATCGTAGAGTCAGTGAAAATCGTAGAGTAAAAATCGTAGAGTCAATGAAAATCGTAGAGTCAGTGAAAATCGTAGAGTAAACTCAAAAATCGAGTCAATGAAAATCGTAGAGTAAACTCTAAAAATCGTAGAGTCAGTGAAAATCGTAGAATAAAAATTGTAGAGTCAATGAAAATCGTAGTGTCAGTGAAAATCGTAGAGTAAACTCAAAAATCGTAGAGTCAATGAAAATCGTAGAGTAAACTCTGAAAATCGTAGAGTCAGTGAAAATCGTAGAGTAAAACTCTGAAAATCGTAGAGTCAGTGAAAATCGTTGAGTAAACTCTGAAAATTATAGAGTAAAGTTTATATTACAACTACTATGAGTTACTAATAGTTGATGTGCATGATTATACAATTGTGTAGGGCACTTGAAGTGCAGATAGCTGTAAGCTGTTAATCTGTTATTGGTAAACAACGATCAAGGCAAGTTTCTTACCCTATTTTTCATTATGAATTTATTCAATTCTTATTCAGTTGATGGCAGTGAGGGTAAGTTTGGGCTTGTGATTAAGTAATCATTCATGCAAGCTCCTCTATTGTAAAGTTCTATAACTTCAATTGTGATGCGAAACGTTATTGATGATTATTAGGGCCCTATTGTAACTGCTATACTTTAAAGTTCAGTATACCCTTAATGAACTATATTCAAGCATGTTTTCTAGCTTTCGTTTCAGCTAGATGTTATTGATGCAAACGTAGTATATTGTTGGAACAATTCAAATCCTTTGAAGCTATTGAATGTTTACCAATCCAAATTGCTTTGGTGAGGTCCCGCGTGAATACAAAGATGAACAACCTGGATAACGGGGTAACTGATGTAGGGCATATAGTCGCATTTACGCTTATGCGTTTAAACTTTATACTTGTGCACAATGTAGGGTACGATAGGCTGATCACCTGGAGTACTTGCAGAGACCATTTATAATCTATTTGATTGTTAAACCGTCTGATGGTTTTTGATGAAACAAAGTAATGTTAAGGGTAACTAATACCCCTTAGCATGCTATTGAGAATTCCAGAACTCTTATCTTGATATTCCAGTTTATCTCTTGATATTTATTTCAACTACTGAGAAATATTCATACTAATGCTTCTACTTACGATGTATGTTCTCAAACTTCTTTATATACTTCTTTGGGCAATTTGTGCTCATTCTTGCTTAAACTTTTAGATTATATTTGATACTTATTTGAGGGCTCAGGCAAGGACAAAGGGAAAGTCTAAGATGAAATGATGAGAGTTATTTATGTAATAATTATATTTAGATATGATGTGATGTAGCGATAAACGCTAAGTTTAAGTTTCAGATTTATTAAAGGTTGTAAAGACTTGGGACTTTATTTTGAATAAGTATGTAATAGTTAATATTATTATTATTATTATTATTATTATTATTATTATTATTATTATTATTATTATTATTATTATTATTATTATTATTATTATTATTATTAGAGTTACTTAGATAGATGATGATGTATGTTATATCGTGAGCACCATGTCCTGTAATCGATGTTACATGTTAGTGGGGGCGTCACAGGTTGGTATCAGAGCCATAGGTTATAAACTTTGGGTGGGGAAACCTTAGACTATAACCTTAGGGAAGTTAGTGGAGAAAATAAAGAGATGAACTCATGTAGAGTTCTAGGGGTTGTGTCAAATCTATTTTTCCTAAAATCAAAAACAACTATTTTAAGATACTAACCGAGTGATTTTTTTTCTTGTTTGAAGGATGTCAGGAGAAGAGGAGGTTAGAGATATCCACGTTGTGAGTGAGCAGTTGGTGGCAATTTGTGCACTGAGCCTATAAATTTGAGGCGATGGGCGACTCGAGACCAGAGGAGTATCCTGAAGAGGAAGAGGAGCCCGAGGAGGACTCGGAAGAATCACCTGAGGATACTTTGTTGGATGAGCTGATGGATAGGATTACGGAGTTGGACGACAAGGTCCATGAGTTGGAGGAGCTGTATCAGGTGGAGCAGCAAGCTGCAGCATTGCTTGAGGCATTGGTGCACCACCTGATAATTAGGAACGAGGATCTGGCTGACAAGCTGCGGGTATCAGACCAGAAGGCGGATAGGCTGGAGGATGAGAAAGAAGATATTAGGACCCACTTGGGGCATACCATTAATGGGTTAGAGTCGAGGATTCAGAGTCTCCAAACTGACAAGCAGATTATTACTACATTCTGGGGAGATGAGATGAGAGACCATGTTCGGGCCAAGAAGCTAACTGGAGAGTTAGAAGGAGAGGTGAGAGATAAGAAGGTTAAGATAGACAAGATGAAGTACGCGTTTAAGTCAGCACATGGAAGGTTCCAGCATAGGGTGCATCACTTTCCAAGTGAGGAGCACCGATCTCAGGCGATGTTATAAAGCGAGAATTTGATCTTGGAGATAGCGGATGAGGAGCATGAAGATGCCATTAGGCGGGGCTTTTAGTTTATTATAATGAACTTTTGATGTTAGCGTTTATAACGCTTATCTTTGAATAATAAGCTTGGTTTCAATTTTTACCAAGTATGTTGGTTTAAAGTGATGTAAATGGCTTAATGTTATAAGACGATGAAATACCTTGGGTGTTATGTTTATAAATAAATATGTTTTTATATGATTGATATATTAAGTAGAGTAAGTGATAAGATAATAACATTAAGTTCATTTTAAACAGATAGATGGCTAGAGGAAGACGTCGTTAAACACCCGAGGGGTCAAGCAGTAATGTTGGGGATCCACCAAATCCTATGCAGCAGTTTGTACACATGTTAGTGGGGGCACTTCAGAATCGAACCCCGAATGCCAATAACCCTCTAGTGGCCCAGGTGGCACACTTCAAGGACTTTAAGAGCGCGGGACCCCTTGAGTTAAACCCATCGAAGCTCAAATGTGGGTCAAGGAAATCGAAAAGGTGTTCGTTATCGCCCGAGTAGGTGATGATCAGAAAATAATCTTTGCCACTTACATGCTGAAGGGTGAAGCTAACTTCTGGTGGGAGGCAAACCAGACCAGGGCTGGAGATGGCGTGATACCTTGGGAAGGATTTAAGAAAATCTTTTTTGAGAACTATTTTCCTGTTAGTATGCAGAGTCGCATGGAAATGCGATTCCTAGAGCTGAAGCAAGAAGACATGACGGTACCTCAATATGCCGCAAAATTCAACGAGTTGGCGAGGTTGCGCCTCACCAGGTCGACACTGAGGAGAGAAAAATGAGGAGGTTTGAGCAGGGTCTACAACCATGGCTATATAGCAGACTCTCGGTGTTACAGACGAATAGCTTCGTGACTCTCCTAGAGAAAGCTATAATCGCTGAGGGAGGAAGTGAGGCCCTGATGAAATTTAATAAGGAAAAAAAGAAGAAGAATGAAGGAGGGAATCGCGGGGAAGGTAGCAGCAGCAGTGGTGCAAACAAGAGGAAGTGGAACAATAACAACAGTAGCAGCAACAATTTAAAATCGAGAAACTCTAGGGGAAAACCAGGGGAAGCAAAGAAGAGAATAGAGGCATGCAAAGAGTGTGGGAGGAATCACTTAGGGGCATGTCTAAAAGGAAAGAATGTCTATTTCAACTGCGGGCAGGAGGGGCATATCTCTCCCAATTGCTCTGCACCAAAGAGAAATGGATGCTTCAACTGTGGAGCATTGGATCATCATGCAAGGAATTGCCCAAAGAAGAACACAGCAGGAGGAAATGGAGGAAGGGGACCAAGCGGTGGGAATCTCGCGATTAATGGACCACCAACTCAGAATCGACCAACAGCAAGAACTTTCAACATGACGGTTCAGGATGCGGTCGCATCCAGGGACGTGGTTTCAGGTATCATTCTGATCAATGATATATCTGCTAACATATTATTTGATTTGGGTGTTACTTGTTCCTTCGTATCGCATGAATTCTCCCAACGATTAAATTTACCCCAAGAAGAATTAAAATATCCTATGAACATAGAAGTTTCTAATAAGGAAATGATTCCCGTTAGCCATGTCTATAGAAATTGTGTTGTAAACATCAGGGGATATAAGTTACCCGTGGATTTAATTCCAAATCAATTAGGAGAATTTGATGTAATTCTAGGAATTGATTGGTTATTTAACCATGGAGCAATGATAGATTGCCAAAAGAAGTGTATAAACCTTAGGACTCCAGATCAGTCTAAGGTAGCATTCTATGGAAGTAGGTCGCCGAAACACTCAATTTGTCTGACGATGATGCAAGCGAGGAAGTTACTAAGAAAGGGATGTGTAGGATATGTGGCCCATATTTTCGATACGCAGAAAGTAGAGATAGAGATGGGACAGATACCAGTAGTGAACGAATTTCTGGATGTATTTCCGGAGGAATTGCAAGGACTTCCGCCGGATCGGGAGGTCGAATTCGTTATAGATTTAGTACCAGGGATGGCACCGATTTCGAAAGCCCCTTACAGAATGGCATCGACAGAAATGAAGGAGCGGATGGTACAGTTGCAAGAGTTATTGGATAGGAAGTATATTCAACCGAGTGTATCTCCTTGGGGAGCACCAGTTTTATTTGTGAAAAAGAAGGATGGATCGATGAGACTAGGTATAGACTATCGAGAGTTGAATAAGGTGACGATTAAGAATAAGTATCCGTTACCTAGGATAAATGATCTGTTCGATCAACTGAAGGGAGCGAAATATTTTTCCAAGATCGACTTGAGGACGGGATATCACCAGTTAAAGGTAAGGAAGGAGGATGTACCTAAGGCGGCGTTTAGGACGCGTTACGATCACTACTGAGTTCTGGTGATGTCGTTCGGGTTAACAAATGCGCCAGCAGCATTTATGGATATGATGAATCGGGTATTCAAGCAATACTTAGATAAATTCGTAGTTGTGTTCATAGATGATATCTTGATCTATTCTAAGACTCAGGAAGATCATGCTGAACATTTAAGGTTAGTGTTGGAGGTGTTGAGGAAGGATAAATTATACGCAAAATTCTCAAAGTTTTGAGGCGAGTGGGTGAGGTAGCTTATGAAATAGCCTTACCTCCGGAGTTAGAACATATACACAACGTGTTCCATGTGTTTGTCCTACGACCCTATAAGCAGGATTACAAGCATGTCATAGAGTATGAACCTATTCAGTTTGAAAAGGACTTAACCTACGAAGAGGTCCCATTGTAGATAATCGATAGAAAAGAACAAGTGTTAAGAAATAAGATAATACCTTCTGTTAAGGTATTGTGGAGGAACCACAGCATGCAGAGTGAGGCTACGTGGGAACTCGAGGAGAAAATAATAAAAATTACCCTAATCTTTTTGATTGATGTGTAATGATTCCGGGGATGGAATCCTTTTAAGGGAGGGTGAATGTAATATCCGAGTTTTATTTTTATTTTTATTTATTAATATTTTTTTTTTGTAATTTAACAATTGTTAATACACCAATTTATATGAAACTTTTGGGTGATTTCATTTATTAGATGTATGTTTGTGGTACATATATGTGTTATTTCAAGATATGTGATGAGATGTATTTAAATGGTTGGTTTAGTTTTATTTAACTATTTCAATAAAATTAAGTAGGGAATTATTCTATTTTATTACATGGGAGGATATTAAATCACGAGCTGGAGTTAGGAGCAGAATTTAGAGACGCGGACTGTGTATTCGAGTCCGGAACGTCGAAATTAGTCAGGATAGACTGTAATCACGAAAAAGTGTCACAGTTGACATTTTGGTCAAAGTCAACCAATTCACTTTTTCAAAGAAAAAGTCAACTATGAATTTCAGAGATGAAATGGACTAAACGGATAGTCCCATGACGTCCGGAACGTCAACTTTAGTAGGAATCGATATATGGTTCGCAAAGTTTGGTTCTGAAGGGTAAAATAGTCAAATAGCTTATTAATTGATTAATTGATTAAAATAAATATATGTATTTTTTTCTATAATAGAAATCAGCTGAACTGATGGACCCATGAGACTATTAAATTTGAACAAGGGAGGGAGTATACGTATATTACATAATAGCTAGGGTAGAAGTAATTTATTTTATTCCTTAAAACCAAATTTTTTTTTAACTCCCACATTCATTTTCTCTAACTCCCACATTCTTCCTATTAATTAACTATATTATTGTATTATTAAGTACTGTGAGTAACTAATCATTAGTGTTGGGGGTTATGGGAGTTGGGGGCTATGGGAATCAAAAGACTCTAACAAAGCTATACATATATACAAACACACTTTTCTTTTAAGAAAATTCCACCAAGTAAGCATGCAGAGAAGTTGAGAGTGATAGATAGTGTGGTAGTATTCTAGAGATCACTTAACAACTAACAAGCAAGGAAGAGGGATAATCAAATTAACGCAAGGGAAATTCATCCAAAAAGGTAAGCTATGAAACTCTCTTTTTCATGTTCTTGAAGAAAAATAGTGAAAAAGCATGTATAGCCATGGTAAATGGTTTATGTTGATTTCGTAAGGCTATGATAATATTGTTTGTTTCTGTTATGAGGAGGATAAGGAATGAAAAGTATGGTTTAAAAATGTTTCAATTACATAGAGAATCAAATATTTCATGAATGTATGCGATATGTTGATAAAATGCCTCTTTGTTGTCAATTTGTTCATAGCATGGTAATTTAGTGAGTTGGTTTGTTGTAGCATGTTCATATATATTGGTAGAAGTGATCTGGACAGTATGAGTCAAGCCCATGCATGCTAGAATCAAAATCACAAAATTTTTCAAAGTTGGTTGAATGTGAAATATGTGATTTTTGGGATTTTTCGGAGCCTCGGAATCATGGCGTAGATGACTCGATTAGTGTATGTTATAATTTTATAAAATAATATGTAGCATGAGGTATAACCTGTCCAAATTTCTTAAGAAATGGAGTTAAATTGAGAAAGTTATGAAAATCGTAAGCATGCATGTTGGTAATAAAATCTGAAGAATTCTGGAAATTCCAGATTTTTTTCAAAATATAAAACTAGTACTGGCACGCTTTTCTATGCAGTTGGTTTGTGGTCTTAGCATGCTAGTTTTATGAATGTTATATTCTTGTAAAATACCTTGATTTATGAAGTTTATTGTGTCCAAGTATCATGGTCATATCAATTTTAAGTTAGCGGGAATAAAATCGTAGAGTCAGTGAAAATCGTAGAGTAAACTCTGAAAATCGTAGAGTCAGTGAAAATTGTAGAGTAAAAATCGTAGAGTCTCTGAAAATCGTAGAGTCAGTGAAAATCGTAGAGTAAAAATCGTAGAGTCAATGAAAATCGTAGAGTCGGTGAAAATCGTAGAGTCAGTGAAAATCGTAGAGTAAAAATCGTAGAGTCTCTGAAAATCGTAGAGTCAGTGAAAATCGTAAAGGAAAAATCGTAGAGTCAATGAAAATCGTAGAGTCAGTGAAAATCATAGAGTAAACTCAAAAATCGTAGAGTCAATGAAAATCGTAGAGTAAACTCTAAAAATCGTAGAGTCAGTGAAAATCGTAGAGTAAAAATCGTAGAGTCAATGAAAATCGTAGAGTCAGTGAAAATCGTAGAGTAAACTCAAAAAACGTAGAGTCAATGAAAATCGTAGAGTAAACTCTGAAAATCGTAGAGTTAGTGAAAATCGTAGAGTAAACTCTGAAAATTATAGAGTAAATTTTATATTACAACTACTATGCATTGCTAATAGTTGATGTGCAAGATTATACAATTGTGTAGGGCACGTGAAGTGCGAGATAGTATGTAATTTGTTAATCATTATTAGTAAACAACGATTAAGGCAAGTTTCTTACCCTATTTTTCATTATGAATTTATTCAACTCTTATTCGAGTTGATTGCGGTGAGGGTAAGTTTGGGCTTGTGATTAAGTAATCATTCGTGCAAGCTCCTCTATTGTAAAGTTCTATAACTTCAATTGTGATGCGAAACGTTATTGATGATTATTCAATTCTTATTGTAACTGCTATACTTTAAAGTTCGTATACCCTTAATGAACTATATTCAAGCATGTTTTCTAGATTTCGTTTTAGCTAGATGTTATTGATGCAAACGTAGTATATTGTTTGAACAATTCAAATCCTTTGAAGCTATTGAATGTTTACCAATCCAAATTGCTTTGGTGAGGTCCCGCATGAATACTAAGATGAACAACCTGGATAACGGGGTAACTTATGTAGGGCATATAGTCCCATTTACGCTTATGCATTTAAACTTTATATTTGTGCACAATGTAGGGTACGATAGGCTGATCACCTGGAGTACTTGCAGAGACCGTTTACGATCTATTTGATTGTTAAACCGTCTGATGGTTTTTGATGAAACAAAGTAATGTTCAGGGTATCTAATACCCCTTAGCATGCTATTGAGAATTCCAGAACTCTTATCTTGATATTTCAGTTTATCTCTAGATATTTATTTTAACTATTGAGAAATATTCATACTAATGCTTCTACTTCTGATGTATGTTCTCAAACTTCTTTATATACTTGCTGGGCAATTTGTGCTCATTCTTGCTTAAACTTTTCAGTTAAGGCTGATAACGCTGAGGGCTCGGGCAAGGACAAAGGAAAGTCTAAGATGAAATGATGAGAGTTATTTATGTAATAATTATATTTTCACATATGATGTGATGTAGCGATAAACGCTAAGTTTAAGTTTCAGTTTATTAAAGGTTGTAAAGACTTGGGACTTTATTTTGAATAAGTATGTAATAATTAATATTATTATTATTATTATTATTAGAGTTACTTAGATAGATGATGATGTATGTTATATCGTGAGCACCATGTCCTGTAATCGATGTTACACGGATTTGGGGGCGTCACATATACTCAGCAAGTGGATGTGCACAACCCTGTCTTATGATAACACGAAGTCGTATGTCATTAGACATCTCGTATGATAGTGGCAAAACACCCTTCTAAAGTTGGGTTCGCCTCACCCTATTTGATTCACTAAATATAACTATTAAATGTCTTATAAAAATACAACATACTTATCTAAAGTTCTTAATAAAATTATTTTCATACTGTTTAGGGAGAACCTCAACAGCTAGAGACCAACATTCTAATCCCCTGTTACCTCCGCTCGACCCAGTTACACTCTTATTACCTGAAAGGAATTGTGAAGCAAAAGGGTGAGCACAACTAGCCCAGTAAAGAATATCATGACTAAAGATAATTAAATTATCAATAGCCTTCGTCAGTAATAAATCAGAGATTTAGAACATATAGTAGATGATAAAACTTTTCAACCATAGTTGCAGCGGAACGAGTAATCCATTAGAAGAGTCAAATAGACCATAAAGTGTATTATCTTCTCCATGTTAAAAGTCCACCTACAACGTTTTATCCCTGTAACATCAATCAACAATTCATGTCCACAATCATGTGAATAACTCATAATCATAATTGTGGTTCTAAATTCCTCTTAGCACCCAGGACGAAGATAATTTTCATCACCTGTCTTTACCTGAAATATCAAAGATCATGGTTATACCAAATCACAGTTCTTGTTCATAATGTGATGCCCCCAAATTCGGGTACTTGAAACCCGAACTCGGTGCTTTACGATACCATTTCTATGAGCGGAATAATACTAATAATAATAACAATAATATGAATATCAAACTTATCTTACATTTATCAGAGTCTAATCCCAAGTACGCAACCTTTACTATAATTCTTTACATGATATAGAAGACATCATTGTCTATATATTGTCTAACTATTACAAAAGATACCATTAAACATGTTTTGTTTGCTTTCCTTTTCAATTGTTCTTGTCTGAACCTTCGGGTTGATCATGCCTGGCTGAAAACATTTAATCTAAAGCAAGAATGAGCATTTGGGTGCCCAGCAAGTAATAACAATTATAAATATAATTAGCTGAAAGAAATAAATGTTTTCTTTGTACATCACTTCTACAACGAATTTATAGTTGTGAAGTAAACTGAACCGATAATAATAACATAACAATTTTATTTCAAATTTTTTGAAACTACGTATTGACTATATATATAGGGTAGTCGACATACTATGAACATTGTTTTAAATTTTCGATAAGGTTAGACAGAACTTCATCTACAAACCATCATAACTTACGGGCACGAGGGTGTACATCCCATGGACCCTGTATTGATCAATACTACATTACAAGAATGATATGATCGTTCACTCTATCCGCCTTGGGCGCATAAAAGTTTTTCCTTGATCGGGATGTTCATACTTAGACTGGAATCCGAACCAAAACAATTTGATTGGATACAAAAAGGTTTTATCATATTCAACGATATTTCTGAATCGGTGTCTGGTGATCAAGTAAGCTTAGGCGCTTATATATATATATATATATATATATATATATATATATATATATATATATATATATATATATATATATATATATATATATACATCAACATGTGATTAAATACAATGATTATCCAAGTGGGGACACTTGTGTAACCATGTTTAAAAATTAACGAATAGAATATACATCTGAATTATCATATACTAACATGTTGATAAACAATGATCGGATATAGAATATATCACAATAGGGTTAATAATATATCATAATAATAATATAATTCTGAAACTTCTTACTCATGTCCATTGCATAAAGGAAATGCAAAGGTAAGATATCATACTTGACGATCTTGCGCTACAGATTCAGTAACTTAGTTCTATCTTTTATACTGAAACCTATCATTAATAAGATCATTTGATCGATTAGAATAACATACTATAACACATAGCACTTCTTATTGTAGCCAGCACATAACCTAATCGCATTATCACACATGTTCAACAACCATTGAATCACAAATAAACATATATCTAATCAAATTATCTAAGTCCATATCAATTTCTGAAACATATCGGTGTACCGACGGCTTTATCGGGTAATTATCGAGTCTAAGACTCTATCCTGTAGTTCAATATCTGTAAGTATCAGTCATATTATTTTTAAATGACTTATAATAATTTTTAAACATTTATTATAATTTATCATGGATTTTCAAACATCGGAATCATTATTAAATGATTTAATTATTGATTAATTCTATTATAATTAATATTAAATTATTAATGAAACCATTGTCAAAATATTAAAGATATTTATAATAACTCAAAATACTTTTAAAGTATTAATATTACCTTAAATAATTTTTAAAAGCGTTTAAAATCATTTTTAAATGATTCTTTGTTAATATTAAAATATTCTTGCATTATCTATCAAAATATTAAAAGTCATTAATTATACCTTAAAATATTTTTAATTCATTAATATCCTTATTAAATGATTTTAAATAAATAAAACCATTTTAAACTATTTATTTAATATAATTATTAAATAAATCTAATATCATTTAATATTAAATTATTAATAAATTTTTCCTTTAAATATCAAAAGTTATAATTTATAACTTAAAATATCTTTAAACACTTTATTTTCATTTTAAATGATTTTTTATAATATTAAAATCATTTTTAAACTAATTTATTTAATTTAATTATTAAATAATTCTAATATCATTAATAGTAAATAATTAATGAAATTTACCTTTAAATATTGAAAGTTATACTTTATAACTTCAAATATTTTTTAACTACTTATTTTCATTTAAAATGATTTTTCTCATATTAAAATCATTTTTAAACTAATTTATTTAATATAATTATTAAATAAATCTAATATTATTAATATTAAAATATTAATATTTTTTATGACAAAATATCAAAAGTTATATTTTATAACTTAAAATACCTTTAAGTCATTTTTTTATAATTTTTAAATCATTAATTCTATTTTTCATAATTTATTTAATATATTCAATAAATAACTTAATTATCATTGATATTAATTAATTAATAAAATTCATCACAAAATATTAAAATTTACATTTATAACTCAAAAATATTTTTAAACACTTTATTCTTATTTAAAATGATTTTTATAACATTAAAATCATTTTTCTCCAATATATTTAATACACTAATTAAATATCATTAATATTCAAATAATTATAAATATTAATGAAAAATATCTCAAATAATTAAAAGTTATTTTTCATAATTTAAAATAATTTTTAAAACTGATTTTGTAATTTTTAGGAATTTATTTTTATTTTTAATCATTTTTAAGAAATTCAAAAAATAAAAATAATAGAAACCGTCGCTATAGGCTATAGCGACACATTTCTGTCGTGTTAGGTGTTTTTGGCTCAAGAACACTGACAAATCAGTGTGCAAGGTGCTCGGTTTGACCATCTATAAATCATGGTTCTTGATGTATCCGGGTTCGGTTATATGTTAAGGTTATAGTATTAATGTAATACTACAATAGTAAACAAACATCATGGCCATTCTGTATCAAATCAGAGAGATCTAAGCACTGGAAAACCTGTCAGACACTTTTCTTCAATTTCTGGGTTTTCTAGAATTGAAGAACAGTTCATACTACCAATTTTGGGCTTCCACAACTTTCGATCTGTAAGATGTTTTTGTACTTTAAAGCTTTCAATATGTAGCCAGCATGCATGTGAACACATCTAACACATAAAGGAGATCTAACAACAAAACAATAGAGAGATCCATGCTGGTCAAACGTTGTCAGACGACATGTTCATCTGTTTTCTGGGTTACCCAGAAAAAAAAAACGTGTCTGTTTTACCTACTTTGTCCAGCCACAAAGTTCATCATACTTGATGTTTAGGAGATGTTAAGGCTTAAACGTGTAGTCCATATACCAACCTTCAACATGAATACAACAACAACAACAAATCAACAAACAAAATCATGATCAAGGCTCACGAATATCTTGCCAGACCATTTCTGGGATGTTTCTGGGTTACCCAGAAATGCCCAGTCATGGTCGGTCAACGTGGTTTGACCATGTATATCTTACAATATATGACAGATCTGACTCTGATTCAAGTTCTAGATCATAGACCACATACCCTACTACAAGCAGAAAGCTTCACAACACAAAAATAATAAACAGGCTGAGATTTACAGTGTTTGACATTCGTTGTCAGACATTAAAAATAAATTTCCAGATTTTTGTAATACATCAAATCTGAGCCTATAGATGTTATGGATCTAACATATAGCAAGCCAAATCACTTATAGACACTACATAGAACATATTACAACACATAATCACAACTTTTAACAGAAGATCAAAGGTCGAATTTTTGATTAGGGTTCTATACCTGTATGCATCAATTCTTGATTCTGATCTTGTGATTTGTTAATGATAAACGTGGGGCTGTGTTTTGGGACTGAAAGACTTGCCAATTTCGTGGGTTAGAGAGAGAGAGTCTTGGAGGAGAGTTGTGCAAAAAAAATGAGCTACCAAATGAAATATTTCTCTCTCCAATCTATAAATATAAGCCTTAGATGCAATGTATTGGCTGAGTTGCTGTTGATTTGCTGAGATTTTTGATCACATGAGTTCCCTAGGGTTGGCCAACAACTCCACATAGGTCAAGATCTAACATTCTAGCTTTAATAATACAAGGGGCAAAATAGTCTTTTGGCTTTCTAATTTAATGGCATTTTGGTAACTTGTCAAACCCTTAGGGTTTAGGGTTTGAACCATTTTAGGTTTTAAAGCAAAATTCTAGGATTTCCAAAATTAGGATTTAAAAATAAATAGCAATTTAGTTTCCAAAAATATAAATTAGAACTTACTAAATATAATTAGTTTTCTAATTCGATTAATTGAACATTTGGGTTTAAAGTTTACTAATTATAATTAACCTTTATCATTAAACAATTAGGGTTTATAATTAGTAATTAGGTTTTTAAAATTACTAATTAGGGTTTGCAAAAAAATAAAAATAATATTAGTTTCTATTATTTTTTTTTGAAAATTAGGATTTCTTAATCATGTTTAATTTTCTAATTCATTATACATGAACATTATGATTTTAATGTCCACTAATTAACGTTTAGCTTGCAATTAACAATTAGGGTACCAATTTAGCAAATTAGGGTATTAAATTGGAAATTAGGGTTTCTAATGTACAATTAGAGTTTCCCATAATTAGGGTTTTACCTAATTAAGTATAATACCTGTACTCATTTACATTAACACGATTACCAAACAACTTACACAATTCTTAAAGCCGAAATTGAGTTTTTGAATTAGGGTTAACAAATTAATAAAATAGGGTTTAACAGCTTAAAACTAGGGTTTTGACATTATACACAAAATTTGACCGACATTATCAGTCCACACACATACATTACATATTTACGGCACTAAAATAAAATAATATTATAATAAATATCATTAATCACATAACATAATTACTAGACAGATTTTAAAGTCTCATTTGACTTCAAACTAGGGTTTATCAGTAACATTAAAATTGTTCCATCAAAACTGATCCTCACATTAACCTTACACACATAACATACCTAATTATAACATTGACAAATAATAATATAATATTATTATTCTCAATCCTTTATCAAAATCCAAAATTAGGGTTTTGGATTCAAAGATATCAATTTTAAGCATTATATATAACATTAATAATTAAGTTAAAATAAATAACTTAATTAATCTGAAATAAATTCATATAATAAAATAAAATAATTATTATAATAATTCTATAATCCTTTCATATATTATTTAAATAATATAATAATCATGTTCTCATGAAAAATAATTAATAAAAACATTTTTATTGTAAAATTAATTATTATAAGAATATAATTTATAATGATCAATAATTCTAAAATAAAATTATTTGCAAACATTCATGTAATAAATATATTTTTATTTATTACAATAATTACATAAGCTTTATCTGGTACAAAAAAAATAAATTTATACGTAAAATTTCTGATTTAATTATATAGAAAATATCGGGTTATTACACATAATCATACGAATAAATTCATCATTGCACTACGGGCCAAAGATATTCATTAACAATTCATCCTTGCACTACAGGCCAAAGACATGCAACTGTATTTTAGAAGAGTCAAGTAGAGCATGATATCTACTATCTTCTACGAATTAAAAGAATATTATCAATATTTTATCGCTGAGACACAGAACAATAAATAATCCACATCACCGAATTATCCATGCACTACAGGCTAAGGATATTCATTAGTATCACGACCACGAATTATCCATGCACTACGGGCCAAGGATAATCATGTTTTCATCAACGGTCATGATCACGCCATAAAACAATTCATCTTTGCACCCTTAGCCGAAGAGAACCCATGGTCATGATCATACCAAAAACTTTCCATCAATGCATTACGGGCCAATGAGTACTTTTACCACATCATTTTCAACATTACGGTCATAATTATATCGAATGATCCCTGGTCATAATCATACCAATCAATAGTCCATCTATGCACGTAAGCCAAAGATGACGTTCATCACAATATAAGCTTGAGGATGATGACAATGATATAAGCATTAATCAAACAAAATCAAGGATAAATATTAAAGACTTTAAATTTATCCAGAGTTTAAAAATATCCAAATTGTCAACATGATACTGCTTTGGGGAGTAAAATTCAAGAATAATATTCATGTATCAAAAATAATTTGAACAGAAAAGAAATATATTTTTCGGGTGAATAGTACTTTGGGAATAGTACCCTGTGAATAGTACTTTGGGAATAGTACCTCGTGAATAGTACCCTAGCATGAAAAGTGCCCCAAATACACGAGTGAATAATATTTTAGTAAATAATAACCGGGTGAATAGTAACCCGTGAATAGTAACTCATGAATAGTACTCCGTGAATAGTACTCATAAAAGGAAAATACAAAAGAAAACAATATTCCATGATAAGTACAAAAGAAATGATATCGCATACGAGTATAATAGAATATACGAAACTGCAAATGGATTTTCACCCGCCATGCGGTAATCCACGTAGACAGATCATTTTCATAATTTAATAAAGAATGAATACGAAGGGTCATTCACCATGCATGCGGTAGTTCGCATAGACAGGTTATTCCAATAGAATAATAAAGAATGGAATAACAGAAGAATTTCACCATGCATACGGTAGCCCGCATAGACAGGTTATTCCAACAGAATAATAAAGAATGGAATAACAGAAGAATTTCACCATGTATACGGTAGTCCACGTGATGCGAGTTATTCCAATGTAATAATAAAGAATGGAATAATGAAGAATTTCACCATGCATACGGTAGTCCACGTAGACAGGTTATTCCAACAGAATAATAAAGAATGGAATAACAACCATTACGAGTATTGAAAGAAAATAACTCTCTTCATAAATACAGAAGAAATAATACCCCTTTACCTCAGAAGAAGACTGGATACTGGAATAGTGAAGTAACAGACTTCTCTTCTTCTTTCTCTCTATAGCTTCTCTCTCTATAATTGCTCTTGTGAGTCTTCGTGAATTGGTGAGAATGAAGGAAGAATGAGCTTCTATTTATAAAAAAACATAGTTTTAATAATTGCACATTTTGGGGCTCAAAATATTACAGTATAATACCTTCTTTTTCCTTCATTTTTAATTTAGTCCTTCAAGTATTATCAAACTTGCACCACCTCCCCTAATAGTACATCATGTGAATCAATAGTACAATCATGTGAATCAATAGTTCTATACATGTGAAAAAAATAATTACAGTATAATACCTTCATCTATACCTCTATTTTTAATTTAGTCATGCAAGTATTATCAATCTTGCACCACATCCCCTAATAGTACATTCATGTGAATCAATAGTACACACATATAAATAAATAGTTATAAGCATGTGAATTAATAGCAATTAGTTTCTCATTTATCCTATTAATTACCCGATTGATCAATATAACCTCTGGACATCAATTATTATTGGAATAGATGTCGATTTCCATTAACACTAATAATCCCAACACAATAGAAATATCAATTTCATCTTTAATCAACACGAACTTATTCATCATTAATATTATAACTCACAATATTTAACAATCAGATCATTCCTAGGAAAGAGGGGGCTTTCTGATAAAGATTTCTCTCTATTGGCGCGCAATTAGGTGACCAAACCCCTTTCCTCGATAGAACTTTCTAGACATTGTCAATATTACAAATAATAATATGAATAACTTTTTCGTCTCAATTATTAATTTAATAATATAAAATATTGATATTGTGACAATAATTGAATCAATAATATGAGAGAGATTATGCAGCAATTACTGTAGTAATAATTGAGTATAATTGAGTGACTTCTCACATAAGCATCAATAATCAATACCGTGTGCTACTATGCAACTGTGACGTCCCCAAATTCAGACACTCGTGTCTCGAATTTGGTTCGCCACGTACTAATTCTAACATCACACTAAAATTATCAACAACAGAAATAATAGAATAATTTACATTGATATAATATAAATATTTGTGTCCCAAGGTTCCGTAACCATTAGTACAATAATCCAGTGATTAAACTTAAACATAATTAATCATCCTTAATACATCATAATACGCATAGAAATAATAATACTACTCCTCTTAAAGAACTAAGCTACTATGTAGCCTTGCTCTTCCCCTTGTCCTTTCTCGAGGTACCGCCTTGCTCTGCTTTAACTGTAATGTTTTTAGGGAAGCAAGAATGAGCAATAAGTTTTTCCAGCAAGTAATATAGCAAAAAGAATGAACAGTTATAGCATTTGTATCTTCAAGGGTATAACAGTAAGTGATAGTTCAAGGATATCAATAAATATCAAAAATGTTTGATAAATGTCACTAAAGACTGAAGGATATCAACAATATTTCAAGGTTTAATCATTTCGAGGTTCAATAAGAATGAACACTGAGAAATCATTAAGGACTAAGAACTCTTACTAGAATTTACAGTATTATACTGCAATCCAAGATAAACGAGTACAACAGGTGATCAGCCGAAGGTACCCTACGTTATGCAAAACATTTAATCATACTTATGTGCGCACGTCGGTTCCCCGATAATATAGAATTTCCCCTTTTTAAGAGGTTTGTTTATCTCAGTAGATTTACAAGAGTCTGCACCAAGTCAATTGGTTTGGATAGCTTTCTAACGTATGATAACAGTCTAACCGAATCAAAGGTTTAGACAACTTTTATAATGCATTTAAGAACAATAAGCCTAATGCTCGCAATAATGTCAAAGTAATTGATTTCCGAATAGTAATAGACATTTGCTTAATATAAGTATGTTAATAATTTGGATTTATACAATATACAATGTAATGAATTTAGATAACTTGTATTCGATATGTGAATCAATGAAGTTCGAGAACTCGCACAAAATCCAAAGTTGTGAGAGTTAGGAGACTTGTCTTTAGCGTTGATTACCACTTATAGTGTAATATCACCTCAATGAACTACGTTATCCTATTTATATATGTATATGTATTCATTAGTCATACACATTAACGTACATATCCACATACATTAATTTATCACGCATATTTACACTCACGTATCTTATACATAGTCAAACTCATAGATGTATAATTCACATTGTTCTTATCTTTGAAAATCTTTAGTATCATTTTCAGTTTTCTTATACTTATCTCCTATGTGAAACATCACCTAAGCTACTCATACATGTTGAAGGACCTTTAGGCTAAGTTTGGTCCTTTGTTGTTTTAACTCATAAATTTCCATTTTACTAAGTTAAAAGAGCTCATTATAATAACTACTAACTATAGTATTTGTTAACCACATAACATTGTCAAACAACCCCTTTGAGTTCATACTTGCATATTATTTAGGAACTCTTTTAGTTCATGCTTGCATAGTTTTATAAAGTGTCTAACTAGATGCGTGAACATGTCGATTATCTCTAGAGGCATACGCATCCTATCCTAATTGTTCCAAAGTTCACAATATAAATCATGGAGTTTTTAACTCAATTATTTTTTAAATGTTGAGATGTCATGTCTAACAATCTATACATTCAAGGTATGTTGAGTCTACATTTCATATGTATTTACAAGACAAACTAAACTATAAACATATGCTCAATGTGTTAGATTCAAAAAGGCGTTGAATACATGTTTAACGAGTATGTATGTTCTTGCAATTAAGTGAAGTTAAGATTTCTTGCATCACACAACAAAACAAATTTCTTTTTTTGTTACAGCACCCCCCGCCGGGGCGGGCTTTTGTGCTTCAAAACCCCCCGCCAGGGCGGGCATGCCCCCTACTAAACACGAACAAGTATCCCCCTGTTCGAACTGAAATGGAATTTTCTTAACCCCACACTATCAAGCAGCAATATAATGGTGTATAATTGCTATAAACTTGCTACATAACATTTCTAGCATGCTTCTAACAATCCCAAACATACAAATAATAAATTTCAAAGATCAATTCAAGGTTTTTGCCATTTTTCCAAAGTTTAACACATTTAGCAATTCTCTTCCCTACGAATTTGTTACTTGACCATTTTACTTCGTTTAACTCTCATTGATTTCGTTTTTGACCATATTAACAATATCTAACATTCATTTATAGATTCTAGCATGTTTCAACCACAACCATTTCAACTTAAACTAGTGTTTTCATACTCATGAACTTTGCAAAACTTGAAGGTATGAACATCTAGAGGAAGATTACCTTTTCTGAAGTTGTATTGCTTCTTCTAGATTCAATTTGCAAATAATGTAAGCTTACAATGCTCACACTCCTATTAGAAATCTCAGAGAATTCAACACTTACCTTTGAGAGGGGAACTTCTATTTATAGACGGAGTATTATCCATTTGGAGAATTTATCCTAAAGTTTATTTCCATGGAAGATTGAAGGAACCTTTGTGACGCCTTCCTAGCCTCCGTATCAACTTGATACGGAGCGAACCTAGCCAACTCATTAAACTTTGCGGCATACTCCGTAACAGTCATGTTCTCCTGCTTTAACTCCAGAAATTTTACCTCCATCCTAGCCTGCATGCTAGCTGAGAGGTAGTTTTCGAAAAATAAGTTCTTAAACCTAGCCCAAGTAACTACTCCCTCTCTTGCCCTCACTTGATTTGCTTCCCACCAAAATTTCGCCTCTCCTTTCATCATATAGGTGGCAAAAGAGGTCTTTCTCCCCTCATCTACCCCAGCAACTACGAACGCCTTTTCTATCTCGTTAACCCATGTATGGGCTTCTATAGGGTCAGTTGTTCCCCTAAATTCTGGTGGTCCTACCACCTTGAAGTCTTTGAAGTTTGCCAAACAATTTTCTGGTCGGTTCCCTACGGCTGGTATTCCCTGCTGCATAGTTTGAGCTACCATGTTCGCAAAGTTTTGCATTGGGTCTTGCGGTTGTCCTTCAGCGTTGTTGACAGATTCCTCTGCCCTTTGATTTCGTGTTTGTCGTCTTGGCGGCATTATCTGATTACATAAAATCATAAATTTAACTTACATTCTAAACCTTATTGTATAAGTTTAACATGTAACACAAAGTTTTATACAAAACTTATTTTATTAACGAAACTAAGATTCGTATTCTTCAATTCAAAGTGCTTTACATAACATAACACATACTGCTATCCCTTTGTGACCACAAAAGTCGGGAATTACTATAATAACTTATACAAAAGTTTGAGAATATTACATTACACCCGTACATTATCAAACATACATAATCAACTACTAATCCTACTAATTTCCTAAGTCACGGTCTTTCCTCTTTCTTTTCCCTTTCTTGCTCGGAGCTGCACACGATTTGTTGCTTCTAGCTCCCATTTAATCAATTTAGATTTTAACCTTATCTTGTTCTTCCATAGTTTCTATTAACGCCTTTCGTAATTGGTTATTTAGTAGCTTTTCTATTTTCCATGACTTTTCTAGAGAAGAAACCTTGTTCTTTAGATTTCAGACTTAGTTGATGCTTGATCAGCTCCAACTTTAGTGTCTGAATCACTATCTGTCAGTTCCACCATTTTCGGATCTGGTACTACGTTTTCCAATACCACCACCTCATCAAGGTTGTCTGCACTATGAGCCTCTATTTTAGCTTTTGGCTTTGATATCGGCTCCTTCTTTACGATCAGAGAGTATCCTAATTCTTTTACACCTGACATCTATACACAACTTATCTTGATTAGTAAATAGTATACACACAGCAAACAATAGTTTTATAAGAGTTATCTTTTATTTTGTTTAACGACGAATTTATTCAATTCATCTTCTTTTAAACTCTATATGAGTTATTTGTATTTTCAACGTTTCCCCCTGTCCCAAGGTTATAGCCTAAGGTCGATCCCACCTAAAGTTTCTAACCCTAAAGCTTTGATACCAACCTGGGACGCCCCCAAATCCGGGTACTTGAAACCCGAACTCGGTGCTTCACGATACCATTTCTATAAGCTGAATAATGCTAATAATAATAACAATAATATAAAGTTTAAACTTAATTTACATATGCATCAAAGTTTACTCCCAGGTACGAGACCTTTAAACATTCATTACATCAAAGATAATAAGTATCATTGTCTTAATAAACTATAACTATTACACAACATATTATAAATCTCATTAAATATGCCTTTTCCTTTCCCTTGTTCTTTTCGAGCCTTCAAAGTTGATCATACTTAACTGAAAACATTTAAATTAAAAGCAAGAATGAGCATTTAATTTGCCCAGTAAGTAATAACAACAATATATATTAGCTGAAAGAATTAAATATTTTCTTTGAAAGACACTTCTACAACGAATCAACAGTTGTGAAGTAATCTGAACCAATAATAACAACATATCATTTCAATATGGAATTTTTGAAACTACGTACTGACTATAACTGGAGATCAGTCAACATACTATGAACATTGTTTTCTATTTTCGAAAAGGTTAAAAAGAAATTCATCTGTAAACCGTCATAACTTACGGGCACGGGGGGTGATCTGTGACGCCCCCAAAATAGGTATACATCACCTATTCCGAGTCGTCAAATACATGGTATAGAATACAAATACAACTTAATTATATAACTGTCGTGTAAAGTACGACAAAACATAGTTGTGAGTTTTAATACAAATATTGTCGTCTAGACAATATTCAAACTCAAATTCAATATTATTACATTTATTTTCCACTATTTCACTGAATAGTGAGGACTACTAATGTTATCATCTAGTCCGTCACTCCGTTCCCCGACTAGTCCCTGCTACGTTCTCATTTCCTGAAGAGAACAATAAAAGTTAAAGGGTGAGACAACTAGCCTAGTAGGAAATATTATGACTAAGATAATGCAGAATAAATTATCATTAGTCTCCAACAATGTTAAACTGATAAAATATAATAGACATCAAGTTTAACTGCAGCGGAACAAGCAATCCATTAAAAGAGTCAAGTAGAAAATAAAAACTACTATCTTTTATGATTTAAAAGATTTTTCATCATCATTATATCACGAGACTCGACTTAATAAATAATCCACATCATCGAATCACCCCGCACTACTGACCAAGGATATTCTTTAGTATCACGACCACAATTATCCATGCACTACGGGCCAAGAATATTTGTGTATTCAATAATGGTCATGATCATGCCAACAACTGTCCATCAATGCACTACGGGCCAATGAGGACTTTTACCACATCATTTGTAACATTACGGTCATGATTACATCGAATAATCCCTGGTCATAATCATTCCAAGTCCATCTATGCACTATAGGCCACAGATGACTTTCAACAAAATATAAACATGAGGACGATGACAATGATATAAGAATTCAATAAAACAAGTTCAAGAATTATTTTATCCAGGAACTAATAACGTCCAAATTGTCAACATGATAATCTTGCTTTGTAGAGTAAAATTCAAGAATGCTCGGAAGAATATTTCTATGAAAAGATCTTTGGATGAAGCGCAAATATCAAGGATATTCCACTAATTTCATGGAGTATAGAAGTCAAAACTTTAACCAACCGAGTATAATAAGGAATGGAATAACAAAAGAAATCACCGTGCATGCGATAGCCCGACATGAGGCAAAGGTTATTCCAAAGAATAATAAATAACGGAATCGGTCCGTCCCACAGAAACGCATGCATGACGGATATTCCAACAAAATAATAAAGACGGAATCACCTCCATTTTGAACTTAGTCATGCAAGTATTATCAATCTTGCACCAACTCCCCTAATAGTAACAAGAATGTGAAACAATAGTATACGCATGTGAACAAATAGTTATAATCATGTGAAATAATAGCAATCAATTGCTCATTTATCCGGTTAAATACTCGATTAGTCAATATAACATTCAAACATCAATTATTATCGAAATAATTGTCGATTTTCACTAACACAAATAATTCCAACACAATGAAACCATTTTTATCAAAAATATAAATTTTGAAATTTTGAAGTTTGACTTTTCACAAAAAAGTCAGCTGTTGACTTTTTGACCAAATAGTGAATTTCGGAAAATTTTATGTTTATAGACTATTTTTACTAATTTCATCGTTACGGACTCAAATATCCCGTCCGCGTCTCCAAATTCATCTCCGAACACAACTTCAATTTTAATAACATTCGTCATTAATATTATAACTCACACTATTTATCAACCAGGTCATTCCCAGGAAAGAGGGGGCTTTCCAATAAGGATTTCTCCCTATTGGCGCGCAATTAGGTGACCAAACCTATCCTTGACAGAACTTCTAGACATTGTAAATATTGCAATTTAATAATATGAATAACTTTGTCGTCTCAATTATTGATTTAATAAAATAACATATTATGTAGATGATACTATGACAATAATCGAATCAATAATATGAGAGATATGATGCATCAATTACTGTAGCAATAATTGAGTATAATTGAGTGACTTCTCACGTAAGCATCAATAATCAATACCGTGCGCTACTATGCAACCATGCGTATTACTGTACTTTTACTACCGGGTAGTTCAACAGTTAACGATAAAACTTCCACCATTATTTTTATAAAATATAATTACATACGTTTTTTAACTACTTACAATACTTTCGTTATGGGGTCCACTAATGATTGTGCCGTCGTACGAATATTCCCCGACAAAAAGAATATTCTCCGACCAATCGAATATTTTATAACAACTTGCATACTTTGAAAAATTTTATAAATACTACCCACAACTATAACATTATATCAAATCCACACCATAATATTAAAAAAAAAAATTTAATAAATTTAAATCTTTATTCATAAAATCTGGGGTTTCACATGATCAGCCCGTTATGCCATGTATTGATCAATACTACATGCAAGAACGATATTATCGTTCACTCTATCCACCTTAGGTGCACAAAAGTTTTCCCATATTCGGGATGTTCATACTTAGTCGGGAATCCAAACCAAAACGATCTGGTTGGATACAATAAAGTTCTATCTTGCTCAACAATATTTTTAAATTTTATGTCTAGCCAAATCAAATAGCTTAGACTGCTTTTAAGTCAACATATAATACTTGAAATCAATAAGTATGTATCAACATATGATTAAATATAATGGTTATCCAAGTGGGGACACTTGTCTAACCCTATATACTAATTAACGAATAGAATAAATATCTAAATTATACAATAATACAATGATCGGATAATGTAAGAACTTGTATGAACACAAAGATTGGATACAAAATCAATAATAATAGAGTTAATAATCTGGCACAATAATAATTGGAGTAAGTTTAGGAAACTTGCATAGCATGATATACCTGTTTGCACGAAATAAAAGTAGTGCATAAGGTTTAGATATACTCGAGTCAGCCGCTTATAATAACACAACTTAGATTAATCTTTTATACAAATGACCTATCAATAATAAGATCATTCGTTCGATTAGAATAATATATCGTAACACGTATTAATCGCCTAATGCAACAAGACATAACCTAATCACTTTGTCACATATATCTAATAATTATTGATTCACTAACAAACACATATCTAGTCAATTTATCTAAGTCCAGATCAATTTCTGAAATATTTCGGTGTATCGACGGCTTTATCGGGTAAATATCGACTCTAAGACTCTATCGTGTAGTTTAATATTTGTTTAGATATATTAAATATCAGTCATATTATTTTTTATAGCCTTATAATAATTTTTAAATAATTATTATACTTTATCATGAATTTTCAAACACTGAAATCATTATTAATTGATTTAAATATTAACTAGTTCTATTATCATTAATATTTAATTAATATTAAACTATTAATGAAACTATTTCCAAAATATTAACGTTATTTATAATAACCCAAAATATTTTTAAAGTATTAATATTACCTTTAAATGATTTTTAAAACATTTAAAATTATTTTTAAATAATTACCATTAATATTAGAATATTAATTTATTATTTATCATAATATTAAAAGTCATTAATGATAACTTAAAATATTTTTAATTCATTTATTTCCTTTTTAAATGATTTTAATTCAATAAAACTATTTTAAAACTATTTATTCAATATACTTATTAAATAAACTTAATATCATTAACATTAAATTATTGATGAAATTTACCTTTAAATATCAATGAGTTATATTTTATAACTTAAAAATATTTTTAAACTATTTATTTTTATTTCAAATGATTTTTATAATATTAAAATCATTTTAATTAATTTATTTAATATAATTACTAAATAAATCTAATATCATTAATATTTAATAATTAATGAAATTTATCTTAAAATATTAAAAGTTATGTTTTATAACTTAAAATATTATTAAATACCTTATTATTATTTAAAATGATTTTTAATACAATAAAATCATTTTCAATTAATTTATTTAATGCATTTCTTAAATAATTTAAATACCAATAATATCCAAATAAATATTAATATTTATGAAAAATATGTCAAATTATTAAAAGTTAATTTTTATAACTTAAAATAATTTTTAAAACTGATTTTATAATTTTTAGGAATTTATTTCTATTTTTAATGTATTTTTCAGAAATTATAAAACAAAAATAATTAAATTCGTCGCTAAAGGCTTTAGCGACAGTTTTTGTCGCGATAGGTGTTCTTGAGGCTCAAGACACTGACAGTCAGTGCACAATGGTACCTACTTTGACCTTCTTTAATTTTTAATCTACACTCTTTCTAGACATTCTATTGATTAAATCTTGTAGTATGTATGTAGGAGTACATGTTCATAACCATTTCGGGACCAAATCATACAACATGAGGGATATCTAAGCATCAGAACATGTTGTCAGAACGTGTTCATCATATTCTGGGCTGCCCAGAATTTCTGGTCATGGCCGGTCAACGCCCTTTGTGGCCTTATATCATGAAATCTGTTTAAGGTAAATATTTTCTGCTCGTCGGGCTATGTAGACAAACTATCAGAGAACATGTTTCAATACATGATCAAGTCTAAACACCATTAAACAAACCGAGCTAAGCTAGCAAACATGTTGTCAGAGTGTTTCTGGGTTTTTCCCAAAAACTCAACAGTTCGACCTATCACTTTCATGTTCGAATTACTTTATGTTCTGGTCATGGTTTATATCGTTTAATGGATCAAATCTTTAGTATACACTACAAGGAACAATAACATATCCTCAGATCATCATAACATTAACACAAACAAGATATATGGGCCGGTCAAAGTACCCTCCCAGAACTGTTCTTCAACATTTATGGGTTTCCCAGAAATGTTCTTGAAAGCAGTTTCGACTAGCTACGTTTGACCATCATTCAGATTGATTATATTAAGTGTCTAGGTGATATAAAAGCTTTAACATTTAGTATTCATGTCATTCTACAACAAAAAAACAACAACATGAAAAAACAAACTTAAACATAGCAAGATCCAAGCCCTGCAAAAACACTATCAGAGGTTTCTGGGCTGCTTCTGGGCTTCAAGAACAGCCAGTCAATGCCGGTCAACCCACTTTGACCTTAAATAACTTTTAATCTACAACAGATATGAACTTGATTCAAGCTCCGGATTCAAGATCTTACATCATACTCCAAGATCCAACACTTAAAACACAAAACTCAAACACCTACAGAGATATACAAGGCCTGACATTCACTGTCAGACATCAAAAAAAACTATTTTCCAGATTTTTTAAAACTTCAAATCCGAGCCTCTAGATGTTATGGATCTAACATCTAGCAACCCAGATCATCATTATATACTACATACTACATGTTTAACACAAAAAAACTAACATCTAACACTTTGATCAAGGTTAGATTTCTTCTAGGGTTCTTACCTCTTTATGAACAAAAATCTGATTTCTATGCTTCTGATTTGTTAAGTGTGATCGTGGGGCTTGATTTGGGACTGATCTAGCAAGTAAATTTCGTGGGTTTTAGAGAGAGGAGTTCTAGGATGAAGTTGTGAATAATTGTGCACTTTCTCTCTCTTGAATTCTATATAATCCATGTATGCTATGTATGGCATGGATGATCATGTGATGTGCCATAGCTTGTAGGCTCATAGGTAGGTCTAGGGTAGGGTGGCTACAAGATTGGATAAGATTTGCTAGCAATAATTCAACTAATGGGACAAAAGGGTATTTTGGTAATTATTTTAAATTTCAAGTGTATTCTTGTCCAATGTTATTGAATCTAGGGTTTAATCACTAGAATTTACATCTTAAAGTTTCCCAAATAATTTTTAGGATTTGGACAATTAAAAATTAAAGTGTAATAAATTTTTAATTTAAAACATACTAATTAAATTAGGATTTTTTTATAGAAATTAGGGTTTTTAAATTAGGGTTCCTTAATACTATTAGGATTCCCAAATTAACAATTAGGGTTTCCTAATTATTATTATAATTCACAAAAATAATAATTAGGGTTTCTAAAATTTGCAATTAGGGTTCCTAATTTTAAATTAGGGCTTTCCAAATATTAATTAGGGTTTCTCCTAATTACAGAAATTATAAAATACACAGTAAAATTCATATAACACCATTACTACACAGTCTCGAACTCATAACCGAGTTTAACAATTAGGGTTTAATAACACGATATGAGGGTTATGCCACAATTTACCATATTTGGCCTACCGTTATCAGTCTATGCATTTACAATACATATTTATAGCACTGAAAATAAAAATATAATTAATATTATATTATTATTCTCATCCATTGATCAATACCCAAATTTAGGGTTTGGATTCCATATCTGATTTATTTTTCATATCTAACATTATTAATTAAGTTAAAATAATTAACATAATAATCTTAACTAAAATTCATATAATAAAATAGTAATTATAATAATTCTAATAATCATCCCATATATTATTTAAATAATATAAAAATCATATTTTCATAAAAATAAATAATAAAGACATTTCTACTATAAAATTAATTATTATAAGTATATACTTTATAATGATCAATAAATTCTAAAATAAAATTATTTGAAATTATTCATGTAATAAAGAAATTTTATTTATTACATATATACATACACATTACTTGTCAAATATTCCCATCTTTAAAATATAAAAAAATTTATATGCAAAATTTCTTATTTATTTACATAGGAAATATCTGGTTATTACAACCTTTGTGCAACAAGAAGTGGGTGGAAAGCTCCACCAACTCCATCTTCTCCCTTCCCATAGCCATCATTCCTCTCTTGGTTTTCAACAAGCATAGAGCCATAGGCTTTTTGTAAAACACGGCTGAGCCCTTTTTCTTGGAATGGGACTATGATTTTGGGACACTCTAATACTCAACATTTTCTTTACACACTTAGGTTTATTCTACACTTTGTTCTCAATTGAGCATGCATATACACCCACTCATACATTACACATAAAATCATATAATCCATGTACAATGATTTATTTCAAATAATATTTATCCTAGACTATGATATAATTTAATTGTGTACCAATGCTACTTATTATTAATTTATTTATTTAATCCAAGTTACTCTCTCTCATAGGTTTAAAATACTCATTTAATTATTCCCACACACATCAAAATGTCACATAAGACTTTTTCATACAACTTAGTCAATTACCTAAGTCAAGCTTACTTTTATCACATAGTTTTATATAATAATTATTTTCATTTCAATGTCACACCTCACTTTATATTGAATGAAAAACCTTATTATATATGATTTCTCTTCACATACTATTATTCATGATAATTAATGAATAACAAATAAATCAACCTCATTATGTAATTATTTATTTATTAGTAATACTAATTAATTTCATCATTAGTTAAATTAGTATTTTCTCAATTCATCATCTTGCCACACTAGGCATAACTCCACAAGTTTAAACTAAGCTTCTCATTACTTTTGCTTCATTGTTTAATTATCACTGGCTTAATCAATTAAACCACTTATCACAATATAAGCCGATACCATATATATTTATATTCAAATAAATATGCAAACAAATCTTTATTCTCAATATTATAATTTATTAAAATTCGCGGGTATTACAGCAACCATGTGTATTACTGTACTTTTACTACCGGGTAGTTCAACAGTTTAACGGTAAAAATTTCGTTGTTATTTTTATAAAAAGATAATTTTGTCATTTTCTAACTCCGACAGTTATTCCATTGTGGGGTCCACCAATGATGGTGTCGTCGTACGGATATTCCCTGATAAAAAGAATATCCCCCGACCAAACGAATATTCCCCGACACAATGAATATTTTATATCAACTTGCTTACTTTGAAAATTTTTCAAATATCACCCTTAACTTTAACATTTTATCAATTTAACCATTTACTAAATAGAATAACAATTATCAGAAAATTGAATACTTTCATTTCGTAAAATTCGGGGTCTTACACTTAACATTGAATGTTCGTTCTTGGCATACAAATAACGGTATGACTTAGACAATAGTGAATAATCCTGAGGTATAACATTTAGTTGTCAGAAAGTTATAAGGAAAAATAATTGACTTAACAAACATTATAGTTGTAATGATTCGGACAAGTTGAGCTAGAAGGAAGGAAAAAAAGGTAATGTAAATCTATGGTAAGAGATGATTGTAGGAATTAAGACATTTTCGAATGTCGTAATTCCGTAAAATAGTAAAGAAGGATGGTTACGTGAACTTAGGTTATAAACGTGAACCATTAGAAGTAAAGTTAAGTTTTAACCAATGTGTAAGTCAAGTATATGACTAATTTGTGATGCCCCCAAAATAGGTATACATCACCCATTCTGAGTCGCCAAATACATGGTACAAAATTCAAATACAACTTAATTATACAACTGTCATGTAAACTACGACAAAACATAAACTGAGAGTTTTAATACGAATATTGTCTTCTAGACAGTATTCAAACTCAAATGGAGTTCTTATTATATTTATTATCACACGATTTCACTGAATAGTGAGGAATACTAATGCAAACATCTGGACTATCACTCGGTTCCCCTAGTACAATTATATTCTCATTTCAAGAGATCAATAAAATAAAAAGGTGAGCTCAACTAGCCCAAAGAAGAAATATTATGACTAAGATAATGCGAGAATAAATTATCGTTAGCCTTCTTGATCTTAAAGCGATAAAATATAATAAACATCAAGTTTAACTGCAATGGAACAAACAATCTATTAGAAGAGTCAAGTAGAGCATGATATCTTCTATCTTCTATGATTTAAAAAGTTTATCATCAATTTTATCGCTGAGACTCAGTTTAATAAATAAACCACATCATCGAATCATCCATGCACTACGGGCCAAGGATATTCATGTAATCATCAATGGTCATGATTATACCGAATAATCCTTGGTCATAATCATACCAACAACTGTCCATCAATGCACTACATGCCAATGGGGATTTTTACCACATCATTTGTAACATTACGGTCATGATTATACCGAATAATCCCCGGTCATAATCATCCCAATAAATAGTACATCTATGCACGTAAGCCACAGATGACTTTTATCAAAATATAAGCACAAGGATGATGACAATGATATAAAAATTCAATTAAAAGAAAACAAAGGATAAATTTTTAAAGATTTATAACTTAATTTATCCAGAATTCAATAATGTCCAAATTGTCAGCATGATACTGCTTTGTGGAGTAAAATTCAAGAATAATATTGTATCAAAAATGATTTGGACAGCAAAGAAATCAATTTTTATCATGAATAATTCCCTGGGTGAATAATACTCAAGTGAATCGTACCCCATGAATAGTACTTCAGGAATAGTACCTCGTGAATAGTACTTTATGAATAGTACTTTGTGAATAGTACCTGTGAATAGTACTTTATGAATAGTACTCCGTGAATAGTACTTTTTGAATAGTACCGTAAAAATGAATACTGCTCATGGACAGTACTCCAGCATGAAAAGTTTAAAATTTAACAAAAATGTGCAGAAAATATCCTTGTGAAACGATACTAGATGAAGCGCAAATTTCAAAGATATTCTACTAATTTCACGGAGTAAAGAAGCAATACTTTAACAAAATGAGGGTATAATTAGGAATACGAGACTAAATAATATTACTCAAATACTACAGAGTATGGAAGAAAATATTATTCCTATGAATACTGAACAAAATAATATCCCTTAAAACTGTTGAACGAAAATAATATTCCAACGAATATTTAACGAAGATAATATTCATACGAATATTGAACGAAGATAATATTCTTTATGAATATTTAACGAAAATAATATTCATACGAATACGAAAAATAATATCTCTTCAGAATATGAAATAAATAATACCCCTTACGAATATTAAACGAAAATATTATTCATACGAATACGAAAAATAATTTCTCTTCAGAATATGAAATAAATAATACCCCTTACGAATATTAACGAAAATAATATTCATACGAATATGAAAAATAATTTCTCTTCAGAATATGAAATAAATAATACCTCTTACGAATATTGAACGAATATAATATTCCTTACGAATACGAAAAATAATATCGTAAGCAAATATGAAATAAATAATACCCCTTACGAATATTGAACGAATATAATATTCCTTACGAATATTGAACGAAAATAATATTCATACGAATACGAAAAATAATATCTCTTCAGAATATAAAATAAATAATACCCCTTACCTCAGAAAAAGACTGGATACTGGAATAGTAAAGTAGCAGACTTCTCTTCTTCTTTCTCTCTATAGCTTCTCTCTCTATAATTGCTCTTGTGAGTCTTAGTGAATTGGTGAGAATGAAGGAAGAATGAGCTTCTATTTATAGGAAAATATAGTTTCGATAATTGCACGTTTTGGGGCTCAAAATATTACAGTATAATACCTTCATCTTTTTCTTCATTTTTAATTTAGTCCTGCAAGTATTATCAAACTTGCACCACCTCCCCTAACAGTATATCATGTGAATCAATAGTGTCAGGAATAAGCATGTGAATGTTATTCCTATTTACATATGATTTGATTATGATATATATATATATATATATATATGAATGAATATGCAATTATGCTTGCATTAAGAAAAGTTGTAAAGTCCTTTGATAGATAATAGAAACATATGTACAAGGACTTAGAATGAATTGATCAAATGTGTTAGGTTGATCCTACATAAGCAAAACAGCTTTGTTAAAGTCCTTAAAAAGAAATGATGTACAAGGACTATAAATATAGAAAGATCAAGCATGTTAGGTTGATCTTATGATGTAATAGATAGAAACATCGATCGATTTGAACCTTTGCACTGTAAATCGTGAGTCCGCCGGAGAGTCAAGGAAAACTCGAGAGCTATCAAGGCAGAATCGTAGTCTGCAAGATAGGAGATCTCAGAGTTTGTAGACTACCAGGAGAGACGAGGAAAGGATCGTAGTGTGTCGAGGAGAACTTCCTCAGGGCCGTAGTCTGCTAAGGAAGTCATGTTCAGAATCGTAGAGACAGCCTACCTACGAGCCAACCGAGTATCTGCCGAAGCCAAGACAAGAATCATAGACTACACTCAGAGTCGTAGAGTCTACTGATCATATCAGAGGCAGAGATCGTAGTCGAGCAAGATCAGATGAAGATAACAAGCACAACGATAGAAATCGTAGAGAGTGTCAAGATCGATCTCGAGTCGTAGTGTTCTGCATGTAGAAAGTGAATCGTAGAGTGTAGGCGAGACTTCAACGGATGTGCTCATAATGCCAAGGCGTAATCAGAGCAAATACGATTCTCAACAAATGAGCATTCCCAGAATATCCAAAGGAATGAAGCCTCTGGTTGGCACTGCAAATATACATCCCATCTGAAGGAAACCAGAGAGCACCAACCCAATCAGAAGTCTTCAGGATGAGTCATTCAGGATGAAGTCTTCCACAAGGAGATCAGAAGAAGACTTCAGTAACTGACTAAGGAAAGTCAGCAAGTGCAGTAGCTGTCAAATAGATAGAAGATGACGATCTTGGAAGCAACCAGGATCGTAGTGTTTGCCAAACAAAAAAAGAACTGATGGAGTGCATACAGAGATACTGGACAGCTTCTGAAGATCAAGGCTAAAGTGATTAAGCATTGGGTCAGTCCATTGATGATAAGTGAACGAGAGATCACAAGGAGAAAGCGAGCTGGACATGCCACAAATCTGAAGTGTCTTGCTATTCAGTAGGGGCCAGAACAAAAAAGTCAAGCCATCAGTATCTGAGAGCAGTTGAGGCAAACAGAAGCGTTGAAGCACTGCACAAAAGAAGGAAGAGCTTTTCTACATTGAAGATCTAATCAACACTCTTCAAGATCGTAGTGTTGTCTCTACCAGTCAAGCCATCAGTATCTGAGAGCTGTTGAGCCAAACAGAAGTGTTGAAGCACTGCACAAGAGAAGGAAGAGGTGTTCTACATTGAAGATCCAATCAACACTCTTCAAGATCGTAGTGTTGTCTCTACCATTCAACAAGACAATACGATCAGGTCCATGAAGACATGCATCAGAATTGTAGAGTATGAATGGCTGAAGATTGAAGCATTGGCAACGGTTCAATCTGAAGGTTGATATTTGTACAAAATCTTATTGAGAGCATTGATACAAAAGGACAACCTCTGATCGAGAAATCAGAAGGAGGAAATAAAGTCTTCGACCTGCCCAAGACATTAAAGTGACATCTCTAACGGGGTAGGTGAAACAGTAGACTGCAGTGTCAGAAAAGTATGACATGTCACATCTGCAGTCTACACCAAATAACTCGAGATCTGCGAAGCATTTACAAGAGCTTTTAATGGCTACTTCTCAACGGGAAGATTGGGAAGGAGTATAAATAAGCCAGAGCTTCAACAATCAAGAGTTACTGATGATTGCAATGTTGAAAAATCGTTGAGTTGGTTAAAATGCTAACGTTGACTCTACGAGTTCCACCTGAGCTCAAATAGAACAAGTCTCAGTGACAGTGAGACTACGAAGGTGGAAGTGAAGCAACTTTGAAGATGGACTTGAACAGATCAAAGCTTCACTCAACAAAGATAAGAATGCCCATTGAATTGGCATCTAAGCTGAAAGCCGAGAAGGACAAGAATATAGCATTCAGAAGAGTGGCAAAGCTCAAGGAAGATTCTAAGAGCCACTCTACAATTCACCATGAACCCAAAGCTGAAGTAGAGCAAGTGCAGAACCATGTCTGCCAACATGTTAAGAAAGGTTCAGGAAATGGTGATGGTGCACAAATGACAATATACAAAGATGAGCATAATAGAAAAAGATCAGCTGCACCAAAGATGATGTGGTCCGGTCTCAAAGAAGAATACAAAGAGGACCACACCAAGCTGCTAAGTACAAAAGATGATCAAGCTTAAATACATCTTAGAAGCTAAGCACCAACAACAACAACAACAACTACAACAACAAGAAGCCAGGGCCTGAGGGGTCCTTGTCCGGAGGGGCTAAATGAAGTTCCAAGCCTGCTGGGCTTGAAGAGTTCCTAGGGAACTAGAGAAGTTCCAAGGTTCTTTGGCCTTGAAGAGTTCTTTTGAATTGAAGTCCCAAGGTGCTTGGCCTTGAAGGAATCTTAGTGATTCTGTGGTGTCTTGCCCTTCCTTAGTGGAAATCTCGCTAGTTGAAAGCAGAACAGTGGATTGGGAACTTGAGTCTCTGAACCACTTAAAAACCCCTTGTGTCATTTACCTTATGTCATTTACATTATATATATTAACTGCTATAACTACTATGTATGTTTTAACTGCTTACAACCGAACTAACTCTAAGAACAATGTATGTATGATTATGAATATATCAATGAAGGGGATCTTTTACTTATTCCGATGTGCTTGAAACGATTCTTATGTTTGTAATATGCTAAATCATTAGTTATACAAAATAAACCAGAAAAGTATTTGAAATTAAAAAGGATCTATTCAACCCCCCCCCCCCCCTTCTAGATCTATATTGTGCCTACTGGAAACTAACAATTGGTATCAGAGCATGTTCTCATGCTATATTCAAAAGCTAATCGATTTGAATCTGATCCTAGGCACAAACATTGTTCTAAACTTAGTTTAGTAGTAAGTAACTTATTATATGTAGATGAGCGTACACATTGGAAATATTGTGTACAGGTTAAATGTGTATATACACCTAAAGCTGCTCAAATTGGTCCATGTTCTTGATTGTCATATCAACAAGACCAATCCTTGCTCATAGTCAATCTTGTAGTCTGACGACCAGGCTAAAAAGATCAAGAGACATCCACAGAAAAGAGTCAAACATCCACCAGTCTGAAAAGTTGAAAAGGCCATACATGCAAAGAAATGCTTATCCAGAGAAGAAAGAAGAACTTTTCAAAGTTGTGTCTGGCCAACCAGCAGCTGGATGTAAACTTTGTAAACTGAAGGATGTCAAAGAATTAAAAATGTTGAGATTCTCTTGGCTTACATCTTCAAGACCACGACTGATTGATTGAAGGTCAACTGGAGCAACCAGCTGTCAGGAGCAAATGAGAAACTATGCACATCAATGCCTAACCTCAGTATATCTAAGTTAAATGACTGTCAAGGAACTGTTAGTAAAAAGGTACGATTCCTCACTAATGTAAAAACGTACATCATGTTGCACCTCCTTATGAACTATAATAGTATTTCTTTAAGGAGTCATAATCTACCTAAAAAGGTGAAGAGAGAAAGTACACTAAGTTGGAAGCTCAAATGCTTACAAACTTTCTCTCCATCCAAGTTTTAGGTTGAAGATGACATCTTGAAAGAAATCTGAAATAGGTCATAAGCATATCAAAGGTTAAATCAATTTTTATGTGGAGTAATCTTTGTTGATGGGTTAGTATGTATGTACAAACATATGTTCTAAGTGTTTGATAACTCACAGAGTATGATCAGTTCTACAAGTGTATTTTGATGATTTGTAGAAACTGATCACCTCCATGAATCAACAAGATACACATAAATCGTAGAGTTGATTCTCACTCTATGAACACTCAAACATTGTGAACATAACCCAGCAAATGATGAAACCATCAAAGAGAAAGTGTGTGTTATTAAAATGACAAATCTTACACACACACACCTTCATGCATCTCAAAATGTATAATCTAAAACTAGTTGCATGCATGAATATGAATGTTGGTGATAAATGTGATGGTTATCCAAATACATGAGGAACAGGGGTTTAGAAAACTAACCTAGCAGGACCTACTTAATTCTGGGTACCAGAAATAGAAATGTATTTAACCTGCAGGTACCTAGTCTATCCGGCCACACTAAGGAATGCTAAAGAAGAAGACTTCAGTCAAGAAGACTCAACCAGCAGAAGGCTAAGGACTGTTCAGAAATAATTCTGATAAAATTCCTATATGTCCAAGCCTGTCCTTGAAGACCCGCTGAGCTAACCTGAATGAAGCTCACATGGATGCCAATCTGTATATGGAAGCAGGCCGTTCAACCAAAGATGAAAAGGGCCTTACATGCTCAAAATAGGCAAGGCATGATATATGAGAGGAATCCTTAAGGAAGCTCACAACAGAGGATCGTCGAGCATCAGTCAAGAGGAACTCATTACGAAAGCAGAACTTCACAAACACAAGACTGTCAAAGAAGACTACGTCCGTAGTACTGACTAATAATCGTAGAGTGATCAGTCCTAAAGATATTCATGCCTACGTTAGAAGGAAATCTAATTGATAATGGTGATTCCGGTCAGAAGGAGATATGTAAGGCTGCCTTCTAATACACATATAGAAAAGGGAATCACGTCTATCTGAGAAGACAGTATCCACCATGGGGAGCAGTAATCTGTTAAGGAACAACAATACTGAGATATACTATGAAGAAATGTACCAGCTACAGAGTCCCAAAACTTTGTGGCTGAAGAACCAAATGAAGATCCATAGTCAGTAGAAACGTCTCAAAATGTACTACTGATAACCTATCAGCCACCCAACCCAACATCGTGGAGTGCCTGCGATCAAACATCCAATCGTAGTGTAAGAGCAGGAGGACACCACGATTACAACAAGCGCAATTGTCTAAAGTTGATAGAGGACCTCCCCACCAGAAAAGGTCAAATGAGATATTAGTGCAAATCACTTCTAAAGTATTTCATCTGAAAAGTGCCTCAGGGACAAAACCTGACCCTTAGCTCACTCTAAGAGGTTGGCCCTTCCTGAGATACCTTATCTTAGATGGATTGCTTGATTAAGTTCATCTCAAGGATCAAGATAAAAAATGATCGTAGAGTAGAGTGTGAAAAGAACTCCATGATCGTAGTGTAACCTCAGCGATCGTAGAAGCAGACTCGACAATCGCAGTCCTACCAAAAAATAATTTAGTTTATAAGGAGCTCGAAAGGACTGGATAACTGCTCAACCATTCAGATTATGAGGAGAAAAGTTCGGATATATCAGTGGTCAAGCTATGTAGTTTCAGAATGAGGATTAATGTCAAAACCACCCACTGCAATATCTCACAATAGTTGATCGTTGAGTCAACAGAGGAAAACGTAGAGTCCATAGTTGCCTTACCATGCTACTCTACGAACCAAAAAAAGGTCAACGGTCAATCCACGTCAATTAAACGTCTACTCTCCTAAAGGAAATATTTAACAGAAAAGTTATAGAGAGTTATAGCTCATTACTGGACTTCGTGCAACCAATGGTTGGTTGACACATCACTGATTATGCAGAGTTAGAAGGAACTGCCGTTAAGATAAATTCGAAATCTGCAAAAAGTTATCAGAAACCATCGAACCTTTCTCCCTCCCATTTTCAAACCCTAGAATCCTCTCAAAAGCCAAAATCAGTTAACCTTCTAGAGTCTTGCCCAAATCAAAATCAGCTATCTCTCAAAAACCCCTCTGAATCAAATACCTGTATTCCTCGAACTACTCAAATATAAAACTGGCGAGTAATCACTGGCATTCAGCTCGGAACCAAGACGTTTGAAAAATCCAAAAAGAAGTTCAAAGACATTCTCGAACTTGTGAAGAAAGCTGGATTCTCATAATGTCTTAAGGCTAACACTCAAGTATATACTGAACTGATCAAGGAATTCTACTCAAATACATCCATAAATGTCAGAACCCTTTCAACCAAGGTTAAAGGTCAGTCTCTTAAGCTAAAATCATCTAATATAAATCAATGCTTAGGTTTCCCTGACCTAGGACTAAGAAACCTTGATGAGATCAACACTTAGCAAGCAAAGGAGATTATGGGGTACCAAAGGAACCCCAGTCTAAAGGATATGAAGAAAAAGGAGTTCCCTTAGGAATTCGAGTTCCTTGCTGAAATAGTAGGAAAATGCATACTATGCAAGGACACTGCACACGACACGGTGCTTGATCAACAACTAAAGATTATGTCTGCAATAGTTCAGAGAAGACGAATCAACTTTGGGGTTATCTTGCTAGATCAAATTTCCAAATGGCTGGAAAAGGCTAAGATGAAGAAATCTACAGATAAACCCTGACTAAGGTTTTTCATGGAAGACTACTGAGCATTGTGATGAAGAAGAAGATAGGAGGAAGAATCAAGGATGATGAGGGAGAACCTCTTAATGTTCACAAAGTAATGTCTCCATAACTATTTGTGAATTGGAAGAAAAACCCCAAGGAGAATAGAAGGCTGACAACTGGGAGCAGTAGCAAGGCCTCTACAAAGAATAGGAAGGCAAAAGAGGTAGAAAGCTTTGAGTCTGAAGACTCTGCACCAGCAGAAATCACATCCACAAGAAAGAGATCCAGGGGTGTGAAGAAAACTGAGACCCCATCAAGAAGTCTCTCCACCAAACATAAAGATGAAGAAGAAAAAGTCCTGACTGCAGAAACCACCAAGAGGAGAAGCAACAGACTGCTTCAAGGGCCATCACAAAAGAAAGCTAAGGTGGTAAACAAACCAGCCTCAGTTTCCAAAAATAGTATATCTGATGAAGAGGAGAACGCAGAGTCAGAAGAAACTAAGGGAACCGACGATCTCAAGACTGAGTCCCCTCAGACAAAATCCAGCAATGAAGGTGAAGCTGGAGTAATGGAAGAAAATACAACATCTACTAAGGAAGAATAAAGCTCAAGCCTTGTGGCTAACCCTCAGAGCATTCACTCTAACGATGAAGAAAGGATACAAGCTGACCCAACTCAATCCCCAACTGAAAGTGCTCCAACAAGTCCAGATGATGGATCAAATGATGCTATTTCTAAAGAAGAAGAACATGCCCCTTCAAATCCTGAAAGCCCCCATGACGGCTCAAGAGGTGATGAGTCCAAAGAAGAAGGGCATGTCCCCATCAGTGTTGAACCTCAAGGAAGTTCGTCTGATGATCCAAAGGCTTCAGAGTCTGGAGAGGAAGAAGAGTCTGACTCTCCCATAGTTGAACCTCCAAGGAAAAGGAAGAGCTACAGACTACAAGCCAAATTTGCCTCCAAAAAGAGAAGTGATCACTCCAATGCTATCATTGAAGTAAGTGATGATGAGTCAGTATCACAGGAAGAAAGTGCTGAAGATAGGACCAGTGATGAAAAAGATGAATCAGAGGAAGATCTTGCTGAAGAAGGTTCTAAAAATGAAATGCAGCAAGAAGGACTCATTGTTGGAAATGATCAAAATGATTCAGGCTCCAAAAGTGAAGAAATGGAGAATGATTCCAACCCTGCAAATCAGGAATCAGAGGAACTAGAATTCTATCATGTCCTCTCCCCAGCAAAAATCACCCAGAGAATAGTGGTAGAAGTCTCGAATGAACCACCGAAAAGACCACCAGAAAGATGGGTGAACTATGGAGATTAACAGCTCAAGGTTGTAAGGATGACTACATTTTGTAATAACCCGAGATTTTCTATATAAAATAAATAAGAAATTTTGCATATAAATTTTTTATTTATTTATTTAATGACGAGAATAAGTGTCTAGTAATGTGAACGATAAATGCAAATATATTTATTACTTG
This sequence comes from Panax ginseng, assembly GCA_020205605.1. Taxonomy (NCBI): domain Eukaryota; kingdom Viridiplantae; phylum Streptophyta; class Magnoliopsida; order Apiales; family Araliaceae; genus Panax; species Panax ginseng. The sequence continues at coordinate 57,824,444 of CM035143.1, read as the reverse complement.
AAAAATTAGAAATAATTTTGGAATAATTAATTACCACAAAACTATATTGTTATGATAATTAATTTACATGTAAGTAGAAATGTTTTATTAATTATTTTCATGAAAACATGATTGGAAATAATATATGAAGTGAAAATTAGAATTATATAATAAATATTTTATTATATGATTTGCTCGAATATTTAAGTTAATTATTTTAACTTGATTATTGATGTTGTGTAAGAAAGAGAATTCGAGATATGAGATTCAAAACCTGGATTGGGATTGTGATCAAGAGATGAGAATAATAATATTATATTATTGTTATAATAATTTTACATTACCATAAATATATCACTGTATGTATGTGACGAGATAATATTGAGCAATGACGATCGATTAGGTCATAAATACACGATCTTGTCTTTGTGAAACCCTAATTATTAAACTTCGATTATGAGAAATGACCGAGTGGTGTTATTGTGTATATATGAAGTTATTGTGTATAAGATGTCGATAATTAGGACAAACCCTAATTATTACAACCCTAATAAAATTTGAAGTTAGAGATCGTAATGATCGTGTTAGAATATACAGATAAGATAATTAGAGAACCTAATTGATGGCGTAAAGAAACCCTAATTATAGAACCCTAATTTTTCAATGAAAACCCTAATCTTAAATTACTAGGGGTTTAATTACGATGTTAATGTACATGTGTTTTAATTTACCAAAGATAGAAAGTAATTGGTAAATGATAAGAATTACCATCTAGTGATTAAATACTACATTTAATTGCTATGTACAAGAATACCCTTGAAACTATATGCAAAATTACCAAAATACCTTTTTAGTTTATTAGTGTATTATTAGTTGCATTATTGGTGGAATCTTACAAAATCTGGCCACCTACCATATTCTAGAACTTACTTATGGCACTATAACATTACCCATCAATAATCATCCACTACATTATTGCATCAATCAATTATATGATTAAAAAGAGAAAGAAAGTGTATTATTTGCACATTTTCTTATATCACTCATCCTAGACCATCTCTCTCTAAAAGCTACGAAATTAGCTTGCTAGATCGATCTATAATCAAAGCCCAGCCATCACAACAACAAATCATAAGCCAAAATCAGAAAATCAAAGCTTAGAAAAGGTATAAACTCTAGCTTGATTTTTCTCAAACTTTTGGTGTTAGATGTTATGTTTAAATGTTAAAACATGTTGATTATAGTGTCTAAGGATGATGCGGGATGCTAGATGTTGATTCCATAACATTTAGAAGCTCGGATTTGAAGATTCCAAAAAACTGGAAAATTTTATTTCGTGATTTTTCAAAGAAATGTCGAGGCCATAACTCTTTGCTCGATCATGAGTTTTGTTGTTTAAAAGTTGTTATGTGTAGCTTTGATATGTTGTTTTAAGCTCCAAAAGGAATAAGGTCCATATCTAGTGTGGATCAAAAGTTATTGATGGTCAAAGTGCATTGACCGATCATGAAACCGATTCTCGAAAACCGAGAAAAAAGTTCAAAGTGTCCAGGAAAATATTTTTAAGCAAATGTCGGCCTTGTAGATCTCGGTATGTTTGGAGTTTTCATGTTATGAAAGTTGATATGTGTATACGGTATGGGGTCTTTAATCTCCAAAAAGAATCAGGTCCATATCTCATTGTGGATCAAAAGTTATTTAAGGTCAAAGTGGGTAGTAGGCAAGGCCGAAAAGAAAAATTTCAGGCGACCTGAATTTTCTAAGTGTTGATTTTAAACGACAAGGTTTGACCATACTTTAGTTGCTTGATTTCTTGTTTTTATGATAGTGTTAAGTAATAGATTGTAGTCCCGCATGTAGTCTACAACTCGAAACTTATATATCACACAAACAATACACTGATTACAAGTTATAAGGACCCAAAGTAGGCATCTCGATTGTTCTTGATTGAAGAACAACATTGTCGACTTTTTTGATGGCTAATAACTCTTAGATCGATGTTGTTTAGTCATGATGTTTCTTTGGTAAGTGTAGTATTACATGAGTACTACAAGATCCAAGTATTAGATTGCCTGTAAACGTAATGGATTGAGAATTATTCATGGTCAAACTAGGCACCTTGAAAGTTGCCTTGTCGATTGTTCTTGAGACTCAAGAACATCTAAGAATGACAGATTTGTCGTCGCTAAAGCCTTTAATGACGGATTCTATTTATTTTTAATTTACGTAATTTCGAAAATGATTTAAAAATTAGAAAAATTAGATTTTAATTATTAAAAATACTTATTAAATTCTAAAAATTATTTTAAATTTCAAAAATAATATTTAATTATTTTGAGTATATTTCATAAATATTTAATAATTTTGGAATATAAAAGGTATTTATTTATTTAATTATAATATTAAATAAATGATTTAAAAATAGTTTTAATTCATGAAAAATCATGAAAAATTATTTTATGGTATAAGAAAATATTTTAAGTTATTTGTGATGACTTTTAATATTTTGTGATGAATTTCATTAATTAATTAATATTAATGATATAAAAAAGTTAGTTATTAGTTTTAAAATGATTTTAATATTTTAAAAATCATTTTAGATGAAAATAAAGTATTTAAAGATATTTTGAGTTATAAAATATAACTTTTAATATTTAGAAGATAATTTCATTAATAATTATATATTAATGATATTTAGTTAATGATTTGTGATATTAAGTTTATTTAATATTTATATTAAATAAATAGTTTAAAAATGGTTTTATTTATTTAAAAATCATTTAAAGAGGATATTAAGGATTTAAAAATATTTGAAGTTATAATTAATGACTTTTAATATTTGGATAAATAGTACATTAATATTTAAATATTAATGGTAATTATTTAAAATGATTTTAATTATTTTAAAAAACATTTAAGGGTAATATAAATGTTTTAAAAATAGTTTGAGTTATAATAAATAACTTTTATATTTTGGCAATGGTTTCATTAATAGTTTAATATAAATTAATTATTAATGATAATGGAATTGCTTAATGTTTAAATCATTTAATTATGATTAGATGTTTGAAAGTTATAAATGGCCAAACTATTTGACTTGAGAACCGATTATGAAGTTCTCGAATTTGAAGAAGAACACCTATAGTAATAATGATTATATCACTATAAGCTGTTAGTGATGATTTGAATTATTTTAAATTTTTCAATTTCCGAAAATTTGAAAATGATTAAAAATAAAATGTCCGATATTTACAGATGTTGAATGCGAATAAGAGTCTTAGACTCATAAATTGCCGATAAAAAAGTCGCCAAGACGTCGACAAATGTCGAACCTTATATAAAAAGAAAGAAAAGGCTACTGTAAAAACATGGATGAGATATTTGAAAAATGTATAAAAAATATTTCAAATACAGAATATGAACTAAAAGTATGATTACTGCGATTATGTGATGACGTGATTAGACTATATGTCTGACGATAGGCAAGATTATGTGTTATGATATATTGTTCTAATCGAACGAATGATCTGATTATTGATAGGTTGTGATAAAGAGATAAAACCTAAGTTGAGATTCGGTAATCGAACAAATCACAAGTATCTTACCTTTGCATTTTCTTTATGCAATTGACATGAGTAAGAAGTTTCAGAATTATTCTATTCCTGTACAGATTATGTACGCTTTGATTATCAACATGTTAGCTCAGATATATATTTTGTTCGTTAATTTCTAAATGGTTATACGAGTGTCCACACTTGGATAATCATGGCATTTATTCACATGTTGATACACTTTTTCAATTACCCGTATATATATATATATATATATATATATGTGTGTTGAATTACATATTATTGTTGAGCAAGATTAAAAACCTTCGGGTTTGGAACCGGACATGTATGAACATCCCTATATGGGAAATTTTTTTGCAAAAAGCGGATAGAGTGAACGATGAATCGTCGTTCAAGTTATGTAGTATTGATCAATACAGGTACAATGGGTGATCACCCTCCGTGTCCGTAAGTTATGATGGTTTCGGATGGATTTCTACTAAACCTTTTGAAAATGAAAAGAATGTTCATAGTATGTTTCTTAAACCCTATTCATGGGTGGAGCCTAATTTCAAGAAATTGAAAGAGAGTTGTTATGTGAATTTTTATCAAGATCTGATTACTTCACAACTTTTGATTCGTTGTAGAAGTGTTATGTAAAGAGAATACTTATATTCTTTCAGCTTATATATATAATTGCTATTACTTGTTGGGCACTCAAATGCTCATCCTGTTAGAGTTTATGCCCTAGAGGCCAATTATTTGATATAATTGCTTAACGTTTTGATATTATATTTGATTGAATAAATATATGATTTTATTATGGTTTTATTTACTGCGTAATATAATTGTTAACATAATAAAATTCCTTAGAATAGTGATACAAATTATATAGTTTCAAGTATGTGACTTGAACATGAGATTATATATTACCATTAGTATCGTTGTTCTTAAATGTCCCTAGTCGAGTATCATTGTTGATGGGACAACAATGATGCATTGAGACTAAGTATGTGGATCGAATTGATGACCAAATCTCATTGGTCATAAATATATGAGATATTAAGTCAATTCATAGGTACATGTTAGAGAACGATGTCTTTGGATGCGGACCCACCATGAGAATTCTATATGGAGCATTATGCGAAGTGTCATTAGCAATTCTCATAGTGACAATGATGTAATGGTCCTCCGGGCACGAAATCGCTATATTACTACTACGAGAATTTATGTACTTTGATATCATCAAATGTCACCTTTAATAGGGTGGACTATAAAGGTGATTATTGGGTTCATCATTAATCGTGTGAGAAATATGAGTGATCTAGATGGAATTTAACCATCCTATATATTATGGGTGATATCCATAGGCCTCTTGATTGAGTAGGACTATGAAATGCATGGCCATGCTCAAATAGTGATTTGTTTCATATAGTCTACTCATTGATCAAGAAAACTCAGATTAAATTATGAAGAGTATGACACATTCCATGACTCGAGTTTAATCTAGGATATTAAGGTTAAAAGGATTAAATTACATTGAAACATTGGTCACGAAAAGGTTACATCGATTCATCGTTCTTATTATTACTTGGGTAGCAGTGATGCATTACTAGATGTCGCTCACTGTTTATAATTTTATAATATGATTTTAAAATTATTGCCAACGTAATAATAACCTATAAGTCACACACATGAACGTTATTTAAAGGGAATTAATTTAAATTTTAAGGATTTAAATATATTAATATGATTAATAGTATTTAAATCATTTAATTTAAATTAAAAGGATAATTTGTATATATGTATATTAATTAAGTAAGACTTAATTAAGAGATATATATATATATATATAAATTCAGATTTTATAAAATTAGGTTTTGATTTGATTAATTCCTTTTAACTACTATATATATGATATATAGCAGCTACTTAGGGTAAGATATCATAATTGAAAAACCCTAGCCGCTCTTAGAGAGAGACTAGAGAGAAAACAGTTTCAGAAAATCCATTCCTTTTGGTGGCTAGTCTGTGAAGTCCTTCTTATTGCAGAATCGTTCGACGGTTGGTGCGGCGTTCGATGTGGATGTAGTAGAGGTGCAATCGGTTTGTATTGCGTTGGAGATTTGAGATCGGTTTGATTCTCGATTTTTGTTTATATATCGGTATAATCTCTAAACCTCTGAATTAATTGATTTTCGCATGGATCCTATTTTAGGGTTTGAAAATTGCTTTAAAATTTTAATTTCATTTGTATGCTTTTTTGCAAGCCCAACACATCCTTGCTTAAATTAAATGTTTTCGATTATGTATGATAAACTCTGAAGGCTCGAGCAGCGAAACAAGGGAAAGGAAAGTCGCATTGAATGAGTTTATATTATGAGTTAATGATTATAGTTAGTAAGACAATGGAATCTATTGTCAGATATTGTAAGGAATGTATTTGAAGGTCACGTACCTGGGGAAGTAAACTTTGATGTATGTAAATTAAGTTCGAATATATTATTATATAGTATTATTCAGCTTAAAGAAATGGTATCGTGGAGAACCGAGTTCGGGTTGCAAGTACCCGGATTTGGGGTCGCCACAGGTTGGTATCAAAGTTGCAGGTTATAAACGTTAGGAATGCGAAACCTAGGTTATAACCTTAGTAGAATGGAGGACGAAAGTTAAGATAGATATTCAGTGGACCATGAGACGAAGTACTCTGGTGAGAAGTTATAGGATATGATGAGTCGAAGAGATCCATCAAGTTTTAGTTGTACTAAATAAAATATTCCTTCATTTTATCGATGAATATATTTTATTTCGGTACTAATGTTGTCTCGTTTATTGTGGTCATAGGATGGATGACGAAAGTCAAAATAGTAATTTCTTGACCCAAGAGACGATGGACTCTAGCGAGGAGTACACAGACAATGAGATGATAAGAGATTTGTTAGTTAGGAACGACGACTTAAATGTTAGACCTGAGCAAGCGGAGGCACAAAATCGTACTCTCCAGATTTCGGAACAGCAGTACAAGGACTCTGCTCACCGAACACAAATAGAATTAGCCGAGTTACGAGGGAGGTTGGAGCAGAGAGAGATACAGATAGGACAGTTGAAGGTTGAGATAGAAGCCAAAGACACCAAGATATATACCTTGGAGCAGGCTTTAGTCATCACATTCATGCGATTCGATGCAGAGTGGATAGAGCTGCCTTTCGGCAGAGAGATAGGCGTTGATGAGAATTGAATAAATTTATCGTCAAACAAAATAAGAGACAACGTATATAAAACTCTTGATTATTTGTGTATATATACTATATGCTAATCGGGGTAACTTATGTATGTAGATGTCCGGTGAGAAAGATATGTGGAATAAGAAGGATCGAGATCCATACCCCGAGCTAATATCGAGGCCAACAGCTGAAATAGAAACTTACCAGAACCCAAATCGGACGAGGTGGCTATCGTGGAAAACGTAGCATCAGATCCAGAAATGGTGGATTTGACAGATAGTGATTTAGACACTAAAGTTGAAGCTGCTCAAGCATCAACAGAGGTGCGAGATCTCGGAGAACAAGGTTACTTCTATTTGGAAAGGGCGTGGGAGATAGAGGCGTTGCTTAATATTCGATTCGCTCAAGCGTTGCTAGAAACAATGGAAGAAGCGAGAATAAGCTCAAAATCCGAATTGACCGGATGGGAGCCTCAAGCAACACATCGTAATGCAAACTCAGAGAGGTAAGGAAAAAGAAAGGTAGAAGATCGACTTAGGAAAACACATAAGAAGAAAGAAAAGAAGATATGTTATATTTATACGTGAGGGATATACCTCTCCTCGTTGCCCCGACTATAAGAAAGGTGGATGTTTTAATTGTGGGATGGAAGGACATCGATCGAATGAATGTCCGAGAAAAAGGCTTGGTAAATAAGTGGTATAGGTTATGTTGTGTTTATGTAATGTGTGTGATAAGTAATGAACTATTTTCAACTTTTATGTTGGTCAAGATTTTAAATCCCGACTTTCGTAGTCACAAAGGGATAGCTGTTGATTAAAACAGTATGTTCTATGTAAATATTCGATAAATGAATATGAATCTAAGTTTGAGAAATGAAACAAGTTTAATACATTAATCTTATGCAATAAGGTTTAAAATGTAAGAGTATAATTTATGGTTTTATTTAACCAGATAATGCCGCCAAGACATCAAACTCGAAACCAAAGGGTAGAAGAATCTATTAATGCTGGAGAACGACAGCCAGAACTGATGCAAAACTTTGCAAACATGGTAGCTCAGGCAATGCATCAGGGAATACCAGCTGCAGGGAACCAGCCAGACAATCGCTTGGCAAATTTCAAAGACTTCAAAGCCGTAGGACCACCAGAATTCAGAGGATCAGCTGACCCTACAGAAGCCCAGACATGGGTGAACGAAATAGAAAAGGTGTTCATAATTGATAGAGTAGATGAGGGGCAAAAGACCGCTTTTTCCACTTATATGTTGAAAGGGGAAGCTAACTTCTGGTGGGAGGCAAATAAGACTCGGGCAGGAGAAGGAGAAATTACTTGGGATAGGTTTAAGGATTTATTTTTCGAAAACTATCTCTCTGTTAGTATGCAGTCTAGAATGGAGGTAAAATTCCTGGAGTTAAAACAGGAGAACATGACTGTTGCGGAGTATGCCGCAAAGTTTAATGAGTTGGCTAGGTTTGCTCCACATCAAGTGAGCACAGAAGCTAGAAAGGCAAGAAGATTTGAGTTGGGCTTAAAACCCTGGCTCTATAATAAGGTGTCAGTACTGCAAATCAATACTTTTGTAGCACTCATGGAAAAGGCTATCATAGCTGAACAGGGGAGTGAGGCCATGAGCCTCTACCACAAGGAGAAGAAGAACAAAAACAAGTCAGGAGGAGCAATGAAGATGGAAAGTAGTAGCGAGAATAAGGGTGAGAAGAGAATGAGGAATTTTTCAGGGAATGTTCAAGTGAAACAGGAAGGTACAAAGAAGCAGGTAGTGCAGTGCAAGAACTGCGGAAAGAATCACTCTGGCGAGTGTCTAAAGGGTAAGTTTGTGTGCTATAAGTGCGGGCAAGAGGGTCATATCTCTCCCAACTGCCCCAACTCAAGGAAGATCAGTGGATGCTTCATATGCGGATCGACTGAGCATCAGGTGAGGAACTGTCCAAAGAGGGGAATGGAGGCAGGAAACGTAACCACAGGGAGAAGCAGTGGGACTTTAGCAATTTCAGGCCCAAACTCAACCAGTACCCCAACGAAAGCAACTCCGAGGGTCTACAACATGACGGTCCAGGATACAATGGCAGCTGGAAATAGAACTCCATGTGCTATGTGAATCACTTATATATCTTATATGTTTTCCTACATATATATATAGTAAATGATTTTATAAAGAAATTTTGAGTTCTTTTAAAAATCAAATTTTTGCCTAATCAGAGTGTTATGAAGAATAGTTAAAGATCAGTTTGATCAAGTATGATTGAGATCTACATACAATGATTATATGCTATGTACCCTTCTGCATATGAGTTTTTAAAGCGGTGATTCCGGGGACGGAATCCTTATAAGGGAGGGTGAATGTAATAACCCGAGATTTTCTATATAAAATAAATAAGAAATTTTGCATATAAATTTTTTTATTATTTATTTAATGACGAGAATAAGTGTCTAGTAATTGGAATGATAAATGCAAATATATTTATTACTTGAAAAAATTAGAAATAATTTTGGAATAATTAATTACCACAAAACTATATTGTTATGATAATTAATTTCTGTAAGCCGAAATGTTTTTATTAATTATTTTTCATGAAAACATGATTGGAAATAATATATGAAGTGAAAATTAGAATTATATAATAAATATTTTATTATATGATTTGCTCAGAATATTTAAGTTAGTTATTTTAACTTGATTATTGATGTTGTGTAAGAAAGAGAATTCAGATATGAGATTCAAACCCTGGATTGGGATTGTGATCAAGAGATGAGAATAATAATATTATATTATTGTTATAATAATTTCTGATTACCATAAATATATAATTGTGTGTATGTGTGATGAGATAATATTGAGCAATGACGGTCGATTAGGTCATATACGATCTTGTCTTTGTGAAACCCTAATTATTAAACTCGAGTTATGAGAAATGACCGAGTGGTGGCATTATATATGAAGTTATTGTGTATAAGATGTCGATAATTAGGACAAACCCTAATTATTACAACCCTAATCGGCTGAAGTTAGAGATCGTAATGACTGTGTTAGAATATACACAGATAATTAGAGAACCCTAATTGATGGCGTAAAGAAACCCTAATTATAGAACCCTAATTTTTCAATCGAAAACCCTAATCTTAAATTACCGGGTTTAATTACGATGTTAATGTACATGTGTTTTAATTTACCAAAGATAGAAAGTAATTGGTAAATGATAAGAATTACCATCTAGTGATTAAATACTACATTTAATTGCTATGTACAAGAATACCCTTGAAACTATATGCAAAATTACCAAAATACCCTTTTTAGTTTATTAGTGTATTATTAGTTGCATTATTGGTGGAATCTTACAAAATCTGGCCACCTACCATATTCTAGAACTTACTTATGGCACTATAACATTACCCATCAATAATCATCCACTACATTATTGCATCAATCAATTATACGATTTAAAGAGAGAAAGAAAGTGTATTATTTGCACATTTTCTTATATCACTCATCCTAGACCATCTCTCTCTAAAAGCTACGAAATTAGCTTGCTAGATCAGTCTATAATCAAAGCCCAGCCATCACAACAACAAATCATAAGCCAAAATCAGAAAATCAAAGCTTAGAAAAGGTATAAACTCTAGCTTGATTTTTCTCAAACTTTTTGGTGTTAGATGTTATGTTTAAATGTTAAAACATGTTGATTATAGTGTCTAAGGATGATGCAGGATGCTAGATGTTGATTCCATAACATTTAGAAGCTCGGATTTGAAGATTCCAAAAATCTGGAAAATTTTATTTACGTGATTTTTTTCAAAGAAATGTCGAGGCCATAATAACTTTGCTCGATCATGAGTTTTGTTGTTTAAAAGTTGTTATGTGTAGCCTTTGATATATTGTTTTAAGCTCCAAAAGGAATAAGGTCCATATCTAGTGTGGATCAAAAGTTATTGATGGTCAAAGTGCATTGACCGATCATGAAACCGATTCTCGAAAACCGAGAAAAAGTTCAAAGTGTCCGGAAAATATTTTTAAGCAAATGTAGGCCTTGTAGATCTCGGTATGTTTGGAGTTTTCATGTTATGAAAGTTGATATATGTATTACGGTATGGGGTCTTTAATCTCCAAAAGAATCAGGTCCATATCTGTTGTGGATCAAAAAGTTATTTAAGGTCAAAGTGGGTATCTAAGATTGGACGGAAAATTCTGGCGACCTGCAATTTTCTAAGTGTTGATTTTTCTGACAAGGTTTGACCTTACTTTAGCTGCTTGATTTCTTGTTTTTATGATAGTGTTAAGTAATAGATCTGTAGTCCTGCATGTAGTCTACAACCTGAAACTTATATATCACACAAACAATACACTGATTACAAGTTATACGGACCCAAAGTAGGCATCTCGACTGTTCTTCAGTTGAAGAAAAAGCATTGTCGAATTTTTGATGGCTAATAACTCTTAGATCCGATGTTGTTTAGTCATGATGTTTGTTGGTAAGTGTAGTATTACATAGTACTACAAGATCCAAGTATTAGATTGCCCGTAAAGCGTAATGGATTGAGAATTATTCATGGTCAAACTAGGCACCATGAAACTACCTTGTCAGTGTTCTTGAGACTCAAGAACACCTAAAATGACAGATTTGCCGCTAAAGCCTTTAATGACGGATTCTATTTATTTTTAATTTACGTAATTTTCGAAAATGATTTAAAAATTAGAAAAATTAGATTTTAATTATTAAAAATACTTATTAAATTAGAAAAATTATTTTAAATTTGAAAAAATAATATTTAATTATTTTGAGTTTATTTCATAAATATTTAATAATTTTGGAATATAAAGGTATTTATTTATTTAATTATAATATTAAATAAATGATTTAAAAATAGTTTTAATTCATGAAAAATCATGAAAAATTATTTTATGGTATAAGAAAATATTTTAAGTTATTTGTGATGACTTTTAATATTTTGTGATGAATTTCATTAATTAATTAATATTAATGATATAAAAGTTAGTTATTAGTTTTAAAATGATTTTAATATTTTAAAAATCATTTTAGATGAAAATAAAGTATTTAAAGATATTTTGAGTTATAAAATATAACTTTTAATATTTAGAAGATAATTTCATTAATAATTATATATTAATGATATTTAGTTAATGATTTGTGATATTAAGTTTATTTAATATTTATATTAAATAAATAGTTTAAAAATGGTTTTATTTATTTAAAAATCATTTAAAGAGGATATTAAGGATTTAAAAATATTTTAAGTTATAATTAATGACTTTTAATATTTGGATAAATAGTACATTAATATTTAAATATTAATGGTAATTATTTAAAATGATTTTAATTATTTTAAAAATCATTTAAGGGTAATATAAATGTTTTAAAAATAGTTTGAGTTATAATATATAACTTTTATATTTTGGCAATGGTTTCATTAATAGTTTAATATAAATTAATTATTAATGATAATGGAATTGCTTAATGTTTAAATCATTTAATTATGATTCCAATGTTTGAAAGTTATAGCCGGCCAAACTAGCTGACTTGAGAACCGATTATGAAGTTCTGAATTTGAAGAAGAACACCTATAGTAACAGTTATATCACTATAAGCCCGTTAGTGACAAATTTGAATTATTTTAAATTTTTCAATTTCTGGAAATTTCGAAAATGATTAAAAATAAAATGTCCGATATTCTGAGATGTTGAAGTGCGAATAAGAGTCTTAGACTCATTAATTACCCGATAAAAAAAGTATTTGCATGACGCCGACAAATGTAGAACCTTATAAAAAGAAAGAAAAGGCTCTCTTTGTAAAAACATGGATAAGATATTTGAAAAATGTATAAAAAATATTTCAAATACGAATATATGACTAAAAGTATGATCACCTGCGATTATGTGATGGCGTGATTAGACTATGTCTTGTCAATTGTAATAGTACGATACTATGTGTTATGATATATTGTTCTAATCGAACGAATGATCTGATTATTGATAGGTTGTGATAAAGAGATAAAACCTAAGTTGAGATTCGTAATCAGCAAATCAGGCAAGTATCTTACCTTTGCATTTTCTTTATGCAATTGACATGAGTAAGAAGTTTCAGAATTATTCTATTCCTGTACAGATTATGTACGCTTTGATTATCAACATGTTAGCTCAGATATATATTCTGTTCCTTAATTTTTAAATGGTTATACGAGTGTCCCCACTTGGATAATCATGGCATTTATTCACATGTTGATACACTTTTTCAATTACCCGTATATATATATATATATGTTGAATTACATATTATTGTTGAGCAAGATTAAAAACCTTCGGGTTTGGAACCAGACATGTATGAACATCCCTATATGGGAAAATTTTTACCGAGAAAGTGATTTAGTGAACGATGAATAAATCGTTCAAGTTATATGTAGTATTGATCAATCTGATTGTACAATCTGGTCGATCACCCTCCGTGCCGTAAGTTATGACGGTTTCTTATGGATGGATTTTTCGCTAAACCTTTTGAAAATGAAAAGAATGTTCATAGTATGTTTCTTAAACCCTATTCATGGGTGGAGCCTAATTTCAAGAAATTGAAAGAGAGTTGTTATGTGAATTTTTTATCGAGACTGATTACTTCACAACTTTCGATTCGTTGTAGAAGTGTTATGTAAAGAGAATACTTATATTCTTTCAAACTTATATATATAATTGCTATTACTTCTTTGGGCACTCAAATGCTCATCCTTGCTTAAATTAAATGTTTTCGATTATGTATGAGCAACTTTGAAGGCTCTGAGCACGAACAAGGGAAAGGAAAGTCATTGAATGAGTTTATATTATGAGTTAATGGTTATAGTTAATTAGACAATGGAATCTATTACGATATTATAAGGAATGTATTTGAAGGTCACGTGCACGGGGAAGTAAACTTTGATGTATATAAATTAAGTTCGAATGTATTATTATTTAGTATTATTCAGCTTATAGAAATGGTATCGTGGAGAACCGAGTTCGGATTGCAAGTACCCGGATTTGGGGTCGCCACACATTTGATGTAGTTAAAAATTGGAACAACATGGAGCTAGATTGCACGACCATCCTCTATAATCCTGATGATTTGCTGATGAGATGGTTCTTCCAATGGATGCCATGGCTAAAGGCCTATACTGAAAGAGATGGAAGTTACTTCAGTTGGTGCTACTCTCATTTTCCAAGCATGAAGCTGGTAGCACAAAACTTCCCAAGGGTGAAGAAGTTTGCCACCAAAATGATCAAAGACCAGCCCCACTTCAAAGTCTATCGCCATGCTTGAAATCACTATACTCCCTATGATCGTAGAGTGGACTCTCAAGGAAGAAGGATCATAACCAAGGAGATGATCGTAGAGTCTGTTCACTCTACTACTGATGGTGTTCAAGATCAATACCAGAAGCCTCCATCAGCCCAAGCACTGCTATCTGACACTTCCTCATCCTCAAATAGCAATTGGGACTCAACGATTGTTCAGATTCTTAAAGCTTTCAAAAATTTGTCCAAGAATAAAAATCGTAGAGTCTAATCTGATGCCAAACCAGAGGCTGCCCAACCAGATGAGCAAATCCCTATAGAAGAGGAACTAATGAAAAATTCTGATGAACTGATTGAGAAAATATCTCTATTCAATGAAGAGATAAAGATGGTAACAACAGCAGCAGGAGATAATTCAGTTCAGAACAGACTTCAAGCTACTATGGCTGATGTATCTCTCAAACTTAAAGAGAGAGATAACATATATCTGAAAGCCATACATGATCAGAAGGTAGAAGCTCTACGAGCACAGAAGGCCAATGAAGAGCAGATACAAGTCCTCTCTGACAAGATTGACAACATGAATCAGTCTTTCTCAGTGTAACTTGAGCTAGGCCAACAGGAACTCAAGTTTGAAGTTGTTAACTCCTCCTACCTGATGGAGCAGCTTATGTCCAACATGGAGCAGCTCTCCCAAATGATTAATGACAAAAAGGGGGAGAAAAAGAGGCAGAGAAAGGGGAAGAACAAGAGGCACTCTAGTAAGAGCAAGAGGAGCAAAAGGAAAGAAAAGAAGAAGACAACACCAGGAGGAGCTGAGTCATCATCTAAGGTAGAGCCAAAGGATGATGAGCCTAAGGCTGCGGGGGAGCCAGAGCCAGAACCAGAAAAAGAAGAAAAGAATAGCTCCACATCCTAGGGGGAGCAGGAGCAAAGGAATCAAACAGTTGAATAGCTGATCAACGGCCATCCTGGAAGCATACATGTAACCAAAGAGGTACATCTCTAACTAGTTAGGTATGTTCTGGATCCAGGATATAAAATGACAGTGTATTAAATTCCACATCATTATAAATGACATTCATGATTATCTATTTTTGAAATACAGTTGCTCACTGTATATAAGATTCATTCATGACATGCATATGCACTTATTATTTTTGTCATAATCAAATAGGGGGAGATTGTCACGAATAAGCATGTGAATATTATTCCTATTTATATATGATTTGATTATGATATATATATATATGAATGAATATGCAAGTATGTTTGCATTAAGAAAAGTTGTAAAGTCCTTTGATAGATAATAGAAACATATGTACAGGGACTTAGAATGAATTAATCAAATGTGTTAGGTTGATCCTACATAAGCAAAACAGCTTTGTTAAAGTCTTTAAAAAGAAATGATGGACAAGGACTATAAATATAGAAAGATCAAGCATGTTAGGTTGATCTTATGATGTAATAGATAGGCTTGTCTGATCGACGAGAACTGCACTAATCAACATGTTATGTTTTATTGTAGGATGTCGATTGATAGCTTGATGTATAGAGATATACACGCGGTGATCTAAGAAACTGTTAACAGAGTAGAGCCTATACATATGCCAGTGGCGGAGGTACCATTAGTAATTCTAGAAGAGTCGGAGCCAGAGGAGTACTTTTCTGAGGAGAACTACTCCAAAGGAGATATGGATATAGCATCATACCCTAATATGATGATCGATGAGGAAGAAATGGAGGTAACATCGGTTAATACGGTGGTACCTACACAAGAGTCAACACCTCCAGATGTAATGAGAGCATTGTATCTAGCAGTACTTGACAAGAATGTGCAACTGTGTACAGTTGTGCAAAATCAGAATAAAGAGATTAGTGCTCTTTAAGAAGCGAAGGAGTCTGCAGAACCAGATTTTGAGTCAGAGCACGATAAAAAGGTGCTTATGACAAATAAGGCTAGGGATTTTAAGAAGGAGGCCGATGAGCTTCGTAAGAAACTGGTGGAGAAAGACCAGAAGATAGCACGAAAGTCTTACATCCATGAGAATGCTCATAAGGATTTCAAGCTGAAAGTTGCTTGTTATTCCTTTGAGTCAGGACAGACTCGCCATACGATTAGTCGGGATATTATAGCAAATATTGTGAATGAGAAACACGAGGACGCTGTTATGCATTATTAGAAGTATAGAGTAAATAAATATGTGTGTAGTGACGTAAAACCCTCTTTTGTATAAAAGGGTAGTCTTTTTATAAATTCCAACATTTGTGAAGATCAATTGCAGGATAGAAATGTAATAGCTTTTGGATATGGAAACAAATTATAAATAGTTTCAAACTATGAAGGAAGCATATTAATATAATGAAGTTTTATTTAATATGATTTGATGTGATATGAGTTGTTGTTTGACGAATAAAAACGAAGTAAGTAAATAGATAATAATGAAATTTTATTTATTCAGAAAATGCCGCCAAGGAGAAGACAACGTAATCAGGAAGCGAAATCACATAATGATAACCAAGGGGGTCAAAACAACCCTATACAAGAGTTCTTTAATTTATTAACGGCTGCATTTATCCAAATCGGGGGTAGAGTACCCGTGGGACCTAGGGTAGCAAAAATGACTACCTTTAAAGAGTTTAAAAGCGTAGGTCTGCCGGATTTCAAAGGAACGACGGACCCAATAGAGGCCCAGACATGGGTGAAAGAAATAGAGAAGGTGTTTGTTATTACAAGCGTAGGTGAGGCACAAAAGACTTCTTTTGCGACTTACATGATGAAATGGGAAGCCAACTTTTGGTGGGAGGCTCACCAGGTTGGGGCTAGTACAGATGAGGTAACGTGGGAACAATTCAAGAAGGTTTTCTTCGAGAATTATTTCCCTACAAGCATGGAAGGGAGGATGGAGATTAAGTTCTTAGAACTTAAGCAAGGGGACATGACAGTTCCCCAATACGCGGCCAAATTCAATGAATTGGCAAGGTTTACTCCATACCAAATGGACACTGAGGAGAGGAAGGTTCATAAATTTGAGCAAGGCCTGAAACCTTGGCTTTATAGTAGGATTTCTGTGTCAGATTGCTTCCTATGGGACCATTCTGGAAAAAGTAATTATAGCAAAAGGTGGTGGTGAGGCGTTGACCCAATGTAAGACCCCAAATTATTAATAAATAAAATTTATTTTCCTCTATTTATTATTTTGAAATAGTAAGGGTTGATTTGATTAATGTGGATAGTTATGGGTAAAATGCGCAAATTTTACAAAATAAGCAAGTGGTTATAAAATATTCATTGTTGTCGAAGAATATTCGTTTGGTCGTGGAATATTCGTGATCGCTTTGGGGAATATTCGTACGACAGCCCGCATGACCATGTGTGGGCCCCATACGAGAAAGTGATTGGAGGAAGAAAGCGACAAATATAAGTTGTTTAAAAATAATCTGCCAGAAGTTATTACAGTTGGAATACCCGATGGTTAAAACACGAGAATCGCGTTGTTGCACAACAAGAAGATTACCTGTATTGCACCAATTATTGACTCTTATGTAAGAAGGCACTACTCAATAATGGTTCTGATAATTATTGTTCAAGATTTTATTTTATTGATTCAATAATCACTGCGTTGATATTTTATATTGTTGTTGTTTTAATAATTGTCATTACACGATTATTTTTCATTATCGAAGCTAATAATTCATATTATCTGAATAATATTATTAGATAACATTATTGGCAATGTCTAGAAAGTTACATCTAAGGAGAGGTTTGGTCACCTAATTGCGGCCAAGAAGGAGAAATTCTTATTCGAAAGCCCCTCTTTCCGAAGCTGCACGGTTGTCAATATTGTGATTCCGTAATATTATTTGTGAATAATTAATTATTGATTCATATGATGAGGAAAATATTGATTTTATGTAGATATAGATGGAGAAAATTTTTATAGTGACAATTGTTGAAAATTAATATTTTATCTTTTTACGATAAAATAATTCATTTAAATATATTATTTTAATAATATATTAACGATGGTATTTTTTACGATGAATGTGGGATATATGAGTATATGTGGAGGAGGAGTATTTTGTTACCAAAATGTTTAAAACATGTTAAACATGTCGGTGGACCCCATTTATTGATCGAAATTTGATTATAGCACGTGAAAATCGCCCATTTATGGATTTCGGTCAATTTCTGTTTGGAATTTGGAAAAACTTTCTTCTGTAAAGTTGTAGAGAATTTAATTTCCTATAAAAACTCGCAAAATTTGAATTTTCTGACAAAAGGGCTATTTATTATGAATTATTGAAGTTTCAGAGTTCCAAAATAATTGATTTTTGGAAGTTTTAATTATTTTAAATAATAAAAACGTTTTTGGTGAGTGTTCCACATGTTATAAATGTGTCATGTTGCTGAATTCAGATCTAGGAAGGTTGGCGTAGAAAACTTAATATATATATTATTAATTTATTAAATTTTCTGCTTTGGTGTTCTAAGCATTTTCCTATAAATAGGGTGCTTAGGTTAGAATTGAAAATCACACCAGAAACTGAAGTTTTCTCTCTCTATATTATCGAGCGTATTCTTGTGAGTATTTTGAGTATACTTTGAGTATTGCTATACGGTGCAAGTTCAAGTCATAGCCTATATCCGGTGTTTCAACTAGAAGTACTGTCTTTCGAGGTAAGGGATATTATTTTTTTAAAAATGATATTATTTCTTCAATATCATTATGCCAAAATATTGGTTAAAACTTTTTATCAAATTTGGAACTTTTTCATGTCGGGGTTACTATTCATGAGTTACTATTCACGAGTTACTATTCATGAGTTACTATTCATGAGTACTATTCACGAAGCGTGAAGATGTTTTTTGTGAAATTTCTATCTTTTGGTGTCGAGTTATTGTTTCACGATCGACACTATTCACGATATCGACACTATTCCGAATCACGGCAGACTATTCATCGAAAAATGAAATTTCTTCTTTTTCGTCCAAAATATCTATTCGGATACTAGCTTTGATTGTATCCATGTTTTGATCATTCTTCTCGACTTTTTACACCACTATGATTATTTTTGAGGTATTTTTGGACGTGGATAAAACGAAGTACGAATCCTTAATCCTTAATCCTTGTCATTTTGTTTCACTGGATTCGTTTCTTTTAAAAATATATATATATATATATTTCATCATCATCAGTCTTAAATGATGATATTATTGAATATCTTTGGCCTGTAGTGCAAAGATGAATGATTTCTGATGAATATCTTTGGCCTGTAGTGCAAAGATGAATGATTTCTGATGAATATCTTTGGCCCGTAGTGCAAAGATGAACAAGTGTTTAGATGAACATGACCAACTGGTGAATGTCATTAGGATGAATATATGATTCCAGATATATATTGATTGATGTTACAGGGATAAAAATATTGATGATGGACTGTTAAATTCATAGATATTAGTAGATTTCATCCTCTACGTAACTCTTCTATGAATTAATATTTTTCGCTACGAGTATTGATTTAAAACTTGTTGTCTATTGTATTCTATTAGATTTTTCCCTGTTGAAGACTAACGATAATTTGTTCTGTATTATCTTAGTCATAATATTCTTTACTGGGCTAGTTGAGCTCACTCTTTTCCTTTTTGTTCCATTTTTCTTCTCAGGAGGTGAGAATGTAGCGAGTACGAGTCGGGGTATGGAATGATGGTTTTAGAGAGTTGTTTAGTAGCCCTCACCATTTTTGTAAAATAATGTATCAATAATTATGATGGGGATTTATTTGCGTGTGGATATTGTCTAGATGGAAATATCTGTATTTAAACTCACAGTTTATATGTTGTAATAATAAAGTTGTAGTTATTTCTGTACCATGTATTTGGCGACTCAGAATGGGTTGGATGGAATGGACCTATTTTGGGGGCGTCACACCCAATACCATAAAGAGAGAAAGAATAAGAGCAAGGGAGAGGGAGGAACCAAGGCAGAGAGTGCTAGTGGTTGTGGCATTATGCCAAAAAGAAAGAATTTTAACTCCGAGAATACTGTAATGGGACAAAGGGATCCTAAACGTAGGATGGAAACATTTCAGACATGTGGAAAGACTCATCTAGGAGTTTGTCTGAAAGGGAAATCGGTTTGTTATAACTGTGGACAAGAGGGTCATATACCACACAATTATGCTAATCCTAAGAAAAACCATGGTTATTTTGTATGTGGGTTGTTGGACCACATGGCAAGAAATTGCCCAAAGAAGGGGTCGGAGGAAAGTAAAGGTGTTAGTAGTGGTAAATTATCCATTACTGAACCACCATCGTCGGGTAGACCTATGGCCCGTACTTTTAATATGATGGTCCAAGATGCGGTTGCATCAGCGGATGTAGTAACAGGTATCATTCCAGTCAATACAATGAATGCTTATGTGATATTTGATTGGAGTGCTACTTTTCTTTTATAACATGAGAATGTGCTAAGTGATTAAATTCATTCCCAAAGGGGATTATAAATACCTTTACAAGTTAAGGTAGAAAATGAGGAAATAACTCTCGTGGAATATATTCATGGGAATTGTTTCATGAATAATAGAAGTAAGCAAGTATTGGTAGATAAGTACCAATAAGGTTGAGAGAATTTGAAGTAATTCTCGGTATGAATGAGTTAATTAACCATAGAACTTCAATAAATTGTTAGAATAAAAGTATGAATCTTCAGTTTTTTAAAGAAACCCAAGGTAGTATTTTACGGTAATAAATCACTAGAACATTCTTGTTATCTAACCATGACGCAAGTTAGGAGGATGTTAAGGGAGAGGATGAGTCGTTACGTTTGAGTATCGACTATTGTAAGAGGAGTAAGTTAGTGGTTAAGAATAAATACCCATTGCCCAGGATCGATGATCTATTTGATTAGTTGAAATGGGCAAAGAATTTTTTTTTAAGATAGATTTGTGTACGGGGTATCGTCGGTTGAAAATAAGAAAGAAGGAGGTACCTAAGATGATGTTCAGAACCCGTTATGGTTATTACGAGTTTCTGGTTATGTCGTTTGGGTTGACTAATGTACTGAAGTTGAACTTTTCGTAAGGAGTGCCGATCAAATCGGTGGTAAGCTGATAGATACTCTTGTGAGGTGCTATGGTTGAAAGTACCATTAGCATCACAGAGTGTCCAAATATTATTTAGACGAATATGTCGTAATGATCATTGGTGATATTCTAGTCTATTTTAGACGCCAGAAGATCATGATGAACGTGTGAAGATAGTGTGGGAAACACTACGGAGGGAGAAGTTGGATACGGAATTCACTAAGTGTGAATTTTAGTTTAAAAGATATACAGATTTTAGTATATATTATTGATAAATATGATGGAAATGAGAAGTGAGAAAAATAGTTTTCAGGAACTAAAAAGGAAGTTTAAGTGAGGCACATGTATTGTCTTTATCCGATGATACGGGGAATTTTGTTGTGTATCTCGATGCTTCGTACAGAGGACAAGGTTGCGTGTTCATTTGCATAGCAAGGTCATTATGTATACATCACGCCAGTTAAAGGATTATGAGAAGGTTTATCCTAATTATGATCTATAATGGGCAGCTGTAGTTTTTGAATTAAAAATCTGAAGATAGTATATATATGGGGAGAAGTGTGAGATATACACAAACTATAAGAGTCTGAAATATATCTTCACATAGAAGGGGTTGAATATGAGATAGAGAAAGTGATTAGAATGGATAAGAGATTACGACTGTGATATGTTATATCATTCAGGGAAGGTAAACGTAGTAGCCGATATGTTATGTAGGAAGGGTAGGGAAAAGCTATCAATGTTAACGACTCAGAATGAGTTAAAAACGGAGATGGCAAGAACGGAGTTAGAAGTTAAATTACGGAATGAAGGGGTAGAAATGTTATTCACAATGTAGACTCAATCCATGAAAATAGAATGAGTTAAGGAAGTACAACTAAGTAACGAGGAGTGCAAGAAAATGAAGAAGATGATGGAGGATGAAGAGAAGATCAAGTATCATCTCGTTTTGAAGGAGAAATTTGAGTTTGATATAATTCCGAGTTAAAAGAAGAACTAATAAGAGTGAGATAGCGTAATATGTTAGTAAGAGCTTAACTTCCAATTCAGATTATTAATAGGAAGGGACAAGACAAGTGAAATAAGATAATACCTTTGGTGAATGTGAATGGAGGAACCACAATGCCGAAGAAGCAACGTGGGGACTCGAGATTAAAATGAAGAAAAAATTTCACATTTGTTTAAGTAATTGTAGCGAGATTCTAGGGACAGAATCCTTATAAGGGGTGAAGAGTGTAACGACCCAGAAAATGGAGTATATTGTAAAATAATTTTAATTAATTAAATAATAAATAAAATTATATTATTTGTTATAATTATGTGATGACAAGATGGATGATGTTCTATAACCTAATCCTATCGGAATATCGTAGTATTTTGGCTACGTGAAGGAATTAAAGTGTTTCAATTTCCAAGACGAAAATAAAAGTTTTCCGAGAAATTTTCCAAAAAATACTATTCATCCGTTTCTGCTCAGGAATTATTTTTGAACTTTCGAGAAATACGTAATGATAGAATATCGAGGTAAGATGGATTATCCAATAATATTTCAGTTATGGCAAACGCAGTTTTTCGCCTGCGGACTTAAAACCTAACGATTAGAAAGAGTGATTTCCGAGAAGGCATTTAAATGTGTATAATGAATTAAAGCGATGATCGTATAATACGTAGGTATTGTACGAGGTAATCAATACGAGTATGATATGAGGTATTATACGAGTATGTATGAATGATGGTATGCCGTATATGTTGAATAAGTATACGGGTTGGAATACGAGATTAATACGTAAATTATACGTTATAAGGCTTTAAGCCAAATGTATTGGACTTGTAGGTTTTGTTAAGAATTATATAAGCCCAAGTATAGAAATGGTTAAGCCCAAGTATGGAAATGGATAAGTCCAATATGATTTAATGAACAAGCCCAATGTAAAGGTTAAGTTAATTAAGCTAAAGGTCCAATGTAGGAACCGATGGGTTATTGAATGGTTTAAACCCATGGGGCGACCCATGGGTGACCCAAAGTGGTGGCCAAGTAAAGTACTTGATGGCTAAGAAAAGGATAAGTTAAGTAATAACCAAGTAAAGTGCTTATGCTAGGAGGATAAGTAAAGTGCTTATAAGTAATGGGTAAGTAAACTTAAAGGCTAAGCAAAGTGTTTATAAGTAATGGGCAAGTAAACTTAAAGGCTAAGTAAAGTGCTTATGTATGATGAGCAAGCAAAGGATAAACTATTTGATTAGCAAGAAAACTTAATGGCTAAGTAATGTGGTGATCAAGTAAACTTGATGGCTAAGCTAGGAATAGTAAGGAGGTGGATGGCTTATTGACCATTAAGCCCTCATTTAGGATTTCATATAAATAGAAGGAGAGATAGCTCATTTGTTGGTTATTGTATTTCATCCAACATTTTAAGTGCTTATTGGTTAGAGAGAGAAAACTTGAAAAGCTAGAAAAGTTAGACTTTATAATCCAAGAAAGAAGAAGAAGGATTAGCAAGAGAACATCAAGGGTAAGCAATCCTAAACCATGACTCTTCATCTCTTTAATTGATAGAGATGTGAGTAGTGGTAGAACTAGTATGCTAAGAAGTAGGAATGATTAATAAAAACACTTAAGTCTTAATAAGCCGTGAATAAACAAGTTGTTTATATATAAGTTATGAACTAAGAAAGAATTTGTGAGAACTTGTAACATGTTTACATGGATGAAGATTGTATGATAAAAAGAAACAAGGATGGTGGTTAAAAGATTAAGAACATGATCACTCATGAGAAATGAAATCATAAGTAGTTTATGCTTTTATAAGTTATAAACTCATGAAGAATAAGTAAAAACTTATGAATATAAGTTAATGATATATGTATATTAAGATGTTAGTATGATGGAATGAATCCATTTGAAACGGTTTAAAAATCTCAAGTAATGAAGTTTGGGCAAAATTCACGAGGTTGGACGATAATTGTCGAATTCGTGAAATTCTCAGAATGGAAGTCAAATTTTGATATTGAGCTCAGAAACGTTGGCTTTCAATGAAGTTAAGTCTTATTTGGCATTATATAGTTGGGACTCAAAAATGACCGAATTCCAACTTAGAACGAAGAAACGAGCATTGAACGTTCACGAACGTTTATCATTTTTCGTTAAAATGAACTAAAAGGTGAATTTTGAGTTAACGAATTCAAAATTGTAAAATTCTTACATAAATACGTAGAACATGTAATTTGTGAACTAACGGCGTTTGAACGAGTCAATTTGGACTTATAACGAAGAAGTTATGAGCCCGGGAATCTCACATAAAACTTTTGTCTGTCAAAATTTATGGATCGAGGTCTCAGCCGCAGTCAGCACAAAGCACTATAAGACGCTGGCAAAGAAGATCAAGCATGTCGTCACTCATCGGAGTTTCACGCCGCAGTGCCAACTCCAGTTATAATCCTCGCGCCGCGGCGCCGACAGTGAGAGTTGGTTGACCAAGTTAGGTTTTGTAAATCCAATTGATTAGGAACGAATAGTGAAATGTACATGTACTTAATGTACATGATAAGACTAACTTTAAATCATTTTTATATTTATGACGGTATGAATTTAAGTATAGATTAAGAATAATTAAATGAAGAATGTGAAGGGTAATTAAGTAAACCGTGAATGGTATTCAACGTTGGTACTTCACCAATGACGATCAAGTTTCGATTACTAACGTAAGAACGTTAGTAAGCCGTGAGGAAGGATGATTAAATCAAAACGAGTTGTATTAATGAAATAATTTTAGTTAAGTTATAGAAGAGAAAGAAGTTGGTAAGAACGATGTAAATTATAACGGCAAGTCGAAACCAATAATAACAAATCTAATACATGATTAGATTGAGAAGAAGGGTAAGATTCATTAGGAACCATGTATGTTCATCCATGACCTAATGTGGTATGTTATGTGGTTATGTGTTGTAGAGACTGTAAAGACTCTAAGAGAAAGTAATTTTACTGTAGCAGACGATAAGGGCAAGATTTCTTATCGCTTGTCTAACCTTTGTGTTCGCCAGGTTTTCAGTGATTCATGTTATGAGACGCATAAATTGTTTTATGAAAGGGTCGATGCCAATTTTAACTCAGCTAGACTAGTCTTGAAAGATTGATTGATTTATTTACAAGTCTTTTAATATAAAATTGATAACGTTATCCTACACCAATTGTTTGGTACGGATTCAAGGTAAGCTTGAGTATAAATAAACAAATGTATTTTATATCGATTATTCGATGGGCACACGAGGTTGCCAAAACTTAAACGTACATACGTTTAAAGGATGTAGTGTTGATCAACATAGAGTACTATAGGTTGATCACCTAGAAGTGCTCGTAAGCTATGTCGGGCTTACGGACTTAGTGTCGGGTTGTCCTTTTCATGAATAAAAGCTAAAGAGAATGTTCATGGTCTATGGACCTACTCAGAATTTCCAAACTATTATATTTACTTCGGAATTTTTGATGAGATAAAAGGTGTTATTTAATGTTTCATAGTACTTCATAACTATTGTTCAGTTATTGAAGAATAATCATATGATTCTTGAAGGGGTATTTATATTATACATTGTTAGACTTGCTGAGCTAGTTATGCTCGCTTCTTGCTTGAATCATATGATTGCAGCTAAGGTCGAGCGAACCGAGGGTTCCAGTAGAGGTAAAGGCAAGGCAAAGAAGAATGATTAGTTTATCTTGTAATAGACTAGTAAGTGTATGTTTTATATTATGATGAACAAAGAATGTATTGGTTTCAGAACCTAGGAATGGGATGTAATATTATTAATGTAATAAAAATGTCATTGATACACGCAGTTTGATGTTGTTTCAATAAAATGAATGTACAGTTATCAGTACCGTGTAGCACCATCTGTCGGGTTGAAAGATACCCGAATTTGGGGGTGTCACAGGTTGGTATCAAAGCATTAGGTTATAAAACTTAAGGGGGGAAGAACCTTAGGCTAATAACCTCGTTAAGGAAGGAAAAGTCTGAAGGAAGTAAACTCGAGTTGAATGAGTCAATAAGGTATTGATAAAACTCAGTACTGAAATATTTAAAAGATGGAAAGTAACCCTAAATAAATTAAATGTGATTTGTGTTTATACTATTATGTATTATGTACTAATTAACATGTTATGTTTTATTGTAGGATGTCGATCGATAGCTTGATGTATAGAGATATACACGCGATGATCGAAGAAAATGTGAACAGAGTAGAGCCTGTACCTATGCCAGTGGTGGAGGTACCATTAGTAATTCTAGAAGAGTCAGAGTCGGAGTCAGAGGAGTACTTTTCTGAGGAGAACTACTCCGAGAGAGATATGGATATAGCATCATACTTGTAGACACTCAAAATTTCGTTTTCCTGTTACTAACTATGCAGGAGGACAAAAAGCATCTTTTTAACACTCTGGAGATAACCCTAGAAGACCACAACATCAATTCCAACCCCAGAGATAGCCTCGAGAGATCTAGTTTCCAACCCCGGAGATAACCCCGAAAAATCAGGTTCCAACCCCGGAGATAACCCTGGGAAAGTCAGTTTCAACCCCAGAGATAGCCCCGGGGGATCAAGATCAAAGCCTCGAGATAGCCCCAGGAGGTCAAGCCAACCTCAGAGATAACCCTGAGGACAATCAGAGTCAACCGCATGCCAATTTCAGATATAACCTTGAGAAACGACTGCTACAACTGCGAGAAAACCGGAGATAACCTCGGGAGGGGCAAAATGGTCATTTTTCTAACTCAACTTCAACTCACATCAAATCAAATCATTTCAACTCAAAATACTTCAATAGAAGTCCCACGAGAACAATATCTTAACTTTCGAGCGCAAACTACGCAAAACGGCTCAATGGACTACCTGACAGAAACTTGGGAATACCATTTCGGTCATGGACCCATCTTCCTAGAATCAAAAAAGGGAAAATCCTATGTCATTGTGTAGCTCTCGGAAAGAGCTTTCCGGAATGATATGGCACGCTTCTATCGGACTCCCGGATTGAAAGTTATGGACGACCGAGCGAACAGGGCGTTGTCCAAATATACGTACTTCGACAAGGTGGGACCCACCATCGCCGGGCACACCGGCAACCGTAGGTACACACTGCTACTAGGTGATGCAGTAGACTGCGGCTGGCCCCCTCTATAAATAGAGGGCTTGGGGTGGCCATTTTGCAAGAGAAAACGACGAGGAAGCCCTGCCCAATTTGCTCTGCACTCACCCCATGCAGTGTACTTTCTCATTTTAAAAACCTGTGAGCTCATATATAGCCCTTTTGTACCTACAAAAGCTAGTGTTTACCCACTCTAAAGATATAGAAGTCTTCTTTGGCGATTCAATTGTAAGCCTTCTCACACACTTTAGAGTCTTTTTCTTCATCTCGCACACACCCTTTTCACGTTGAGAGTCATATTACAGCAGATTTGCAGGACTTTGGTCCGTGGTTTTTATTTGATTTTGTATATATATATATATATATATATATATATATATATATATATATATATATATATATTGACTAACATTATCGAGTTATGCCTCGATTGAGCCTGACTTTGATGCGAGCATTTCTATCGCTTTAATACATACATATATATATATATATATATATATATATATATATATATATATATACATTTATATATATTAACTGTGTGTCGAACTTTTTCGATGAGCCTAGACTTGATGCAGAGCGTTTATTGCTTTTATATATATATATATATATATATATATATATATATATATATATATATGCATTTATATATATTAATCGTGTGTGTCGAACTTTGTTCGATGAGCCTAGACTTGGTTTGGAGCGTTTACTCGCTTTTTATGTATATATATATATATATTTATATATATGAACTGTGGTCGGACTCTGTTCGATGAGCCTAAATTTTACATCTGGTGCATTTACTCTGCTTTTGTATATATATATATATATATATATATTTACAGCTTTATTTACATTTCGTCCCGCCTAGAGTTCCCTTCGTGGCGGTTGACCGTATTTACAGCTTCATTTATGTTTTATCCCGCCTGGAGTTTCCTCTGTGGTGGTTGATAGCTTTTACAGCTTTATTTACTTTTCTGATCCCCCATGGAGGTGCTTCGTGGTTGGTGATCCTGTCTGTATATATATATTTACTGACTTTTTATATATATACCGCCATCGCTTTCATACAAATTGAAAGATTGTAATGCTTTTAGGAATCATGTGATCACTGATTCAAATTTATTGGATCTAGATTCGGTTCCGTGATGGACATTTTCAAATTGTAAGTCGCTTGTAAGTTATTCTGCGATGTCTAAATTTCCTCAGATGGTTTCCATACCCACGAGGAAGTCGGCATTATTTTTGTACATTATTTTCATACGGATGCTTCGCATTCGTAAAATAAAATCAATCAAGTCGAACACGTAATAAAATGGGAGTGTAAAAGGTCTCAATTACTATTGAGCATCAGGGTTTGAAAAAATCTTTTTTATAAAACCGCACAGATATATCTTGTTAAAACTAAATTTTTACATAAATTCAAACCCTGTGTATATTGGTGCGAACGAGGCCTCGCACTACTTCCAAATAATAGCACATTGACCCACACACACACACATTCAGAGAATAGTTTCTTGAAAAGAGGCGATCACCGTGGTAACACGGATGTCGAGGGGTGCCTAACATCTTCCCTCTGCATAACCAAGTCCCCGGACCCTAACGAATCTCGGTTTCACCGACCCGTTTAGCAGTGTCACATCACTGGGTCAATGTGCAAACTTTTTCTCGGTTGTATTGGTACAACCATTTAAAAAATCAACTGGCGACTCTTAACAGTCCATCGTCGACATTATACATGTCGGACCTTTTTCACTTGTTTTTTCAAACAAATCTCACCTAAAATGAGAACACCAAAGAACAAGTAACGAAAAGGGACATCTAAAAATCCCGACGTCGACAGGTGGCGACTCTGCTGGGGACTCTAGTAAGAGGACTTAAGCCGTTATTACAATCTTTTCAAAACTGTTATCTGTTTGTGTGTGGATGTTGCATTTACATTTGATGAATGTATACGAATGCATTTCCTTATTGCACTTAGTGCTTCGCACCATAACTGCTTGTGATATTAGTGTTTCGCATCATATCTGCTTGTGATATTAGTGCTTCGCACATGTCATCATTTTTCATACGATGAGACGCGTTGTATGTGAATGTATGTTGTGTGGTCCCTCCACCAGGAGGCTATCTCGTCGGTGTTTGATTACTGGACTCATGAGAAGACTAATTCTCCGAGGCTTAGGAAAGGCACCACCCAAATTCGCTCTAGTTGAAAGACCGGATTAACTTCCCGTCAAGTAGATTGCGATGATTTGG
The DNA here is from genome assembly GCA_020205605.1 of Panax ginseng. Classification (NCBI taxonomy): domain Eukaryota; kingdom Viridiplantae; phylum Streptophyta; class Magnoliopsida; order Apiales; family Araliaceae; genus Panax; species Panax ginseng. The sequence goes on along the minus strand of CM035143.1, from coordinate 57,794,922 downwards.
GAACCTTCATGCCAAAAAGCCGCGAGAGTAACCTAAGATAGGTCAGCCTCTGATAAACCCAAAAAGGAGGAAAGTCTCTTCATGCTCTCATTTCAATTACTTGTAAACACAATTACTTGTAATTACATTCCATATATATCTCCATGTAATGAGAAAATATGAAGAAATGTGTACACATACAAATTGACATGCTACAAACAGCTGACATCCGTTTTGCAGGATAAAATTCCTAAACTGGACACATCACATAGCATGTTATTATATATTCCCTAAAGACTAAACTATGCAAGTCTTTCGCAGGAAACCAATTGGACCTACTAACCCGGTCAAAATCCAAAAAAGCTGCAGGCCTACAGTCAATCATGTAGTCATCTGACCAGACTGACCTTAATCCAGTTTATCGTAAAGAATTTGATGGATTAAGCAAACAAATTACAGATTTGGTTGTTCTACTCAAAGAACTACACCAATCTACTCAGGGTACAAGGATACCTGTACATGCTGAATCCTCCGCACAAAGAGGAACTCAAGGTCCGGATACTGCTAGTGCCAGTCGCATGAATCATCATAAGCACAGACAGATTCCTTCAGCCACACAGCGATTGTCTCCACCTACAACTCCTGAGTTAGCACAACCTCCTGTAAAGGTGCCAGCCAGCGTAATGGCTATGTTATTTCCCAAACCGATACCGGTAAAGGAGAAAGAAGTCTTTGTTCCAGACCCCAGAGTGGAAGAAGAGGAACAAAGAATTAAACAAAACGTCATTCGAATGATGTCAGGCATACACATCATTGTCCATGATGTACATACAAACAGATACACCCCAGACGATGATTGCCCAGACGTAATGGTCATCATTCGGGAGAAGGAGAATGATGAAAACTCCTCCATCACCGCAGTCCATCAGGACTTTGCCCTTGAAAATTGGAGCAAGACTCTTACATTGGTCGACGAGGTAAAGTAAAAGCGTAAACTCATTCGCCTTGTAGATAACAATAATCGCCACTTTTTACTCAGACAAGATTAGCGATTACTTTTGTCATTACATGCTAACACTTTGTGTGATTGAACAGTTTCATATATCAGGTGAGAGCATGTTGGTTCAGGACTCTAAAATTAGATGTGACTAGACTTGCTGATGAGGTGCTTATTGTCCACAAGGACTGTAACTTTGATGTAAAGTTGGACTCAGACTTTATGGAAATACAAGAGGACTATGAGATACCTCAGGAGATCAAAGAATGGGTCGAAGACAAACCCAAATGAAATCTTGATCAAACCACCTCTTTTAAACCTCGGAACCTTAGAAAACCCTAAACAAATCCAAATTGGTACAGACCTCACTCCAAACCAAAGGAATGACATGGTTACTCTATTGACGCTATTCCAGGATGTGTTTGCATGGTCTCACAAAGACATGGTCAGTTTATACATAGACATTGTCATTTATCGCCTTCCCATCAAAGGGGGATTCAAGCCACTCAGGCAGAAGCCCATGCGATTAAAACCTGAGTGGAAGTTAAAAGTTAAAGAAGAAATTGTGAAACAATTTCAAGTCGGCATCATCATGGTGTCAACATACCTAGAATGGCTATCTAACATAGTCCCTATGCCGAAACCAGGAAGGGAGGTGCGAGTTTGTGTGGATTACAGAGATTTGAATAAAGCATGCCTCAAAGATAGCTTTCACGTGTCATCCATCCACATACTCATTGACAATACAGCTCGATACGACATGTACTCCTTTTCTGATTGCTCCGCGGGGAACCATCAAATCATGGTTGTTGAAGATGATCATAAGAAAATTTCATTCATCATGCCTTGGGGAGCCCTTTGCTATAGATAATTGTCATTCGGCCTCATCAATGCTGGAGCTACCTATCAGTGAGCCATATTACTCTTTTCCACGATATAATGCATAAAAAAAATAAATAAATAAATAAATAAAAGAAAAAAGAAAAAGAAAAAAGAAAAAAGAAAAAAGAAAAAAGAAAAAAGAAAAAAGAAAATAAAAAGAGAAAAAAGAAAAAGAAAAAGAAAAAGAAAAATCTCTTCAACAGGTTCTACAGTTGTTGCCTTACCATCGGCAGGTTCTACAGATGGCTTCGAAGTTTTGAAGAAAAATCCTTCCTCCACATTCCTCGGAATAGGAATTATTTTGCGGATGATCTAGCAACCTGGGCCTCCTTGATCAACATACATGACAAGGAAGACATGCCAACCCTCACATTTGCCCAACAAAAGGCTCCAGCCTATGGGAATTACATTGGAGAAGTATCAGATGAGCTACCTCCCACCCAACACCGTTGATATCAATATATCAATGAGCACTCACAAGATAGATCTACACCCGTTGAGGCAAGCCTGACTGAGAAAAGGCGGATCCATCGACTTGCTATGAAATTCTACCTGAGCGGAGATGCACTCTACAAAAAAGATGCAGGACTAGGTCTCCCAGATGTCTGGACCAAGACCAAGCTCATAGACGCATGGATGAGATCCATGGTGTAGTATGTGGCCCAGACATAAGTGACCCTCTACTTGTAAAGAAGATCCTACAACAGAGAAGTCCAACTACGACAGTTCAAAACAACACAACTTGGTTTTGATGAAGATCATTGACAACCAAGCTCAGTCTAAAGGAAAATTCGCTCCAAACTGGGAAGGCCCGTTTATTGTCAAGGAGGTATTGACAGGAGGCGCTTTCAGATTACAGGAAATGGATGGCAATGAATTTCTATAACTCATCAATTCGAACACCGTGAAACGGTACTATGTCTGAGGTTACCATCAAGAGAACATCCTGGTTTTGGATCATCAGATCACCAGTCATTTCAGGTTCTTTAACCCTCACTACATACAGCCTTTCCTTTTTACCCACCTGCCCCTCAGGGAAAAACACACTTTTCAAACCAGCAACCTGGTTTCACTTCATTTCATACAACTTCGGTTATCCCGCCAGAGATCAAACCTTTCACACCTTCAATTTATCCCGTACATGGGATTAAAACTTTTCACCTGCAATCTGCCCTATACAAGGGGCGAACTAGGTCAACCTGATCTCCTCTTCAATAGGAGTACGTAGGCAACCATTTCACATGGCCCGGTCGCAATAAAACAAAAACAACAAAAACATTTCTACCCTTACAAAAAACAAAAACAACAAAAACATTCCTACACTATTTCTACCATATACAACGTTAAACCTCTTACACCAGAGGCGAACTACGTCGACCTGATCTCCCTAATACACGGGAGTACGTAGGCAGCCATGTTATATGGTCCGGTCTCACCACAGAAAAAACAAACTCACTCCTATCCATAGCCACATACAGAAACCAGTCCCAAGACACCAAAGATGGTAGGGAATACACAGAGATCGGCGATCCATTCTGAAGATCCTGAGACATCTCACTGTCCATCCATCAAGGAAGAGTTTATAATACATCCAGATCACAAAGTCCTGGAGAAACAAGCGAATATCAAGCAAGTAGCAAGGCACAACTAAAAGGGAAGTGAGTCAACATATATTTCCCTGCCATATATAATGTTGTTTGATATATACAATGTGTACTGTACATGACAAAATGGCTAAGCTAGTCTGTGCAGGAAAATATAAGCCCATCTACAAGTCAGTGTATATGTGGGCTATCAAGTCCAACATGGATTCCGTCTCAAAAGAAGGAGGTAACACTGTGATCTCCTGCCCAAGGGTTTCTACACGAGCCAATAGATCCACCACCAACTACATGCGATATCTCGGGCAGATATAGCGCTATCCCGCTCAGCAACAGTGGTATCCCTATGAGTTAGAGCATCATCTCTCTAAGAAAGCGACATCTTTACCAGAAAGAGCTATCAACATCAAAGCCCACATCCACTACCTGTTCATCAGATGGTACAGATGTAAAAGCCTCTTGCGATCTCGGCGTCTTATCAGCTCATCTATCAAAGCAACTATCCTAGACAACAAGCGAGGCTGGGGAAATTTCAAAATTGGCGACAACCGAATATTGGATCCCTTACAACAAGATTGGGGGCAATCTCAGAAGCAGCGACAACTCAACACTGGGGCATTTATCAATCATCCTAAAATGGAAAATGCACCAGTTAGCGCCATCAGCATGGTCCATCATCATCTCAATGGCGATTCAGATATTATTCACTCATTACTTCATCAACAAAGAGAGGTTCTCATATGAACCCTCAGCATCAACATGCGAAAGGACTGGGGAATTTTTCCAATTCCAAGAAATGGAAGGAGTTTAAGGCGAGATCAAGCTTCTCATCAAAAAGAAAGGGGTGAACTCCCGAAAGAAATCATAGCGACATAAGCGTGCCCTACGAAAGAAGGAAACTTCTCAAAAAGTTCTCAACTCGTAGCGGAAGGTCAACAACGAAAGGCCTAGTGAATAAAATCTACACCATCAACATGCGTTAAGTCCTCACAAGTCGAGGCCTCTACAACCGACGCTCAAATCAAAGGCGTGAAAAGAATGAATTACTGACCTCCGTGGATTTGGTGACATTTAAGTCATCGATTCAACAAGCGTTGTGAATTAAACGCTTAAGGAATTGGGGTACAAGCACCCAACAGTGAAAGGAAACTCCAAATCACCTCAAGAAGGGTGATACATCTGGTGGTTGTCATCAATCTAGCGTAACATCAGGTAAAGTCTAGTGACGTAATCCGTGGAATACTTCAGCGAAGGTATCGGAAGATCCGGTATTCTTAAACCATTGGCATCAATTCAGCGCGACATCAAGACAGTTCAGCGATGAAATCTTCGTATACCATCATTCGAGTGGGAACCAAAAAAGTTTGGCGATCAGCAGGATAGGCACCGTTGCAAACTACCAGCGAATACATCAAGAGGGTCCGGTGATTTCAGAACGTCATCCCCATTAAAGATATGGAAAGCATCTCCACTTATCTTCATCAAACAATCATTAGTGATTAAATGCCAAACCATTGGAGTCAACACCAGCAAAGGCATCGGCAATGATCGGTAAAGGTAAAGCGATTTGCAAAAACATTTTAACATTCATCATAAAATTCATTACATTGCGATTTGCGATATGCGATTTACGATGCGATATGCGATGTGAGAATTGCGATTTGTGATTTGCGATATGCGATTTACGATGTGATATTCGATGTGCGAATTGCGATGTGCGAGTTGCGAAATGCGATTTGGCCAAATGCGAAATACGAAGTGAGAAGTGCGAAATGTGCGATTTGCGAACTGCGATTTGCGAAAACATTTTAACATTCATCATAAAATTCATTACATTGCAATTTTGCGATATGCGATTTGCGATATGCGATATGCGATTTGTGATACGATGTGCGAGTTGCGATGTGCGATTTGGCCAAATGCGAAAAGTGAAGTGCGAAGTGCGAAATACGATGTGCGATTTGCGAACTGCGATTTACGAAAACATTTTAACATTCATCATAAACATTCATTACATTGCGATTTATATCATTACAAAAACCTTATCATATTTTCAAGTGTCTACTAATCTTTATCATGTCCATTCCATTGCATTGCATGAACATGATAAAGAGGGGCATCTGTAGACACTCGAAATTTTGTTTTCCTATTACTAACTATGCAGGAGGACAAAAAGTGTCTTTTTCACACTCTGGAGATAACCCTAGAGGACCACAACATCAATTCCAACCCCAGAGATAGCCTCGGGAGATCTAGTTTCTAACCCCGGAGATAACCCCGAGAAATCAGGTTCCAACCCCGGAGATAACCCCGGGAAAGTCAGTTTCAATCCCAGAGATAGCCCCGGGGGATCAAGATCAAAGCCTCGAGATAGCCCCAGGAGGTCAAGCCAACCTCAAAGATAACCCTGAGGACAGTCAGAGTCAACCGCATGCCAACTTCAGAGATAACCTTGAGAAATGACTGGTACAACTGCTACAATTTCAACTCACATCAAATCAAATCATTTCAACTCAAAAGACTTCAATAGACGTCCCACGAGAATAATATCTTAACTTTCGAGCGCAAACTACGCAAAACGGCTCAACGGACTTCCTGACAGAAACCCGGGAATACCATTTTGGTCATGGACCCATCTTTCTAGAATCAAAAAAGGGCAAATCTTATGTCATTGTGTAGCTCTCGGAAAGAGCTTTTCAGAATGATATGGCACGCTTCCATCAGACACCCGGATTGAAAGTTATGGACGACCGAGCGAACAACGCGTTGTCCGAATGTATGTACTTCGACACGGCGGGACCACACCGCCTGCCGGGGCACCCTGGCGACCGCCAGTGTAGACCTACTACTAGGTGGTGCGGTGTAGACTCGGCTGGCCCCCTCTATAAATAGAGGGCTTGGGGTGGCCATTTTGCAAGAGAAAGCGGCGAGGAAGCCACCCAATTTACTGCACTCACCCCACGCAGGTGTACTTTCTCATTTTAAACACTGTGAGCTCATATATAGCCATTTTGTACCTACAAAAAGCCGGTTTTACCCACTCTAAAGATATAGAAGTCTTCTTTGGCGTCAATTGTAAGCCTTCTCACACACTTTAGAGTCTTTCTTCTTCATCTCGCACACAACCTTCTTCACGTTGAGAGTCGTGGTGTTGCGATTTGCTCGGACTTTGGTCCGTGGTTTTTGTTTCATTTGTATATATTTATATACATATATTGACTAACATTATCGAGTTATGCCTCGATTGAGCCTAGACTTTGCCCGAGGCGTTATCGCTTTAATATATATATATATATACATTTATATATATTAATCGTGTGTCGAACTTTGTTCGATGAGCCTAGACTTTGGTGCGGAGCATTTATCGCTTTTAATATATATATATATATATATATATATATATATATATATATATATATATATATATATATATATATCGTGTGTCGAACTTTGTTCGATGAGCCTAGACTTCGGTCTGGAGCGTTTACTCGTTTTTATGTATATATATATATATATATATGAACTGTGGTCGGACTCTGTTCGATGAGCTTGGATTTTACATTCGGTGCGTTTACTCTTCTTTTGTATATATATATATTTATATATATGAACTGTTGTCGAACTCTGTTCGATGAGCCTGGATTTTACATCTGGTGCATTTACTCTGCTTTTGTATATAAATATATATATATATATATATATGAACTGTGGTCGGACTCTATTCGATGAGCCTGGATTTTACACCCGGTGCGTTTATTGCTTTTGTATATATATATATTTATTCGTCCTACCTGGAGTTCCCTTCGTGGCGGTTGACCGTATTTATAGCTTCATTTACATTTTTTCTCGCCTAGAGTTTCCTCCATGGTAGTTGATAGCTTTTACAGCTTTATTTACTTTTCTAATCCCCCATGGAGGTGTTTCGTGGTTGGCGATCCTGTCTGTATATATATATTTATAGCTTTTATATATATATACCGCTATCGCTTTAATACAAATTATAAAGATCTTGTGCTTCTAGGAATCATGTGATCATAGATTGATTTATTGGATCTAGATTCGATTCCGTGATGGACATTTTCAGTGTAAGCGACATTGTAAATTATTTTGCGGTTTTATGTCTCAATTTCCTCGGATGGTTTCCATACCCACGAGGAAGTCGACATTATTTTTGTACATTATTTTCATACGGATGCTTCAGATTCAGTAAAATAAAATCAATCGCTCAAGAACACTTAATAAAATGGGAGTGTAAAAGGTCTCAATTACTATTGAGCATCAGGGTTTGAAAAAACCTTTTTTATAAAACCTCATTGATATATCTTGTAAAAACTAAATTTTTACATAAATTCAAACCCTGTGTATATAGGTGCGAACGAGGCCTCGCACTACTTCCAAATAACAGCACATTGACCCACACACACACACATTCAGATAATAGTTTCTTGAAAAGAGGCGGTCACCGTGGTAACACGGATGTCGAGGGGTGCCTAACACCTTCCCTCCGCATAACCAAGTCCCCGGACCCTAACGAATCTCGGTTTCACCGACCCGTTTAGCAGTGTCACATCACTGGGTCAATGTGCAAACCTTTTCTCGGTTGTGTTGGTACAACCATTTAAAAAACCAACTAGCGACTCTTAACAGTCCATCGTCGACATTATACATGTCGGACCTTTTTCACTTGTTTTTTCAAACAAATCTCACCTAAAATGAGAACACCAAAGAAAAAGTAACGGAAAGGAACATCTAAAAATCCCGACGTCGACAATACCTTAATATGATGATCGATAAGGAGGAAGAAATAGAGGTAACATCGGTTAATACGGTGGTACCTACATAAGAGTCAACACCTCCAGATGCAATGAGAGCATTGTATATGGCAGTGCTAGACAATAATGTGCAACTGAGTACAGTTGTGCATAATCAGAATGAAGAGATTAGTGCTCTTTATGAAGCGAAGGAGTCTACAGAAGCAGGTTTTGAGTCAGAGCACGATGAAAAGGTGTTTATGACAAATATGGCTAGGGATTTTAAGAAGGAGGCCGATGAGCTTCGTAACAAACTGGTGGAGAAAGACCAGAAGATAGCACGGATGTCTTACATCCATGAGAATGCTCATAAGGATTTCAAGCTGAAAGTTGCGTGTTATTCCATTGAGTCGGGACAGACTCGACATACGATTAGTCGGGATATTGGAGCAAATATTGCGAATTAGAAACACGAGGAAGCTGTTATGCATTATTAGAAGTCTAGAGTAAATAAATACGTGTGTAGTGACGTAAAACCCTCTTTTGTATTAAAGGGTAGTCTTTTTGTAAACCCCAACTTTTGTGAAGATCAATTGCGGGATAGAAATGTAATAGCTTTTGGATATGGAAACAAATTATAAATAGTTTCAAACTATGAAGGAAGCATATTAATATAATGAAGTTTTATTTAATATGCTTTGATGTGATATGAGTTGTTGTTTGACGAATAAAAACGAAGTAAGTAAATAGATAATAATGAAATTTTATTTATTCAGAAAATGCCGCCAAGGAGAAGACAACGTAATCAGGAAGCGAAATCACATAATGATAACCAAGGGGGTCAAAACAACCCTATACAAGAGTTCTTTAATTTATTAACGGCTGCATTTATCCAAATCGGGGGTAGAGTACCCGTGGGACCTAGGGTAGCCAAAATGACTACCTTTAAAGAGTTTAAAGCGTAGGTCTGCCGGATTTCAAAGGAACGACGGACCCAATAGAGGCCCAGACATGGGTGAAAGAAATAGAGAAGGAGTTTGTTATTACAAACGTAGGTGAGGCGCAAAAGACTTCTTTTGCGACTTACATGATGAAAGGGGAAGCCAAAGTTTGGTGGGAGGCTCACCAGGGTGGGGCTAGTACAAATGAGGTAACGTGGGAACAATTCAAGAAGGTTTTCTTCGAGAATTATTTCCCTACAAGCATGCAAGGGAGGATGGAGATTAAGTTCTTAGAACTTAAGCAAGGGGACATGACAGTTCCCCAATACGTGGCCAAATTCAATGAATTGGCAAGGTTTACTCCACACCAAGTGGACACTAGGGAGAGGAAGGTTCGTAGGTTTGAGTAGGGCCTGAAACCCTGGCTCTATAGTAGGATTTTTGTGTCAGAGTGCTTCCTATGGGACCATTCTGGAAAAAGAGATTATAGTAGAAGGTGGTAGTGAGGCGTTGACCCAATACCATAAAGAGAGAAAGAATAAGAGCAAGGGAGAGGGAGGAACTAAGGCAGAGAGTGCCAGTAGTAGTGGCATTATGCCAAAAAGAAAGAATTTTAACTCCGGGAATACTGTAATGGGACAAGGGGATCCTAAACGTAGGATGAAAGCATTTAAGACATGTGGAAAGACTCATCTAGGAGTTTGTCTGAAAGGGAAATCGGTTTGTTATAACTGTGGACAGGAGGGTCATATATCACACAATTGTCCTAATCCTAAGAAAAACCATGGTTATTTTGTATGTGGGTCGTTGGACCATATGGCAAGAAATTGCCCAAAGAAGGGGTCGGAGGAAAGTAAAGGTGTTAGTAGTGGTAAATTAGCCATTACTGGACCACCATTGTAACAACCCGATATTTTCTATATAAATAAATTAAAAATTTCACGTATAATTTTTTTTATTTTAAAGATGAGAATTTGTACAAGATAATATGTATATGTATTTATGTGGTAAATAAAATATATTTATTACATGAATGTTTACAAATAATTTTATTTTAGAATTATTGATTATTATAAAGATTATTCTTTTAATCATTAACTTTATAGTAGAAATGTTTATTAATTATTTTCTATGAAAATATAATTATATATTATTTAAATAATATATGAAATAATTTTTAGAATGATTATAATAATTATTTTATTATATGAATTTTAGTACGATTATTAAGTTAATTAATTTACCTTAATTATTAAGGTTAATTATGGAAGAATAAATCGGATATGGAATCCAAACCCTAATTTTGGATTTTGATCAAGGAATAAGAATAATAATATAATATTAATTATATTTTGATTTTTCGATCTTTATAAATAAGTATTGTATGTACGCATTGGTCAATGGTGATGCAGTATTTGATAAACCCTAGTTTGAAGTCAAATGAGATTTTCAAATCTGTCTAGTAAATATGTTATGTGATTTAATGATATTTATTATAATATTATTTTATTTTAGTACTGTAACTATGTACTGTATATTTGTGGACTGACAATGGTTGGTCAATTATGGTGTATAATGTTAAAACCCTAGCATTTATTTGTTTAACCCTATTTTTAAATTCAAATGGGAAAGTCAATACTGTTATATAACAGTGTTATGTGATATATGTGGTGTATTATAGAATTTTATATTAATTAGTGAAACCCTAATTAATATTTAGAATCCTAATGTTTTTTTTAGAAACCCTAATATTTAAATTATAAACCCTAATTGATTTGAAACCCTAATTCGAAGGCAATGTACAACTCTATGAATTTGTTAAGTCGTTATGTAATTGTGATAATGTGATTAACGATCGGAGTTATAGATAGTAACTCAAATTAGGTAAACCCTAATTATTATTTTTTTATAAACCCTAATTCTTAAACCCTAACTATCAAGTGGGAAAACCCTAATTTGAAACTCAATTATGAGTTAGAAACGGTTATGTAGTTGTGCTAAATGAAGTATGTTACGTATTATAGAATTTAATGTTAATTAGAGAAACCCTAATTAATATTTAGGAATTCTATTTTCTAGAAACCCTAATTTCTAAATTAGTAAACCTAATTTCTAAATTAGTAACCTTAATTTATTAAAATGAAACCCTAATTGCTAGTTATAATCCTTAATGCTAATTAGTGGACTTCAAACCCTAATGATCATGTATAAAGTAATTAGAAAACTAATCTAATTTAGAAAACCCTAATTACAAATTTTAGAAACTAAAATTTGTTTTTATTTTTTTTTATTTTTTATTTTTATTTTTTTGTACAAACCCTAGTTGAAAAATCATATAATTTGTGCTAAACCTTAGGGTTAAACCCTAAGGGTTTGTCAAGATTACAAGTTTGCCCTTAATTGTAAAAGCCAAAAGACATTTTTGCCCTTGTGTGCATTTTTAAAGCTAGCAAGTAAGGTTTGACATTAGGTGAAGTTGGTGATCAAATCCAACCACCCCATGTGACTTAAATTGACACATATCAGCCTCTAATCATTATATATATAGATCAAGAGAGAGAGAAGCCACTTTATTTTTTTCATTCTTGCCTAACCTCTTCTCTCTCTAAATCCGAAAATTTAGAGTGAGATATATATATATATATATATATATATAAAGCTAATATCATATCTTAACTTTACATGATCAGCAACAAAGGATCAGATTCAAGAAATCAAAGCATAAAGGTATAAACCCTAGAATTTAAAATTTTTATGATCTGATGTTAGATCTTGCTGTTTGTTGTTTAAAGTTGTGTCATAAGATGTTATTTAGTGATCTGGGTTGTTAGATCCCAGATCCATAACATCAAAGTGCTCGAAATTGATGTTTTTCAAATTCTGGGCAAAGTTTAAAAATGAGGTCTGACAACGAATGTCAGTGCGTCTAAATCTTTGTGTGTTAAGTTTTATGTGTGTTTTATGTTATGGATATATTCTTTGTCATATGGACTATGATCTGGAACTGGAAACCGGGTCAGATCATGTCTAGATCGTGAGATATAAGCGGTCAAAGTGAGTTGACCGAGCACGAATTCTGGAAATCTGGGTAAACCCAGAAACCCAGAATTTCTGACAACGTTTTGTAAGCATTAGATCTGGCTTCTGGTAAGGTGTCTGGCCATGTTGTTGTATTCCATTTGTAGACTGACATGTAAGGTACATGATCATGCATCTATAACATTTAGATCGTGCTTATAATAAAAGATATTGCCGGTCAAAGTAGGGTTGACCGGTTGTTTTGTCTCAAATCTGGAAAACCCAGATTTCTTCATGAGCTATTTTTCTGACAATGTTTGACCGAACAAGATCTGCTTTGCTTGTTGTTTTTAGATCTATTTTATGTGTTATATTTGTTCACTTGCATGTTGTCTATACACTGAACATATTAGATCTCATATATCAGACCTGTGAAGCAAGTTATGATGATCGAAAGAAGGCAGTATGAACTGTTCTTCATTTCTGGAAAACCCAGAAATGAAGAACGGCTCTGACAAGAGATTTGAGGGCTTATAACTCTCTGATTTGTTGTGTTCTGGCCATGATATCGATGGTTAATAGTAGTATTACAGTTATACTACAATACCCACACATTAACAAGCCCAGAATCGTGATAACCAAATATCTGGGCAAGGCCAAAGTAGTACACAAATCAACGCGCATGAATTTACAGGTTTCATGAAGAACACTCAAGAACACCTATAGTGACGGTTCTGTCGCTATAGGTAGTCTTTAGTGACATTTTATTTCCAAAAATAATTATTTTTATTAAATAATTAGTAATAAATAGTTTTTAATTATGAAAAATACTAAATAAATTCTTAAAAATTATTTTAAAATCTGAAAATTAGTTTTTAATTATTTTGAATATATTTCATAAATATTTAATATTTTGGAATATTAAAAGTATTTAATTTATTTAACTATAATATTAAATAAATTATTTAAAAATAATTTTAATACATGAAAAATCATTTAAAATTATATTATGGTATAAGAAAATAATTTAAGTTATTTTGATAACTTTTAATATTTTGTGATGAATTTCATTAATTAATTAATATTAATGGTAATTAAAGGTATTAAATAAATTATGAAAAATAGAATTAATAATTTATAAATCATATAAAAATAATTTAAAGGTTATAAAAGTATTTTAAAGTTATAAATATAACTTTTGATATTTTGTCATGAAAAATATTAATATTTTAATATTAATGATATTAGAATTATTTAATAATTATATTAAATAAATTAGTTTAAAAATGATTTTAATATTATAAAAATTATTTAAAATGAAAATAAAGTGTTTTGAGATATTTTAAGTTATAAAAGATAACTTTTAATATTTAAAGGATAATTTCATTAATCATTTAATATTAATGATATTAATTTAATAATAAATGATATTAAGTTTATTTAATAATTATATTAAATAAATAGTTTTAAAATGGTTTTATTTATTTAAAAATCATTTAAAAAGGATATCAATGAATTAAAATATTTTAAGTTATGATTAAGGACTTTTAATATTTTGATAAGTAATACATTAATACTTTAATATTAATGAATTATTTAAAAATGATTTTAATTCTTTTAAAAATCATTTAAGGGTAATATTAATACTTTAAAAGTATTTTGAGATATTATAAATAACTTTAACCTTTTGGCAATGGTTTCATTAATAGATTAATATTAATAAAATATTAATGATAATAGAATTATTTAATATTTAAATCATTTAATTATGATTCTTGTGTTTGAAAATTCATGATAAATTATAATAAATGTTTTAAAATTATTATCGGTCATTTAAAAATAATATGACCGATACTTACAGATATTGAACTACATAATAGAGTCTTAGACTCGATAATTACCCGATAAAGCGGTCAATTCATTGCAAACATATTTTAAATTGATCCGGACTTAGATAATTTGATTAGATATGTGTTTATTTGTGATTGATGGTTTGTGGAACATATGTGACAATGTGATTAGGTTATGTGTTGGACGCAATAAGCGGTGCTATGTGTTATAGTATGTTATTCTAATCGATCAAATGATCTTATTACCGATAGGTGTTATATAAAGATAGAACTAAGTTCTGAATCATGAAGCGGTAGCATCGAAAGTATCTTACCTTTGCATTTCCTTTATCTGATGGACATGAGTAAGAAGTTCTGTAATTATATTATTATTGTACTAAATTATTAACCTTATTGTCGTATATATTCTATATCCGATCATTGTTTATCAACATGTTAGTATATGGTAATTCAGATATATATTCTGTTCGTTAATTTTTATATATGGTTATACAAGTGTCCCCACTTGGATAATCATTGTATTTAAACACGTGTTGATATATATATATATATATATATATATATATATATATATATATATATATATATAATCCGTCTAAGCTATTTGATCAGCTAGATACAATCGAAATATCGTTGAATAAGATAAAACTTTTTTTTTGTATCCAATCAAATTATTTTGGTTTGAATTCCAGACTAAGTATGAACATCCCGATCACGGGAAAACTTTTATGCGCCCAAGGCAGACAGAGTGAACGATCCTATCGTTCATGTAATGTAGTATTGATCAATACAGGGCCCATGGGAAGTACAACCTAACGCCCGTAAGTTATGACGGTTTGCAGATGAAGTTCTGCTAAATCTTAGCAAAAACTAAAAACAATGTTCATAGTATGTCAACTACCCTATATATATAGTCAATACGTAGTTTCAAAAATTTGAGATAGAATTGTTATGTTATTATTATCGGTTCAGTTTACTTCACAACTATAAATTCGTTGTAGAAGTGATGTACAAAGAAAACATTTATTTTTCAATCAATGAATGTTATTAAAATAAGAATTTAATGCTAAGTGATTAAAATTCCAAAGGGATTATAAATATTTACACGTTAAGGTAGAAAATGAGGAAATAATATATATTTGAATTGTTTATGAATAATGATTCGTAGGTGTACAATAAGGTTGAGAGAATTTGAAGTAATTTCGTGTATGAATAGTTAATTATAGAACATTGATAAATTGTTAGAATAAAAGAGAGGTTTCTTTGATGTGAGAATTTAGGATAGATTAATTTTATAAGTTATTAAAATAAGAAATTGAAATTAAAATTCTTATTATAGGTGTTATATTTAATTTAATTTGGTATGAAGAAATTATATATTCATATATGAGAATGAGATTTAATATAATTTTTAAAGAAATTAAATAATATTAGTTAATTTAATTAAGTTGAAATTATATTATGAGAAATATATTTTAATGAGTTAAGTTTAAGTTTCATAAATAGTGTGAATAATTCACTTAATTAAAATAGTGAATTAATACAAGTATAATTGATTTAATAAAGTGAGAAGGTAATATATTGCATGAAAATGTAAATGTTAGTATAATCGCTAGTAAAATATTTATTAAGTACATTAAATATTTTAGTTGGAAACTTTATGGAATAAAATGAATATTTATGGTATTAAATAAATATTTGATGAAAATTGTTATGGGATAGTTTATTTAAGTGTGATAAAATAGATGTGATTTATACGTATTTTATTACGCGAGTATAATGGTGATATTCTAATTTAATTAAATAATTAAATTAGAGGAGTGAGAATTTGTTAAATAATGTTATGATTATAATGGTTGAATAGAAATCATAATTTTACTGATAAGGTTAAATTTATTTCTTAAGGAATTAAAGATACATAATCTAATTTATATTTCTAGTTTATGTGTTCTTAAGTTTCTTTTGAAATTAGGGTTTTGGTTAATGAATTTATGGGTTATGATGTTATATATGTTATTAGATTTTATAATTTTATAATGGTCATCTAAAAACGATTTTTCAGAAATCAAATTCATGTATTTATGCTAAAGAAGAGAAATTTTGGTTTTAATGGTAATGTGTATTTTGGTGTACTTTGAGACTAAAATTGATGATGAATTCGTGATTGAAACTTTAAATTGATGGATGATTGTTATTCTCCTCTATAAAATGAAAACAACGCAAGTTGAACGGATCGAATTGGTTAAGAAACGAATTCGTGATGAATGAATACATTTACCATGTTAAAAATATGAAAAATTAGTATAAACAAATTAGAATTAGTATAAATCAAGTCCCACATCGACTAAATTGAGAACTTTACCCCTTTTTTAAACCTATAAATAGAAGGGCTTGGCCCTTTGTTTCATTCACCAACAATAAGGCCTCCAATTTTGAGAAAGGCTTTGTTGTGGGAGGACTTTTTATAAAGATCTCCTTAGTTAAATCTTGGTCAAGTACGTATTTAGTTTGTGGAACTCGTATTTTTGGGTATATTTCTTATTTAATTTTTGGTAATGTTATTATTTTAAATATTGTATTTAGTTTATTAGTTAAAGTTTAAATTTTGGAAGTTTAGTTAGTTTTGTTAGTAAACTAGTTAGTTTATTATGTTTATTTTGGCTTGGAATTGATTATGTAAATGAGTTCTAATGATTATATTGAGATATATGGAGCCGAGACCTTAGATGAGTCTGATTATGTTAAATAAGACTTATTTGTAAAGAAAGTTGGGTTGGAACGAGTCGAGATGAATTTTGGATGTCAAAACGAGAAGTCCGAAAAACTAGTGGACTGCTGATCCAAAAATGAAAATTTGGGGTTAGCTAAATTGTTTAGAAAATTTTGGGCTTTTGGTATGTTATATTACACTTAATAAGCTTTCCATAGATTCCGGAACGGACTAATTCAGACCTCGGAGTAAAGAGTTATGACCATTCAAAGTAGTTGCGTCAAAATTATCTAACCAACTCGGGGCAGTCACCTTGAACTAATTTTCTGGAATTCTGTGTTTAGAATTTGGAAAAGGTCAAAGAATAAAAGTTGTAGTCCCAGAATTTAGCTTCGCGTGGGCTCAATAATAGCTCAAAAATGTTTTGAAATGGAAAAGTTATGGATGTTTTAGCGAGAAAGGGTAAAGCTGGGAAAGAATGAAAAACAATTTTGAACGCCCCTTTTTGAACACTGTTTTGGACTGTCTATCTTATCCGAAATGGGTGTCCAATAACTTTTAAAAATATGTTAATATGATGTTCACAGCATATCCAAAGTTGGATGTCATCGGACTTATGAGATATAGAGTAAAGTTTACATTACAACTACAATGCGTTGTTATGTGACTAATAGATGATGTGTATGATTATATAATTGTGTAGGAACACGTGAAGTGCGAGATAAGCGTAAGTCGTTAAAGCTGTTATTGGTAAACAACGATCAAGGAAAGTCTTTCAGTTCCTATTTGCTATGTGAATTTGATGATGAACTATTTGAAATCTTTATTGCAAATAGCATGGTGTGTTATATTAATGTTGAAAGTATGAAATGTTAAAGTCAATTTATGACTACGTTGATTGAGTAATGAATGTTGATTGAGTAAGGAACTCAATCTTTATACTTGTTATATGAACTACAGCATGTATGTTATGTTAGTCCAATGTTTATGAGATGTATATCGAGTATGTTATTATGTGTTATGTGATGCATGAAAACTGTTAGCTTTTGTTGGGCTGTCAAGCTCAACCTTGCAAATAACCACTTTGCAGGTTAAAGATTTAAGGTAAAGTTATGTGTTACTTGAAAGATATGAATCAGATGTGATACTTGAAGATTTATATACTTTGGCTGAGTTATTAATATTTGAACCATGTTTAAGGTTTTGAATAATGTATTAATGTTGAATTGTAATATCGTTTTGTGATATAAACTCTTATAGTATTAAAATGATTCTAAGACAATTAGATGTAAAGGTTGAAAGTTTTGGGACGAGAATAGTTTGTAATAGAAAAATTTAATTATTCCGTAAATTTCAGTGCATGTATTATCGTTTAATGATGTCAAATTAGAGGTTGAATGTATTGTTAATGACCAAAGTCGATAGTTGAATTCTATGAATTTTGGAGTCATTATAGTTGGTATCAAAGCTGATAGGTTAGAAACCTTAGGTAAGAGTACCTTAGGCTATAACCTTAGAGAAGAGAGGTGAAGATAATGAACGAATAAGCTCAAATAGAGTTTGAACAATAAGAAGTAATTTAAGAAATTTATAAAGAATGGATTAAAACATGCGTAAGAGGATTCAAAGAAGAATCTCGCAGAGTTATAAGGAATATGAATGTGGGGTTACCCAACTTCAATAATAAGGATGTAAGGTGATAATAAATAGACAATGTCTATAAAAAGAGACTGATAAAGAAGTTAAGAATAAAAAGTTATATCTAAGTATGGTACAATCATACTCTTTAATAGTTGATGTATGGTATATGGGCTAAACGATTCTTTCATAGAGCGGAGGTATATACGAACTAGTAACTCAGAACCTAGTTTGTTGGTTGTTTGTGGGAAACCACTCAGCGTACCATATTAAAACTATTAGAGTCTCGATGTGTACCAAGTATAGAAAATGGATATGTATGATGAAAATGTGGAATTCGAATAAAATGTTGAGCAATGTAAATGAAGTTAGAAATTCTTAAAGGAAGAATTGTTATATAAACAAGAAAATTCAAAGAAGAATCTTGAAGAGATATAAAGATAAGAAATGGGAGTTACCTAACTCCAATAGCCAAGATAACGAATAATAATGAATAGACAACGCCTGTAAGATTAAAAGCATAAATGAGATCGTAAATGATGAAAAAAGAAAGAAAGAGGATCGTAAAACAAAACGATCACGAGTTAAGAAAAGAATTTTAAGGGAGATGATTATAGAATAAGATCAAGACGTGATCTGTTTAAGTTATAAAAGAAAGATGGTTTGTAATGTTTGAATAATTATAACTTGATGCTATGAAGATAATGTACTATGATATAGTATAAGATAAACTCATGAGGAGTTATAGATAATGTGATACGAGGAATTCGTATTGAGCAAGTTAAGGGCAAGTTAAGAAGAAGTTAAGAGTAAGGTAATGTTAGGTAGGATTTCAATTGAGGACTCATATGGTGACTAAGTTGTACAAACCTTTGTATGGACAGAGATTTTGTGCATGTACTTGGTTTATCACATTGATAATCATTGGAATGTCGGTGTCGCGCTATCAATGTATATGTGATGAAAAGGTGATTCTTTTCTTATGTGTATATTTGATAGTTAGAAACTATTAAGATTAGTTAGATATTATTAGGATTAGGTGTGAGTTCTTAAAACTAATGCATATGGTAAGTTAAGTGACTCATAATAATATGGTATGTTTTGAACCCTCAAATGAATGGACGCTTTATGGTGCGACTAGGATAAGTTCTTAAACTCATATTATTGTGGCAAGTTCTCGAACTTCCAATGTGTAGTAAGTTTGATGAACTATATTGGGGTATAGGAAGATTGTAAGTTGAAATACAAGAATATTTAGTATAAGAGCATTGGTGGTGCTAGAAATAAAAAGAATTAGTTAGTAATGAAGTAATGAAGTAAAGATTGAAGTTGATGAGAAATTAGATATTCTAAATCTACTAGCTATGCTAGACTTTCGAGATTTATTGACTTCGTGTTGATGGTTACTTACTTTTTTTTTGAAAAATGTTGGATCAAACTAGTGAAACCAAAGAATTTTTAAAAACAATGATATTATTCGTATATTTATCTATGCTATTTGTTTTGGCTAGATAAAAAAATGATTTTTAAATTTTCAAAATATATTTTAACTATATGTATCGGGTGATATGATAAATGATGGAGTCATCAATGCAATGGAACCTGGTGTTGGATGTGATCAAATGATCGTCAACCCACTATGGTGAGATGTAGTATGATAAAACAACGATCATAATAATCATGACACCATAAAAAGATTTTTGAGAGATTTTTTGAGATTGCTTTAAGATATATATATATATATATATATATATATATATATATATATATGTATATTTCGATTGATGTCCGAATTATTGTAGAAGTCTATGTTATTTGATTCAGCTAGACGAATATTGAAAGATGTTCATGAAATTCAAGCATTTCTTGAGAAGTTATGCCAAACAAAATTGTTTTGGTGCGGATTCTGAAGTTGAAAAGATGAGATGAACAACCCTTTTATAGGGGATTACGCAGAGACGTTTAGATGTTTGTGCACAATACATGGTAAGGAGGGCTGATCACCCTAAGTACGGGGAGTCCCTACAGTATTACTGTTAAGGTTAAAGTTGAAAGATTACTTTTAACCATGGACATAGTTCGTGGTCTTGTGACCCTCAGTTACATCTCTAAAAACTAAGAAGAACAACCCTATTATGGGGGAATTATTTTTACGCGATGTGTTTAGATGTTTGTGCACAATACATCGTACGAAGGACTTAACACCCTAAGTACGGGAGTTCCTATAGTCTAATGACTGTTAAGATTTTAGTTGAAAGAGTACTTATAATCGTGGACGTAGTTCAAGGTCTTATGACCCCTCAGCATGATTTGGAATCTTTTAAATTCCTGAGTTATTCATACTGCTTCCCAATTATTGAGCAATTGTGGAAGATTCTTGTTATTCTAAAAGGCGAATATGGTAAGGATGATATTCCTTAGATGAAGTAAGTCGTATAATGCGACACTGAATGATGAATATATTGAATAAGGTAGAAAGGAAATTTTGAAATGAGAAGGAGATGAGTTATCAAAGAATAATGTTAAAACTTTTAATAGAAAAGTTAATAATTGTAGAAAGATCTTTGTGGAAGGAAAGTGGTTATAGAACCCATTGAATGAATAAAGTATTAACGTAAAATCTATTTTGATAGGTTGAATGAATAAAGATTAATAGATAAAATTTCGAGGATGAAATTCTTAGAAGAAAGGGTGAATGTAATATCCCGAGTGTTTATGATAACGATCCTTAGAAAAGGAAATGAATGGGTTAAAGAATATATAATACTCAAAATATAATTGAGTTCAAGTGAAAGTTATGAAATAAAACCTAGAATTTGTTGAAGTAATGAATAGTAGGAAATATAAAACCTATATTAAGGTAATGTGTTGAAGATATTCAACGATAAATTTTGAAAAAAAAAAGATTTGGTGAAAACCGAGTAAGGGAGGTTTCTTTGATTCCGAGGACGGAATCCTTATAAGGAGGGAAGGATGTGACAACCCGAATTTTCATAAGTTATTAAAATAAGAATTTAATAATTAAAATTCTTATTATGAGGTGTATATATTTTGAATTATGTGATTTGGTGTGAAGAAATATATATATTCATATGTTGGAGAATGTGAGATTTAATAATTAATTAAACTATTAAAGAAATTAAATAATATTAGTTAATTTAATTAAGTTGAAATTATATTATGAGATAATATAATTTTAATTGTTATGCCTTGTGGGCAATGGAAATTATTATGAGTTAAGTTTCATAAATAGTGTGAATAATTCACTTAATTAAAATAGTGAATTAATACAAGTATAATTGATTTAATAAAGTGAGAAGGTAATATATTGCATAAAAATATAAATGTTAGTATAATGCGAGTAAAATATTTATTAAGTACATTAAATATTTTAGTTGGAAACTTTATGGAATAAAATGAATATTTATGGTATTAAATAAATATTTGATGAAAATTGTTATGGGATAGTTTATTTAAGTGTGATAAAATAAATGAGATTTATACATATTTTATTATTTGCGAGTATAATGGTGATATTCTAATTTAATTAAATAATTAAATTAGAGGAGTGAGAATTTGTTAAATAATGTTATGATTATAATAGTTGAATAGAAATTATAATTTTACTGATAAGGTTAATTTTATTTCTTAAAGAATTAAAGGTACATAATCTGGTTTATATTTTTAGTTTATGTGTTCTTGAGTTTCTTTTAAAATTGGGGTTTTGGTTAATGAATTTGTGGATTATTATGTTATATATGTTATTAGATTTTATAATTTCATAATGGTCATCTAAAAATGATTTTTCAGAAATCAAATTCATATATTTATGCTAAAAAAGAGGAATTTGGGTTTTGATGATAATGTGTATTTTGGTGTACTTTGAGACAAATTAATGATGAATTCGTGATTGAAACTTTAAATTGATGGATGATTGTTGTTCTCCTCTATAAAACGAAAATAACGCAACTTGAACAGATCGAATTGGTTAAGAAACGAATTCGTGATGAATGAATACACTTAGCATTTTAAAAATATGAAAAATTAGTATAAACCAATTAGAATTAGTATAAACCAAGTCCCACATCGACTAAATTGATAACTTTACACTTTTTTTCAAACCTATAAATAGAAGGGCTTGGCCCTTTGTTTCATTCACCAACAATAAGGCCTCCAATTTTGAGAAAGGCTTTGTTGTGGGAGGACTTTTTATAAAGATCTCCTTAGTTAAATCTTGATCGAGTACGTATTCAGTTTGTGGAACTCGTATTTTCGGGTATGTTTCTTATTTAATTTTTGGTAATGTTATTATTTTAAATATTGTATTTAGTTTATTAGTTAAAGTTTAAATTTTGGAAGTTTAGTTAGTTTTGTTAGTAAATTAGTTAGTTTACTATGTTTATTTTGGCTTGGAATTGATTATGTATTTGAGTTCTAATGATTGTAATTAGAGATATGGATCCGAGACCTTAGACGAGTCTGATTATGTTAAATAAGACTTATTTTGTAAAGAAAGTTGGGTTGGAAAGAGTCGAGACGAATTTTGCATGTCAAAACGAGAAGTCCGAAAAACTAGTGGACTGCTGATCCAAAAACAAAAATTCGGGGTTAGCTAGATTGTTTAGAAACTTATGTGCTTTAGGTATGTTATAGTACACTGAATAAGCTTTCCATAGACTCCAGAACGGACTAATTCCGACTTCGGAACATAGAGTTATGACCATTCAAAGCAGTCGCGTCAAAACTGCCTAACCAACTCGGGCAGTCACCTTGAACTAATTTTCTGGAATTTTGTGTTTAGAATTTGGAAAAGGTCAAAGAATAAAAGTTGTAGTCCCAGAAGTTAGCTTCGCGAGGGTTCAATAATCGCTCAAAAATGTTTTGAAACGGAAAAGTTATGACTGTTTTAGCGAGAAAGGGTAAAGCTGGGAAAGAATGAAAAATAGTTTTGAACGCCCCTTTTTGAACATTGTTTTGGATTGTCTATCTTATCCGAAATGGGTGTCCAATAACTTTTAAAAATAGGTTAATATGATGTTTATAGCATATCCAAAGTTGGATGTCATCGGACTTATGAGATATAGAGTAAAGTTTACATTACAAACTACTATGCGTCTTTATGTGACTAATAGTTGATGTGTATGATTATATAATTGTGTAGGGCACGTGAAGTGCAGATAACTGTAAGTTGTTAAACTGTTATTGGTAAACAAAGATCAATGCAAGTCTTTCAGTTCCTATTTGCTATGTGAATTTGATGATGAACTATTTGAAATCTTTATTGTAAATAGCATAATGTGTTATATTAATGTTGAAAGTATGAAATGTTAAAGTCAATTTATGACTACGTTGATTGAGTAATGAATGTTGATTGAGTAAGGAACTCAATCTTTATACTTTTTATATGAACTACAGCATGTATGTTATGTTAGTCCAATGTTTATGAGATGTATATCGAGTATGTTATTATGTGCTATGTGATGCATGAAAACTGTTAGCTTTTGTTGGGCTGTCAAGCTCAACCTTGCAAATAACCACTTTGCAGGTTAAAGATTTAAGGTAAAGTTATGTGTTACTTGAAAGATATGAATCAGATGTGATACTTGAAGATTTATATACTTTGGCTGAGTTATTAATATTTGAACCATGTTTAAGGTTCTGAATAAAGTATTAATGTTGAATTGTAACATCGTTTTGCGATGTAAACTCTTATAGTATTAAAATGATTCTGAGACAGTTAGATGTAAAGGATGAAAGTTTTGGGAACGAGAATAGTGTGTAATAGAAAATTTTAATTATTCCGCAAATTTCAGTGCTTGTATTATCGTTTAATGATGTCAAATTGGAGGTTGAATGTATTGTTAATGATCGAAGTCGATAGTTGAAATGTATGAATTTTGGGGTCGTTACAATGAGATTGGGTGAGGGAATCGGAAAGGGGCTCATAAGTCGGGCGGGCGGGCTTTTGGGCACACGGAAAGGGGGAAGTGGATGGGGTGCTTCTCAATTAGATGATGATTTATAGTATTTAAATGTTATAAAGTTGTAACGAACAATAATGGGGTTAACGAATGTTATAAACCTAGTTCGAATAAGGAATGTAAGAAAGAACGTAAGCGTTAAAACACGTAGACCGACGAAGATGGTTCGTGTATGCGTAAGTTAAACGTGCTAAGCATACACATTTGTGTATAGTTTGAACGTAATGTAATAATGATATATGAGTGATGTGTAATGCGTGAAGAACCCTGAGCCTCTCGCTGGTGACATCTCGAAATGGGAATGTACTGCAGTCATACTCTCAGTAGAGAATACCGAGTAAGTCAGTAACAAGTTGATCATTATAAGTGTTATGGTTGTAAATACCATGAGCATTACAATAACTTGAATAATGAAAATTTTATAACGTTAAGAAGTCGAGTTAATGATAATAACTTGAGTAATGTTCCGAATCAAACAAACCGGACAGTGTACGATATGAAATAAGGTTATGTAAAATGCTTGAATGCTATAAACATATAACATTGGTATTAAATGATTGCTCTTAGCATACTAAAGATAATATGACTTATACGATAAAGAATAATCCTAAGGTATGACATTTACTTGTCAGAAAGCCATGAGGAATGATAATTGACTTAACGAACATTACAGTTGTAATACTTCGGATAAGTTGAGCTAGGAAGAAAGAAAGGTTATGTAATGAAATCATAAAAGATGATGATAAGACTTAAGACTTCTCCGTATGTCGTAACGTCGATAGACGATCAAGAAAGTTGGTTTCGTAGACTTAAGAATTAGAACGCGAATCATAAGAAGTAAGATTAAGTTTAAACCAATGCATAAGTCAAAAATATGACTAATTGGTATATGTGTTTCTTTATGTGATATATAGGGATTTCGAAGAGCCATACATCGTAAACTGTAGTTGTATGTAGCGCTTAAGGCAAGTTTCCTAACTTCATTCATATTTTAAATGAATGTTAGTTTCTTAAACTCTCTCAGATGTTGAACTTGAGAATTTTCACCTTTGTGCAAATGTGTGATATTTGTACAAGGTGTTAGTATGCATGATGCCATGTGCCAAGTTTTTAACACTTCGGTGTTTATGTGACATGAACTGTTTTGTGATTGAACTATTTATGTGAAAGAGTTTTGTTTATTCATAAACTATTAATTTTAAGTCTGTGCTAAAGATTCTAGCCAGTCATAATGTAAATGAAAGAGTAGAAGCATGAAAGTATGTCAAAGTGAATGTGACTAATGTTTTAAAATTATAAGAATAAGAGTTTATGTGACACCCCCAAATCCCGGTACTTCATTACCTCAAGATTTGGTGTTCACGTAATCAAAACATTCATATCTAACTACCCAATCATAATAAATTGAATAATAAAAACCTTTATTATCATATCATTCAAGTGCGGAAATTAAATTATTACATCACATCATTATTAAAAGTTTATCATCATAACGATAAAGTAAAATTACAAGTCTTCATCACTTGTACATTTTTCCCCTTCCTTTGCTAGTTATAGGTTTATCTACCTTCTCAACCATAGCTGCAATAAATGTATAAATATGCAAGAGTGAGTAAACAAAGCTCACTTGAAATAAGAATAAATATCTTTACATCATTTGCCAAATAATAGGCTCAATAGAACTGAATGATATGTTCTATTAACATTACAACATTTGCCAATTCATAGGCTCAATAGAACTGAATGATTTGTTCTATTAACATTCTTAAATATACTACTGAGGGTCAAATGACCATGAACCATGTCCACAGTTATAAGTAATCTTTCAACTTTAACTTTAACAGTCATATGACTATAAGGACTCCCATGCGTCTTGGGGATAAATCCTTCATACAATGTATTGTGCACAACCATTTCAACGCTAAGCGTAAACCCCTAAACATAGAGTTGTTCATCTCAGTATTTAGAGTACAAGTCTGCACCAAAGAAAGTTTGGTTTGGATAAGCTTTCAAGGGTAATTAAAGTTTAATAATCATCAACTAGGGAACTAGTTGAATCAACAACGCTTAATAACGCAATAGTTGTTTAATAACAACATAACTTAGAACATTTAAGAATCATAAATGAACTGATTCTACATATCAAACTCATGCTTGAAATAACTATAGAGCATAAGCATTCAATAAAATGAATAAAATGGTTAACCTTTGCTTGAACAGTAAAATAAGCTAAGGTTCGAGTCTTATAACATTAGAAATGATATTCCTGAACGTACATTTAACTAATAGCAAGCTGGAAACTAATAACTTGCCCAACAATGTATTAGCTCATGCAAAGAATAAAAACAGTTCAATAATAGAGACGAGAGTTCAAAATTACGTTCATTATATAATAATATAACTTAAGAAACTTGCTTAACTATAAACAAGTTAGAATGAATCAATCAATAAAATTGATTTATTCAATAACAGTTAAGATAAGAAGCTTGCTCAATCAAAAGCATGAAGTTATACAATATAATAATAGAACTAACTCAACGAAACTGTAGAGTTAGAAAACTTGCATAATGTAATAAATGAACTAGCTCAACGAAAGTGTAGAGTTAGAAAACTTGCCTCGAGCGTAAGCTAAAATTTTAAAACTCACGTTCACCTATACACGGTATTAAAACCACAACATCTATTAGACATACTAATATTTACTTTTCAATATAAAACACATTACTAGCTAAACTTGTTATTTTAGCACAAGTCTTAAGCTACCATTTATATTTCAGAATTCCCAAGTGTTAATCGTCACAACACATAACTAACGTTCATTGTATAAACTAGGTTATCACATAACGCGTTTTTGATTTACTAATCATTTTTGTAACTTTGAATTCATAATACATATAACACAACTCTGTATTAGCCTTGTTGTTAAATGTTGGACACATTATACCATAACCTTTAGCTAGGTCATAAAGAACGACAAAAAGTCTGAAATTAATGAGACTTGATTGTTCAGAAATGGGCACTCATGAGGTCAGCATGAAGTTTTTGTATTAGGAGGTCATGGCATGCTTGAATGATTTATGTAACTTCGCTTTTGCATAATGAGCTTCCTTGGCACTTTTCTTAAGCCAACTAACACGAATTTCACCCACCAAACAGTGATAATAACACGTAAAATAAATATACAACTATCATAGACATGATTGCTAACATATTCAACCACTTAGCACAATTTAACAATCACTAAAACTATTTTAATTTCTCAATTTTCATGTTTTCATGAAAAACTCAATTTTTTTGACATTCATCCTAAAAATCATCACTGTGATTTCAAAACATGACCAAATCATCTCATTCAAATTACGTTATGTTCGTATCTCAATAAACTATCATAAACAAAACTCAATTAACATCTTAGCATGCAATTTAACCATCAAAATTGGTACTTACATAGCTACATATGAAAACATAAACACTGACATCATTTTCTTTTCCCGTTATCCAAAAATTAACATGCGATTTCCTTATTTGACATAAACTCTAGCATTATAAACATATACAATTGCAATAACCAACTATATAAATCCACAATTCAACAATTTCTTATTACAGAACATGAGAAAATTCTTGCCGTCCAACACAAATACATATATATTATCACAGTTATGAACATACCTTTTGTTGCTAGACAGAATTTCTTGCTAAACACACTGGAATTGACGTGAAAATTTCCTAGACTCCTCTCCAATTCTCTCTCAAGAAATTCTCAATTTTCTCAGAGTTCTCAGTATCACAACACATACCAACTTAAGCGTAAAAACCCAAACTGAATAGTAAGCATAAACAAAAGAAACTGATACACCTTAATACGCATAAATATAATAACAGTTACAAAAATAAACGTATATATTATAATTATATTATATTTATTATTTTATTTATGTTAAAAATCTAGAAATTCCAAAAACCATAAGGCTTGTTTGGCAAAAACCCTTTAAATTTTAAAGAATTAATATATTAAGCCGTGTTTGGCAAAAACTAAATTAAACTACTTTAATTTATTTTAATAACTCCTTGTAATATAGTTATTTGTCACACTATATTTAATCAAGCTTTCCTATTTATTTTAATTAATTCAAATCACAATTAATTAAATAAATCCTTTAATCACATAACTCAATACAAATAATTAACCATTAAATTGAAATATCAATATAATAATCATTTCCTTAATTCATCAATTATTTATTTAATAAATAATTAACTAAACAAAATTAAATCAATTGAACAAATAAATATTTAACGATAATCACATCCATTAAATATTTATATAAATCAATAAATACTTAATATTACATTTAAAATTCTAGAATGTTACATCATTCCCTCCTTAAAAGGATTATGTCCTCAGAATCACAATTCAAACAATCAAATCATCACATTCTTCCCTACTTACAAAGATTATGTCCCCAGAATTGAAGACATAGATTAAACAAATAACTCAGGATAATTTTTTATCATTTCAGCTTCGAGTTCCCATGTTGCCTCTTCGACATTGTGGTTTCTCCATATCACCTTCATAGAAGGTATCACTTTATTTCTGACCACTTGTTCTTTTCATGTCGACTATCTGGATAGGAGTCTCTTCATAAGACAAATCTTTATCGAATTGAAATGGTTTGTACTCGATCACGTGCTTGTAATCGGGTTTATACGGTCGTAACACCGAAATGTGAAAAACATTATGAATGTTTCCCAACTCTAGAGGTAGAGCTACCTCATAAGCCACTTCCCCCACTCTTCGTAGTATCTCAAAAGGTCCAATAAATCTTGGGTTGAGCTTTCCTTTCTTTCCAAAACGAATTTTCCCCTTCCAAGGAGAAACTTTTAGGAAAATGAAATTTCCTACTTCAAATTCGCGATTCTGCCTGTCTTGATCGGCATAATTTTTCTGTCTGTCTTGGGCTGCTACCAATCTTGTCCTGATGAGTTTGACAACTTTAGAAGTTTATTATACCGGTTCTGGTCCTAACAGTTGGCGTTCACCGACTTCGTCCCAATACAGTGGAGTTCTGCACTTTCTGCCGTACAATACCTCGTAAGGTGGCATACCGATGCTCGCATGGTAACTGTTGTTGTAGGCAAATTCTACCAACGGTAAATGTTCATCCCAGCTTCCTTTGAAATCCATGATGCATGTCTCAGCATATCTTCCAATGTTTGGACTGTTCATTCGCTTTGCCCGTCGGTTTGCGGATGGTATGCTGTACTCATTCGCAACTGTGTTCCCATACATTCTTGTAGTCTCTTCCAGAAGTTTGATGTGAATGTTGGATCTCTATCTGACACAATTGACACTGGAACTCCATGTCTTGACACAATCTCTTTAACGTACAGTTTCGCTAGCTGATCAAGATTAAATCTAATCTTTATTGGCAAAAAGTGTGTAGATTTTTTCAATCTGTCCACTATTACCCATATCACATCGTATCCTTTCTGAGTCATTGGAAGTCCTACCACAAAATCCATTGTGATATGCTCCCATTTTCATTCCGGTATTTCCAACGGTTGAAGTAACCCGCTTGGTCGTTGATGTTCAGCTTTCACCTTCTGACACGTCAAGCATTTTGCAACGCATTTTGCAACGCATTCTGCAACGTCTCTTTTTATATTCGGCCACCAAAAATGTCACCGCAAATCTTGATACATCTTTGTACTTCTTGGATGAATCGAATATCTTGTGTTGTGTGCTTTGGTTAAGATTTTGTCTTTAAGATCTTGTACTGCTGGAACCCAAATTCTTTCCTCGAACCGTAGTAGTCCTTCGGTATCGATCTTGTATTTTACATCACTACCGTCAACCACTTTCTCTTTGATCGTTTCTCATTCTTTATCTTGTAGTTGAGCACTCTTCACTTTGTCCACCAAAGTTGGACTGGCATCTATCTAAAATAGTCGTTCATCGTACTCCTTTGGAAATTTGATTTCCAACTCTAGCTTTGTCATTATTGAAATAAGCTCCTCCTGAGTAGTTATCAGCATCAACTTCTCCCGACCTTTCCTGCTCAAAGCATCTACAACCACATTCGCTTTGCCAGAGTGATAAAAGATCTCACAATCGTAATCCTTTATCAATTCCATCCATCTTTTGTCGCATATTCAGGGTCCTTCGTGGTGAAAATATACTTTGACTTTTTTATGGCTGTGTAGATTTCACATTTCTCTCCATAGAGATAGTGTCTCCATATCTTGAGAGCAAATACTACTGCAGTCAATTCCAAATCATGAGTCGAATAACCTTTCTCATAATCCTCCAGTTGTCTTGATGCATACACAATTACTTTGTCGTTCTGCATAAGAACACAACCCAATCCCTTATGTGAGGCATCACTATACACCACAAAGTTACTCATCTTTATTTGGTAATGACAACACAAGTGCCATGCTTAATTTCTTCTTTAAATCCTCGGAAACTTTCTTCACATTTCTCGAGTCAAAAAAATTTTCGAGTTTTCTGGTCAAATTTGTTAATGGAGTGGCTATCTTAGAAAAATCTTGAATAAATAAATCTGTAATAACCGGCCAATCCCAAGAAACTCCTCACTTCCAACGGTGTTCTTGGTTGTTCCCAATTGATTCTGACTTCCACTTTTGATGGATCCTTTGAAATCCCATCTTTGTCAATCACGTGCCCAAGAAATACACACGCAGTCCAGCCAAAATTCGCACTTAGAGAATTTCGCATACAACTTTTGTAATGACCGAGAAATTCGGATCTTATTGTAAAATGATTTTATTAAGTTAAATAATAATAAAATCATATTCCATGTGTTATGAAGATGGTTGTCATTATATAACCTATTGATGTTAGAATATCGTAGTATTTGGGCTACGTGGATGAATTAAAGTGTTTGAATTTCCAAGACGAAAATAAAAGTTTTCCGAGAAATTTTCTGAAAAACACTATTCATCGGTATTTTCTCGGGATATAATTTTAAGTTTCCGAGAAATACGTAATGATGGAATAACAAGGTAAGAAGGATTATGTAATAAAAATCTAGTTATGGAAAATGTAATAAATAAACATGGACTTAATTTATAAATGTTAAGTAAAGCGAAGTGTTAAGAAATAAGTAATAATGGTATGATACGTTGGTATTATACAAAGTAATGAAAACGAGTATAATAAGAAGTATTATACGAGTTGGTATGAATGATGAAATACCGTATATAAATTCTATAAGAATTAGAATACGAAAATACATCAAGAAATGTTAATGGACTTGGATGATTGATTAATAATTAGGGACAAGTCCAAATGAATTAAAGGGAGAGGCCCAACTATTATTAATGAACCAATAAGTCTTTATTAATGCAAAGCCCAAAGGATTTATTAATCTAAGCCCAAAACTAAAGTCCAATAAATTGGTTGACCCATGGGGCAAACCATATTAATATGGTTGAATGTGTGGTGACCAAGTGATGTGGTGATCAAGTAAGTGTGATGATCAAGTAGGAGTATTGACCAAGACTAAAGAGTAATGACCAAGTGTAGGATTTAAGTTGTGCCTTGTAAGTAATGAATAGTAAGGAGGTGGTTTAAGGAGGTGGGATGTTTTAAAGACTAAACTACCTAACCTTGGAAATTCTATAAATAGAAGAAGCTTGCAAGCCATTTGTTGGTTGCTCAAATAATCTAGACATCACAAAGTGCTTAAGTGTTAGAGAGATTAAGTTGCAAATAAGTCACTTCCATAAGCCAAGAAAAGAAGAAGCTACTTATCAAAGACTTCTAAAGTAAGACTTCTTCTCCAAATATCTTCTATCTCTATCATGATAGGATGATAAGAAAAGTGGGATTAAGAAACATGAATGAGTAAGTAATGAACTTAAGCCAATTAAGTTGGTAATAAGTCATTTAAGCTAGCATGAGTTATAAACTTATGTGAAAATAATATGAACTTGTAAGAAGTTTATTAAGAAAAATGAAATGAATGTAAAAGAACTTATATGATTATATGTATCATGTATACCTAAGTTAAGTTATATGTTGAGAACATATGAGAAATGATGGTTAAGAAACTTTAATTGTCATAAGTCATAAATAATCAAATCTTAAGTAATTTATAATTTGACAAGTTATGAGCTCTTGAAGAATAAGTCCAAAAATCCAACCATGAATATAAGTTGTTGTATTAAGGATGTTAAAATGTTCACATGATGAATGGAAGTCATTTTTAATGTTGAACAAATCATAAGAATTAAGAATTTCCGGAATTTGCACGATTGGACGATAAACATCGAATACGTAAAATTCTCGGAATGAAAGTCAAATTTTGTGTTGGATCACGAAACCTTTGTTTTCCAATAGAGACAAGTCATAATTGGCATTTAAGAGTTACGAACTCGAAAATGACCGGATTCCGACTTAGAACGAAGAAACGAGCGTTGAACATTCACGAACGTTTTTCGTTTACGTTAAAAATGAACCAATAGGTGAATTTTTAGCAAACAAAGTCAAATAGATAAAATTCTTGAATGGTCATGTAGAGTACATAATTTTTGAACCGTAGGCTTTTGAACGAGCCAATTCGGACTTATAACGAAGAAGTTATGCGTCCGGGAAGTTCACAAAATTTCAAAACTGAAAATATTATTCGGTGCATAGAGAGTTGGTAGCCATGGCGCCAACCCTAAACAAAAGACACACGGCCATGTGATGTGAATAAAGAATCGAAGCATCTTGCAAGAAGAGTTCGTGCACATGTAACCTTAGTTCAATAAAGTAAGCAGCCAGCCAAGTCCGGTCGGAGATCACGATAAGGCTCGGCGTAGCCTTGACATGAGATGTAGAAATAAATCGTCTGGCAATATATTCAGTCTCGTAACAAAGATAGTAAGGAAATTTTCTAAGTACAAAGAAAAGAAATGGAAGTAAACATAACTTAAGGGAGGTAATGTAACATTGTTAAACTTTGTTAAACCTTAAGGAATGTAATATAAAGGTTGAGATAACCTAGTCGAAGTATAATGCAAGCATAATGATAAATCGGAACGAATAGTAACTGAATCTAATACACAATTAGATTGAAATGAAGGGTATGATATAGTCATATACACACTTGATTATATGTGACCTAATTTAAGGCATTATGTGATCATGTATTGTAGAGACTTGAACGACTTGAACGACTTGAATATAAAGTTAAAACACCGTAGCAGACACTAAAGGCAAGTATTCTAACTCTTGTTTCAGTTCAATCTGAACAAGTTTTTGATGTTCATGTATTCTTTCACATGAATTGAGATATGTTGAAGTTAAAGTAAGTTCCTTTGGCTAGACTTGAAATATTGATAATCTAATCATGTATTGTCAATGGTTGCTATCTTTTTTCAACTACTTGTATGGTTTTCAACAGAAGACTGAAATGTTAAACAAATGTTTGGTCGATAAAATGACAGGCACGTGAGGTTGCCAAATGCTTAAACGTACATACGTTTAACGGATGTAGTGTTGATCAACATAGAGTACAATAGGCTGATCACCTAGAAGTGCTCGTAAGTAATATCGGGCTTACGGATTTGCTTCCGGGTTGTCCTTTTCCAATAAAGAATGAATACTCGAGGTCTCTGACCGGAGTGAATGTTTTAGTAATACTGTTGTTATTGTAAAACATTTTGAAAGAAAAGATGAAGTGCTATTTTGAATTATCAATAGTACTTCATAACTATTGTTCAGTTATCGAAGATATACGATTTGTATGTGTCAAGCATGTTGTTATTAAATTGTTATACTTGCTGAGCTAGTTATGCTCACTCTTGCTTGAACCATATGAATACAGCTAAGACTGAACGTCCCGAAGGATCAAAAAAAGATAAAGGAAAAGCTAAGGCAGATTTCTAAGCTGTTTTGTAATAGTATAGTCTATTGTTGTAATGTAACTGATATTATGACAAAGAACCTTTGTAATGGGTTTAGAACTTGGGAAATGTAAATATTACTTTAAATATATAGAGGGTATATTCGTTCTTTAAGACTTTTCAATTGAATGAATGTATGAATGTTGTATAGTATAGCACCATCTGTCGGGTTGGAAGATACCCGGATTTGGGGGCGCTACAACTTTTCCTTTCTTAGTGTTTCCAATGTCAAACGTAAGTGTTCCACGTGTTCTTCTTGAGTTTTGGAATACACCAGAATGTCGTCGATGAATACCACTACAAACTTGTCTAAGAATGGTTTAAGCACCCTATTCATCAAATCCACGAATGCAGTAGGTGCATTGGTTAAACCAAAAGACATCACCAGAAACTCGTAATGTCCATACCGAGTTTCGAATGTCGTTCGTGGTATATCCTCCTTCCTCACTTTCAACTGGTGATACCCACTTCTCAAATCTATTTTCGAGAAGTATTTAGCACCCTTCAACTGATCAAACAAGACATCTATTCTTGGCAATGGATATTTGTTTTTAATAGTGACTTTGTTTAATTCTCTATAAATAATGCAAAGACGCATTGACCTATCCTTCTTCTTCACGAATAACACTGGCGCTCCCCACGGTGATACGCTTGGTTGAATATATTTCTTGTCTAGCAACTCTTGCAACTGTACCATCAGTTCCTTCATTTCTACTAGAGCCATTCTGTACGGGGCCTTCGATATCGGTAGGGCTGATCATTCGGTTATAACCGAACCGAATAGGCTTTTCGATTATAACTGAAAACCAAAATTTGTATAACTTTGATATCCGAACAAATAATTGAATTACTCAATAACCGAATTACCAAATTACCGAATTTATTATTCGGTTGTTCAGATAAAAACTAAAATTAAGAAATATATTACTGATTTCTAAAACAAAACTGAATCCATTACAAATATTGCTTCAAATGCAGAACTCGATGGAAATAGTAATTCCACTACCTGTTTGAAACAAACTTAAATTGGAAAGATGAAATGGTATAACCCCTTCAAGCCAAGTAACAACTGTTGTAGTTGAAAACAAACTGAGTTGAGCTGACTAATCCAAATAACCAAACACTTAATAAAGGAGAAGAAACAAACAGACAACGGCTTATCATCATCTTCATCCTCGCCTCTTTCATTCTCCCTCCCAACAACCAAAGAAAATGGATTCCAAACCCCAAACTCCAGAAAACCCAAAATCCCAAACACAATCAGAAGAATAATTGTAAATATCTTTAGATGCCAATCAACAATGGTAGCATGATGACGTCGACTGGCCATCTATCTTCTCTGTTTCTTACTTTTTCCTTTTCCAAAAATAGTTTGGTGGATCTGGGGTGATGATAGAGATCGAGATCCGAGAGTAAATATCGAGATGATGGTGATGAGTGATTGAGATCTCGAGATCGAGATCTCGAGAGATTAGAGATCGAGATCTGTTAGAGTAGAGATGAGAGATCGAGAGATTAAAGATATGGGAGACCCATTTAATGGTGAGACACCGAGAGTTGATAAATAGAGATCCGAAACCGAGAAAAGAGAAGATAAGAGATGGAGAGTAGTAAAGAGTTAATATTAGTGTTTTAACTAAGCCTTAATTCTTTTAAACATCTTGCTCGGTTATAACATCTTGCTCGGTTATTCGGTTAGCTGAATAACATAAAATTCAGAACCGAACCCGAACCCGTAAAACCAAAATAAAATTTAGATATAATCGAATTGTGAAAAATACCTGAATTATCAAAAAAAATCGGTTAAATTATTTCGGTTTGATTCGGTTTTTCGGTTATATCCGTTTTTTGCTCAGTCCTAGATATCGGTGCTGTTCCCGGCACTAAGTCGATTACAAACTCAATTTCTCTGTTAGGCGGAAGTCCTGAAAAATCCTCTAGAAACACATCTTCAAATTTCTTCACCACTGGTATCTCTTCCAGTTTCACATTCGTTTTCTGAGTATCAACTATGTAAGCTAAATAGCCCACATAGCCTTGACTCTACAATTTCTTGGTCTGCATAATCGTCAGACATTTCATATGTCTAGGCGACTTACTACCATAAAATACTACCTTTGACGGGGACATAAGGTTTACACGCTTCTTTTGGCAAT
This sequence comes from Panax ginseng, assembly GCA_020205605.1. NCBI lineage: Eukaryota > Viridiplantae > Streptophyta > Magnoliopsida > Apiales > Araliaceae > Panax > Panax ginseng. Next base: position 57,758,500 of record CM035143.1, on the reverse strand, counting down.
CAATTACCGCTCCATATTTGAACAGCCAATCCATTCCCAAAATAACATCAAACTCTCCAAGTCTAATCAAAATCAAATCTACCATCAAGATATTCTCCTTAATGTTCACCCTACAGTTCTTGTGTATAAATCTAACAGGGATTACCTCCTTATTCGCAATTTCTATGTTCAAAGGGAAATTCAGTTCTTCTCTAGGCAATTCTAACCTCTTAGCAAATTCATCAGAGATAAACGAGCAAATAGCATCCGAATCAAATAATACATAAGCATCAATATCTTTGATTGGGATAATACCTGACACGACATCTTTTGATTGCACAGCATCTTGCACAATCATGTTGAAAGTTCTAGCTGTGGGTTTGTTTGATGATGTACCTCCACTGTTACCTCCATTGCTTTTGGTTGTCACTCCATCCTTCTTCTTAGGGCATTCACGAGTAAAGTGATCCTTAGATCCGCATGAGAAGCACACGTTCTTCTTAGGTTGAGTGAAATTTGGGGCAATGTGACCCTCCTGGCCACAATTGAAGCATACTCGTTTCCCCATCAAGCACGCACCCTTATGAAACTTATCGCATGTAGCACATGCTTCAAACTTCTTGTTTTGCTGACTACCCTGCTAGTTTCCAGCACCCACATTTCCATTCCACTTCTTCTTCAAGTTGTTGTTGTTGTTATTGTTGTTTCCACCACTACCACCTCCATTCTTAATCTCCACCTCATTCTTCTTCTTTTTCTGTTCCTGATTGAACTTTGTCACTGCCTCGCCTACACCTTCAGCTAGTATTGCTTTCTCCATCACTTCTGCAAAAGTCTTCAATTGAAATAGGGAAACCTTATTGTACAACCAGGGCTTCAGTCCCTGTTCAAATCTCTTCGCCTTGCGTTTGTCCGTGCTGACTTGATAAGGCACAAACCTAGCCAACTCGTTGAATTTAGCGGCATACTCAGATACCATCATCGTTCCCTGCTTCAGTTCCAGAAATTACACTTCCAGCTGACCCTTCAAACTCTCGGGAAAATAGGTCTCGAAGAATATCTCCTTAAACCTATCCCAGGTCATCATCCCTAGTCCTTCTCGAGTTTTATTGGCCTGCCACTAATAACTAGCTTCTGCTTTCAATATGAATGTTGTGAAAGTAGTCTTCTGATCATCCCCTACCCTAGCAACATCGAACACCTTTTCTATCTCCATAATCCAAGTCTATGTCTCGACTGGATTCACTGACCCAAGAAATTCAGGTGGTCCAACCGCCTTAAACTCCTTAAACGTTGTTCCTTGGTTCTGTGGTTGATTCTACAACGCTCCTGTCAGTAACGTTACTAATTGTTGAATGGGGTTAGCATCAACATTGTTGTTATTGTTGGTTCCTTCGGTGCTTCTCTGTCGTGGTAGTTTACGTCTGGGAGGCATTTTCTATTAAAAATACACCCATTAGATTATTATTCAACTCTTTTAAGTAATTTCTACTTAACTTACCTCCACAAAAGAAATAGCCACATAATCACATAACACTTTGAATAAAATAACAACTTTTATTTATTCATAACCTCTTTGAAAATATAAAACAATAGCATCACTGCTATTTACATTACTTTCCTGAACCACAAAAGTTTCAGGACAACATCATCATCATATCCCATAGGTTACATAACACTTGGGATTTATAATTTATTTAATATTTATAACTCGCATAACAACTACGATGTTCTACTAAGATACTGCTTAGCCTTACTACGCTCTTCCTCCATAATCCGGAACATTGTTCTGCGATCTAATACATACGATGGCAGCGTCTCGAACTGAATCGGATACCCCATGACCCGATCTTGAGCTCGAATAACCACGGTGTTGAATACTCTATTCATCTCTTCCATCTTTATTCTCTTTGCATGTGCGTCTTTTACTGCTATCCCGGCTCGTTGAAACACTTCCTCGTATGCGTCTTCGACTCTTGCCCTCTTAGTAGCTTCTTCCTTCAGCTTGTTTTTCAGTTCTGCTACTTCCTCAATCAGTTGTTCTTTCTCTCCTTTAGTCTGTTCTAGCTTCTCCTCGACATTAGTCAGTCGTTCCTCACGATCCTAGATCTCATCATCTTTCTGTGTCATTGCAGTCTGTTGTTCAGCTACTATCTCTTGCAATTCCTCGACTGTATCCTGAAGTTTCACGTTACGGTCGTAAACTTCATCATACATACGAACAACTATCGAGGTTAGTGGAGTTTCCTCCTCCTCGTCCTCGTCATCCTCATCCTCCTGTGGAAACTCAACGGGATCCTCCTCATCCGTCTCCACATCATCATCCTCATCTTCAACCATTGTGACCAACAGGGCTGACTCCCGTGCCAGTAGTCGTTCCCAAATATCCTGAATATCGCGAGGCTCCTCCTCAATAGGCATCTGAGGTTTATCCTCCCTAGCCTGACTGGATTCTCCGACATTAGTCATCCTAACAACAAAATTTTAAGTTTTAATCATTAATCATTCCTACTCGACACTCACAAGCACATAAGTTATAAACACATAAGCACATAAGTGTTTTATTACTCCTTCCTTAAAATTCGATAAGAGTTAATCACCACTATCTTTTCAAAGGTTACTTCCTAAGGCTTTTCCCCGCCTAAGGTTCATAACCTAAAGCTTTGATACCAACTTGTGACACCCCCAAATCCCGGTACTTCATTACTTGAAGATTTGGTTTTCACGTAATCAAAATATTCATATATAACTACCCAATCATAATAAATTGAATAATAAAAACCTGCCCATACAAGATTACTTTAATAAAAACATTATCTCCAAGGTTATCTAACCTTTAATACAATCATTCAAGTGCGGAAATTAAATTATTACATCACATCATTATTAAAAGTTTATCATCATAACGATAAAGCAAAATTACAAGTCTTCATCACTTGTACATTTTTCCCTTTCCTTTGCTAGTTGTAGGTTTATCTACCTTCTCAACCATAGCTGCAATAAATGTATAAATATGAAAGAGTGAGCAAACAAAGCTCACTTGAAATAAGAATAAATATCTTTACATCATTTGCCAAATAATAGGCTTAATAAAACTGAATGATATGTTCAATTAACATTACAACATTTGCCAATTCATAGGCTCAATAGAACTGAATGATTTGTTCTATTAACATTCTTAAATATACTACTAAGGTTCAAATGACCATGAACCATGTCCACAGTTATAAGTAATCTTTCAACTTTAACTTTAACAGTCATCTGACTATAAGGACTCCACGTACTTAGGGGGATCAATCCTTCATACAATGTATTGTGCACAATCATTTCAACGCTAAGCGTAAACCCCTAAACATAAGGTTGTTCATCTCAGTATTTAGAGTACAAGTCCGCACCAAAGAAAGTTTGGTTTGGATAAGCTTTCAAGGGTAATTAAAGTTTAATAATCATCAACTAGGGAACTAGTTGAATCAACAACGCTTCATAGCGCAATAGTTGTTTAATAACAACATAACTTAGAACATTTGAGAATCATAAATGAACTGATTCTACATATCAAACTCATGCTTGAAATAACTATAGAGCATAAGCATTTAATAAAATGAATAAAATGGTTAACCTTTGCTTGAACAGTAAAATAAGCTAAGGTTCGAGTCTTATAACATTAGAAATGATATTCCTGAACGTACATTTAACTGATAGCAAGCTGGAAACTAAAAACTTGCCCAACAATGTATTAGCTCATGCAAAGAATAAAAATAGTTCAATAATAGAGACGAGAGTTCAAAATTACGTTCATTATACAATAATAGAACTTAAGAAACTTGTTTAACTATAAACAAGTTAGAATGAATCAATCAATAAAATTGATTTATTCAATAACAGTTAAGATAAGAATCTTGCTCAATCAAAAGCATGAAGTTATACAATATAATAATAGAACTAACTCAACGAAAGTGTAAAGTTAGAAAACTTGCACAATGTAATAAATGAACTAGCTCAACGAAGGTGTAGAGTTAGAAAACTTGCCTCGAGCGTAAGCTAAAATATTAAAACTCACATTCACCTATACACAGTATTAAAACCACAACATCTATTAGACATACTAATATTCACTTTTCAATATAAAACGCATTACTAGCTAAACTTGTTATTTTAGCACAAGTCTTAAGCTACCATTTACATTTCAGAATTCCCAAGTGTTAATCATCCCAACACATAACTAACGTTCATTGTATAAACTAGGTTATCACATAACGCGTTTTTGATTTACTAATCATTTTTGCAACTTTGAATTCATAATACATATAACACAACTCTGTATTAGCCTTGTTGTTAAATGTTGGACACATTATACCATAACCTTTAGCTAGGTCACAAAGAACGACAAAAGTCTGCTGAAATTACTGAGACTTGATTATATGTGTCAGAATGGGCACTCATGAGGTCACATGAAGTTTTAGTAGTAGGGAGGTCACATACCATGCTTGTAGATAGAACTTCGATTTTGCATAATGAGCTTGAAGACTTTTCTTAAGCCAACTAACACGAATTTCACCCACCAAACAGTGATAATAACACGAAAATAAATATACAACTATCATAGACATGATTGCTAACATATTCAACCACTTAGCACAATTTAACAATCACTAAAACTATTTTAATTTCTCAATTTTTATATTTTCATGAAAGACTCAATTTTCTTGACATTCATTCTAAAAATCATCACTGTGATTTCAAAACATGACCAAATCATCTCATTCAAATTACGTTATGTTCGTATCTCAACAAACTAGCATAAACAAAACTCAATTAACATCTTTGCATGCAATTTAACCATCAAAATTGGTACTTACATAGCTACATATGAAAACATAAACACTGACATCATTTTCTTTTCCTGTTATCCGAAAATTAACATGCGATTTCCTTATTTGACATAAACTCTAGCATTATAAACATATACAATTGCAATTACCAACTATATAAATCCACAATTCAACAATTGCTTGTAACGACCTCAAAATTCATACCATTTAAATCTCGACTTCGGTCATTAACCATACATTAAATCTCTAATAAAACATCATTATTCGATATTAAAAACACTAAAATTGCAGAATAATTAAAACGTTTATACATTTCCTTCTTTCTTGCCCTGAATCGCAACCTTTACATTACATCTCTTTAATTCAATCTTATATCGTGAATCGTTACAACAAAATGACTATACAAAGTCTTGCATCATAACTAAATATCCATATACATTGGATAGCTCAACTTACAATTCAACAACATGTTACGTTCAAAATATAAAATACATTTCTCATAAAACATAAGTAATCTTCATGAATATAGATCTCTATAACTCACTTAGCACATATCTTTACCTTAAAATCTTAACCTGCAAAAGTGGTTATTTGCAAGAGTGAGGTCGATAGCCCAACAAAGTCTAACAGTTTTCATGCATCACATAGCACATAATAACATGCTCGATATACATCTCATTAAAGTAACATGGCATACATGCTTTTAATTCACATAGCAAATATAAAGATTGAGTTCCTTACTCAGCCATCATTACTTAGCCAAAACAATGCAGTCATATATTGACTTTAACATTTCATGATTTCAACATGTATAACATATCATGCAATTTAAAACAATTCATCAAGTCCACGTAGAAAATAGGAACCGAAAGACTTGCCTTGATCGTTGTTTACCAATAATAGTTTAACAGCTTACAGTTATCTGCACTTCACGTGCCCTACACAATTATATAATCATACACATCAACTATTAGTCACATAACAACACATAGTAATTGTAATTTAAACTCTACTCCACATCTCATAATCATTCCTATTAATTAGCACACAATGTTCAATTAGATTGTGTTAACTTTTTGACTTATGACTCATTATATTTCATAATCAAAGTTCATTCAAGTGCTTAAGTCTTGCTAGAACTACTTATTGGTTTTATATTAAACCAATTTCATATCCTATAATATTCATTTCAATTGAATTGAAACACTTTTTAAGTTCGTTAACACTTGGCACGGCATTTTGACGTTCATTCGTCACACGCCCGATTTGCCTCTCTTGTGTATTCTTACTATGCTCCTATAACTTATACATTATTTATTAATGTTAAGCATCATTATATTTACTAACATACATGTTTTATAACTTAGGAGATCATCTTTTATGGTCAGGAGCACTACACATCCATATGTGCAAGCCCGACGCCCTCCGATTGCCCCTAAAAACATAACAGTCCTAAAGATGACCATTTTGACTACTGTTACAGACCTCAAATTAAAAACTTAAAGCATGAAAGTTGTAGGTCTACTCGTCCTCGTTTCGGATCATCTTGAATCATCTCAATTGGAGTTCGTATAAGAAAGTAATGGCCATTTTACTACAGGAGGCCAAAACTGTCCGACTCAGACTTGTCGTCCCCCGTGGCCATGCGAGAACTAAGTCATACAATGCATGCATGCAGACATGATTGGCTTTGGGCGAGAACTCAAGCGCCAGGCGCCATTTTTTATACAATACCAAAACTAACAAAATGCGACCCTACGAAGAAGCGTAACAACTAAATTTTTGTCTATAACTTAATTTCTAACACTAATTAATAAGTATAACTTATGCCAATTACACATATACACATTACCCAACATGCATATACTAATTTAAACCACTAAACAACAATCACAGAAAACTTAATTCCTTGAAAACACTGTTTCCAACCAAAACATCATTATCGATGTTTGTTTACACAATGAACATGGTAAACATAATTTATAAACAAATTTGATTCCTTTGAATTATGTTTCTCTGAATTTCTTACCCCGTTATCATATACAAGGTTCAATTTCATAACTTCACAATTAACATACACTAATTTTGTTATCTTACAAAAATCATATTCATGCATATGTGTTCACTGTAAAACTAATTCCCCTTACTTGTATACATAAATTAGCATACAATCTTGTCTATACGCTAAACATACAATCATATATATATATATACTAGTATAACACTTGCAACAATATGGTTTTATAGAGAATCTTTGTAAAAACCTTATACACATTGAAAATCAAGAACACAGACATAGAGAACGTAAACATATATATATATATTAAGGTTTTAAAACATACCTTTTGTCGCTTTTAGAAACCCTCGCTAATCAACGTGCAAAGAAGAATTTTAACCTTCTCTTGTTGCTTCTCTCTCTTAAACTCTCTCTCTCTCAAATTTCTCGTGATTTTCTTCTTAGCTTAGCAAACACTTAGAATGCGTCAACAAAACCATCGGTAACCAATCTGAAATGGCCATAATAAGCTGGATTAAATAATATCGATTACCAAATATAACGTATAGGTTATAAATATATTTTATTCATTATTTTATTTATATAATTTATATAATATTTCAAAATTCAAAAGAACTCCAAAAGCCATAAGGCTTCGTTTGGCAAAACTCTTTAAAATTAAAGAATTAATATATTTAAGCCTTGTTTGGCAAAAAATAAATTAAAACTACTTTAATTTATTTTAATAACTACTTATAATATAGTTATTTGTCACACTTCTAATTAATTAAGTTTTTATACTTAATTTAATTAATACCAATAACAATTCATTGCATAATATAATAATTTATTTAATCATTATAAACCTTCTAACTTAATTATTAAATTAAATTAGATTACTATCTCAAAATAATTACTTTCCTTAACTCATTAATTATTTATTAAACAAATAAATAATCAAATCACATCAAATCAATTAAACAAATACTTATTCAACGATAAACACATCCATTAAATATTTATATAATTCAATAAATATTTAAATATTAATTAAAAATCTGGATTGTTACATCATTCCCTCCTTACAAGGATTATGTCCTCAGAATCACAACTCAAACCACTCATTCGTTACAATTTAAATCTCGACTTCGGTCGTTAACCCTACGTTAAATCTCTTATAAAACATTATTATTCGATATTAAAAACACTAAAATTACGGAATAATTAAAACGTTTATACATTTCCTTCTTTCTTGCCCTGAATCGCAACATTTACATTACATCTCTTTGATTCAATCTTATATCATGAATCGTTACAACAAAATCACTATACAAAGTCTTACATCATAACTAAATATCCATATACATTGGATAGCTCAACTTACAATTCAACAACATGTTACATTCAAAATATGAAATACATTTCTCATAAAACATAAGTAATCTTCATGAATATAGATCTCTATAACTCACTTAGCACATATCTTTACCTTAAAATCTTAACCTGCAAAAGTGGTTATTTGCAAGAGTGAGCTCGACAGCCCAAAAAAGTCTAACAGTTTTCATGCATCACATAGCACATAATAACATGCTCTATATACATCTCATTAAAGTAACATGGCATATATGCTTTTAATTCACATAGCAAATATAAAGATTGAGTTCCTTACTCAACCATCATTACTTAGCCAAAACAATGCAGTCATATATTGACTTTAACATTTCATGATTTCAACATGTATAACATATCATGCAATTTAAAACAGTTCATCAAGTCCACGTAGAAAATAGGAACCGAAAGACTTGCCTTGATCGTTGTTTACCAATAATAGTTTAACAGCTTACAGTTATTTGCACTTCACGTGCCCTACACAATTATATAATCATACACATCAAATATTAGTCACATAAAAACACATAGTAATTGTAATATAACTCTACTCCACATCTCATAATCATTCCTATTAATTAGCACACAATGTTCAATTAGATTATGTTAACTTTTTGACTTATGACTCACTATATTTCATAATCGAAGTTCATTCAAGTGCTTAAGTCTTGCTATGACTACTTATTGGTTTTATATTAAACCCATTTCATATCCTATAATATTCATTTCAATTGAATTGAAACACTTTTTAAGTTCGTTAACACTTGCACAAATTTTCGACGTGCTCATTAATTCCACACGCCCGATTTGCCTCTCTTGTGTATGCTTACTATGCTTCTATAACTTATCTAATACATTATTTATTAATGTTAAGCATCATTATATTTACTAACATACATGTTTTATAACTTAGGACATCATCTTTTATGGTCAGGAGCACTACACATGCATATGTGCATGCCCAACGCCCTCCGATTGCCCTTGAAAACATAACAGTCCTAAAGATGACCATTTTGACTACTGTTACAGATCTCAAATTAAAAACTTAAGGCATGAAAGTTGTAGGTCTACTCGTCCTCCTTCCGGATCATCTTAAATCATCTCAATCGGAGTTCGTATGAGAAAGTTATGGTCATTTTACTACAGGAGGCCAAAACTGTCCGACTCAGACTTCATCCCTGCCACATGACGCGAGAACTAAGTCATACAAGTGGGCGCCCATAACGTGAGATTGGTATTTGGTATGAACTTTCAAGTGTTTGGCGCGAATTTTAGCGATGGGGCTCCATTTTTTGGCTGAAATACCAAAACTAATGTAACACAACCCACAATGAACAGAATAACTAAATTTCTGTCTATAACTTAATTTCTAACACTAATTAACATGTATAACTTATGACAATTACACATATATACATTACCCAACATGCATATACTAATTTAAACCACTAAACAACAATCACAGAAAACTTAATTCCTTGAAAACATTGTTTTCAACCAAAACACCATTACCGATGTTTGTTTACACAGTGAACATGGTAAACATAATTTATAAACCAATTTGATTCCTTTGAATTATGTTTCTCTGAATTTCTTACCCCTTTATCATATACAAGGTTCAATTTCATAACTTCACAATTAACATACACTAATTTTGTTATCTTACAAAAATCATATTCATGCATATGTGTTCATTGTAAAACCAATTCCCCTTACTTGTATACATAAATTAGCATACAATCTTGTCTATACGCTTAACATACAATCATATATATATATATATATATATATATATATATATATATATATATATATATATATATATATATATATATATATATATACTAGTATAACACTTGCAAACAATATGGTTTTATAGAGAATCTTTGTAAAAACCTTATACACATTGGAAATCAAAAACATGTATACGTAGAACTTAAACATATATATATTAAGGTTTTAAAACATACCTTTTGTCACTTTAGAAACCCTTGCTAATCATCGACAAGAAGAATTCTAACCTTCTCGTTGCTTCTCTCTCTTAAACTCTCTCTCTCTCAAATTCTCTCGTGATTTTCTTCTCAGCTTAGCAAACACTTAGAATGCGTAAACAAAACCATCGGTAACCAATCGTAAATGGCCATAATAAGCTTGGATTAAATAATATCGTTACCAAATATAACGATAGGTTATAAATATATTTTATTCATTATTTTATTTATATAATTTATATAATATTTCAAAATTCAAAAGAACTCCAAAAAGTCATAAGGCTTCGTTTGGCAAAAACCTTTAAAATTAAAGAATTAATATATTTAAGCCTTGTTTGGCAAAATAAATTAAAACTACTTTAATTTATTTTAATAACTACTTATAATATAGTTATTTGTCACACTTCTAATTAATTAAGTTTTTATACTTAATTTAATTAATACCAATAACAATTCATTGCATTATATAATAATTTGTTTAATCATTATAAACCCTCTAACTTAATTATTAAATTAGATTATATTACTATCTCAAAATAAATACTTTCCTTAACTCATTAATTATTTATTAAACAAATAAATAATCAAATCACATCAAATCAAATCAAATCAATTAAACAAATACTTATTCAACAATAAACACATCCATTAAATATTTATATAATTCAATAAATATTTAAATATTAATTAAAAATTTGGATTGTTACATTGCTTATTACAGAACATGAGAAAATTCTTGCCGTCCAACACAAATACATATATATTATCACAGTTATGAACATACCTTTTGTAGCTTGACAGAATTTCTTGCTAAACACACTGGAATTGACGTGAAAATTTCCTAGACTCCTCTCCAATTCTCTCTCAAGAAATTCTCAATTTTCTCAGAATTCTCAGTATCACAACACATACCAACTTAAGCGTAAAAACCCAAACTGAATAGAAAGTGTAAACAAAAGAAGTTGATACACCTTAATACGCATAAATATAATAACAGTTACAAAAATAAACGTATATATTATAATTATATTATACTTATTATTTTATATATTTTATTTATTTTAAAAATCTAGAAATTCCAAAAGCCATAAGGCTTGTTTGGCAAAAACCCTTTAAATTTTAAAGAATTAATATATTAATCCTTGTTTGACAAAAACTAAATTAAACTACTTTAATTTATTTTAATAACTCCTTATAATATAGTTATTTGTCACACTATATTTAATCAAGCTTTCCTATTTATTTTAATTAATTCAAATCACAATTTATTAAATAAATCCTTTATTCACATAACTTAATACAAATAATTAACCATTAAATTGAAATATCAATATAATAATCATTTTCTTAATTCATCAATTATTTATTTAATAAATAATTAACTAAACAAAATTAAATCAATTGAACAAATAGTTATTCAACGATAATCACATCCATTAAATATTTATATAAATCAATAAATATTTAATATTACATTTAAAATTCTGGAATGTTACAATTTATTCCTGTTATTCAAGCTGCTTCATAACCTTTGTTCAGTTATTGAAGATTTAAAAGAATGTTTAAAATCTTGATGTTGTTTATTCAACTGCTATGACTTGCTGAGTAATTGAATACTCACACTTGCTTTAAATGAAAAATATTTTCAACGTACGAGTAGAAGAATTAAAGGATCCTCTAGAGATAGATGCAAGCAGTGTCCTGAAGAAGAACGTTATTCATTATATGAATAAACGTGAAGACCAAATGAAGACTTATAGAATAGTTATGTAAAACTGTTATGAATCTTTGATGACGGATGAAAGTCACTCTTGTAATAAGTAAGAGAAAAATGTAATTATCATTATTTGTATGAAAGAAAGATTTTAAGGTAATAGAATCTGGGATTTAAATAGATATATTGTTATATTTAAATAATATAATGATGTATGTATGAATGTGAAGTACTTGTGACCTACGGAATCCGAGTTTGAAGATAGGCCAGATTTCGAGGCGTTACAACTGTTCTATAATTGAACGGTTCAATGTAAAAAAGTTATGTTTAATCATGAGCCGTTATTGTTGAGTTTGAGCTAATGATTCTAGCCAGACAGAATGTAAATGAAAAAGGTAGTAAAATGAAAGTATGTCAAAGTGAATGTGACTAATGTTTTAAAATGATAGAAATCAGATTTATTCCTGTTATTCGAGCTGCTCCATAACCTTTGTTCGGTTATTGGAATTTCTAAAAGAATATGTGATTCGTGAGTTATTATTTTTCAACTGCTATGATTTGTTGAGCAATTGAATGCTCATACTTGCTTTAAATAAAAACATTTTCAGCAAACGATGATAGAATGAACTTAAGGATCCCGTAAAGATCAAGCTGACCGTTATTCTGACGAAGTGTCATTCAGTATATGAATGAGCGTGAAGATCAAGCCAAAACTTGTAATGAAGAATACTCTAATTAAACTATAGATTAGTTTAATGAACTATGATGTATCTTTGATTGCAGATTAAAGTCACTCTTGTAAGATGTAAAGAATAATGTAATTATCATTATTTATAATGAACGAGGTTTTAAGGTAATCGAACCTGAGATTTGAGAATGGATGTTGTTATATTTAGTTATATAATGATGTATGTTTAGAATGAGATGTACTCGTGATGTACAGAATTCGGGTGTGAAGATATACCGGATTTCGGGGTGTCACAACATGAATAAGTAAGAATAATAATAATATGCTAGAAGAAATAGAAAATTTAATAATTTTAAATCGAACTCTTTTAGTTTCAGATCGCTACTACTATAAAAAAAAAGATGAGATCCAAAAGTATTAAAATGCGAATTGACAATGAATATTTTGGATATAATTCAATTCGGAGTATTAAATTACAGAATTCCCCATATTAAACTAGGGAATGGAAATCCCCTATCATTTAATCCAAACTAAAAGACAAAATGCACCCTAAACTTTATATCATTGTTGATTTTACACCCCCAAACTGAAAAAGGTGTCTATGTACACCCTAAACTTCACTTATACTGAACAAAAGGCACACTTTTATGACTTAACTGGTCAAAAATGACCGACTAAGGCTGTAAATCTTATTATAGAGGGGTAAGCTTGGTATTTTACATTTATTGACTAGTCTCTTTCCCTTTCTCTCTCTCTCCTCCATAACCAACTGTCTTAGACGGCTGCCATGTAGTTGTTCCCTATTCGGGGACTGATTTTCACTTGCTTCTCCACCTTAAATGATTGTGACAAAAAGGTAGAAGTTCCTCTAAACAATCTCAGCTTCAGCTTCTCCTTGACCTGAAATGTTTGTGGAAGAAAAAACATATAAGAATACCATTCTACACCGACCTTTTACAAACTCCAACACCCCTTCTTTAATTTTTCTTATTTCAACTATTTTCCCTCTCACTCTAGTTTTTTTGCTTTCTTCTCTTAAGTAATTGTTTTGCTCTTTTAATATTTAATCTATTTTGAAAGAGCTTATAAACTTCCTAACAATCATATATTCTTTAAAGAGTGTAATTGATGTTTATACTTCCGATTCTTTTGCTGTGAATGCCAGAAGTAAGCAAGTGCCCCAAATGCACAGCTCGCTATAGCAATTGCCAATGTAGCCCCCAGAGGCACCACAAGTGCACTTGATGAAGCCAAATCTTCAAAGAAGTGTCGATTGGTCCCAAAGATCGCCAAGAAGGCCCTTGTCCTAGTACAGTGTCACAAGTGTCTTCCCATAGTAGCTAACCAAGAATTTGAAGACCTCATCATGGTCCAAATCAATATGGTTGTTTTCATCCCTCTTATGGTTCTGAGAAAGATAGCAAGAAGGACAAAGTTATTTTGCAGGCCAAATACTCTTTGGAAACTTATGATCATCGGTTCCTAGAGAGGCTTCTTCTTTCATTACTCTCTCATTGACTTTGTTATGTGCAGTCCACAACTAAAGGACAAAATCATGGGTTCTGTTGAAAGGACTAGAAACACTTTAAAGTATTTTAATATTCAGAACATTTGACCTTGAAGAATAAGAAGATAACTTGAAGTTGCTCATTTACAACACATCTCATAAAAATGTTGGTGACACTCCTCACAGATGAAGAAATTGTGAATTAGAAGACAACCTTGTCTGTTGTGAATAAAATCACATACATGATATCAAAAAATAGAGTTATAACATTTTTTTCCCTAAAACCCCCTCATCACATTTAGTCAACCTCTTCAATCTTAGGCCCTGCACCACTACTAGACCCACCAGAACCATCATAGCCACCACCAGTCATATTTCCGTCACCACCCATAGGAATTTCACCAACACCACCATGATACATCTTTGCAATAATAGGATTACACATCCCCTCCAATTCCTTCAAATTATCTTCAAGCTTATCAACTTGATTATTTGGTATTTCTCCATCCAATCTACCGTCTCATTCACAATGGTCTCAATCTTACGCTTATCAAAGGATCCAACTTCGCAGACAAGCTTCTCATCCCTCACATTATTCCTCATATTATATGCATAATTCTCCGAGCACTCTTAGTCTCCACTTTCTTCTTCACCTCTTCATCCTCACCTCAGACTTCTCAAATTGTCTTTTACCGACTTCTCAATGTCATCTTTACTCAACCATCCCTTATCATTAGTAATTGTAATCTTGTTCTTCACACCAGCAGTCTTATCCTCAGCAGAAACATTCAAGATACCATTAACATCAATATCAAATGCCACATTGATCTGTGGCACACCTCTAGGTGCCGGCAGAATTTTGGCAAACTCAAATTTTCCAAGAAGATTATTATCTCTAGTCCTTGCATGCTCACCTTCATAAACTTGAATCAACACACCCGACTGATTATCCGAATATGTCGAAAAGATATGCTCTTTCTTGGTTGGAATAGTTGTATTTCTTGGAATCAAAGTAGTCATAACACCACTAGCAGTTTCAAGGCCAAGACTTAATGGAGTAACATCAACCACCAATAAATCTTGCACTTTTTGATCCCCTTCACTTGTCAAAATCGCCGCCAGACAACATTATATATACGCCATCGCCTCGAGAGTTTACACAAGTTCATCACAAAGACGGTTTGTCGATTGGCACATAAGTCCTGGCGCCACCTCCATACCAGAGAAATAGTCCTCGACCACGTTAAGATATGGTAACTCCGTTGGCAAAGCAGTAATTTTTTCCCGGAAAAGAGTCCGCTTTCTACAAAGTAACCATTGTTCACCATCATCGACGCCTCAAAGAACGCCATTTTCCTCATCCTAAAATTTATTTGTTGGCCTTCTATTTATTATTTTGCAAAATGGACGATTATAATTTTTTCAAGGTAAAATCCCCTAACTGAGGTTTAAAATGAATGAAAAAACTAAGGTTTTTGTAAGACCCCAACTTATTATAAATGAAATTGAATTTCTCTATTTATTATTTTGAAATAGTAAGGGTTGAATTGATTAATGTGGTTAGTTATGAGTAAAATACGCAAATATTTCAAATAAGCAAGTGATTATAAAATATTCATTGTTGTCGGGGAATATTCGTTTGGTCGTGGAATATTCTTCCTGTCGGGGAATATTCGTATGACAGCGCAGTCTTTTGTGGGCCCCATAACGAAAAGCGATTGGATGAAGAAAACGACAAGTATAAGTTGTTCATAAATAACGACGTAGTTGTTACCGTTAATACTGTTGGAATACCCGGTGGTTAAAAAAGAGTAATACGCGTTGTTGTTTTGAAGAGCTTTGCGGTATTGCACTAATTAATCATTCTTACACGTGAAGGCACTACTCAATAATTGTTACAATTAATTACTGTTCAATATTTTATTTTATTGATTCAATAATTGCTACGTTGATATTTTATATTACTGTTGTTTCAATAATTGTCACTACACAGTATTTTCCATTATCGGAGCAATAATTCATATTATCTGAATAATATTATTAGATAACATTATTGGCAATGTCTAGAAAGTTCTGTCTAAGAAGAGGTTTGGTCACCTAATTGCGCGCCAGTAAAGAGAAATCCTTATTGGAAAGCCCCCTCTTTCTTGGGAACGGCCTGGTTGTCATTATTGTGATTCTGTAATATTATTTATGAATAATTAATTATTGATTTACATAATGAGAAAAAAAATATTGATTTTATGTGGATATAGATGGAGAAAATTTTTAATGTGACAATTGTTGAAAATTAATATTTTATCTTTTTCTTATAAAATAATTCATTTAAATATATTATTATATTTTAATAATATAATAATGGTGATATTTTTTACAATGAATGTGGGATATATGAGTATATGAGGAGAAAGAGTATTTTTGTTGCATTAAATGATTAACACATGTTTTGTGTGTCGGTGGACCCCATTTCTTGACTAAAATTTGATTATAGCCTGTAAAATCGCCCATTTGTGGATTTTGGTCAATTTCTGTTTGGAATTTGGAAAAACTTTCTTCTGCAAAGTTGTAGATAATAGAATTTACTATGTAAAAGACATGAGGTTCGAATTTTTCTAACAAAAGGGGTATTTATTATGAATTATTGAAGTTCCGAAGTTCCAAAATAATTAATTATTGAAGTTTAAAATATTTTAATTAAGAAAAACGTTTTTTTCATTTGTGAGACATGTGTTAGTGGTTGAATTCAGCTGGTGGTGTGCGTAGGAAGATTTGGAAAATTTATAGTATTATTATTATATTAAATTTTCTGCTTTGGTGTTCTAAGCATTTTCCTATAAATAGGGTGTTTAGGTTAGAATTGAAAATCACACGAAACACAAATTTTTCTCTCTTTCTCTCTCTATATTATCGGCGTATTCTTGTGAGTATTTTAAGACTTTGAGTGTTTTTATATGGTGAAGTTCCTTGACTCTATATCGATATTCCAAATGTAAAATTGTCTTTTTCGAGGTAAGGGATATTATTTTTTTAAAAAATGATATTATTTCTTTCAATATCATTATCTTAGGAATATTGGTAAGATTTTTCTTGTGAAATTTTGTCTTTTAGTGTGGGGTTACTTATTCACGTATTCACGAATCGAGACTATTCACGAGAAAAAAATTAAATTTTTTTTTTTCCTCCAAAATATCTATTATGGATATTAGCTTTGATTGTATCCATGTTTTGATCATTCTTGAATTTTACTCCACTATGATTATTTATGAGGTATTTTTGGACTTGGATAAACCCAAAATCTGAATCCTTAATATTTGTTATTTTGTTTCCTTTGGATTCGTTTCCTTTAAAATATTTTTCATCATCCTCAGTCCTAAATGATGATATTACTGAATATCTTTGGCCTGTAGTGCAAAGATGAATGATTTCTGATGAATATCTTTGGTCGTAGTGCAAAGATGAACATGTGTTTAGATGAACATGACCAACTGATGAATATCTTTGGCATGTAGCGCAAAGATGAATATTTGATTCCAGATATATATTGATTGATGTTACAGGGATAAAATATCGATGATGAACTTTTAAATTCATATCTAGAAGATAGTAGATTTCATTCTCTACTTAACTCTTCTAATGAATTATTATTTCGGCTGCGAATATTGATTTAAAACTGGTTGTCTATTGTATTCTATTAGATTTTTCCCTGTTGAGGACTAACGATAATTTGTTCTATGTTATCTTAGTCATAATGTTCTTTACTGGGCTAGTTGAGCTCACCCTTTTCCTTTTTGTTCCACTTTTCTTCTCAGGAGGCGAGAATGTAGCGAGTACTAGTTGGGGTGTGGAATGATGGTTCTAGAAGTTGTTTTAATAGTCCTCACTATTTTGTAAAATAGTGTATCAATAATTGTAATGAGGACTTATTTGAGTGTGGATATTGTCTAGATGACAATATTTGTATTTAAACTCACAGTTTAAGTGTTGTCGTATTTTGCATGACAGTTGTATTAATAAAGTTGTAGTTGTTTACGTACCATGTATTTGGCGACTCGAGAATGGGTGTTGTATACCTATTTTGGGGCGTCACGGTTAATATCGAGCTTAGGGATATGGTCTCTGGCGGAGATCGGGGAATAGTACTAGGAGGGAGAGGCGAGTAAATCCTTTCACTAGTGTGTCATACCAAAGCTTATTTGTTGGTCGATCGGAGACATATGGTTAATATGTGATATGTTAATTTGTTTAATTAACCTTTGTTTTATAAGATTTAAGAATGGCGGTGAGAATATTATGATGGAATGAATGAGACCGTGGAGACACCTTTACTCACCAACGAGGAGAACGTGCAACAGGCCTGCAATGTTCCTCCTATAAACAACACCATTGAGCAGACGATGAACGACATGATGTTTAGGAGCTTTTTGCAGTTCATGCAAAACCAGACGAGGGTGACTCGTGTACAAAATCTGGTGGAAAAATGATAATAACGCTTGCTTGACATCACGGCCAAGCAGTTCAAAGAGTTGGGACCACCGAATTTATTGAAAAGCGGATCCGATCAAAGCGAGAGGCGTGGGTTAAACAAATTACCAAGATATTCGATGTCTTGGGATGCGGAGAACACGAAGGTTCCATTCGCCACCTTTATGTTAAAATGGCGAGACTACTTGGTGGTGGTAATCGTGAAGAAGCGTACTCGACTGCCACTTTTCGGCATGTCTTGGGAAACATTTGAAACTTTTCAACGACAAGTACTTTCACGAAAGTATTCACCATATGAAGGAGGTAGAGTTTATTAGATTAGAACAAAACAACATGGCGGTGTCCCAATACTGGGCGAAGTTCGCAGAGTTATCGAGTTTGCACCTCATTTGGTAGAGAATGAGGAGCGAATGACGAGGATGTTTTGAGAGGTTTAAAAACAGAGATTTGACAATATCTTATCTCTCATAAAATTTTCTTTATATTCGAGATATTGTAAGCAGGGCTCAATTATTAGGCGAGATAATGAGTATGTTCAACCGAGGGACCACAACCGAGGGTCATACTAGTGGCGGCGATCATCAGACAATGAAAACCAATGAGGAGGAAAACATTTGGACAAAAGCGGTAACCACTACTGGTGGTAATCGTGGCCATGAAAATAGAAGAAGCGAGTCGGGGAGATTTTAAAAGAGGAGATTCAACAATGACCTTTGTGAAGATGTCAAGACTGCAATGAAGCTGGTTTTAAGGGAAGAGAACGACCACCGGTCGTATGCTATAAATGTGGAAAAGAGGAACACATCAGCCCAAACTGTCCACAATAGTTCAAGGTATGCTATAATTATGGAAAGGGAGGACATATTGCTCGAGATTATACGGTAGTGAAACCAAGTCCATCGGGGATGGTGACTCAAAAGGCTGTCCCAGAAAAGTCAAAGTCAACGGTTCCTGGAAGAGCATTTGTCGTGACTGGTCAAAATGCGAGGAAACTAAACGAGGTGATCACGGGTAAGCTAATCAAGTTTATACCTTGTTAGATACCGGTTCTACCCATTCTTTTATCTCTCCTTCTTGTGCTCAACGTTTAAACTTAACTCCGGAGAAATTAGACCTTGACTTATCTGTGGAGACTCCATTAGGAGAAACTTTCATTGCATCCACTGTTTATAAATATTATTTGATCCAAGTTGGTACCATCACATTACCTGTTGATCTTATTTCTTTGAAAATACTTGCATTTGATGTGATTTTAGGGATTGATTGGTTAAC
Source organism: Panax ginseng (assembly GCA_020205605.1). Classification (NCBI taxonomy): domain Eukaryota; kingdom Viridiplantae; phylum Streptophyta; class Magnoliopsida; order Apiales; family Araliaceae; genus Panax; species Panax ginseng. The sequence continues at coordinate 57,738,650 of CM035143.1, read as the reverse complement.
CACCATCATGCTAAAATTGATTGTTTTCATAAGGTTGTTAGTTTTCATATTCCTAACCAACCTGTTATGCGAATTCAAGCAACCAAACCTCTAAAGTCAGTCACTGCCATATCAAGCCATAAAGCTATTCGTTTATTGAAAAACGGATGTCAAGCTTTCTTAGCCCATGTCACGGACTTGAACAAAAACACGTTAGATGTGAATAATATTTCTATTGTTAGTGAATTTTCGGCGTATTTCTGAAGAACTTTCGTCTACCCCGAGCGTGAAGTTGAATTGTTTATTGACCTTGAACCTAGTACAAAGCCCATTTCTAAAACCCCATATCGAATGGCTCTATTGAACTTGAGGAGTTAAAGGTCCAACTACTGAGGAGTTGTTGGACATCGGTTTCATTAAATCTAGTACATCTCCTTGGGGTGCTCTGTTTTATTTGTAAAGAAGAAAGAGGCGGGAGTATGCGACTTTGTATTGACTATCAAAATTGAACCATGTCACCATCAAGAATAGGTATCCGCTACCTCGTATTGATGACCTATTTGACCGATTGCAAGGAGCACAATTCTTCAAAGATCGATCTTCGATTACGGATATCATCGATTGAAGATTAGGCGAGGATATTCAAAGAGCGCCTTGAGAACTCGATGCGGGCATTATGAATTCTTAGTCATGTCTTTTGGATTGACTAATGCTCCTACGCGCTTTCATGGATATGATGAACCGAGTATTCAAGGATTATTTGGATCGTTTTGTTGTCGTCTTTATTAATGACATCCTCATATATTCAAAAGTCGTGAAGATCATGATCACCATTTTGAAATTTGAAATGCTGCAAAGGCCCGTGATAACAAACTATATGCAAATTGTGAAGAAATGCGAGTTACGGCTTGAGGAAGTAGCATTCCTTGGGCGCGTGGTGTCAAAACATGGAGTATCTCATTGACGGTGAAGATTGAAGCAATACAAAGTTAGAACAAGCGAAATCGGTGGCCAGAAGTACGTAGCTTTTTGGGCTTATTTGGTTATTATCGGAGATTTGTGGAAGGATTTTCTCGAATCGCTACTCAGATTAACTTCATTAACTCGTAAAGATAAAAAATTTGTATGGAGCGAGGAATACGATAAGAGTTTCCAAGATCTCAAGAGGAGACTCATTTCGACACCTGTTCTGACAATACCATCTGGTTCAGATGGATTTGTTATCTACAGCGATGCTTTAGGTAAAGGGTTAGGATGTGTTCTCATGCAACATGGGAAAGTCATAGCCTATGCCTCGCGACAACTTAAAAAGAGTATGAGAGGAATTATCCTACTCATGATCTAGAGTTAGCGGTGATCGTTTTTCGTATTAAAGATGGAGGCACTATTTATATAGGGAGAAAGTGGAAATATATTCAGACCATAAAAGTCTCAAATATTTCTTCACCCAAAAGGAACTCAAAATGCGGCAACGACGTTAGCTCGAGTTATTGAAAGATTACGACCATACCATCCAATACCATCCTGGAAAAGCAAACGTGGTAGCTGATGCATTGAGTAGAAGATCATATGCGGGTACAAGTGTAATGTTGTTAGCACAAAGGCCCATTTTGTATGAATTGCAAAGGATGGAGATAGAGATAAAGGCTCCAAGTACCCACGTGATGATATCAAGCATACAAGTAGAACCGACTTTAATTGATAAAGTTAAAGCTGCTCAAGCTATGGACATGGGTGATGCGTATGAAAAGAAAGTGCAAGAAGGTGCTATTCGAAGCAAGAATCGATGGAGAAGGAATACTTGAGTCAACTCCGGACTTTGTGTTCCTAACGATTACGACTTGAAGCATAGAATCATGATAGAGAGGCACACAACACCGTTTGCAATCCATCACAGGAGTACCAAAATGTATCATGATCTTGACATACATTTTGGTGGAACAATATGAAGAGAGAGATCGCGAAGTTTATCTTGAGGTGTTTAACTTGTCAACGTGTAAAGGCGAAGCATCAAGTGCCAAAGGGTCCATTGCAACCACTTGAGATTCTGAAATGGAAGTGGGAACATATTACCATGGATTTCGTTACGGGTCTTCCCACGGTTTCTCAAGGCATAAATGCGATTTGTGTTATTGTTAATAAATTAACCAAGTCTGCTCATTTCTTGCCGTCACGGAGACTTATTCCTTGAGCGTCTTGCTTCGTATATGCGTAAATGAGATTGTGAGATTGCATGGCATGCCAATATCCATAGTTTTGGATCGTGACCCAAGATTCACTTCACGATTTTGGATTAGCTTACAAAAAGCTATGAGCGCGGATTCTGATTGATTCGGCATACCATCCTCAAGCGGACGGGCAATCGAGAGAGGACTATTCAAACTCTTGAAGATCTATTAAGACTTTGTGTCCTAGATTTCAAAGGGAGTTGGGATAAGTACCTACCATTGGTGGAATTCTCCTACAACAACAGTTATCAGGTAAGTATAGGTGTGGCTCCATTTGAAGCATTGTATGGACGAAAGTGTCGCTCTCTAGTATGTTGGGATGAGGTGGGAGAAACAACATTGTTGGGACCAGAGTTGGTACGAATGACTACAGAGAAGATCCAAACGATTCGACAACGTATACAAACGGCACATGATCGACAAAAGAGTTATGCGGATCTTCATCGAAAGGACATGGAATTTGACATTGGGGATCATGTATTGTTACGTATTGCTCCATGGAAGGGAGTTACAAGATTCGGGAAGAGAGGAAAGCTCAATCCACGATTTATTGGTCCATTTCAGATTCTTGACCGAGTAGGAAATGTGGCCTATAGACTCGCATTACCTCCAAGTATGTCTCGTGTTCATAATGTTTTTCATATATCTATGTTACGTAAATATGTGAAAGACCCAAACCACGTTATTAAGTTAGAACCAGACGAGATAGCCGAAAACTTAACGTACGAAGAGGTACCTGTCAAGATCTTGGATAGGAAAGAGCATGTCCTACGCACAAAGGTCATACCACAAGTCAAAGTTTTGTGGAGGAACCATGCTATAGAGGAAATGACCTGGGAGTTGGAAACGGAAATGAAAGCGAGGTATCCTCACCTTTTCGAAACACCAGGTACGTACGTCAATTTCGAGGATGAAATTTCATAAAGAGTGGAGGTTGTAAGACCCCAACTTATTATAAATGAAATTGAATTTCTCTATTTATTATTTTGAAATAGTAAGGGTTGAATTGATTAATGTGGTTAGTTATGGGTAAAATGCGCAAATATTTCAAATAAGCAAGTGGTTATAAAATATTCATTGTTGTCGGGGAATATTCGTTTGGTCGTGGAATATTCTTCCGCTGTCGGGGAATATTAAATGCAATGACACAAGTAGCGACTCTTTTATGGGCCCCATAACTTGAAAGCGATTGGATGAAGAAAAGCGACAAGTATAAGTTGTTTATAAATAACGGTGTAGTTGTTATTCACGAATTATCTTGTTGGAATACGGTGGTTAAAAACACGATGTCTGGCGTTGTTGCACAGTAGCACACGATATTGCACTAATTAATCATTCTTACGTAAGAAGGCACTACTCAATAATTGTTACAGTAATTAATGTTCAATATTTTATTTTATTGATTCAATAATTGCTACGTTGATATTTTATAGTACTGTTGTTTCAATTATTATCACTACACAGTATTTTCCATTATCGGACCAATAATTCATATTATCTGAATAATATTATTAGATAACATTATTGGCAATGTCTAGAAAGTTCTGTCTAAGGAGAGGTTTGGTCACCTAATTGCGTGGCATGAGAAAAAGAAATCCTTATTGGAAAGCCCCCTCTTTCTTGGGAACGGCCTGGTTGTCATTATTGTGATTCTGTAATATTATTTATGAATAATTAATTATTGATTTATATGATGATAAAAATATTGATTTTATGTGGATATAGATGGAGAAATTTTTTAATGTGACAATTGTTGAAAATTAATATTTTATTTTTTTCTGATAAAATAATTCATTTAAATATATTATTATATTTTAATAATATAATAATGGTGATATTTTTTACAATGAATGTGAGATATATGAGTATATGAGGAAAAAGAGTATTTTTGTTGCATTAAATGATTAACACATGTTTTGTGTGTCGGTGGACCCCATTTTTTGACTAAAATTTGATTATAACTTGTAAAATCGTCCGTTTGTGGATTTCAGTCAATTTTTGTTTGGAATTTGGAAAAATATTCTTCTGCAAAGTTGTAGATAATGGAATTTCCTTAGGAAAATACATGAGGTTCGAATTTTTCTGACAAAAGGGGTATTTATTATGAATTATTGAAGTTCCGAAGTTCCAAAATAATTAATTATTGAAGTTTAAAATATTTTAATTAAGAAAAACGTTTTTTTTCATTTGTGGGACATGTGTTAGTGGTTGAATTCAGCTGGTGGTGTGCATAGGAAGATTTGGAAAATTTATAGTATTATTATATTAAATTTTGTACTTTGGTGTTCTAAGCATTTTTCTATAAATAGGGTGTTTAGGTTAGAATTGAAAATCACACTAGAAATACAAGTTTTCTCTCTCTTTCTCTCTCTATATTATCGAGCATATTCTTGTGAGTATTTTAAGACTTTGAGTGTTGTTATACGGTGCAAGTTCCCTTCAGCTCTATATCCAGTATTCCAGTTATAAGTACTATCTTTTCGAGGTAAGGGATATTATTTTTTTTAAAAAAATGTTATTATTTCTTTCAATATCATTATGCCGGAATATTGGTAAGATTTTTCTTGTGAAATTCTTGTCTTTTAGTGTCGGGGTTACTATTCATGTATACGACACTATTCACAGAAAAATTAAATTTTTTTTTTTCCTCCAAAATATCTATTATGGATACTAGCTTTGATTGTATCCATGTTTTGATCATTCTTGAATTTTACTCCACTTATGGTTATTTATGAGGTATTTTTGGACATGGATAAAACCAAATCTGAATCCTTAATATTTGTTATTTTGTTTCTTTGGATTCGTTTCCTTTAAAATATTTTTCATCATCCTCGGTCCTAAATGATGATATTCTTGAATATCTTTGGCTTTGTAGTGCAAAAGATGAATGATTTCGATGAATATCTTTGGTAGTAGTGCAAAGATGACATGTGTTTAGATGAACATGACTAATGATGAATATCTTTGGCACTGTAGTGCAAAGATGAATATTTGATTCGGATATATATTGATTGATGTTACTGAGGATAAAATATCGACGATGAACTTTTAAATTCATATATAGAAGATAGTAGATTTCATTCTCTACTTAACTCTTCTAATGAATTATTATTTCATTATGAATAATGATTTAAAAGCGGTTGTCTATTGTATTCTATTAGATTTTTCCTGTTGAGGACTAATGATAATTTGTTCAATGTTATCTTAGTCATAATGTTCTTTTTCTTGGGCTAGTTGAGCTCACCATTTTTCTTTTTTATTCCATTTTTCTTCTCGGGGAGGCGAGAATGTAGCGAGTACTAGTCGAAGTGTGGAATGATGGTTCTAGAAGTTGTTTTAGTAGTCCTCACTATTTTGTAAAATAGTGTATCAATAATTGTAATGAGGACTTATTTGAGTGTGGATATTGTTAGATGACAATATTTGTATTTAAACTCACGATTTATGTTGTCGTATTTTGCACAACAAATTGTATTAATAAAGTTGTAGTTGTTTTTACTCATGTATTTGGCGACTTTCAGAATGGGTGTTGTATACCTATTTTGGGGCGTCGCGATTTTAACTACCTATGGATTGAATTCTCGCACTTATTTAACGCCCCAAAATCCCGGTCTATCTTCACTTTTGATTTAGACGTCACGAAGTACATCCTTCATCCAACATACATCATTATATACCCAAATATAACAACATACACTCTCAAATCCCGAGTAGAAAACCTTATAACCTTTTTCATTACAAATAATAATAAATACATTATTCATTTCATCTTACATGAGTGACTTTTATCCGCCACCAAGGATACATAATAGTTCATTAAACCAATCTATAAGTCAATTTCATCTTTCTACATTACAAGTTTTCACTTGATCTTCTCGCTCATTCACTGCTTTGAATGGTACTTAAATCTAGATCTGGTCGACTTGATCTTTACGGGATCTTTAAGTTCTTTCTAACCTTGTTTCATTGAAAATTATTTTTCATTTAAAGCAAGTGTGAGCATTCAATTGCCCAAATAAGTCATAACAAATTGAACAAAAACAGTTCGTAATTAAAACATTTCTTTAGAACTTCTATAATAGAACAAAGGTTATAAAGCAAACTTGAATAATAGGAATAGTCTCGATTCTATCATCTTAAAACATTAGTCATTTTCACTTTGAAATACTTTCATTCTTCTTCCTTTTCATACACATCCTATCGGCTAGAATCATTAAAGAGAGACTAACAATAACGGTTCATGTATAAACAGAACATACTTGTATTGAACATCTCAATCACAGAACAATGCATATAATAAAAACACTGAATTGTTCAAATTGTGGCTCAAGGCCTCATACGTTCTACCACATTGTACAAATATCGCATATTCTCACATAGACAGAACTTCTCAAGTACAACATCTGAGAAGTTTAAGAAACTAGCATTCATGTAATATGAATGAAGTTAGGAAACTTGCCTTACGCCCAGCTATAGTATATGCTAAACTGCTCATTTCAATTCCTATATAACACATAAGGAGAAAACATAAACACCAATTAGTCATATATTGAACTTACGCATTGGTTTACTTAACTTTACTTCTTAGGGTTCGCGTTCTTGCAATATAAGTTTACGCGACTAACTTCCTTTACTAGTTTACGGCTTTGTGACATACGGAGATGTCTTACTCAACGTTCATCATCTTGGATGATTATATTCTTATCTTCTTCTTATAATTTCTCTAAGACTCAGCACACATCGCTTCTCTGCTAGTAGTCCATATGGTACTCTGAGTGGTTTCCCACAAATAACCAACAAACAAGTTCCCGTCTCATCTACACTACCATCATAGTGAGTTAGATCGGTTGCTAGTTTCGTATATACCTTCGCTCTCTGAAGGAATTGTTTAGCCCAGCTCCTATATGTCAACCATCAAAGTTACGATTGTACCACAACCTAACTTCCCTTAACTTGTACTAACTATTAAACTATAATGTTCGATTAAGTCAATTTCTTATTCCTTATGGCTTTCTTGATAATTCATCTCTTATTTACTTTCGTTATCCATTACATGAACCCCATGTTCATTACTTATTCTTAGTGTCGAAGCCATACCAATCGTTGTATGCTAAGACCGATCGTTCATCGTAACAACGTTACGTTCACAGCGTCTATACGCTTCACACTTATCTCTCATTATCATGACATAACATCGAAATGTTATTCATTACCCTCATCACTCAACGTCTAAGGAATCACAACCATAGCAATCCCTCACGTTCGTTCATCCCGAATACGGTCATCGGTTACATAATCCTGTGATTATATTCTTTGTCATTTAATCTTGATTAATCTATATGTTCAACCTTTAATAAAGTTTTACATCACTTGATTAAGTGTTACATTAGTTGAATATTATATTCTTTATCTTCCCTTACATTTCCCCAAGAGTGAAAGCGTTAAAAGCTCATCTCGGCTTTTTTTCAACACACGGTATTTGCTACGCCTCCCCCTTCGTTATCTCTCTCACTGCACACGAGTTAGCGATATTTACCCCTGATGCGGGTCTGGTGTGCTGCGCCACTCTAAAAGTATGATGGTATGGCATGCACGCCAAGCCCTAACCCTAGAAAATTTCTCTAAGTGTTAAATAAATTTTGAGACGCTCACTTCCCGATCTCATAACTCCTTCGTTATAACTCGGAACGAGGTCGTTCCAAAGCCATTCTCTTCCTTATCTTACGTACTTCAATACCCCTCAGACAGAACTTTGTTCTGAATCCGTTAACGTGCCATTTGATTGGCTTGATCTTCACCATTTATTCATTTTTACGCTTTTAATGTTCTTCGCTCGTTCGTCTGTAATTCGGTCATCCGAACTCGGAACTTATTCGTTCTTGAGTCTATGACTCACGTTTTCTGTTTTCTCTTACTTTCTTATGAAACCCTACATCTTTGGGTTCATTTATTAACTTTCTAATTCTCGTTCGTCTTTTACAAAATATTTGCCATAACTTCGTTATAGCTAAGTTTTAATCCGTTCTTCAAGAACGTTTCTACCGTTCCTAACCAAGCAATACACATCTAACTTATACGCGATGGTTTTAAACTTGTCCATCAACAACAATTATCCTAAGATGGTTTTAAATTTGTCCATCAACAATGTTCTTCGTGTTCTTCGCGTGTTCTTCGTGTTCTTCATTCGTTCTTCATTTTAATCGATATTTTGGATTATGATTTCACTTTTTATTGGAATTTGATGTTATAGAATATCATTCCTTACTTATTTCACCTACTCATTCATATAATCCACTCGGATCGTTCTAATTCATTACAAATCTTATACTTCCTTAAGAAATTTATTTACTAAACTTTAAATTCTTATTTTCTTTATTTCTCATGATTTCAACCATATGAAATCAACCCTAACATCATCTACTTCTTATTCTCATTAAGTTATGTTTTTAAACATAAAAACTTAAAGAAAATTTATAAAATACTAGGTTTTGGATTACCGTTCTTCTTTATTTTTCTTCATTGAAAGACAAATGGCCATGATTTGCTAGCTTTTCTATTTCACGAACACTTTCGATCCGATCATTCATGTTCATGTTCCTTCTCCCTCTTCATTCGAACCCTCTCTCTCTCTCTCTAGATGTAGGATTTTCAAAATCCCATAAAAATGATTTAAGCTTCCTATTTATAGAATTTCCAAGCTAAGGGTATTTTAGTCATTTCGCCCCCTAACCTCCTTACTATTCATAGCTTAAGGACTAAGTTAACTTACTCCTTAAGTTTACTTAACACTTAAGTCTACTTAGCCTTTAAGTTTGCTTAACTCTTAAGTTTACTTAACACTTAAGTTTACTACTTCCACCTCCTTAGTTAACCTCTTTACTATTCACGAAACTTAGCCTATAAGTTTCGTGGTTTCGTCTTTCGGGTTTCGTCCGACAGTTTTAAAAATTGCGATTCTCGGAACTCAGTTTTCCTAACCCTTAAGTTTTAAGTCCGTAGGCGAAAACTTAATTTTTGCCATAACTGAAATATTATTAAATATTCCCTCACATCTCAAAATTATACGCAATCAATAACTTCTCGGAATTTCAAAATAAATCTCCGAGCAGAAATGGATGAATAGTGCCTATTTCGTCTTTTTCCCCGAAAATATTTTTATTTTCGGAAAATTTTTATTTTCGTCGTGAAAATTCTTACTCACTCAGACTAGCTCTTAGCCAGAATACTCCCGACTTATAATCAACCTAGGTTATAGAACGATTAATAAACACATAGCACAGAATAGTATTAATAAAAATTAGTTTTATTAATAACTAATTCTTTAAACCTAAATTCTGGAAAACCCAAATTTCCGGGTCATCACACTCATGGTTATGGAACTCGAAATGGGGGATCCGAAGTGTCCGATTCTGGACTTGATCACCCAAAAGCTCATATAAATATCCAATGTGTGGCAAAATATTTGCTGCTCAAATCCAAGAAAGCTATCTTGGAGACATACTTCCAGTGATAGATGATTTATATAGAAAAGACTTAAATACCCCTTCAGATCTACATGTGTGCCTTAGCCGGTCACTTTTGACCGATAAAATGAAGAAAATGTATTTTTTGTTACGTTTAATTAAAATTTGGAGTGTATTTAGACACCTTTTTCAATTTGGAGTGCAAAAGTCAATATAGATGTAAAATTTGGGGTCCAAATTGTCTTTTAGTCTTCAATCCATGGATAGAGAGGACTGAGATTCGATACGGTGAGAAATGAGACTTAACGAGTCCCAAAAATATAATATGGGCAAATGTCCAAAAATACCCCTGATGTTTACCCCGATGTCCCATTTTCATCATGAACTATTTTTTTTTCCAAAAGTACACTTAACGTTACAAATTTTGGGTCAATTGTGCCCTTCCCGTTAAAAAAAATCCAACTAGAAAACGGATGTGCTGGACAACTGACACGTGGCAAAAACAAAATTTACTAAAAAAAAGTAATCATTTCTCTTTCCTTTTCTCTCTTTTTCTGCCCTCTCCCTCCACATTCTCTCTCTTTCTTCCCTCTTCTTTGTCATTCTTCGAACTCTTCTTTTGCTTGATTGGTTTGGATCCGATTTCTTGTTTATAGTAGTTGGCTTCTTCACTGCATTTAGGTCCTCCATAACAACTTCCTTAAGGATACGCTGATTCATTGGCACTACTCCATGATCTTCTTTACTCCATCTAATGGCAAACTTTTTACTTCTCAAGCCATAAACTCTAGCTGGTTGAACCGCTAATAGCCCAATACAGATTAGAAGGATAAACAACCTCTGAGCATTAAGCAACACGATTTCTATGTGAATACTAATATAAAGTTTTTCAAACTGGTTGAATACTAATTAAAGTTTGTGATTTTCAAACTTTTTCTCTTGTTTTGTTGAATTTTAGAGAGAAAATAGAGGGTTTATATGCCCAATAAATTTTTACTGAGCATCAAATGAAACCCAAAATCAAGGCCTAATTCAAGGCCATCTTCACCAAATTTGAAATACCCATATCAAATCCCTCACAAATTTTATTGAAAATCAATAATAAAATTCAAAACCAAAATGGGGTTATCAATCAAAACTCCATCATCCTCCGTTCAAGATCTAATCTCATCTCCCTGATTTATGTACTCTTATTTCTCCATCATCCTCTGTTCCAAAACTCTATCACCCTCTGTTCAGAGCTCTTACTTGATCTGCACAGAAAGAAGAAAAAAACATAAAAATAAATTTGATTTTTATAGCATAATAAAGTATGGTTTGAATTACATACATATACTACCTATGGAGATGAGAGAGAAGAAGGAAGGAAGATGAGCCTAAGCCTCGATGATATTGCCGTCGGCTAGAGATCCATCAGATTAAGTCTCCATCTTTGACAAATTTGATAAGGATGATGAAGGAGAGAGAATGGTGAGGAAGAAGGAAGAAACAGAGAAAATGAGGAGGAAGATAAATGATTAATTTTTTTTTATTAAATTTTATTTTTGTCACGTGTCAGTTGCCAAATACATCCGTTTGTCTAGTTGGATTTTTTTTAACAGGAGGGGCACAATTGACCCAAAATTTGTAACGTTAAGTGTACTTTTGAAAAAAAAATAATTCAGGATAAAAATGAGACATCGGAGTAAACGTCATAGTATTTTTGGACCTTTGCCTAATATAATATTGCAAAAAAGTTGCCTAGGAGGACAAGCAAACTCTAATTACAAATATTACCAAATATTTGAAAGAAACCAACTTCGACTGCTGGTTGAACTGATAAATGGATATCTTTTCTCTCTCCTCCACCACACACTACGCTCACTCCTCCCCCCTCTCAACTTCCATCCTCGCCGTCAAACACCGTACTACCCCCACCTCTTGTCCTATTTTCTCCTTCAAATACACTGCCGAATCTCACAACCACACAACCAGCACCGGTACCACCTCTTCCTCCTCAATTTCCGACAACCTCCGTCGTCCTAATACCCACAAACCCCTCACAACCTCCCCCACCTCTCTAAAACCTAAATTACCGAAAAATCCCCTAAAACCCCCCATCAATCCTACCAATAATCCAACCATTCATTCAGAAAACCTAACTAACAAGCTCCGGTTAACAAGCAAACTATCTCCCCCACCTCCGTCAATTCCTTCACCACCACCACAAGAAACACATCCTGTAAAAAATGATACCAGGGATTCAGATAATTCGGGTTCGAAACAATCCTGGAGAATTGATGAGTTTAGGCAAGAAGGAAAGATTTTTGTTGGAAATCTTCCGTCATGGATAAAGAAAAATGAGTTTGCTGAGTTTTTTCGGCAATTTGGACCAATAAAAAATGTGGTTTTGATAAAGGGTCATGATGATACTGAGAGGAATTTGGGGTTTGGGTTTGTTATCTTTGGTGGTCCAACTGCTGCGAAGTCCTCAATGAAGGCAGTGGAGCTTGATGGTGTGGACTTTCATGGGAGGATTCTGACTGTGAAGTTGGATGATGGGAGGAGGATGAAGGTGAAAGAGGAGGAGAGAAAAAGGTGGGTGGAGGGGGAGAATCGAGTGAATTATAGGTCGAAATGGCATGAAGAGAGGGAGAGTTCGCGAGTCCATTTCAGGAAAGTTCTGGAAACTCAGCCAGAGAACTGGCAAGCTGTAGTGAAAGCTTTTGAGAGAATTAAGAAGGTATGACTTATCAACATTCAGTGGTTGATTCTAATGTTTATATTCTGGTTGTATTTTATTGTGTTTTATTGAAATTACGTCCACGATAACAATTAAGAATATTGGTAATTATCAGATATTAGACCCCATTTATCCGTTTTCAAATGTAGGCATAATGTTTTTATCTTTGACAATGAAAGAAGCTATATATTGTACCAAAAGCTAAGGAAGCTTTTGAAATTTTTTATGGACAGTGAAATTAGGCCTTAATAGATATTGGAAGTAGATGGTTATACATATTTGCCTTTTCTTATTAATTTTATGAAAAGTTTGAGATTTATACAGGCACAAGAAGACCAACATATGAAAATAAATAGTAATTTAAGAAATACTATGAATTTCTATCATTTCTTTCTATTTATCACATGAAAAGAACATCTTGCAGTTTCATAGAATTGTTGTGAAAAAGAAAAATGGCAGTTGGAATAGGTGATGGTTACCATTGTACCGGTTTTTATGACTCTATCCTGAAGAACAGACTAATTATGTAAAAGGTGGAAGTTTTATAGGAAATAATATAAGCTGTAAACTTTGAATGCATGTTCGGTGGATCCTTGATTAAGTTTCCCCCCCTCCCTACGTTACAAGTTCACTTGATTATGAACACTAAAAAAAATATATACTAAAATCCACATCTATGTAACTAACTATCCCCAAAAAGATCCGGTCATCATTAGATAGAAATTAGAATATTCGAAAACAACTTTGTTTGCAGGAAATAAATGAAACATAAAAGGCCATTCACTTTTACAGTAGGAATCATGTCATAGCATCCCTTCTATTTATTTCATTGGTATAGAACCTATTTGTATAATGGGGCTTCTAATACATCTTGCTAGCCCTTCCTCCTCCATAAAAGGACCCAACACACTGTCATCTTGCACACAGAACCAGCCTAACAAAAGAAAGGCCTAGAAGTCTCAATAAATTTTATAAGCTGAAAATAAAGTTAGAAGTAATCCACTTTCACAATCATGGAGCAAAACTTCACATGATTCTTTTTCTTTGCCTCAAATATCTCCTGTAAAATTACTTCAACATTGTTCTACACAGAAAAGAAACACCCTGGAGCATGAATTAGTCATATAGCTGTCCTGACTCCTAAGATGTTCTGAAGTACATCCCTCACTTTTGAAAATGTGTATTTTTCATTTCTTTGTCCCTTACCACCTCTCCCGAAACCCAGCTTCCAAATTCATCCTATATAATTTTCATATGGATTCTGTAGACATCAAGTCATGATCCTCTTAGACTCCATGAAATCTCCAGGATTACAACAATCCATCATTTCAAAAGCTTACCTCCTCTGCTTGTGTCCTCTTTTTCCATTAGAATATTGTCGAGGTTTGAATGCTCACCGCATCTTCTCACGAGATATCTTGGGAACTGAAAACAATGCCCTTTGTCAAAGTATAAACAATGATTTGCAGAGTTCCTTTCACTTGGTCTGGTACTTTTTCACATCCCTATACTCATGGGACCTACCTCGTATCATCTTCTTCATAATTTCCCTTTATTTCAATGACGAGTAGATCTGATGACCTTCTCTTTTGAGAAAGGCTTCTCAATCGTATATCACAATGTCAAACTCAATTCCACATAAGGCAAATACAGTCTATGAAGCACAATACGCTCACAACTCCAACAATTCCACGTTTACCCTCCTTTTTTATCTACACTTTTCAATCCATGAGAAGCTTGAGAGCATTTCTATTATGAATTAATTCTCTGTTGTCATTTGCATAGTTGTCACGGCGTCCTGGCATAACAACAAGCAACACGGTCATGCTCGCCTTTTTTTTGGTGTGGGGTGGGGTGGGGTGGGGTGGGGTGGGGCCCTGCCAGCCTTGGCAGCTAGGCATCCACAAGTTGCTGCTGAGGTGACGTCGTGGATGTCTAGCTGCCAAGCCGAGCACCTCGGTAGGTGGGTCAATATCAAGCTGGCTTTTTCGTAACCCATGACCCATGAATTTTACCCCATTACACATTGAATTAAAAGAGGGAGAGAGGAAAATTAAAAGTCCTCTGCAACTTTTATTCTGCCGACAACGAAGAGTATTCCAAAACATGAATGCGAAGAGAGTCCTAAAAGATTTCAACTTGCAGATGCCGACCATAAGCAGCTTACGACGCAAGTCGCCGACACTGATGACGCAGCCACACGAAGGCCGCTGCAGCACTAGATGGAAAAATGGAAGAATACAAAGAAGAAGTGAAAGAAAAAGAACAAGGATCAACTGAAGAATAAGAAGAAAAAGACTTTTGACTACTTTTGTTGTAATAACCGTAAATTTTATGATTTAATATTAATATTTATAAATAGAGCCTGTGATTATTTATTTTATAAAATGCTTATGGCATGAGGTGAGTAACTCAATTGAATTAAAAATTGAACTTTTAATAATTGATAAGATGTGGTGAATTATGATAGGTTTATGAAATGTCTTGTGTGACACAATGATGGAATTAGTGAGGAATAATTAAGAAGGAATGCATTACTAAGTAAAAGATGACAATAAGAGAGGTGGTATATAATTAATTTATTTAATTATACGGAGTAATAATAAATCATTGAATTGGTTTGAAAGCATGCGGATGGACTAAATCTTTTTATTATTATTAAGTGAGTAACTTAAATTATGTGAAATAACCCAACTTATTAATAATTATTAAGGTGGTGTATAATTTAGTGTTATTGGGTAAATTAAATTAATTAATTTGCTGCCATAATAATTAAGTATTTACATGTTTATAATCCAAATAATAAATTGGGAGTCTAGCCCAATAAATTAATTGATGGACTTTTGAGTTAGCCCAATAAACTTGGGTTATTTAAAATCCAATTCGGAACCCAACATAATAGTTAACTGATGGTACAAGGTGTTGGTTAAATAAAATGTGGCGTGGGGCAGTGGGCCCGACCGACTAGCCCCTTGTCTATGTCTGAGATCTATTCTCTTGTCTCAAATTAAGGGTCACCAAGTACAAGGAACAGTAGCCTAAAAACTCTTTACGCAAACTTTCAAGCTGCTAATCCTAGGCATGCATGGCTAGCTAAGTGGCTGGTATGGAGTGGTTAAACAACTCCTTAAGTAACCATTGTTCATTTCTATTGCACCATGAATCCCAACATTGTGTAAAGCAAGTGTCTAGTCTATGCTTTTCTCTTTAAATACAAGCCATCATGGCAGTCTGTTATAGTGATAAGAGTGTTGGAGAAATCTGAGTAAAGAATTCTTAGTTGCTAAGCATTACCAAATCAGTGTGTGAGATATCAAGGTTAAACTCGAGAAGGTATAATTCTACTTCGTTCTTAACTTGAGTCTTGTTTGATTCTCGGTTTTTCCTAAATTAATAGGTCAAGTATGATGAATTAGCATGATATAGGGTGTTTAGAAAGTTTACTTTTCGTGCATGAATACATTAATAATTGCACGGAATCAAGTTGTGGCTACTACGCAAAAAGCAGAACATGTTCATCGCTTACGAACTCCATGGTGCAAAATTTACCGTACTTAAGAACCAATGATGGGTTCGGCTGTGTTAGACCATGTATTAAGAAATTCCCTTAGGTTGTATGCATATAGTAAAGTCTTAATGAAATTAACCCGACAAACTTAGACTTTGTAAAATAGTGTAATCAAGTCTACGAAAGAGTCGACTTGGAGATGTCTTCGGACAAAGCGTGTTGTCTTGGACAAGTCGTAATATCTTGAGACATGGCTAAATGACTCGGCCAGACATGGCCATATGTCTTCATCTTGGACATGGCCGATCGCGTCTTGCCCGGACATGGCGAGATGTCATAGGACTCGGAGACAGCATCATAACTTGATATAAAGATGGATTAATAAATATTCCTATACTGCTATAAACTATTATTACACGAATAAGTTCTAAGTAGAGAATTTTACTAACTTCGGGAAAATAAATCTAATGCCTGCAAACATGCGTAGAAAATGGTCGGTGGGATTAATAGATGTTATGGTCTACTTAAAGCAATAAACTTCTTGGAATTACGAAGAAGAAAGATTATGAATAAACTAGCAGTGGTCAATAGTATGAGCATGTTAGTGTACAGCTATGAGTTTTGATGGGTGCAGCAGTATACATAGATAGAAAAAAAAATGTGTTATGTGTACATGTTTATATATGTATATCAAGTGTGTTTGGCTAATGAATACCTATACTTACATAAATAGGACAAACATAGTTCATTGAGGTGATTTTCGCTATAAGTAGTAATCAACGCTAAAGGCAAGTTCCCTAACCTCACTCAAATTTACATTGAGCAAGTATCCGAACACTATTATTATTGTGTTGCAAGTTCCTTAATTCTCACACTGTATACATTTGAATTGTTGTCATATCAATCATATTTTATCAAGTAAATATCTGTTTCTATTCGAAAATCATTTGTATACCTTGACGTTGTTGCGAGCATTGGACTTATCGTTCTTAAATGCATGATAAAAAAAAATTGTCTAAGCCTTTGATTCGACTAGACTATTATTATGTGTTAAAAAGCCATCCAAACCGATTGACTTGGTGCGGACTATCGTAAATCTACTGAGATGAACAACCCTCATTGAAGGGGAAATTATATATTATCGGGGAACCGACGTGCATACTATGAGTATGATTAAATGTTATGCATAACGTAGGGTACTTTTAGGGTGATCACCTATTGTACTTTCGTTTATATTGGATTACAAAGATGTAATCATCGTTAATTCTAGTAAGAGTTCTTAGTCCTTAGTGACTGCTCAGTACTCATTCATGTTGAACCTCGAAATGAATAAAATCCCGAAATTTTGTTGATATCCTTCAGTCTATAGCGACACCTATTGAATACTCTTGATATTTCTTGATATCCTTGAACTACCAATTATTATTATACCCTTGAAAGATTTAAATGCTATAACTGCTTGTTCTTCTGGCTATATTACTTGCTGGGCAAACTCGTTGCTCATTCTTGCTTCCTAAAACATTACAGTTAAGGCAGAGCAAGGCGGTACTTCAGGACAGGACAAGGGAAAGGGCAAGGCGACAGAATAACTTAGTCCTTAAGACTAGAAGTATTATTATTATTGTTATGCTTGTTATGATGTATTCAAGAATGATTAAGTTATGTTTAAGTTAATCACTGAATTGTCGTAGTAATGGTTACGGTACCTTGGGACGCAAATATTTATATTATATCAATGTAAATTATTCTAGTATTTCCGTTGTTGATTTTAGTAAGATATTCGTAGTTGCACGTGATGCACCGAATTCGAGATATGGGTGTCCGAATTTTGGGGGCGTCACATTTGTCCTCTTTCTATTCTTTTTATAATTAGATTGCTAGCTATCATCCACTAGTTTATGCAATAAGTCATTGCCCCACAGTGGTGTTCCGTGTGTTGTGAATTTACATGCTAGCCATAATTAATTTTTCTTTTTAACAAAATAATAAATATTTCTATTTTTTTTTATAAAAAGTAGTAAATAATGATTTTGTTATTTTAAAAAGTAACACTCTTTCTCCATGACATTATGCCATTTAGTTTTATTGCATGTACAATTTTAACACTTAAAAGTTATAATTTTGACCACATAAATCATAAAACTCATGCAACTCCAAAGAATATATAAATAATATGTTTTCCCTCAAATTAAATATATATTACAATTTGTTTTTAATGCTATTCCATGGTATTAGTTATTATATTTTGGGTTTTAATGTATATTAAATTTCATTACTCAATGTACTTTTGAAGTAAAATAAATAATGTATAAATTATACATTGTGAGCGACTTTTCGTCATACGGAAGCCATAGCGGGGCTTTATCACCTAGACGTCCTGGTTGTCAGCTACTGCCTCGCCGTGGCTCCGGGATAACTATGGTCATTTGTTCCTACGGAGGAATTTTTTCTATCATTATCTTTGTGACGCCCCCAAATCCGGGTATCTTTAAACCCTGAATATTGTGCTACACGATACTACCCATTCAACATAATCTTAAAGACATAAATATAATTACTAAATTATTAAAAAATATCTTACTCTAAATTTCCAAATTCCCAGGTTTTATGACCTTTACATGTTTGAAAAACATCATAATATGAATAAATATTACTTCATTCTAAATAATACATAATCCATAGAATAAACTATTACAGATAGTTCTCTACTCGGAAACTTTTCCTTTTCCGTTGTCTTTCTTTCCTGAACATTCGGTGTGCTCGGGCTTAGCTGAAAATATTTAATTCAAAGCAAGAATGAGCTACAAATCTCAGCAAGTATAAACAACAAAATCAAGAATCAAATTATCTATCCTTAAACATTTCAACAACTGAACAACATCTCGAATAAATAGGAATAATAATAAGAGATTCCTTTTATTTAACATTATTGAAACGACATACTGAGCGGTCATACGACCTTGAACCTTTTCTTTTCATAAAAGGTTTAACAGAATTTTACTGCAAACCTTCTTTATCCAAGTACGCTAGGGGATCAGCCTATTGTACTCTTGTTGTGCAAAACTCTAGTTTTTAAACGACTATATGCGTTTGTTTTTACACCCAAAAGGGTCAGCCGGAAAATCCGACCCAAAATACCCCTAATAGTAGGGTTGTTCATCTCAGACTTAAGTCAGAGTCCGTACCAATTTAATTTGGCTTGGTTAGCATTAAAGATTTATCAAATTCAAATCATATCTTAACACGTGTCTAGCCTAAACAAAAGACATTGCCATATCTTTAAAACAGTTCATGGGATATCGAACTTTAAAACTCTAATAATATGCAATATAGCACAACTGAATAACTTGTACAATTATCAGAAGAATTTCTTAAGTTTAGAGTTCACACAATTTATAAACATTGCGTAAATTAGAACTTCAATACAATATTTGAATGAAGCTGAAAAACTTTCACAATAAAATAATTTGTGGAAGTTAGAAACTTGCGAAAATTTTAAGAATACTTGTCTGATGCGTTCTTTAATTTATACTTTAAAAATGTCCTACACATTTAATTAATAATAACACATCAATTTGTCACATAAGTACTTCATATATTGGTTTACGTTACTATTTCTCATTTTAGGTTGCTCGCATTTTAAAATTGAAGTAACGCGTTAACTCTTGAAAAACGTCTTACGGCATCGCGGCGTTTGGAAATGCCACGACCCTCTTAACGACCCCTTATGATGGTCTATATTCATTATTGTTCATTTTCTAAAATTCATCTTTTATAAGGTGGAACATTTTAAAACAATATCAAAAATGTCGCACGTCGTCGCGAAATGGCACGACGACACGCCTGACATGCACAACACTGCTCGGCGTCACCTAATATGCCCTGACGTGCACCACGTTGCTTCTCTCAACACGCCTCGATGTGCACCACGTCGCTCGGCTTCGCACGACGTGACTACACGTTTGTGCACGACCCAACCCAAGCAACCGTCTGCCCAGCGCCCTGCCATTCGCGCCCCCAGCTGTTTCCCGTGCAGTGAGTTCCTGCTTTGGCAGCTGTGACACCCTATATTCCGAGCCTCATAACTCGCTCGTTTCAAGTCATAATGAGTCCGTTTTTGAGCTATTTTCTTGCTTGTAACATTCTCTACAAATCCCCCGAGTGGAAAATTTTTCAGACAGTGGCCCTAAAAACCTTGATTGACTAATTTTTCTGCTTGAGTTCATTCTTACGCCTACGGCTTCCTTGTTCTGTACTCCACAATCCCCAGAAAAATAGAATTTTTCAGAAACTCTAATTACCCAAAAAACTGACTCAAAAGTCGTAAAAACAAAAAAAACCTTTTCTGCGTGAACAGTGTTTTCGCATTATTTCTCGATTTTTTTAATTTTCTTATTCCAAACAACACCTATGCTCAATCACATAACACATAATAATATCCATGAAACTTCATTTCATTAGACAAGGCTAACCAATATTCTCAATCCTTACAATGTTCGTGCGGAACACTGTTTAGAGTGTCATTCTAGACTTTAGATATTAGAGTAGCAGCAGTTCAGTTTTGATGCAAAGGTTTCCTTATTTTCATTTCTTTTGTTCTATAGTTTTCATTAATTTTAAAATTAGTCACTATAATTTCAATCTTTTAAAGTTTGTCCTTATTTTTTTAAAAATAATTCAGTTAGGTCGTAGAGTAAAAAATAAAGTCAGTCCGTAACAAAGGGTTGAAAATGTCAAATAAAGGGTGAAAAAAATTGTCAATGTCTTATTATTCTGAACATTGTTAAAATTGGTAAAATAATAATTAAACTTCAACGCCTAGGCCCTGCCTAAAGACCTAGGTGCCCAAAGCTCCTTCCGCTGCTACAACTTATTAGAACACTGGTGCTTTGTGATCTGCATCCGCTAGGCCTATACACAGAGAGATACCAAAAAATTTAGGATAGCTGCTTGCATATTGATATTTGTGGGAGAGAGTTACATTCTTATCTTTTGTGGAGGATTTGTCTTTGGTATGTTTAGGGAGTTTTATATCCTATATGCACAGATATTAGCTGCAGCACTTCTTTAAAAGTTTTGTTTTCTATTTCTTTTTTCTTTTTCCTCTCTACTTTGGAGGACCCTCTGTCTTCTCTTTTCTATCTGATATACTTCATCCGTTCCATATTATTTGATCATTGTTGACTTTTTAAAGTCAACTTAAGAGATTTTTAAACTCAAAATTGATATAGATTCTTTTAATTTTAATCAATGCAATGATGACTAATGTAAATTTTATCGTTTCATAATGTTTAATGAGTCATCTCAATTTTGAGTTTAAATATCTCAAATTGACTTTCAAAAGTCAATAATGATCAAATAATTTGGAACAAAGAGACTATCTTTTTTCCCCCTTGTTAAAAAAAGTTATATACAAGTTATGCTTGAATGCAACGTAACACTTTACTTCTCTGTTAAGTGTTAATTTATCACCAAAGTGAGAATACATTCCATCGACTCTACCATTTTCAAAATTGCTATTTGTTTATTTTTGTGTATACAGAGACATGCTATTATTTGTATTCATATTTTACCATTGTATTAATGCTGAGAATATTATATATTCCTTAAAATTTTATATTATCTTCTCTCAAGTCATTCATTTAGGTTATATGAATTCTTTATTTTTTCTCTAAAGCTTAACTTTTGTAGCCTTCCAGAAAAGAGTTTGGTTTGATGGTGAAATATTATGCAAGGCGAGGGGACATGCATCGTGCACGTGAATCTTTTGAGAGCATGCGGGCCAGGGGAATAGAGCCAACATCACATGTATATACAAGGTAAAACCTCTGTTATAATGTCACTAGAATATCCCATTAATAGTAATTAGCCTGATGTCAACAGTTTTGAGACAGTTGCTACTGGCGAAGGCAATTTTTCTTGACTGTCAGATTTTACCTATGTTTATTCTTCCAATTATAATAACCGAGTGATTGGAACACTTTTGCTATATAATGCATTTAAATTTCTGGAGTATAAACTTTCTAATTAAAACTTTTGGTGTATATTATGATTGTTTCTTTGTGTTCAATTCAATTAACTAACAATAATTTTAAAGGACTTTACCAACTTAGGGAGGAGAGAAGTTATTACCTTTTAAGTAATATATTTCTGTGATTAACAAATAAAGTTATTTGGATTTACAATTTTCCCTTATTAAATATAGTTATTTTATGCAGCCTAATTCACGCTTATGCAGTAGGTAGAGACATGGAAGAAGCACTGTCTTGCGTGAGGAAAATGAAGAATGAAGGAATTGAGTTGAGTTTGGTGACATACAGTATTCTTGTAGGAGGATTTTCTAGAGTCGGTAACACTAAGTAAGTAAAGTACTTTATATTTGTAAAGTGCTAAAGATTTAAAAAACCATAGCAATGCTTTTCAAGTTTAAAATATTTATTATTGTGCCGTTCTTCGGAACTTTTTAATAACTTGTTTTTGCTATTAGGATTATAATAAAGACTCTTTCCTTTATGTTTCCTTTGTGACGCCCCCAAATTCGGGTACTTTCAAATCCGTATTTAGTGCTTCACGATACCAACATTCAACATAATAATATATCAAACTTAATTAAACTATTACATCAGTCTTTCTATCCCATGTACGAAGACCTTTAATTAATGGGCAAAGGTCCAAAAATGCCCTTGATGTTTACCCCGATATCCCACTTATACCTTAAACTATTTTTTTTTTCAAAAATGCCCTTGACGTACAAATTTCGGGTCAAACGTGCCCCTTCCGTTAATGAATCTGCCACCTTGACAAACGGGTGTTAAACCTATGATGTGGCTGACACGTGGCAGTATTTGCTGACGTGTACAAAAATTCATTAACTCAAATAATTAAAAAATTCAATTTTTATTAATTATTTATTTTATTTTTCTTTAAAACAAAATAAATAATTAATAAACAAAATAAATATTTATATATATAATAAACAAAATAAATATTTATATTTAATAAACAAAATAAATATTTATATTTATATTTAATTCATTAACACAAATAAATAAATTAATGCTAATTATGGAGTTCTGATTGTAAACTTTTTAGTACATGGCCAATTTTCCACCGTCTATTAATTAAAAGTTTAATCACATAGTATTTTTAAAAGAAAAAAAAAAACAGAGATATAATCTCATACACTTTCATCTCTCTCTTTATCTATCTGTCGCTTTCATTTCTAGTTTTTCTTTCTAAATTTGGAACTAAGATGCAAGAGCTTGATGAGAGCCGAGTAATATTGTTGATGTTTCTGTGATTATTGCTGGTGGGCGAAGAAGGAATACGCCCTCGTTTCAGTGAACAAAGAGCAGAAGAAGTGTGTGAGTGATTTTGGGTCTTCTTCCTTTCCTTTGTTATTCGTTCTTCTATCATCCCTCATTATTTGGATATTAGCTCGAAAATAAATCTTAAAAACATCCAGATCTGATTTTGATCCCTTCATTATTTGGATGTTAGTTCAAAAATAAATGTTAAAAATATCCAGATCTGATTTTGAAGGTGTAAATTTGTTTTTCAAAAATAAAAATTTCCTCAATCTAGATCTAAATTTCTTGTGTACTCAAGATTTTTTGATTTGAGATTACTGGTTGTGCGCCTTCGATGGTTCGGGATGCTCTGCCGCAGCCGGTCGGACCGTTTGTGGGTTTGAGGCCGAGTCGTGGGAATGAATCGGTGGTACGGACGGGGCGACAGTGGCGGAGTGGTGGTCGACGGTGTTAGGATTTTGCATACTACGAATTCATCAAGAGGAAGAAGACTGCATTACTTTTTGTATTAATTAATTTAGGGTTATTTGTCTTAATTAATTTAAGAGGACGAATTTTTGTTATTTGTGTTAATGAATTAAATATAAATATAAATATTTATTTTATTTATTAAATATAAATATTTATTTTGTTTATTATATATATAAATAATTATTTTGTTTATTATATATATAAATAATTATTTTGTTTTAAAGAAAAATAAAATAAATAATTAATAAAAATTGGATTTTTTTAATTATTTGAGTTAATGAATTTTTGTACACATCATCAAATACTGCCACGTGTCAGCCACATCATAGAGGGTTTAACACCCGTTTGTTAAGGTGGCAGATTCGTTAACGGAAGGGGCACGTTTGACCCGAAATTTGTAACGTCAAGGGCATTTTTGGGAAAAAAAATAGTTTAGGGTGTAAGTGGGATATCGGGGTAAATATCAGGGGCATTTTTGGACTTTTGCCCTTTAATTAATACTCCCTCTGTCCAAGGATAAAAGTCATGGTGGACTTTTCACGCATATTAAGAAGATGAATGAAATGACAAAATTGTCCATAATAATGTCATTAAATATGGAGAGAGAATTAGAATAAAAAAAGTATGAGATATTTAATGCTACGGGTATAATAGAAAAATATGGGTAAAAGTTTGATTATTAAAGGAAAATGGACATTTAACATGAGACTACCCAAAATAATAATAAGGACTTTTATCATGGGACGGAGGGAGTACATTACATGGTAGTTATTGTAAATATATCACAAAAGACTATCTACAACTCATAATATTCTTCCATCATTCATTCAACTTGCCCTTGCATTTATTTTTACCTGAACCTTCTATAAGACCCTGCTAAGTTGAAAACATTTATAACAAAGCAAGAATGAGGAGTAAATTGCTCAACAAGTAATAACATTTCATGCACAACATATACAAGGAATAAATATTTTCTTAAAGACATGCTTTGACAGTAGAACAATTACTATAAAGTCATTGAAACATAATTTGACTTGTTCGCAATTCTGAAATGGTTCTACCGTCTTGTCTTACGGGCACGGTGGGTGATCAACCCTTTATGCCATGTTGATCAATACTATATTACTATCTTATCAGAACGACATTTGTGTTCAACATTCTTGCCTTTTATAAAATCTTCCCAATTCAGGGATGTTCATTCTCAGATTGGAGTCCAAACTAAATCAATATAGCTGGACAACTTAAATCATATCAACAACAATATTTCAAGACTTATGCAAAAGAAATGAAATATTTAATCTGTCTAGCCGAAACAAATGGCGTATACTATCTTTAAACTGTGCATGCATACTGAATTTTAATAGTACGCATCATGACATTCTTATATCAAAATATTGATATACTTTCAACATATAACTGAATAAAGCTTCAACATACTTGTTTACATGAAAACAAGTTAGGATACTTGCCTTTTGTGTAGATTACGCTTATAACTTATATCTTAGCTTATCCTTCTTTCACAAGTCCTATATCAATCATACCACATATAGCCATACATTAGATATATACACTTTATACACATAACTCAAATGGTCACAGATAGCACACATAAACAGCCACACGTAGCTGCAGATATCAAATAGCATAATCTCAGCTGCTACTCACATTCATTCCAATAGTATTTTCATGACTTTGGGTTTTATAACATACTTGATTCCATTTAGAAATCCTTTAACTTCTTTTTGAAAATCATATTCATTATGCCCATAATATGCTTGACTATATTAATCATCACATCACCCTGATGTTGTAGCTTGGGTACCTTCATACACATGCTCCCAGTTTTAGATTATAAATAAAATAACTTGACATCACTGCAGTGCGGCGCGGTCGCGCTGCAATTTGGCCTAGGAGTGGCGCAGCCGCTACTCCTGCTGAGGCACCTTTTCTGAGTTATTTCATTACACTGCTTACCTACTATTGTCCCAAGGTCCTTTAACAATAAACACAAAACAAAATTACTAAACTTTGAGGGTCTTTGAATCAGGTTAGGTCCTTCATGCTCACTATTCAAATTATTTCAAATTTTCATTTGAAAACTCATGTAAATCATGTTATAATAATTCATTTCATGCCTAAGAAACCTGAACGTCTTATGTAGCTCATAAAAGATCTTAAAGACTCAAATACTTATGCCCAAAAGTCCAGAAGACAAAGAAATTAATTCTTAGTTCCTGAACACCAGCACGGCTGCACTGGTTTTTCCCTTAGAAGTGGCGCGGCCGCGCGGCAACAGACAAAGACAGTGTTTCTGCATATTTCCGAAGTTCGATTCTTAACTTCAATCAGAGCCTCTATCATTATTTTTAAGGCATACGAAATACCTTCATTCCAATGAATCATCACATAATTTCCATATATATCCTATTATGTTTATTATATAATCAAATTATCAAATTGTTTTTACAAAATTACTCTATTTGAAACATTTTGTCAAATATATGGTATACACAGCTTGAGACTCAAAAATTCATACAAGCTTGAACATAAATAGCCAGATTTCATGAAATCCTTTCTTGACATAACCAATTCTATATATCATTTACTAAATTTATTATATTTCTAGCACATAGCAAAGAAACCAAGATTACCTTTTTGGACTGAATTTCTTTATTCAATTGCTTGAATCCTTCTTCCTAATTCTTCAGCTCTAATTCAGCTAATTGATTGCAATCTTAGGAAGTTCAGAGATTTGGCTAAGGAGTTTAATATGGAACATAAGATGTTTGCTTTTAAAACCAGAACTGAGGAATTGAGTTTTTAGTTTTTATAGAGGATGAAGTCTTGGCCATCACGTATAATAGCTTTGCTGAATTAGCAATCTAGTTCCTATATGATCTGCCAGCTCTTGCTTATTACTTTAATGACTCAGCCTAACAGATATGCAGCTCATGCTTAAATTACTTGAACAATACTCCTTAACCCAATACATGCTTACTAATACAGGTCATGCTTGATCAAATAAAAGACTTAATTTCCCTTATTTGATGTATTTACAAAGCTTTTAGATATCATCTGAACTTATTGCACCCAATATTATGTATATTACATATACATAATACACTTAAAATATTATAACAAAATATCCATACATCTTTTTCATAAAAATGGAAACTATTTATTAAATGAAAATAATTTATTTAATAAATAAAATTAAATAATTTTTCCTTAAATTATTTTAATACGCATAAATTATATCCTTTGCATTATCAATTGATTTTAACAATTTATTTTCATGTAGGAAATATATTCACTACACTACATACATACACACACATGCCCACATATTACACCGCACATAATAATATATCACATAATAATATATGCAGTATAATAAAACACATAATCCCACAAAATAAGAAATTTTTTCCCAAAATTGATTTTCCAATACAATTTTTCTTATTTTCTCATATATTTATTCAATGGTAATTGCATCTTACCATCACTACAATTAAATGACACTCATAACTCTTAGTCATGTTAAAAGCTTGAAATGGGTTTGAGGTGTAATAAAATAAGAAATTAATTTTATTAAGTTCTTATTTTATTTATTTAGATATTCCAACAATGTTAAAAACTTGAAATGGGTTTGATGTGATATATTAACAAATCTTAGATGTTCCAACAATGCTTCGTATTTAATATTTGAGATTGAAATAGTGGTTCTGGTTGAAGTACTTGATTTTCACATATGGTTATGAAGTATATAAGGTCATGAATAAACAGTTTATCATAGAAACATGTCACTTTTTATTTTCTTTATATATTTCTTTCATGCAGTTCGGCTTTATTAGGAGGTTCACTTGCGCATTTAAATTAGTGTCAGCAGTGCTGCTTTTCCTACAAGTCAGCAACTTGTTTCTTTGTTATGAAATCTTTCCAACTAACTTGTAGCTAATGGATCTAGAAATTGTGAGTAGATCTTAATCGAACAGTGAAGGAATAAATCTATGTTCATGGAACAACAATTCTCTAACGGGGGAAGACGGTGTTTACCTTTTCTGTATGTTCAGAACAATGGAACCAAATGTGAATACACAAACTACCATTTTGCTTGCTAAAAAAACCAAATGCCCTATTTTCTCAGAAGGATTTGGGTTCACGGGGAGTAGGTGGTTTGGCAACTCTCAAAAATAGGGATTTGAGTTTAGTGGGGATTCGATACATATTTAAAAGTTATACAAATTTATTTATACCTTATCTGCTTATCTTGTTTAAGTTTTAAATATAGTTTATACGACTAATGGCAAACCAATTTAGAAATCTGACTAGATCGATGAGTTCTTCATCTTCATCTTCTTTGGATTCAACTACTAAACATGTAGTTTCCATCAGAAATATTGAGACCCATTTACAAAATTGGTTTATTCCAAAAATCCCTATATCTCAAGTGTATAATAAAGGTATTTTCTTGTTTAAATCAGTGGAACAATCTCTTCCGATAACTCAAGGTCATATGACTGTTGAGATATTACCTAAGAGATTACTTGAAGAAGCCGTCGAAAGAGGCTATAAGCATTTACATATTGGTTTAGTCCAAGTAGCGGTTAAACCGTTAACTAGAATTGGGTACCCACTTCTTTGTTGTTGTGTTTAAGGGACAAAAGACATTTAAAGTTTAATGATTCTTTGTTAGGATGTATTACTTCATCCTTATCAGAAGGACCAGTTTACTTTAACAACTTTCCAAATTTTTCAGTCTCTCTTTTGGACCCAACAATTCTCAAAACCTTAACACTGACTTTACAAACGTCATGTTTTGAAATGGATCCTCTATCATCTAACATGACTTTAATATATCGGATCTATATTAAAGTTTTGAATACAATTACTCCTAATATTAATTTAAAGAGTAATTTTATTAAAAATTGTCAAGGAGAGACCACTGTGTTCCAAATCAATCCTTTAAAAGCAAATATTTCAGTTCCTAAAACTTTAAAGTGGGATGAAATAACTATACCAGAAAATTGGACACTTCAAGATGCAGTATCTAAAAGGGTACAAGGATCTACTCAGCAGTTAGAAAATGTTACAGAAAATCCAGATGGATTTGTAAGCATTAGATTTGAGAACAGTAGCTCTATTCGTCTTAATCTAGACGAACCTAGATGAAGAAGCACTTCTACTATTCCTCAAAGGAATATAGAAGAAACACTCAGACAATCTACTTCTTCCATTCAAGGAGTCATCAATAGGCCGGATGATCCAGTCAGCCGACCAACATATATGGTAGAAACTCCTTTAGAAATACCAAGTACTCAAAGTCCAATGACGTCTGATTTTGACTATACTGAGGGTATTTATACTCTAAATAATCAACATTTTAGTCCAGATCAATCTTTGCTAAACGTTACATTCTGATAAGCATAAAGAAAAACGAGTTTAGTTTTTTTCTACCTACTCTTTAGAAGATTAGAATTGGATTCGTGACGTTTACCATGATTTCTTAAAGGAATCAAAGAAAAATGTTGACAACTTTGTTTTTCTTAAACATTGGAGTAAGTTTAAAGGGTATAACTTCCTCCACTGGAGTTATCCAGCAAGTTTAAATTAGGATCAACATCTAATGAAATATTTGAAGAACTTAAAAGTTGATTGGATAAGTTGTCTTTGAAGCCAACAGCTAAGGTAGAGTCTTCTAATCTTTCAATTTCAGTTCTTAAGGAAGATGATTTAGATCTTAATCAGATCCTAAGCCAGATTAAAGAAGATCCTCAAATTAACAGGATCACATCACAGACCATTTTCGATTGATGCTCAGTTCGAAAACAAAGCGATTAATGAAGGAGTACAGTTTAATGGAGAATACATCTGTGAATGGAACCTTGATGGTCTCACAGACTATCAAATTATTGTTCTCCTTAAACAAATGACTATGTTCGCCCAAGCTTCCAGAGTAAAAAATAATTCTGAGAAAAAGATTGCTTAAGCTTTAGCATCCGGGTTTGTAGGGCAATTAGGTCTATAGTGGGACAATCTTTTGTCGCATGAAATTAAAGAGCATATTTAACTTTCAAGTACAAAAGGGTGTTGATCAGATGAATGTCCTAGTTTTTGCCAAAAAGCTGCTAATATACAACGACTGGTATGAGATTTACGGCCGAGCGGGAGTTTCCGATCTACGAGCGTAGTGAGGTTTTTCCTAATCTCGAGATGAACCACCAATGTGATTGACCGTGTATCCGCCTTGATTCTGGCAAAGAAAGGATGACAAAGTAGTTGCCAGGATACTATAGAGATTTTTAACAAAGAATTATATAGAGAATAGCGGAATATTATTGAAAACCTAAGCAAACTTACATAGGTTCTAAAGCTTGAGAATTTAAAACTTGAAAAACACTAAAGAAAAACACTCTTTGTTTACAAATATAAACTGATAGATAATTTTTGGATGCTCTAACAGATGAGAAACGAAGCCTCTTATAGGACTGAGGAGAAGCATAATTATTACAAGCAAGCAAACAACTTTAACAAAAGAAGGATAATAATACAAAAGAAGATTCCTACTTTATTAAAGCTAAAATAATTCTGCTGACACGGGTCCTGGATGAGCTGGAGTCGATTGGACGACAAGAATAAAACCAAAAGCTGGGACCACCATACAAACTTTAAGCATTGGATACCCAACCCACTAGCACCAAATTTAAGGCTTAATCATGGACCACCAGAAATGCTTTAAGCATTACCTCTTAGCATGACAGGCTGTGAGCAGGGACCACCAAAAGGATTACTAGACGATGCTTCTTCATTATTGTCTAGCATAGTCTCGGTGTCATCATGATTTCGCAGGAAGTCTAAAATCTCATTCTTTGGAATTCCTTTAAGGACATATTTTAACTTCTTTTGAGAAGCATTATATTTCTCCATATCATGATTTTCTGTCTGAAAAGTAGATCAACAATTCTATCTTCATTGAACTTAGACCACCACTTTTTAGATGCTTGCCTAAGAAGACGATTATTTCCAGTTCCAACATGCTGATCAATGACATAGGACCATTTAAAGATCCATGGAATCTCAGTCACAACAGAAATTTAATAGAGCCTGATTTCCATTAAGGCTTCTGAAAGGTTGAAAGTACTTTTTCAAACACTTGATCCACTTTTGGAGTACCAGACCCCAATAATAAAACCGACTGAAACCATGTATGAAATTCATGTTCTGCGTAATCTTGGGGGGAAGAAGCCAACTGTGGGTATAATGTTCATTTTGATAATATAAAAACTTTTCCCAGGCCATTATATAATCACAATAGTTATAGGTTTTGAGAATCATTGATTTATTTTCAAAATATTTATGAGTTCAGAGATCTCCCACCCAAACCTTTAAAATATTAACAATGGAGAAAGCTAAGTTATAGCGATCTTGAGATTTATGAGAAACTTTAATGGAATTAGTCTTCGCTAAGATTATCTCAAAAAAATCCCTAGTTATAGGGAGGAAAACTGGCAGGTCATGAGAATATGATAAATATAAATCTGCCACCTGTTCAGGAGTACGAACCGCATCAATATCCTCAATAACCACTATCTCCTTAAGCATAGTATCAATTTATTGAGAATCAAGAGCTTTAAGCTCAAGAACTTTTCCTCTATTGTAGGATTACTGAGACCCTAAAGATTGTCCTTTAAGAACTTCCTTGGATCTCTCTAGTGCTGGTTTGGCTGCTCTTCTGGGAGACCTGTCATAAGTTAACACACAAACATTAGGAGTGTCTTGTAGGAATTCTCTAGTTAAGAAGTCTGGTAGAGAATTTGATTCTCCTTTTATTAACTCAATATCAAAATCAAACGCTGCTAGCAAAGCTTGCCATCTAGCAAATATCTATTTTGAAGCGATGATTAAACATCTTTCTCCAGAACTTCTTTAGCTGACTTACAGTCAACTCTTAGCAAGAATCTCTGATTTAAGAGATCTCCTTGAAATTTATCAATACACAGAACTATCGATAGGATTTCCTTTTTGATTGTAGAATAATTTTTCTGTGCAGGGTTCCTACCCCCGAAACAAGACGCACCAAAATTTCCTTAGAATTTTTGATTTGTTTTAGAATACCCCCATAGCCTTTATTTAAAGCATTTGTTTCAACTATCTTTGGGGCCTCAGGATCAGAAAGATGTAAACATGGTAAGACTTTAGCTCTAAGCTTAATCTTCTTAATTGCCATGGTACATTCACCGGTCCAAGGGGTAGGCTTTTAATTTAGCCTTTTGTAGAGAGGAGCTGCATCCATTGCCAATCTTTATAAAAATCTGCAATATAATTAACACTTCCCAGAAATCTTTAGAGCTGAGTTTTATCCAAAATTTTATCGGGAAACTTATCGGCAAATGCAATTGCTCGGTCTATATGGGAATATAGTGTCCTTGAGTAATGTCAAACCCAAGAATTCTTATTTTCGTTTGGAATAATTGCATCTTCTTAGCCGAGACAACAAGACCTTCTCTCTTAAATATTGTTTTAATCATGTTTAAGTGTTTCCAATGTTGAGCTATGTCCTTTGAGAATACTAAGAACATCATCAATGTAGACAATCATAAAATCCATAAATAGATTAAAGATCTCATTCATAATGTTTTGAAACTCAGAAGACGTATTTTTTAGCTCAAAGGCTAGCACATTCCATTCATAATGGCCGAACGGAACGGTGAACGCCGTTTTGTATTTGTCTTCTTCCTTGATCTCCTTGATCTGGATTTGCCAGTATCCACTCTTCATATCAAATTTCGAGAAGACATTTGCTTTAAGCAATCTGTTTAACAAATTCCTCTTGTTTGGGATTAGATATCTAATCCATCTCAAAACTTTGTTTAGGGGTTTATAATTGATTACCAATTTAGGAACACCTCTTTCCAGTTCTGCTACATTTTTCACGTAGAATGCCGAACAGGCTCTTCTTGATTAATCACCTTTTTAAGAGATCAGTTATTTTTTGTTGGCAAAGTTTTAAGAACCTTTCATTCATCTGATGGATTTAGTAGGAATAAGTTTCTCATTAAATCCTTCGATTTATGGAAGAGAAATAATATGCTTCTTTCTCGTCCAGAAAGCGTTAGGATTATTAGAGAATATTTCTCTGCTTAATTCCTCTTGATAAGTTCTATCTCTAAGTTTGAACTTTTCATCTTTATTCGATCTGTTTGATTTCCAATTCTTGTTTCAAGAAAAACAGAAAATCTTCCTTGCAATTGAGCAAGTGGTTAACACCTTGAAACTGTGGTTCCGAAATAAAATCGAACCGGACTTCTATCCCCTCCTTATTAGTGCTAATGCCCTTAGTCTTTACTAATAGGAATGGAGTTTCAAAGCAAACCCCATTATTGCATATCACTGCGTCAGACTATTTGTAATCAATATGCAAATGGCTCCCATCAATAGTACTCAACATTTGAGCTGTTTTTGAGTAGTATTTAAAAGGAACCAAACCCTCTACTAAACAATTTAAGTCTGCACCCGAGTCTATTAAGGCTTCAGTGGTGATTGATAATTCATTTTCAACAAGGATCATAATCTTAGCATACCACTTTGGAGTGATAATTTGATCAATAATATTGATTTTTAATCCTTTTGAGCTAGATTCACCTGGGATAATCTGTTTATCTTGAGTGGAAAATTCATGGATTTCGACTTCAAAATCCTCAATTCCTCAATCATTAATTAATTGTTTTTTAATTTTTATTTCCTGAGAAGTTGCTATTTCAGCTAGTACTAATTAAGCTTTAAATAATGTATTTTAATCTAAGTTATGTGGACTCTTCACTTTGCCGTGAAGTATCCGTGTCTGACAGTCAACACTTGGACAAGGGTGTGGGTGTTGTTGGACAAGTTCATTTTAGTGCACAAAATTGGTAAAAATTAAGGAGAACCTGTGTCGAACTTGTCAAATACCCGTGACCGACCTAACAGTCTATCCTAGTCCATGTAAATTAGATTTAATTTAATTTATTATGTTACACCAACAACTCAAATGTTCATTTTCTTGTCTCTAATATAATATTCATCCTTTTCATTTTCTGTTTGGAAGTGCTGCGGATCAGTCGTTTAAGGAGGCCAAAGAAAGTCAGAGAACCCTGAATGCAATCATATATGGGAACATAATTTATGCCCATTGGTGAGTTCCTTTTGTTAAATTTACTATTGGTAATAACAATTCTTTCTGATATATTCTGTGAATCGGTTACAAAATTTTTAGACCATGTTGATAATGATGTACCAAGTTTCAATTACTAATTATTTGCTTATAAATATTGAATATTTTAATTAAAAAGAGACTCTCTGTTTCCTTTCCTAATATGTTGTTGAACAGTGGAAGTCTATTTATACTAATGATAGGAAAAAGAGGCTTGATGCTGTATCACATGTAAGTGTATTGTCAAAATATTTACTTCACTAGTGATGCAGCAGACAATAAAAACACCTTATCCCCCCCCCACCCGCCAATCTATGGTTTAAACGACAAAGGATTTCAAGTCCATTTATGCAAGTGTTAATCAAGTAATATTTGGTATTTGGATGAAAATTAGTACTTTCATTAAGTTTCATGATCAATCTTTATTTTATTCTTTTGAAACTTAGATTGTAATTAGTTTTCCAAGTGTTTAAATTGTAGAGACCTTTAACTGAATGCTTAATACTTAAAACTATATTCTTTGTGGGAATTGTTTTAGAGCAAGCAAGCAAGCATCTATCAGAGTTTACTGTTAGTGTTCTTCCAACCTTAGCTGTCTAGAGACGAACTTGTATTTTTAAATAATACTATGAGAGACGTAGTTGAGTCACTAGGCATATGCTTCTTAATCAAACTAAGTACAATGAACAATGATGTGAGGACTGATTATAAAACAATATAGTCATAGTAAATCCCTTCGGTTTAGGTCATTACTCGACGCTGCTTCTTGTTGCATAGGCAACATTGTGAGGTGTAGTTTCCTTTGCATATCTTAAATATAATTATTCCAAAAAAAGACTCAATTCTGCAACAAAACCCGTCACCGGGAAGATGCGAACCTTCCCACCACCTGAAGTTCAAACCTCGCCGGAGAGAGAAAAGCAAATTGAAAACTGGTATTCTTTGTTTTAGGTCATTACTACACTGTTTCTTGTTGCGTAGGCAACCCAGTGAGGTCTAGTTTCCTTTATATCACCTATAGATGCCTTGACTTTTTTGTTAAATTGTTGTTTATGTTACTTTGATGAAAACAATTTTTTTTGGTATAGTTGGATATTCTCATATCAAAGAGATTTAAAGTGTATGTATAGAATTGTTATTCTTTATTTTTCATTGTACGATTTTTCTTTCTCCAGGTTCCCTATGTGTTATTATCATAACAATATTTATGCTCTAATTTTTTTGTTTTTGTTTTCTTTTGTTAATTTTTTTTCATACCACAGCCAGAAATGTAATATGGAGCGTGCCGAAGCCTTGGTGTGGGAGATGGAAGAAGAGGGTATTGATGTTCCAATTGATATATATCACACTATGATGGATGGTTATACAATAATTGGAAATGAGGATAAATGTTTGGTTGTATTTGACAGACTTAAGGTAAAAGCTTATTATCTAGAGTTTTATTTTGGTGATAGAACTCGAGTCTACAATATATGGGATGTGAACATGCTTGTGACTAATTGGCAGAATCCATCTTGATAATTATATGCATTTATTATTGTTATTGTTATATACACATACGTATTTGCCAAACTATACAATTTTAGCTTTTAGTTTTGATAATAGGAAAAATTGTGTCTAGGTGATAGAAGTACAACTGGTAATTTAAAATCATAATTGTGATATATTGTGCATTCTTTTCAATGTTTTGTTCCTATTGTTCACATACATTCCAAAGAAGCAAATGATGTTTTTGATTGTTAATTTCATTTCTGAAAATCCTGAAGTAGTTGTTAATTTCATTTCTAAAATCCTGTGATGAAAATGATTCATTTCCTGCAGCCAAGTTATGCCAGGTTTGTCTTGTATTTCATGTTCGTGCTAAGGATTTGAGCATATGGTATTGCTCGCCACGCTGCAAGCTTATATGCTATAAATCAAATCAATTTTGAATTTTTGTAAGGCTTGCTAGAAAGGATAAAGGTTGATCCAATTTTGATAATGTTGTTTTATCTGGTAACGGGTTCTAACATATAGCTCTCGTGCTGTAGGAATGTCGCTTCTCGCCTTCGATAATCAGTTATGGCTGCCTTATTAATCTGTATTGTAAGGTAATTTTTTTTATTTTACTTTGCACAACTCTAATTGTTAATCTTCCTTTGTTCTGATACTTGATTTTGCTCATATTTATTGCTTCACCTTTCTGAATTGTGAGTCTTTTGCCTAATTTTGTACTGTTCTATTATTAAGTAATTAGACAAAAGAATCATTGGCTTACAATAGATTGAACGTGGAAAAATCAGTTTGTTCTTGGTATGGTTGTGCCTCATACTAATAAAATTTTAAATTGAAATTATTAATACCTTTCATATTTAAATAATTTTTCAAAATTATTATTAACTTGCTAATAGAAAGGTTGGAATCCAAAATACACCATAGTATAACTCTTTTGGGGGTGAGGTGGAGGGGGGGGGTGAGATGGGTTAACTCTTATGTACAACTAGTAATTTATGCTCCTATCTTTAATTTCTTCATTTTTTAACACCATTTCATTTAATTTACCACCACCAATACTACTACTACTAATCATTATATATATATATATATATATATATATATATATATATACACACACATATAGTAAAAATAACAAATTTACTAATATACAGTAGTAATTTCTATTATTATATTTTTACACGCCTTCAAGGTATTACATACATTTTGTTTAGGTAACTAGTATGATACAAGTAGTAGTAAAAAGTAACCAAAATACTAAAGAGATCAAAAAAATAAAAAGGAAAAGGAAAAACAAAGTGCTTTTTATGTAATTTTGAAGTTGAAACAACTTTACACAATTATACCAAGTGAGATGCTTTAATTAAATACTCCACTAATATAAGTAAGTAAAATGATAGTATACATTATCCCATTTTTAATTGCCGTAAATAAATTTAATGATAAATATATGTAATAAATGAAAATATTTTATAATTTTATATATTACTCCCTCCGTTCCTAAAAGATTGTCGTTTTAGGAGAAAAAATTTGTTCCAAAAAGTTTGTCGTTTACAACTTTCGAGGAGAATAAATTATTTACTTTACTATATTACCCCTACCTTCTCTCATTGTCCCAAGAAATTCTCTCCCTTGTATTAATAGTTTTCAATTTCCTATAAAGGGGTAGTGATGGAATTTCAAACAAATTTTACTTTGTAAATGACACTTTCTTAATCCATGTGCCAAAATTTTAAACGACAATCTTTTAGGAACGGAGGGAGTAATAATTTTAACAATTATAATTTGATATATAAATTTTAATAGGATGATTCATGCCAAGTCTACTCAAGTTCAATGAGCCCAAAGTTACTAATGGCAAGGGTAGTCCCATTAGCTCGAATTCATAACTGAGCTATAACTTAAACTTGCTTTGGGCCTGATTTGGAAATTTTGAACTGACAACTTATGTTATGCCATGATGAAACAGTAACATGTATGCTATGTCCATATATAGAATTCATTGTCTTGAAACTAGTCTACAATGGTAATCATGGATGCATGCACAGACCAATGTCTTGAAAAACTAACCGAGTGTCTAGACTTTCCAGTAGTCATTCTCGAGTTTAAATTGGCTCATAAGCCTCTTTGTTTGGCATTGTTCTTCATGCAAATTTATTACATGAAGGTTATGTTGTGTAGAAGAAAAACTGATATTATTTTTTTATATATAAAAGATACAACATAGGAGGGCTATATATAACCTGTTCATAAAGCTAATTTGAAAGAAACTAATCACACTAATCTAGGCTACAATCTTGGATGATTTACAATCAAATAAAACTAAATTGGTAACTAGAATATTTTATTCCTATAATTGCTCCTTCAACAACTCACATCAATACTCCCCCTCAAGTTGGTGCATAGATATCATCAATGCCCAACTTGTCAAGTGAGTTGTGAAATATTTTGCTAGACAACCTTTGTAAGAATATGTGCTAGCTAATCTTCTGACTTCACAAAAGGAAACTGAATGACCTTGTCTTCGAGCTTCAGCTTGATGAAATGCCGATCCACTTCAACATGTTTGGTGCGATCATGTTGAACTGGGTTGTGCGCGATTGCTATGGCTGTCTATTATCACAAAACAAGTTCATTGAATCTTGAGATGAACACCCAATTTCCTCCAATAATCTTTTTAACCAAATTAGCTCACACAATCCTTTAGCGATGCCTCTAAACTCGGCCTCTGCACTAGATAAAGTAACTACTTTCTGTTTTTTACTCCTCCAGGTGACCAGATTGCCTCTCACAAATGTGAAGTAGCCCGATGTAGATTTTCTGTCAGTAATGTTCCCTGCCCAGTTTGCATCCGTATAGCCGTTAATGTGTAGATGTTGTTTTTTCGTGAACATCAGCCCTCTTCCTGGAGAAAACTCTGAAAGTAAAATACGAACCATATGATCTATTTCTTCGCTAGGACAATGCATGAATTGACTCACCAAGCTCACCGCATAAGCAATATCAGGTTGTGTGAGATAAGTATATTAACTTTTCCACAAGCGTTGATACCTTTCTTTATTGGTGGGGGTCTGATTAGGAAATTCTCCCAAGCCATGGTTTTGAACAACTGGTGTATCAGCAGGTCTACAATCAAGCATTCCTGTTTCAGCCAACAAGTCAAGCACGTACTTCCTTTGGGATAATAATATGCCTCGTTTTGATCGGGCTACTTCAATCCCCAAAAAATACTTCAACCCTCCAAGATTTTTCATCTCAAATTCAGTTGCTAAATGCTCTTGTAATTTAGAGATTTCCTCCTCGTCATTTCTTGTAATTATCATATCTTCAACATAGATTATTAGAGTTGTTACCTTCCCTTGTTGGTGCTTCAGGAAGAGAGTATGATCTGAATTACTTTGCTTGAAACCGTGCTTTCTCATGGCAAGGCTAAATCGTCCCAACCTTGCTCTAGGAGACTGTTTCAATCCGTACAACGCCTTTTGTAACTTGCAAACCACCTTCCCTTGTGTCGAAGAAACAAAACCAAGTGGAATGTCCATGTACACCTCCTCTTCAAGATCCCCATGGAGAAAGGCATTTTTGATGTCAAATTGGTGCAACGGCTAGTCGAAGTTTGCAACAAGAGAGATTAGTACTCTCACAGTATTTAATTTTGCTACAGGTGAGAAAGTTTCTTGATAATCTATCCCATATGTCTTGAGTATATCCCTTCGCAACGAGCCTTGCTTTATATCTTTCAACTGATCCATCTGCTTTGTGTTTGATAGAGAACACCCATCGACATCCCACAGTTTTCTTTCCCTCGGGCAATGGCACAAGTGCCCAAGTATTATTTTTCTATAATGCTTTCATCTCTTCTTCTATCGCTTAGATCCACTTGGGAATATTCATGGCTTCACTCACTGTATTAGGAACACCATCTGCAGATAATTTATGAACCAATGCCTTGAGAGGTTCGGACAATTTTTGAGTTGAGATATGGTTGGCAATTGGGTACTTTGACTTGCTCGTTCCATGATTGGGTGAATAGCGGTTCGGTGGTTGCCCTCGATTATGCCTGGAAGGTAGTTTATAACCAGCAGAAATATTGTGAGGAGAGTTTAGAACTTGTACCTCAGGAATATTCTCAGGAGATTGGTCTGATTGTAGTACTGTCAGGTCATGGAAGGGCTGTTCACTTTCAATTTCTATAGTTTCTTCATTTTGATCCACTTTTGCAGGTGGTTGTTAGATCTCTGCACATGCTCAGAATTTTCAATTTCTCCTCTTTGATCTATCAATATTGCCATTGGTTCTCTTGGCTGAACCTCCCCTACATCATTTGAAGTTTCGTCGAAGCCTGGCCAATTTTCCCAATTCTGCTCCACTCATCATCTCCCCCTGAAGAGAGGAGCGGGAAGATTGAGAAGTGAAGAAATTCTATGATTCAATAAAGGTTACATCCATGGTGGTATAGAGTCGCCTTGTAACTCGATCGTAACATCGATATCCTTTCTTGTGAGTTGCATAGCCAAGAAAAACACTACTATGACAACACATGAATCAAGCTTTGTCCGTTGATTCTTGTGTATATGAACATATGTAACACAACCAAACTTTCTTTGAGGAAGCATTAGAACTGATGGTAACGTCACATGTTGCGCAAGAACTTGAAGAGGGGTTTTGTAACTCAAAACTCGTGATGGCAGTCGGTTCATTAAGTATACAGCAGTTATTGCTGCATCTGTCCAAAAAACATTTAGGGACATAAGCAGCGGTCAAGAGAGCTCGAGTGATTTCTAAGATGTGTCTATTTTTGCGCTCTGCAACACTGTTCTGTTGCGGTGTTTGAGAACAAGATGTCTCATGATGCAAACCATGTTCCTGAAAGTATTTGTGAAATGGTGTATTATCATATTCGCCGCCATTATCAGATCGAAGAATCTGAAGTTTAGCAGAAAATTGTGTTCGAATCATATTATGAAATGAGTGAAATATTTCAAACACTTCATGTTTATTCTTCGACACATAAAGCTCATCAACAAAGGTTACAAACCAGCAAACGCCAGAAGAAATAGTAATAGGAGCGGGGCCCCAAATGTCAGAATGAATAATCAAAAAAGGATTATCACATTTATTCAAACTGATTGGATAAGGTATATGATGACTCTTAGCTTGAATACAAGCTTCACACTTAAAATTTGACTTATTAAACTTTGTAAATAAATATGGGAATAAACATCTCAAATATCGAAATGAGGGATGCCCCAACCGATGATGCCATAACCAATTTGCTTTTCCTTAACTTCAGCGGAATGTATATTATTTGCTCTACCATAACTGAAATCATCCATGTAATACAACCCTTCTCTTTTAGTACCACGACCAATAATCTCCTTGGTGAGATTATCCTTAAACAAACAGAAATTAGGATACATTAGAGCACAACAATTCAATTCCTCAGTCACTTGTCCAATAGATAACAATTTATTGGAAAGTGATGGAACTAGTAAGGTATTTGGTAACAAAAAAGGAGAAAGAGTCACTGTTCCAGCCCCTAGATATGTTACTCCATTAGCATTGGCAATGCATATTCGTTTCGGTTGGGTAGCTTCAGAGAAGTCACAAGGGTCAAAGGTCATGTGGTCTATTGCCCCAGAGTCAATGATCCAGCCATCATGGTTCCCTGTTTTCGAGCAAGAAAAAACATAACCTTGGTTACCTGAGTCATATTGAGCAATCTGTTCACTAGTGGAAATAGAAGATTCTTGTTGTGGTACAAGAGATAGTTGAGGCTCTACGCTCATAAGAGTTTGCGACGACCAGGATTGTCTCCTCCACTTGCTTCACGCTTTTTCTTTGCCTTGAGTTCATGCCACCAATCTGGATAGCCATGTAGTTTGAAGCATGTTTCGTTGGTGTGTTTTGTATTCCCACAATGTGTGCAGCCTCCTCCTTCCCTTCGTGACCTTGATTTTTTAGCTATGTTAGGCTTTCCATTTGATGGCGTTTGAAAAGATAATTGGTGTTGAGGTTTCTGCCCTCCTCTTGAAAACATAGCACCACCAGATATGGTATCTTCATTCGTTATCATTATGGATTGCCTCAAATCCTCTCTTCGGACTTGTACATAGGCCTGTTCCGCTATTGGGAATGGTTATATCTGGAGCACATCTGCTCGGATTTTATCGAGCCGATCATCGAGTCCGTCTAAGAAGGTATAGACTCATTCCTCCTGCAAAATTGAGTTATATTTTTGTATATCATATCACATTCCATAGGATTTGGTCGCAAAATTCCACAAGCCTTATTGTTTTTGTATATAAATAGTCTGGTTACTCTTCTTTTGAGATCATATACTTGTGATTTCAATATCATCAAAGTACGTAATAGCAATATTATCCGATTTCTGAGAATCGATAAAAGACTAACTTTGGATCCAAATTGATTAGCCATGTAGTATGTCTCCATTTTTGAATGAATCCTCCGCTTTGTTTGAAGATCTCCATTTATGTATCCCAACTCTTCTTTTGAGATATACATCTGATAATTTGGGACCTTGCATAATTGGTACCATCTAACTTGATTCAATATGTGCAGCGGGTTCATGACTTGTGATCAAGTTTGGTTGTGGTTTAGTACTTGTGTCATTCTTGTTGCGAGAATTGAATTCTCCCTTTTGTTTTTCCCAAGTAAGACATGTTTCTATTTTTCCCCTCCAGAAATTCTATGGCCCTAAAATCTCTGCTTTGATACCATGTTGTGTAGAAGAAAAACTGATATTCTTTTTTTATATATAAAAGATACAACATAGGAGGGCTATATATAACCTGTTCATAAAGCTAATTTGAAAGAAACTAATCACACTAATCTAGGTTACAATCTTGGATAATTTACAATCAAATAAAACTAAATTGGTAACTAGAATATTTTATTCCTATAATTGCTCCTTCAACAGCTCACATCAATAGGTTATATTATAATTGAACTTAATAAATTGAAAAACCACTTCTTCCTTCTGACAGTAGTACCATGAAATAACTTTGCCTTCTGGTCATTCCTCCATTGCGTAAATGCTATAGTATCTTTGGATGAGGATTCTTATTCTTCCTTGCACATCATTATAATTATAGCTCCCTTTTCGCTAAATTCCTTTCACATTTTCAGCAGGTTGGTTAGTTACAACAGAGTTACCAAATACTCTTATTGACCTAGCAAACTGCTATATAATGACTGTCCTGCACTTTTACCCGAATAAAGTGACTGGCAAGTTTTGCTTTTTTGCATCATATTAGGGATTTTCAATCTGGACATAAAGATTGTCATGCAATAGTTCATCCATCCCACTTTGGTTGCAACACTTAATTTTGCACAAAGTTAAGAAGGATTGGAAGATCTGATATTATATCTTAAAAGCACTCTTAATGGTCCCCACAAAGCATTCAAAATTTTCTCTCATATAGGTGTAGTGGTCAAAATCAACATCAAATATTTTTGAATGACACTTTTAACAGTTCAAATAGTTTAAAAGTACATTTTTGAATTGAGTGTCATTTTGTTTGATTTTGTTCCTTTTATCCGTTTTGATCTTTAACTCTATCCATTTTTCACTGAATGTGTCATAACCCCAAATTTTAATATTTTAAAATAAAATATTATTTTAAAAATAATAATTATATTTAATATTTATTATTTTAAAATCATATAACAATTTTTAAAAATTTTAAAATAAAATATTTTTAAATATTTATTATTTTAATTTTAAAAGAACATAATATTTTTAAAATAATAATTATATTTATTTATATTTTATTTAAATTTGACAGTTAAAATAATAATTATATTTGATTTTAAAATAAAATTTTTAATAATTTGAAAATAAATATATTTTTAAATTTTAAAAGAAAATTATTTTAAATAATTTAAAATAATATTATATTTAATATTGTAAAATAAAATATCTATTTTAAATAATTT
Source organism: Panax ginseng (assembly GCA_020205605.1). Classification (NCBI taxonomy): domain Eukaryota; kingdom Viridiplantae; phylum Streptophyta; class Magnoliopsida; order Apiales; family Araliaceae; genus Panax; species Panax ginseng. The sequence continues at coordinate 57,695,327 of CM035143.1, read as the reverse complement.
GAAAATAATAATTATTTTTATTATTTAAAATAAAATATTATATTAAATTAATTTTAAAAAATAATTTTTATATTTAAAAAAATATATTTTTAAAAAAGTTATAAAAATAATTATTATTTTAAGGTAAAAATATTAGAAACTTTTATCTTTTCAAAAATGATTAAAATTTCATATAATATATATTCAAAAAAATTAAATAAAATTAACTTTATTTAAAAAAAAGTACATTTTTTCATTTTTTTATGAAAAAATTTAATTTCGGAAAAAAAAAAAGTTAATATCTTTACCATTATTATATGTATTCTTAATATTAGAATTTTTAAAAACAAAAATTAAAAATTAAATTTAAATACAAAAAAGCGTAAAAGATAAAAAAAAAAAATAAAAGGTTTAAAAAATAATTATAATTTGAAGGAAAAAAAATTTTTTAATTTTTTTCATTTTTTTAAAAATTCATTAAAGTTTTATAAAATATAGATTCAAAAAATAAAACTTTATTTTCATAGAAAAAAAAATATTTACTTTTTATTTTTCAAAGATGTGTAAATTTTCATAAAAATAATTAAGATTTACCAAATTTTTACTTTAGTTTTTTTTGAATTATTTTGTGAAATTATTCATTTTGTGAAATTATTTCATTTTAAAATAAAATAAAGTATTCTAATCATTTTCCTTAAAAAAAATTTTTATTTAAAATATTAAATAAAATTTTATTTTAAATATATTTTCAAAATCATTATTATTTAAAATTAAAAACAATTTATTTTAAAATATTAAATATAATTATTAGTTAAATTTTTTAAATATAAATATAATTAAACATAATTATAAATAAATATAATTATTATTTTAAAAATATTATGTTCTTTTAAAATATTAAAAATAATAAATATTTAATTTTTCTAAAAAATATTTATTTTAATTTTTTTTAAAAATATAATTTTATTTTACAATATTAGATATAATTATTATTTTTAAATTAATATTTTATTTTAAAATATTAAAATTTGGGATTTGGTCAAATTGGGTCGGGTTGGGTTCAAATCAGTGTTCTTAAAATCCCCGCCTAGGCGCTAGGCCCCCCTAGGCGGGCTATGCGGAGGTTTTTTTTTTTTTTTTAATAATTACCAAACTAGATCTTGATATATTTATTTTTCTAATGATTTACCATATTCATAATGCATGTTGTAGCATATCAAATCACAACAAGAAGTGAACAATATAGTTGTAATTTTTTGAACTTGTACCAACTTCAAATTATATAAATGATTATATATTTGTAATATTTAGTTTAATTCAATATAATTCTTAAATTTATGTTTAGTTTCTTAAGTTTTAATATTGAATTGAATTCTTGAAATTTTAAATTTTATTATTTAATAGCAATCTTGTTTATGAATAAAACTAATACATTAAAAGATATGTTTGAACTTTCAACAATTGCATGTTTGTGTTTGAACTTTGACATTGACAATATGGATATGTGTTTGAATTTTAAGTAAAGGCCTTTATTATATTTATTATTGATTGTTTTGCTTTATATTATTGTTTTGTTTGGATAAATGTAAGATAATATATTAAAATTGACTTCAAATAAAAAATTCCGCCTAAGCTCCCTAGGCGCTAGGCCGCCCGTGTCACGCCTAGCGCCTTTTAGAACATTGGTTCAAATCGGGTAAAAAGAATAGAATCGACACAAAATGCCACTTTAAGGTTCCAATTGATGAAAAATGTATTTTAGGGATGACTTTGTAAGTGGGTGGTAACTTGGATGGTGAAAAGTGTCATTCAGCCAATATTTTATTACACTAATTTAATAGAATTCATATAAAGACGAGCATAGCTTGCTTGGTTTTGGGACATCCCCAAAAAAGGAAAGTGTTGCAACTAAAGAAGGACGGGGAGGGAGTATTATATTGTTTTGGGATATTATTCCTCGGCATATAGTTGTTAGATGTCCTTGCTTTTTTATATTGATATTGTCTAGCTTGTCAATCACCAGAACTTTTGATATGTAATTTGCATGATACACTTTTGCAGATGGGAAAGCTTTCCAAAGCTTTTGAGGTCAGCGAGATGATGAGATTGGCTGGCATACAACATAACATGAAGACCTATTCAATGTTAATCAATGGGTTTATAAAACTGAAAGACTGGGCAAATGTATTTGCAGTTTTTGAGGATGTATTGAGAGATGGATTAAAACCTGATGTGGTGCTCTACAATAATATCATCAGAGCATTCTGTGGCATGGGTAACATGGATCGTGCCATTCGTACTGTTGAAGAAATGCAAAGAGAAAGGCACAGACCTACTTCAAGGACATTTATGCCAATCATACATGGTTTTGCAAGAGCTGGAGAAATGAGAAAAGCCCAGGAGATTTTTAATATGATGAGGGGCAGTGGTTGCATTCCAACTGTGCACACTTTCAACGCTCTGGTTCTTGGTCTAGTCGAAAAGCGTCAGGTAGATTATGCTTAATAAATATAAATGTCATGCACAGATCCTAGGCTTGCGTCTGAAGAATAATTAAACAGGCATGCTTTTTTTGGCTCCTGCCATGTCAACCACTTTTACATGGTGCGGAACAAAACATTTTGCCAGCCATACAGGACTATGATTTTAGATGCAATTGCCTTTAAAGAAATGTGTATAATAAATCATTCTCTGTTTGATGGTGTAGTCATTTGGTGCAATTACATTCTTTTGCACAGATCACATGTTGTGCCTGCATGGGTGCATCTATGTGACTGTGCTGAACACTGATAGACTGTGAAAACTGATTTCCAACAGAGGAAGAACCAGTCTTTCGATTTGTGGGTTGTCAAAATGATCTTTGCTTCCTGGAATGTTTAAATTTTGAATTTTCTGATGGCGTAAGTTACTCAAAATTCTTGGCCCAAGTCCTAGGGTCATCTGGCTCTATGGTAACGGTTATCTGGACTTAGTTTGATGATCATTTATATTGGTCCCATTAAAATAGCTTCCAAAGTAACATCTTTTTCAGTTCTTTTATTTACTGTTTTTTTGGGCACTTTAACTATTAAATTTTTTATATTCCTATCAGTTACTGAATTATCTAACGCTTAAAGTGAAAAGGAAGTCCTAATTTTGTTTATTCCCCTTCCCCCCCTCTTATAGATGGAGAGAACTGTTGAAATAGTAGATGAGATGTTGCTTGCAGGCATTAGTCCAAATGAGCATACATACACGACTATTATGCATGGTTATGCTTCAATAGGTGATACCGGAAAAGCCTTCGAGTACTTTACCAAACTCAAAAAAGAGGGGCTGGAGCTTGATGTATATATGTATGAGGCCTTACTCAAAGCATGTTGTAAGGCAGGCAGGATGCAAAGTGCTTTAGCTGTGACAAAAGAAATGAGTGCTCAAAAATTTCCCAGAAACACCTTTGTCTACAACATACTAATAGATGGGTATGAATTCTTTCAAATACAAACGTAGTGTTTTGTTGTTGAGAATTTATACGAAGAGGATTGAAGATAATGACTGAGAATATCTCTTTCTTGTTCTTTTTAATTTTTTACGTTACACTTTTCTCTAGTTTCATTTACTGGTTCTGTTGCTGCTTCTTGTGCCTAAATATAAGTTTCATCACTCAATTCTCATGTAGATGGGCACGAAGAGGTGATGTTTGGGAGGCAGCTGACCTTATACAACAGATGAAACATGAAGGGGTTCAACCAGACATCCATACTTACACATCGTTTATAAATGCTTGCTGCAAAGCAGGAGACATGCTGGTATGCCTTTGATGATTAGTCTTAATTCAGTTCATGGTTCAAAGTGACGGTAGTAACCTTTGTTTTGGAATGTCATTTTTGACTCGGTCTCAGTTTCAGACGATATGCACTATTATGATAGTTAGGAGCTTCAAACAAATTTTAAAAACTATGAAAAAAATTCTAATTAATAAGAACTAGATGGATCAATTAAGTTCACAAAAAACACTATCTAGTACATGTACTACTGTCCAAATGATAAAATAGACATCTCGCGAACGTGTCTAATGCTACATTGCATAAAAATTGAACAGAAAATACTTCAAATATTTTCAAGGTATACTTAACTAGGTACTATATAGATACATTTTTTTTAATTAATATGCATAAAGGATATATTTATTATTTCCAAGTATTATGGCTCCAATTTGTTTAAGTTCTTGTTAACTTAGGTACTCTATCTAGTATGTATAATTGTTTTTTTGCTTAGCAGATTACGTATAATTTTAAATGTTGTAGTTAACTTAAATACTAGTTTTATTTTATCTTATTATTATTATTATTATTTTTGTACCAGTTTAGGCACTAGTTAAAATGTTTTAAATACAATTTTATTTTTATTTTTTTTGTGTGGCTTTTATGCCGTTGACGTGGAACTTTCTTCTCTTTGGTAAAAAATTATTACATTACGGCGATAGGCTGAAATTTCACCTAAGAATGCCGTTTACATGAATAATCACTGATTTTCATTCTCATATAAAAGTTGCGGTTCGGCAAGGGCTGCAACCGCTCTGATACACCAAAATTTCTGTGTATAGGCCGAAACTTTGAACTGTGATTCAATTACGTAATTGACTGGTTTTATTCACTTGAGGTGCATTTCGACTTGGGTTGTGTTTGTGTTGGAATTTTTTGTAGGCAGTTGGAAAAGGATCATTCTCTTTAGTTAATATAGCTCTTGAAGTACTCGAAAGTTCTTTACACGGTTGGAAAACACAATGAGGTTTTTAGTTTTTAATCGTCTTTTTTGGACAGAAGGCTTTTAGTTTAATACTTGCGTAAGTATTAATATTAAAATTCTTTCAAGTTTTGCGCTGGTTTTTGTAAATGAAGTTTTTAGCCATTTCAATTAATATCTGGAAATTTATACCCCCTCCATACTCAAAAGCATGTCCAAAAGTACACTAGCATTTTGTCACAGAAACCAAATATAAAATAGGGCTAAAATACTAATTTACCCCAAAGTCGACATATTCCCATACAAAAACTCTACTCCCTAGTTAATTTGTGTTGGTCCATATGAAAAGTAGAATTAGAATCCCTTATTTGTCAAACTTAATTTCTGTGCTCATTGTATTTTTAAGATATCCTTTTTAGGATGGAGGTAGTATAAGTTATCATATATCCTCATACATTGACCTACAATTAAAATGATTACAGGGTAGACATTTGACTTTAAAATGCTACTACTTCGTCTGGAAAATAGTGTCTACTTTCTATGTTAACTTTGTTTTGACGCTTTGTTTTGACGAATTTTAAGGTTTGGATAGGATACGAGTATGACTTTTTTGTTTTCTTTCGCTATAATAAACTAAGTCTTTCAAGTTATTTTAAAAAAAATGATAATTGGAAAAGATTTTGTCTAAATGTATCATATGCAAACTTTAATATTTTGGAAAAGCGAAAAAGACGACAAAAACGTTGGACTCAGATGCTCTTTTTGGGATGGATTAATTATATGGAAATAAGATGCCTAGTATCTTTGATTTCATCTTTTACGGGTAGAGAACTTGTAAAAAAAATTTCTTTTCAGCTGTATCTATGTTGTTTATGGCTACGTTATGCCTCGAAACATCAAATGTAATATTTCCTAAAAAAATAAATGGTTTGAATTAGTATCTGATGGCTAAGATCTTGTTTTGTTTGCAGAGGGCAACAAAAACAATCCAAGAAATGGGAGCTGTAGGAGTGAAGCCTAACGTCAAAACCTATACCACATTAATACATGGATGGGCACATGCGTCTCTTCCGGAGAAGGCTTTAAGATGTTTTGAAGATATGAAGGTGGCTGGGTTGAAGCCTGACAAAGCTGTATATCATTGTTTGATGACATCGTTGTTGTCAAGGGCTACTATTGCTGAAGAATACATCTACTCGGGAATTGTTTCCATTTGTCGTGAGATGGTGGAATCTGGGTTAACTGTCGACATGGGGACTGCAGTTCACTGGTCCAAATATTTACGGAAGATTGAGAGGACTGGTGGAGAGATTACGGAAGCGTTGCAAAAGACTTTCCCACCGGATTGGAATTCACAGAATACTCTTAATGCAATTTCTGATTTTGAAGATAGCATTGAAAGTGATTATGATGATGACAATGGCTTTTATTATAATACTGATAATGATCATGATGGCCACAAGTGTGGCAACAAAGTACGGATTTAAATTATTAAGAGCTCCAACATCTGGTATTCTCCAGTAGTAGTATCGTAACATAATCTGCTAGATAATTGATCTAGGTGCAAGCTTTTGAAAATTTTCTAATTTGTTAAGCTCTTCTTTATTGCAATAGTATGCCGAACTCACTCAATCCCATATTGAGTTGTTCTATAAGATCAATGCTTCACCAGCTTTATTTCGATTCTATTGTAAAGTTTGTAGTTGTGTTTTATAGTTGTTGGGCTTGTTTCGGGTTAACAGAACAGGCTCTAACGCGTGCAAGTATACACGGTCAACAAGTAGTACAGAGTAAGAAAGTAAGAAAGTATCGTTCAAGGTGAATATTTCTAAACTAGCATGCAACAACCTTATCACCATCTCTGGCTGCTTAAATGATCAATTAACAAGTAAATTGAAGTCTAGATTAATTATCAACACAAAATTATTAATTGCTAAATTAAGAGAATTAAAGTGGAAAGATATGGGATTCGAATGTCATTTAATGCTTTATCTAGAATGTATACCTCCTGCTATGCTTGATTAATTACAATGGACTGCTAGTCAAGAGCACGAAAGTGAAACATGACCATCTTTCGATGTTTCACGTCCAAATTACACAAAATCCACAAAATGATAAAATTCATATGAGCATCAATATTACCTAACCCATTATATGTCTATGTGAATTACAATTACAAACAATAATGATTTAAGCACAAGCCCTCTCAACTACTACACATGGTGAACCGGTATATGTCTATCCGGGTCACAATCACAAAACCTAACACATGTAAATCTTATGAACACATGCTAATATGGTCTAATATGCACTTATACTTCCTTTTTCAATTCTATATAAGCTAATAGGGTGAATGGTGATCAAGCATTCAAACATTTGAGCACAACCAAGTTAGGCAATCCAATATAACCGTACAATCAATCACAAATAGGCATACAAGTCTAAACTACGCAATAAACTCCATTAGAATCCCATAATGGAGGTTAGTTCATTTCTGAATCAACACCCATTATGGGATTTAAGCTAAACATGGAAATAAACAAGAGAGCAAAGAGATTAAGGAGAAATGAGAAAGCAAATATGATTAAACCCATCTCTAAAGTATGCTTTCAAGCTAGTTCAGGTCCAAAATCATAACCAAAATAAAACCCAATATTCACAATCTAAGAAAGAAGCTCAAAATGGTAAAAAGATGCTATGGAATCTCTCTATACTATAAAACCCTAAAAATAGTAAATGATAACTGATAGATAAAATACGTCTTTTCAAACCAGCCAATACACCTACTAATAGAAATCACGCTACAGTAGCTTAGAAAAAAAAGAGCATTTAATTCAAGTCATTTGCCTTGCCAGCCATGTGTGTATATATTATAAATCGGTATTTGTATGCATTTGGCTCTGCAATCTTGATCACTTGGCGTGGGCGTCTTTGTGTCCACAATGCTAAATGGGCTCGGGCGCGCCATGCCTTGTCTGCGTGTGGATTGCTTATGGTAGGGCGCCAAGTATGCAGCTTCTAACTGCTTTGGTAGTGACAAGCTTGGGTGCTTCTTCTTTGCATCTTCTTTGGTGAAATGCTGCTTCTTCACTTCTTTTGTCTTTCTTCCACTGCCTCCTCATCCATCACTTGATCACTTTAGGTGCCCTCTTCACAAGTTTGAGTTCAACTTCAAATCTCCATCCTAGCCATTGCTCATCATATCATGCCATGCCATGCCATTTCCATGCCTTAGGAGCTTTCTCTATGCAAACTGGAAAACAAACATAAAAAATAATAAAACAATACTAAAAATGCTTAAGTAGAGCAAAATTCTAGTAAGCTGGTGATCAATAAGTAGTTATAAAACCTACTTATCAAATACCCCCAAACTTGAACTATTGCTTACCCTCAAGCAATTAATACAAATACGAATTAAGAAATGCAAACTGCATGCTATGCAATTACACTATCATGCAAATGAATCTAAAGATTTCCAGCCATGCTAGAATTCCAACAAGATATGCCTCAAAGAAATATCCAGATCCAAGAACAAAGCATCAAACTAAGCTACATGCATAATGACATACAATCAGATAATCCAAACCTGTTATAAAGATGTTGTGTGTGTGATGTGTTCACAAATAAGCTTGACAAAGGCAAAGATTTCACATGTTATACTGCTTAAGAAAGAAAACTGAGGTTCAACTCAAGAATTATGCATACAAATGAAATAACAACTACTCCAACACATCAATACAAACTAAAGTTCAGCAACGAGTTTATTTTTCTTTATTTTTAATCACGAGAGCGATTTTCGCACTTTTCCGCGGTGTTTGTTAATTTTTTTTATATTTCCCATGATTGTACGATGTCTCATTCCATTAGGCTAACAGTGCTACCTCTTAGCGAGCTTTCAACCAACGACTCCTAGACCATAAAGACCTAGGGGCGCTAGGTGTAGAGACAATCCCCTCGGGTGTACTTGCTAAAGTAACAAAGGCCCCGAAACAAGACTAGCCACGGTATTTATTCAATTTTTTTATATAGCAAGTATACCCATGCGTTCCCAAAGCTTGAGTTTCAGTGTTTTCATATTCATTATTCGCTTCTTACATAATTCTATCTTTAAAACAATGTTTTCCTCTCATCAGACAAACAAGTTCATCTTAACCAACAAGCAAATATGAACAATAACGTGCTACCGAGTAGCATCTAAAAAACAGGCATAAACTATATCATGTATAACATTATAACTCAGCTCAAGATATCAACTAAGTTCAAGAATCTATCAAATTTCTTAATTCATCCTTGGCCAAATTAGAATTCAACAAACTAGATACTTGGGAATATGCAATGTTATGCAACTAAACAGATAATAAGCAACAAAAAAGAAAAAAAATTACTGTAAAATCAAACTAATACTACCAGCATGCAAAAACTATATGAAACATGGATAAATATGAAATTACACTACATGCATGCTCTACACTACAAATTAAACCCAATACCCCCAAACTTAGCATATTCATTGTCCCCAATGAATGAAGGTAAAGGGAAAAGAAAACTCCCCTTAGTGTCGGCATGGCCATCCTCCTCAGGTGGTGAATCTGGCAGTGGGTAAGGCACGACTGAACCAAATATAGGCCACTCTAACATTGTCCCTTGCTGCGCAAACGCCTCAGTCAATGATCTAGAAAGCCCATTTTAGAACGTCAAAAAGTTGTCATGCATGGCGTCCATTTTCCTCTCCAGTCGCCTTAGTCTACGATCATCAATCTCTGTAGTGGCTTTGGGAGAGGCGGCTGCCTTAGTCGGCTGCAGAGATGGCACTGAAGATGGAGCTGGCAAGATAAATCATTTTCCCCTCGGGTGTGGTGTGCCTCCTGCCCAGTCCTCAAACTTCGAAATAGTGGCGTGGGTAATGTCCTGGCTTGGCAACTGCAACTGCTCATCGTCCCAAGTAACTCCGGCTTTTGCGCATAAATGGGCTACTACTGAGGCGTGTGGGATGCTGCCTATGGTGCTCCCCCTCATGTAATGGAGCATGTTTTGGTGGAGGAGGTGGCCCGTGTCTATGTATTTTCCCGTGACAATCCCCCACAGTATTATCGCCCTCTCAGATGGGATGTCATACCGGTGCGAAGAAGGCAGTAACTTGGCATAAATAAACAAATTCCACGCTTTTGCATAGCGGTTAAGTGCTACACTTGGGAAGTTGGTGGACTGATTTGTGCCTTGTTTGTAGTTCCACCTAGTGCCTGGCACTCATAAATAATAATAACCCTGTCCAAGTCTGTCTCGAACCTAGCAGCCTACACCCAATTGGCTCGACTAGTTGGTGGGTTGGGCAAATTGAATACCCCCCGAATCGCCTGTGGACGATAGTCCACCTGCACGCCTCTGACAAATGATAACCCACTCATTGTCTCCTTAGCATTTGCGTAGAACTCATGGACAATGGCCATTGGCACAGGCATCGAACTAGATACAACTCCCACCCATCCTCGCTCTCTTATCATTTCCCAAAGTTTCCCATCTTGCTTCCTGGGATTGAATCCCTTTTCTTTCACAAACTTTTTGGTGACAATTCAGTAGGATTCCGTATGAGCCTCTAAACTGAAAAACTTGGTGAGGTCCAAGATATCTTCATCTTGACTGTTGGAAGAGGAGGACTCAGGAGTGTGGGAACGTGCTCGTTTTGGACCCATGCAGATTGACAAAGAAAAGCCCTAACTGTGATATGAAAAGAGGAGTACCTTGATTGAATTCTGTTTACCCCAATTGAACAAGCCCTAACCACTGAGAAGAACCCCCAAACTTGTTGCTTTCAAATCCTCTGACAAACCATAGGCAAATTTTCTGCGTTTGAATGGGTGATGTGTTGAAGTCGAATATGGGGAGAGAGGGTGAGAGAGATTGCAGTGGATTAGGAGTTTTATAGGAAAGAAACCGATTGGAGAAGGAGATGGGGAGGAAAGGAAATGAGTGGGCGCTTAAGAGAAGGAAGATTTATGTAACTGATATGAGTCATGGGTTATGTTTTAAAGTACTTAAATCTACCTGGGACCGAACTCAAGCGCGACCGCGCCGATCGAGTCTATGCGTGTATGTGGCGCGGGCGCGCTGAGGCTATGCATATGGTGGGCGCGGGCGCACCGGCAGGCTGAATGCTCAGATGCTTGGCGCAGACATGCTGGCTTTGTACTATATATGGGCGCGGCCGCGTTGCCCTGCTCCCCAGACTGAAATTGATTTGCACACAAGAAGAAACCAACAACAACTTTCTACTAGCTAACAAACCTGCATACCAAGCATTTACAAAAATGAGATATACCTATTCCCAAATTGAAATTTGAACTGTATAACATGTATGTATGATTGTATATCCAAAAATGCTCTATATTCAATTTCTGTCAAAATGATATGTGCATTAAGCTCTAATTCAAAATTGTGTCAATTTTTTTTAATCACAAGAATTAAACATGGGGGGGGGGGAGAATAGACATGATTCACCATCAGAATTAAACAGTAGGAAGAAGTAGAGATATATGCAACTGAGGAACAATTAACAGAATTAAACAGGAGGGTGAAAGAGATATGATGCAAATAGAATTAAACATGAAGAGAGAAGAGAGATAATGGGGTGCCTCCCATCAAGCGCTAGTTTATAATCCGTTAGCTTGACTATCTCTGTCTTGATCAAGTATTAGAAAGGATTGAGGTGACCTTCTGCCTGTCAACCTCAGCACCATAGTAATGCTTCAGCCTTTGTCCATTAACCTTGAAGGGCTTATATGGGCACTTGTCGAAAATTTCTATTGCACCGTGTGGATAAACAGTCTTCACAGTGAAAGGTCTTGACCACCTTGACTTGAGCTTTCCTGGGAAGAGTCTAACTCTGGAATTGAATAATAACACTGCTTGCCCTGGTTCACATGTCATTTCTATAATCCTGCGATCATGCCACCTTTTCACTTTTTCCTTATACAATTTAGAATTTTCATAGGCCTACAATCGAAATTCGTCCAACTCATTGAGTTGAAGTAGGCGTTTCCCCCCTATAGCCTTTAAGTCAAAATTCATCTTCTTGATTGCCCAATAGGCCTTGTGTTTGAGCACCATGGGAAGGTGATAAGCCTTTCCATACACCAGCTGAAATGGCGACATACCCAACGGTGTTTTGTAGGCAGTTCTATAAGCCCATACCGCATCATCCAGCTTTAGCGACCAATCTTTCCTCGTGGGGTTAATAATCTTTTCCAATATTTTCTTAACTTCACGATTTGACACTTCTGTTTGGCCATTTGTCTGGGGGTGGTAAGCTGTATCTATTCGATGATTTACCCCATATTTAGACAACAAATCTATAAACTGGGGATTGCAGAAATGGCTTCCTTCATCACTAATGATCGCCTTGGGAGTCCCGAACCTCGTGAAAATGCTCTTTTTAAGAAACCCCAGAACCACCCTAGCATCATTTGTTGGTAGAGCTGCCACTTCCATCCATTTAGATACGTAATCGACTACCAGAAGGATGTACAAGTTCCCACATGATGAAATGAAAGGCCCCATAAAGTCTATTCCCCAAACATCAAAGTTCTCCACCTTGAGGATTGTATTCAAGGGCATTTCATTTCTTTTCGATATATTTCCTACCCTCTGACATCTATCACATTTCTGAACAAAGCTGTAAGCATCTTTGAAGATAGTCGGCCAATAGAAACATGCTTGCAAAACCCTGGTCGCTGTCCTTTCACCTCCATAAACTGATGCATGGAAATCCTATAATATACTCTCCGTCTCGCTGTATGGAATGCACATTCTAATCATTTGATCAGCACATTACTTGAACAAGTAAGGCTCATCCCAAATAAACCATTTCACATCGTGTAGAAACTTCTTCTTTTGATACCCATTCAAGTCAGAAGGGATGATATTGCTCACTAGGAAGTTTGCATAATCTGTGAACCATGACACTTCGCCTTTCACCATAAACAATTGCTCATCTGGGAAGGACTCATTGATCATAACTTTGTCATTTGCATCCCTTCATGGATTTTCAAATCGCGATAAGTGGTCCGCCACTTGGTTCTTAGTCCCTTTTATGTCCTTGATTTCTATGTCAAATTATTGTAAAAGAAGTATCCACCTGATCAGATAGGGCTTGGCATCTTTCTTTGCTAACAAATATCGGATCGCTGCATGGTCTGTGTACACAATCACTCTAGTCCCAATCAAGGAGGCACAAAACTTGTCGAATGCATACACCACTGCTAGAAGCTCCTTTTCTGTGGTAGTGTAGTTCAGCTGGGCATCAGTAAGGGTCTTGTTGGCATAATAGATAACATGGAAGACCTTGTCCCTACACTGACCCAATACATCTCCCACAACAAAGTCACTTGCATCACACATCAACTCAAAAGGAAGGACCCAATCCGGAGTTGTAATCACTAGTACTATAGTTAACTTCTTTTTTAAGTGCTCAAATGTAGTCAGGCATTCCTCATTAAATTTAATCTGGACGTCTTTTTCTAACAAACTACAAAGTGGCTTGTAATCTTCGAGAAGTCCTTTATAAATCGATGGTAGAAGCCAGCATGCCCCAAAAAACTAGGAACACTTTTTACAGAAGTAGGTGGATGCAAGTTCTCAATAGTTTTCAATTTAGCCCTGTCCACCTTGTAACGCCCGAGAAATTCGGATCCTTTGTAAAAATATTTGAAAGAATTAAATAATGAATAAAAAGATATTATTTGTTATTATATGTGTTGATAAGATGTATGGCGTTCTATAACTAGAAACGTCAGAAGATCGTAGTATTTAAACCACGTGAATGAATTAAAGTGCTTAAATTTCCAAGACGAAAATAAATATTTTCCGAGAAAGTTTATGAAAAACACTATTCACCGATTACCGCTCAAGAATTATTTTTGAACTTCCGAGAAATACGTAACGTTAGAATATCGAGACGTGATGGAATATGTAATAATAATCTAAGTATGGAAAATGCAATAATTCGCATGCGGACTTAAATTGAAAATGTAAGTATTAATAAACCTAATGAAATGAATTAATGTAACTTTGCATAAAATACAAGTCCATAAGCTATAAGGTGTAAACCTATGTAGGATTTATACTAAGCCCAAGTGATTAATAAGGTGAAGCCCAAACTATTATAGTGCAAGCCCAACAAAGAATTTGCTAGATTGATTATTAAGCCCAAACCATGATCCATTAGCTAAGAAGGATCCATGGGGCAACCCATGGGTAAACTTGATGGGCAAACAAATTATGTGTTGGGTAAGAACTTTAAGTAATGACCAAGGAATGGATAAGAGTTGTGGGCAACAAGCAATGAATAGTAAGGAGGTTAGTTTAAGGAGGTGAGATGATTTAATGACCTAATTACCCTAACCTTGAAAGCTCTATAAATAGCAAGCCTTTTCATTCATTTGGAGTTTGTTATTTCATCCAACAATTCTCTCTCAAACAACTTATTTGTTAGAGTCAATAAGCACTTTGAGATTAACCTTTCCTTAGTAGATTTCCAAAGCAATTGAAGTAATCATCAAAGGTAATTGATCTTGTCTCTTCTATCTCTATCATGGTAGGTTGATAAGAGAAGTGTAATCTAATGAATTTAGATACTAAGAACATAAGGGAAATTGATAAGCAATGGACTTAAGCCGAATAAGTTGAATAAGCAACTTGAACTTAAATAAGTTGATGAACTTATGAAGAATTTCCATATGTTGTCATAAGCATGAGAATTGTAGTTAATGAGTTAAACAAGTCATTGACTTGTGAGAATAAGTCAAAACCTACCTTAATATAAGTTAGTATAATAAGTAACTTGTAATATCTACATGTTGATTAAAATCCACTTAGAATGATTAGTATTGAGGTTTCGCCGGAATTGCACGATTAGACGATAAACGTCGAATTCGTGAAATTCTCGAAATGGAAGTCGTATTTTGTGTTTGTCAATGGAAACGTGGGTTTTCGATGGAGGCAAGTCATATTTGGCATTATAGAGTTGCGGACTAAAAAATGGCCGGATTCTGACTTAGAAAGAAGAAACGAGCATTGAACGTTCACGAACGTTTATCGTTTTTGTTAAAATTGAACTAATAGGTGGAATTTTAGCAAACGAAGCCGAATAGATAAAATTCTTGAATGAATACATAGAGTACGTGATTTGTGAACCGTAGGCTCTTGAGCGAGCCAATTAGGACTTATAACGAAGAAGATTCTGAGTCCGGAATCTCACAAAATTTAAAAGTCTGTAAAAATTTTACGGTAAGATGAAGTGGGTATGTGGCCTTATGAAAGGCTATTATTTTGCCCTTGCCAGTAAGCCTTAGAGCTTAGTAAGCAAAGACATAACCTTCGAGAGTGGTAGCATGGACGACGATTAATTACTCTTGAGACTTCGAGACTCATGGCAAAAGACCGAGTCCGGGTTCTAAGCGATAATAGGTGATGCTTGCTTGTAGCGACACCAAGTGTAAAAATCCCAAACGCAGCGGTATGACCTCAAGACCAAGACAATAATGAATGTTTACATGTAGAGCATGGTTAGTAATTGATAAACAATTAAAGGAAGATCTTAATGAAACATTGTTAAGACATAATTAAGTCTTAAGCATGAACACTTAGAGTTAAGTTAAGTCAATTACTTATGAATGTAAGAATGACGTAACAGAAAGTCGGAACCTATAATAACAAATCTAATATGTAATTAGATTGAGAAGTAGGGTAAGATTCTTTAGGAACCATGTATGCTATCATCTAATGTAGAGACCTTAAAGATGTAAAGTGCACGTGTTATAAATTATAGCAGACGCTAAAGGCAAGTACTCTAACCCTTGTTCCAGTTCGATCTGGACAAGTCTTTGTGATTCATGTATTCTTCGCATGAGTTAGTATCTAAGGAATGTCAAAGCCAATCCTTTCGGCTAGACGTATGCTATGTCATTCTATCAAGTGTTGATAAGGATTTACCAAACTAATATTGTTGTGGTTTTCAAAAGTAGATTTAGTATGCTAAAATGTTTTGTCGTCAAACGACAGGCACGTGAGGTTTCCACAACTTAAACATATACACGTTTAATGAATGTAGTGTTGATCAACATAGAGTACTATAGGTTGATCACCTGAGGCGTCTTTCGTAAGCTATATCTAGAACTTACGGACTTTTTGTCTTGGGATGTCGTTTTCAAAGTACTTATGAAATGCTTACGGTTTTGAACCGGAATTGATGTTTTACTGAATATTGTTGTTGTAAAATATTTTGAATGAAAAAAGTGCTATTTTGAATTATCAATAGTACTTCGTAACTATTGTTCAGTTATTGAAGATATACGATTCCTATGTTTCAAGCATGCCATTTTACTAGAATTATTGTATTTGCTGAGCTAGTTAGGCTCATTCTTGCTTGAACCATGTGAATGCAGCTAAGATAGAGCAGACCGATGGATCTGACAAGGATAAAGGGAAGGAGAAAGCGAACTCGTAGCTTGCACATGTAATAGTATAGATTTTTGTAAGAAATAATATTGATATTATGACAAAGACAATGTATTGGTTGTAAAAAACCTGGGTAAATATAAATATTCTTTTGATATATATAAGACATATTCGTTCTTTTGAGTCATTTCAATTGAATGTTTATGTGAACTGTAGCACCGTGTAGCACCATCTGTCGGGTTGGAAGATACCCGGATTTGGGGGCATCACACACCTCTAATCCTTTCTTCAAAATCTTATGTCCCAGAATTATACCTTCTTGTACTATAAAATGGCCCTTTTCTCAATTCAGAACGAGATTCATCTCAACACATCTCTTTAACACAATTACCAAATTCTCCAGGCATAGGTGAAAGGAGTCTCCAAAAACTGAGAAGTCGTCCATGAAGACTTCAACATTGTGCTCAACCATATCCGAGAAAATAACCATCATACACCTCTGAAATGTGGCCGGGGCATTGCACAAACTGAAAGACATCCTTCTAAACGCAAATGTACCGTACATACAAGTAAAAGTAGTCTTTCCTTGGTCTTTTGGAGCTATCACTATTTGATTATATCATGAGCACCCATCCAGAAGGCAGTAGTATCCATGACCTGCCAGCCTATCTAACATCTGATCAATGAATGGAAGGGGAAAATGATCTTTTCTTGTAGCTTGTTTAGTCTGTGGTAGTCCATACAGACTCTCTAACCCATCACTGTCCTGGTAGGTATTAGCTCATTGTTTTCGTTGGATACCACGGTCATACCCCCTTTTTTTAGCACGCACTGCACCGGGCTCACCCAAGAGCTGTCTTATATTGGATATATAATCCCTGCATCTAACCACTTTAGAACTTCCTTCTTAACCACTTCCTTTATAATAGGATTTAGTCTTTGTTGTTGCTCCACTAATGGTTTATTATCATCTTCCAGCAAGATCTTGTGCATACAGAATGAGGGGCTAATCCCCTTTATGTCTGCGATGGTCCATCCAATTACTGATTTAAACTCTCTTAATACTCGTAGCAATTTGTCTTCCTGGCAAGATGTTAGTGCAGCAGAAATAATAACAGGCAACTTTAAAAAGTCACTTAAAAATGCACACCTTAAATGATCTAGAAGAGGTTTAAGTTCAAGATTCGAAGGCATCTCAAGAGAAGGCTTGAGTCGTGCTGATGTCTCCCCAGAAAGTTTTAGTGGCTCGATAAGAATCTTTGATCTTCACAACTGTGGCGATGTGTCAAGAATCTGCACATATTTTGCAATCTCAATATCTCCTATATCCGAATTTCCCAAGATAGCACTCTTTAATGGCTTAATATCAACCAGATTTCTAACTTCTTCATTCAACACTCTGTCTACCATATCAATCCGAAAACATTCATCCTCGTTGGTGGGGAACTTCATAGCCTTAAACACATTGAAAGTGACTTCTTGATCATGCACTCTCATTGTCAACTCTCCTTTCTGGACATCTATAAGAGTTCGCCCCGTGGCTAGGAAAGGTCTCCCAAGGATGATTGATATATTCCTATCTTCTTCATAATCCAAAATGATGATGTTATCTGGGAAGTTAAATTTGTCTACCTTAGCCAAAACATCTTCAATAATACCCCTTGGATAAGTGATGGATCTGTCAGCAAGATGTAGTGATATATTTGTCAGCTTTGGAGCCGGAAATCCCAATTGATTCAATACTGAAAGAGGCATCAAGTTTATGCTCGCCCCTAAGTTACACAGGTATTTGTTGAAAAACATCTTTCCAATTGAACAGGGTATTGTGAAACTGCCCGGGTCCTTAAGCTTTGGAGGTAGCTTACGTTGTAGCACTACACTGCACTCTTCTGTCAAGGATACTGTCTCAAAGTCCTCTAATCTTTTCTTCCATGATAGAATGCCTTTCATGAACTTCGTATAACTCATCATCTGTTTTGAAGCCTCTGCGAAGGGTATATTTATCTGCAATTTCTTGAATACCTCAAAAATTTAGCAAATTGTTTATCTTCTCTTTGCTTCTGTAGTCTCTGTGGATAAGGAACATGAGGGTAAACAGGTGGTGGTTTGTGTTATGGTTTTCTCAGGAAACTCATCATGATCCTTCTCAATCACCTTTTGTTCAGAACCCCCATTAACCAAGCTCTTCTCGATTTCCTTTCGCCAGTTATTGATGTGTATGTGAGGCTCCCCTTCTATATTGGTGCGTGGGTGTGGCTACTGTAAGTAAGTCTGCAATCTACTTCCCTGATCTCAGTGTAATGGGTTGACAATGCTCTTTTCCTTCCCTTCTTGGATTAGTTTCAGTATTACTTGGCAAAGCCCCTTGTGGTCTACTATTTAACATGTTGACCATTTGGCCCATTTGAGTTTCCAAGTTCTTGATAGCCACAACTTGGCTCTTTATCATAACCTCCGTATTTGCCATGTACTTCAACATCATTTCTTCCATCTCTGACTTCTTTTCTGGTTGAGGTGCAGGTGGTGGATGATGTTGCTGTTGTTATTGAAATCCAGGAGGGTAGGGAGGTTTGGGTGCATATTGTTGGTGAGATTGTTGTGGTTGATATTGTGGTTGAGATTGAAATTGTTGTTGTGGCTGGTGTTATTGCATGTTCTGATTGTTGTTCCAGCTGAAATTGGGATGGTTGAGGTTGTTGGGATTGTAAGAATTTTGGAACTGATTCTGATTCTTTTGGTAGTTGCTCACAAACTTCACTGATAGCACATTGGTCTGTTTGATGTGACCCCGCACAAATCTCACAGACATAAGCAACTGGCTTTACTTTGTTCTCCGCCAATGAATCAATCTTCTTTGCCATGGCTGCCATTTGGGCTGGCAAAGATGTAATGACATCCATTTCTAACATCCCCACAACTTTTGATTATGGCATCCTGGCCGATGGATTCTGAAAATCATTTGTTGTCATAGTCTTGATAAGCTCATAAGCTTCTTCATAGCTTTTATCCCACAAGGCTCCTCCTGCAGCATCATCAACTATTGGCCTAGACTGCCAACCCAATCCATTGTAGAAGGTATTTATGACCATCCAATCAGGCATTCCATGGTGAGGGCATTTCCTTAGCATTTATTTGTAGCGTTCCCAGGCTTCATACAGTGACTCTCCCTGTTGCTGCTCAAATTGGGAAATCACAGTTCTCATTTTTGTTATCTTTGCCATAAGGAAAAATTTGGCTAAGATCTTCTATGCTAAGTCCTCCAATGTAGTTATTGACCCCGATGGCAATGAATGGAGCCAACTTCTTGCCTTATCCCTCAAAGAAAATGGAAACAGTCTGAGCCGTATTGCATCTTCTAACACACCATTGTATTTAAATGTGTCATATATCTCGATGAAACTCAACAAATGTTCATTGAGGTCATCAGTAGCATCACTCCTAAATTGAATTGAATTCTGCACCATCTGTATCGTTCCTGGCTTAATTTTGAAGGAGTTTGCTGCTATCGCTGGCCTTACAATGCTCAATTGCAACTCATTTATTTTGGGCATAGAATAATCCCTTAAGGCTCCATGATCTTCTCTAGGCTCTTCTGCCATGTTGGTTGATGTTTCAGGATTCTTTTGTGTATAAGAATGACGTGCTCTCGTTCTCCAAGCTCTACCATTGATATTATCCTGTACAGGTATCAACTCAGGATTTGACGATCGAGTGCGCATATAATGTACACATGTACCTGAAACGCAAACAAAAATAAAATAGAAATGAGATAAGATAAGAATTGTTCAAGTGAAACAAATCTAGCTTCAGTTGATGACGACAGTAATAAAAATAAACACCGTTTCCCCAGCAACGGCGCCAAAAACTTGTTGGGCTTGTTCCGGGTTAACAAAATAGACTCTAACTCGTGCAAGTATACACGGTCAACAAGTAGTACAGAGTAAGAAAGTATTGTTCCCACGGAGAAAGGTGAATATTTCTAAACCAGTATGCAACAACCTTATCACTATCTCTAGCTGCTTAAACGATCAATTAACAAGTAAATTGAAGTCTAGATTAATTATCAACACAAAATTACTAATTACTAATTTAAGAGAATCAAAGTGGAAAGATATGGGATCCTAATGTCATTTAATGCTTTATCCAGAATGTATACCTCCTGCTATGCTTGATTAGTTACAATGGACTGCTAGTCAAGAGCACGAAAGTCAAACATGGCCATCTTTCGATGTAACATGTCCAAATCACACAAAATCCACAAAATGATAGAATTTATATGAGCATCAATATTACCTAACCCACTATATGTCTATATGAATTACAAGTAATAATGATTTAAGCACAAGCCCTCTCAACAACTACACATGGTGAACCGATATATGTCTATCTGGGCCACGAATCACAAAACCTAACACATGTAAATCTTATGAACACATGCTAACATGGTCTAATCTGCACTTATACTTCCTTTTTTAATTCCATATAAGCTATTAGGGTGAATGGTGATCAAGCATTCAAACATTTAAGCACAACCAAGTTAGGCAATCCAATATAACCATACAATCAATCCCAAATAGACATACAAGTTTGAACTACGCAATAAACTCAATTAGAATCCCATAATGGAGGTTAGTTCATTTCTGAATCAACACCCATTATGGGATTTAAGCCAAACATGGAAATAAACAAGAGATCAAAGAGATTAAGGAGAAATGAGAAAGAAAATATGATTAAACCCAGCTCCAAAGTATGCTTCCAAGTTAGTTCATGTCCAAAATCATAACCAAAATAAAACCTAATATTCATAATCTAATCAATCTAGAGAGAGAAGCTCAAAATGTAAAAAGATGCTATGGATTCTCTCTAGACTATAAAACCCTAAAAATAGTAAATGATAACTGATAGATAGAATACATCTTTTCAAACTAGACAATACACCTACTAATAGAAATCACGCTACAATAACTTAAAATAAAAAGTCAACATTTAATTCAAGTCATTGGTTGTGACCATGCTGTGGTGTCTGATGTAAATCGGTAGCGCCAGGCGTCTTGGCTCTGCAATGCTTATCCTCCTAGCACGGGCGCGCCTTGTCCCTGTCTTTGAATGGGTCTTGGTAGCGCCATCTTTGTGTCTGCGTGTTGATTGCTTATAATAGACCTTGTGGTGTGCAGCTTCTTCTTTAAGCGCGTGTGTGCCATGGTGCTTTGCTACTCATTGCATATTCTTTGGTGAAATCTTTCTTTGGTGCAATGCTACTTCTTCACTTCTTTCTTCTTTCTTCTTTCTTCCACTGCCTCCTCATCCATCACTTGATCACTTTAGGTGCCCTCTTCTTAAGTTTGAGTTCAACTTCAAATCTCCATCCTAGCCATTGCTCATCATATCATGCCATGCCATGCCATTTCCATGCCTTAGGAGCTTCCTCTATGCAAACTGCAAAACAAACATAAAAAACAATAAAATAATACTAAAAATACTTAAGTAGAGCAAAATTATAGTAAGTTGGTGATCAATAAGTAGGTATAAAGCCTACTTATCAATAGTGCATCCAACTGCTCCGAGCTCTCTCTGAGATAGTCATTGCCATAAAAATTTCAAAAATTTCTATTTTATTTGTAATTATTATTGTCATTGTTTTATACGTAATTGTTGTTGATGATGATTCGTAATCATTGTTGATTAATCACATTTAACAAGTGAAAAGTTTCATGTACCATTACTAATCTCAAATTACATATACCATAGTCAGAGGCTTAAAGCAATAGATTTATGCACAACAAAATATGGTTATGAGTTGGTTTTGGTTTACAGAATTTAGTTATGGTTCCATTTAAGAACTAAAATTACATTACTTATTTTTAATATAGGTTGTATGGGTTATAATCATATAGTTATGTGTCGGATATAGGTCAATTCATATTTCAAATTTCAAGTTTACCATTATTATGGTCCAATTAAATAAATTATTTATGATATTTAATTTATATATTCTTTCACCTTCTATCTCTAATGTTTTATACATTCTTCCTCTCAAAATTTTCACTCTAAAAATTTTTATACTCTAAAATTTTTAGATTTTCTCTAATTTTTTTATACACCTATCTCTATTATAAAATTTTCATAAAAGCTTTAGTAATTTTGTGTCACCCTGATCATCTTTTTATTTTAATATTTTATTACGATTCTAGGGAGAGAGTAGAGAGAAGCGAGAGGAGTTAAAATGGCGGGAGTTCTATATATTCTAAAAGTAGGTGCAACAATCGATATTAAGATGAGAGTTGGAACTATATGTAAATAATCTGGTGGAATACAATTCTATTGAGATGAGAGACTAGAAGAAATAATAGAGCTTCAAATAGAATTTACAAACTCTTTCTCCACTTTATTCTCCGTCTCTTCCTTGTCTCTTCCTTTTCTTGTGATCCCCCATGCCTTTCTCTCCTCTTCCTAAACATTAGATAAAAATGGGTTAAATAATGATTATTCAGTTTGGACCTGTTTTTCATTCCAAAAATATAGTTTCAAACTTTAATCAACCCAACTCTTATAAAATAATTAACCAACCCATTTAGTTTTAAATTTTTAATTAATATGAATTGACTCAATAGTTAACTAACTAGATTGACATGCTTAAAACTTGCCAGACTTAGTTTTAAGCACTAATCCATATTAGAATAATGGATTAGAATAAGTGCAGAGTCATAAATTGAGTTCGAGATAACATAAGGCTAGGAAGATGCAAGCTCCCCTAACCTAGGTTATGGGGTCAGTAGACCGTTTCGCAGAACTCGATTATTCATTAAGGACTCATTTCAATTACACTAAAGAAATGAGAACTAGGCTTCAAATGCAGACCGGATGGTTGGTCAAAACACTAATATGCATATTTGACAAAGAGAAATGAGTTAGGTACTCGAACTATTGGGTACTAAAGGGTGAGAGAGAGAGGGTTTGAATAAACTTTTCAAACCTGTTAACGCCAAGTTTTGCCTGCGCGTCCAATCACCAAATCCACGCTCTGAATCCTGCACAATAACAGATCACACACGAAGCTTGATGGCTTGTGCCGCCGGGGGATAGCTCCGGTGTGAGAATAAGTACAAGCCGTTCATAAGGTTTAACAATTGAGGCTTAAGTATTTAGTGCTCAAAGATGTATTACCTGTTAATTATTGTCAAGCCTTGTATTTATAGCCATTCTCACTTCCCTAGAATCCCTCTCTGAGTCAGACTAGGACTCCTAAATATGGTAGTTACCTATATTTGGGTCCAACACAATCTCCTTAAAAGGTGTAAGTAGAATCCAATTCCAATACTACCTTTGGAGTTACCTTATTCAAATGTGATTAGGACTAGATTCCTTAACCATGTAGACCCCTTATAACTACAGACCCTGCATATGTGCTGCCCCACTATAAAGGCCCAATCCCACCAAGCTTATATTCGTTGGTCTGGGCTTCGGCCCAAGGAACTTGAAGGCCCGACCCCGAACACCAATACCTAAATAGAACCCCGGCCTGAGCTTCGGCCCAAAGGACTTGAAGGCCCAGCCCTGACCTCCATATACCAGAATAGGGTTCCGGCCCTCGGATACCCGAACTCGAAACTCTCCAATATCTCCAAGGGTTTCGACCCATTGGGCTTATAAACTCCTTCTCGCATCAGGCATTCGACCCACATGGAGGTCGGTAAAACGCTCCCGAACATTGCCCCCCAGTCTCTTGTTATAATTTATTTATAAGATACTTGAAAAGACATGGAGTTGAAAAGTTAGGCGAAGAAATGATGATTTTCCTGGGTAACTTAAGCGGTTTCTCCTCGTTTCTCGAAACGCTACACGGCTTCCCAGGTCTGGGACCCAACTACATTTAATAGCCACCCTTGGGTTTCGTTCATCTCTGCCTATAAAAACCCCCATCTATCCATCACTGTCACCTTTTTGAGCCTTTCATCATTTCAAATTCCTCTCTCAGAATTTTCGACAAGGACGATTTTCGGCGAGTGCTTTACTTCACCTCATTTCTACAATTCTGGTTCTTCAGTTTGTTAAATTTCTCCAAACCTCACTTCTCAAATGACTGATTCTAGTCATCCTCCTCCCCCTGAGACCATTACTCTAACTGCTACCGCTACCCTCACCTCCGGTGATCTGATTCCGGTCGAGTTACCGACAGCCTCCACAGGCCTCCCTGTTGAAAGCGCCGAATTTAAGATCCGACGTCTCTATGCATCCGAAGCCGATTATTCCGTAGTCAACACCAAATCATCCATCACTCCATCCCAACTGTCTGACATCCGAGCTGTGTTTAACATCCCCAAAGAGTACAAGCTTCGGGTTTCGAAACCGAACGAAAGGATGTTCTGGCAGCCCGAAGGCGACTGGATGGCCGTTCCCCTCTATGCTTTGAGGTACGGGGTTTGGTTCCCCCTTCACGAATTTATCTCCTCTTTCCTCTGTTTTATTGGGATCGGGTTCACCCAGCTAGTGCCGAACTGCTATATCCAGCTCATCAGCTTCATCGCTCTGTGCCAGGAGGCTGGTATCACTCAGGGGCTGTATTTCGTTTTTGTCCTATTTTTTGTTGGCCGATCGAAGGAACCTGGTCTTCGACACCTGAACCGTGTATCCGGCCGAGCTACTTTTATGAAGACCCCTTCTAGCAACAAGGGTTGGCACCCGCAGTGGTTCTTCATGAAGGGAACCGACCTTAAACTCCTACCGAACTGGGCCGGTCCCGAAGATCCCATTGTGAAGGTGAGGGGAATGGTTCGGGCCATTAAGAAGGAGTTTCAACTGAGGAATGATGTGGCCCTACTCGAAGCTGATGTTCGAGGTTTAAACTTGGATCTACTAAAAGAGAGAGATCTCCATACCGCGACTCACAACAAAGTGACCAAGGCCGAACATGAGACCGTTGAGCTTAAAGAGCAATATGCCCTTTTGCAACAGGAGTTCATCGGTCTTGAAGTTCATGCCAAGAAGATAATCTAGGAGAAGGATATCTTGTCCAAAGAAGTTAAGAGTCGAGAGAGGGCCACCGATGCTATCACCGAGAAGTTCTCCGAGGCGACTGCCAGGATGTGGGACGTGATTCGGGAAAGCAATTCTATGAAAGCTGAATGTGCCGAAGTCAAGCAGCGTACCATCAAAAATCTGAAGAATCTCCGACTCGGCCAAAGAAGATCATGGCTCGGTTCTTTGGCGGCTATGAAGCTTATCGGGAAAAAGCTCGGGCTAAGATGGAAGCTGTTGGACTTGATGCCTTCGTCCTTGATTCTTCTGATGAAGAGTCCGAAGCTGGAGATGAGGGCCCTAATGAATAGTTTCAGTTAGGTTGCATACTTTGTAATTTTTGTAATTGTTTTTCATTTCTTAGTTTGTAACCTGCCCAGTCAGTTATGCTTGTGATATTTTGCCGATCAGTTATGTTGTTTCTATCTTCATGATCGGTTTATATCCGAAGCTTGCCTGATCAGAGTTGTAAAACGTTCGGATATGAATGAAATTTCTTTTCTAGATTAGTTATGCTTGTGACTTTTACCGATTAGTTGGGTCATTTTTGAGTTTCTGAATAATTTATGCCCGAAGCTTATCTGATCGGATTTTTCTCAATCAGTTATACTGATGTCTTTTACCGATCAGTTAGGTCATTTCTGACTTTCTGATCAGTTTATGCCCAAAGCTTATCTGATTGGAGTTTTCTCAATCAGTTATACTTGTGACTTTTACCGACCAGTTAGGTCATTTCTGACTTTTTGATCAGTTTATGCCCAAAGCTTGTCTGATCGGATTTGTAATAGCTTTATGAATTTAAATGAAATACAAAATTTTCCCGAAGAAAAATTCTCATTTATTTCATTGATAAATTGCATAGATTACATAAATAAAGGAAAGAATAGCATAGCTTTTACCGGTAATATCTTCTAAGTCTTCCAGCATGCCATGTATTCTTTACCTCAGAGCTATCCATCGCTCGAAGCCGGTAAGTCCTGGGCTTCGGCACCTCCACTACTTCATAAGGCCCCTCCCAGTTAGGCATTAGCTTTCCGGTGTTCTGGGGGGTCGATGCCTCTGATTCCCGAATCACCAAATCTCTAGCCTCGAACCTTCTTTGTTTGACTTTTTGGTTGTAGTGTCGGGCAGTGCGCTTTTGATAAATAGCTAGTCATACCAGCGCTGACTCCCGAACTTCTTCCAAGAGATCCAAGTTGAGGCGTAGGCCGTCCTCGTTGTACATGTCTTTATACTGACTGACCCGGAGTGTAGGGGATCCGATCTCAACAGGTATGAGTGCATCGGTCCCAAAGGCTAATCTGAATGGTGAGTCTCGCGTTGTTGTTCTTGGTGTAGTTCGATAGGCCCATAAAACACTAAGTAACTCTTCTGGCCAGTGACCCTTTAACTCAGCGAACCTCATTTTGATCCCGTTAAGTAAGGTTCAGTTGGTGACTTCTATCTGCCTGTTCGACTGACGGTGCGCTACTAAAGTCTTTCTATGTTGAATTCCCAGTTCTTTCAGAAAACTTTCGAACTTCGATCCCACAAACTGTATGCCGTTGTCCGAGACCAATGCCATCAGGATATCGAATCGATAGACAACCCCTTCTTTGAAGAATTTTAGGCATTCCTGTTAGGTGATCTTTCGTAGAGGTTTGGCTTCGACCCATTTGGTCATGTAGTCGATGGCTACGATCACGAAACTCACTTACCCCTTTGCCTTTGGTAAAGGCCCCAAGATGTCGATTCCCCATACAACTAACGAAATTGGGGATAAGACCGAATATAACTCCTTGGGAGGTTGATGCGGAATGGCACTGTTCAGCTGACACTTGGGACATTTTTTGACAAAGTCCTTTGCTTCCTGATAGATGGTCAGCCAGTAATATCCCTGCCTCAGGATTTTATGTGCTAGTGATTTCGCTCCCATGTGATCTCTACAAATACCTTCGTGCACTTCCCGAAGTGTGTAGTTTGCTTCTGACGGTGTCAAGCACTTGAGCAGTGGAGAACTAAAAGCTCTTCGATATAGATCTCCGTCAATAAGAATGAAGTTTGAGCTTCGGTGCTTGATCTTTCTTGCTAGGATGCGATCCGAAGGTAGAACCACATCAGCCAAGTAGGAGATGTATGGCGTAAGCCAGCAGTCAAGTCGGTCCATAGATAGTACCTCCACCTTCGGAACACTTGGTTGTTCCAATACTTCTAAATATACCGACCCGCTGAATGAACTGGCTTCGGTGGTTGCCAATCGAGCCAAAGCGTCTGTGTGAGATCCCAAATTTTATGAATAAAGATCCCAAATTATGGTGTGGATTTGAGATAATGTTATAGTTGTGGGTAATGTTTATAAAATTTAAAAAGTATGCAAGTTGCTGTATAATATTCTACTGGTCGGGGAATATTATTTTTGTCGGGGAATATCCGTACGATGGTACAATCATTGGTGGACCCCACAACGGAATTATTGTCGAATTGAGAAAACGAAAAAATATTTTTATGAAAATAACGACGAAAGTTTTACCGTTAAAACTATTGAACTACTCGGTAGTAGTAAAATACGATGTCTGGCGTGGTTGCATAGTAGTAGCACGGTATTGATTATTGATGCTTACATAAGAAGTCACTCGGTTATACTCAATTATTGCTACGATAATTTGTCGCATCATATCTCTCATATTATTGATTCAATTATTATCACAAAGATATCATCGCATAATATGTTATATTATTAAATCAATAATTGAGACGACAAAGTTATTCATATTATTATTTGCAATATTGACAATGTCTAGAAGTTACATCGAGGAGAGGTTTGGTCACTAATTGCGCCAATAAGGAGAAATCCTTATCGGAAAGCTCCCTTCTCACGAGGAGCGACCTAGTTGTTAAATATTATGAATTATAATATTAATGATGAATAAGTTCGTGTTGATTAAAGATGAAATTGATAGTTCCATTGGGTGGGAATTATTAGTGTTAGTAGAAATCGATATTTATTTCAATAATAATTGATGTCTGAAGGTTATATTGACCAATCGGGTAATTAACCGGATAAATGAGAAATTAATTGCTATTAATTCACATGCTTATAACTATGTGTTCACATGTGTGTACTATTGATTCACATGATTTACTATTAGGGGAGTTGGTGCAAGATTGATAATACTTGCATGACTAAGTTAAAAATGGAGGTATAGATGGAGGTACTATACTGTAATTCGTATATTCTATTATACTCGTATAAGACATCATTTCTTTTGTACTCGTCATGGAATATCATTTTCTTTGGTATTTTTCTTTTACGAGTTACTATTCATGAGTTACTATTCACCCGATTACTATTCACTCTAGTATTGATCACTCGGGTATTTGGGACACTTTTCATGTTGGGGTACTATTCATGGGGTACTATTCCCGAAGTACTATTCACGGGGAACTATTCACAAAAAAAATATATTTCTTTTCGGTCCAAATTATTTTTGAGTACAATAGTATTCCATGAGAAGATGTGAAAATTTTTCAGACAGTTGGTTGAAATTATAATAGTAAATCAATATGGATCATTGGTTTAAAGTTTTAATAGTAACTTGTCTCTTCAGTTTTCCAAGAGTTAATTGTCCCTTCGGTTTTTTAAGAGTTATTTGTCCCTTCAGTTTTCTAAGAGTTAATTGTCCCTTCGGTTTTCCAAGAGTTATTTGTCTCTTCGGTGTTCCAAGAGTTAATTGTCCCTTCACAAATAGTAGTTGTCTCTTCAATATTACCAGGAGTCATTTTGACCCTTCGTTAAGACCAAGAGCTACTTTCAGTTCTTCTATAAATAGAAGCTCATTCCTTCATTATTTCTTACGAATTCACTAAAACTCTAGAGAGAGAAACTATAGAGAGAAAGAAGAAAAGTATTCTGCTACTTCACTACTCCAGTATTCAGTTTTTCTAAGGTAAGGGATATTATTTGTTGTACTCGTAAGGGGTATTATTTCTTTCGTATTCATGAAGAGGGCTTACATTATTCCTTCTTTATTATTATGTTGGAAAAAACATCTCAAGTACCGCATACATGGTGAAATTCTTACATTATTCCATTCTTTATTATTACATTGGAAAAACATATGCATGCGGTTTATCGCATGCACGGTGAATTCTGTTGTTATTCCATTCTTTATTATTACATTGGAACATCATCATACATGCGGATTACGCATGACTGGTTCAACTCTTTATTATTACGTTGGAACATCACATGCATGCGGATTACGCATAACCTTTGGTTCCATTTTTATTATTCTATTGGAACATCACATGCGTGCGGATTACGCATGACTGGTTCCACTCTTTATTATTCTATTGGAACATCCGATGCATGCGGATTACGCATGACCGGTTCCATTCTTTATTATTACATTGGAATATCACATGCATGCGAGTTACGCATGACCTAGTTCCATTCTTTATTATTCTGTTGGAATAACACACATGCATGCGGATTACGCACGCCTGGTGAATTCTTCTGTTATTCTATTCTTTATTATTCTGTTGGAATAATCTGTCTACGTGGATTACTGCATGGCGGCAAAAATCTATTTGCGGTTTCATATATTCTTTTATGCTCAGTTGGTTAAAGTTTTGGCTTCTATACTCCATGAAATTAGTAGAATATCCTGAATATTTGCGCTTCATCCAGTATCTTTTCATGGAAATATTTTTCTGAGCATTCTTGAATTTTACTCCACAAAGCAGTATCATGTTGACAATTTGGACGTTATTGAGATCAGGATAAATTAACTTATAAATCTTTAAAATTTATTCTTGAACTTGTTTTATTGAATTGTCAGCATTCTCATGCTTATATTATGTTGAAAGTCATCCGTGGCCTGTAGTGCATAGATGGACTTGGTATGATTATGACCAGGGATTATTCGGTATAATCATGACCGTAATGTTACAAATGATGTGGAAAAAGTCCTCATTGGCCCGTAATGCAAAGATGAATTATTTTATGGCATGATCAGTACCGTTGATGAAAACACGATTATCTTTGGCCCGTAGTGCATGGATGATTCGTGGTCGTGATACTAAAGAATATGCTTGGCCTGTAGTGCAGGGATGATTTAATGATGTGGATTATTTATTAAGCTGAGTCTCAGCGATAAAAGAGATGAAAAACCTTTTAAATCATAGAAGATAGTAGATTTTATTCTCTACTTGACTCTTCTAATGGATTGCTTGTTCCGCTACAGTTAAACTTGATGTTTGTTATATTTTATCAGTTTAACACTGTTGAAGGCTAACGATAAATTATTCTACATTATCTTAGTCATAATATTTCTTACTGGGTTAGTTGAGCTCACCCTTTCTTTCATTGTTCTCTTCAGGAAATGAGAACGTAGCCGGGACTAGTCGGGGAATGGAGTGACGGCCCAAATAATAGTATTAGTAGTCCTCACTATTCTATGAAATAGTGTGATAATAAATGTAATGAGGACTCCATTAAGTGTGGATATTGTCTAGATGACAATATTCTTATTAAAACTCCCAGATTATGTTTTGTCGTATTTTACACGACTATTGTATAATTAAGTTGTATTTAAATTTTGTACCATATATTTGGCGACTCAAGATGGGTGATGTATACCTATTTTGGGGGCGTCACAGTCTGCCACTATGTTGTCAAACTGATCAACCCCCTGACAGCTAAACGAAATGAAGTATGCCAGTTTATCCTTCACCTTGGCTAAGTATCTCGTTATTCTTGCCCCCCGAGCCTCATACTCCCCTGATATCTATTTGATGACCAGCTGGGAATCACTATAGATGACTAATTCACATACCTCGGGCTTGAGGAATGGCAAGTAGTCCATTAGGATGGCCTCATATTCTGCTTCGTTATTGGTGGCTTTGAACTAGAACTGGATGGCCTGTTGGACTTTGAACCCTTCGGGACTCGTTAGTATGACCCCTGCACCGCTGACATTCGAAGTTGATGAGCCATCGATATAGAGTGTCCATGAAGTCTGCACGTGCTGTGTTTCAGTGGCCGATCCCACATTCGGTTCCGTGAATGAACATTCCACAACAAAATTTGCTAATGCCTGTCCTTTGATTGTTGTTCGGGGTAGATATTCAAAGGTAAAGCGCTGCGTCGGTTTCATTGCCCATGCGAAAGTGAGCAGCTACGACACCTCGGCTGTGCGATTACTTTCTTTAACGGCTGATCCGTGTATACTTCCACCAACCGACCCTGGAAATAATCCCAAAGTTTCCTACTTGCAATGATCAAAGTGTAGGTGAATTTTTCCAGGTTTGGGTATCAGGTTTCTGCATCTCGAAGTACATGGATGACATAGTATACTGGGAACTGATTTCCCCCTTATCCCGAATTAAGGCCTCTCCCACCGCCATCGAACTTGCAGCCAAGTATAAATACAGAGGTTCCGAAGGGATCGACTTCATCAGCAATGGTGCCGAGGATAAATATTTTTTGATCCCTTGGAATGCATCATTAAATTCCGAAGTTCACTGAAAAATTTTGTCGTTTTTAGGCCCTTTCAAGGTGTCGAAGAATGGTAGGCATCTGTTTGCTGATTTTGAGACAAACCTTTGAATGGACACGATCAGACCTGTCAATCTCTGAACATCCTTATACGACTTTGGGGATTTCATATCCAGGACCGCCTAAATCTTCTCTGGATTTGCTTCGATTCCCCTTTTGCTGACCAAATACACTAAGAACTTTCCCGATCCCAATCCGAACGTGCACTTGGTCGGGTTCAACCTCAACTTACGTCTTCTGACTGTTTCGAAGTAGTTTTCCAGATCTTCAAGATGGTCACGAACTGACATGCTTTTGACGATCATGTTGTCCACGTAGACTTCCATGCTTCTCCCTAACTGCTTCGTGAACACATAGTTCATCATTCGCTGATACGTCTCCCCGACATTCAATAATCTGAAGGTCATTCGATGAGTGATGAAACTAGTATTCGGGATATCTTCCTTACTCATTGAAATCTATCAGCCCTGTCCAAAATGGTTCTTCTAACCCCGATCCAATCTTTATCATCTTTTTTCTATTTCCCGAGATTAGCTCTACATCCTCTGTATCCTCGGCAGGCAGAGCGAGCGGTTCTGTACTACTCTCAGTGAATGGCTCTATTTCAATAGCCATTTTTTGTTTCTGCTTACTGACCCCGACCCCTGAAGAAATAAAATTATTCCGATAACACCTTCGGGCAATGTCTAAGTCACCTTTTACCTCCCTAATCCCGTTTGGTGTCGGAAATTTGATTTTGAAATGGGCTATGGAAGTCACTGCTTGCAGGGCTGCCAGGGTCGGTCGTCCGAGAATCGCGTTGTATGTTGAATCCACCTGGAGCACGAAAAATCTAACCAATATCTCGACCTGATTGGGCATTGCACCGAACTTGACTGGCTACTAAATGGTACCAGACACATATACTAGGTCTCCACTGAACCCGTACAAAGGTCCTTCGCCACCCAGTTCCATCTTCTTCCCCTCTAGGTCCATCCTTTGATAGGCGTGGGTGTACAGTATGTCGACCGAGGATCCGTTGTCTATCATCATCCGTTTCATGTGTGACAACCCGAGAATTTAGAATATTTTTTTTAATTTATTGATTTAAGGTTCAATATTAGAACCTAGACAGAAAGTTAGTGTATGCGTTTGATATTTTTGAGATAGAATTTTGAGGATTTCAAAATTCTGAGAAGGATTTAGGTGAATTATTCAGGATTAAGTGTATACGTGTTTATGTTCTGTGTATATGGTTATGTATGCGTTCAGTATGTGGTTAAGGGTCAAGGGTTGACGAAATAAACGATATCTGTAACAAAACCTAAGTATATATTAAGAACGTCAACGTTCGGTTAGAAAACCCTAGCAATTATAAGAAACCCTAAAAAGCAGTTACGAAACCCTAATTTTGATTTAGGAATCGAAACCCTAATTCGGTGTATGAAACCCTAAATTGGGAACTTAATGGCGTAAGTGAAAATAATTATAAGATTAATTAGGGTTAATCTTAACAAATGGTTAGAAAACCCTAATTTCAAAATTCAAAACCCTAATTTTTAGTTTAGGAACCCTAATTTGTACTTCGGGAAAGACTGATTGTTAGTTTAATAATTTTAATGTTAATTAGGAAATATTAATCCTAATTTTCAAGTTATAGGTAATTAGAAAACCCTAATCTAATTACAAAATCTAATTTCTAAATTAGAAAATTATTTTTCTATTAGAAACCCTAATTTCTGGGTTATAAACCCTAATGACCATTTTGACCCTAATTGCTTAATTAGCAATTTTAATTAGGATATATTAATCATAATTAGCAATATTTAAATTATGATTAAGAAATTTTAATATAATTAGAAAATTCTAATTATAATTTAGAAATATTAATTTTCTATTTTGAAAACCGAAATTCGAAAATGTTAGAAACAAAATTGCTAACCTAATGGTTCAAACCTTAAACCCTAAAGGGTTCAAACCCTAAATCCTAACCTAAACCCTAAGGGTTTGGCCATTTACTAGAATGCCATTAAATTTAAAAATCAAAAGACCAAAATGCCCTTTGTGCATTATTGGATGTTGCTTGTAGATCTTGCCATATATTGGCAAGTCAACCACCCTAGATCAGCCATGTGACTATATCTCAGCCATTCCAGCCGAAATCATCAAGCCAACATACATTGCATTATTACATAAATAGATTAAGAGAGAGAAATTACCTACTTTATTTCTCATTCTCTCCAAGAGCTTTTCTCTCCTCAAATTTGAAATCTAGAGTGAGAGAGTGATAAACAAAGTTAGCATCGGTTCATAGCAAACCTATAAATGAGATCAACAAGGTCGATTCAAAGAACCGAGCTTGGAAGGTATCTGAACCCTAATTTTTTATCTTATGATTTGATGTTAAAAGTTGTAAATGATTGTTTAGATATGTGTTAGAGGCGCCTTTTAGAGATGCAGGTTGTTGGATCATAGATCCATAACATCTAGATGCTCGAATCTAAAGATTTGAAAAATCGAAAATGTTGAAATGATGGTCGACATCCATATATCGAGGGCACTGTAAATCCTTCTATGTTTTTGCTTTGTGTTGTTTTATGTTATAAATGTGTTCTATGTCACGAGGACTTTGATCTGAAACTATAAACATGGCCAGATCATGATAGATTGAGAGATATGAGCAGTCAAACTGCGTTGATGAAACCACAATTGGATCGATTCAGGTAACCCGGTTTGCCCGAAAAAGTAAATCGTGATGATTTTCTAGGCCCTTGATCTTGCTTCTGATAATGGTTTATGACATTATGTTAGTTTGATGTTGTAGCTGGACATATGGACTACACGTATATGCCCTTATATTACTCAGAATCTTAGTAGAATGAAAAATAATCCGGGTCAAACTTACGTTGACCAACTGGCCGGAAGTAGAATCTGGGAAACCCAGATCTTCATGAACGTGTTTTTTGTCAGAGTTTGACCGGCCATGATCTCTTAGCATTAGTTATTGTTATGATGATATGTTGTTATGGAAATGTAGTCTAACATCTCTTCTACAAGATTGACCCACTAGATTAGACAAAGCAAGTCCAGGAGAATATGATTTAAAGCTGCCAAATAGGTACCTTGGCTGTTCTTCATTTTTGGGTAACCCAGAAAATAAAGAACATGCCTGACAAGGATTTCGAAGGCCAATATCTTTCTGTCGTGATGTATGATTTCCATACAACTTGATTCTAGTTGAAGTGTTACACTTACACTACAATCTTCATACAAAGCATTAACCTAGAAGCAACAAGAACACGAATATAAATTTGGTCAAACCACCTACCTTGTCTACTGACATGCGTTTCTGGGCAGGCTTAAGAACAGGCCAAGAACACCTATATGACGCAGATGCAGCCATAGCTATAGGCCTTTTTAGCGACAGATAATTATTAAAATTAATAGTTTTAATTAAATTAATCAAATAAAATGGTTTTAATTATTAAAAATACATAATAAATTTGAAAATTATTTTAAAATCTAAAAATAGTTTTTAATTATTTAGAGTATATTTCATAAATATTTAATATTTTTGGAATATAAATGGTATTTAATTATAATATTAAATAAATTATTTAAAAATGATTTAAATACATGAAAAATAATGTTATGGTATAAGAAAATATTTAAAGATATTTTTAGTGACTTTTAATATTTTGTGATAAATTTCATTAATTAATCAATATTAATGGTAATTAGTTTATTTAATAAATATATTAAATAAATTATGGAAAATTAGAAATAATGCTCTAAAAATCATATAAAAATGATTTAAGGGTTAGAAAAATATTTTAAGTTATAAAATATAACTTTTGATATTTTATCATTAAAATGTTAATATTTTAATATTAAAAGCAATAATCGGATAATGAATTAACGGTTTAAAAATTATATAATTATGATTTTAAGGTATGAAAAATACTTTGATATATTATAAATATATTATAATATTATGTTATTATTTTTATTAATATTTAATATTAAATAAATATTAATGATAAAGGAATCATGTGGTATTTCTATTATATAAATACGATATTAATGATTAAAAATTCATGATAAATAGTAATAATTATTTAAAAATTATTACGAACTTATGAAAATTATTTTTACTAATATTAAAATTATCTAAGATAATTGTTAAGTGTTAGACAGAGTTTAATTGAACTTAAACTCGATGAATATCCGACTAGGCCAAATCGGGATGTTAGATTTTTCTTAGAACTCAAGTCGATTTGAAATAGTTTGACTTGATCACAAAACTTATGTGTGTTATAGAGTGATAGAGTTATGTGTTATGTGTTTAGGTTATTCTATGTATGTCTATATATATAATAGTATTATATTGTGATGATATTATTCTAATATTGGAGATCTATATTACTAATATTAGGTCTTCGGATAAGGAGATATAAATTGCGTAGCGGTAATCAATGGTTCATGCAAGTTTGTTTTTACTTAACTCTACTAAGAGTTGTTTCATTCGGATAATCTTATGGTTAATCATTGCTGGTTGCCATGAATTGTACTCTGTACATATTGCATGTATAAGTCAGGTATGAAAGGCTGATCACCTTCATTACCCTTCGGTCCAGATATATTTGTTCATGTTATATACTTGTTCAGTCAAAAGTTTGTTCGTGCTAGTTCACAATTATATTGTTGAATTATAGCCAACTTATTATTCAGATTCTTTCAATCATGATATATCGTTATATTATTGAACTTAAACTTGCTGGGCAATCCTTATGCCCACCATTGCTATATCATGATAAAACATTACAGATTAAGACGAATACGTCGAATACAAGGAAAGGTTAAAGACAGTTCCAACTTTAGTTTACGTATGCGATTAGATTTGTAATAGTAATGTATGATGATAATGTTATGTATTAAATAAGTTATGTATTGTGTATTAAGTTAAGGTTAGTCGACCTTGGGGATTATGTGTAAGTTTAATGATAAATAATTTATGTTTATATCTTCTGCAAATAATAGTAATAGTGATAGAATGATCGACCCAGATCTGCGGTGATTCGGGACCTCGAATTCGGGGTCCTCACAGTTGGTATCAAAGTTGTTGGTTATGAACCTTAGGTAGGAATACCTGAGACAAATAACCGCAGTGATTAGGATAAGATCTAACTCATATAGAGTTAGTCGGTCGGTAAGATTCAAAGATGAATCTCGGCGGGTTATAAAAGATACAGAGTTCCCTAATTCTGATAATAAAGTTGAACAATAGTGATGAATAGATCGAGTCTAAAAGACTAAAAGTACAGTGATAGGAGATCGTAAAACAAAATGATTAAGATATAGAAATGAATTATAACATATACGATGAGATCATTCTGTGATCTGATAAAGTGATAGCAGGGAAAAGAATCAATCTGATGATTGGAAAGTTTACAGCAAGATTGTTGTGTGAATTGGTACAAATTCAGGAAAGGATTATGAATACGAGTTAAATGAAATTCGTATTGAGAAGGGGATTAGGATTAAGTGGGGATTATGAAATATCTGTGTCGCGCTATTTGCTATATGCGTGTTAAGAGGGTGATTCCTTTCTCATGTGTATAACAAATAGATAGGTCATAGGTAGAGGATATAAGGTTAAGTACGAGTTCGTAAAACTCATACTTATGTGACATTCTTGATTCATAGTTATATGAAATGTTTATGAACCCTCTCGTGAATGGACGTAAAGGTGCATCTCAGAAAAGTTCTTAAACTCATATGATTATGGCAATTTATGGACTCATAAGTGCGGTTTGACGAACTGGGTATAGTTGTGTGTAAATGGAGTATTAAGGATAATAAGAATAGATAGAATATTTAAGCAAATGATTATTAGTGAAGACTTAAGTTTTCCAAAACTCCTAGCTATGCTAGATTTCAAAATTTTGACATCAAGCTAAATACGCACTATATGTTTTAAAATAAAAATAAAAATATGTAGACTCGTAATCATTTTTGAAACGGTTTAAAGTATAGTCAATGCTACTTATTTCAGCTAGACGCAAATGATTTGAAATATCAAAATATATTTTATTTATCACTCATGTACCATGTAACCTGGTGCAGAGATGATAAAAAGTTGATGGAGTTGTAAATGCAGGAATACTTAGTGTGAATTTGATCTAAAGTCGTTGTTCCACTATTGTATGATGTGTAATGACAAAGTCATATAATGACGGTATCCTCAAATGGACTGTAACTACAGTACGACATCATGACGTTATTCTCAAAAATATTTTCAAAAATTTTAATTTGCCAACGGGGTTTGGCTACACCTAAATAATTTGATTGAATTGAATTATTCGATTCAGCTAGACTAATGTTTATGAAAACTCTAAGTGTTCATTGAAAGAAATTTCCGAACCAAATTGTTTTGGTGTGGAATCCAGTAAGACTGAGGTAAAGTTTTGTGCCTATGGCAGTGATGAGAAACAGATAAAACCAATACTTTGACACTACAGGGCATATCGGGATAATCACCCTTTGTGTTCGTAAGTTATGTCGGTTTGCGGATAAATTTCCATAAAAACCTTTTCGAAAATGACAGACAATAGTCTGTAAAACCCCTCAGCACAATTTCAAAATTTTTATTCTTGTGAAGATTGTATTGGGTAGTATGTGATGATGAGAATGAATGGTGCATGGTGAATGGTGTAAGGTGTAAGGTAAATTTCGGGGACGAAATTTTTTGAAGAATGGGTGAATGTGATAACCCAAGAATTTAGAATATTGTTTTTTAATTTATTGATTTAAGGTTCAATATTAGAACCTAGACAGAAAATTAGTGTATGCATTTGATATTTTTGAGATAGAATTTTGAGGATTTCAAAATTCTGTGGAGGATTTAGGTGAATTATTCAGGATTAAGTGTATACGTGTTTATGTTCTGTGTATATGGTTATGTATGCGTTCAGTATGTGGTTAAGGGTCAAGGGTTGACCAGATAAACGATATCTATAACAAACCCTAATTATATTAAGAACGCCAACGTTCGGTTAGAAAACCCTAGCGAATTATAAGAAACCCTAGAAAACGGTTCTAGAAACCCTAATTTCAGTTCCGGGAATCTAAAACCCTAATTTGGTGTATAAAACCCTAAATTGGGAACTTAATGGCGTAAGTGTAAATAATTATAAGATTAATTATGGTTAATCTTAACAAATTGGTTAGAAAACCATAATTTCAAAATTCGAAACCCTAATTTTTGTTTTAGGAACCCTAATTTGTAATTTGGGAAAGACTGATGGTTAGTTTAATAATTTTAATGTTAATTAAGAAATATAATCATAATTTTCAAGTTATAGGTAATTAGAAAACCCTAATCTAATTACAAAATCTAATTTCTAAATTAGAAAATTATTTTTCTATTAAAAACCTTAATTTCTGGGTTATAAACCCTAATGACCATTTTGACCCTAATTGCTTAATTAGCCATTTTAATTAGGTTATATTAATCATAATTAGCAATATTTAAATTAAGATTAAGAAATTTTAATATAATTAGAAAATTCTAATTATAATTTAGAAATATTAATTTTCTATTTTGAAAACCGAAATTCGAAAATGTTAGAAACAAAATTGCTAACATAAGGGTTCAAACCCTAAAACCTAAAGGGTTCAAACCCTAACCCTAACCCTAACCCCTAACCTAAACCCTAAACCCTAAGGGTTTGGCCATTTACTAGAATGCCATTAAATTTAAAAATCAAAATACCAAAATGCCCTTTGTGCATTATTGGATGTTGCTTGTAGATCTTGCCATATATTGGCAAGTCAACCACCCTAGATCAGCCATGTGACTATATCTCAGCCATTCCAGCCGAAATCATCAAGCCAACATACATTGCATTATTACATAAATAGATTAAGAGAGAGAAATTACCTACTTTATTTCTCATTCTCTCCAAGAGCTTTTCTCTCCTCAAATTTCGAAATCTAGAGTGAGAGAGAGTGATAAACAAAGTTAGCATCAGTTCATAGCAAACCTATAACAGATCAACAAGGTCAGATTCAAAGAACCAAGCTTGGAAGGTATACGAACCCTAATTTTTTTATCTTATGATTTGATGTTAAAAGTTGTAAATGATTGTTTAGATATGTGTTAGAGGGCGCCTTTTAGAGATCTGGGTTGTTGGATCATAGATCCATAACATCTAGATGCTCGAATCTAAAGATTTGAAAAATCTGAAAATGTTGAAATGATGGTCTGACATCCATATGTCAGGGCCTGTAAATCCTTCTATGTTTTTGCTTTGTGTTGTTTTATGTTATAAATGTGTTCTATGTCACGAGGACTTTGATCTGAAACTATAAACATGGCCAGATCATGATAGATTGAGAGATATAAGCGATCAAAGCTAGCCGTTGACCAACCACGATTGGTGATTACAGGTAACCAGTTTTCGAAAAAAATCGCGGTGATTTTCTAGGCCCTTGATCTTGCTTCTGATAATGGTTTATGACATTATGTTAGTTTGATGTTGTAGCTGGACATATGGACTACACGTATATGCCCTTATATTACTCGTAATCTTAGTAGAATGAAAAATAATCCAAATCAAACTTACGTTGACCAACCGCCTAAGTAGAATTTGGGAAACCCGGATCTTCATGAACGTGTTTTTGTCGAGTTTGACCTACCATGATCTCTTAGCATTAGTTATTGTTATGATGATATGTTGTTATGGAAATGTAGTCTAACATCTCTTCTACAAGATTGACCCACTAGATTAGACAAAGCAAGTCCAGGAGAATATGATTTAAAGCTGCCAAATAGGTACCTTGGCTGTTCTTCATTTCTGGGTAACCCAGAAAATGAAGAACAGGCCTGACAAGGATTTTGAAAGCCAATATCTTTCTGTCGTGATGTATGATTTCCATACAACTTGATTCTAGTTGAAGTGTTACACTTACACTACAATCTTCATACAAAGCATCAACCCAGAAGCAACAAGAACACGGATATAAATTTGGTCAAACCACCTACCTTGTCTATTGACATGCGTTTCTGGGCAGACTCAAGAACAGGCCAAGAACACCTATAGCGACGGGTTTGTCGCTATAGGGCCCTTTAACGATAGATAATTATTAAAATTAATAGTTTTAATTAAATAAATCACATAAAATGATTTTTAATTATTAAAAATACATAATAAATTTCAAAAATTATTTTAAAATCTGAAAAATAGTTTTTAATTATTTAGAGTATATTTCATAAATATTTAATATTTTTGGAATATAAATGGCATTTAATTATAATATTAAATAAATTATTTAAAATGATTTAAATACATGAAAAATAATATTATGGTATAAGAAAATATTTAAAGATATTTTTAGGTGACTTTTAATATTTTGTGATGAATTTCATTAATTAATCAATATTAATTGTAATTACTTTATTTAATAAATATATTTAATAAATTATGAAAAATTAGAAAAAATGCTTTTAAAATCTTATAAAAATGATTTAAGGGTTAGTAAAATATTTTAAGTTATAAAATATAACTTTTGATATCTTGTCATGAAAATGTTAATATTTTCATATTAAAAGCAACACATATT
Source organism: Panax ginseng (assembly GCA_020205605.1). NCBI lineage: Eukaryota > Viridiplantae > Streptophyta > Magnoliopsida > Apiales > Araliaceae > Panax > Panax ginseng. The sequence goes on along the minus strand of CM035143.1, from coordinate 57,654,016 downwards.
AATTTTTAAGGTATTAAAAATACTTTGATATATTATAAATATATTATAATATTATGTTATAATTTTCATTAATATTTAATATTAAATAAATATTAATGTTAAAGGAATTATGTGGTATTTATATTATATAAATACGATATTAATGATTAAAAATTCATGATAAATAGTAATAATGGAACCGGATCCTGTCCGGACACCCGGACAGGTATAAAATCTGGTCCTTAATTTATTTATTTTTGGGTTTTTTTAAAAACACATTAAAAAAAAAATTATAGAATTGAAAATTTTTCATAATACAGTGTTTTGGGTGTTATTTGGGTACGTATAACATAACATGTATGTACAGTCTGTACCACCATTTTTTGGTATAGGTATTCAAAACACGTCCAAAACATTGTATTATGGAAAAATTTCAGTTCCATAAAATATTAAATATTTTTTTTAGTTATTTTTTTTAAAAAAAGCAAAAAAATAAAAATAAAATTGGGTCCTTTTTTTATCAGGTCCGGGAGTCCGGACCTGATCAGTGTTGTAGTAATAATTATTTAAAAATTATTACGAACTTATGAAAATTATTTTGACAAATATTAAAATTATCTGAGATAATTGTTAAGTGTTAGACAGAGTTTAATTGAACTTAAACTCGACGAATATCCGACTAGACCATCGGGATGTTAGATTTTTGCCGAACTCAAGTCAAACTGAAATAGTTTGACTTGATACCGAGGCTTATGTGTGTTATAGACTGATAGAGTTATGTGTTATGTGTTTAAGTTATTCTATGTATGTCTATATATATAATAGTATTATATTGTGATGATATTATTCTAATATTGGAGATCTATATTACTAATATTAGGTCTTCGGATAAGGAGATATAAATTGCGTAGCGGTAATCAATGGTTCATGCAAGTTTGTTTTTACTTAACTCTACTAAGAGTTGTTTCATTCGGATAATCTTATGGTTAATCATTGCTGGTTTCCATGAATTGTACTTTGTACATATTGCATGTATAAGTCAGGTATGAAAGGCTGATCACCTTCATTACCCTTTGGTCCAGATATATTTGTTCATGTTATATACTTGTTCAGTCAAAAGTTTGTTCCTGCTAGTTCACAATTATATTATTGAATTATAGCCAGCTTATTATTCAGATTCTTTCAATCATGATATATCGTTATATTATTGAACTTAAACTTGCTGGGCAATCCTTATGCTCACCCTTGCTATATCATGATAAAACATTACAGATTAAGACGAACGCGCCGTATACAAGGAAGGGTTAAAGACAGTTCCAGCTTTAGTTTACGTATGCGATTAGATTTGTAATAGTAATGTATGATGATAATGTTATATATTAAATAAGTTATGTATTATGTATTAAGTTAAGGTTACTCGACCTTGGGGATTGTGTGTAAGTTTAATGTATAAACAATTTATATTTATATCTTTCGCAAATAATAGTAATAGTGATAGAATGATCGAACCGGATCCGCGGTGATTCGGGACCTCGGATTCGGGGCCCTCACATCATGTCTACAGTCCCAACCTGAGCGGTTATCACCAATGCCCTGTCATGTGGTTCTATGAGATCCTTAGGATAGTCTTTGTCAGAGAAAGAGATAGATGTTCCCGGATAGGCCCGATCCTTTCTTATCGTAGATCCCGTGACTGATAACACCGCATCGAGATGCCTGCTTCTCTTCTTCCCGGTTACACGTCCCACAAAATTGCCTGAGATTACATCAATTATGCCTCGGGCTGGCGGGTTCGGTTGAGACTGAGTATCCCGATCTGGTCCTCTGCTTTCCTCTCTTGGTGCCACCACATTATCCCAACCGACTACATACTAAACTAGCTGACCGTTTTGAACAATCTTCTCTATCATGTCCATCAAGTCATTGCATGCCTCTATGGTATGTCCAGTGTAATAACCCGAGATTTTCTATATAAAATAAATAAGAAATTTTGCGTATAAATTTTTTTTTTATTTAATGACGAGACTAAGTGTCAAGCAAAGTGAACGATAAATGCGAATACATTTATTACTTGAAAAATTAGAAATAATTTTGGAATTATTAATTACCACAAATTATATGGTAATAAATTTACGTAAGTAAAATGTTTTTATTAATTATTTTCCATGAAAACATGATTGGAAATAATATATGAAGTGATAATTAGATTTATATAATAAATATTTTATTATATGAATTGTTCGAATATTTAAGTTAATTATTTTAACTTGATTATTGATCGTGTACGAAGAATAAGTCGGACATGAGATCCAAACCCCGGATTGGGATTGTGATCAAGAGATGAGAATAATAATATTATATTATTTATATAATGATTTTACAATTACCATAATTATGTATTGGGTATGTGTGATGAGATAATATAATATTAATGATAGCGGTCAATTAGGTCATAGCATATTACCGTCTTTGTGAAACCCTAATTATTAAACTCGTTATGGGATATTTCTGAGTAGTGACTGTGTATATGAAGTTACTGTGAATAAGAATATCGGTAATTAGAAGAAACCCTAATTACTGTTATACGTCGATAATTAGGACAAACCCTAATTATTATAACCCTAACCTAGGTTGAAATTAGAAACCAGAATTAATCGCGTGTTAGTAACATACAGATAATTAAAGAACCACTAATGGTCAATTAGAAACCCTAATTGATGACGTTGAGAAACCCTAATTTTAATTTAGGGTTTAATTTCGATGTTATTGTATAAGTGTTTTAATTTATCAAAGGATAGAAGTTAATTGGTAAATTATAAGAATTAAATCTAGTGATTAAATATTAAATTTAATTGCCTTGTACAAGATTGCCCATATACTCTTAAATAACGCCCAACCATCACCCATAACAAATCAGAAGCAAGAATCAAGAATTTTTGGCAAAAAGGGTATAAGAACACTAAACCTAGAAATCCTTTGATTCGATGTTATTTGATGCAATTGATTGTTTAAAGTTGTGTAATAGAATGTTAATTGATGATATGGGTTAATAAATCAAAGACCCATAACATCAAAGTGCACGAATTTGAAGATTTAAGCAAGTTGGAAAAAACCGAATTACATTATTTTTTTTTTTCACCAAATGTCGAGGCCATAACTCTTTGCTCGATCATGAGTTTTGTTCTTCAAAAGTTGTTATGTGTAGCCTGATATGTGGTCTTTAATCTGCAAAAAGAATACAGTCCATATCATGTATAGATTAGAAGTTATAGATGGTCAAACATGGTTGACCGATCATGATAAACTGTTTTTGGGCGGTCTGTAATTGGGGCATTCTCGTCCACTTTTTGTGCTTTAAAAGGTCTGGGATTTTGATATGTTGTAGTGCACTGAGTTAGGAAGCCATAGGCTTTGGAATGACCTCATTCCGACCTCGGATGAGGGAATTACGGTGATTGGAAGGAAATGTGTCAAATTTCTCAAAACTGAAAGTCAGCAGCGGGATGTTCTATTCGGGACACTGTTTCAATCAGTTAATGTTTCCAAAACCTTCTGGGCTTTTGGTATGTTATAGTACACCGAATAATCTTTCCATAGACTCCGAAACGGACTAAATCCGATATCGGAGGAGAGAGTTATGACATTTCAAAGTAGTAGTGTCAAAACTTCCCAACAAGTGCGGTGCAGTCCATTTGAACGGAATTTCTGGGCTGATGTGTTCGGAATTTGGAAATGGTCAAAGAATAAAAGTTGTAGCCCCAGAAGTTAGCTTGGCGTGGGCTCAAGATTCGCTCAAAAAGTTTTAAAATGAAAGAGTTATGACTGTTTTTAATAAAGAGGGTAAAGCTGAAACGAGATTGAAAACTGTTATGAACGTCCACTTTTGACGCACTGTTTGGGCTACCTAATGAACCCGAATTGAGTAATTCGTATTTTTTAAAAATAGTCTTACATATAATGTATAACATATCCGAAAATTAGATTAATCGGAGTTATGAGCAATGCGTTAGAAAATCGCAAAGTGAGCTATTGAAAAATTAGTATAAACCAAGTCCCACATCGACTAAATTGAGAACTTCACCATTTTCTAAACCTATAAATAGAAGGGCTTAGCCTTTGTTTCATTCACCAACAATAAGGCCTCCAATTTTTGAGAAAGGCTTTGTTGTGGGAGAACTTTTTATAAAGATCTCCTTAGTTAAATTTTGGCGTGGAAGTGCGTATTCAGTCTGTGGAATTCGTATTTCCGGGTATGTTTCTTATTTAATTTTTGTAATGTTATTCTTTTTAATTGTTAGTTAAAGTTTGAATTTTTGAAGTTTAGTTAGTGTTGTTAATAAACTAGTTAGTTAATATGTTTATTTTGGCTTGGAATTGATTATGTAAATGAGTTATTTGTGATGACTTTTAATATTTTGTGATGAATTTCATTAATTAATAATTATTAATGATATTAAAGTTATTTAATGATTATATTAAATAATTTAGTTTAAAAATGATTTTAATATTATAAAATCATTTTAAATGAAAATAAGGTATTTAAAAATATTTTAAGTTATAAAATATAACTTTTAATATTTAAATGATAATTTCATTAATAATTAAATATTAATGATATTAAGATAATATTAATGATATTTAGTTTATTTAATGATTAATATTAAATAAATAGTTTAAAATGGTTTTACTTATTTAAAACCATTTAAAGAGGATATTGAGGATTTAAAAATATTTTAAGTTATAATTAATGACTTTTAATATTTGGATAAATAGTACATTAATATTTAAATATTAATGGTAATTATTTGGGTAATATAAATGTTTTAAAAATAGTTTGAGTTATTATAAATAACTTTTATATTTTAGTAATGGTTTCATTAATAGTTTAGTATTAATTAAACTATTAATGATGATGGAATTGTTTAATGTTTAAATCATTTAATTATGATTCCGATATTTGAAAGTTATAGCCGGCCAAACTAGTTGACTTGAGAACCGATTATGAAGTTCTGAATTTGAAGAACACCTATAGTAAATGATTATATCACTATAGGCCCTTTAGTGATGATTTGAATTATTTTAAATTTTTCAATTTCGGATATTGTAAAAATGATTAAAAATAAGATGTCCGATATTCTGAGATGTTGAGGTATAGAATAAGAGTCTTAGACTCAGGTATTTACCCGAAAAAAGTTGCCGATCACCGACAAATGTCGGACCTTATAAAAAAGAAAGAAAAGACTATCTGTAAGAGCATGGATGAGATATTTGAAAATGTATAAAAATATTTCAAGTATAGAATAGGAACTAAAAGTATGATCACCGTGATTATGTGATTGGACTATGTCAATCGTAATAAGCGATATTTATGTGTTAAGATATATTGTTCTAATCGAACGAATGATCCGATTATTGATAGGTTGTGATAAAGAGATAAAACCTAAGTTGAGATTTGTAATCGTGAATCGTGCAAGTATCCTACCTTTGCACTTCCTTTATGCAATGGACATGAGTAAGAAGTTTTAAATTATTCTATCCCATCGCATGATTATGTACTCTTTGATTATCGACATGTTAGCTCGGATATATATTACATTCATTGATTTCTATAAATGGTTATACAAGTGTCCCCACTTGGATAATCATGGCATTTGTTCACATGTTGATACACCTTTGTCAATTACCCGTATATATATGTTGAATTACATATTATTGTTGAGCAAGATTAAAACCTTTGGGTTTGGAACTGTGCATGTATGAACATCCCTATATGGGAAGATTTTTATGCAAGGCGGATAGAGTGAGCGATGAATTTCGTTCAAGTTATGTAGTATTGATCAATCACAGGTACACCTGGCCGATCACCCTCCGCCTCGTAAGTTATGACGGTTTGAGGATAGAATTCCGCTAAACCTTTTGAAAATGAAAAGAATGTTCATAGTATGTTTCTTAAACCCTATTCAAGGGTAGAGCGAGCCAAATTTAAAGAATTTGAAAGAGAGTTGTTATGTGAATTTTTATCAAGACTGATTACTTCACAACTTTCAATTCGTTGTAGAAGTGTTATGTAAAGAGAATACTTATATTCTTTCAACTTATATATAATTGCTATTACTTTTGGGCACTTAAATGCTCATCCTTGCTTAAATTAAATATTTTCGATTATGTATGAGCAAACAAGGCTCAAACACGAACAAAGGAAAAGGAAAGTCGATCGAATAAGTGTGTATTATGAGTTAATGGTTATAGTTGTATTGGTATCTATTCAAGTATTGTAAGGAATGTATTTGAAGGTCACGTACCTGGGGAAGTAAACTTTGATGTATGTAAATTAAGTTCGAATGTATTATTATTTAGTATTATTCAGCTTAAAGAAATGGTATGGGGAACCGAAGTTAGGGTTTCAAGCACCGGATTTGGGGTCGCCACAGTTGGTATCAAAGCTGTTGGTTATGAAGCTTAGGTAGGAATACCTAAGACTAATAACCGCAATGATTAGGATAAGTATTAACTCATATAGAGTTAGTTGGTCGATAAGATTCAAAGATGAATCTCGGCGAGTGTAAAGACACAGAGTTCCCTAACTCTGATTATAAAGTTAAACAGTAGTGGGGAATAGATTGAGTCTAAAAGACCTGAAAGTGCGGTTATGAGAGATCGTAAAATAAAACGATCAAGATATAGAACTAAATCGTAATATATACGATGAGATCACCCGTGATCCGATAAGGCTATAATGACAAATGGAAGGAATCAATCGATGATTGGAAAGTTTACAAACAAGATTGCTTCGTGTATGAATTGTACTATCAATTAGTATGAGATCCGTAAGAGAATTATAAATCTGAATTAAATTTGTATGGAGAATGGGGTTAGTGTTAGATGGGGATTCAATTGAGGACTCATGCTCAAGCAAATGAGTTGTATGATTCTTCGTATGGGAAGTGAATTGTACTTGGTGTAAAAACCACTTAGTTTCGCACGCGATAATCATTGAAATGTTTGTGTCGCGCTATTTGTTATATGCACATTAAGAGGATGACTCCATTCTCGGTGTATAACGAGTAGATATGTCATAGATAGAGAATATAAGATTAAGTTCGAGTTCTTAAAACTCATACCTATGAGGCATTCTTGACTCATAATTATATGAAATGTTTATGAACCCCTCGTGAATGGGCGCCAAAGGTCCGACTAGGATAAGTTCTTAAACTCATATGATTGTGGCAATTTATGAACTCATAAGTGTGGTTTGATGAGCTGGGTATAGTTTTGTGTGAATGGAGTGTTACGGATTACGAGGAATGATAGATTGTTAAGTAAATGATTTTTTAGTGAAGGTGTTAGGTTTCCTAAACTCCTAGCTATGCTAAACTTCAAAATTTTTGACATCAAGCTAAATACGCACTATGTGCTTTTTGAAAACAAAATGTAGACTCGTAATCATTTTTGAAATAGTTTTAAAGTACTATCTATGCTACTTATTTTGGCTAGACTTGAAATGATTTGAAATATCAAAATTTATTTTTAATTATCACTCATGTACCATGTAACTTCAAAAGAGATGATAAAAATGTGATGGAGTTGTAAATACAGGAATACTTAGTGTGAATTTGACTCAAGTCATTTGTTCCACTATTGTATGATGTGTTATGAAAAAAGTCATACAATGACCAAGCATCCTCAACGGATTGTTAATACAGTACGGCATCATGACGTCATTCTCGAAAATGTTTTCAAAAAGTTTAATTTGCCAACAGGGTTTGGCTACATCTAAATAATTCGATTGAATTGAATTATTGATATGAGTCTATGCTATTTGAATCAGCTAGACTAATGTTTATGAAAACTCTAAGTGTTCATTGAAAGAAATTTCCCGAACCAAATTGTTTGGTGCGGAATCCTATGATAAGACTGAGGTGAACAATGTTGTTTGGATAAATGATCCAATCTAATGGCGTAAATATTCGCTAGGTATGATTAATACGTTATGCATGACGTAGGGGTACAATAGGCTAATCACCTAAAGTACTATTAATGGTAGTTTACCTTCTTTGTGATTGTAAACATACCAGGTAATGTTTTGCGGTATGAATACCGTTAAAACTATGTGTTCATGGTCTATATGACCCTCAAAGACAATTTGAAAATTTTTACTCTTGTGAGAGGTGTATTGGGTAGTATGTGATGATATGTGTGAATGTTGTAAGCACGTAGATAGAGTTAAGAAGAAGTTATGAGGGAGGTTGGAGCAGAGAGGAGATATTCAGATAAGACAGGTTGAAGGTTGAAATAGAAGCCAAAGACACCGAGATATATACCTTGGCGAGCTTTAGTCATCACCTTCATGCGATTCAATGCAGAGTGGATGGAGCTGCCTTTCAGCAGAGATAGGCGTTGATGAGAATTGAATAAATTTATCGTTTATTAAAATAAGAGACAACGTATATAGAACTCTTGATTGCTGTGTATATATACTATATGTTAATCAGGGTAACTTATGTATGTAGATGTCTGGTGATAAAGATATGTGGAATAAGAAGGATCATATTCACACCCCGAGCTAATATCGAGGCCAACAGATGAAATAGAAGCTCACTAGGAACCCAAATCGGACGAGGTGGCTATCATGGAAAAACGTAGCATCAGATCCAGAAATGTTGGATTTGATAGATAGTGGTTCAGACACTAAAGTTGAAGCTGCTCAAGCATCAATGGAGGTGCAGGATTTGGAGAACAAGGTTTCTTCATTGGAAAGGTTGTAGGAGATAGAAAAGTTGATGCGTCAGGCGTTAATGGAAACAATGGAAGAGTAGGATAAGCTCAAAATCCAAATTGACCAAATGGAGCCTCAAGCGACACATCCGTGAAGGACACACCTCTCCTCGTTGCCCTGACTATAAGAAAGGTGGATGTTTTAATTGTGGGATGGAAGGACATCGAAAGCGAGTGAATGTCCAGAAAAAGGCAGTAAATAAGTAGTATGGGTTATGTATGTAATATGTGTGATAAGTAATGAACTATTTTTAACTTTTATGTTGGTTAAGATTTTAAATCCCGACTTTCATAGTCACAAAGGGATAGCTGTTGATTAAAGCGAGGATGTCTTTGTGTAAATATTCGATAAATGAATATGAATCTAAGTTTGAGAAATGAAACGAAGTTTAATACATTAATCTTATGCAATAAGGTTTAAAATGTAAGGGTATAATTTATGGTTTTATTTAACCAAATAATGCCGCCAAGACGTCAAACTAGAAACCAAAGGATAGAAGAATCTACTAATCTGTGGGAACGATGGCCAGAATCGATGCAAAACTTTGCAAACATGGTAGCTCAAAGCTATGCGTGAGGAACACCGATTATGGAAACCACCAGACAATCGCAGCAAAATTCAAAGACTTCAAAGCCAGTAGGACCACGTAATTCAGGAGGATTAATGACCCTATAGAAGTTTGCAGACTTGGGTGAACGAGATAGAGAAGGCGTTCAGAATCGCTAAAGTAGATGAGGGCAAAAGACCGCTTTTGCCACTTATATGATGAAAGGGAAGCTAACTTTTGGTGGGAGGCAAATAAGACTCGGGCGGAGAGAAGAAGAAATTACTTGGGATAGGTTTAAGGATTTATTTTTTGAAAACTATCTCTCTGTTAGTATGCGATCTAGAATGGAGGTGAGATTCACGGAGTTAAAGCAGATAACATGACTGCTATGAGTATGCCACAAAATTAATGAGTTGGCTAGGTTTGCTCCACATCAAGTGGATACAGAGGCTAGGAAGGCAAGGAGATTTGAGCCGGGCTTAAAACCACGGCTCTACAATAAGGTGTCAAGATCTTGCAAATCAATACTTTTGCAAAGACTCATGGAGAAGGCTATCATTCTTTGAATAGGGAAGTGAGGCCATGAGCCTCTACCATAAGGAGAAGAAGAACAAAAGCAAGTCGGGAGGAGCAAAGAAAGATAGAAAGTAGTAGTGGGAATAGGGGTGAGAAAAGAATGAGGAATTTTTCTCGAGAAAATGCAAGTAAAGCGGGAAGGTATAAAGAAGTGTAGTGCAAAGGCAAAGAATCATGGGAAGAATCACTCTGGCGAGTGTCTGAAGGGAAAGTTTGTATGCTACAAGTGCGGGCAAGAGGATCATATCTCTCCCAACTGCCCCAACTCAAGGATGATCAGTGGATGCTTCATATGTGGATCGACTGAGCATAAGGTGAGGAAGCGCCCTGAGAGGGGAATGGAGGCGGGGAGCGTAACCACGGGGAGAAGTAGTGGGACCTTAGCAATTTGGGACCAAACTCAACCAAGAACTCCAACGAAAGCAACTCCGAGGGTTTACAACATGACGGTCCAGATACGGTGGGTTTGGAAACAGAACTCCAGGTGCTATTTGAATAACTTATATATCTTATATTTCTGCTTAATCGGATAGACAAGTGTTATGATGAATAATTAAAGATCAGTTTGATCAAGTATGATCGAGATCTACGTACAATGATTATATGCTATGTATCCTTCGCGATATGAGTTTTTTAAAGCGGTGATTAGGGGACGGAATCCTTATAAGGGAGGTGAATGTAATAACCCGAGATTTTCTATATAAAATAAATAAGAAATTTTATGTATAAATTTTTTTTTTTTTATTTAATGACGAGACTAAGTGTCAAGTAAAGTGAGCGATAAATGCGAATACATTTATTACTTGAAAAATTAGAAATAATTTTGGAATTATTAATTACCACAAATTATATGGTAATAAATTTACGTAGTAGAAATGTTTTTATTAATTATTTTCCATGAAAACATGATTGGAAATAATATATGAAGTGATAATTAGATTTATATAATAAATATTTTATTATATGAATTGTTCGAATATTTAAGTTAATTATTTTAACTTGATTATTGATCTTGTGTAACGAAGAATAAGTCGTACATGAGATCCAAACCCGGATTGGGATTGTGATCAAGAGATGAGAATAATAATATTATATTATTTATATAATGATTTTCTGATTACCATAATTATGTATTGGGTATAATGTGACGAGATAATATTGAGCAACGACGACCAATTAGGTCATAGCATATTACCGTATTTGTGAAACCCTAATTATTAAACTCGGTTATGGGATATTTCGAGTAGTATTTGTGTATATGAAGTTTCTCAGAATAAGAATATCGGTAATTAGAAGAAACCCTAATTATTGTTGTACATCGATAATTAGGACAAACCCTAATTATTATAACCCTAATAGGTTGAAATTAGAAACCGTGAACGATTTGTGTTAGTAACATACACGGATAATTAAAGAACCACTAATGGTCAATTAGAAACCCTAATTGATGACGTTGAGAAACCCTAATTTTAATTCTAGGGTTTAATTTCGATGTTATTGTATAAGTGTTTTAATTTATCAAAGGATAGAAGTTAATTGGTAAATTATAAGAATTAAATCTAGTGATTAAATATTACATTTAATTGCCTTGTACAAGATTGCCCATACACTCTTAAACAACGCCCAACCATCACCCATAACAAATCAGAAGCAAGAATCAAAAATTTTTGGCAAAAAGGGTATAAGAACACTAAACCTAGAAATCCTTTGATTCGATATTATTTGATGCAATTGATTGTTTAAAGTTGTGTAATAGAATGTTAATTGATGATATGGGTTGATAAATCAAAGACCCATAACATCAAAGTGCACGAATTTGAAGATTTAAGCAAGTTGGAAAAACCGATTACATTATTTTTTCACCAAATGTCAGAGGCCATAACTCTTTGCTCGATCATGAGTTTTGTTCTTCAAAAGTTGTTATGTGTAGCCTGATATGTGGTCTTTAATCTTCAAAAAGAATCAAGTCCATATCATGTATAGATTAGAAGTTATAGATGGTCAAACATGGTTGACCAATCATGATAAACTGTTTTTGGACGGTCTGTAATGGGGGCATTCTCGTCCACTTTTTGTGCTTTAAAAGGTCTGGGCTTTTGATATGTTGTAGTGCACTGAGTTAGGAAGCCATAGGCTTTGGAATGACCTCATTCCGACCTCGGATGAGGGAATTACGGTGATTGGAAGGAAATGTGTCAAATTTCTCAAAAGCGAAAGTTAGCGGAAATGGATGTGCTATTCGGGACACTGTTTCGATAAGTTAATGTTTCCAAAACCTTCTGGGCTTTTGGTATGTTATAGTACACCGAATAAGCTTTCCATAGACTCAAATGCAGACTAAATCCGATATCGGAGGAGAGAGTTATGACATTTCAAAGTAGTAGTGTCAAAACTTCCCAACAAGTGCGGTGCAGTCCATTTGAACGGAATTTTCGGGCTGATGTGTTCGGAATTTGGAAATGGTCAAAGAATAAAAGTTGTAGCCCCAGAAGTTAGCTTGGCACAGGCTCAAGATTCGCTCAAAAAGTTTTAAAATGAAAGAGTTATGACTGTTTTAGCTTAAAGAGGGTAAAGCTGAAACGAGATTGAAAATCTGTTATGAACGTCAACTTTTGACGACCGTTTGGGCTACCTAATGAACCCGAATTGGGTAATTCGTATTTTTAAAAAATAGTCTTACATACCATGTATAACATATCCAAAAATCAGATTAATCGGAGTTATGAGCAATGCGTTAGAAAATCGCATAAAGTGAGCTATTGAAAAATTAGTATAAACCAAGTCTCACATCGACTAAATTGAGAACTTCAACATTTTCTAAACCTATAAATAGAAGGGCTTGGCCTTTGTTTCATTCACCAACAATAAGGCCTCCAATTTTTGAGAAAGACTTTGTTGTGGGAGAACTTTTTATAAAGATCTCCTTAGTTAAATTTTAGGCGTGGAAGTGCGTTCAAATTCGTGGAATTCAGTATTTAGGGTATGTTTCTTATTTAATTTTTGTAATGTTATTGTTTTTAATTGTTAGTTAATGTTTGAATTTTTGAAGTTTAGTTAGTGTTGTTAATAAACTAGTTAGTTTACTATGCTTATTTTGGCTTGGAATTGATTATGTAAATGAGTTATTTGTGATGACTTTTAATATTTTGTGATGAATTTCATTAATTAATAATTATTAATGATATTAAAGTTATTTAATGATTATATTAAATAATTTAGTTTAAAAATGATTTTAATATTATAAAAATCATTTTAAATGAAAATAAGGTATTTAAAAATATTTTAAGTTATAAAATATAACTTTTAATATTTAAATAATAATTTCATTAATAATTAAATATTAATGATATTAAGATAATATTAATGATATTTAGTTTATTTAATGATTAATATTAAATAAATAGTTTAAAAATGGTTTTACTTATTTAAAAACCATTTAAAGAGGATATTAAGGATTTAAAAATATTTTAAGTTATAATTAATGACTTTTAATATTTGGATAAATAGTACATTAATATTTAAATATTAATGGTAATTATTTGGGTAATATAAATGTTTTAAAATAGTTTGAGTTATTATAAATAACTTTTATATTTTGAAATGGTTTCATTAATAGTTTAGTATTAATTAAACTATTAATGATGATGGAATTGTTTAATGTTTAAATCATTTAATTATGATTAGATATTTGAAAGTTATATAACCAAACTAGTGACTTGAGAGAACCGATTATGAAGTTCGAATTTGAAGAACACCTATAAAATGATTATATCACTATATAGGCCCTTTAGTGATGATTTGAATTATTTTAAATTTTTAATTTTCGGATATTGCAAAAATGATTAAAATAAGATGTCCGATATTCTGAGATGTTGAGGTATAGAATAAGAGTCTTAGACTCAATATTTACCCGATAAAGTGTCGATACCGACAAATGTCGACCTTATAAAAGAAAGAAAAGACTATCTTGTAAGAGCATGGATGAGATATTTGAAAAATGTATAAAAATATTTCAAGTATAGAATAGGAACTAAAAGTATGATCACCGTGATTATGTGATTGGACTATGTGTCTTTGTCGTAATAAATGAGATTATATGTTAAGATATATTGTTCTAATCGAACGAATGATCCGATTATTGATAGGTTGTGATAAAGAGATAAAACCTAAGTTGAGATTTGTAATCGTTTAATCGTGCAAGTATCCTACCTTTGCACTTCCTTTATGCAATGGACATGAGTAAGAAGTTTTAATTATTCTATCCCCGTATGCATTATGTACTCTTTGATTATCGACATGTTAACTCGGATATATATTACATTTCATTGATTTCTATAAATGGTTATACAAGTGTCCCCACTTGGATAATCATAGCATTTGTTCACATGTTGATACACCTTTGTCAATTACCCGTATATATATGTTGAATTACATATTATTGTTGAGCAAGATTAAAAACCTTCGGGTTTGGAACTGTGCATGTATGAACATCCCTATATGGGAAGATTTTTGCACATGGCGGATAGAGTGAGCGATGAATTTCGTTCAAGTTATGTAGTATTGATCAATACAGGTACAATTGGGTCGATCACCCTCAGTTCAGTAAGTTATGACGGTTTGAGGATAGAATTCCGCTAAACCTTTTGAAAATGAAAAGAATGTTCATAGTATGTTTCTTAAACCCTATTCAAGGGTAGAGCCGAGCCAAATTTAAAGAATTTGAAAGAGAGTTGTTATGTGAATTTTTATCAAGATGATTACTTCACAACTTTCAATTCGTTGTAGAAGTGTTATGTAAAGAGAATACTTATATTCTTTCAAACTTTTATATATAATTGCTATTACTTGTTGGGCACTTAAATGCTCATCCTTGCTTAAATTAAATATTTTTCGGTTATGTATATGAAAGCAACTCAAGGCTCGTGCTCGAACAAAGGAAAAGGAAAGGCGATCGAATAAGTGTGTATTATGAGTTAATGGTTATAGTTGTATTGGTATCTATTCAAGTATTGTAAGGAATGTATTTGAAGGTCACGCATGCAGGGAAGTAAACTTTGATGTATGTAAATTAAGTTCGAATGTATTATTATTTAGTATTATTCAGCTTAAAGAAATGGTATCGTGGGGAACCGAGTTCGGGTTTCAAGTACCTGGATTTGGGGTCGTCACATCCAGAACTATGGTGGTAATCACAAAACTTGTCTCGACCCCTCTTCCCTGGTTTCGTTCATTTCGAGCAAGGTTCATAGAAGGACTTATTTCTTATCTCTTCCAATATCTTAGCCCGATCCATAGTGAGAGGGGTGTATACTTTACTGACATTTCAGCTCAGAAGGGGAGGTTGGTTACTTCCAGATCCCTCGCCATTGTAGTTTTTCTTTCCAGGATTGTCTGCCATCCACTGGTTATTGTCCGAATGCTGATAATTTTATTTGTCCCGATCTTTAAACTTCTCGTACGACTGGGAGTGTGGCTTGAAATTACCAATGGCCTCTTCTATCGTAACAAACCCTTCGGCCCGATGGAAGGCTTCAGTCAGATCTGCAGGAGGGTTGATCACCAAGTCTTTCATCAGTTTCTTCGATCTCCCGATGTCCAGACCTGTTGTGAAAAATCCCGAGCCCACAACCTCCCGAAATCTTTTTACATACTGACCCAGGCTTTCATCCGACTTCTATCTGATCTACATGAGGGAAGCCGTTATTTTTCCCCGTCTCCTATTACTCCCGAACCGAGCATGAAACTTTTCCCGAAGGTCATTCCACGAACCGATCGATCCGGCGGCCAAAGTTCCCATCCATTCTTAGGCACTCTTTTTCAATGTTGTGGCGAACATATGGCATTTGGCAGCATCCGAATGCCCATAGTAAGACATCAGATGATCATATCCCTCCGAATGATCGTAAGGATCCCCTAGCCCATCATACATATCAATTGGGGGCATTTTCTTCTTTGGATCGGCCGTGATTTGATTAATTTCCGGTGAGAAGGGTGATCCTATACAACTCGAAGAGGTTCCCATCGGGCTTTTAGCCACAAACATCTTTTCCAGTTCAGCGACCCTCCTGGCGAGGGGATCGACCTCCTCTTTACGGGGGGACAACCTATGCATGTCCCCCTTGTATTTAGGCGACGCGATCCACCTCTTTTGCCACGATCTTCCTGGGTGTCCAAATTTTCTATTGTCCGATCGATTCCTCCTTCGGCTTCTTCCTTCTTGAGAGCGACTCCTGGGTCGGCTCCTTTCCTTTCTAGCCTCATCCGGTCGGGGTGATCGGGATCGGCTATGATGTCTATGCCTCTTCGAGGGGGCTTCCTATTTTCCTGCCATCTTGGCAATCTGTGCTTCGAGCTCATCTTGTTGAAGCCGTATTGCCATCATGGCGTCCTTATTCTGCTCCATCTTCTTTTGTAGAATGTACTCTCGTTGATCCCGGCTGCCTTCACTCGGTCTCTTCCTTGCCCTTCGTAAGCCCGTGAGTGGTTTTTATCTGCATGACTAACTAGATGGTGTGTGTGTTGGTTGTCATAGAAGAGTTTACGCCATAGGGAAGGGACCGGTTCCTCCTGACCCTCCTGAATTTTGGACCCCAATCTATCTTTCATCGATCCCCTCACTTGGGTGGTATAGGGTGTCTAGTGGGTCTTTGCCTTTTCCTAGGCAGAGGCACTATTCTCCTTACTCGCCATGGCTTGCTACCGTAAAAGATTATTGTGATTGCAAAAAGCACTAAAGGCCCCTCCTTCTAGAGCCAATGTTAACGCCAAGTTTTACCGGCGCGTCCAATCACCAAATCCACGCTCTGAATCCTGCACAATAACAGATCACACGCGAAGCTTGACGGCTTGTGCCACCGGGGGATAGCTCCGGTGTGATAATAAGTATAGGCCGTTCACAAGGTTTAACAATGGAGGCTTAAGTGTTTAGTGCTCAAAGATGTATTACCTGTTAATTGTAGTTAAGCCTTGTATTTATAGCCATTCTCACTTCCCTAGAATCCCTCTCCGAGTCGGACTAGGTCTCCTAAATATGGTAGTTACCTATATTTGGGTCCAACACAATCTCATTAAAAGGTGTAAGTAGAATCCAATTCTAATACTACCTTTGGAGTTACCTTATTCAAACGTGATTAGGACTAGAGTCCTTAACCATGTAGACCCCTTATAACTCTAGACTCTGCATATGTGCTGCCCCACTATAAAGGCCCAATCCCACCAAGCTTATATTCGTTGGTCTGGGCTTCGGCCCAAGGAACTCGAAGGCCCGACCCCGAACACCAATACCTAAATAGAACCCCAGCCTGAGCTTCGACCCAAAGGACTCGAAGGCCCGACCCTGACCTCCATATACCAGAATAGGGTTCCGACCCAAAGGACTCGGATACCCGAACCCGAAACTCTCCAACATCTCCAAGGGTTTTGGCCCATTGGGCTTATAAACTCCTTCTCGCGTCAGGCATTCGGCCCACATGGAGGTCGGTAAAATGCTCCAGAACAAAACCCAACTCCAAACCTTCTTTTATATATTTGATCTATTTTGAATATATAAGAAAATGAAATAAAATCTCAGAAAGCATTCCTCCACCAGAAATAATCATAGGCAAAGTCTTAAGTTGTTTTTAGCTATTTTTTCTGTCTATATTCTTCCAAGTAATGTTTAGTCTTCCGGTCCCATTTCTTATATCATTCTCTTGATAAAAGAATTTTTAAAATTTTTTGTCTACTTTTTCTTATGTAATTTTTAGTTTATCCCTCCCATTCCGTATATCACCTCATGATAATAGGCTCACCACCTTTTATCAGATTATGCATAGGCTTTTGTTGGATATGAACAAACCAAATCAACATATGATTTCTCATTTTTTTGGGGCAATGGCAAAAATTTATTTATTAACTGAGAACGTGATATCCGTTTGGCTCATGCACACATATAAAGTTGAATCACTATTACATATAGGAGTGAACAAAAAACGGATAAAATCGAATTACCGAACACAACCAAATTTTTTTAACTGAATTATTTCGTTTTTTTCTAATTTTGGTTATTTCTGATTTATTGTTCGGTATTCAGTTTTAAAAAATAGGTTATTCGGGTATCCGAATTACCGAACTTATTAATTAAAAAAAAATAATTTTATAATTATATCTGTATATGACTATAATATTCACATTTTGAGTTTTTAACCGAAATCCCAGATTCATTCCTCTTGCCTCTCGTCTCAAGTCTTGACTCTCAGTCTCTCAATTTCGATTTCGTAGTTTATTCCTATCCGCCTCTCTCAGTCTTAATATAGCTTCATCCTCAATGAACTATCTCCATATTCGCCTTTTACAGCCACACAACAATAACATCTTCATCCCCTCAATGGCTCAACCTCTTTATCTCTCATCTAAGGTGCATCTCAAACCCTAATTCTTCTTTTTATTAAATCATTTCAATTCCAGTTGTATGTGTATATGTATTGATTTCTATTAGTTGAGCTCAAATCTGTTGATTTAATTTCAATTTTTGAGGTTTATTGACGAAATCGGTTATAGATCTAATGGGTTTTATTCAATTTTCTTTATAATATTTGCTTTTATTGAGTATGTATTTTTTTGATTGATAAATGCTAACATGGAGCACAGGTTCGGTTATTAATTGAAATACCCAAATTTACAATTAGATAATTAGGTATTCGGTAATTCGGTTAGTAGTTCGGATAATGAAATTATAAATATTTTGGTATTCGGTTATAACCGAATAACCTATTCGATTCAGTTATAGCCGAATCATCAGCCCTAGTTACATAATGAAACTAATTTTATGATACCATCTTCATCCTCATGTTAAATACCACCTTGACCATTTCTACGAGCCTGTGTAAATGACCACTTCTGTAATATCCCAGGGATTTTGTACAAAAGATAATGCAAGTTGTGAAAGTTAAACTATAAATTAGAAATGTGATTTCTAATTAAGTTTGCATGAATTAATAAATATGTATTATATTTATTCAAATGAAAAGTGAGGAAATAATTAAGTTTGGAAGGAAATAAAATGAGCTTACAAGTAACTAGCAAAACCAAAATAAAAATAGAATGAACTAGGAATGGAATAAGTTTTGGTCCATGGGTAAGAAGCCTTTAACTAATATGAAACCAAGCAAGCCCACTTGTATATAAGTATATATACGGTCCCCTTCTCTAGCGAACTAAATAGAGCGAATAAAAAATAAACCGAGTATAGCGACGGTTTTTTCCATCGCTATAGCATACAAAGCCGATGACATAGCTATGACGACGGTTCGAATAGTCGCTATAGCTTAAAAAATCGTCGCTATAGCCAGTTCGTCTTTGGTTCGTTTTTTTTGATTCGCTTGAGAACGGAATCGAGTATATATATATATATATATATATTCAACTTTAAAGATCTAGGGTTATGTTAATAAACATGAATCACACTTGTTTACACTTAAATATATTGGATCTTTGTTGTATATAACTTAGATCGTGGTAAAACTTTAAAGAAAAACAAGAAAACCTAAGAAAGAAACTTGAATTAACTAGGTCAGAAAACTCAAAAATCTGACATGAAATTATAACATGCATAACTCTTAACATACTTCAAATTTTTGCATGATTCTTGTTGTGGATGATAGATATGTAAGTTAACTACAATTTGGAGGTGGTTTGATAATGGACTCTACGACACGCTTGCGTGAGATGGTCGTCGCCCGGATCGTTTCAAGCAAAGTCGTAAGGTGAAAAGCTCACGACACCGTAACCCAACACCTATAAAGAGACGAGATCCTTGGTACAATTGATCGAACAAGAAAATTGCATTGAATGGAACATCAATGACACCTTGACCCCTCACTTATATGTAAGCAGTAACCTTGGTACAATCAACGATTGATGTATGGTAGAAGACGCCGCATAAAACTATATATGATCTATTGTATGATAAGTCAATAATGAATTTCATAGAAAAGTACGAACAATTCAGGAGTTCTCAAAGAACCAAAAGGAGAATAACCTCACAAGTTTTATTTATCAAAATTGTCTATCTATTACACTAGCTATGTAATTTATTTATAATAATGAAAGAAATCCTAATTCTATAAGAAATAAAAACCCTAAATCCTATAACGAATAAGAATCCATTAGGAAACCAAATCCCAACTTGCAAGTATCCCAATTACAATGTAAATCTAAAAAGATACTAAAAATAGCTAATTAAGGAAATAATTCCGCATCCAACTCAGTAAAAATGCGTAAAAAATAAAAATGAAATTCCATCGCGGCGCGGTCGCGCTGGTAGCAAAACCCAAACAGAGAAGTACGTGCTGGGGCGGATTCAAAAAGCGTTGGGGACGGAGAAATATAGAGAGGAACTAGCCGGGGTGAGTTCATTAGGCCTGTTAAGTTCACCGGGGTGAACTCCTTAATAGTCCAAATCAAGAAGCGATCGATCACCGCTTTTGGCCTAAAACATGGGCGTGATCATACTGGACCCGTAAAATTGAATCTTCTCTTTTTTGTCTTCTGGTTTTGCACATCCTCTTGCAACATATTCATGAGCTTAATAGACTTGGATTCCATATCCACTATCTCTGAACTTGATCCAACCTCATTCCAAGCTTCGTTAATCAGTCCTCATTATGAACGCCTTGTCGTGTAACTCAAATCCTTTCCTTGTGGTTCAATTGAGTTGAACTCCAAATGTAGCATTCTTAAATCACTTTCAACCCAATTAATTGCAACCTTCATCCCGGAACTCTAATTGATTCATTATTCGGCGCGAGTGTAGTTATGATTGTATCAAATGATGGACTCCACGACACGCTTACGTGAGGTGGTCGTTGCCTAAATCATTTCTACTAAAGTCGTAAGGTGGAACATATAAGACACTGTAACCCAACGTCTATAAAGAGACGGGAACCTTGGTACAATCGATTATGCAAGGAAATTGCATTGAATATAACATTAATGACACATTTACCGCTAGCTTATATGTAAACGGTAACCTTAGTACAATCAATGGTTGATGTATGGTAGAAGACGACACAAACAAATATGATATATTGTATGATAAGTCGATAATGAATCTCACAGAAAAGTATGAATAATTCAGGAGTTCTTAAAGAACCAAAATGAGAACAACATCACAAGTTTTATTTATCAAAATTGTCTATCTATTACATCAGCTATGTAATCTATTTATAATAATGAAAAAATCCTAATTTTATAAGAAATCAAAACCCTAAATCCTATAAGGAATAAGAATCCATTAGGAAACCAAATCCTAACGTGCAAGTATCCTAACTACAATGTAAATCTAAAAAGATACTAAAAATAGCTAATTAAGGAAGTAATTCCTCATCCAACTAAGTAAAAACGCGTGAAAAATAAAACTAAATATCCATTGTGGCGCGACCATGCTGGATTTGTAATGAAGTGCGGTGATGAGTGAGTTTTATACCTATGAATTGAGTGCGTTTGAGCTTAATATTTTGTATATTTTTAAGTGTTTGTGTCTATTCATGCATGCTTTATGTTGTTTTGTAAGAATTGGGACAAAAGTTACTTGGATCGACGTTTGGGATTGCTAGATTCGCATTTTCGGCTTGCCATTTACACAACATCCACTTCAGGGCCAATTTCAACATTACTCCGGACCTTATTTCAAAAAACTTCAAGAATAAAAGTTGTAGATCTACGTCTCCTCTTTTCAGAACATCTTGAATCAACAAAATCAGAGTTCAAACGAAGACGTTATCGCCATTTTCTCAAAGGACGTCAGAGTAGAAAATTTCCAGAAAAGAGGCCAGCACCAAGGCGCCCATTCCTTGCCTATTTCCAGCTCCGGGGCGCTAAAGGGCAGAATCCCATCGCTATTTGAAGCGCTGGTGTTGGGCTTGATCAAGCTTGGACACGTTTTGGGACGAATTTTGACATTTTTTTAACTCCAAATTGGATTGAGTTTCCTCCTAAGCTAAAAATTGGACTTGCAACCTATAAATAGGCATAGAATAAGAGAGGATTAGATAGATTAGATTAGAAAAAACACTCCAATAGATTAGAACATAAATCCTAGTTTATATTGGATTGTTGGAGATTAAAGAAATTTGGAGATAATTGAAGATCAAGAGCAGGAGCAAGAGGGGAGCATCAGATTTGCAGACAACAGATTCCATTCTTTACTCTACTTCTATTCTTGTCTTTTAATGTCTATTCAGTTGTGGATTCTTGATTTTAATTCAATAACAATGAACTAAATTTCTTGTTTAAGATTGCAACGGATCTTATTGCGTAGCTTATTTTAGTATGTTTCTCTGTTAATTACTGTGATCGATTCTATGGATTGTCTATTATGATTGCGTTCAATTGTTTAATTGTCTAGCTAACAATTACCATGATAATTTATATGAATCCGGGAGATGAAATATAGATTTAGATCTGATCATAATAGCATGTGATTGTATTTTCTGCATGGTGTTGGAATTCATGATTTGTGTTTAGGATAGGGATATGCCTTTACACCGTGTGTAATCTGATAGGGAACATGTGCTTTATATCCTTTCTAATTGTAATTCAAATATGAATATAGTGAATTAGTTAATTAGGGTGTTTGATTCAATTCTATCAACTTTGGATTTGGATTAATATGTTTGTGATGCATCGGAAGGTGGTTATAAATACTAATAAGTTCATGATTAACAATCAATAATAGTGAGCATAATTAATAAGAAGTATTTTAATATAAGTGAAACAATAAGTGAAGTTGTGATCTTAAATCTCCATAATCTGATTCTAAACTAGTGGTAATTAGGATTTAGTTGTATTCATTGATTGCGAAATCGATCAACAAGTTTTTGGCACCGTTGCTGAGGAATTAATTTAATAATATTTGCCAATATTAATTTTTATCAAATTAGTATTAATTTAAACTTTTTTTTTATTTATTCTTGTCTTATTTAATTCTTTTTCTATTATTTTTCTTTCTTTTCAGGTACCATGACAAAATTTAATTATCAATGGCCGTATACGAGAATGACTCAGCCAAGGGGAGCAGAGATTGATGGACTCGCGACACTTTCTGTATTGTCAGCACAGATTGAGACACTTTCGAGGAGGTTAGATACTTTTGCAGCACAACGTCGTCAAAGTGTGGCGGTTACTTGTGATTATTGTGCTAGAAATCATCTGAGTCATCAATGCACCACCAGTTTCAAGTCGGTATCGTATGGTGGTGATTACCCCAACAATTATGTCTATCCCAACAACTATTATCAGGTTTGGGGGTATCACTCAGATTTTTCATGGAGCCATACTCATCAAGATATATTTTATGCTCCAATTCCAACATACCCACCAGATTTCTCGTGTCCACCTCCACTACAATAGGAAGAACATTCAAATTTGGAAGAAATTCTGTCCAAGTTCATAGCTTCAAGTGAGGAGGATTAGTCAAGAAATATCGAGTTAAAATTTTGCGAAACACCTGTTCAATGCCTTGAACATTTGTCCTCAATACACTTGGCCCTGTGACATGGATTCTGAGAATGATGGAGAGCCCGAACAAAATCTTCAACTGGATGAGCCACAATATGTTGAAAGAGAGGAAACAATTGGGGACCAAGAAAAGGAGATCAGCGAAGATTTAACTGTAAGCTTCAACGAAGATGAGCCGATTTTGATGGTGTCCCATGTACCTTCTCCACCAAAGTTCAAGGATCCCAGGCGCTTTTTCAATACTGATTTCCAATTGGTAGTAGTCATCACATAAGCAAGGCTATATGTGATATGAGAGCTAGGACAACTTTAGAGCCATGGTGGGATGAGAAAGGGAAGATAGAAGAAGACTCTGTTTTGTTTGACAAGCTTCCATGCCACAATTTGATCACAAACATAATGGGGAAAACACCTAGTGGTTTGTCGTACTTAATAGGGATCGTATATGAAAAGATCATGCTAGGTGACTTAGATTTAATGGCCATTACTAATGGGAACCTCCCAAAAGAGACATTGCTTCAGATGGATGGAGGGTTCCTCAATTTTCATAGGGGAATTGGATAGAGAATTGAAGAAGTCAGACTGAGACTATAAAACAAGCGCTTATTGGGAGGCAACCCAAGTTTAATTTTTATTTTTAGTTTTTATTAGGTTTCATATTAGTTGATAGATTTTTTTTCATTTTTTTAGGATTTAATAAGCTTGCTTCTTTTGTGTTCACAAGTTAGTTAAGTCCAACTCAAGTGTGGTGCCCGATTCATTCCAATGTGCTTAACCTATTCTTCAGACTTCGCAGACAAGGAGATAAATTGCTATATATCAGGGAAGTCCTCTCTTTTAATTTTTCCTATCTTAGCCATTGAGGATAATGTCTATTTTAAGTTTGGTGGTATTTATCATGTTTAGTATTTACTTGGGCAATGTTTTGATGGAATTTGATTTTGGCCAATGATAAGTGGGTGGTTGATATTGTTAACTCTTGGAAAATTGATGAGCATGCTTAGTCTATATTTTAACTCATTAGTTGGTTTTCACATTACTTGCGAAATTTTTGTAAAATTTTACACATCCATTTGTTTAGCTAGTTGGGATTGACATTTTTTGGCTAAATGCTTATGAAAGATACCATTGCAACTTGAGAAATCTTATTTGAGCATCATTCGAAGTGAAAATTAGGCACTCACATAAGTTTGGGGGAAATCTTGGGGTATTTTTTAAAAAACAAATATTGGAACCTTCTCGAGTTGAATAATTAAAGCATGTGGTGGGTCGTGATGGAGTGTAAAATGCACTCCCCATAAACACAGGCACGAGATGGAGCGTAAAACACACTCGTTCAATGAAAAGTGGAAAATGAGATGGAGCGTAAAATGCACTCGTTCAATGAAAAGTGGAAAGTGAGATAGAGCGTAAAACACACTCACTAAATAGAGAAAAGAAAATATGTATGTTTGAAATACTTGGGAAGGGTTCATACGTGCTTAAAAGTTTGAATATCTGGTTGATCCTCAAGAATAAAAATTCTGCTTTGTCTATTTTAGCGGTGATTGATGTGATAAGAAGTTTTGAGAGTTGTTTTGAAAATCTTTTATGAGTGTTGGTTGATCTTAGCTAAAGCATGACTAGTTTGAACATATGGATGCACACACGCACTTAAAGGATCATGAGTAGATATGAAGCTAATGAAAGTTGTTGAAATTTTAGACATTACATTATTTTGAAATTTTTTGCGGGTTATCATTTGTTGTAACCTTTGAGGCCGTTGTGCGAATTCATATTGATTAATTGTTTGGGTGGATCATTGCTAGAGGATGAATTTTTCTAAATTGTGTTTTTGCTTGAGGACAAGCAAACATTTAAGTTTAGGGGTATTTGATGAGTGAGTTTTATACCCATGAATTGAGTGCGTTTGAGCTTAATCTTTTGGATGTTTTTAAGTGTTTGTGTCTATTCATGCATGTTTTACGTTATTTTGTAGGAATTGGGACAAAAGTTACTTGAATCGACGTTTGGGGTTGCTAGATTTGCATTTTCGGCTTGCCATTTACACAACAGCCACTTCAGGGCCAATTTCAACAATACTTCGGACCTTATTTCGAAAAACTTAAAGAATGAAAGTTGTAGATCTACGTCTCCTCTTTTGTGAAACATATTGAATCAGAAAAATCAGAGTTCGGACGAAGAAGTTATTTCTATTTTCCCAAAGGACGTCGAAAGCGAAAAATTTTTAGAAAAAGAGGCCGTCAGGCGCCCATTCTTAGCTATTTCGGTGTCGGGGCGCTGAAGCGTAATCCCGGTGGCGTGCAAAGACCTTCAAGGCGTTGGTGTAGGGCTTGATCAAGCTTGGACTCATTTTGGGGCAAATTTTGACACTTTTTAACTCCAAATTGGATTGGGTTCCCTCCTAAGCTAAAAATTTAACTTGTAACCTATAAATAGCAAGATGGGAGGTATAGAATAAGAGAGGATTAGATTAGAAAAAACACTCCAATAGATTAGAACATAAATCCTAGTTTATATTGGATTGTTGGAGATTAAAGCATCTTGGAGATCATTGAAGATCAAGAGCAGGAGCAAGAGGGGAGCATCAGATTTGTAGACAACATATTCCATTCTTTACTCACCTTCTATTCTTAACTTTTAAGGTCTATTCAGTTGTGGATTCTTGATTTTAATTTAATAACACTGAACTAAATTTCTTGTTTAAGATTGCAACGGATCTTATTGTGTAGCTTATTTTAGCATGTTTCTTTGTTAATTACTGTGATCGATTCTATGGATTGTCTATTATGATTGCGTTTAATTGTTTAATTGTCTAGCTAACAATTACCATGATAATTTATATGAATTCGGGAGATGAAATATAGATTTTGATATGATCATAATAGCATGTGATTGTATTTTCTGCATGGTGTTGGAATTCATGATTTGTGTTTAGGATACGTATATACCTTTACGCTCCGTGTAATCTGATAGGGAACATATGCTTTAGATCCTTTTTAATTGTAATTCACATAGGAATATAGTGAATTAGTTAATTAGGGTGTTTGATTAAATTTTATCAACTGTGGATTTGGATTAATATGTTTGTGATGCATCGGAAGGTGATTATAAATACTAATAAGTTCCTGATTAAAAATCCAGAATATTGAGCATAATTAATAAGAAGTATTTTAATATAAGTGAAATAATAAGTGAAGTTGTGATCTTAAATCTCTATAATCTGATTCTAAACTAGTGGTAATTAGGATTTAGTTGTATTAATTATTTTAATTCTAAAATCTTAAATCAATTGTTTAAGTAAAATTGATTTGGTTAAGAGTTAGTACTTGGTAATTTTTATAAAATAATTCATTGTGGGAACGATACTTTTCTTATCACTTTATTACTTGTTGAATCGTGTATACTTTGCGTATTCATTGATCATGAAATCGATCAACATGCATGGTGGCCGCTTAGTAGCAAACCCAGACAGAGAGGTACCTTTAGTGCGTATTCGTAGAAAAGCGTCAAGGTAGAGACATCTGAGAGGAACTCGCCAGAAGCGAGTTCGTTAAACTATTAAGTTCACCGGGCAAACTCCTTAATATTCTAAATTTGAGAGGCGGCGGCACTGCTACTTGCTTCTCTCAGTCGAGAACACGGTGCATTTACGATTTATACCTAGAAAATTGAATCTTCTCCTTTTTATCTTTTGGTTCGGCACGTCCGCTTGCAATATATTCACGAGCTGCATAGGCTTGGATTCCATCTCCACCATCGTTGAACTTGATCCAACCTCATTCCAAGCTTCTTTAATCAGTCCCCATGATGAACACCTTGCCGTGTAACTCAAATCCTCTCCTTGTGGTCCAATTGAGTTGAACTCCAACTGTAGCATTCTTGAATCACTTTCAACCCAATTACTTACAACCATTTGTTGACTCCCAAGAACTCGAATTGAGTCGTTGTTATTTGGCGCGAGCCTAATCAGGATTGTTTCATTCTCCTCTTCTTGAAAAGGATTTGTCCTCAAATCCGACATCTCCTTTGCTTGAAAAGGAACTAACCACAAACATGTTCCTACACAAAAACAAACTAATTCAGTAGCATCAAACAAATCATAATCCCAAAATTCAAGTTACAAATAACATATATAAGCAATATCAACAATGCAAACAGAATTATGAAAATAATCATCTAAAACTCCAACTCCAGCCAAGAATCACTACTACAAAACAGTAAATAGACAACGCGAAAAAAACGTCGTGATTTCAGTCAGAAAAACGTCGTGGTTAAGGGTGTTGTCGATTTGACACCCTTACACAATGTTTTTAAAACATTGTAGTTAAGCACAATACACAACTTTTTTAGGGAAAAACGTTGTAGATTTGTTTTTCAAAAATTAGCAGATGCTTAAAAACGTTGTATAAGGTATGATTCCACAACGTTTTTTGAATAAAAATATTGTTGTTTATTATATCAGACGTTTTTTAAACGTTGTAGATAAAAAAGAAAAAAGAAAAAAAAAGATGTGGTTCACCTATAGTACCAATGCACCTGCAATATGCTAATGCCATGATATATAGCCAAAATGTATCAACCATTCAAAATACATCCCAATAATACTATTCGTTTATAGTTTCAAATTACTACATCCACAAAATATATACCAAAATATCCATATATACATCGGAAATTCACTTTTGAATCCATAAAATAAACCACAATAAACCAAACTATTCATAAAATTAAGCTACTACCTAAGCATGTGCAAAAAAGCCTAGGCAAACCAGCATCAACAATGACTTGGCCTGTAACTTCAAAATGACAAACTCTGGCCTGAAGATGCAAAAGGCAAACCAGTAGTCAGCACTTTGGCATAATTAGAACTTAGAACTGATGTAGGCAACTCGTGTTCAACACCAACTATAGCAACTTCAGTACATTGGGGATGAGAAACTATAGCAGATTCAACTTCTGCAGTGCCGATACGATGCCCACTGTGTATATTCCAGAATGAATAAAGAATTAAAGAAGCAAAATCTAGAAAAATCTTCAAAATTTACATCATGCCGGTCAATCGCCTTGAGAATTTGCTAGTTTTTTCAGCTTATGTGAGGATATCATGGAGGATACCTATTCACTTCTTCCAAATTTCAATATAGCCCACTTTTTATGTTCTGAGCTGGAAATTACAAGAAGAAAAATAACAGTACATAATAATTTGGGATCTTCCAACTGCATGGAGTTGGAAATATTAAGGTAGAGTACTTTCTTCTATCACAAAGAAAAACAGAAATTGAAACTGAATCTTTGAAGACTTCAGAGAGGTCCTACTATAGATTTAGGAGAGGAAGATGAAGTATATATATGTGCAAGTCAGAATAGAGAAAGCAGTATAGGTGGCGAGCTTTTATTTACTTACCTGATATCAATTGCCATAATATCGGGATTGCTTTTTGCTGGAGGGAAAGCATAACAAAGGAAGAGTCACCATTTTGTCTCGGTAATGTTCTGGAATGGGTGTAGCTGCAATCTCCATGTCATACGTCTCCCAAACCTTTGACATATCACAAACTGACTTGGAGCAAAGAGGACAAGAATATTTGTTCCAATAGATTAATTAGTACCTGGAAACTATCAAGTTTTAGAATTACTAAAATATAAATAAATATAAGCAGTACAATGCTTTCACTCACTGATAGTGTTTCTGCATCTCTTTCATGCAGTTCCTGTGAATGGTGTGACCACAAGGCATAACTAGTACATCATTTCTCGTCTCAAAAAGATACTACACAAATTACCATTGTTAGAATATATTTGGCTTTTGGCATTAGAACAACCTGGTAATTCCAGAACCATATGTGGTCATCAACAATTGAGAAAACAAATACGTGATCATGGTAAGGCTTTGATTTCCTGTGATCCTTGGGAGTTCCAAATATCTGGATATAACAAAAGGGAAGTAAAAATGTACAAGAATGTCAGAAGAGCTTGGCTAAGAAACATTACAGCCTATACAACATGGACTCCCCTAATTGACAATCTGGTAATTAAGAATCACGTAAAAAAATTCAGTTTTGAGATTATATATATGTAGGAGAATGAAATATATTGTTAAGAGCAACAAATTTCGTCCATTTGATGATTTTGAAGGAACACAGTACTGTAAATCTTTAAAGAAAGATTATCTAACCATGCCAATGCAACATTAAGCCATAGCTGAGACAATGCAGTATATGCTTCCTTACATTAAATCATGCCTCAAACTTTCAGTTTTGCAGCCAAAACTATAATATTAATGATAGCTCTGATTATATTTTTTTTGAGTTCAAACATACAAAAAAATATATCCAATTTTGTAAGAAAATAAACTTTCAAAAAGAGGATGAAATTAATGAAATTATTAGATCATGCTTTACAATTAGAAGTTGATATTTTATAAGCTACCTTCAAAAGGCAAAAGAAAGAAGCTTAATATGTCTTGTAAAAAGACAGATCACACAAGGATTCTACCAAGGATAAGGATTTAAATACCTGCATGATCATCTCTTTCAAGAGCTTCCAGTGGGGGTCATTTATCAAAGATCGTTGAAAAGGACAAAAGAGGGCGTGAACCATTCAGATGATTTCTAGTAAGCTTTAATTCTTCCATTGTATGCACTTAAGAAACATATGAAATTTCAATAATTAGTTCATATCTACTGGAACAAAAAACAAATATTTATAAGCATCATCCAAAAATTGTCTGTACGAGAAAAAAAAATCACCAGCGTTAACTAAAAATTTCACAGATGGACCACTGGGACACTTTGCCATCCAAAAATAAAGGTCGTCATGTTTGCGACACTGAAATGAGAAAACAAAATACATTCATACATTAACCTAAGAAAATAAATCAAAACTCTGCTCTGTTGTTTCTGCGTTTAAACACCATGTCTTGAGCACAACTTCATATATCATTAGAAAACATTTTACAACTGGGTAGAAAGATTTTAGCTCAAATAACATAATTATCAATGACCAATATCATATTCCCCATGTTAATCTAAAACAAGATAGTCACAACCAACCATGAACTAACCTCAAAAAAGAGACAAGAGGAACAACTCTTGAGCTCAACTAGCTCATTGAGGGTTGCACCTTTAGTTTCCTTGGACTCAACTTTGCTCTCTTTCTTACAATGAGGCAAAATTGATACCACATTCAACATCAAATGGCGATACCTAAAAATTGCAATACCCATTAACCATAAACTACAAAACAAACTAATTTTTCAAAAGTCACAAAAAATATTTCCAACATAAGAATTAGATAAATCAATTACTACCTGTAATTAATGCAGCGTGAACAAGTGACCAAAACTTTCTCTCTATTTCTAAAAACTGTCAGAGATTCCTCAAACGTTCTTCCATTCTTCCAGCTTCCCCATAATCATTCTCTGATTACCTAAAAGAAGCCCGAGATCTGCTTCTTTTTGCCTGTAGTCAAACACTGTGATCTGATATTTATTCTCTCTTCTTATCCTCATCGAATCTGTACAGTCCAAAGTGAAAAAATCATCAATCGTAGAACTAGGGCAAGAGAGGAAGACCGTGAACAAATCAGGTTTTTCAAAAAGGAATTAGGGTTGATTGGAGATAGAAATTAGAAGTAGAAGATACAGAATTAGTGATACATAATTTTAAAATTAGTGAAATTAGAAGTAGAAGATGCAAAATTACCAGAGAGGAGAAAGAACAGATCAGGTCGTACAAAAAGGAAAATCGTTTGCAGAGTGGGGGAACTAAAAAGGTATGGAGGGAAGCTCAATTTTTTTGGGGTGAAATTAGATAAATTAATACAACCGCACGATAATCCGTAAATTTTTTCGGCTTCTAGGGTTTAACTGGTCCCCAGCCGTCGGGGTTGAAGGGGACGACGCTGATTTCAAAGCCTACCATGTTGTTTTCCGATCTGATTGAGGTGAGAGAGTGAAGATGAGTGAGAGATAGGGGAGGGTGTAGAGATTGTAATTTGGGAGAGCAGACAACTGCTTCAGATGTTGGAAGCGATGTTGGAAGGCTAGGAGAGAAAAAGACGCTCCGTCTTTAAATTTCAAGCTCCGTGTTTTTTTAATAGACAACGTTTTAAAAAAAAAACGTTATCTATTTAAAACAAAAAAAAATACCCTTTTAAATAGATAAAAACGTTATGAAAAAAAATATCATAATATTTTTATAAAAAATATTATAATTTAAGTGTTGTCTATTTATTATTTTGTAGTAGTGAATATAGCAACACGACGCCTTTCCACTCGTAGACTAGTTACCTCCCAAATACTAACTATATAAACTAATCTATTATCTACTAAATTAACTAAATTAAACGTGCATGCATGCAATGCAAAAAACCTATGAAAAGTTCAATCTCCTCCTGGATCAAATATCAGTATGAAGAACTCTTCACTCAGCATAGCCATCCATTTACGAATTTCTGGATCAAAAATCAATATGATGATCTCGATCATTCGCACACAAAACCAAGTCAACAATCTTGGGTCAAATTTCAACTTTTAACTCTCATTACGTCCCATAAGCCCATACACCTGAATTCCTGGATTAAACACTAAATAAAACAAATTAACAAGTTCTTTTTGTCGAATCACAAAGAAATTAAATAAATCAAAATCACATGCATAGTCTACTAGAACAATATTCAAAACACTTTCGTGTAGACTCTCAATGCATTGATCGAATTAAATTGTATGATCCATGATTCCCTTGATAATCCTATCATCAATCTGCAAAACATAACCAGCCTTCCCCTTTCCATTGAAATTAACACATTTAAGATCAAGTAATGTTGTCAACGAAGTAAAAAGGTCATAACCAACTTAATAAGATAAAAATTCAATAACATATTTATCATGATAACCAAACTCAACACATGCTATAAAATTTTCCAAATTGTTAACACAAACTAGAATATCATCAAAATAGATAATAACAAGTTTTCCCATGAACGAATGTAAAATATGATTCAACAATTCCATGGTAGTATGTAATGCCTTAGCAAATCCAAGTGAACTAACTAA
Organism: Panax ginseng; assembly: GCA_020205605.1. NCBI lineage: Eukaryota > Viridiplantae > Streptophyta > Magnoliopsida > Apiales > Araliaceae > Panax > Panax ginseng. The sequence continues at coordinate 57,621,583 of CM035143.1, read as the reverse complement.
ACATGCAAATAACCCATATCTCAATCCATATTGACGATAAACACTTCTCAAATCAAAACTATATGATAACAAATCATGCAATGAAGATTGCTCTAATGAAACAGCATGATTACTACCATTTTCAACTATCGACATCTCATGTAAAGATTGCATGAAAACCTAACTCAACATATGGATAAGAAAACCTAGAATGAATTTCATGCAATCAAACACATCGAAAATGAGAATATATATCATGATCATAAACTAACTCAACATACATTAAATATCCACCACAGTTTATGATAAAGATGATTCTACCCTAAAAATAGATAAACATAAATTTCCTAGTAGAAGCACGCAAAACATGTTTTAAATAAATCATGAAAACACTAGATGCATTAGTTAATCTAACATAATTAACTATCCATATAAACAAATCACATGTTAAAACAATTTTTTAATTTCCACACTCTCATGATAAATTGATTACACATTGTCATCTCATGATCATCATATTTAGACAAAACACAATAACTATGTAATTTATCAAACATATTTTCAAAACAAAGAAAAACATACCGATACTTGTTTGCTAATTCAAAATCGATGCATACACTTGACGTCTTCCTTAAGTACAATGATCTTATAAAAAACACACAGACTCATGTCTTCATCCACGATACCCACTTTCACCAATTCCCCAACGTGCCTCGGTAACTCTGTCATCTCCTCAGGAATACTATCAGCTGATAGGTACGGAATGATAGCTCGGGGTATATCATCAACACCCTATATAAGAGAAACAACAGAACTACATAGAGAAGACTTATCCTTGTTAATATTCAAAAGCGTCGTCTTGTATGAATGTACAGTCATTGGCTTTTCAAAATACAAATCACTTTCCAACTTAGTCTTTTTTTCATAGTCACATATTTCTTCTCTCTCTTCTTGATACTTACCCTCTAGTTTATTTTTCTCTCTTTTATTTTCAAACTCATTTTCTTCAATCTCTCTTTTCTTTTCTCTCTCATTCTTTTTAATCTTTTCTTTTACAATATCAATCTTTTGAACAATTTCTTTCTGTCGATTATTTTCACATGTATTTTCTTTTACAAACTTATATTCTTGATCACTTTATTTCGATTGTTCACCAGCTTGCTTTTGATCATGGATATCATCGTGAAGACTAGAACCCAATATCTCTCCTTGGACTGCATACTCAATTATATCTTTTCCTCCCTCGACTGAACTTGTTCCTTTTTCACCTTAGAAGTGTTGTGTAGCTACATCCAACAATCCTCTAATACCTTGCGATACACCTCCATAATGTCTTCTTTTATGTTCTTAGATGCCTTAGGAAAGTCTTGTGGATGTCTCCTATGTGAATCCTCATTGTGTAAATGTCGGTGAACCCTCCTATCATCTTCTAATGTTGATCGCCTTGAAGGTTTCTCTACATGTCTTTGAGATGTATACTCCTCCCTCCTATCTCGTTGTATACTAGAGCAAACCACTTTCTCATTATTATTTTTAATTTTGCCCATGTCTCGATCGAATGTTCTCCATAATTTTTGTGAAACTCACACCATATAATTACATGATCGGAGAACTCTTGAATTGCCCGTCTGACCTTCCCCCACCCGAAGTAATCATGATAGTCAAACTCTCGCTCCATTTTTCTCTCTTATCTTAGATATGCCTCTGTATTAATTTTTCCTTGGAAGGTATTCCTTCGAGACCCATAAGAACTTTTATAATTGTAGCCATACATGTTCGCTGCAAAACAACGGTTAGTAGATAAAAAATTTCCTCACACACTCCCTTACATGTTTCACTCAAACAATGATGACTCTCTCGTGTATCACTCAATTAGCTTTTATCCTCTAATAAACTCACAACTCTTGCCTTTTACCTTTAATATTCTCTCTTATAGGTTCTTTTTGAATTCACCAAAAAAATTACAGTTTTACAATGCAATTCAAAAGTAACTTATAACAAAATATAGAAGGTATGACTATTAGAATACCACAAAATCACATATTGATTGCCTTGTAATCCTCTTGTATGCCTCTCTTGAATTTCCGTTTGTGCTTCACCAAACTTTTCCCCGAATGTGGATGATGTTGCTTCGTCAGGATTGATGATGAATGGGAAATGATAGAATGATCGGATGGTAGAATGGTGTGCTACAATTTTGGTTAGCATAGTAGAAATAGAACCTGAATTTTTTTCTTTTATACTCTTTTTTTACAATATATATTTGACAGAAAATTAAGATAAGTAACTAGCTAGAAAACTTAGCTTTGGTATTAAATGATGGACTCCACAGCACGCTTGCGTGAGGTGGTCATCGGTTGGATCGTTTCTAGCAAAGCCGTAAGGTGGAACGCTCACGACACCGTAACCCAATGCCTATAAAGAGACGAGCACCTTGGTACAATCGATTGCGCAAGGAAGCTGCGTTGAATGGAACATCAATGACACATTGACCCCTTTTTTATATGTAAGCGGTAACATTGTTACAATCAACAATTGATGTATGGTAGAAGACGCCACAAACAACTATGATCTGTTGTATGATAAGTCGATAATGAATCTCATAGAAAAGTTTGAACAATTCAGGAGTTCTCAAAGAACCAAAATGAGAATAACCTCACAAGTTTTATTTATCAAAATTGTCTATCTATTACATCAGCTATGTAATCTATTTATAATAATGAAAGAAATCCTAATTCTATAAGAAATCAAAACCCTAAATCCTATAAAATAAGAATCCATTAGGAAACCAAATCCCAACTTGCAAGTATCCCATTTACAATGTAAATCTAAAAAGATACTAAAAATAGCTAATTAAGGAAGTAATTCCTCATCCAACTCAGTAAACACGTGTAAAAAAAATGAAATTCCATCACGACGCGGCCGCGCTGGTAGCAAAACCCAGACAAAGTGGTACGCGCTAGGGCAGATTCAAAAAGTGTTTGGGCAAAGAAATACAGAGAGGAACTTGCCGGGGCTAACTCCTTAATATTCTAAATCAAGAAAGTTATGCCACGCCACTGCTTTTAACCCGAACACTACTACAATTGTGTTTAGAACTTGAAAATTGAATCTTATCATTTTTGTCTTTTGGTTTGGCACGTATTCTTGCAATATATTCATTAGCTTAATAGGCTTGGATTCCATCTCCACCATATCTGAACTTGATCTAACCTTCGTTAATCAGTCCCCATGATGAACGACTTGCATTGTAACTCAAATCCTCTCCTCGTGGTCCAATTGAGTTGAACTGCAAATGTAACATTCTTGAATCACTTTTAATCCAATTACTTGCAACCATTCGTTGACTTCCCGAAACTGGAATTGAGTCGTTATTCGACGCGAGCCTAGTCAAGATTGTATATTTGAGACATAAATTACATGTAGATTATTTTTGGTGAATTTGTTTTACCAAAACAGGACAAACCATTATGGATTTTAAAGGAAACTGGAACGATCACTTACCTCTAGCTGATTTCTCGTAGAACAATAATGTTAAGACAAATAGATAATTGATTTGATGATGAGACAATGTATATTTATGATGTCCTCAAATCCGGGTATCTTCCAACCCGATAGATGGTGCTAAAGGGTGCTACTTTTCAGACATACATTCAATTGAAATACATCAATAGAGTGAATATGTCTACTATTTATTACATAATAATAAGTTCCTCCCCAAGTTCTTTGTAACCATTACATATGTTCTTTGTTATAGTATTAAATCAATACAAAAGTAGTACTATTCTATTACAAGGATAACTACTTATCCGCCTTGGCCTTTCCTTTGTTCTTACCGGATCCTTCGATCCATTCATTCTTAGATGCAATCATATGATTCAAGCAAGGGTGAACATAACTAACTTAGCAAGTAGAAGAATTATAATAGAAAAATAGTTAAGAATCATATGATTAAATCTTCTATAACTGAACAAATAATTATGAAGTACTGTGAATAAATCAAAATAGCACATGTATTTTCTTTAAAACGTTTAACGATGATAAACACCAGTTAAACTTTGAGTTTAGTCAAAAACCATGAGCAATTCATTCTTTTTTTCTTTGAAAAGGACAACCCGGCACGAAGTTTGTAAGTCCGACATTTGTTACGAGCACGTCTAGGTGATTAACCTATAGTACTCTATGTTGTACAACACTACTACATTAAACGTATCTACGTTTAAGTTTTGGCAACTCATGTGCCAGTCGATTCACGACTAAAACCTTTGTTTATTTATACTCAGGCTTACCTTTGAATTCGTACCAAGTTGTTGGCATATGATAGCAATATTAGTAATATTTTGAGAGATTTTAATGAAATGAACAAAATACTTGAAATCTTTTCTAGTCGAATCAAATGGCATTGACTTCTTCTTTAAATAAGTTCATGCATATCATACATGAATTATAAAGCTTGTCTAATATGAAGTATAGACAAGGGTTTAGAAAAATTGCCTCAAGAGTCCTCTAATGCAAATTCACTTTTATTTTGGGTCTTTATAGGTTTTACATGACATAATCACATGACATACCATGTTAGGTCACATAAAAATCAATACGTATTGTCATTAACCTATCTTCTCCTTCTTCTCAGTATAAACTATCCGAATTATTAACTTAATAACATTCGTTAGGTTGTTTAACATTCATTACGACTTTATAACATTTTATTGTTATAAGTTACAATATCTGTTCAATGTTTGAGTAATTACATTCTAAGTAATCTCAAACATTCATTTGATGCGAATACTGTTTGCCGTATTACTGAACACATGACCCCGTATTGCAAACCTACTTTGTGTTCACATTTTCATAACCTTTAGTTAACTTTTAATTGATAAACTTAAGGTTTTAATCATCATTTAAGATGTTACTTTAAGTTTAATTAAGATTATAATTCACCTTCAATCAACTTACTTCTTTTTATGTTTATAACCATTCTTCTCTGCCTTGCCCTTTGTTATGTGATGTGATGTGTGGCAGTGTATATTAGTACTAGTTGGGATATGGTGCTGGCACTGCAGTGTCCTAATTCCTTCACTGGGTGGCGCTGCGGTGCCTCCCTTATCCCTTTGAATTTTTTTTCCAATTTCTCATGCCATTTTGACACCCTTTCTTCTCGAGCTCATAACTCGTTCGTTATTCCTCAGAATGACTTCGTTCAAAAGCCAATTCCTTACTTATTCTTCATATTACTATTTCCCCCAGACATAATTATTTTTTGAATCTATTAACGAGGCTTCCACTTGATTAAATTTTCAATATTTGTCCGTTTAACGTTCTTGAGCGTTCATCGCTCGTTCATCTGTAATTCCTTCATACGATGTATGAATTCATCAGTTCTTGAGTCTATGACTCATGAATTTTATAGTATTCAATTTGTTCATGAAACCCTAACTTTCTAGGTTCATTATTAACATTCCATTTTCGTTCAGAAATCCTAGTTAACTATGATTTCAATGATTAACGCCTTTTCTTAGAAACTTCGCCATAACTTTGTTATACGAGATTTTTACTCTGTTCAAAATGGATTTATTGCATTATTCAAACATCTATCATCCTAACCAAGCATATAACATCTAATCCTTTACACGATGATTTTAAACTTGTCCATCAACAACATGCGATAAGTTTTCATGTTTTCTTCATTACGTTCTTAATCATTCGATTATGATTTCACTTAATACATGGTTATTAATGTAAAGTTCACTAATAGCCATCCTTATTACTCCGTATGAGACATGCTCCACAAATAACAGTAAGACCACAACTTTTATGAAGAAAGATTTTTTTTTCTCAAAATATATTTTTGCATATTATGGTATGGATTTGATATGATGTTATAGTTGTGGGTAATATTTACAAATTTTTCAAAGTATACAAGTTGTCATAAAATATTTGATTGGTCGGGAAATATTCGTTTTAACAAGGAATATTCGTATGATGGCACAATCATTAGTGGACCCCATAATCAAATTCTTCATCGGAGTTAGAAAAGCATGTAAATATCTTTTATAAAAATAATGGCAAATTTTTTACCGTTAACTGTTGAAATACCCAGTGATAAAAGTACAGTAATACGTGTGGTTGCATAGTAGCACACTGTATTGATTATTGATACTTACGTAAGAAATCACTCACTTTTATTCAATTATTGCCACAGTAATTGCTGCATATTATCTCATGTTATTGATTCAATTATTGTCATAATATTTTATATTATTAAATTAATAATTGAGATGACAAGTTATTCATATTATTATTTGTAGTATTGACAATGTCTAGAAAGTTCTGTCGAGGAAAGGGGTTTGGTCACCTAATTACGCGCCAATAGAGAGAAATCCTTATCGGAAAGCTCCATATTTCTTGGGAATGATCTGGTTGTTAATATTGCAAGTTATATATTGATGAATAAATGTTGTTAAAAATATTGAGGGGATTTTTATGAAGTATTTGTTATAAATTTGTCTTATTATTTGGACCCCTACTTACTCATTTTTCAAAATCATCGGGAGAAAGTTATCTCAGTTTTATATATAGGGGGTAAATTTTTTTTATATATATATACATTTATATATATATATACACACACACACACACACACACACACATATATATATATATTATAATAAGTTTTGTTTTTTTATGAAAAAATAATATATTATATTTTATTATGTATAGTATTTGCATAGTGTCTGCATAGTGTTTGCATAGTAAAATCAAAAAAAATTCAGCCGAACGCGCGTGAATTCTTCGAATCCCACTGTGTAATCCGTGATTTTTCCTACATAGTATCCTTCCATTCTCCTAGAAATAGGATGCTTGGTTTAGAATTGAAAATCACACAAGAATCAAATAATTCTTCTTCTATAATTTGAGCGTATTTCTTTAGAGTTTAAGGAAGCTTTGAGTGTAGAAAATGGTTCAAGTTTTCTTCAAGAATAACCCCGCCCTACCAGTCAGAAGTACTCTCTTTTTAAGGTAAGGGATGTTATTTTTGTTCAATATTTATAAAAAAATAATATTTTTTCCATACTCTGTAGTATATAAGTAATATTATTTCGTTTCAGATTCCGAATTCTACACTCATTTTGTTAAAGTATGGCTTCTATACTTCTTGAAATTAGTATAATATCCTTGAAATTTGCGCTTCATCTAGTATCTTTTCATGGAAATATTATTCTGAGCATTCTTGATAATTTTTAATCTTTTCATGTCGGGGTACTATTCATGGGATACTATTCCCAAAGTACTATTCATGGGGTACTATTCACTCAGGGTACTATTCATGATAAAAATTGATTTCTTTTCGGTTCAAATCATTTTTGATACAATATTATTCTTGAATTTTACTCCACAAATCAGTATCATGTTGACAATTTGGACATTATTGAATTCGGGATAAATTAAATTATAAATCTTTAAAATTTATCCTTGCTCTCATTTAATTGAATTCTTATATCATTATCATCATCCTCATGCTTATATTGTGATAAAAGTCATCTTTGGCCCGTAGTGCATAGATGGACTGTTGATTGGTATGGTTATGACCGTGGATTATTCAGTATAATTATGACCTATAATGTTACAAATGTTGTGGTAAAAGTCCTCATTGGCCCGTAGTGCATTGATGGACAGTTGTTGATATGATCATGACCATTGGTGATACCACGAATATCCTTGGCCCGTAGTGCATGGATAATTCATGGATGTGATACTAATGAATATCCTTGGCCCATAGTGCATGGATAATTCAGTGATGTGGATTATTTATTGAGCTGAGTCTTAGCAATAAAATTGATGATAAACTTTTTAAATCATAGAAGATAGTAGATATCATGCTCTACTTGACTCTTCTAATGGATTGCTTGTTCCGATGCAGTTAAACTTGTTGTTTATTATATTCTATCAGTTTAACACTGTTGAAGGCTAACGGTACTTTATTCTGCATTATCTTAGTCATAATATTCTTTACTGGGCTAGTTAAGCTCACCAATTGCTTAACAATTTCTTGGCCTGCATCATCGTAACGCAACACGATTGCTTAAGCGATGAGCTACCATGAAACACTACCTTAGACTTACTCGGAGTTTGAAGGTTCACACACTTGTTCTGATAGTCAATTATCGCTGCATAGTTATATAACCAATCCATTCCCAATATTACGTCAAATTCTCCCAGTATAATAGGAATCAAGTCCACACTCAGTTCATGTTCTCTAATGTTTGCGCGATAATTTTGATAAACGTATTCTACAGGGATTATTTCTTTATTCGCAACTTCTACGTTCAAGGAATCTTCTAAAAGTTCTCGGGGTGTACTAAATTTACTAGCAAATTATTCAGATACAAAAGAACAGGTGGCACCCGAATCAAATAATACATAAGCATTTATATTATTGATTGAGATTATACCTGACACCACGTCCTTCGCAGCTACTGCGTCCTGGATGGCCATGTTAAAGGTTCAAGCGGTCGATCGGTTGGGTTGTGCAGGTCCACCAATCATTAACTTGCTTCCTCCTCCTTGGCCTCCGCCAGTTCCACTACTTCCTTTCTTCGGGCAATCTTTATCTGGTGCTCTGTCGATCCACAAACAAAACATCCTCTGATCTTCTTTGACTTTGGGCAATTTGGCGAGATATGCCCCTCTTGGCCGCAATTATAGCAAGTGGTCTTTCCCTTCCAGCATTCCCCCTGATGGTTTCTTCCACACTTGTTGCAAGCTTAGACCCTCTTCTTGAAGTTTCCCTGGTGACTTCCATCTTGGTTATTGTTTCGGTTGTTGTTATTGTGGTTGTTGTTTTCCCATTTCCTCTTTCTAGAATTACTTCCCCCACTGCTACTTCCTCCACGATGCTCATTACCAGTGTTTTTGTTCTTCTTCTCCTTATGTTATAGACTTAAGGCCTCACTGCCACCTTCTGCAATGACTGCCTTCTCTAACAAGGTCATAAAGGAATCAATCTTGAAGACTGATACCTTATTATACAACTACGACTTCAATCCTTGCTCGAAGCGTCTCGCCTTCCTTTCCTCATCCCCAACTTGGTGCTCCGCAAATCGCATGAGTTCATTAAACTTCGCTGTGTATTGCGCCACTGTCATATCACCTTGTTTTAACTCTAGGAACTTCACTTCCATCCTACTCTTCATACTTTTCGGGAAGTAATTCTCGAAAAAAACATCGTAAACCTCTCCCATGTTATCGTTCCTTCTCCCGCTCTCTGCTAATTAGTTTCCCACCAATAGTTTGATTCGCCCCTCATCATGTATGTGGCAAATACTGTCTTCTGGTCTTCACCCACGCGAGCTATAGTGAAGGCCATCTCGATCTCCTTGATCCATGTTTGAGCAACTATCGGGTCAGTAGTTCCCGTGAACTCTGGGGGTCCTACACTCTTAAAGTCTTTGAAGGTTGTTACTGGGACAGCTTGGGGAATGGGTAGTACGGGTTGGTTGCTTCCCCTCAGAGCTTCTCCCAATAAATCTACCAGTCACTGTTTCGGATCTACTGGTCCTCTCTCATCATTAACTGACTCTTCTTAGACAGTTATTCTATGTCTTGGCGGCATTTTCTGCATCACAAAATTTTTCATCTTATTATCTAACTATCATATTTAGACATGTCTCAAATGAAAAGAACTAAAAGTATATAACACGTTTCTGAAATAAGATCATTTATATTCATATGCCAAATGGTTACAATATAAGTTTTTTTCCAGCATACTGCTATAAATGAAACACATATCCCCTAATATCACAAAAGACGGGGACAACACTAGCTTTCTACCCCTCTAACATTTTTCAAAAGTTTGGGGTTACCATAATCTCGCATCTTACACAAAAGATTGAGATTACAACACATAAATAAAGATACTACTTTACTGAGCGTTTCTCTCTAGACTCAATCTAACATCCCACACTCCACGGCGCTCTGATATTCTTTCTATGTGATGTGTGCCACCATATCCCGACTTATGGTATATCGGGTCTATCCTTGCTCAGTGGGGTAGTGATTTACCCCATCTATCAACCTCTCCATAGCCGTGCGTAGAGCATAGCCCATCTTGTTCATCTTCCTCCTCTTGCACCACACCTCATCTTCAAGATCACCCACTCTGTCATTAGAATGCTCCCACTTCTCCTCGAAGTGGATCCTATCCATCACTTCCATCTCTAACTGAGTTCGGAGAGCCTCCTTCTCCGTCCTCTTACTCAAAATCTTCTGCTCCATTTCTTCTAGCTTCCCTGCCAACTCGAAGTTCCTTGCCACCGATCGGTGAAACAAGGCATCCATCTGAATCCCTGCCTCCTTACGGTGAGCAATTTCTACCTCCATCTCCTGCATCACTAGTTGCCACTCAAGAGTCTCAGTTTCTAACTCGTCGACTCTACATCCTAATTCCAAGATCTGTTCTTCATACTCTCCTAACATTCGATCCTCAAAAGTAGACTCGTCGGAGTCCTCCATGGGCTTTGGCTCCTCCTCCATGGGTTCCTCCTCCATAGGCTCCTCCTCCAATTCTGACTCCTCAGGAAGAGACTCTATCTCCTCCTCCTCATCATCATCATCAATAGGGGCAACTACCGATATAGGCTCCGCTATCAAGGGTGCCTTATAGACTACGTGGATATCACGCGGCTCCTCCTCTAGTTCTCGGCTTGGTCCTCCCATGTCAGTCATCCTACAATCACCAACATAAGACAAGACAAGCAACAACTTCATCAGAATGTTAAATAAAATAAGTTCGTTGTATAGAATGAAGTTACATTTCATAACACACTAAGTCTCTCAAGGGAAACTCTACATGAGTTTTATCCCCTTTCCTAACTTCTAAGTTTTCCTAAGTTATAATCTAAGGACTCTCGTTCCTAAGGTTTATAACTAAAGCTTTGATACCAACCTGTGACGCCCCCAAATTCTGACCTCCAATTAGTCACCCGAATTCGGTTCGTCACGTTCTCATGGAATCACCATAATAACTAAAATCATATATTTACAACGAAAAATCTAATTTAGAATAATATACAATGTTTTATTATAATTATTCCCCCAAGTCTCGCAACCTACAGTGCTTAATAGATTACATAATAATATCGAATAAAGACTTATTACATAATCCTACATAAGCTTAAACATAGTCTGGAAATAGTCTTAATACAACATAATCAATTTAAACATAGAAGGGGCAAGCTAGTCGGTAGCCTTGCCCTTGCCCTTGTCTTTCCCAGATAAACCTCCCTGTTCCGCCTTAACTGAAAGGTTTTTTAAATAAGCAAGAATGAGCACAAATTTCCCAACAAGTAATATACAACAAAGGTAAAGAGTCTTATAACACGAGTTTGAAATATCAAAGTATCATCTTTAAGATAGTTCAGGATTTCAGAATAATATCACAAATAATGAATATCAACAATCCTTGGAATAAGATCAATAATTCAATATAATTAACCGATATATATGAATTCAAAGGCTATCAAGGTATCCATCTGGATCACAATTTATACTGAGCAGTTATTAAGGACTATTGAACATCTACTAGAATTACCAATATTAAACTAATAACCCAAAAGAATCAAGTATTATAGATGATCAGTCTAAAATACTTTAAGTTATGCATAACACCACAATAATAATATACTCATGTGTTGGGGTTTCCAACAACATGCAATCCCCTTACCTTAAGGGTTGTTCAACTCAGTTTTCAAGATTTCCTCACCAAACAATTGGTTTGGACAGTTTTATAAACATGTATATAGTCTAGCTGAATCAAATGGCATCGACTCTTTCACAATATTCAAGAACAATATCGAGTTCATCATGAATAATAGTTTACACAAGGGTTTAAGCATACTAGCTCGATTGAACAAATAAGTAGGATAACTTACATTCAAAGAGATAAGTTTATGATATTTGCTGGAATAAAGTATTGCAAGAGTTTAGAATACTAGCACAATGTAAAGTAGGGTTCGAATACTTGCCTTATGCGTAGTTTATCCACGTTTAAGTTTTCAACACTTTCGAATCCTATTTATAGCGTATTATATGTTCAAGAGGTTAATTAGCTAACATAGTCTTTAATCCATCTTGACATGATTCAAGTATGCACATATGGTATAAAATCAGTTTATACGTCATCACAAGTTCAACTCATGTATCTTTGTTTTGATATTTATGCAAACATCCTTTTGGACTTATCTTTCGAAAGTTATGAATAACCTTTATTTCTATCACATGGCATGTTCCTTATCACAATACGTAGCATGTTGATCATATATTACACGTTAAAGAAATCATACAGGCATGCGTCAAACATCAGTTCAAAAATAGTACCCGTATATGTAGCTGCTTTGCGGCGCAATGTTGCACCTGTCTAAGCTTAAGGCGGCTAGTTCTACTTATATCCTTAGCGGACCAGGATCGAGCTATTGCCTTGCAGTCTCTGCCCAAATCCCTACACATCTATGTACTAGTACTCTATCATATCTACATGTTAGAGGCGTTCGTCTAATCACATAATCGTTCTTGAGTCCATTTGTATAAGTTTGAACTTACATCTTACATGGCATTCAAGCAAAACATCATCAAGTAGTTTTAAACCACGTCTAGCATTTTAGGTACCATACAAGTTAACTGCCAAAGATCAGATTGCAGAATCTCGATTCGATGGCCTTGTTGCGCTTTAGCTAAGCTTTAGACCCACAAGCATTGTTGTGTTGATCCTCATCGCTACGCCAAGACTCAACTGTTGCCTTGTGGTTTCTCTCCGGCTTGCTCAAAACAATGATATATTTGTCATGTTAAGGGTCTTTTCATGCTTCTCAAGTCAACCTAGGTTCCTTTTTATAATATATTTCTAAATTAAACATTTCAACAAGTTAAGGCCATTCAAGGTCGTAAAACCACAAAGTCTATCATGCTTACTCTCTAAACATACAAGATAGTTATAACACTCATATTAGACATGCTTCTGACTATTCATAACACATGTGTGAAACTAACACCGCTTTAGTTAAAAATATGCTTCGTTCATGCTTTATTTGAAATATGATACATAAGCATGGTTTATATATGTTCATACCACATGAGTGAGTCTAAGAGTGTCATCAAACATGATCACAAATATCAAATTTTAGTCCTCATGGTAGCTTGACAATATTCACATTCAAAGCTTACTAGTAAGTTCAACTTGTTCATGTTTCCTTGCTAATCACACAAACACAAGCTAAAGGTTTATTCATGCATTTCCAAGTCATACTAACATGCTTTCAAAGTCAGAATATAAACCAGGTAGAAATCATGCATGTTAGCTCACTAGGCTAAGCTTCTTCTTGAAAATATTTCTAACACAAGGCTTAATAAGTTTTGTCATGCTCAAAGGAACTATGTACATTATAACATGCTCAACTATGTGTAAAATCAGTCATGTATAGCTTACTAGGTTCACAATTTACAGAACATGATCTTTAACATAGTTTGTTTTCAAAACTTAAAGTCCAAATCTCCATTTAAACCATATGCCTTCGTTAATTACGCAAACCTATTAAAATATGTTCATATTGAGTTAATATACTTGTATATACCTCTTTATATGCTAGCTTGAGTCATAACGACTAACTATTGTTGATCAGATTATAAAATAGAAGCTTCAACTGAAAGCGGGGTTAAAAGATACCGCAATTTTGGCTGCGTTCTCGTCATTACAAGAATCAAGGCCTTGATACTGGTTCGAGCAGAATAGTAAAACCTCAACAATTTATTACATTAAAAATAGAATTTACCCACGAATTTGATTCTAAACATTACTCATGTATCAGTTTAAACATGCTCATAAAGCCATTTAACAACTATATGAACATTACCCACCCTCAATAACATCCAATTCCACATAATCAAAAATTTGAATTTCAAGAACTTAAAACTCTGTTTACAAAAACGAAAATGGAAAACAAGGAATGGAATTATACCTTCGTAATGTGCAATGAACTTGCTCTAACTGAACTCTCAAGCTCTTAGAATGCTCTCTCTCCACTACTTAGCAATTTATCAGACAATTCTTAGCAACAAGAAATGAAGAAGTATAACTACTATTTATAGAAGAACACAAAACCAGACATTGCGTTTTCCCATTGAATCAAACCCATGGATTGTAGGATTGCATGAAGGTTATGGAGGAGTTGGTAATTAGTGGTTGGTTTGCATCATGAACACCACTCCCCCCCATGATCATTAGCTAGAAGCTTAGAAGAAATAGGCTTAACCTTTTTGGTTTATACGTAATTGAGGAATGAAACAATTGGACACTCATTTTGGGACAAATAAATTAACTCAGCACTCTTGCCCACTTCTACACATTCCCACTCTTATGTTACAAATATCAACCATACATTATAACTAAATGTCACAATATGATTTAATATTTCAAGGTAGTAGATGTTATGCAACATACATATAATCCATGTACATTTTATCACACTGGTACACTTTATTAAAATAATAATTTACAATATGCTCATGGTATTTTATTTTAATATATACCCACATACATATTGTCACATAGATATTTCATAACGTTTTTATAACATATAGTTCCAATATATTTAATCACATTGCCTCATACAATAAAATTTTATAAAACTTAATATATAGTCACACAATGTCACAGTATACTATATTGTATAGTTGTATTATTGCTCATATGCACATAACTGTCAATATAATATTATTATATTACTAACTTACTTATTTATGTTAAATAAATCATGCACTTCCTTAATTAATTAACACCAATAATAATTAATCCAACCATTGATTCATGTAATTATGGATTTCCATAATCATTATTCATCTTTATAATATGTTGCAAATAATAGTAATCACACATTATTAGTTAATTACTAAGAATTAAATATTCTACCACAACCATTAACAATTAATTAATATAACAATTAACAATTAATATTACTTAATTGAATAGTTTATTAATGTCACACATATCACATAATTGTTCCATTTAATTTCCAAAGTGGAAAAATTACTTTTCTCCAAATGGCTCTTGGCGCTTAAATGGGCGATTTGTCTTCTTTGGGATAGCCTTATTTGCCTTGCAGTGCCCTCAAAGTGCTAAGACTGGTTTAGCTTTGGCCCGTGCCAATCTTCATCGCTAACTCGTTATATGACACGAATTTATGTCCACAAAATGTTACTACAAGTCTACGAGCGTATTTGATTACTTATATGCTATCACACGTTCAAAACGATTATACTTCCTAATTCCCGTTTTAATTCGCTTAATGAATTTTCTCGTTTCGCATTATGCCACACAAGGTATTTCACACTTCTCATTGCCAATTCACATTTCTTAATACGCATTGATCTAATACAAATCAATTGTATTAACCGACTCATAAAACAATAACACTTATTTTCACATAATAGTATTTCCATTAATATATTCATTTTATAATACGTGGAAATTCTGGGGTATTACATCCTCCCCCCCTTATAAAAATTCCATCCCGGAATTGCTATAAGGTTACATAAATAGATGGGGATAATCCCTCATCATCCTATATTCTAACTCCCACGTAGTCTCCTCGACATCGTGGTTACGCCAAAGTACTTTTACAGAAGAAATGACTTTATTTCTCAAGGTTTTCTTTTTCCTATCCAGAATTTGGACAGGAATCTCTTCGTATGCTAAGTTCTTCTCCACTGAATGGGTTCAGAAGAAATCACGTGTTTGTAGTCAGGCTTGTACGGACGCAACACGGATATGTGAAACACGTTATGGATGTGCTCCAACTCAGGTGGTAGTGCAACTTTGTATGCTACTTCGCCCACTCGCTTGAGTACCTCGAACGACCCTATGAATCTTGGACTCAGTTTCCCTTTCTTTCCAAAATGGATCTTTCCCTTCTATGGAGATACCTTTAGGAATACAAAACTGCCGATTTCAAAGTCTCGGTCTTGCCGATGTAAATCTGCATACTTTTTCTGGCGATCTTGAGCTGCCACTAGTTTAGCCCTTATTACCGTCACCACATCCGCAGTTTGTTGTACTAACTTCTGGTAGAAAGTATTCGCTGTTCCCGACTTCATCCTAACATAATGGCGTTACGCACCGTCCGTAAAGAGCTTTCATGCGGTGGCATCATGCCGATACTCGCATGGTAACTATTATTATACGCAAATTCGGCTAAGGGTAGGTGGTCGTCCCAATTTCCCTTGAAGTCCATCACACAAGTCCTCTAGCATTTGTATTGTTCGCTCACTTTGTCCGTCTGTCTGAGGATGATAAGCAGTACTTAACCTTAACTGTGTTCCCTTCCTCTCTTGCAAGCTTTTACAGAATTTTGACATGAAACGCGGGTCTCGATCAAAAACAATCGACACCGGCACTCCATGTCCTGAAATAATCTCCTTTATGTACAGGCTCGCTAACTGATTCAAACTGTAGCGGATCTTGATTGGTATAAAATATGCGGTCTTTGTAAGTTGATCCACGATAACCCAAATGGCATCCAACCCTTTCTGCGTGACCAGAAGTCCTACCACGAAATCCATTGTAATATGTTCCCATTTCCCCTCTGGTATTTCCAATGGTTGTAGCAACCCACTCAGCCACTGATGCTTTGCTTTTATGCGTTGACAAGTCAAACATCTACTAACGCATTCCGCAACTTCCTGTTTCAAATTGGGCCACCAAAAATGTTGCCTTAAGTCTCGGTACATCTTAGTGCCTCCCGGATGAACAAAATACGTAGTATTGTGTGCTTCGTGAAAAATCTCCTCTCTCAACTCGGTTACCGCCGGTACCCACACTCTCCCTTCGAATCTTATGATACCGTCTTTATCTATTTGAAAATTTTCTTCCTCATTTTTCTTGATCCTTCTCCTGATTTTCTCACATTCTTCATCTTTCTCATGTGCTTCCTTTACTCTATCCAACAATGTCGGACAAGCTTCCATTACAAATAATTTCTCTTCAGACCTCTCGGGTCCCTTCACTTCTATTTCCAACTTCTCCATATCTCTTATTAACTCCTCCTGAGTTGTCAATTGAAACAATTTCTCCCTTCCTTTCTTGCTCAGAGCGTCGGCAACTACGTTTGCCTTCCCCGGGTGATAGAGAATCTCACAGTCATAATCCTTGATTAATTCTAACCACCTTCTCTGACGCATGTTCAATTCCTTTTGTGTGAAAATATATTTTAGACTTTTGTAGTCCGTGTATATCTCACATTTCTCTCCGTACAAATAATGTCTCTAGATCTTTAACGCAAAAACTACTGCCGCTAACTCTAAGTCATGAGTAGGGTATCATTTTTCGTAATCCTTCAATTATCGTGATGCATACGCAATAACTTTGCCATGCTGCATCAACACACAACCCAGTCTTCTATGCAATGCATCACTATACACTACAAATCCTCCCGTATCATCTGGTAAGGATAATACAGGCGCCTCGCTTAACCTGTTTTTCAGCTCTTGAAAACTCTCCTCGCATTTGTCGGTCCATACAAATTTTACCATCTTTCTTGTCAAATTAGTCAACGGGGTTGCTATCTTAGAAAAATCTTGGATGAATCTTCGATAGTACCCATCTAACCCTAAGAAACTTCTCACCTCCGTCGGAGTTCTCGGTTGTTCCCAACTACTTACTGCTTTGACCTTTTCGGGGTCTACTGAGATTCCATTCTTATCCACCACGTGGCCTAAGAATTGAACCTTCTTCATCCAAAATTCACATTTTGAAAACTTCGCATACATCTCCTCCTTACGTAGTACCTCCAAAACAATCTTCAGATGTTCGACATGTTCTTCCTCTGTCTTCGAGTATATCAAAATGTTATTGATCAAAACTACTATGAATTTGTCCAAGTATGACTTGAAAACTCAATTCATCAAGTCCATGAATGCTGCCGGAGCATTAGTTAAACCGAATGAATTTACCAAAAACTCGTAATGTCCATAACGGGTTCGAAACGCGATCTTTGGTATATCTTCATCCTGCACTTTCAGTTGATGATATCCTGTTCATAAGTCGATCTTTGAGAAACATTTTGCTCCCTTCAGTTGATCAAACAAGTAGTCTATTCTCGGTAATGGATATTGGTTCTTGATCGTTACTTTGTTCAATTCTCGATAATCGATACAGAGCATCATCGATCCATCATTTTTCTTCACGAAAAACACTGGTGCTCCCCAAGGAGACACACTCGGTCGAATGTAACCCTTATCTAATAACTCTTGGAGTTGTATCATCAATTCCTTCATTTCTACTGGCGCCATACGATATGGTGCTTTCGAAATCGGTGCCGTTCCTGGTGCTAAGTCTATTATGAATTCAATTTCTCTGTCTAGCGGAAGTCCAGGCAGATCGTCCAAAAACACGTCTCGAATCTCATTCACTACGGGTATATCTTTAATCTATACTCCTTTTTTTTCTGAGAATCTACGATGTAAGCTAAATAACCTACACATCCTTTCCTTAACAATTTCTTGGCCTGCATCATCGTAACGCAACACGATTGCTTAGCGATGAGCTACCATGAAACACTACCTTAGACTTACTCGAGTCCGAAGGTTCACACACTTGTTTTTGACAATCAATTATCATTTGCATGGTTATATAACCAATCCATCCCGATATTACATCAAATTCTCCCGATCTAATAGGAATCAAGTCCACGCTCAGTTCATGTTCTCTAATGTTTGCGCGATAATTTTGATAAACATAATCTACAGGGATTATTTCCTTATTCGCAACTTCTATGTTCAAGGAATCTTCTAAACTTTCTCGGGGTGTACTAAATTTACTAGCAAATTCTTCAGATACAAAAGAACAGGTGGCACCCGAATCAAATAATACACAAGCATTTATATTATTGATTGGGATTATACCTGACACCACGTCCTTCGCAGCTACTACGTCTTGGATGGTCATGTTAATGGTTCGAGCGGTCGATCGGTTGGGTTGTGCAGGTCCACCAATCATTAACTTGCTTCCTCCTCCCTGGCCTCCGCCAGCTCCATTGCTTCCTTTCTTTGGGTAATCCCTTATCGTGTGCTCTATCGATCCACAAGCAAAACATCCAATGATATTCTTTGGCTTTGGGCAATTTGGCGAGATGTGCACCTCTTGGCCGCAATTATAGCAAGTGGTATTTTCCTTCCAGCATTCCCCCTGATGGCTTCTTCCACACTTGTTACAAGCTTCGATCCTCTTCTTGAAGTTTCCCTGGTGACTTCCACCTTGGTTATTATTTCGGTTGTTGTTTTTGTGGTTGTTATTTTCCTATTTCCTCTTTCCAGAATTACTTCCCCCGCTGCTGCTTCCTCCACGATGCTCATTACCAGCGTTCTTATTCTTCTTTTCCTTATGATATAGACTTAAGGCCTCACCGCCACCTTCCGCAATGACTGCCTTCTCTAACAAGGTCGTAAAGGAATCAATCTGGAAGACTGACACCTTATTATACAACCACGGCTTCAATCCTTGCTTGAAGCGTCTCGCCTTCCTTTCCCCATCCCCAACTTGGTGCTTCGCAAATCGCACGAGTTCATTAAACTTCGCTGCGTATTGCGCCACTGTCATATCACCTTGTTTTAACTCTGGGAACTTCACTTCCATCCTACTCTTCATACTTTTCGGGAAGTAGTTCTCGAAAAATAGCGTCGTAAACCTCTTCCATGTTATCGTTCCTTCCCCCGCTCTCTGCTGATTAGTTTCCCACCAATAGTTTGCTTCGCCCCTCATCATGTATGTGGCAAATACTGTCTTCTGGTCTTCACCCACGCGAGCTATAGTGAAGGCCTTCTCGATCTCCTTGATCCAGGTTTGCGCAATAATTGGGTCAGTAGTTCCCGTGAACTATGGGGGTCCTACACTCTTAAAGCCTTTGAAGGTTGTTACTGGGATAGCTTGGGGAACGGGTGGTACGGGTTCGTTCCTTCCCCTCAGAGCTTCTCCAAATAAATCTACCAGTCACTGTATCGGATCTACTGGTCCTCTCTCATCATTAACTGACTCTTCTTAGACATTTATTCTACGTTTGGGCGGCATTTTCTGTATCACAAAATTTTTCATCTTATTATTTAACTATCATATTTAGACATGTCTCAAATGAAAAGAACTAAAAGTTTATAACACGTTTCTGAAATAAGATCATTTATATTCATATGCCAAATGGTTATAATACACGTTCTTTTCTAGCATACTGCTATAAATGAAACACATATCCCCTAATATCACAAAAGACGGAGACAACACTAGCTTACTACCCCTCTAACATTTTTCAAAAGTTTGGGGTTACCATCATCTCGCATCTTATACAAAAGATTGAGATTACAACACATAAATAAAGATACTACTCTACTGAGCGTTTCTCTCTAGACTCAATCTAACATCCTACGCTCCACGGCGCTCTGATATTCTTTCTGTGTGATGTGTGCCACCATATCCCGACTTATGGTATGCCGGGTCTGTCCTTGCTCAGCGGGGTAGTGATTTACCCCATCGATCAACCTCTCCATAGCCGTGCGTAAAGCATAGCCCATCTTGTTCATCTTCCTCCTCTTGCACTGTACCTCATCTTCAAGATCACCCATTCTGTCATTAGAATCCTCCCACTTCTCCTCGAAGTGGTTCCTATCCATCACTTCCATCTCTAACTGAGTTCGGAGAGCCTCCTTCTCCGTCTTCTCACTCAAAATCTTCTACTCCATTTCTTCTAGCTTCCCTGCTAACTCGACATTTGATAAGTAGGTTTTATACCTACTTATCCGATATCTATTACTTGAATTAGTTGCTTAAACCTATGTTCTTAGTTACTTTTCATACATTTGATGTTATTTTTTAGGCTATGACATAACATTGGCATGAGGAAGCAAGGAAAAGCAATTCAAACATCTTTTGGGCAAAAATATAAAAGCAAGTAGAAGAAGGGAAGATTGCAGGGAGTTTAGCACCAAGTGGGATGCATGTTCTTTGCTTGGAACTTGGATTTTATTGTAGATCTACTTCTCAGCTTTTCGGAACATCTTGAATAATCCCAATCGGAGTTCGGATGCGAGAGTTATGACCTTTTTATCAACAAAGATCAAAGCTCAAAGTTGTCATGCTTTCCATTTACATAGCATCTACTTAAAGCTCGATTTACGCCTTGATCCGGACGGAATATGTAAAACCCCAACTTTTTGAATAAAGATGAATTTTCTATAAATATTATTTTTGAATATTATGGAGTGAAATTGATATAATGTTATAGTTGTGGGTAATATTTATAAATTTTGCAAAGTACGCAAGTTGTTATATAATATTCGATTGGTCGGGGAATATTTATTTTGACAGGGAATATTCGTACAACGGCACAATCATTGGTGGACCCCACAACGAAATTATTGTCGGATTGAGAAAACGACAAAAATACTTTATGATAATAACGACGAAAGTTTTATCGTTGAAACACCCGGTGTTAAAAGTACAGTAATACGCGTGGTTGCATAGTACCACACGGTATTAATTATTGATGCTTACGTGATAAGTCACTCAGTTTTGTTGGTATTATTAATGTAATAATACAGAAAATCTTTTTATATAAAACAGAATACTTTTATAAAGTTATTCTATAAATAGAATATATTATATTCTATTATGCATAGTGTTGCATAGTGTCTGCATAGTGTTTTTCATAGTAAAATCTTTTTATATAAAACAAAATACTTTTATAAAGTTATTCTATAAATAGAATATATTATATTTTATTATGCAGTGTTGCATAGTGTCTGCATAGTATTTTGCATAGTAAAATCTTTTTTTATATAAAAAAGAATACTTTTATAAAGTTATACATTTTATTAGACAATAATTAGAATATATTATATTTTATTATGCATAGTGTTTGCATAAGGCTCGCATAGTATTTGCATAGTAAAATCTTTTATAAAGTTATTCGTTTTATTAGATTATAAATAGAATATATTATATTTTATTTAAAAGATTTTGCTTTAAATATGAACCGTCGATTAAATTAATCAATACGGGACCGATTCAAGAGTTAGTTACTATCGAGTCTTTTTTCTATAAATAGAAGCTCATTCCTTCATTATTTTCTTACGAATTCAATTTAAAACTCTAGAGAGAGAAACTATAGAGAAAGAAGAAAAGTGTGTTGTTACTTCACTACTTATATATCGATTACTCTTCTTCTTAAGGTAGGGAATATTATTTGTTGTACTCGTAAGGGGTGTTATTCTTTTGTATTCATGAAGAGAACTTATGTTATTCCATTCTTTATTATTACTGTTGGAATAACCTATATACGCATGAGCACCCTATACTTGGTGACGTTTTCTATTATTACATCTTTACTATTCATTGGAATATCACCTCTGCATGCGTTTTCATGGGACCTGATCTATCTTTTTATTATTATTCTATTGGAATATCACCTTTGCTTTACCGGATTCGGTTCCATCTTTATTATTATTATTCGTTAAAATATCCCATGCATGCGCTTTTTCTGGCAGGACTGATTCAAATCTGATTAGTATTACATTGGAATAACTCATACATGCAAAGTACCGCATGCATGGTGATTTCGT
Source organism: Panax ginseng (assembly GCA_020205605.1). Lineage (NCBI taxonomy): Eukaryota > Viridiplantae > Streptophyta > Magnoliopsida > Apiales > Araliaceae > Panax > Panax ginseng. The sequence continues at coordinate 57,598,954 of CM035143.1, read as the reverse complement.
TGTTATACCATTCTTTATTATTACATTTGGAACATCCTGCTTCGGTGCTGAATTTCACCGACTGGTTCCGTTATTTAGTATTCTGTTGGAATAACTTTCTGTCATCTGGCACCGCATGCATGGTGATTTCTTTTGTTATTCCATTCTTTATTATGCTCGGTTGGTTAAAACTTTGACTTCTATACTCCATGAAATTAGTGGAATATCCTTGATATTTGCGCTTCATCTAGTATCTTTTCATGGAAATATTCTTACGAGCATTCTTGAATTTTACTCCACAAAGCAAGATCATGTTGACAATTTGGACGTTATTGGTTCTGGATAAATTAATTCTTGAACTTGTTGTATTGAATTATTATGTCATTGTCATCATCCTCATGTTTATATTATGTTGAAAGTCATATGTGGCACGTAAGTGCATAGATGGACTTGGTATGATTATGACTAGGATTATTCGGTATAATCATGACCGTAATGTTACAAATGATGTAGAAAAAAGTCCTCATTGGCCCGTAGTGCATTGATGGACGCTTTTTGGTATGATTATGGCTATGGATTCTCTTGACCAAGGGTGCAAAGATGAATTGTTTTATGGCATGATCGGAATAGTTGATGAAAACATGATTATCTTTGGCCCGTGGTGCATGGATAATTCGTGGTCGTGATATTAAAAGAATATCTTGGCCGTAGTAGTGCATGGGTGATTCGATGATGTGGATTATTTATTGTCGAGTCCCAATGATAAAAGTGATGAAAAACCTTTTAAATCATAAAAGATAGTAGATTTTATTCTCTACTTGACTCTTTTAATGGATTGCTTGTTCATTGCAGATTAAACTTGATGTTTGTTATATTGTATCGGTTTAATAATCATTTAAGGCTAATAATAATTTATTACGCATTATCTTAGTCATAATATTTCTTCTTTGGGCTAGTTGAGCTCACCCTTCTTTCTTTCACCGTTTCTCTGTGAAATTAGAATATAGCTGGGACGAGTCAGGGAACAGAGTGATGGTCCTAGATGGTGCATTAGTAGTCCTCACTATTCTGTGAAATAGTGTGATAATAATTGTAATGAGGACTCCTTTTGAGTTTGTATACTCTTTAGTAGACAATATTTGTATTCAAACTCACAGTTTATGTTTTGTCGTATTGTACACGACAATTGTATTATTAAGTTGTATTTGAATTCTGTACCATATATCTGGCGACTCAAGAAGGGTGATGTATACCTAATTTTTGGGGCGTCACAGTTGGTATCAAAGCTTAGGGATATGATCCCTGGCTAAGATGTGAGTCTAGAACTAGGAGGGGAGAGACGGGGAATTCCTTCGCTAGTATGACCTACCTAAGTTTATTTGATATTTAATTGGTCGGTCAAAGTATAGAGATAATATGTGATATTTTAATTAACCCTTGTTTTGTGGCAGTATTTGAAAATGGCATCTGAAAATGTTGAGATAAGCAATGGAGCACGAGGTATTGATTCTCCACAGATCAATAATCAGGACAATGTGCAACAGGATGGCGATAATCCTCTTGTAAACAACAACACTGATCAATTGATGAACGACGGTATATTTAGGAGCTTTTTAGAATTCATAAATCATCAGGCAAAGACGACTCCTGTTCATAATGCAGGAGGAAACAATGGCAACCCACGGTTGGTCACCGCTAAGCAATTCAAGGAGCTGGGACCACCTGAGTTTTTTGGAGAGCCAAAACCACTTAAGGCGGAAGCATGGAAAAAGCAGATCACCGAGATATTTGATGTCTTGGGATGCTCCGAGGAGCAAAAGGTTCCCTTCGCCACCTTCATGTTGCGTGAAGAGGTAGATTACAGGTGGGAATCTGTAAAACGTACCCAGGCTGACGCACTCAAGATGTCTTGGGAGAAGTTCCAAGAGCTATTCAACGACAAGTACTTTCCCGAAAGTATTCGTCACATGAAAGAAGTGGAGTTTATCAAATTAGAACATAACAATATGACCATGTCGTAATACGAGGCTAAATTTGCCGAGTTGTCCCGATTTGCGTCCCACTTGGTTGATAATAAAGAGAGAATGACGCGGATGTTTTTAAGAGGTTTGAGTTTAGAGAATCGTCAATATCTTATTTCTCATAAATTGTGTTTGTATTAGGATGTTGTAAATAGGGCTCGATTAGTGGGTAGCGATAACAAGTCAACGCAACCAAAAGAGAGAGAAGCGGTATAAGCAAAATGATAATATCGATGATAATGATCATCAAAGCGGTGACAATAAGCATGGAGGGAATCAACATGCGTAAATGGTAACCACTTTGGTGGTAATCATGGTCAAAACAATAAGAATGGACATTTCAAGAAGAGAAGGTTCAACAATGACGTGAAGGCGTCAAAGACCAAGAAAGACTGTTTCAAAGGAAGAAGAACGACCACCGGTCGTATATTTCAAATGCGGACATGAGGGACACATCCGTCCAAACTGTACGCAGCAATCCAAAACATGTTTTAATTGCGGAAGAGAAGGTCACCTAGCTCGATTTTGTCGTATGATGAATTCAATTCCAGCTGGGATAGTGATGCCAAAGGATGTCCCAGACAAGCCAAGGCCGGTAGTTTAAGAGAGAGCATTTTTTTTCGTGACGAGGAACTTGAATAAAATTATCACGGGTTTGTTAGTCATAAACTCTTGCGAAGTCTATAGTGTTAGATCTGGGTTCTACTTACTCTTTTATTTCACCTAGTTATGTTCAATGTTTGAAGTTAACTCCGGAGAAGTTAGACTTTGATATATCTGTTTAAACTCAGTTCAGAGAAACCTTCGTTACCTCCACTATTTATAAATCTTGTTCAAATCAACACTTTCACGTTACGTGTTGATCTTGTCTCTTTGAAAATACTTGCCTTTGATGCGATTTTAGGAATCGATTGGTTAACTACTCATCATGCTTTTCGTAAGGTTGTTAGCTTTCATATTCCTAACCAACCTGTTATCCGAATTTAAGTAACCAAACCACTAAAGTCAATCATTGTCATATCAAGCCATAAGTAAAGAGCCTCGGTCCTTTCGTTGTTGACTTTCTTGTGTGGAATGCACCGAAGCTAGACTTTCTGTAGGCGATGTCGTGAATGATGATGGCAAGTTGATAGGTATCAATGTGACGTACTATCCAAGATGGTGCATTAGTAGTCCTCACTATTCTGTGAAATAGTGTAATAATAATTGTAATGAGGACTCCTTTTGAGTTTGTATACTCTCTAGTAGACAATATTTGTATTCAAACTCACAGTTTATGTTTTGTCGTATTGTACATGACAGTTGTATTATTAAGTTGTATTTGAATTCTGTACCATGTATCTGGCGACTCAAGATGGGTGATGTATACCTAATTTTGGGGGCGTCACAGAATATGTCAATTCTCAAAAAATGAAAGTTGTAGATCTCGTCGTTATCTTTGATTTGATAGGTGACAGGCCCCGTAACTCCTAGCGGACCAAATGTTATGCATGTTTTACCAAAGGATGTCGTGAGAGGAAACATGGTAGTATTTGGGCCACCGTAATGTCTCGCATCAGAAAGTACGAGGCGCTCCCAAAATGGAGATAGGGGACGGTATGTGGCTACTGGCCTCATGAGGGACATCTGTTTTGGGTTATTTGTTGTCTAATTTGAGCTAGAATAGAATTCTTAGTTGCCTAACTTTCTAGAGTATCCATTAGAACTATAAATACATGATGAGAGGCATAAAAGAGAGGATATATAGGCTAGTTTTGGAGGATTCCATTAGATTAGAGTAAATTAGATCAAAATCCTTGTTCTTATGAGATTTGGAGATTGAAGCAACTTGGAGACCATTGAAGATTCAAAGTAGGAGCGAGGAGGAAGCTTCAAATCTATACACAATAGATTATATCTTATCATCTTCTTCTATCTTTGTCTTTTAATGATTATTCAATTATGGATTCTTAGTTTTAATTCAATAATAATGAACTAATTCTGTAACGCCCGAGAATTTCGGATTTTTAATGAATTAAATTTTTATTTGATTATGTGAATTAAATGAATTTAATTGATTAATTATGCGAGTAAGATGTTTGAAGGCCGTTCTATGACCTAGAAGGTGTGAATGTGGTTAGTATTCTGGCTTTGTGCTAGGATTAATTATTTTGAATTATCAAGACGAAAATGAATGTTTTTCGAGAAGTTTTCTGTAAAAACACTATTCATCTAATTTCGTTTAGAGCTTAGGTTCAAAATTTCGAGAAACGCATAATGATAGAATATGAGGATATAATGGAATATCCGATGATATTTCCGTTATGGCAAACGAAGTTTTCTCCTGCGGACTTAAAACCTAAGGGTTTGTGAAAGAGATTTCCGAAAAGGAAATGTAATGCGTATACTCATTTCGGTTATTATACGTATGAGATACGAGTATTATACTAGTTAGAATACAAGTATGATATTAAGAATAGTACGGCGTATAATACGAATATCGTGTGAGTATTGGACGAAGAGAATACGAAAGTATACGCGTAGAATACGAATAGTCTTAATGGATTATGGGTTAAGGATTTGGTAGAATCTAATTGGACTTGGACAAATAGCAAGCCCAATGAATTAAGTAAGCAAGCCCAAGTCAAGGCACAATAGTAATTAAAGATAAGCCCAATCCAAGAAATTAAACAGTGGGTCGAACCAGCGGGTCACGGGATGGGTAAAACCCATGGGGCAACCCATGGGATGATCCATGAAGGGGTGGGTCGGCCACTTGATGGCCAAGTAAAGTGAAATACTTGATCACCAAGTACTTTACTTGGTGATAAAGTAGTAAATAGTAAGGAGGTGGCTTTTTGTCCATTTTGCTCTCCAATTGGTTTTTTATAAATACAAAGCTAAGGTTGATTATTTCTTTTTTTTACAAAGATTGTCCAACTATATTGAGAGAGAGAGAGAGAAAGAGCTAGAAACATTAAATCACTCTACTTCCAAGCAAACCATAATATGTTTTTTAAAGAACGTGAAGAACGACAAAGGTATATTCTCATAAACCGTAGTCTTCATCTTTTTCGATTTCTTTCTCATAGAAGAATCATAGATTGGTGGAGCATGTTTATTGAGGAGATATAAGGATGTCTATTAATGATCAAATCATTGATAAGTCATGATCGAATGAAAATCGTAAAGTATTTACGTAAGTTAAAAACTATAGAAAGTCTTGAATGTGAACTTAGTTATGAATGAACGATTGGAAAACCGTTATAGCTAGGGTATGTGCATGATGATTGGTTAGGATATAGATGATGAATCAATGGAGTGTTCCATTTGATTTGGCTTATAGAACACGAGTAACAAAGTTATGGCAAATTTTACGGAGATAGACGTTAAACGTCGAAAACGTAGAAATCTCGGATTAAAGGTCAAAAGTTTCCGTGTGACTTGAAAACGTTGGTTTTCAATGTCAACACGTGAGATAAGGTATTTAAGAGTCGTGGACGTAAGAATCGTAGAATTCCAACTTATAATGAAGAAAACGAGTATTAAACGGTCAAAAAACGATAAACGAACGCAAAGGTGAATTCCGAGTTAACGGATTTAAAATTGTAAAATTCTTATATGAACACTTAGAGGATGTAATTAGTGAGTTGTGGGCTTTTGAATGAGTCAATTCGGATGTAAAATGAACAAACTATGAAGCCAGGAATTTCGTTGGATAAACCAACTGTCCTGTCTATCTGGTGCATAGAGGCAGCCTCGCAGCGCCAACCCAGTGTAAATATGTCACGTCGCGACGCCTTGTATGGTTGAGAGAAAATAAAAATGTTTGGAGACTCATGCCGCAGCACGAGATTTTGGGTAAGGACTCATGCCAGCATGCCGAGTCCCAAAAAACTGGAGAGTGATGTCCGCAGCCACTATACAAAGGAGATGCCATCAAGCCATGCCGATTAACAGGTAAAAATGTTGACCAAGTTAGGTTTTTGTTCCATTTGAATGTAGACCTAAAGTAAGACATTGAAGGTACTTAATGTACATAATAAGACGGAACTTTAATCACTTATAAAGTGATAACGTTAAAAGATTTAGTATGGTTTAATAGAAATTAAACGAAGAACGCGAGAACGTAATAAGTAAACCGAGAATGATGTTCAACATTGGTAGTTCACCAATAATGATCGAATGTCGGTTAATAACGTAAGAACATTAACGAGCCGTAACGAAGTATAGAAAGTTGAACTGACTTTATTAACGAAATAAACTCAAGTAAGACATATAAGAGAAAGAAGTTGGTTAGGACAATAAAGTTACTTGTTTTGTAACTAATTACAGTGTGCTATATGAATATATCATGTAGATCCTATAAAGACTGAGAATTGATTGAATTGTATATTCAAAGACGCTTAAAGGCAAGTCATTCTTAACGTTTGTCTAACCTTCATGTTAGCCAAGTTTTATGTGATTCATGTTATAAGATGCATGAATGGTTTTAAAGGAGTCGATGCTTATTTTAACTCGGCTAGACAAGTCTTGAAGAACTGATTGATATGTTTACAAGTCTTTCGATATAAAACTGTTAACGTTATCCTATGCCAAGTATTTGGTATGGATGTAAAGGTAAGTTTGTCTATGAACAAACAAAAGTATTTTTCATCGATTATTCGATGGGCATGCGAGGTTGCCAAATGTTAAACTTAAATACGTTTAACGGAAGAGTGTTGATCAACATAGAGTACAATAGGCTGATCACCTAGAAGTGCTCGTAAGTAAAGACGAATGGATGGCCTTAGTGCCGGATGTCCTTTTCAAGTATGAAAACGGAAAGAGTATGTTCATGGTCTTTTGACCGGTTCAAAATTCCTAAGCTATTATATATACTTTAGAATCATTGTTGTGAAATGAGAAGTACTATTCAAATGTTTCATAGTGCTTCATAGTTAATTGTTCAGTTATATAAGATGAGCATATAATTCTCAATATGATACTCATATGATTACTTGTTAGACTTACTGAGCTAGTTATGCTCATTCTTACTTGAACCATATGATTGCAGCTAAATCCGAATGAACTAAGAGTTCTAAGAGAGATAAAGGCAAGGCTAAGATGGACAATTAACCGTCCTATAATAGATTAGTGTAATTGTATGTAATATACTTATGAAGAACAAAGAATGTATTCGGTTATGAACCTGGGAAATGATTTGATATTATTGTAATACAAAGATAGTAAATACAATCATTTTGTTGTTGTCTCAATGGAATGACTGTACGAATTGTAATATTGTGGAGCACCATCTATCGAGTTAGAAGGTACCCGGATTTGGGGGCGTCACAGGTTGGTATCAAAGCATTAGGTTTATAAAACTTAAGAGGGGAAGAACCTTAGGCTAATAACCTCGTTAGGAAAGGAAAGGTCCGAAGAATGTTAACTCGAGTCAAATAAGTTAATAAGGTATTGAGGGAACTCAGTACCGAAAGATTTAAAAGATGGAAAGTAACCCTAAATGGATTAAATGTGATTTGTGCTTATATTATTGTGTATTATGTACTAATCAATTTGTTATATGTTATTGTAGATGTCAATCGATAGCTTAATGTATAGGGATATACATGTGGTAAGCGAAGAGTCCGTGAACAGAGTAGAGCCAGTACCTATGCTTGTAGCGGAGATACCTTTAGTGATTCTAGAAGAATCAGAGCCCGAGGAGTATTTCTCAGAGGAGGACTATTCAGAGGAGACCATGGGAATAACATCATATCTAAATATGATGATAGATGTGGATGATGATATGGAGGTAACATCGATTAATACGGTGATGCCTGCCTTAGAGTCAACACCGACAGAGACAATGAGGGCAATGTACCTCTCAGTGCTTGACCGTAACGTGCAACTGCACAATATGGTGTAACACTAGAAGGAGGAGATCAGTGATCTCTATGGGGCCAATGAGTCTGCAGAGTCAAACTATAAGATAGAGCATGATGAGAAAGTGCTCATGACTGATAAGGCTAGGGACTATAAGAACGAGGTCATAGAACTTCGTAAGAAACTGGCTGAAAAAGACCAGAAGATAGCACGGATGTCATATATAAATGACAGTGCGTACGAGGATTTCAAGCTTAAGATAGCTTGTTATTCTATTGAGTCGGGACAGACTCGACATACTATAAGTCAAGATATTGTGTCAATTCTAGCTAACGAGAAACATGAGAATGCTGTTAGACAGTATTAGAAGTTAGAATGGTAAATACTTTTGTGTAGTGATGTAAAACCCTCTTTTGTATAATTAAAGGGTAGTCTTTTTGTAAATCCCAATTTTTGTGAAAGTCAATCGCAGGATATAAATATAATAGCTTTTTGCTATGGAAAGTAACTTATAAATAGTTTTGAACTATGAAGAAGCATCTTAATATAAGGAAGTTTTTATTTTAATGTGCTTTGTAGTGTATGAGTTATTGTTCAGTTGTTTGACGACTAATAACTAAGTAAGCAAATAAGTAATAATGGGACTTTATTTATTTAATCAGAAATGCCGCCAAGAAGAAGACAACGTAACCCAGAGGCGGAACCGTATAACGATAATCAGGGGGGGTCCTAATAACCCTATGCAAGAATTCATTAATTTATTAACGGCTGCATTTAACCAAGCTGGGGTTAGAGCACCCGCAGGACCTAGTGTAGCCCGAACAACTACCTTTAAGGAATTTAAAAGTGTAGGTCCACCTGAGTTCAAGGGAACAACATACCCAATGGAGGCCCAGACCTGGGTCAAGGAAATAGAGAAGGCGTTTGTAATTACAAACGTAGCTGAGGCGCAAAAGACTTCTTTTGCGACCTACATAATGAAGGGGGAAGCCAACTACTGGTGGGAGGCTCACCAGAGTGGGGCTAGAGCAGATGCTGTTACATGGGAACAGTTCAAGAAGGTATTCTTTGAGAACTATTTCCCTACTAGCATGCAAGGGTAAATGGAGATTAAGTTCGTAGAACTTAAGCAGGGGGACATGACGGTTCCCCAATATGCGGCCAAATTCAATGAATTGGTAAGGTTTGCTCCACACCAAGTGGACACGGAGGAGAGAAAGGCTCGTAGGTTTGAGCAGGGCCTAAAACCCTGGCTCTATAGTAGGATTTTGGTTTTTCAGAGTACGTCCTATGGGACCATTCTGGAAAAAGCAATTATAGCAGAGGGTGGTAGTGATGCATTGACCCAATACCACAAGGAACGAAAGAATAAGAGTAAGGGAGAGGGAGGAAATATGACAGAGATTGCTAGTGGTAGTGGCAACATGCCTACAAGAAAGAATTTTAACCCTTGGAATACTGGGGTGAAACAAGAAGATCCTAAACGTAGGATGGAGACATGCAAGACATGTGGCAAGACTCATATGGGAGTTTGTCTAAAAGGGAGAACGGGTTATTATATTTGTGGGCAGGAGGGTCACATATCTCGCAACTGTCCTAATCCTAAGAAAAGCCGTGGCTATTTTGTTTGTGGGTCGATGGACCACATGGCAAGAAATTGCCCAAAGAAGGGGGCGAAGGTCAGTAAGGGTTCTGGTAGTGGTAATTTAGCCATTATTGGACCAACACCATCATTGGGTAGACCCTCAGCCCGAACGTTTAATATGATTGTCCAAGATGCACAGATCATCGTGGATGTAGTAAAGAGTATCATTCCAACCAACGAAATAAATTCTTATGTGTTATTTGACTCGGGTGCTACTTGTTCTTTTATAGCATGTGGATTTGCTAAGCAACTGGGATTAAACCCTGAAAAGTTAGAAATACCTTTAGACATTAAAGTAGCAAACGATGAGATAATTCCCATTGGATACATTCATAGGAATTGTTTCGTAGATATTAGGGGCAACATATTATCGGTAGATCTTTTACCGATAAGGTTAAGAGAATTCGATGTAATTCTATGTATGGATTGGTTAATTAACCATAGGGAAATAAATAGATTGTCATAGAAAGAGTGTAAACCTAAGGCTTTCTAAGAAACCTGAGGTGGTGTTTTATGGAAATAAATCACCGGGACGTTTTTGTTGTCTAACTATGACACAAGCTAGAAAAATGTTGAAGCAGGGGAGTAAGGGTTACCTGTGCCATGTGGTGGATACCCAAAGAGTGGGAGCATCCTTGGAACAGATAGCGGTAGTTCAAGAGGTCGCGGATGTGTTTCCAGAGGAGTTACCCGATATTCCGCCAGATAGGGATGTAGAATTTTTGATTGAGTTGCTGCCGGGTACGGCACCAGTTTCAAAGGCACCATATAGAATGGCGCCAGTAGAGATGAAGGAGTTAATGGTTCAATTACAGGAACTATTAGATAGAAAGTACATTCAACAGAGTGTGTCTCCATGGGGAATACCGATATTGTTTGTAAAGAAGAAGGATGGGTTGTTACGACTTTGTATCGACTATCGGGAGTTGAACAAGTTAACGATTAAGAATAAATACCCGTTGCCCAGGATCGATGCTCTATTTGATCAGTTGAAAGGGGCAAAGTATTTTTCTAAGATAGATTTGCGTACGGGGTATCATTAGCTGAAAGTAATGAAGGAGGATGTACCTAAGACGACGTTCAGAACTCGTTATGGGCACTACAAATTTCTGGTTATGTCGTTTGGGTTGACGAATGTGCCAGCCGCATTCATGGATATGATGAACAGAGTGTTCAAACAGTATTTGGACAAGTTCGTTGTAGTGTTCATTGATGATATTTTAGTCTATTCTAAGACGCCAGAAGATCATGCTGAACATTTAAGAATAGTGTTGGAAACACTACGAAGGGAGAAGTTATATGCGAAATTCACTAAGTGTGAATTCTGGCTTGAACGAGTGCAGTTTCTAGGAAATGTTATAGATAAAGATGGCATATCCGTCGATCCAGTGAAGGTGGAAGCAGTGAATGAGTGGGAGCAACCGAAAACGCCAACTGAGGTTTGGAGTTTTCTGGGGTTAGCGGGATACTATGGAAGGTTCATTACGGACTTTTCTAAATTAGCTACTCCGTTGACGAATCTGACGAGAAAGTCGGTGAAGTATTAGTGGACAGAAAAGTGTGAAAATAGTTTTCAAGAACTAAAAAGGAGGTTGAGTGAGGCACATGTATTATCCTTACCAGATGATACGGGGAATTTTGTAGTTTATAGCGATGCTTCGCATAAAGGACTTGGTTGAGTGCTCATGCAGCATAGCAAGGTCATTGCGTATGCGTCACGCCAGTTAAAGGATTATGAGAAGGTCTATCCTACTCATGACTTGGAATTGGTAGCTGTAGTCTTTGCCTTAAAAATATGGAGACATTATTTTTATGGGGAATGGTAGCTGTAGTCTTTGCCTTAAAAATATGGAGACATTATTTTTATGGGGAAAAATATGAGATATACAAGGACCATAAGAGTCTAAAATATATCTTCACACAGAAGGAGTTGAATATGAGGCAGAGAAGGTGGTTAAAGTTGATAAAGGATTACGATCGTGATATCTCAGATCATCCAGAAAAAACGAAGTAGTAACGCATTAAGTCAGAAGGGTAGGGAAAAGCTGTCAATGTTAACGACTCAGAATGAGTTAATAACAGAGATGGCAAGGATGGAATTAGAAGTTAAGTTACCAAGTGAAACGGTGGAGATGTTATTCTCAATAGAGACTCAACCAACGATAATGGAATGGGTTAAGGAAGTACAGATAAGTATGGAAGAATGCGAGTGAATGAAAAAGATAATGGAAGATGATGTGAAGACTAAGTATAACCTTGATAAAGAAGGTTTACTTCGTTTTGAAGGAAGAATTTGGGTTCCAAATAATTCCGAGTTAAAAGAAGAGATTATGTGTGAGGCTCATAATTCGAGGTACTCGATACATCCTGGTAGTACTAAGATGTATCAAGACCTTCGTCAGAAATTTTGGTGGCCGAACATGAAGAGGGAGATCACAGAATATGTTAGTAAGTGCTTAACTTGTCAGAAAGTTAAGGCTGAACACCAAAGACCGAGTGGGTTGTTGCATCCACTAGCGATTCTAGAGTAGAAATGGGAACATATCACAATGGACGTTGTGGTGGGACTTCCAACCACGAGAAAAGGATACGATGCTATTTGGGTTATAGTGGATCGGTTAACCAAATCGGCTCATTTTTTACCTATAGGAATTAGGTATAACCTAGAGCAGTTAGCTAAGCTTTATGTCAAGGAAATTATTTCTAGACATGGAGTACCTGTTTCGATTGTGTCCGATCGTGATCCACGATTCACGTCGAACTTTTGGAGGAGTTTGCAAGAGCAAATGGGAATGCATTTGAGATTGAGTACGGCGTATCATCCACAAACGGATGGACAAAGTGAACAGACAATTCAAACGCTAGAAGATATGTTAAGATCTTGCGTTATGGATTTCAAGGGGAGTTAGGACGAACATCTACCTTTGGTGGAATTTGCTTACAACAATAGTTTTCACGCTAGTATAGGCATGCCGCCTTACGGAAGCCAGTATGGTAGAAGTGCGAGAACACCACTTTCTTTGGGATGAAGTAGGTGAACGTCGAATGTTGGGACCTGAGATGGTATAAAAAACGGCAGACATGGTTGAGCTAATACGAACCCGATTGGTAGCGGCTCAAGATAGACAAATGAAGTATGCAGATCCTCATCGAGAAAATAGAGAATTTGAAGTAGGATCGTATGTCTTTCTAAGAGTGTCGCCTTGGAAAGGGAAGATACGTTTTGGGAAGAAAGGGAAGTTAAGTCCAAGGTTTGTAGGACCTTTTGAAATTTTAAGAAGGGTAGGAGAGGTAGCTTATGAAGTAGCTTTACCTCCAGAGATAGAAAAAATACACAATGTATTTCACATGTCAGTGTTGCGTCCGTATAAATCAGACTACAAGCACGTAATAGAATATGAGTCTATTCAAGTAGAAAAAGACTTAACGTATGAAGAACTTCCGATTCAAATTATTGATAGGAAGGAACAAGTGTTGAGAAATAAAGTAATACCTTCAGTAAAGGTAATATGGAGTAATCACGATGCTGAAGAAGCAATGTGGGTGCTCAAAAGTAAATGAAGGAAAAGTTTTCTCATTTGTTTATGTAAGAATAACGAGATTCTAGGGACAGAATCCTTATAAGGAGGGAAGAATGTAACGCCCGAGAATTTCGGATTTTTAATGAATTAAATTTTTATTTGATTATGTGAATTAAATGAATTTAATAGATTAATTATGTGAGTAGGATGTTTGAAGGTCGTTCTATGACCTAGAAGGGGTGAATGTGGTTAGTATTCTGGATTTGTCCTAGGATTAATTGTTTTGAATTATCAAGACGAAAATGAATGTTTTCCGAGAAGTTTTCTGTAAAAACACTATTCATCCAATTTCGTTCGGAGCTTAGGTTCGAAATTCTAAGAAACGCATAATGATAGAATATGAGGATATAATGGAATATTCGATAAAATTTTCGTTATGGCAAACAAAGTTTTTGCCTGCGGACTTAAAACCTAAGGGTTTGTGAAAGAGATTTTCGAAAAAGAAATGTAATGCGTATACTTATTTCGGTTATTATACGTATGAGATACGAGTATTATACTAGTTAGAATACGAGTATGATATTATGAATAGCACGACGTATAATACGAATATCGTATGAGTATTGGACAAAGAGAATACGAAAGTATACACATAGAATACGAATAGTCTTAATGGATTATGGGTTAAGGATTTGGTAGAATCCAATTGGACTTGGACAAATAGCAAGCCCAATGAATTAAGTAAGCCAGCCCAAGTCAAGGCCCAATAGTAATTAAAGACAAGCCCAATCCAAGAAATTAAACCGCGGGTCGAACCGGCGGGTCACGGGATGGTAAAACCCATGGGGCAACCCATGGGATGATCCATGAAGGGGTGGGACGGCCACTTAATGGCCAAGTAAAGTGCAATACTTGATCACCAAATACTTTACTTGGTGATAAAGTAGTAAATAGTAAGGAGGTGGCTTTCTGTCCATTTTGCTCTCCAATTGGTTTTTTATAAATACAAAGCTAAGGTTGGTTATTTCTTGTTTTACAAAGATTGTCCAACTATATTGAAAGAGAGAGAAAGAGCTAGAAACATTAAATCACTCTACTTCCAAGCAAACCATAAGACGTTTTCTAAAGAACGTGAAGAACAACAATGGTAACTTCTCATAACCCGTAGTCTTCATCTTTTTCGATTTCTTTCTCGTAGAAGAATCGTAGATTGGTGGAGCATGTTTATTGAGGAGATATAAGGATGTCTATTAATGATCAAATCATTGATAAGTCATGATTGAATGAAAATCTTAAAGTATTTACGTAAGTTAAAAACTATAGAAAGTCTTGAACGTGAACTTAGTTATAGATGAACGATTGGAAAGCCGTCATAGCTAGGGTATGTGCATGATGATTTGTTAGTATTTAGATGATGAATCAATGGAGTGTTACATTTGATTTGGCTTATAGAACACGAGTAATGAAGTTATGACAAATTTTTTGGAAATAGACGTTAAACGTCGAAAAACGTAGAAATCTCGGGTTAAAGGTCAAAAATTGCTGTGTGACTTGAAAACGTTGGTTTTCAATGTCAACACGTGAGATAAGGTATTTAAGAGTCGTGGACGCAAGAATCGTCGAATTTCGACTTATAACTAAGAAAACGAGTATTGAACGGTCGAAAACGATAAACGAACGCTCAAAAATGAACTCAAAGGTGAATTCCGAGTTAACGTATTCAAAATTGTAAAATTCTTATATGAACACTTAAAGGATGTAATTAGTGAGTTGTGGGCTTCCGAATGAGTCAATTCGGATGTAAAACGAGCAAACTATGAAGCCGGGAATTTTGTTGGATAAACTAACTGTCCTGTCTATCTGGTGCACAGGGGCGGCGCCGCAGCGCCAACCTAGTGTAAATATGTCACATCGCAGCGCCATGTATGGCTGAGAGAAAATAAAAATGTCTGGAGACTCACGCCCCAGCGTGAGATTTTGTGCAAGGACTCGCGCCGCAGTGCCGAGTCCGGGCAAAACCCCTGGAGAGTGACATTGCAATGCCACTATACAAAGGAGATGCCGCGCCGCAGTGCCGATAGTGTAAAAATGTTGACCAAGTTAGGTTTTTGTTCCATTTAAATGTAGACCTAAAGTAAGACATTGAAGGTACTTAATGTACATAATAAGACGAAACTTTAATCACTTATAAAGTGATAACGTTAAAAGATTTAGTATGGTTTAATAGAAATTAAACGAAGAATGCGAGAACGTAATAAGTAAACCGAGAATGATGTTTAACGTTGGTAGTTCACCAATAATGATCAAATGTCAGTTAATAACTTAAGAATGTTAACGAGCCTTAACGAAGTATAGAAAGTCGAACTGACGTTATTAACGAAATAAACTCAAGTAAGACATAGAAGATAAAGAAGTTGGTTAGGACAATAAAGTTACTTGTTTTGTAACTAATTACAGTGTGCTATGTGAATATATCATGTAGATCCTGTAAAGACTGAGAATTGATTGAATAATATATTCGAAGACGCTTATATGCAAGTCTTTCTTAACGCTTGTCTAACCTTCGTGTTAGCCAAGTTTTCTGTGATTCATGTTATAAGATGCATGAATGGTTTTAAAGAAGGAGTCAATGCCTGTTTTAACTCGGCTAGACAAGTCTTGAAGAACTGATTGATTTGTTTACAAGTCTTTCGATATAGAACTGTTAACGTTATCCTATGCCAAGTATTTGGTATGGATGTAAAGGTAAGTTTGTCTATGAACAAACAAAAGTATTTTTCATCGATTATTCGATGGGCATGCGAGGTTGCCAAATGTTAAACTTAAATACGTTTAACGGAAGAGTGTTGATCAACATAGAGTACAATAGGCTGATCACCTAGAAGTGCTCGTAAGTAAAGACGAATGGATGGCCTTAGTGCCGGATGTCCTTTTCAAGTATGAAAACGGAAAGAGTATGTTCATGGTCTTTTGACCAGTTCAGAATTCCTAAGCTATTATATATACTTTGGAATCATTGTTGTGAAACGAGAAGTACTATTCAAATGTTTCGTAGTTCTTCGTAGTTAATTGTTTTGTTATATAAGCTGAGCATATAATTCTCAATGCGATACTCATATGATTACTTGTTAGACTTGTTGAGCTAGTTATGCTCATTCTTTCTTGAATCATATGATTGCAGCTAAAGCCGAACGAACTGAGAGTTCTAAGAGAGATAAAAGCAAGGCTAAGATGGACGATTAACCGTCCAATAGATTAGTGTAATTGTATTTAATATACTTATGAAGAACAAAGAATGTATTCGGTTATGAACCTGTGAAAGGATTTGATATTATTGTAATACAAAGATAGTAAATACAATCATTTTGTTGTTGTCTCAATGGAATGACTGTACGAATTGTAGTATCGTGGAGCACCATCTGCCGGGTTGGAAGGTACCTAGATTTGGAGGCATCACAAATTCTTTATTTGAGATTACAATGGATCTTATTGTGTAGTTTATTTTAATATGCTTCGCTACCAATTATTATGTTCTATTGTGAGGATTGTCTATTGTGATTTGGACTTAATTGCTTAATCGCCTAGCTAACAATTACCGTGATAATCTATATGAACTCGAGAGATGAAGTATTGATTTAGATCTTATCATGATAGCATGTGTTTATGATTTCTACATAGATGGAATTCATGATTCGTGTTTAGGATAGAGATATGCCTTTACGCCATATGTAATCTTATAGAGAACTTGTGCTTTAAATCCTTTTTTAATTGTAATTCACATAGAGATATAGTGGATTAGTTAATTAGGGTGTCTTGCTTAATTCTATCATCTGTGGATTTAAGTGAGTATGGGTTTTATGCATCGAGAGATGGTTTTATCTGCTTTAGTGTTCTTGATTAACAATTCATGACAGAGAATAATTGATGAAAAGTGTGTTAACTTGAATGAAGCAATAAGTGAAATTGTGATCTTAAATCTTCGTAATCTTAATTTAACTAGTGGAATTTAATAGTAGTTTAATTATAAATTGAAATTCATTCGTTTAAATAAGATTGAGTTGGTTACGGGTTAGTACTTGGTGATTTTTATTAAATAATTCCTCGTGGGAACGATACTCTACTTTCACTTTATTACTTGTTGACCACGTATACTTGCGTGTTGTGCGTAATTAGATTTTACCCAACAAGTTTTTGGCGCCGTTGCCGGGGATCAGTGAAATAAGGCACCCATATGGATCCCTGTCTCCTTACGGTGAGCAATTTCTACCTCCATCTTCTGCATCACTAGTTGCCTCTCAAGAGTCTCTGTTTCTAACTCCTCGACTCTACATCCTAATTCCAAAATATGTTCTTCATACTCTCCTAACATTCGATCCTCAAAAGTAGACTCGTCGGAGTCCTCCATGGGCTCGGGTTCCTCCTCCATGGGTTCCTCCTCCATAGGCTCCTCCTCCGGATCCGACTCCTCAGGTAGAGACTCTATCTCCTCCTCCTCCTCATCATCATCAATAGGGGAAACTACCGATATAGGCTCCGCTATCAAGGGTGCCTCATAGACTACGTGGATATCACGCGGCTCATCCTCTACTACTCGGCTAGGTCCTCCCATGTCAGTCATCCTACAATCACCAACATAAGACAAGACAAGCAACAACTCCATCAGAATGTTAAATAAAATAAGTTCATTGTATAGAATGAAGTTACAATTCATAACACACTAAGTCTCTCAAGGGAAACTCTACATGAGTTTTATCCCCTTTCCTAACTTCTAAGTTTTCCTAAGATATAATCTAAGGACTCTCGTTCTTAAGGTTTATAACTAAATCTTTGATACCAACCTGTGACGCCCCCAAATTCTGACCTCCACTTGGTCACCCAAATTCGGTTCGTCACGTTCTCATGGAATCACCATAATAACAAAAACTATATATTTACAACGAAAGATCTAATTTAGAATAATATATAATGTTTTATTATAATTATTCCCCCAAGTCTCGAAACCTACAGTGCTTAATAGATTACATAATAATATCGAATAAAGACTTATTACATAATCCTACATAAGCTTAAACATAGTCTGGAAATAGTCTTAATACAACATAATTAATTTAAACATAAAAGGGGCAAGCTAGTCGGTAGCCTTGCCCTTGACCTTGTCTTTCCCAGATACACATCCCTGTTCCGCCTTAACTGAAAGGTTTTAGATAAGCAAGAATGAGCACAAATTGCCCAACAAGTAATATACAACAAGGGTAAAGAGTCTTATATCACTAGTTTGAAATATTGAAGTATCATCTCTAAGATAGTTCAGGGTTTCAGAATAATATCACAAATAATGAATATCAACAATCCTTGGAATAAGATCAATAATTCAATATAATCAACCGATATATATGAATTCAAAGGCTATCAATGTATCCGTCTGGATCACGATTTATACTGAGCAGTCATTAAGGACTATTGAACATCTACTAGAATTACCAATATTAAACTAATAACCGAAAAGAATCAAGTATTATAGATGATCAGTCTAAAATACTTTAAGTTATGAATAACACCACAGTAATAATATACTCATGTGTTGGGGTTTCCAACAACATAAAATCCCCTTACCTTAAGGGTTGTTCAACTCAGTTTTAAAGATTTCCGCACCAAACAATTGGTTTGGACAATTTTATAAACATGCATATAGTCTAGCCGAATCAAATGGCATTGACTCTTTCACAATATTCAAGAACAATACCGAGTTCATCATGAATAATAGTTTACACAAGAGTTTAAGCATATTAGCTCGATTGAACAAATAAGTAGGATACCTTACATTCAAAGAGATAAGTTTATGATATTCACTGGAATAAAGTATTGCAAGAGTTTAGAATACTTGCACAATGTAAAGTAGGGTTCGGATACTTGCCTTACGCGTAGTTTATCCACGTTTTAGATTTCAACACTTTCAAATCATATTTATAGTGTATTATATATATGTTCAAGAGGTTCATTAGCTAACATAGTCTTTAATCCATCTTGACATGTTTCAAGTATGCACATATGGTACAAAATCAGTTTATACGTCATCACAAGTTTAACTCACGTATCTTTGTTTTGATATTTATGCAAACATCCTTTTGGACTTATCATTCGAAAGTTATGAATAACCTTTATTTCTATCACATGGCATGTTCCTTATCACATTACGTAGCATCTTGATCATATATTACACGTTAAAGAAATTATACATGCATGCGTCAAACATCAGTTCAAAAACAAAACCCATATGTGACTGTTGCATGGCGCAGCTGCACCATGTCTACGCTTAGGGATGGCGTAACACTCATATTAGACATGCTTGTGAGTATTCATAACATATGTGTGAAACTAACATCGCTTTAGTTGAAAATATGCTTTGTTCATGCTTTATTTGAAATATGATACATACGCATGGTTTATATATGTTCATACCACATGAGTGAGTCTAAGAGTGTCATCAAACATGA
The DNA here is from genome assembly GCA_020205605.1 of Panax ginseng. NCBI lineage: Eukaryota > Viridiplantae > Streptophyta > Magnoliopsida > Apiales > Araliaceae > Panax > Panax ginseng. Next base: position 57,579,447 of record CM035143.1, on the reverse strand, counting down.
TCACAAATATCAGATTTTAGTCCTCATAGTAGCTTGAAAATATTCACACTTAAAGCTTACTAGTAAGTTCAACTTGTTAATGTTTCCTTGCTAATCACACAAACATAAGCTAAAGGTTTATTCATGCATTTCCAAGTCATACTAACATGCTTTCAAAGTCAGAATATTAACCATGTAGAAATCATGCATGTTAGCTCACTAGGCTAAGCTTCTTCTTGAAAATATTTCTAACACAAGGCTTAATAAGTTTGGTCATGCTCAAAGGAACTATGTACACTATAACATGCTCAACTATATGTAAAATCTGTCATGTATAGCTTACTAGGTTCACAATTTGCAGAACATGATCTTTAACATAGTTTGTTTTCAAAACTTAAAGTCCAAATCTCCATTTAAACCATATGCATTCATTAATCATGCAAGCCTATTAGAACATGTTCATATTGAGTTAATATACTTGTATATACCTATTTATATGCTAGCTTGAGTTATAACGACTAACTAATGTTGATCAAATTATAAAATAGAAGCTTCAATGAAAAATAGGGTCACACAATTGCTTATTGCGCCTCAGTTGTTAATCCCACAGTAGGCTACCAGTAGCTAGTTTGAGCCAGAACAAGTGAAACCTCAAGAACTATTCGGACCAAACACAGAATTTACCCACGAATTTGATTCTAAACACTCATGTATCAATTTAAACATGCTCATAAGGCCATATAACAACTATATGAACATTACCCACCCTCAATAACATCCAGTTCCACATAATCAAAAATTTAAATTTCAAGAACTTAAAACTCTATTTACAGAAACGGAAATGGAAAGAAAGGAATGGAATTATACCTTCATAATGTGCAATGAACTTGCTCTAACTGAACTCTCAAGCTCTTAGAATGCTCCCACTCTACTACTTAACAATTTATCAGACAATTCTCAGCAACAAGAAATGAAGAAGTATAACTTCTATTTATAGAAGAACACAAAACCAGACATTGCATTTTCCCATGGAATCAAACCCATGGATTGTAGGATTGCATGAAGGTTATGGAGGAGTTGGTAATTAGTGTGTGGTTTGCATCATGAACACCACTCCCCCCATGATCATTAGCTAGAAGCTTGGAAGAAATAGGCTTAGCCTTTTTGGTTTATACGTAACTGAGGATTGAGACAATTGGACACTCATTTTGGGACAAATAAATTAACTCAGCACTCTTGCCCACTTCTACACATTCCCACTCTTATGTTACAAATATCAACCATACATTATAACTAAATGTCACAATATGATTTAATATTTCAAGGTAGTAGATGTTATGCAACATACATATAATCCATGTACATTTTATCACACTGGTACACTTTATTAAAATAATAATTTACAATATGCTCATGGTATTTTATTTTAATATATACCCACATACATATTGTCACATAGATATTTCATAACGTTTTTATAACATATAGTTCCAATATATTTAATCACATTGCCTCATACAATAAAATTTTATAAGACTTATATATAGTCACACAATGTCACACTATACTATACAGTATAGTTGTATTATTGTTCATATGCACATAACTGTCAATATAATATTATTATATTACTAACTTACTTATTTATGGTAAATAAATAAATCATGCACTTTCTTAATTAATTAACACCAATATTAATTAATCCAACCATTGATTCATGTAATTATGAATTTCCATAATCATTATTCATCTTTATAATATGTTACAAATAATAGTAATCACACATTATTAGTTAATTACTAAGAATCCAATATTCTACCACAACTGTAAGACCCCAACTTATTATAAATGAAATTGAATTTCTCTATTTATTATTTTGAAATAGTAAGGGTTGAATTGATTAATGTGGTTAGTTATGGGTAAAATGCGCAAATATTTCAAATAAGCAAGTGGTTATAAAATATTCATTGTTGTTTGGGAATATTTGTTTGGTCGTGGAATATTCTTCTTTCGTTTGGGAATATTAAATATTTACCTTGACCACAGGGGGGGGCCCCATAAAAAGCGATTGGATGAAGAAAAACGACAAGTATCAGTTGTTATAAATAATGGCGTAGTTGTTACCATTAACCTTTGTTGGAATACCTGGGTGGTTAAAATACGATTATTCTGGCGTTGTTGCATTGAGAGCACTGCGGTATTGCACCAATTATTGATTCTTACGTAAAAAGGCACTACTCAATAATTGTTACAGTAATTACTGTTCAATATTTTATTTTATTGATTCAATAATTGCTATGTTGATATTTTATATTATTGTTATTTTAATAATTGTCACTACACAGTATTTCTCATTATTAGATCAATGATTCATATTATTTTAATAATATTACTAGATAACATTATTAGCAATGTCTAGAAAGTTCTGTCTAAGGAGAGGTTTGGTCACCTAATTGCGCTCCAGTAAAGAGAAATTCTTATCGAAAGCCCCCTTTCTTGAGGAGCTACCTTTGGTTGTCATTATTGTGATTACGTAATATTATTTGTAAATAATTAATTATTGATTTATATGATAAGAAAAATATTTATTTATGTGGATATAAATGGAGGAATTTTTAGAAAAGTGACAATTGTTGAAAATTGATATTTTATCTTTTCTGATAAAATAATTTATTATTATATTATAATAATATAATAATGGTGATATTTTTACAATGAATGTGTGATATATGAGTAAATGAGGAGGAGGAGTATTTTTGTTACTAAAAATATTTAAAACATATTTTTTCATGTTTGTGGACCCCATTTCTTGACTGAAATTTGATTATAGCTTGTAAAATTGTCCGTATGTGGATTTCGGTCAATTTCTGTTTGGAATTTGGAAAAACTTAAACTTACAAAGTTGTAGAGAATTGAATTTCCTGTAGAAGGACATTAGATTCAAAATTTTCTGATAAAAGGGCTATTTATTATGAATTATTGAAGTTCCGAAATAATTGATTTTTGGAGGTTTTAATTATGTTTATTAAGAGAAACGTTTTTTTTTGTTTTGTGGGCTACACTAACATGTGCAAAATTAGCTGAGATCAGTTGTCTAAGGTGGGCGTGAAAGTTATATATATATTTATTATTATTTTATTAAATTTTCTACTTTGGTGTTCTAAGCATTTTCCTAAATAGGGTGCTTAGGTTAGAATTGAAAATCACACCAGAAACTGAAATCTTCTCTCTCTATATTATCGAGCGTATTCTTGTGAGTATTTTGATACTTTTAGTGTTCTTTATCTGATGCAAGTTTCTTTTCTTTGTTATATCCAGATATTAAGTCGGAAATCTTATTCCTTTTGCGGTAAGGGATATTTTTTTCTTCGTAAATGATATTATTTCTTTCGATATCATTATGCCAAAATATTGGTCTGAACTTTTTATCAAATTTGGAACTTTTTGTGTCGGGGTTACTATTCACGTATACGACACTATTCACGAATACAACACTATTCACCGAAAGATAAAATTTTTCCTTTTTGTCCAAGATGTCTATTATGGTTAGTATCTTTGATTGCATCCATGTTTTGATCTTTATTTTTGAATCATACTTCAAAATCGGTTATTATGGAGTATTATTGATCTTGGATAAACCGTATGTCTGAATCCTAATATTTGTTATTTTGTTTCCTTTGGATTCGTTTTTCTTTAAAATATTTTCATCATCCTCGGTCCTAAATGATGATATAACTGAATATCTTTGGCATGTATTGCAAAGATGAATGATTTTCTGATGAATATCTTTGGCTGTAGTGCAAAGATGAACAGGTGTTTAGATGAACATGGCCAACTGATGAATATTTTTGCCCTGTAGTACAAAGATGGATATTTAATTCAAGATGTATATTGATTGATGTTACAGAGATAAAATATTGACGATGGACTTTTAAATTCATATATAGAAGATAGTAGATTTTATTCTCTACTTAACTCTTCTAACGAATTATTGTTTCCGCTGCGAATATTGATTTAAAACTGGTTGTCTATTGTATTCTATTAGATTTTTCCCTGTTGAGGACTAACGATAATTTGTTCTATATTATCTTAGTCATAATGTTCTTTACTGGGCTAGTTGAGCTCACCTTTTTCCTTTTTGTTCCATTTTTCTTCTCAGGAGACGAGAATATAGCGAGTACTAGTCGGGGTGTGGAATGATGGTTCTAGAAGTTGTTTTAGTAGTCCTCACTATTTTGTAAAATAGTGTATCAATAATTGTAATGAGGACTTATTTGAGTGTGGATATTGTCTAGATGACAATATTTGTATTTAAACTCATAGTTTAAGTGTTGTCGTATTTTGCACGACAGTTGTATTAATAAAGTTGTAGTTGTTTTACATCTTATGTATTTGACATTTCGAGAATGGGTGATGTATACCTATTTTGGGGGTGTCACGGTTTAATATCGAGCTTAGGGATATGGTCTCTGGCGGAGATCGAGGAATAGAACTAGGAGGGAGAGGCGAGTAATCCTTATTTAGTGTGTCATACCTAAGCTTATTTATTTGTTTGGCTCATCATAAATATAAAGATATTATGTGGAATGTTAATTTCTTTAATTAACCCTTGTTTTATGGCGATTTGAGAATATTAATGATGGAGTGAATGAGGCCAGTGGAGACACCTTTAATCACCACCTGAGGAACGTGCAATGAAGAAAGGCAATATTCCTCTGTGAAACAACACTACTAGAACAAATGATGAATGATGGGATGTTTAGAATCTTTTACGTTCATGTAAAACGATTTGAGGAGACTCGTGTACAAAATACCGGTGGAAATGATAGCAACGCGCAGCTTGTCACGGCCAAGCCGTTCAAAGAGTTGGGACCACCAGAATATATTGGAAAGCCGGATCCGATCAAGGAAGAGACGTGGGTTAAACAAATTACCAAGATATTCGATGTCTTGGGATGCACGGAGGAACAGAAGGTTCCATTCGCCACATTTATGTTCCGTGGCGAGGCAGACTACTGGTGGAAGTCTGTGAAACGTACCCAGCCTGTGACGACCCCAAATCCAGGTACTTGAAACCCGAACTCGGTTCTCCACGATACCATTTCTTTAAGCTGAATAATACTAAATAATAATACATTTGAACTTAATTTAGATACATCAAAGTTTACTTCCCCAGGTACGTGACCTTCAAATACATTCCTTACAATACTTGAATAGATACCAATACAACTATAACCATTAACTCATAATACACACTTATTCAATCAGCTTTCCTTTTCCGTTGTTCGTGCCTTAGCCTTCAGATTGCTCATACATAACTGAAAATATTTAATTTAAGCAAGGATGAGCATTTAAGTGCCCAACAAGTAATAGCAATTATATATAAGCTGAAAGAATATAAGTATTCTCTTTACATAACACTTCTACAACGAATTGAAAGTTGTGAAGTAATCATCTTGATAAAAATTCACATAACAACTCTCTTTCAAATTCTTTAAATTTGGCTCGGCTCTACCCTTGAATAGGGTTTAAGAAACATACTATGAACATTCTTTTCATTTTTGAAAAGGTTTAGCGGAATTCTATCCTCAAACCGTCATAACTAACTTACGAACGGAGGGTGATGAAATTTCATTGTACACTGTATTGATCAATACTACATAACTTGAACGAAATTCATCGCTTCACTCTATCCGCCATGCAAAAAATCTTCCCATATAGGGATGTTCATACATGCACGGTGTTGGGCTTTGTACGAAGCGCATAGTGGAAATTAAAATTTTAAAGCAATTTCAAACCCCAAAAGCAGGATCCATGCGAAAATCAATTAATTCAGAGGTTTAGAGATTATACCGGATATAAAAAACGAGAATCAAACCCATTGCGCCTCGAATCTCCAACGCATAATACAAACCGATTGCGCCTAAGATATCCATCCCACAGCGCATACGAACAGTCGACGATTTCGCAATAAGAAGGACTTGCGTTCATTAGCCACCAAAAGGAATGGATTTTACGAAGCTGTTTTCTTTTCTAGTCTCTCTCTAGAAGCGGCTAGGGTTTTTCAATTATAATATGTTACCCTAAGTAGGCTGCTATATATATCATATATATAGTAGTTAAAAGGAATCAGATTAAATCAAAACCTAATTTCATAATAAAAAATATATATATATATATATATATATATATCTTAATTAAGTCTTACTTAATTAATATACATATATACAAATTATCCTTTTAATTTAAATTCGTGATTTAAAAACTATTAATCATATTAATATATTTAAATCCTTAAAATTTAAATTAATTCCTTTAAATAACGTTCTATGTGTGTGACTCTATAGGTTATTATTACGTTGGCAATAATTTTAAAATCATATTATAAAATTATAAGCAGTGAAATGACATCTAGTAATGCATCATCGCTACCCAAGTAATAATAAGATCGATGATTCGATGCAACCTTTTTCGTGACCAATGTTTCAATGTAATTTAATCCTTTTAACCTTAATATCCTAGATTAAACTCGGAGTCATGGAATGTGTCATACTCTTCATAATTTAATCTGAGTTTTCTTGATTAATGAGTAGACTATATGAAACAAATCACTATTTGAGCATGGCCATGCATTTCATAGTCCTACTCAATCAAGAGGCCTATGGATATCACCCATAATATATAGGATGGTTAAATTCCATCTAGATCACTCATATTTCTCACACGATTAATGATGAACCCAATAATCACCTTTATAGTCCACCCTATTAAAGGTGACATTTGATGATATCAAAGTACATAAATTCTCGTGTAGTAATATATAGCGATTTGGTCGGAGGACCATTACATCATTGTCACTATGAGAATTGCTAATGACACTTCGCATAATGCTCCATATAGAATTCTCATGGTGGGTACATCGATTACATCGTTCTCTAAATGTACCTATGCATTGACTTAATATCTCATATATTTATGACCAATGAGATTTGGTCATCATCGATCCACATACTAGTCTCAATGCATCATTGTTGTCCCATCAACAATGATACTCGACTAGGGACATTTAAGAACAACGATACTAATGGTAAAATATAATCTCATGTTCAAGTCACATACTTGAAACTATATAATTTGTATCACTATTCTAAGGAATTTTATTATGTTAACAATTATATTACGTGATAAATAAAACCATAATAAAATCATATATTTATTCAATCAAATATAATATCAAAGCGTTAAGCAATTATATCAAATAATTGGCCTCTAGGGCATAAACTCTCATGGTCTCCCACTTGCACTAGAGCCGATCACTCATGTATCTAATACCCATGGAACTAGTGTGACCGTCGTGCTTCCTCTGCGACAAAGCCTTGGTTAGTGGATCTGCAACATTATCATCTGTTGGCACTCTTCCTATATGTACATCTCTCTATCGATGATTTCACGGATGAGATGGTACCGCTTTAAGTATATGCTTAGATCGTTGGTGAGATCTGGATTCCTTAGCTTTGTGCAATGGCTCCATTATTATCACGGTATAGAAACAGCCGGATCAACAATGGTTGGAACAACACCAAGTTCGATGATGAACTTTTAATCCATCTGACCTCCTTGGTCGCACTAGAAGCGAAAGATATATACTCACCTACATTGTACAAACGACTCATCTCTTGCTTGAACTTTTCCATTATGACACCACCATTAAGGCAAAACACAAAACCCGATTGAGACTTATAGTCATCATTGTCGGTCTAGAAACTAACATCTGTGTAACCCTTCTTTGCTAGTTCGTCTTCACCTCCATATACCAAGAATGAATCCTTAGTCCTTTTCGGTGCTTGAGGATATTCTTCGATCGCCGCGTCGATGACCTTCACTGGATTCGAGTGGTATCTGCTCGTCATGCTCAAAGCATACGAGACATCCGGACGACAGTACATATCATTGCATACATGATAGATCCAATTCTTCAAGCATAAGGATTTTTCTCATCTCACGCTCCTCATCATCTTGTGATTTAGGACATTGGGCCTTAGAGATCTTTACACCATGAGTCACGGGTAAGTTTCCTCTTTTGCCTCTTGCATCTTTGAACCATTTCAACACTTTATCAATATATGTACTTTGACTTAGGTAGAGCATTTTTCTTGATCTATCTCTATAGATCTTGATACCTAAAATGTAAATGAGATCGCCCAAATATTTCATGGAGAAACATTTTCCTAACCATGTTTTTACAGCCTGTAAGGGCGGAATGTCATTCCCAATAATTAATATGTCATCAACATATAATACTAGGAATACAATGTGACTCCCAATAACCTTCTTATATACACAAGGTTCATCTTCATTTTTAATAAAGCCAAATTCTTTGACTGCTTCATCAAATCGAAGATTCCAACTCCGAGAGGCTTGCTTCAATCCATAAATGGATCGCTGCAGCTTACATACCTTTCCAGCATCCTTTGGAATGACAAAACCCTCAGGTTGTGTCATATACACATCCTCAAGGAGATTTCCGTTAAGGAAAGCAGTTTTGACATCCATCGCGATTTTCGTAATCATAAAAATTTGTAATAACAAGTAAGATCGATGGATTTAACCATTGCCCTTCGGAGAGAAGGTTTCATCATAGTCAACACCTTGAATTTGTTTGAAACCTTTTGCTACCAAATCGGCCTTTATAGGTTTGTACATTACCATCCATATCGGTTTTCTTCTTGAAAACCCACTTGCACCGATTGGTTTTACCCCTCCGGGTGGATCAACCAGAGTCCATACTTGGTTAGTATACATGGAGTCCATCTCGGATTTCATGGCTTCAAGCCATTTCTCGAAATCTGGTCCATTCATAGCTTCTTGGTAGGAAGCGGGCTTATCTTGATCTATGAGCATCACATCGCTAGTTTTTTAGTCACAAGATATCCATAATATCTCTCGGGCTCTTGGCGTGTCCTACCGGATCTCTGAATGACTTGTGTAATTTGAGCGGAGTTCACTTTCCACAATTTCTTGTGGTTCCGCTCATGTTCAACTTCGAGTTCAATGATATTTTGTGGTTCTCGAATTTCTTGAGTTCTACTTTCCTCCTTTGTTTCCTTTAGAGACAAATTCTCTTTCTAGAGAAAATACAGTTCGACCAACAACCACTTTGTTCTCGGAAGGTTTGTAGAAATAATACCCTTTTGTTTCCTTTGGGTATCCCACAAAATTACATTTGTCATATTTGGGTCCGAGAGCTTGTCGAATTCGGACATTTTCTGAACGCCTCAGAACCCCAAATCTTCATGAACGACATACTAGGGCGTTTCCAGTCCACATTTCATATGGTGTCTTCTGAACCGTCTTTGTAGGAACACGGTTAAGTGTGAATGCAGCTATCTCTAGGGCATGACCCCAGAAGCTTATTGGAAGATCTGCATGACTCATCATTGATCGTACCATGTCCAACAAGGTTCGATTCCTCCTCTCAGATACACCATTCCATTGCGGTGTTCCAGGTGGAGTGAGTGTGATATAATACCACACTCCTTTAGAAGGTCATCAAAGTCTTGGCTTAAATATTCTCCTCGATCGGATCGAAAGGATTTTATGCTTTTGCCAAATTGGTTTTGAACTTCATTCTTGAATTCCTTGAACTTTTCAAAGGATTCGGATTTGTGTCTCATAAGATACACATATCCATATCTACTAAAGTCATCAGTAAATGTAATGAAGTAATAAAACCTACCTCTTGCTAACGAACTCATGGGTCCACATACATCACTATGTATAAGTCCCAATACATCGCTAGCCCGTTCACTATGTCCAGTGAAAGGGTTTTTAGTCATCTTGCCTAATAAACAAGACTCGCATTTCTCATATGATTCAAAATCAAATGAATCCAAGAACCCATCTTTATGGAGTTTGGATATGCGTTTCTCATTTATATGGCCTAAAAGCGATGATGCAGAGATATGTCGGATTTGAATCATTTGATTTAAATCGTTTTGTATTTATGTTATAGATAGGCATTTCTAAATCAAGAATATAGAGACCAGTTAAACAATTGTGCAACACCATAACAAATATCATTTAAGTAAAACAAACAACGATTGTTCTTTATTATAAATGAAAAACCTTTCTTGTCCAAACAAGAAAGCGAAATAATGTTTTTGCTTATAGCAGTATAAAATAACAATCTTCTAATTCTAAAACTAGCCCGGTGGGCAAAGATAAATGATAAGTTCCTACGGCCGGTGCAAAGAACTTTTGCTCTATTTCCAACTCGTAGGTCAACCTCTCCTTTCATTAAAGTTCTACTCCTTCTTGAGTCCACATGACATTAACACAAATGTGAGAACCACATCAAATTATCCAATACCCATGATGTAGAAGTAGACAAGTTGACTTCTATAACATATATACCTGAATCAGAAGTCGTACTTCCTTTTCTTTTCTTCACTTCTTCTAGATAAGCATGATAGTTCCTTTTCCAGTGTCCAGGTTTTCCACAGAAGTGACATTCACCTTCCTTAGCCACCCCACCTTTAGGTTTTAAAGCTTCGCATTTGGTTTTGGAATTGGGTTTGGCAAAAGATTTAGATCATATCTTCTTCTTGCCTTTCCAATTTCCTTAGCATTCCCCTTTTGCACCATCATTATGGGAGCGGGTCTCGCCTTTTTCATGTTGTTCTCGGCGGTTCTTAACATGCTCAACAACTCGATGAGGGCTTCTCAATTTCATTCATAAGATAGTTCATAACAAATTGAGAGTAGTTGTTGTTCAAAGATTGCAAAACAAGGTCGGTTTGGGCTTAGGAGTGATTGGAAAACCCAACCTATCAAGGTACTCAATATACCCAATCATTTTCAAGCACATGTGGACCAACTGGATCACGTTCACCCATTTTGCGGTGATCAACGCCTTGCTTGTATCATACCTCTCCGTCGAGCATGCCCTTGAACAATTTCTTGAGATGCTCGATCATCTCATAAGCATCCATCAACTCATGTTGCTTACGAAGCTCGGCGTTCATGGTTGCTAGCATGACACAACTCACATCAGAGCATCATCTTGATGCTTCTTATAAACATTATGCTCTCATGCGTAGTGCGATGATAGTTGGTGTTTGCAGGAATGGGCCCATCAAGGACATATAGCTTACGCTCTTGTTTGAGGACAATCCTCAAGTTCTATGCCGATCAAGGAAATTAATTCCACTTAGCTTGTCCTTTTCAAGGGTGATCGTAATGAAAGACTATTTGTGTTGTTGTTGTTTGCCATTTGATATCTACAATTTATAAGTGCAACAATAATAAGTCAAATTACTGAGTTGATATTATATAATTGATAATAGTACATTCAAAATATACCTCTCACTATTTTATTCAAATTAATAGCCCTCACCATTAATTGAAAGCATTTTCTATTAAATCTTTCTAGTGAGTCAAGATCCATATTTCATTATGCCTTAAGTTAGCTTTGGCTATTCTCTCAAAACATAATTATTTAGGTAGACAACCCTTTGTCAATTATATCATATATAATTCTGGATAGTTTGGTAAACAACATTTGTTTCTAGTCCATCTAATGGTACCAACCAAACTCTATGCCTCTAAGTCTACAATCCTATTGAGATAACTTAGTTAAGTCAGCCCAATGATTTTAATAGTTTGGATATCACAATTATCCTATCGCATCTTACCTAGATAAATAGGGTACTTTGCTTTGGCAAACCTACATCTATTGATCAAGGTCTTGATGAGTGTTATTCATTGGAAGGCATCGATTTAGACTTAATAATTTAATGAGGATTTTATTAATTTAGATCTCACCAATTTTAATCTTATTAAGCATGCACATTATTAATCATATCATATCGCATACAAGTATAAATAAAGTGCAAAATTAAATGTGTCACGATTATGGCCCAATCCCATGTCAATCTTTTCAAGCTAATGAAAGATTGAAGGTCAATCTAAGGTGGTAAAAGATCTTAAAATAAATAGCTTCCTTGGATCTTCCTCTAGCATGCGCCTCCTCTCCATCATCATCTTTCATTGTGTTCTCCATCTTGACATCTTCATCAATTACAGATTATTACATGACATAAAGAAACCTTGAGTTACATTTGAGGGGATTTAGATGAGAAAAGAATATTACATTAGAATTTATAGAAAGGCCACGACATGCAAGCCGTATTTCAAAACCAAAAACCACTAACCTATGGGTCAAAAGGCCATAAGCATGCACCATGCATATCACAATAAGCACATAACAATTTATATATAATTAAAAAAAACTATATATAAAATATAGGGGACACGACCATCGTGCGCCACTGATTTGGGGTCCAAGGGGGTCTCTCCCTGGCGGTTGTCCGGCTGATTTTAATCCACCAAAACACCCATAATAACAAATCATATATGTCCAGTTTTGATTTAATCATATTAAAACGAATAACAGTACACCCAGAATTTATCATATATTTCTAGTTTCGATTTAATCATATTAAAACGAATAACAGTACACCCAGAATTTATCATATATTTCCAGTTTTGATTAATCATATTAAAACGATTCTTCATGCTTCTAATCCGATTAGAATAGTTATATTGTTATTCCATTAGATTAAAGATACGATTAACAGTATCATCATATATATTACCAGAATACACATACAACGGAATATCATATATTCAATTTTATATCGGTAAACATGCATCATCATATATCATATATATCGAATACAATTAAAACACGTAATCTGAATTAATCTTTTTCGCAAGTAGCTACGATACCTTTGTTGGGCTTGACGCGAAACATACAAATGGAAATTAAAATTTTAAAGCAATTTAAAACCTAAAAAAGCAGGATCCATGCGAAAATCAATTAATTCGAGGTTTAGATTATACCGGATATAAAAAAAGCGAGAATCAAACCGTACGTGCCTCGAATCTCCAACGCAATACAAACCGATTAAGCCTCTACTAGTATCCACATCGAACGCCGCATGAGCAAGTCGAACGATTACGCAATAAGAAGGACTTGATTAGCCACCAAAAGGAATGGATTTTACGAAGCTGTTTTCTCTCTAGTCTCTCTCTAAGAAGCGGCTAGGGTTTTTCAATTATAATATGTTACCCTAAGTAGGCGCTATATATCATATATATAGTAGTTAAAAGGAATCGATTAAATCAAAACCTAATTTTATAAAATTCAATTTATATATATATATATATATATATATATATCTTAATTAAGTCTTACTTAATTAATATACATATATACTAATTATCCTTTTAATTTAAATTCGTGATTTAAAAACTATTAATCATATTAATATATTTAAATCCTTAAAATTTAAATTAATTCCCTTTTAAATAACGTTTCTATGTGTGTGACCTTATAGGTTATTATTACGTTAGCAATAATTTTAAAATTATATTATAAAATTATAACGAAATGGCATCTAGTAATGCATCACCGCTACCCAGTAATAATAAAGAACGATGAATCGATGCAACCTTTTTCGTGACCAATGTTTCAATGTAATTTAATCCTTTTAACCTTAATATCCTAGATTAAACTCGAGTCATGGAATGTGTCATACTCTTCATAATTTAATCTGAGTTTTCTTGATCAATGAGTAGACTATATGAAACAAATCACTATTTGAGCATGGCCATGCATTTCATAGTCCTACTCAATCAAGAGGCCTATGGATATCACCCATAATATATAGGATGGTTAAATTCCATCTAGATCACTCATATTTCTCACACGATTAATGATGAACCCAATAATCACCTTTATAGTCCACCCTATTAAATGTGACATTTGATGATATCAAAGTACATAAATTCTCGTGTAGTAATATAGCGATTTCGTGGTCGGAGGACCATTACATCATTGTCACTATGAGAATTGCTAATGACACTTTCGCATAATGCTCCATATAGAATTCTCATGGTGGGTCCATCCGAAGACATCGTTCTCTAACATGTACCTATACATTGACTTAATATCTCATATATTTATGACCAATGAGATTTGGTCATCATCGATCCACATCTTAGTCTCAATGCATCATTGTTGTCCCATCAACAATGATACTCGACTAAGGACATTTAAGAACACCGATACTAATGGTAATATATAATCTCATGTTCAAGTCACATACTTGAAACTATATAATTTGTATCACTATTCTAAGGAATTTTATTATGTTAACAATTATATTACCTTGATAAATAAAACCATAATAAAATCATATATTTATTCAATCAAATATAATATCAAAACGTTAAGCAATTATATCAAATAATTGGCCTCTAGGGCATAAACTCTAACACCTGGTTCCAAACCCGAAGGTTTTTAATTTTGCTCAACAATAATATGTAATTCAACATATATATACGTGTAATTGACAAAGGTGTATCAACATGTGAACAAATGCCATGATTATCCAAGTGGGGACACTTGTATAACCATTTATAGAAATCAATGAACAGAATATATATCTGAGCTAACATGTCGATAATCAAAGAGTACATAATCTGTATAGGGATAGAATAATTCTAAAACTTCTTACTCATGTCCATTGCATAAAGGAAATGCAAAGATAGGATACTTGCCTGATTCGCTGATTACAAATCTCAACTTAGGTTTTATCTCTTTATCACAACCTATCAATAATCAGATCATTCGTTCGATTAGAACAATATATCTTAACACATAGTACTATCTATTACAGTCAGCACATAGTCGAATCACATAATCACAGTGATCATACTTTTAGTTGCTATTCTATAATTGAAATATTTTTATATATTTTTCAAATATCTCATCCATGCTCTTACAGTAGTCTTTTCTTTCTTTTATAAGGTCTGACATTTTTGTTGGCGTAGACGATGACTTTATTGGGTAAATACTGAGTCTAAGACTCTTATTCTATACCTCAACATCTGTAAATATCAGACATCTTATTTTTAATCATTTTCGCAATTTCCAGAAATTGAAAAATTTAAAATAATTCAAATCTGTCACTAAAGGGCCTATAGTGATATAACTGTTACTATAGGTGTTCTTCTTCAAATTCAGAACTTCATAATCGGTTCTCAAGTCAGCTAGTTTGGCCGGCTATAACTTTCAAATATCGAAATCATAATTAAATGATTTAAACATTAAACAATTCCATTATCATTAATAGTTTAATTAATACTAAACTATTAATGAAACCATTGCCAAAATATAAAAGTTATTTATAATAACTCAAACTATTTTTAAAACATTTATATTACCCAAATAATTACCATTAATATTTAAATATTAATGTACTATTTATCCAAATATTAAAAGTCATTAATTATAACTTAAAATATTTTTAAATCCTTAATATCCTCTTTAAATGGTTTTTAAATAAGTAAAACAATTTTTAAACTATTTATTTAATATTAATCATTAAATAAACTAAATATCATTAATATTATCTTAATATCATTAATTTTTAATTATTAATGAAATTATCATTTAAATATTAAAAGTTATATTTTATAACTTCAAATATTTTTAAATACCTTATTTTCTTGATTCTTGGTTCTGATTTGTTATGAGTGATGGTTGGGCTTTGTTTAATAGTGTATGGGCAATCTTGTACAAGGCAATTAAATGTAATATTTAATCACTAGATTTAATTCTTATAATTTACCAATTAACTTCTATCCTTTGGTAAATTAAAACACTTATACAATAACATCGAAATTAAACCCGGTAATTAAAATTAGGGTTTCTCAACGTCATCAATTAGGGTTTCTAATTGACCATTAGTGGTTCTTTAATTATCGTGTATGTTTCTTAACACGGTCGTTACGGTTTCTAATTTCAATAGGTTAGGGTTATAATAATTGGGTTTGTCCTAATTATCGACGTCTAATAGTAATTAGGGTTTCTTCTAATTACCGATATTCTTATTCACAAATAACTTCATATACACAAATCACTACTCGGAAATATCCCATAACCGAGTTTAATAATTAGGGTTTCACAAAGACGGTAATATCTGCTATGACCTAATCAACCGTCATTCATTGCTCAATATTATCTGTCTCGCACATACCCAAGTACATAATTATGGTAATTGTAAAATTATTATATAAATAATATAATATTATTATTCTCATCTCTTGATCACAATCCCAATCCGAGGTTTGGATCTCATGTCCGACTTATTCTTCGTACACAAAGATCAATAATCAAGTTAAAATAATTAACTTAAATATTACGAACAATTCATATAATAAAATATTTATTATATAAATCTAATTATCACTTCATATATTATTTCCAATCATGTTTTCATGGAAAATAATTAATAAAAACATTTTAAAACTACGAAATTTATTACCATATAATTTGTGGTAATTAATAATTCCAAAATTATTTCTAATTTTTCAAGTAATAAATGTATTGAATTTATCGTTCACTTTACTTTACACTTAGTCTCGCATTAAATAAAAAAAAAATTTATACGCAAAATTTCTTATTTATTTTATATAGAAATTCTCGGGTTATTACACAGCCTGCCGCACTCAGCATGTCTTGGGAAACGTTTCAGAAACTTTTCAACAACAAGTACTTTCCTAAAAGTATTCGCCATATGAAGGAGGTAGAGTTTATTAGACTAGAACAAAACAACATGACGGTGTCCCAATACGAAGCGAAGTTCGTAGAGTTATCCCGGTTTGCACCTCATTTGGTAGAGAATGAGGAATGAATTACTATGATGTTTATGAGAGGTTTAAAACCCGAGATTCGGCAATATCTTATCTCTCATAAATTTTCTTTATATTCAGATGTTGTAAATAGGGTTCAATTATTAGAGCGAGATAATGAGTATGTTCAACCCGAGGGACCACAACTGTGGTCATCTAGGGTGCTTAATATCGTGAGCAATGAAAACCAGCGGGGAGGAAAACATTCGGATAAAAGTGGTAACCACTCTGGTGGTAATCGTGGCCATTATAATAGAAGAAGCGAGTCGGGAGGAGATTTCAAGAAGAGAAGATACAACAATGACAACATGAAGATGTCAGCACCAACATCAACTGTTTCTAAGGGAGGAGAACGACCACCGGTCGTATGCTATAAATGTGGAAAAGAGGGACACATCAGCCCAAACTGTCCGCAACAATTCAAGGTATGTTATAGTTGTGGAAAGGAAGGACATGTCGCTCGAGATTGTACTGTAGCGAAACCAAGTCCAGCGGGGATGGTGACTCAAAAGGCTGTCCCAGAAAAGTTAAAGTCAACGGTTCCTGGAAGAGCGTTTGTCGTGACTGGTCAAAATGCGAGAAACCAAAACGAGGTGATCACGGGTAAGCTAATCATAAATTCTTGCAAAGTTTATACCTTACTAGATACCGGTGCTACCCATTCATTTATCTCTCCTGCTTGTACTCAACGTTTAAACTTGACTCCGGAGAAATTAGACTTTGACTTATCTGTGGATACTCCATTAGGAGAAACTTTCATTGCATCCACTATTTATAAATCTTGTTTGATCCAAGTTGGTACCATCACATTACCTGTTGATCTTATTTCTTTGAAAATACTTGCATTTGATGTGATTTTAGGGATTGATTGGTTAACCACTTATCATGCTAAAATTGATTGTTTTCGTAAGGTTGTTAGTTTTCATATTCCTAACCAACCTGTTATATGAATCCAAACAACCAAACCACTAAAGTCAATCATTGTCATATCAAGCCATAAAGCTATTCGTTTATTGAAAAATGGATGTCAAGCTTTCTTAGCCCATGTCACGGACTTGAACAAAAACACGTCAGATGTGAATAATATTTCTATTGTTAGTGAATTTCCTGACGTATTTCCTGAAGAACTTTCCGGTCTACCCCCAGAACGTGAAGTTGAATTCTTTACTGACCTTGAACATGGTACAAAGAACATTTCTAAAATCCCATATCGAATGGCTCCTATTGAACTTCAGGAGTTAAAGGTCCAACTACAGGAGTTGTTGGACATCGTTTCGCCGATCTAAAGTACATCTCCTTGGGGTGCTCCTATTTTATTTGTAAAGAAGAAAAGGCGGAGAGTATGCGACTTTGTATTGACTATAAAGAATTGAACCATGTCACCATCAAGAATAGGTATCCGTTACCTCACATTGATGACCTGTTTGACCAGTTGCAAGGAGCACAATTCTTTTCAAAAATCGATCTTAAATCCGGATATCATCAATTTGAAGGTTAAAATTGAAGATATTCCAAAGGCGCCTTGAACTCTCGAGACGGGCATTATGAATTCTTAGTCATATGCATTGGATTGACTAATGCTCCTGCTGCTTTCATGGATATGATGAACCGAGTATTCAAGGAATATTTTGATCAGTTCGTTGTTGTCTCTATTGATGACATCCTCATCTATTCCAAAAGCCGTGAAGATCATGAGCGCCATTTGAAGTTGGTACTGCAAAGGCTTCGTGATAACACGCTATATGCCAAGATAAAAAAATGCGAGTTCTGGCTTGAGGAAGTAGCATTCCTTGGGCGCATGGTGTCAAAACATGGAGTGTCTGTTGACCTGGTGAAGATTGAAGCAATACAAAGTTGGGAGCAACCGAAGGCGGTGATCGAAGTACGTAGCTTTCTAGGCTTAGCTGGTTATTATCAAAGATTCGTGGAAGGATTTTCTCGAATCGCTACTCCGTTAACTCAGCTGACTCGTAAAGATACAAAATTCGTATGAAGCGAGGAATGCGAGAAGAGTTTCCAAGAACTCAAGAGGAGAATCATTTCGGCACCTGTTCTAACAATACCGTCTGGTTCAGATGGATTTGTTATCTACAGTGATGCTTCGGGGAAAGGGTTAGGATGTGTTCTCATGCAACATGGGAAGGTTATATCCTATGCCTCGCGACAACTCAAAGAATATGAGAGGAATTATCCTACTAATGATCTAGAGTTGGCGCGATCGTTTCAGCGTTGAAGATCCGGAGACACTACCGTATGGGGAGAAAGTGGAGATCTATCTGGATCATAAAAAGCCTCAAATATTTCTTCACCCAAAAGGAACTCAACATGCGGCAATGACGTTGGCTCGAGTTATTGAAAGATTACGACCATACCATCCAATACCATCTTGGAAAAGCAAACGTGGTAGCTGACACATTGAGTAGAAGATCATATGCGGGTACAAGTGCAATATTGTTAAAACAAAGGCCCATTTTGTATGACTTGCAAAGGATGGAGATAGAGATAAAGGCTCCAAGTACCCGTGTGATGATATCAAGCATACGAGTAGAATCGACTTTAATCGATAAAGTTAAAGCTGCTCAAACTATGGACATGGAGCTGATGCGTATGAAGAAGAAAGTGCAAGAAGGTGCTATTAGGAAGCAAGAATCGATGAAGAAGGAATACTTGAGTCAACTCCGGACTTTGTGTTCTAACGATTCTGACTTGAAGCATAGAATCATGATGGAGGCACACAACACACCATTTGCAATCCATCCTGGGAGTACCAAAATGTATCATGATCTTTGACATATATTTTGGTGGAATAATATGAAGAGAGAGATCGCAAAGTTTATCTCGAGGTGTTTAACATGTCAATGTGTAAAGGTGGAGCATCAAGTGCCAAAGGGTCCATTACAACCACTTGAGATTCCAAAATGGAAGTGGGAACACATTACTATGGATCGCTGATTACCGCTAAGCAATCTAATGTAATCTCTTATGAAAGACCTATCAATTATAAGATTGATCTTTCAGTCAGCATAACATACATGTTAGCTCATAAAACTATTTCTTTATCCATAAATTATCTAACACTTATCACAAAAATCAATTATTAGATAACAGCTTAACACATCAGTATTATTATCATCCTTTGATAATTCTTTAATCACTATATCATATACATTATGATTTAATAGTTAATCTTTCATATTAAAAGTTCTTTTCTATAATCCAGTAGGCTAAATACTAATATTATAATCTGGATTATTTAAACATATTAATCCAAAGACCTGCATTTGCAATCCATGAACAGATTACAATCCAAAGAAATGGATTCCAAATCCGGCGACACGGATTGATAGATTTTCAATCCAAAGAAGCACGGATTCACCAATCCTTCAATCCAGTAAACTGGATTCTAAATCCTTTAATCCAGCAAGCCTGGATTCTTAAATCCTTCAATCCAGCAAGTTGGATTCTAAATCCTACATATTAAATAATATTAAATTCATTTACTAATATTATTAATCATTAAAAAATATTTTAAATCAATGATTTAATAACACTTTAGTCCAAATGTTATCAATCACTTAATAATCTCATAATCTAATATTATTAATATTTTAAATAACAATATTTTAAACATTTCTTCAACTTTTAAACAATTTATTTTAATTGTTTACACTTTACCAATTAATGCATTTAATCATTCTAAAATGCCATACACATAAGATTTCATCATCAATGATCAAATCCCTCACCAATAATCTGCATATTCCCTATATAGGATTTCCAAACCATAAAATCATATTTTCCAAATTTTTAACTTCACATAACATATTTAATTCATATGTTCATAACTAAATCATTTTCATGAAAAATACCAAATCAGTCCCAAAAATTTTTCTTTTCTGAGATTTAGCATAATATAGTCCCATATTGAACATATATTTTCCCCGGAATTTTTAAAATTCATATACTATTTTTAAATAGTCCATAATAGCCAAATATTCTCAAAATTTTCATAAATCGAGATTAACTCCAAAAATTCTGAAATGTATACAGTATGTTCGTGTTATACACATGTACTTCTAGTAAAAAGTTTGTGATTTGTGGACATATACACAGAGAGTTATTCGGGTGGCTTCATAAAAGTAGCCCTTCACCGTAAAATCTAAATCTCTCAAACCGTATGGTCAAAAATTCTCAAAGTTTTACACAATCTTCATAACTTCTGATATTACCACTCCAAATGTTTCCAGAATTTTTAAAGCACAAAAAGTGGACGAAATTATCCCCGTTTCAGACTAATCCAAAACAGTTTTAATAAAACGGGACAATTTTCACCAAAATCAACACCGTGATTTTTAGAAACGTGTATTTTGAGTTCTACCACTTGGGTTTACTAGTCAACACTTATATCTATCACCTCTCTTTGACGGATCGAGAAAAGAATGCATAGATCAAAAACGGTGGATATTCAAAGTACCCAAAAGTTAGGGTTTTCAAAACTAGAAAAATTAATTTTCTTTTCTTTTGATTTCCAACCAAAATAACACCCAATATGGGTAAATCCATACTTGAATCCATAAAAAACACATAGACTATAAGGGTTTGAACTTACAAATCAAAAACTCCATTTCATCAAATTACAAAGAGAAAGAGAATAAAGCTTAGGAAGGAAAATAGTTTTATACATTTGTTTTTCTTCTTCTTCTTCTTCTTCATCCATGGAGGACCTTTTCCCTCTCCTCTTTCTCACTCAAGGCTACCGCCCTTTCTTCTCTCTCTCTCTCTCTCTCTCTCTTTCTCCCTCTCATTTTCCCGTTCTTCCCTTTTTCTTACTCTCAGCTTCTCTCTTTTTGTTGGCTAATAAGAAAAATGAGAATTAAGAGATGAGAGAGAAATAAGATATAAGATATGTTACAAATATCTTCACACCTCCTCCTTTTCCTCCTCTAATTTAACCGATCATGTGGCCTCTTATCATCCAAATCTTATTTTATTTTAAATTTTAATTTACTTAACAAATAACTAAATAGTCCCTCCTTAAGTGGATCAAAAATTGGGTCACTTATTAATTAAATTCTATTGGGCTTGTACTTTTATTATTTTGCTTACTAACAAAATAAATTTGGGCTTCCACCCAAAATTTAATTGGGCCATTATAATACTTGCCCCACACATATATATTGGCTAGATTAACAATTTAATCGTCCTTAATCACTTTATCCACAAGTCATATGCTTAATTAATTAATTGGACTTGTTTAAATAATATAACCTCCTTAGTCCATTAAATCTAATTCTCTTGGACTCTATTTAAATTCTTGGGCTATGACATTATTATAGTCCATTACTTTTAATTCTATTCCATTATACCCTTATCATTTAATTAGGATTCCACTACACATTTGTAAATAAATTCCTTACTCATATATCTTTAATTCCATAACCCAATTAAACTTTGATTATAACATTAATTATTTGAGATATATAAAATAAATCTCTTAATGTTAGTATATATATATATTTATATACTAATATTCTCCCATATTATAACCTCTTAGGGTATTTAATTATCACACCTCATATATATATATTAGGTTACATAACTTAATTCTTAATCCACTTTTATATACAAAATAAATGTATTCACATATTCTAATGTATATTTATTTAATCATATACAGAATTCACATAATCATAACATATTTCACTTCTCACACTAATTTTGACTTTTCTCCATAAAAAGTCAACTGTTGACTTTGACCAAAAGTCAACCTTTACACATTTTGTGTTCACTGTCCATTCTGACTAAACTTGACGTTCCGAACGCAACCAAGCAGTCTATGCTTCAAAATTCTATCTCTAACTCAAATGTTCAGTTTTAAATTACTCCCTTCTTATTGCTAATCGTATTAACTAACGACTTTACACTTATTCAAATTCTGATTTGCCAGTCAAGGCCAACGTTCAAGCTATGTTAATTACTAACATAGTTTTATCTTGATCCTTATATCATTAACTTAATTCATCATTCCTCTTGCTAAAATATATATAGAACCTTACTAAGTATATATATTTCTATACATATACTCATCTTTGTTTAACCTCATAGCATCTCTTCATGTAAAATCTTATCTCCTTAATAAAATTTCCATATGTACTTATATAACATTTCTTAGACTATTCAGTTCACATCAAATTTACAGGTATCGTAATACCTTATTCTTGATATTCCTTCAAGTACATATTAATTCATTTCTAGAGTTTTGGAATTTTGCAACCCATATTTTCTATATTCTCATTCGAATAGCAAACTATATATGTTTTACTTGAAAATTTTAAATAAATCCTCAAATTCTCATCTAAGTTTTATTCTTTAACCTTTATTCTAATCATTCAAGATTTTATGAATTTTTGGGTTATCACAAGAAAACATGACAATTTCAGAGTATGTGGCCAAATTCAATGAGCTAGCAAGATTTTCACCACATCAGGTGGACACAGAGGCAAGAAAGGTGCACAGATTTGAGAATGGATTAAAACTATGGATATACAGCAAGGTGGCAGTTTTACAGATTAATACATTTTCAACGTTGTTGGAAAAGGCTATCATTGCAGAAGGTGGTAGTGAAGCGGTGTCCAAGTACAATAGGTAAAAGAACAAGAAGAAGATGGAAGGTGGAAATCAGGGTGCCAACAGTGGTGGTGGTAATAGCAATAAACGCAAGTGAAACAATAGTGGCAACGATTCAGGAATGCAACAAGGGAATACACAACAGAAGAAGCCAGAATGTGCAAAGTGTGGAAAGAATCACTTGGGAGAGTGTATGAAAAGGAAAAATGTATGTTATAATTGTGGGCAGGAAGGACATATGGCACCAAATTGTCCTAAGCCGAAGAAAGGTGGTTGTTTTTCTTGTAGAGGATCGAGACATCAATTTAAGGATTGTCCATTGAAGAAGAATTTAGATGGAGGAAGTGGAAACAGAAGCAGCAACACAAATTTAATAATTGGTGGGCCAACGTAACAGAGCAAGCCGACATCCCGAATATTCAACATGACTGTGCAAGACGCAGTTGCATCAAAGGAGGTTGTGTCAGGTATTGTTCTGATCAATAATATAAATGCATATATATTATTTAATTCATGAGCTACATGTTCATTTGTGTTTGATGAATTTGCAAAAAGATTAAATTTACCCTATGAAAAGTTAAAGAACCCAATGAATATAGAAGTTGCCAACAAAGAAGTGATCCCTGTAGTGTTTATCCATAGAAATTATTGTGTGGAAATAAATGGACATAAGCTAAGCGTGAACTTGATTTCGATACGCTTATGGGAATTCGATATTATCCTAGGGATGGATTGGTTATTTAAACATGAGGCAACTATAGACTGTCAGAAGAAGAGCATACGCCTTAAGACGCTGGATAAGTCTAAGGTTGTATTTTATTGTAGCAAGTCGCCAAGACAAATGAGTTTTCTGATGATGATGCAGGCCAATAGGATGTTACCAAAATGATGTGAATGTTATTTAGATCATGTAATGGATACACAGATGGTGAATTCGGACATGGGATAAATACCTATAGTTAATGAGTTTGGGGATGTCTTTCCAAAAGAACTTCCTGGACTTCCACCAGACCGAGAGATATAATTTGTTATTGATTTAGTACCAGGGACAACACCGATATCGAAAGCACCATATAGGATGGCACCGGTAGAAATGAAAGAGCTAATGATCCAGCTACAGGAGTTGTTGGATAAAAAGTACATCTAACCTAGTGTATCTCCGTGGGGAGCACCAGTGTTATTTGTAAAGAAGAAAGATGGTTCGATGAGGTTGTGTATGGATTATAGAGATTTGAATTAGGTGACAATCAAGAACAAGTATCCGTTACCAAGAATAGACGATCTGTTTGATCAACTTAAAGGAGCGAGATGGTTTTCGAAGATTGACCTGAGAACTGGTTATCATTAGTTGAAGGTAAGGACGAAGGATGTTCCAAAGACAACATTTATAACTCGTTACGGCCATTATGAGTTCTTAGTGATGTCATTTGGACTGACAAATGCGCCAGCTGCTTTTATGGACTTGATGAACAGAGTATTTAGACCGTATTTGGATAAATTTGTGGTTGTGTTCATTGACGACATTCTGGTGTATTCAAAAACTGAAGAGGAGCATGCCGAACATCTAAGGATTGTATTGGAAACATTAAGAAGGGAGAAGCTATAAGCAAAATATTCAAAGTGTGAGTTCTAGTTGAAGCGAGTTCAATTTTTGGGACATGTTATTGACAACGAGGGAATTTCTGTTGATCCAACTAAGGTGTAAGCGGTGAAAAATTGGGGACAACCGAAGACGCCAACAGAGGTCAGAAGTTTTTTAGGATTGGCAGGATATTACCAGAGGTTTATTCAAGATTTCTCAAAGATAGCAACACCATTGACTAATCTGACGAGAAAGGCTGTTAAGTATGTATGGACAGAAAAATATGAACAAAGTTTTTAGGAATTGAAAAAATGACTAAGTGAGGCACCTGTGTTATCTTTACCAGATAATACGGGAGGTTTTACAGTTTATAGTGACACATCACACAAAGGACTAGGATGCGTATTGATGCAAAATGGTAAAGTCATTGCATACGCGTCATGACAGTTAAAGGACTATGAGAAGGGATACCCTACCCTTGATCTAGAATTGGCTGCAGTAGTGTTTGCCCTTAAGATTTGGAGACATTATCTCTACGGAGAAAAGTGTGAGATATACACAAATCACAAGAGTCTGAAGTATATCTTTACACATAAGGAGTTAAATACGAAGCAGATGATTTGTTTAGAATTGATCAAGGACTATGATTGTGATATTCTATATCATCCGGGAAAGGCTAATGTAGTGGCAGATGCTTTAAGTAGGAAGAGCCGGGAAAAATTATTTGTATTGACAGAACATGAAGAATTAGTAAGAGAAATGGAGAAAATAGAGTTGGAGGTGAAAAATCCGAAAGATTCGAATAAAGTAATAGACATAGAAGCAAGTCCAACTTTATTGGACAAGGTGAAAGAATCACAAGAAAATGATAAAGAGTGTGGTAATATTAAGAAGCAATTAGCTGAAGGTGAAGAGTTGAAGTATAAGATCGATGGCATTGGATTGCTAAGATTTGAAGGACGAGTATGGGTACCTGCAGCTCTAGAGTTAAGAGAAGAGATTTTTCAAGAACCGCATAGTACGAGATATTTGATACACCCGGGAAGCACGAAGATGTATCAAGATTTGCGTCAACATTTTTGGTGGCCGAACATGAAGAGAGAAGTTGCAGAATGCGTCAGCAGATGTCTAACGTGCTAGAGAGTCAAGGTAGAGCATCAACGACCCATCGAGTTATTACAACCATTGGAGATTCCAGAATAGAAATGGGAGCACGTCACGATGGATTTTGTGGTGGGACTTCCAACAAAACAGAAAGGTTACGATACGATATGGGTAATTGTTAATCGTCTTTTAAAGTCAGCGCACTTTTTGCCGATCAGGATTAGGTATAATTTGGATCAGTTAGCCAAATTGTATATTAAGGAAATTATTTTGAGACATGGAGTGCCAATATCAATTATGCCTGATAGAGATCCGCGTTTAATATCAAACTTTTGGAGGAGTCTTCAAGAAAGAATAGGGACACAGTTAAGGTTGAGTACCTCGTATCATCCACAAACCGATGGACAAAGCGAGAGAACTATTCAAACATTAGAAGACATACTCAGAGCATGTGTAATGAACTTAAAAGGAAGCTGGGAGGATCATCTTCCACTGGTAGAATTTGCATATAATAATAGTTATCACGCAAGCATTGGCATGCCACTGTACGAAGCCCTGTATGGAAGGAAATACAGAACACCCTTATGTTGGGACGAAGTAGGTGAACGAAGATTGTTGGGGCCAGAATTGGTACAGCAGACAGTGGAGATCATTAAGGTTATAAGTGTAACGCCCCTATATCTATACTCCCATGGTATCTGATATGGTGCTTACAATGAATCAATATAATGCATTTAAATCTATTCACCCATGGTATCTGATTATAAGCTTATATTAAATTAAGGGACTATCAGATATAATTCCCATAGATCCAAGATTCACAGTATCCCATAACAGATGACAATTCTCAAGAGAACTATTACTATGTTTGGATACCCTCACTTGGATATATGAACTGTATCTGTGAATAGAATCTATCTATCCGAAATCCAGAATATCAGTAATAACATAAACAGTCCATATTACTAATATCCCCACCCAGATGTATAGTCTATGCCATGTGAATTTATACTATCGTATCGATAGTAACTATCTATCCGAAATTCAGAATATCAGTAATAACATGAACAGTCCATATTACTGATATCCTCACTTAGATAAATAGTTCCCAAGGATCTCAACTAGATTCAAAGAATTCTAAATTTACATCTATATATGTAAGAAAACACGATTGCAAAAATAAAAGATGTTATATATATATATATATATATATATATATATATATATATTAAGGTTCAATTACATGATTCTCATAACGAGTTTCTTATTACAAAGTATTCAACTAGACATGAATATAACCTAATCTAAGCAGGAACGCTTCCATTTATCTACTCCAGATGTTCTAGGATTACCATCTAAAACTGCAAAGGGAATAATTTGCAAGGGTGAGCTATGACATGCTCAACAAGTTTTGTATTTATAATAATATATGATTTGAAGAAGTACAACAATTCAAATTTTGACTGATAGTTGTTACAATTTTCTGGATTTTTATTTCTGTCAGTCACACAGACTTTGAAATTTTGTTTAGATATGAGATAGGGGATCAGCCTATTCAATATCCTAGGAGTATGCATCTCATCCTACCAATGCTAAAATGTATCCAAATTAATGTCAATATATTATCGACCGAATTATGATCCCTTACGGGATACCCAACTTCAGAATATGATGTCTTACCAAACAATTTGGTTTGACACAATAATTTATGCTTAACAATCAATATGAATAAATAATTCATTTATTAGTTATGTTGAAGCTATAGCAATAACCTTACAATAAAAGGTAATTCAAATGTAAATGTAGTATATTATATCAACAACATATTAAGATAAAAATCGTGTTCAACGAATACACGTGGTTGAGAAATTTGCATAAGTAGTTTAAGGTTTAAGAAGAACTTGACTGGGCGTAGATCAGTTAAGTTATGCTACTCAATTCGTTTAATAAATATATACGATATTCATATATATAAATCTAACACGTTAGTATTGATAATAATACTCAAATACAACATTTATATAAGATCAGGTTAGATTCGATAAGGTTTCAGTGTTCAATGTCTTTACCGAATACTAAATAAGTTGATATATGAACTAAATTTTATTTATAAAATTTATTATATTTTAGATCATTTATATATCCATTATAATAATTTTTAAGAAATTTTAATATATTTTTAAAACATTTATTTATCCTTTAAATGACTTTTAAATCATTTATTTCTATTTTAGGTAATTAATATTTACTTAAAATTTTACAAAAAACATTGTTTATTATTTTTAAATAATTTATAACCATTTATTATGATTTTTATATTATTAATATCATTTTCAATAATTAATTAGTATTTATAAATAAATATTCTAATTACTTTATTATTAAATTAATTATTAATAATATCTAAATAAAATAAAATATTTATTGAATTTATGTAAAAATATTAGAAATTAATTATAATTATTTAATATAATTTTTAAAACTATTTTTGTATTTATTTATTAATTATTTCTAATTTTTATAAATTAATTTTTAGAAAAATAATTTATGTCCGTCACTTACGCACAATAGTGACCGGAAGTGTCGCTATAAGTGTTCTTGAGCTCCTGGGCAAACAGTTGGTCATGGTCGAGGGACCAGTTTGACCACGATTTATCTAGCTATGGTTTATGATTCTAGGTTTGGACAATTATTGGTGTTATAGTGCTCTTACAGTAGTACAACATCAAGCAAACTTCATGCTTTAACCTACATATAACAAGAAGTTATAGAGGCTCAAAGTCACCATCGGTCGTTCTTAAGTTTTCGGGCAACCCGCAGCAAATTAGGTCATAATTCGGTCAATGGTTTTGTGGCTTTAATATCTTTGATTCTGTGTAATAGATGTGTGTTGTGTTTGTTGTAACATGTAGTATATATGTCAGGGTACAAATATATAGCACTAACTTGAACAAATCATAAATTTAAGGTCTCTATTATGCTGGTCAAAGTACAGCCAAAAGCTATTCTTTGTGTTCATCAGTTTTCTGGGTAACCTAGAAAACTTGGTCAAGCACAGTCAACGACTTTTGACCATTAATTCCAGTAATCTTATGAGTTGTTTAAGCAATTTAAGATCGGGATAATACATTTTTTGGTCACTCTACTAGGGTCCGATTTTTATTGTGGTTACCGAATTTTTTTTTGTTACAATCGAATAACTGTACTCTCAAAAATTACATAATGGTCATTCCGTTCGATTTCCGTCCAAAAATTTGACAGAAATTTCTTAAAGAAAATGTTGCCAACGAGTGTCGAACTCCAGACCTCCCCAAACTAAAAACCTTATATTTCAACAAAAGCCACTAGACCAACTACCAATTATACTAGAATTTATGTAACACTAATATTTAAACCACCTAGCATCGTTTATATGCATGTGAAGATGAGATAATAATAATTGTATTAATAATAATTATTGTAATAATAAATAAAATAATAATATTAAAATTATTAAATAATTATTATTATTTAAAATTTTAATAATAATTATTACTCAATATGTGTTATTTTAAAATACTGCTGAGGTTTAAATCAAATTTTGTCCCAATTAAATAATGTTAAGACAAATAATACGGAGAATTGCTACGGCCGAGTTAAATTCTTTAATAAATCTTGACAATTAATTTCCAGTGAGCCATGCATAATTATTTCCGCCATCAATAATTAATTTTATTTATATTAAAAACTCTGTCGTATCCAACTTTTTTACGGCTAAACATTTCAACGTGTGCATGCAATACTTCATACTAGTCGTCTTAATTAAGATAATTATGTTATGTTCTTTTAAAAACAAATAAAAAATTATGAAATAAACAATCAGGTAGGAATAATAAAGTTAAACAGTACGTAATATCAGTCATGAAAAATAAAAGAACAGTAAAAGGGTAACATATGAATGCTTATTTAATAATTTTAATATTATTATTTTAATTATTATTACAATAATTATTATTATTTAAAATTTATTATTATTATTACAATAATAATTATTACAATTATTATTATCTCATTTTCACATACATATAAACGATCCTAGGTGGTTTAAATATTAGTGTTACATAAGTTATAGCATAATTGGTAGTTGGTCTATTGGCTTTTGTTGAAATATAAGGTTTTTAGTTTGGGGAGTTCTGGAGTTCGACACTCGTTAGCAATATTTTCTTTAAGAAAAATTTTAAGGCAAGTCTTCTGTCCTCCACGTCAGCAAATAAAACAGGTCACGTCAGCAAAAATAACGGATCAATATGCACAGTCAGTATTTCTGTCAAATTTTTGGACGGAAATCGAACGGAATGACCATTTTGTAATTTTTGAGAGTACAGTTATTCGATTGTAACAAAAAAAGTTTCGGTAGCCACAATGAAAATCGGACCCCAGTACAGTGACCAAAAAGTGTATTATACCATTTAAGATCATAGATATGTAGTATGTATATCAAGGTGTTAATATAAAACAAAAAGTTACAAAAACAACAAACAGAAAGCGATCAAAAGGCTGGTCAAAGTAGCTGGTTCAAACTGTTCTTGAGTTTTCTAGGTAACCCAGAAAACAGAACTCCGTGAACGGTCAACTCACTTTGACCACCTATATCTTGCAATATATGGTTCTAATGAACTTGTTTTCTTTTCTAGATTAAAGACTTACTATCAGGCTACAAATATCATACAAATAACAGACCTAAACATAAACACATACGAATCTACAACTCTGACATTCGGCTGTTAGACTTGATTTTTGAAATTTCCATATTTCTAAAAACACTTAATTAAGGCATCTAGATGTTATGAAAACGTGTTCTATAAATCTAACATACTTTCTAACATACTAATACATAATTCTAAACATCTAAACAACAAAATTAACAAAGGATCAAAGAGCTAGCTATGAATTAGGGTTTGCACCTTACTTGCTTTGATTCTTGATTCTAGCTTCTGAATTGGTTGTTCCTATCACCCAGGCTTGATTTGTTATGATCAAATCAAATATCAGATGGTAGTGAATTCTTCAACTTGGCTTTTACTTGCCTCCACAAATATCAGATCTGATGACTCTACTCATGCTTAGGAGTTACAAGCATGTCATGTGCAGCCTAGGAACTTGCATTGGTGACTCCTAACCTACTTATGAGCTAGTTAGGTTAGTTTAATAGCCTAATTATACCCTAATCATCAATAATCTTGATTAGGGTTTTGTTTTTAATGATTAGGATTGTTAAATGATGTTTATTAGTACCTAATTGAAGTTTAGTAATCATGATTAGGTGTTAAGGTAATCCAATTAGGGTTAAATTAGCTAATTAGGGTTAGGTTTACAAATTAGGGTTAGGGTTTGTTAATCTAGGGTTACTAACCTAAATTTCCCACTAATCCTAACAAGCACGACAAAGCGTTTTGTCAGTGTAAGCACAAAAAATCAGTTTGTCCAAACAAATATACCGAAAAGTCCGATTTTGTAAGAAACTTTTTAAGCATGAGGTGTCAAGCACGACGTTTTTTGGACAAAATTTTATTTGACCAAATTTATTAAACAGAGTATATATTAACACATAACACATTCAGAACGAAAATTTTTTATTGATATAACTGAATTTTACATAACCGAGTCTTATTAGGGTTTTGGGTTTTACAATAAGAGCTCGACTGACAGTAGCTCAAGATCGTCAAAAGAAGTGTGCAGATTTGCATCGCAAGGAAAGGGATTTCGAAGTGGGAAGCTATGTGTTTTTGAAAGTATCTCCCTGGAAAAGGAAGATTATATTTGGGAAGAAGGGTAAACTGAGTCCATGATTTATTGGACCATTTGAGATATTGAAAAGGATATGTGAAGTGGCGTACGAGGTAGCTCTACCTTCTGAACTGGAACATATTCACAATGTGATTTATGTGTCAGTGTTGCGGCCATATAAGCCTGACTACAAGCATGTGATATCACACGAGCCAATTCAAGTTGAGAAGGACTTGTCATATGTAGAAATTCCTGTAGACATATTAGATAGGAAAAGCGAAACTAAGGAATAAGGTTATTAGATTACATTAAAGTTCTTTGGAGGAACCACAATCTTTGAAGAAGCTACATTGGGAACTCGAGGAAAAAATGAGGAAGAATTATCCAAATCTTTTGAGTAACCTTATGTGAAATTAGGGGACGGAATTCTTATAGGGGAGAGAATGTAATAACCAAGAATTTTAAGTCATATGGTAATTAAATATTAATGATATTGAAAACTTTTTGACATATAGGAATGAATATGATATTATTTATGTGGAAAATGTTTATGGTTAAATATATATATATATATATATATATATATATATATATATATATATATATATATATATATATGTATGAATTATATAAAGAGAATTAAATGAAAAGTTACATAACCTAATTATACATTAGGTATGGAAATTAAATAACCTAAGGGTTATGATATTGAAGAATAATAGTATTTAAATTATACTCACCTAAGAGATTAATTTGATTATCTCAATTTAATATTTAATTTAAACCTAATTAAATTAAGTCTAATTAGGTTATAAAATTAAATGTACATAAATAATTATTTAAATTTCAAAATGAGTGGAATAAAAATCCTAATTAAATAATTAGTTAAGATAAAATTTATCTATTGGATCATGCTATTTTTACATAGCCTAAACAATTTAATTAGAGAGCCCAAACAAGAAATCAAATGGCCCAAGTTATGGTCCAATTTGTATAGACCTTTTAGATGGTTAATTAACAAATAAATCAATAAATAAAATTGGCCAAGATGGAGTATGGATCTGACAAACAAAGGAGTAAGGGAAAAACATTATTCATTTCATTTAACTTTCATTTTTGTTGGTCAATGGGTTGTTTACCAACTATGACGCCCCCAAAACAGGTATACATCACCCATCTTGGGTCGCCAGATACATGGTACAAAATTTAAATTCAACTTAATTATACAACAGTCATGTAAAATACGACAAAACATATGCTGTGAGTTTTAATACAAATATTGACATCTAGACAATATACAAACTCAATGGGGTCCTCATTATATTTATTATCACACTATTTCACAGAATATTGAAGACTACTAATGCTATCATCTGGACCGTCACTCCGTTCCCCGACTAGTCCCAGCTACGTTCTCATTTCCTGAAGAGAACAGTGAAAGAAAAAGGTGAGCTTAACTAGCCCAGTAAGAAATATTATGACTAAGATAATGCAGAATAAATTATCGTTAGCCTCCAACAGTGTTAAACTGATACAATATAACAAACATCAAGTTTAACTGCAGCAGAACAAGCAATCCATTAGAAGAGTCAAGAAGAGAATACAATCTACTATCTTCTATGATTTAAAAGATTTATCATTAATTTTATCGCTGAGACTCAACTTAATAAATAATACACATCATCGAATCACCCCTGCACTACGGCCAATGATATTCGTTAATATCACATGCATCCATGAATTATCCATGCACTACGGCCCAAGGATATTCATTATTATCACATTCATGAATTAATATTTCATTGTTGAGACTCAGTTTAATAATTAATCCACATCATCGAATCATCCCTGCACTACAGGCCAAGGATATTCTTTAGTATCACGACCATGAATTATCGATGCACTACAGGCCAAGGATATTCGTGTTTTCATCAACGGTCCTGATCATGCCATAAAACAATTCATCTTTGCACCCTTGGCCGAAGAGAATCTATAGCCATAATCGTACCAAAAACTGTCCATCAATGCACTACGGGCCAATGAGAACTTTTTCCACATCATTTGTAATATTACAGTCATGATTATACCGAATAATCCCTGGTCATAATCATACCAAGTCCATATATACACTCTGATGCCATGAGATGACTTTCAACATAATATAAACATGAGGATGATGACAATTACATAATAGTTCAATAAAACAAGTTCAAGAATTAATTTATCCAAGAACCAATAACGTCCAAATTGTCAACATGATACTTCTTTGTAGAGTAACACTCAAAGAATGCTCAGAAGAATATTTCCATGAAAAGATACTGGATGAAGCGCAAATATCAAGGATATTCCACTAATTTCATGGAGTATAGAAGTCAAAACTTAAACCAACTGAATATAAGAGAATATATGAAATTGCAAATGGATTTTTCGCCCGTCATGCGGTAATCCACGTATACAGATCATTTTCACAATTTAATAAGGAATGAATAGAAAGGATCATTCACCATGCATGTGGTAATCCACATAGACAGGTTATTCCAACAAAATAATAAATAATGGAACCAGGTCAGGCGTAATACGCACCGATAGAATATTCCAATAGAATAATAAAGAATGGAATAACAACAGAAATCACCATGCATGCGATAGACGCACTGACTGGTTATTCCAATAGAATAATAAATAATAGAACCAGGTCAGGCGTAATACGCACCAACAGGATATTCTGACAGAATAATAAAGAATGAAATAACAGAAGAATTTCACCATGTATGCGGTGCCAGATAGACAAAAGTTATTCCACGAGAATAATAAATAATGGAACCAAGTCCCGCCAAACGCATGCATCAGAGGATATTCCGACAGAATAATAAATAATGGAACTGAGTTCAAAGCGTAAGCTTTGATGGGATATTCCACGAATAATAAAGAACGGAATATTAGCGAGAATTTCACTATATATGCGCAGACTTAGATAAACAAAGTTATTCAATGAATAATAAGAATGGAATAATGAAGTTCTCTTCATGAATACGAAAGAAATAATACCCCTTACGAGTACAACAAATAATATCCCTTACTTAAAGTACAACAAATAATATCCCTACGAGTACAACAAATAATATCCCTACGAGTACAACAAATAATATCCCTAGTTTTGAAAGAAGAGTATTCCAATTTGGTAGGCGAGGATATACTCAAAGAAACTTGTACTACGCTTCAAAGCTTTCTTAAACTCTAAAGAAATACGCTCAAGATTATAGAAGAAGAACTCTCTATAGTTTTCTCTAGAGTTTCAGGTGAATTCGTAAGAAATAATGAAGGAATGAGCTTTATTTATAGGAGAATGGGTGCATAGTAACTAATTCATGAAGCGGTCCAGATTGATTTACTTTTAATCGGACGGTCCATATTTAAAGCAAAATCTTTTAAATAAAATATAATATATTATATTTATAATCTAATAAAACGAATAACTTTATAAAAGTATTACATTTTATATAAAAAATTTACTATGCAAAACACTATGCAGGACACTATGCAACACTATGCATAATAAAATATAATATATTCTATTTATAGAATAACTTTATAAAATTATTACATTTTATATAAAAAGATTTTACTATGCAAAACACAATGCATAATAGAATATAATATATTCTATTTATAGAATAACTTTATAAAAGTATTCTGTTTTATATAAAAAGATTTTACTATTAAAACTTTAAACCAACGACCCATATTGATTTACTATTATAATTTCAACCAACGGTTTGAAAAATTAGCACATCTCCTCATGGAATAATATTGTACCCAAAAAAGATTTGGACCGAAAAGAAATATATTTTTTGGGTGAAAAGTACCCCGTGAATAGTACTTCAGGAATAGTACCCTGTGAATAGTACCCCGACACAAAAAGTATCCCAAATTCTCGAGTGAACAATACTAGAGTGAATAGTAATCGGGTGAATAGTAACCCATGAATAGTAACTCATAAATAGTACTCCGACACGAAAAATACCCCAAATACCCGAGTGAATAATATTCAGGTGAATACTAATTTAGGTTAATAGTAACCCGTGAATAGTAACTCGTGAATAGTACTTCGACACAAAAAGTGCCCCAAATACTCGACTGAACAATACTAGAGTGAATAGTAATCGGGTATTTTATGACAACTTGTCTACTTTGAAAAATTTTCACATATCACCCTTACCTTTAAACTTTTATCAATTTAACTATTTACCAAAATAGAAAAATTGAATACTTTTATTTCATAAAATTCGGGGTCTCACAATCTCCCGTCCTTATGAAATTTTGCCCTTGAAATTTACGTACGTACCTGATATTCGAAGAGATGAGAATACCTTGCTTTCTTTTCGGATTGTACCGTCCCGGTTATTTCCTATCTATCATGATTTTCCATTTCTCATCTCCTGTATTTCAAATATCATTCTAGAATATAGTTTCAAAATAAGGGTTAATTGACATACCACATAATACCCCTATATTCTGACCGACCAATTAAATAACAAATAAACTTAGGTAGGTCATACTAGCGAAATAATTCCCTGTCTCTCCCCTCCTAGTTCTTGTCTCACATCTCAGCCATGGATCATATCCTTAAGCTTTGATACCAACTGTGACGCCCCCAAAACAGGTATACATCACCCATCTTGGGTCGCCAGATACATGGTACAAAATTTAAATTCAACTTAATTATACAACAGTCGTGTAAAATACGACAAAACATATGTTGTGAGTTTTAATACAAATATTGTCATCTAGACAATATACAAACTCAATGGGGTCCTCATTACATTCATTATCACACTATTTCACAGAATAGTGAGGACTATTAATGCTATCATCTGGACCGTCACTCCGTTCCCCGACTAGTCCTAGCTACGTTCTCATTTCCTGAAGAGAACAGTGAAAGAAAAGGGTGAGCTCAACTAGCCCAGTAAGAAATATTATGACTAAAATAATGCAGAATAAATTATCGTTAGCCTCCAACAGTGTTAAACTGATACAATATAACAAACATCAAGTTTAATAGCAGCGGAACAAGAAATCCATTAGAAGAGTCAAGTAGAGAATAAAATCTACTATCTTATATGATTTAAAAGATTTATTATCAATTTTATCGTTGAGACTCAACTTAATAAATAATCCACATCACCGAATCACCCCTGCACTACGGCCAAGGATATTCGTTAATATCACATGCATCCATGAATTATCCATGCACTACGGCCTAAGGATATTCATTATTATCACATTCATGAATTAATATTTCATTGCTGAGACTCAGCTCAATAATTAATCCACATCATCAAATCATCCCTGCACTACAGGCCAAGGATATTCTTTAGTATCACGACCACGAATTATCGATGCACTACGGGCCAAGGATATTCGTGTTTTCATCAACGGTCCTGATCATGCCATAAAATAATTCATCTTTGCACCCTTGGCCGAAGAGAATCCATAGCCATAATCATACCAAAAACTGTCCATCAATGCACTACGGGCTAATGAGGACTTTTTCCACGTCATTTGTAACATTACGGTCATGATTATTCCGAATAATCCCTGGTCATAATCATACCAAGTCCATCTATGCAGTACAGGCCACAGTTGACTTTCAACATAATATAAACATGAGGATGATGACAATGACATAATAATTCAATAAAACAAGTTAAAGAATTACTTTATCCAAGAACCAATAACGTCTAAATTGTCAACATGATACTTCTTTGTAGAGTAACACTCAAGAATGCTCAGAAGAATATTTCCATGAAAAGATACTGGATAAAGCGCAAATATCAAGGATATTTCACTAATTTCATGGAGTATAGAAGTCAAAACTTAAACCAACTGAATATAAGATAATATATGAAATTGCAAATGGATTTTTTGCCCGCCATGCGGTAATCCACGTATACAGATCATTTTCACAATTTAATAAGGAATGAATAGAAAGGATCATTCACCATGCATGTGGTAATCCACATAGACGGGTTGTAAGACCCCAAATTATTAATAAATGAAATTTAATTTCCTCTATTTATTATTTTGAAATAGTAAGGGTTGAATTGATTAATGGGGTTAGTTATGAGTAAAATGCGCAAATATTTTAAATAAGCAAGTGGTTATAAAATATTCATTGTTGTCGGGGAATATTCGTTTGGTCGTGGAATATTATTCACATTGGGGAATATTAAATGCGACGGGCGCATTCTTTGTGGGCCCCATAACTTAAAGCGATTAGATGAAGAAAATGACAAGTATAAGTTGTTTATAAATAGCAGGCGTAGTTAGTTGTTATTAGTTATCTTGTTGGAATACCGGTGGTTAAAACACGATAATACGTGTTGTTTACAAGATGCACTGCGGTATTGCACCAATTATTGATTCTTACGTGAAGGCACTACTCAATAATTGTTTACGATAATTCTTATTCGGTATTTTATTTTATTGATTCAATAATTGTTGCGTTGATATTTTATATTACTTTTGTTTCAATAATTGTCACTACACGAGTATTTTCCATTATCGAAGCAATAATTCATATTATCGAATAATATTATTAGATAACATTATTGGCAATGTCTAGAAAGTTACATCTCAAGGAGAGGTTTGGTCACCTAATTGCGGCGCCAAGAAGGAGAAATCCTTATTGGAAAGCCCCCTCTTTCTTGGGAACTACCTGGTTGTCAGTATTGTGAGTCTGTAATATTATTTGTGAATAATTAATTATTGATTTATATGATGGGAAAAATATTCATTTTATATGGATATTGATAGTGAAAATTTTTAAAGTGACAATTGTTGAAAATCGATATTTTATCTTTTCTGATAAAATAATATTTTATTATATTATTATAATATAATAATGATGATATTTTTATAATGAATATGGGATATATGAGTATAAGAGGAGAAAGAGTATTTTTGTTGCATTAAATGATTAACACATGTTTTGTTTGTCAGTGGACCTCATTTCTTGACTAAAATTTGATTATAGCCTGTAGAATCGTCCGTTTGTGGATTTCGGTCAATTTCTGCTTGGAATTTGGAAAATCTTTCTTCTGCAAAGTTGTAGATAATGAAATTTTCTATGGAAAAAACATGTGGTTCAAATTTTTCTGATAAAAGGGCTATTTATTATGAATTATTGAAGTTCCGTAGTTCTGAAATAATTGGTTTTTGAAAGTTTTAATTATTTTTAATTACAAAAACGTTTTTTTGGTTTTTGTCATTATTTGGTGGCTGAATTCAGATGGTCAAGGTGGGCTAAGGAAAATTTTATAAATAATAATAATATCATATTAAATTTTCTACTTTGGTGTTCTAAGCATTTTCCTATAAATAAGGTGCTTAGGTTAGAATTGAAAATCACACCAGAAACTGAAATCTTTATCTCTCTATATTATCGAGCGTATTCTTGTGAGTATTTTAAGACTTTGAGTGTTGTTATACGGTGCAAGTTCCCTTCAGCTCTATATCCAGTATTCCAGTCAGAAATACTGTCTTTTCAAGGTAAGGGATATTATTTTTTTTAAAAAAAATGATATTATTTCTTTCAATATCATTATGCCGGAATTTTCTTGGGAAATTCTTGTCTTTTAGTGTCAGGGGCACTATTCACGTATACGGCACTATTCACAGAAAAATTAAATTTTTGTTTTTCTTCCAAAATATCTATTATGGATACTAGCTTTGATTGTATCCATGTTTTGATCAGTCTTGAATTTTACTCCACTATGATAACTTATGAGGTATTTTTGGACATGGATAAACCGAAATACGAATCCTTAATATTTGTTATTTTGTTTCACTGGATTCGTTTCCTTTAAAAAAAAAATTTCATCATCCTCGGTCCTAAATGATGATATTCTTCGAATATCTTTGGCTTTGTAGCAAAAGATGAATGATTTCGATGAATATCTTTGGCCGTAGTGCAAAGATGAACAGGTGTTTAGATGAACATGACCAACTGATGAATATCTTTGGCCTGTAGTGCAAAGATGAATATTTGATTCCAGATATATATTGATTGATGTTATAGGGGTAAAATATCGACGATGAACTTTTAAATTCATATATAGAAGATAGTAGATTTCATTCTCTACTTAACTCTTCTAATGAATTATTATTTCCGCTACGAATATTGATCTGAAACTTGTTGTCTATTGTATTTTATCAAATATTTCCCTGTTGAAGACGAACGATAATTTGTTTTATATTATCTTAGTCATAATATTCTTTACTGGGCTAGTTGAGCTCACCCTTTTCTTTTTTGTTCCATTTTTCTTCTCAGGAGGCTAGAATGTAGCGAGTACTAGTCGGGGTATGGAATGAAGGTTCTAAAAAGTCGTTTTAGTAGTCCTCACCATTTTTGTAAAATAATGTATCAATAATTGTAATGAGGACTTATTTGAGTGTGGATATTGTCTAGATGATAATATTTGTATTTAAACTCACAGTTTTTATGTTGTATTAATAAAGTTGTAGTTGTTTACATACCATGTATTTTGTGACTCGGAATGGGTGTTGTATACCTATTTTGGGGGCTTCACTGTTGGTATCAGAGCTTAGGGATATGATCTTTGGCGGAGATCGGGGAATAGAACTAGGAGGGGAGAGACGAGTAAATCCTTCGCTAGTGTGTCCTACCTAAGCTTATTTGTTGGTTGGTCATAATATAGGGGTATTATGTGATTTGTTAATTTTTTTAATTAACCCTTGTTTTATGGTAGTATTTAAGAATGGCAACCGAGAATGTTAAAAGTGGAGTAAATGAGACCAGGTAGAGCGCGCTGTACTCACCAACGAGGAGAGCGTGCAACAAAGTTGGCAATGTTCCTCTGTGAACAACACCTTGAAGCGAGATGATGAGCGATGGGATGTTTAGAAGCTTTTTTGCAGTTCATGCAAAATCAGACGAGGGAGACTCGTGTTCAAAATACAGGAGGAAATGATAGCAATTCACGGTTTGTCACAGCCAAGCAGTTCAAGGACTTGGGACCACCATAAATCTGGGGAAAGCCGGATCCGATTAAGGCGGAGACGTGGGTCAAACAAATTACCAAGATATTCGATGTCTTGGGATGCACGAAAGAACAGAAGGTTCCATTCGCCACCTTTATGTTCCGTAATGAGGCATATTACTGGTGGGAATCTATAAAGCGTATCCATCCAGCCGCACTTAGCATGTCTTGGGAAATGTTTCAGAAACTATTCAATGACAAGTACTTTCCTGAAAGTATTCATCATATGAAGGAGGTAGAGTTTATTAGATTGGAGCAGAATAACATGATGGTGTCCCAGTACGAGGCAAAGTTTGCAGAGTTGTCCAGGTTTGTACCTCATTTGGTGGAGAATGAGGAACGTATGACGCGGATGTTTCTGAGAGGTTTGAAACCCGGCATACATCAATATCTCATTTCACATAAATTTTCTCTCTATTCAGATGTTGTCAACAGGGCTCAATTATTAGAGCGAGATAACGAGTACGTTCAACCGAGGGACCACAACCAGGATCATACCGGTGACAGCAGTCATTAGAACAACGATAACCAGCGGAGAAAGAAAAATACGGACAAGAGCGGCAACCACTCTGGTGGTAATCATGGCCATGAGAATAGAAGAAGCGAGTCGGGAGGAGATTTTAAAAAGAGGATATTCAACAATGACTATACGAAGACGTCGGACCAATGAAGAAAGCTGGTTCCAAGGAGGAGAAACGACCACCGGTCATATATCTTATAAGTCTTGGAAAAGAAGGACATATCAGCCCAAACTGCCCACAATAGTTTAAGGTATGTTATAACTGTAGAAAGGAAGGACATATTGCTCGAGATTGTACTGTAGCGAAACCAAGTCCAGCGGGGATGGTGACTCAAAAGGCTGTCCCAAAAAAGTCAAAGTCAACAGTTCCTGGAAGAGCGTTTGTCGTGACTGGTCAACATGAGAGGAACCCAAACGAGGTGATCACGGGTAAGCTAGTCATAAATTCATGCGAAGTTTATACCTTACTAGATACCGGTGCTACCCATTCATTTATCTCTCCTGCTTGTGCTCAACGTTTAAACTTGACACCTGAGAAATTGGACTTTGACTTATCTGTTGAAACTCCGTTAGGAGAAACTTTCATCACATCCACTGTTTATAAATCTTGTTTGATCCAATTTGGCACCATCAAATTACCTGTTGACCTTATCTCTTTAAAGATACTTGCTTTTGATGTGATTTTAGGGATTGATTGGTTAACTACTCATCATGCCAAAATTGATTGTTTTTAGTTTTCATATTCCTAATCAACCTGTTGTACGAATTCAAACAACTAAACCACCGAAATCAATCACTAACATATCAAGTCGTAAAGCTATTCGTTTATTAAAAAACGGATGTCAAGCTTTCTTAGTCCATGTTATGGATTTGAATAAGACACGTCAGATTTGAATAATATTCCTGTTGTTAGTGACTTTCCTGACGTATTTCCTGAAGAACTTCCCGGTCTACCCCCGGAACGTGAACTTGAATTCTTTATTGATCTTGAACCTGGTACAAAGCCCATTTCTATAACCCTATATCAAATGGCTCCTATTGAACTTCAGGAGTTAAAGGTCCAACTACAGGAGTTATTGGACATCGGTTTCATTCGTCCTAGTACATCTCCTTGGGGTGCTCATATTTTATTTGTAAAGAAGAAAGACGGGAGTATGCAACTTTGTATTGACTACCGGGAATTGAACCATGTCACCATGAAGAATAGGTATCCGCTACCTCGTATTGATGACCTGTTTAACTAGTTACAAGGAGCACAATTCTTTTCAAAAATTGATCTTCATTCTGG
Organism: Panax ginseng; assembly: GCA_020205605.1. Lineage (NCBI taxonomy): Eukaryota > Viridiplantae > Streptophyta > Magnoliopsida > Apiales > Araliaceae > Panax > Panax ginseng. The sequence continues at coordinate 57,536,758 of CM035143.1, read as the reverse complement.
ATATCATCAGCTGAAGATTAGAACTGAGGATATTCCAAAGACTGCCTTTAGAACTCGGTACGGGCATTATGAATTCTTAGTCATGTCTTTTGGATTGACTAATGCTCTTGCGGCTTTCATGGATATGATGAACCGAGTATTCAAGGAATATTTGGATCAGTTCGTTGTTATTTTTATTGATGACGTCCTCATATATTCCAAAAGTCGTGAAGATCATGAGCACCATTTGAAGCTGGTACTCCAAAGGCTTCGTGAAAACAAGTTATATGCCAAGTTGAAGAAATGCGAGTTCTGGCTTGAGGAAGTAGCATTCCTTGGGCATGTGGTGTAAAAACATGGAGTATCTGTTGACCTGGCGAAGATTGAAGCAATACAAAGTTGGGAACAACCGAAGTTGGTGACCGAAGTACGTAGCTTTCTGGGCTTAGCTGGTTATTATCGGAGATTCGTGGAAGGATTTTCTCGAATCGCTACTCCATTAACTCAGTTGACTCGGAAAGATATCAAATTCGTATGGAGCGAGAAATGCGAGAAGTGTTTCCAAGAGCTTAAGAGGAGACTCATTTCGGCACCTATTTTGACCATACCATCTGGTTCAGATGGATTTGTTATCTACAACGATGCTTCAGGCAAAGGGCTAGGATGTGTTCTCATAAAACGTGGGAAAATTATAGCCTATGCCTCGCGACAACTTAAAGAATATGAGAGGAATTATCCTACTCATGATCTAGAGTTGGCAGCAGTCATTTTCGTGCTAAAGATTTGGAGGCAATATCTATATAGGGAGAAAGTGGAGATATATTCAGACCATAAAAGCCTCAAATATTTCTTCACTCAAAAAGAACTCAAATGCGGCAACGACGTTGGCTCGAGCTGTTGAAAGACTACAACCATACCATTCAATACCATCCTGGAAAAGCGAACGTGGTAGCCGATGCATTGAGTAGAAGATCATACGCGGGAACGAGTACGATGTTGTCAACACAAAGGCCCATTTGGTGTGATTTAAAAAAGATGAAGATAGAAGTCAAGACTCCGGGGACCCATGCAATGATGTCAAGTATATGTATAGAACCAACTTTAATCGAAAAAGTTAAAGTTGCTCAAGCCACAGACCCGTAGCTGATGCGTATGAAGAAGAAAGTGCAAGAAGGTGTTATTCCAGAAGCAAGAATCGATGAAGAAGGAATACTTTGAGTACACTCCAGACTTTGTGTTCCTAACGATTCTGATTTGAAGTACAAGATCATGATGGAGGCACACAATACACCATTTGCAATCCATCCTAGAAGTACCAAAATGTATCGTGATCTTCGACATACATTTTGGTGGAACAATATGAAGAGAGAGTTTGCAAAGTTTATCTCGAGGTGTTTAACTTGTCAACGTGTAAAGGCGGAGCATCAAGTGCCTGAGGGCCCATTGCAATCACTTGAGATTCCGAAATGGAAGTGGGAACACATTACCATGGATTTTGTTACGGGTCTTCTCACAGTTTCTCAATGCATAAATGCTATTTGGGTTATTGTTGATAGATTAACCAAGTCTGCTCATTTCTTGCCGATACGGGAGACTTATTCCCTTGAACGTCTTGCTCGTATGTACGTAGATGAGATTGTGAGATTGTATGGCATGCCAGTATCCATAGTTTCGGATCGTGACCCAAGATTCACTTCAAGATTTTGGGTTAGCTTGCAAAAAGCTATGGAGGTGCAATTTATGATTGATTAAAGATACCATCCTCAAACGGACGGACAATCAGAGAGAACTATTCAAACTCTTGAAGATCTATTGAGACTCTGTGTCCTAGACTTCAAAGGGAGTTGGGATACGTATTTATTGTTGGTGGAATTCTCTTACAACAATAATTATCAGGCTAGTATAGATGTGGCTCCATTTGAAGCATTATATGGAAGAAAGTGTCGCTCTCCAATATGTTGGGATAAGGTGGGTGAAGCAACATTGTTGGGACCCGATTTGGTACGTATGACTACGAAAAAGATCCAAATGATTCGACAACGTATACAAACGGCACAGGATCGACAAAAGAGTTATGTGGATCTTCATCGAAAGGACGTGGAATTTAGTATAGGGGATCATGTATTGTTACGTGTGGCTCCATGGAAGGGAGTTACAAGATTTGGGAAGAGAGGAAAGCTTAATCCACGATTTATAGGTCCATTTCAGATTCTTGATCGAGTAGGAAATGTGGCCTATAGACTCGCGTTACCTCCAAGTATGTCTCGTGTTCATAATGTTTTCATATATCTGTGCTTCGTAAATATGTGAAAGACCCAAACCACGTCATTGAGTTAGAACCGAACGAGATAGCTGAAGACTTAACGTACGAGGAGGTACCTGTCAAGATCTTGGATAGGAAAGAGCATATCCTACGCACAAAGGTTATACCACAAGTTAAAGTTTTGTGGAGGAACCATGCTATTGAGAAAATGACCTGGGAGTTGGAAACGGAAATGAAAGCGAGGTATCCTCATCTTTTGAAAACACAGTGCACGTCACGTCAATTTCGAGGACAAAATTTCATAAGGAGGGGAGGTTGTAAGACCCCAAATTATTAATAAATGAAATTTAATTTCCTCTATTTATTATTTTGAAATAGTAAGGGTTGAATTGATTAATGAGGTTAGTTATGGGTAAAATACGCAAATATTTTAAATAAGCAAGTGGTTATAAAATATTCATTGTTGTCGGGGAATATTCGTTTGGTCGTGGAATATTATTCCTTTCGGGGAATATTGCACGATGACGACGCTATGATCTTTAATGGGCCCCATAGCTGGAAAGCGATTGGATGAAGAAAGCGACAAGTATAAGTTGTTTATAAATAATGGCGTAGTTGTTACCATTAATATTGTTGGAATACCCAAATTGGTTAAAACACAAGAATGTCTGGCGTTGTTGCGAGAGCACTTTGCGGTATTGCACCAATTATTGATTCTTACGTGAAAGAAGGCACTACTCAATAATTGTTACAGTAATTATTGTTCAGTATTTTATTTTATTGATTCAATAATTGTTGGGTTGAATTTTATATTACTGTTGTTTTAATAATTGTCACTACATAGTATTTTCCATTATCGAAGCAATAATTCATATTATCTGAATAATATTATTAGATAACATTATTGGCAATGTCTAGAAAGTTCTGTCTAAGGAGAGGTTTGGTCACCTAATTGCGCGCCAGTAAAGAGAAATCCTTATTGGAAAGCCCCCTCTTTCTTGGGGGCTATGCAAGTTATCGGTATTGTGATTCTATAATATTATTTGTGAATAATTAATTATTGATTTATATGATGAGAAAAATATTCATTTTATATGGATATAGATGGAGAAAATTTTTAAAGTGACAATTGTTGAAAATCGATATTTTATCTTTTCTGATAAAATAATATTTTATTATATTATTATAATACACTAATGATGATATTTTTACAATGAATATGGGATATATGAGTATATGAGGAGAAAGAGTATTTTTGTTGCATTAAATGATTAACACATGTTTTGTGTTTCGATGGACCCCATTTCTTGACTGAATTTTGATTATAGCTTGTAAAATCGCCCGTTTGTGGATTTCGGTCAATTTCTGTTTGGAATTTGGAAAAAATTTCTTGTATAAAGTTGTAGATAATGAAATTTCCTATGAAAAAGACATGTGGTTTGAATTTTTCTGATAAAAGGGCTATTTATTATGAATTATTGAAGTTCCGTAGTTCCGAAATAATTAGTTTTTGAAAGTTTTAATTATTTTTAATTACAAAAACATTTTTTGGTTTTTGTCATTATTTGGTAATTTGAATTAGGATGGTCAAGGTGGGCTAAGGAAAATTTTATAAATAATAATAATATTATATTAAATTTTCTGTTTTGGTGTTCTAAGCATTTTTCTATAAATAGGGTGCTTAAGTTAGAATTGAAAATCACACTAGAAACTGAAATCTTTCCCTCTCTATATTATTGAGCGTATTCTTGTGAGTATTTTAAGACTTTGTGTGTTGCTATACGGTGCGAGTTCCCTTCAGCTCTATATCCAGTATTCTAGTCAGAAGTACTATCTTTTCAAGGTAAGGGATATTATTTTTTTTAAAAAATGATATTATTTCTTTCAATATCATTATGCCGAAATTTTCTTGTGAAATTCTTGTCTTTTAGTGTCGGGGGCACTATTCACGTATACAGCACTATTCACAAAAAAATTAAAATTTTGTTTTTCCTCCAAAATATCTATTATGGATACTAGCTTTTGATTGTATCCATGTTTTGATCATTCTTGAATTTTACTCCACTATGATTACATATGAGGTATTTTTGGACATGGATAAACCGAAAATACGAATCCTTAATATTTGTTATTTTGTTTCATTGGATTCGTTTCCTTTAAAATATTTTTTTCATCATCCACAGTCCTAAATGATGATATTACTGAATATCTTTGGCCTGTAGTGCAAAGATGAATGATTTCTAATGAATATCTTTGGCCCGTAGTGTAAAGATGAACATGTGTTTAGATGAACATGACCAACTGATGAATATCTTTGGCCTGTAGTGCAAAGATGAATATTTGATTCTAGATATATATTGATTGATGTTACAGGGATAAAATATCGACGATGAACTTTTAAATTCATACATAGAAGATAGTAGATTTCATTCTCTACTTAACTCTTCGAATGAATTATTATTTTCGCTGCGAATATTGATCTGAAACTTGTTGTCTATTGTATTTTTTCTAATTTTTCCCTGTTGAAGACTAACGATAATTTGTTCTATATTATCTTAGTCATAATATTCTTCTTGGGCTAGTTGAGCTCACCCTTTTTTTTTTGTTCCATTTTTCTTCTTAGAGGCGAGAATGTAGCGAAGTACTAGTCGGGGGTATGGAATGAAGGTTCTAGAAAGTCGTTTTAGTAGTCCTCACCATTTTGTAAAATAATGTATCAATAATTGTAATGAGGACTTATTTGAGTGTGGATATTGTCTAGATGACAATATTTGTATTTAAACTCACGTTTTTTATGTTGTATTAATAAAGTTGTAGTTGTTTACATACCATGTATTTTGACGACTCAGAATGGGTGTTGTATACCTATTTTGGGGGTGTCACACATGTTATTCCAACATAATAATAAATAATGGAACCAGGTCAGTAGCGTAATCGTGACCAGACATGATATTCTAATGAGAATAATAAAGAATGAAATAACAGAAATCACCATGCATGCTATAGACCGCATTGCAGATGAGTTATTCCAGCAGAATAATAAATAATGGAACCGGTCGGTAATGTCATACCAAGCTGAGGATATTTCGATGAATAATAAAGAATGAAATAATGAAAGAATTTCACCATGTATACGATTACTTAGATAGACAAAGTTAATCCAACGAGAATAATAAATAATGGAACCGAGTCCCAGGCGTAAATGCATGATGAGGATATTACGACAAAATAATAAATAATGGAACAGTCCGTCAGAACGCACAAAGCAGGATATTAAACGAGAATAATAAAGAACGAAATATTAGAAGAATTTCACCATATATGTGGTACTTCAGCATAAACAAGTTATTCAAGCAGAATAATAAGAATGGAATAATGAAGTTCTCTTCATGAATCTGAAAGAAATAATACCCTTACGACTACAACAAATAATATCCGCATTTGAAAGTACAACAAATAATATCCCCTACAAGTACAACAAATAATATCCCTTACGAGTACAACAAATAATATCCCCTACTTTTGAAAGAAGAGTATTAAATTGGTAGAGGCGATGATATACTCGAAGAAACTTGTACTACGCTCAAAGTTTTCTTAAACTCTAAAAAGAAATACGCTCAAGATTGTAGAAGAAGAACTCTCTATAGTTTCTCTCTCTAGAGTTTTAGTGAATTCGTAAGAAATAATGAAGGAATGAGCTTCTATTTATAGGAGAATGGATCGCATAGTAACTAATTCATGAGCGGTCAGATTGATTTACTTTTAATCGGATGGTCCATATTTAAAGCAAAATCTTTTAAATAAAATATAATATATTCTATTTATAATCTAATAAAACGAATAACTTTATAAAAATATTACATTTTATATAAAAAGATTTTACTATGCAAAACACTATGCAGAATACTATGCAACACTATGCATAATAAAATATAATATATTCTATTTATAGAATAACTTTATAAAAGTATTCTGTTTTATATAAAAAGATTTTACTATGCAAAACACTATGCATAATAGAATATAATATATTCTTTTTATAGAAAAACTTTATAAAAATATTCTGTTTTATATAAAAAGATTTTACTATTAAAACTTTAAACCAACGACCTATATTGATTTACTATTATAATTTCAACAAACGATCTGAAAAATTAGCACATCTCCTCATGGAATAATATTATACCCAAAAATGATTTGGACAGAAAAGAAATATGTTTTTTGGGTGAATAGTACCCTGTGAATAGTATCCTGACACAAAAAGTGTCCCAAATACCCGAGTGAACAATACTAGAGTGAATAGTAATCGAGTGAATAGTAACCCATGAATAGTAACTCGTGAATAGTACTCCGACACGAAAAATACCCCAAATACCCGAGTGAATAATATTCCGGTGAATATTAATTTAGGTGAATAGTAACTCGTGAATAGTACTCTGACACAAAAAGTGCCCCAAATACTCGAGTGAACAATACTAGAGTGAATAGTAACTGGGTATTTTATGACAACTTGTCTACTTTGAAAAATTTTCACATATCACCATTAACTTTAAACTTTTATCAATTTAACTATTTACCAAAATAGAAAAATTGAATACTTTTATTTCATAAAATTCGGGGTCTCACACCAACCCACCTAAATTGTCCCATAGTTTTTTTTAGCTTAATAATTTATTGTCCACCAAGGCAAACAAGATATTGGAAGATTAATAGATATATACAAGTTATATCTATATATACTAATTGCCTATAAATACTCTCACATATTTTTATAAAGAAACTTTTCACTTATTCTTATAAGTTATCTAGCAAAAAGTAAAAAGCAAAGCAAAAGAAAGAAATAGAGAGTGAGAAAACGTGGGAAGCTTTGAAGGAGGGGACAAAGAAATTTCCGTGATGCCACCTAGAGTTATCACATACTTTGGAAAAAACAAGAAAAGTAGCATTAAGATCAAGGTAAAAATATTAAATCTCAAGCTTTAATTTCATGTATTTTGTTGGTTTTACCAAAATAAAGAACCTATGCTCATGAACTTTAAAAATTCTTGATTTACTTCTTTTTAGTGCATCATGTTTGGATCTTACATTTTTGGGTGTTTAAAAGTTGATCAAAAAGGAAAGAAAAGAAATTATGTACAAATGTTTAAGAAACATCCTAATCTTGCATGCTTAGTGTATTTTATGTTAGATACATGGAGTTCAAGCTTTAAATGTCTAGAAGCATTCTAGAATGATAGATATAGAGTTTAATGGATTTAACTTGTGTATTGGTATGTGTTTGTGTAGAAAAGTTTGGTAAAATGCATGAAAATGAGTTTTACCGAAAAACTTAATCGAAATGTATGATTGAAGATTTTTCATTTTGAAACTTACTAATAGTTTTTATGATTTTGTTTCTTGTTATGTTATATATGTAAGTTAAGAACAAAATTCCTTTTGAAGCATGCAAAAATGTTTTGAAATGAGCAAGATATGAATTGTTTTCTAAAAACACCTCACTGTTGAAGGACTGTGCAAAACAGTCCGGTTTCTGGCCATTTTCAGTAATCAAAACATGTCCAAATTTGATGTTTGATAAATGAAAATTATAGTTCATGAAGATACGAATCCAACGAGACCGACTGGACCTAAATCGGAGTTGTAGATTTCATTTTATTCAAGTTTTAGTAAAGGACCCCAAATATGGAAAATCAGAAAAAAAAAAAAAATATTAGCTATAGGTTGGGTTTAAGTGACAGGATGAACTTTCGGCGCTAACCGGTTCACCCGATTTAAATAGGATTACGGTGGTGGGTTCGGGACCACAAATTTTCTAAAATTGTGAAGAATATTAAAATATTTAATTGTGAATTTGTCTGGACAGTTATATAATTATTAAGTAATTAATGGTTTAAACTCATTTAAATCATTTAAAACTTACTAATTAATAATTATTAATGCCACTAAATGATTATTAAACTAATTACATATAATTTAAATATAATTAACTATTTAATTATTATTTAAGTGATAATTAAGTAGAGTTAGTGGTAATAAACTAACTATTGATTATTTAATTAAGATTAAATAATAAATGAGAGTTAAACCATTAATTAATTATTATTTAATTAATATTAAATAATAATTAAAGAACATTTAAATAAGATTATGTAATAATAATGTAATTACTTACTTACATTGACATAAAATTTATAAAATAATTTTTTTATTATTTAATTAGTATTAAATAATAAATAAGAACAAAGGATAATTAATTATTCTTAGATTAACAAGAAAGAATAATTAAAGACTTATGAAGTGAATTAATTATTTGTTATTCAAGGAAAATAAATAATTAATTATTATTTATTAAATAATAAATAATGACAAATGTTAATTAATTATTCATTTATTAATAGTAATGAATAATTAAATATTAATGAAGTAAATAAATTAATAATGATTAATTTATTATTATTTAATTAATATTAAATAATAATTAAAGACAAATAATATTAATAATTTAATAATTTATTATTTAATTAACATTAAATAATAAGTAGATGTAATTAGCTATTATTTATTATTAAATAATAACTAAAGGTAATTAATTAATTACTATTTAACTAATATTAAATGGTAATTCAATAAAGATAGAGTTAAAAAATGAAGAGAATTTAAATAACTCATTAATTAAACAATTATAATAAATTGTTTAAAGATCTAATAAGTGTTTATTACTTAAGAAAAACCTTATAAATTAATTAAATCATTAACTTAAGATTTATTAAATATCTTATAGGACTAATGATAGTATATTATATTATGTGTACCTTGTGATTGAAGTATTTGGTGATAGCATAAGTAAGCGTATAGACATACAATTATACGCAGTACTAATTAATAGACCAACATTATCAATGCTAGGTCGTTCAAAGAGTTTTAATTAAAGCTAGTTAGCTGTAGCTCATCGAACATGCAAGTTCTCTAACTCAAACTTGAGTTATTATTTTCAAAGCATGTTAGTGGATAATTATTGTTGATTACTCCATATCCTTAACGAGTATTGTGAATCGCATTTTGCGCAATCGAATTCCTGTTTAATTATTATTGAATTGTGAATTAATTAAAGTTCTTTCATTCTTGAACTGTTTATGAGATAGATCTATGCTAGTTGTATCAGCTAGATCGAATATATTTAAATTTGTTAAATTAAATATGTTTTAAAAGCTGTTCTTAATCAATTCATTTGGTAAGAACTCGAGACTGAGAAAAAGAACAATTTTATTAAAGCATTATATTGTAAAATAATTGTTGCTCGACTATTAAGTGTTTATGCATAATACACCGGGTATGAAAGGCTGGTCCCCTTGATTACCAAAACTTATTAAAAGGACCAGTTTAACTACTGTCAACCTTAGTATATGTTCATGGTTATTTCAAACCACTCAACATCTATTATTCAAATATTCAATTATTGAAACTTAATTCATGTTCTTTCACAATCGATTCTATTGTTGAACATTGAAAGCTAAATTCTTTTCTAATCATGATATACCTTTCTTGTATTTAAACTTGCTAAGCAAACTAGTTGCTTACCCTTGCTATATCATGACATTTATTTCAGCTATGCCCGAAGGATAGAATAAGAAAGACAAAGGCAATGGCAAGATCCAAGACTAGTTTAATATGAATGTTAATTATTATATTATCTGATGGAATTATTTATGTAAACCTTTTGTAATATTAAAGGTGTGTTTAAGTTAAGGTAAAGAAGAGCTTGGGATTATCTTATGAAACTTTATTATAATGAACACTGTATGTTTATTATTCCGCAATAGTTTATAGAATGCTTATGTTAATGATAGATTGTGAACACTGAATCTAAGGTTAGAGAACCTAGATTTGGGGGCGTCACATGTTGGTATCAAAGTTGTAGGTTATAAACATTAGGATGCGAAACCTAGGTTATAACCTTAGAAGAAAACTCTTATAGAGTATTCATCATACTAAAATTGATTGTTTTCGTAAGGATGTTAGTTTTCATATTCCTAACCAACCTATTATGCGAATTTAAGCAACCAAACCACTAAAGTCAATCACTATCATATCAAGCCATAAAGCTATTCGTTTATTAAAAAACGGATGTCAAGTTTTCTTAGCTCATGTCACATATTTAAACAAAAATACGTCGGATTTGAATGATATTTCTGTTGTTAATAAATTTCCTGACGTATTCCCTGAAGAACTTCATGGCCTACCCTCAGAGTATGAAATCAAATTTTGTATCGACCTTGAACCCGGTACAAAACTCATTTCCAAAACCCCATATTGAATGACTCCTATTTAACTTCAGGAGTTAAAAACCCAACTGTAGGAATTGTTAGACATCGGTTTTATTCGTCCTAGTACGTCTCTTTGGGGTGCTTCTGTTCTATTTATAAAGAAGAAAGATGGGAATATGTGACTTTGTATTGACTATCGGGAGTTGAATCATGTCACCATCAAAAATAGGTACCCGTTGCCTTGCATTGATGACCTGTTTGACCGGTTGCAAGGTGCCAATTCTTTTCAAAGATTGATCTTCGTTTCAGATATCATCAGTTAAAGATTAAAACTGATGACATTCCAATGACTGCTTTCAGAACTCGATACGGGCATTACGAATTCCTAGTCATGTCTTTTGGATTGACTAATACTCCTGCTGCCTTCATGGATATGATGAATCGAGTATTCAAGGAATATTTAGCTCACTTTGTGGTCGTCTTTATTGACGACATTCTCATTTACTCCAAAAACTGTGAAGATCATGAGCAACACTTGAGACTGATACTCCAAAAACTTAGTGAAAATATGTTGTATGCCAAGTTAAAGAAATGCGAGTTCTGGATTGAGGAGGTAGCATTCTTTGGGCACGTGATATCAAATCACGGAATATCTGTTGACCCAGTGACGATTGAAGCAATACAAAGCTTGGAGCAACCTAAGTCAATGACAGAAGTATGTAGCTTTCTCGGCTTAGCTGGTTATTATCGAAGATTCATAGAAGGGTTTTCTCGAATTGCTACTCCATTAATTCAGCTGACTCAGAAAGATACAAATTTGGTTGGAGCGAGGAATGTGAGAAGAGTTTTCAAGAACTCAAGAGGAGACTCATTTCAGCACCTGTTCTGACAATACCATATGGTTCAGAGGGATTTGTCATCTACAACGATGCTTCAGGCAGAGAGTTAGGATGTGTTCTCATGCAACATGGGAAAGTCATAGCCTATACCTCACGACAACTCAAAGAATATGAGAGGAATTTTCCTACTCATGATCTAGAGTTGGCAGCAGTCATTTTTGAGCTTAAAATCTGGGGACATTACCTGTATGGGGAGAAAGTGGAGATCTATACGGATCATAAAAGCCTCAAATATTTCTTCACCAAAAAGGAACTCAACATTCGACAATGACGTTGGCTCAAGCTGTTGAAAAATTACAATCACACCATTTAATACCCTCCTGGAAAATGAACGTAGTAGCTGACCCATTGAGTAGAAGATCATATGCGGGTACGAGTGCGATATTGTCAATGTAAAGGCCCATTTTGTATGACTTATAAAGGATGGAGATAGAGTTAAAGACTTCAGGGACCCACATGATGATGTCAAATATACGAGTAGAATCGACTTTAATCGATAAAGTTAAACCTGCTCAAGCTATGGACCTGGAGCTGATGCGTATGAGGAAGAAAGTACAAGAAAGTTCTATTTCAGAAGTAAGAATCGATGAAGAAGGAATAATTCGAGTCAACTCCAGACTTTGTGTTCCTAACGACCTTTATTTAAAGTATAAAATCATGATGGAGGCGCACAACACACCGTTTTCAACCCATCCTGGAAGTACCAAAATGTATCGTGATCTTCGACATACATTTTGGTGGAGCAATATGAAGAGAGAGTTAGCCGAGTTTATCTCAAGGTGTTTATCTTGTCAACGTGTCAAGGCGGAGCATCAAGTGCCAAAAGGTCCATTGCAACCACTTGAAATTCCAGAATGGAAGTGGGAGCACATTACCATGGATTTTTTTACTGGTCTTCCCAAGGTTTCTCAAGGCATAGATACAATTTGGGTCATTGTCGATAGATTAACCAAGTCTGCTCATTTTTTACCTATACGAGAAATTTATTCACTTGAACGTCTTGTTCGTATATATATAAATGAGATTGTAAGACTGTATGATATGCCAGTATCCATAGTTTCTGATCAAGACCCAAGATTCACTTCACGATTTTGGGTTAGTTTGCAAAAAGCTATGGGCATGGATTTACGATTTAGTTCGGCATATCATCCTTAAGCAGACGGGCAGTCGGAGAGAACTATTCAAACTCTTGAAGATCTATTAAGACTCTGTGTCCTTGACTTCAAAGGAAGTTGGGACAAGTTTTTGCCATTAGTGGAATTCTCCTACAACAACAGTTATCAAGAAAGCATAGGTATGGCTCTATTCGAGGCGTTGCATGGCTCCATTCGAGGCGTTGTATGAACGCAAGTGTCATTCTCTAGTATGCTGGGACGATGTGGGTGAAACAACATTGTTGGGACTGGAATTGGTACGCATGACTACGAAAAAGATTCAAATGATCCGGCAACGTATAAAGACCTCACAAGATCGACAAAAGAGTTATGCTAATCTTCATCGAAAGGACGTGGAATTCAATGTTGGAGATCATTTGTTGTAACGTGTTGCTCCATGGAAAGGAGTTACACGATTTGGAAAAAGAGGAAACTTCAATCCTCGATTCATTGGCCCATTTGAAATCCTCGATCGAGTAGGAACTCTGGCCTATAGACTTTCCTTACCGCCAAGTATGTCTCGTGTTCATAACGTTTTTCACATATCTATGTTACGTAAATATGTGGAAGACCCGAACCACATTATTAAATTAGAACAAGAAGAGATAGCGGAAGATTTAACGTATGAAGATGTACCTGTTAAAATCTTGGATAAGAAGGAACATATTCTACTCTCCAAGGTTAAACCTCAAGTCAAAGTTTTATGGAGAAACCACGATGTTGAGAAAATGACCTGGGAGATAGAATCTGAAATAAAATCAAGGTATCCTCACCTATTCGACATACTAGGCACGTACCCCAATTTCGAGGACAAAATTTCATAAGAAGGGGAGGTTGTAAGACCCCAACTTTTATGAATAAAGATTATTATTTTTCTCAAAATATATTTTTGAATATTATGGTATGGATTTGATATAATGCTATAGTTGTGGGTAATATTTACAAATTTTGCAAAGTATGTAAGTTGTCATAAAATATTCGATTAGTAAGGGAATATTCGTTTTAACAGGGAATATTCGTACGACGACACAATCATTGGTGGACCCCATAACAAAATTACTGTCAAAGTTAGAAAACGACAGAAATATCTTTTTTATAAAAATAACGCGTGGCTGCATAGTAGCACACAATATTGATTATTGATGCTTACGTGAGAAGTCACTCATTTTTATTCAATTATTGCCACAGTAATTTCTACATAGTATCTCACGTTATTGATTCATTTATTGTCACAATATTTTATATTATTAAATCAATAATTGAGATGACAAGTTATTCATATTATTATTTGCATTATTGACAATGTCTAGAAAGTTCTGTCGAGGAAAGAGGTTTGGTCACCTAATTACGCGCCAATAGGGAGAAATTCTTATCTAAAAGCCCCCTCTTTCCTGAGAATGATCTGATTGTTAATATTGCAAGTTATATATTGATGAATAAATGTTCTTAAAAATATTGAGGGGATTTTTATGAAGTATTTGTTGTAAATTTGGCTTATTATTTGGACCCCCACTTACCCATGTTTCAAAATCATTGGGAGAAAGTTATCTCAGTTTTGTTATATATATATATATATAGAGAGTGGGATCAATCAGGGATCCGGACTTCTATAAAATCTGGACCATTTTTTTGCTTTTTTTTGAAACAACTAAAAATAAAATAAAATAAAATTATGGAACTAGAATTTTTACATAATCTGATGTTTTGGGTGTGATTTGGATGCCTATACCAAAACATATGCATGCGATCTGTGCGTTGACTGCATACGATTTTTAGTATAGGTATCAAAACACATCAAAACACTTTATTATGTAAAAATTCAATTCATAATTTTTTAGTTGTTTCAAAAAAAAAAAAAAAAAAAAAAATGGTCAGTATTTTAGACTTTGTCGAGTCCAGGACAAGATCCTGTGTATATATATATATATATATATATATATATATATATATATGAAAAAGTCAGGGGTGAGAGTGTTTGTCATGGGGGGGGGGGACAAACTTTTATTATATATATATATATATATATATTATAATAAGAATTGATTTTTATAAAAAATAGAATATATTAAATTTTATTATGCATTGTATTTGCATAGTAAAATCAAAAATAATTCAGCCAAACGCCCGTGAATTCGTTGAATCCCACTGTGTAGTCCGTGATTTTTCTTAAATAGTTTCCTTCCATTCTCGTATAAATAGGATACTTGGTTTAGAATTGAAAATCACGCCAGAATCATAGAATTATTCTTCTATAATATTGAGTGCATTTTTTAGAGTTTAAGGAAGCTTTGAGTGTAGAAAATAGTTCATGTTTTCTTCAAGAATATCTCCACCCTACAAGTCAAAATTACTCTCTTTTTAAGGTAAGAGATGTTATTTTTGTTTAATATTCGCAAGAAATAATATTTTCTTCCATACTCTGTAATATTTAAGTAATATTATTTCATTTCAGATTCCGAATTCTACACTCATTTTGTTAAAGTATGGCTTCTATACTCCTTGAAATTAGTAGAATATCCTTGACATTTACGCTTCATCTAGTATCCTTTCATAAAAATATTATTCTGAGCATTCTTGATAATTTTTAATCTTTTTATGTCAGGGTACTATTCCCAAAGTACTATTCATGGGGTACTATTCACTCAGGTACTATTCACCCGGGGTACTATTCATGACAAAAATTGATTTCTTTTCGGTCCAAATCATTTTTGATACAATATTATTCTTGAATTTTACTCCATAAAGCAGTATCATGTTGACAATTTGGGCATTATTGAATTCTGGATAAATTAAATTAGAAATCTTAAAAATTTATCCTTGCTCTCATTTAATTGAATTCTTACATCATTGTCATCAGCCTCATACTTATATTGTGATGAATGTCATCTTTAGCCCGTAGTGCATAGATGGACTATTGATTGGTATGATTATGACCATGGATTATTCGGTATAAGCATGACCTGTAATGTTACAAATGATGTGGTAAAAGTTCTCATTGGCCCGTAGTGCATTGATGGACAGTTGTTGGCATGATCATGACCATTGGTGATAACACGAATATCCTTGGCCCGTAGTGCATGGATAATTCGTGGATGTGATACTAATGAATATCATTGGCCCGTAGTCCATGGATAATTCAGTGATGTGGATTATTTATTGAGCTGAGTCTCAGCGATAAAGTTGATGATAAACTTTTTAAATCATAGAAGATAGTAGATATCATGCTCTACTTGACTCTTCTAATGGATTGCTTGTTCTGCTGCAGTTAAACTTGTTGTTTATTATATTCTATCAGTTTAACATTGCTGAAGGCTAATGATACTTTATTTTGTATTATCTTAGTCATAATATTCTTTACTGGGCTAGTTAAGCTCACCCTTTTTCTTTCATTACTCCCTTCTAGAAATAAGAACGTAGCCGGGACTAGTCGGAGAATGGAGTGATGGTCCGAGATAGTGGCTGTAGTAGTCCTCACTATTTTATAAAATAGTGTGATAATAATTGTAATGATGACTCCGTTTGAGTTTGGATATTGTCTAGAAGATAATATTCGTGTCAAAACTCTCAGCTCATGTTGTATAATTAAGCTTATATTTGTATTCTGTACCATGTATTTGGCAACTCATAATGGGTTATGTATACCTATTTAGGGGGCGTCACAGTTGGTATCAAAGCTTAGGGATATGTTTTTTGACTGAGATGTGACACTAGAACTTGGAGGGGAGAGACGGGTAAATCCTTCGCTAGTATGACCTACCTAAGCTTATTTGTTATTTAATTGGTCAGTCAGAATATAGGGATAATATGTGGCATGTCAATTAACCCTTGTTTTGTGGAAGTGTTTGAAAATGACATCTGAAAATGTTGAGATAAGCAATGGAGCACACAGGAGACCGTTGAGTCACCATAGATCAATAACCAAGATAATGTGTATCAAGAAGGTAACAATCCGCATGTAAATAACAACACCGACCAAATGATGAACGATGGGATGTTCAGAGGCTTTCTGCAATTCATGCAACATCAGACGAGAGAGACTCCTATAAAAAATGTAGGTGAAAACACTTGCAACTCACGGATGGTCACCGCTAAGCTGTTCAAGGAGATGGGATCACCAGAGTTTTTGGTAAAGCCAGAACCACTTAAGGTAGAGACGTGGATAAAGGAGATCACCAAGATATTTGATGTCTTGCGATGCTCTGAGGAGAAAAAGGTTCCCTTTTCCACCTTCATGTTGCGATGAGAGGCAAATTATTGGTGGGAATTTGTAAAACGTACTCAACCGGCCGCACTGAAGATGTCTTGGGAGAAGTTCCAAGAATTTTTCAACGACAAGTACTTTCCCGAAAGTATTCGTTACATGAAAGAGGTGGAATTTATCAAGCTGGAACAAAACAATATGATCGTGTCGCAGTACGAGGCTAAATTTTCTAAGTTGTCCCGGTTTGCATCCCATTTGGTTGATAATGAGGAGAGAATGACGCGAATGTTTCTGCGAGGTTTGAAACCCGAAATACGTCAATACCTTATTTCTCATAAACTTTGCTTGTATTCAGATGTTGTGAAGAGGTCTCAGTTATTGGAGTGCGATAATGAGTCAACCCAACTAAGAGAGAGTTGCCGACAAATCGATAATACAAGTGGTAGCAGTCATCGAAGCGGTGACAACAAACGTGGAGGGAATCAACATGCCAGAAATGGTAACCACTTCGGTGGTAATCATGTCCAAGACAATAGAGGTGGAAATTTCAAGAAGAGAAGGTTCAACAATGATTGAAAGACAACATCACCGACACCATTTTCAAGGAAGGAGAACGACCACCGATCGTATGCTTCAAATTCGGAGGGGAAGGACACATTAGTCCAAAGTGCACAATGTAACCCAAAACATGTTACAATTGCGGAAGAGAAGGTCACCTAGCCTGATTTTTTCGTGTAGTGAAGTCAAGTCCAGTTAGGATGGAGGCACCAAATGCCGTCCCAGACAAGTCAAAATCGGTAGTTCAAGGAAGAGCGTTTGTCGTGACCTTCCAAAAAGTGAGGAACCCGAACGAAGTTATTACAACTAAGCTAATCATAAACTCTTGCGAAGTCTATACCTTATTTGATACCGGTCCTACCCATTCTTTTATTTCTCCTACTTGTGCTCAACGTTTAAATTTAACTCCGGAGAAATTAGACTTTGACTTATCTATTGAAACTCTGTTGGGAGAAACCTTCATTACATCCACTGTTTATAAGTCTTGTTTGATTCAAATCGGCACCCTCACATTACCTGTCGATCTCATTTCTTTGAAAATACTTGCATTTGATGTGATTTTAGGGATTGATTGGTTAATTATTCATCATGCTAAAATTGATTATTTTCATAAGGATGTTAGTTTTCATATTCCTAACCAACCTATTATGCGAATTCAAGCAACCAAAGCACTAAATTCAATCACTGTCATATCAAGCCATAAAGCTATTCATTTATTGAAAAAGGGATGTCAAGCTTTCTTAGCTCATGTCACAGATTTAAACAAAAATACGTCGGATTTGAATGATATTTATATTGTTAATAAATTTCCTGACGTATTACCTGAAGAACATCCTGGCCTACCCCCAGAGCGTGAAATTAAATTTTGTATCGACCTTCAACCCGGTACAAAACCCATTTCTAAAGCCCTATATAGAGATTCAATAGTTTGACCCACAGGTTTGGTTCTTAGTTCGGGCTTAAATTTAATTCAATTTGGGCCTAACCTTTGACTTGGATAAAATTATCTTTGGGCCTTGACTATGTTTGTTATTGGGCCTCATTCATCTTTCCAAATAATTAGTTTGGGCTTGACAAAGTCTAAGTCCAACCTTTACTAGTCCATTAAGACTTATCGTATTCTTAGCGTATAGTTCTCGTATTATTCTCGTATAATTGTTCGTATAATATTCATACTATACGTTGTATTATCTTTCGTATCATACTTGTACAATACCGTGTATTATACTCGTATTCTTTCCTATATAATAATTTTCTTATTATACTTAACCATTATTTATTAAAATCTTCACTTTCCCTAACTTCTTCAAATTGAGTATGCATGCAAAAAATTGCGTTTGCCATAACTGAATTATTATTAGATAATCCATCTTTCGTCAGAATTCTATCATTACGTATTTCCCAAAAATTCAAAAAAAATTCCCGAGCAGAAATGGATGAATTGTGTTTTTCAGAGAATTTCTGTAACAACCGAGAAAATCGGACTATAACCTAAAAGCGAGGTATGATAGTAGTATTCTGGCTAAGTGCTAGAAATAAAGTGTTTAAATTTCTAAGAAAAAAATAAAAGCATTCCAAAAAATTATTCGAAAAACACTATTCATCCATTTATGCCCAGAAATTATTTTTGAACTTCCGGGAAATACGTAATGATAGAATTTTAAGGAAAGATTGATAATCTAATAATAATTCAATTATGGCAAATGCAGTTTTTTGGATGCGTACTAAAAATTCAAGAATATTAGGAAACATGAAGATTTGAATACTTAACGATTATGTATAATAAGGAAGTTATTATACTGGAAAGAATACGAGTATAATACAAAGTATTGTACAAGTATACACGAAAGATAATCTAACGTATAAGATGAATGTTATACAAACTAGCATACGAGAAGAATACGAGGATTATACTGTAAAATCACAAACAATAATTATTGGATTAGTGAAACTTGAATGTTAACTTTGGCAAGCCCAAGTGAAATATGTTGAGGCCCATTGACAACTTAATCAAGGCCCAAAGATAGTTTAATTCAAGCCCAAGGTTAGGCCCAAATTAAAGTAAACTTAAGCCCAAACCAAAAACCGAACCCGTGGATCGAATCGATGGGTTACCGGATGGTTAAAACCCATGGGGCAACCCACGTGGGCCCCCCCATGGTGAGTCATGGCCGGTCAGTAGGTGGCTAAGCAAGAGGAGAGACTTTCCTTACTAGTTTGGAATAGTAAGGACGTGGAATAGTAAGGAGGTTGGGTGACCTTTTGACCATTGTACCCCCACATTGCAAATTCTATAAATAGAGAGCTTAGATTGTTATTTGTTGGTTGTTCATTTTACTAACACTTAGAGCATTATATTGAAAGAGAAGTAAGAGCTATTTCAATTAATCAAAGAAGAAGAAGAAAGCTAAAACATCAAAAGGTAAGGAAATTTGAACCATTAATTTTTATCTCTTCAATTAGTTTTGTTTTCTTTTAATGCTCTAATTAGTATACTAAAGGTCCAAAATGCCATTTTATTTGGAATTTAAATCATTACTTTTGTACATTAAATTTTATAACCCAATTAGACTTGCTCAAATTAAGTTATAAAAATTAATAAACTGAGATAGTAAAATATATCTCTTAAATTAGTAAAATTTTAAATATTATTATTCTCCCACACCATAACCCTTGGGTTATTTAAATTCACATACCTAATGTATATGTAGGTTATGAAACCTTTCCTTGTTAATTTCTTTCTATCAAATAAATAAACACATATACATAATTATAATTCACATATTTATATTACTTCCTAATCATTTTACACACATCACAAAGTTTTCAATATCATTAATATTTAATTAATATATCTATTTACAAAGTGACTTGGAATTCTTGGATATTACATGCATCCTGGACCGTCATATTAAATGTGCGGGTCGTTGGTCTACTTGATTGAGTTGGACCACTAATAACTAACTTACTACTATTAGCACCCTTATTACCATCCATCCCCTTCTTCGAGCAGTTCTTCGCCATGTGTTCAGTTGATCCACATACAAAACATCTTTGGTTCTTCTTCAGGTTTGGACAGTTAGGCGAAATGTGTCCTTCTTATGCACAATTATAGAACACGGCTTTACCTTTGAGACAGACTCTTAAATGAATTTTCCCACAGTTCTTGCATATCTCGATCGTTTTCTTATGATCTCCTTGTTTCACTCTAGTATTCCCAGATTTAAAACCCTTCCTCTTCTATCCGCTGCCACTCCCATTGGCTACCACAGTCTTCACTCCTCCGTCTACCTTACTTTTGTTCTTCTTATCTCTGTGGTATTGACTTAAAGCCTCGCTACCACCCTCTGCAATTATTGCCTTCACCAGAATGGTTCCAAAGGAATTACTTTGAAATACTGATATCCGACTATAGAGCCAGGGTTTCAAGCCTTGATCGAATCTTTGCACCTTCCTCAATTCAGTATATACCTGATATGGAGCAAATCTCGAGCATTCATTGAACTTGGAAGCATATTGGGGAACAATCATATCCCCTTGTTTCAATTCTAGGAACTTCATCTCCATCCTACTCTGCATACTCGTGGGGAAATAGTTCTCAAGGAATATCTCCTTAAACTGTGTCCACGTCACAACTTCCACCCCAGCCCTAGCCTGGTTCACCTCCCACCAGAAGTTGGCCTCTCCCTTCATCATATAGGTAGCAAAGGAAGTCTTTTGCCCCTCCCCAACATTTGCAATTACAAATGCCTTCTAAATCTCTTTCACCCAAGTTTAGGCTTCTATAGGGTCCGTAGTTCCTTTGAACTCCGATGGACCTACACTTAAAATCCTTAAATGTAGTAGCACCTACTACCGCAAGATTAACGAGTATATTTGCCCCATTTCTATTAAAGGTAGCTGTTAATAAATTAAAAAACTCCTGAATTGGGTTAATCGGTCCCCCTTCTTGTTGATTCACATTAGCTTCCTGGTTTCGTTGTCTTCTTGGCGACATATTTCTGTTAAAATAAATAACATATTATTATTACTTCTTATTAGTTAGTCATTATTCACAATTAATAATAATTCAAGTTCATTGCAAAACATGTTCAATAAAGTTCTTATATTGATATGCTTTCTTTATTGTAGTATAATACTACAACGTTCATCATTACATAGCTTTAGCTAATTACATTACTTTCCCGCAATTACTTTCCAAAAGTTGGGATTTACAAAAGACTAACCTTTGATTATACAAAAGAGGATTTTACGTCACTACATAGATACCCAATATTTACATATCTATACCCACTCTAGTTTTTAACTAGACTGCATTTGCCTAGCGACATTAGCATAATCTACGTTGACAAGACTGACCACCACATCCCTGTTGATCGTATGCCGAGTCTGCCCCGCCTCCACGATACTCAGCAACCTGTCGCTGATAATCCACATGAGAACTCCTATGAATATAGGACATTCTCCTCATCTTCTGCCTTTTGGCCTGTAGCTCCTCCTTCAGCTCAAAGGCCTCATGTTTCAGCTCTCAGACCTTGTCCTTAGCCAAAACCTTCTCATCATCCTCAATGTGATAACCCAAAGTTTCAAAACTATTAAAATAAGAATTTAATAAATAAAATTCTTATTATAGGATGTGTCGGGTTTGAATACGATTATAAAGGTGTTATATATTTTAAATTTTGTGTTATTGGTGGAAAGAAATCCATAAATGAGATTTTATAGTTGGTTAAACTATTAAGGAAAAATAGAGTTTTAAAACTTGAAGTTTGATCTTTAAATTATTGAAGAATGTAGTAATCGATGATGTGAAATCAAAGAGGAGATTGATTTTAGATGAGTTAACACTTAAGAAGTATGTGCAAAGTATTTAGGAATTTAGATTCTATTTCTGCTAAAGTAGAACTTGTCTACATTTGAACTTGAGGTGGCGGAGCTGCGCCACTTCCAAGCCTAGGGCCAACAGAGCTGCGCCGGTATGTAGAAAGCTCTAAGTAAGTTTGTGAAATTTGAATTTCAAGACATGTATATTAATGGTTAATATGTGTAATAAAATTCATATTTGGTGTTTAAGCTGTCTGAGATTGGATTGAGATAGCAAAACATGAATTGGATGAGAATTAGTTACGGAATTAATTAACTCAAAATAAATATTGGTTAATTAAGTTATATTACGTAAGATTATAATTATAAGCCTTGTGTGGTAGTGGCGTGATAATAAATTGAATAAAAAGGATTAATTCACTTACATGAAATGGTGAATTAATATATGTGTTTAACATAAAGAAAATGAAATGAATATGTTATTTATATATTACATAGTATGGTAATATATGAAAGGATTTGATAGTTGAAAGATGTAATGGATAATAAGTGTTTAATAAGAGGAGAGGACCAATATGTTTATATTTAAATATTTGTTGGAGCTGGATATATTAAGTAATATATTAGGTTGTGGCCAACGAAATTATTTTGGGATAATTTATGGAAGAAAAGGAATTGAAGAATTATATTATATTGTTGTAGTACATACTAATTATTTTAATGATTATTTTAAATAAGGGTGTCATGATTTCAAGTTCATAGTGTATAATGAATTAAGGTAGCATTAAGGTACAATGTGTCACCCAAACATTATATTAAAGGAATATTAAAATAACGTGGAATTGGGGAAAAGCCAAATGTGGCGTAGGCCCCTAATATTTTTATTGTTGAGATTATGAGCCTGAGTTATATAACTCTAGTAAATTGGATAAATGAGCCTTATTTGACATGACTATTAAAGTTGAACCAAATTGAAGGTTTAACTGGAATAAATAATAATAGAATAAATAATTGATATTACTCATTGTCACATTTATGCGTGATAGAAAAATGGGTTGAGAGTACCCAAGTGAATTATATTTAGCCAATTAAAATATGTATTGGACTAACTCAGTGTACCTGAGATACATGATTAAATATGTTGCGGTATATTTAAGTGTAAGTATACTTATTTATATGTGGGGGTACATACATGAAAATGTGTATATATGTGCCCATAGCTTAATTTAATTTAGTAAGATTAAGCCATTATAATTGACTCAAGGAGCCCAAAAAGGAATTAACTTTAATAGAATTAGGACCATTTTATTAATAAGTAAGGAAGAAATAGAGTTTGTCCCAAATTCATTGTCCCAAATAAATAACAGTCATAATGATGATGAAGTGTAGCGATGAGAATGGTGCAGTTTGGTACGATTTGAAGTCCAAATCGCACCCAAAACAACTTAGGTGTGGTTTGACAAATCCTCGCTTGTGATTGGTGCGGTGCAGTTTTAAACTGTGCGATGCGATTTTAATTGGTGCGGTTTTGGTTCCAAAACCAATTAAAATAACAAAAAGGTCTAAGCCTTCAATATAATTTAATACAGAGCTCACATCGAGCAATTAACTTAGTGACAGAATCAACAATGGCAAATATATCAAACATAAAACCAAAACTCCTTCTGCTAAACATGTTAAATTCACCATCAAATTATAGAACGGTGAGACACATAAAATAGTTTTAGTTTATAATAAAGGAATGATGCTTTCAAACTAAAACATACGCTATATAAACCAACGGAGACCATATATTCGATAACAAGCAAGAAGGTTTATCTAGTTCCCCAAAAATTAAAAATATATACTAGAGATGTAATGAAATTCTATCTTATATATTGCAGGGAGGACTTATAGAATATAATCCTAACTGTAACTACATTGAAAAATAATCTATTAGACTATTATTACTATAACATAGACCTTAACCAATGCATCAAGTGCTCGAACCAATGAATTTATCCCCTCAGCTATAAGCCCCTCCAGTAACGCATCAAACAAATTAGAATTTCCAAAACCCAAATGCTTAATTTTTGGCTAGTAACCAAAACAGAACTGTAAATTTGGTTATTCAACCCACCTAAAACCGTCACATATGCCAGAACCGTTGGTGTGATTTTAATTGGTGTTGTTCATGTGGTTTTTGGTGCGGTTTCGATTTTAATTTGGTTATATGCTTAACTATAATGAAGGGAGTGATGGAGGAAGAGGGAGTATGTAACCAACTCTCCATTGCCCTTTGGTTTTTTCTTCTCCCTGCTAGTTTAAAACGTAGTGTAAAGGCATTGTCTGTGTATTGAAATCTCTTTAAATAGAGCCTCCTTCTTCTCCTTCATGTTTGTTGAGTTTTCTGAGAAAATTGGTTGTGGAAGGTTAGTAGAATTGAGAGCAATGGGAGGATTGAAGAGCTATAGTTAGCAAATTCAAACAATCAAGAGGTAATATTGCTAACATAAATGCTCTTGATTCCTAAGTTTTTCAACTTCTTAGTAATATCAAAAAAATACTTGCTTTTGAGTTAAAAAATTGATGGCTAAGGATTATTGTAATCCATAAATTGTTGTTAGATATTGATAATACAGTTAAATACGAAAATAATAGAAGTTAAATGGACCAATTTGGTTGAGAAATGAATATGTAGTGATGGAATTCTCTAAACATGTTAAAAGATGAAAAAATAGCATGAACTTTGAATTTGAGTTACCAAATTGGTTGTTTATGTGATTTGAGAATTGCTAGCATGTTAGTTGAGTATTATATACATGTATGAAAGTAATGTGGTTGATTTTAAGCATGATAATTAAAGAATTATGTGTTTAGGTTTTGATTCTATAGAAGTAGAACCTTTCTAGAACTGTCCAGGAAGGGCGTAGTTGCGCCCATTCTGCAGTTCAAACCGGCGCAATTGCGTCGTGCACCAGTAGGAGATTCTGATTTCTTCTATAATGTGATGGTTCTAACACGTTAGTTTGACTTAAACCTGCATGAAAATAAGTCTAGCATGTAGGGTAAGGTCCATTTACATTATGTGGTTTTCTTTAGCCTACTTTCATGTATATTTTCTAAAAAGAAACTCGAAGCTTTGAAAACTGATTTGATAAAACTTGTAGCAATGTATATTCTAACCTTATAACATAGATATATGGTTGAGTTATGAGCATGAAGTGTAGTTAGAGTTACCTTGTGTGTTTTGTTATGAGTTAATATGTGTTTTGAAAAGAAAACTTGGAATTTTGAAAATGAACTTTGATAAAATTATGATGGTTAAGTTCTGACTTTGTGAGCATGTGTATATGGTCTAGCTATGCATGAAATGTGATTCAAATTGATATGCATGTATTATATTACTTTAGTTTGGGTAAAACAACTTTTGAAGGTAAACTTGGATGTTTTACTAACTAAGTACTATAAACGGTGTGTCGATCATATTCTGAAGTTTAAGACATGTATGTTAATACTCCTTATATCACTAAACACGACCTCCATATGTACTCACTTAGTCGGGTATGTTATGAACCATTCAAGCATGAGTTTAGACATGTTATAAGGTGATAAACGACACTAGCTATGTGTAAATGCTGTGAATACTTGCGAGCGTGTATATTGCAAATTATATGATCTTCTCATATGAATTAATGGTTAACATAGTTGGCCTCATGATTTCATGAACTTAGTTAGCCTTAATTCCATGGAAATTTCCAACTAGAGACATATTGTGTAAATGTGGACTTGAAATGACCCTAAGAAAGTTCAAGACCTCTTAAGATGTATGCTTGCTATGTGTTAATACTCTGGTATGCTAAAAAGTGGAATGAAACCAAGAAAACAAAAGCTCAAGTCTAGTCTCAAGGCTGGGGGACTGGCATGCAATTGCGTGGTCCCCAAGCCTAACCTCGGTCAAATTTATGGCTGCTGAGTAGCGGAGTTAGTCCGGACATTTTATTTGCTTTCTAATTTTGGTGGCTTGCTTATAGTACTATTCTAAGGTATAAGACAGAGTCTCAATGCTGTTTTAAACATTCATTGGTATAATGGTTATATAAAACCCAGATTTGTTAAGGTTTGCAAAATGTAAGAATGATGTAGATCACACATCTATATGAAAGTAGTATGCACACAAGCCAATCATGTTTGATGATAAAACATATACTTTGTAACAATCTTATTCATTTATTAAATAAAAGTATTAATTTATTAAAGGCTTTTAATTATCTACATGATGCTGATTTATAATATGTGATAAACCCATAGTTTTAAGCAATGCTTTTAGAATAATGATGATGATCATTATAATGAGATCTAAATTCTTAGAAAGCTTAAAACTAAAATAGTTCCCAATCGTTGGATTACTAAATTGGGGATTGGTGAATCCAGATAGATTGGTACATACGTTGCTTGCTCATTGGATGAGGATGATGTTAGGTTTGTAAGATTCATGAACGCAATCAAATTCCATAAAATAAGCGAAAGCATGAAAAATCAGAGTTTTAAAATTTTACAAACCATATACCCAGATAATCCTTTATGCACAATTATTAATTAAACGAAAATATGAAGAACAAGAATCATACCCTTGAAGATTCGAGCTTCCTCATGTACAAGTTCACCTCCAATCTTTTCGCGTTCAACTTGAATCCACCGAGTTTGGTTCCTTCCATTGATCAACATTAGCCACCCAAGTATTTGGCCTCTAGAGGTGATCCACCAAGGAAGAAGAAAGATTCAAGAAGATGGGTATTTGGCAAAACCCTAGTTTTCTATATCTATAGAAAAATGTGTACTCTCCAACAATTAGAATCATGCATGTTGTAAAAAAGTCAACAACCACACCCACCCATAATAAGACTCCTCTTATTTATAGATGTGGGCAACCCTCCTTAACAATTAAAGAATTGGATTTTATTTTAATTAATTAAACTCTTTTAATTAATTAGGCTCCTAATCTTATTAGGAATAATTAATTAAACTCTTTTAATTAATTAGCCTCCTAATCTCATTAGGATATATGAGAGTACTTTTATTAATTAATTCCCAAACTCCTTTAGGAATTAAATAATAATAATAGTAATAATAATAATAAGACTTCTCTTATTAATTTATATTTAATATTTTCAAAATATTAAATAATAAATATTAAGCTATTTAATTTATTCCATCACCATAGATTAAATTAAATATACTTAAATTATTATTACGATTATGACATTTGCTTCTTAAATAATTATTCTTCCTTTTATGGTGTGACCCTTTAGGTTCTCCATATTAAACCGGTTATGAATAAATTAATTAGAACAATTCCAATCTTATATAAATAAATTAAAATATTAATTTATTTAAATAAATAATATTTATACTACAATAGGGATAAGCCTCCCTAGCGATTAACGACTTTTCAGATAATATAGATTTCAACATTAATCATTAAAGAACCTTTGAGTAAATAGTTACCGTACAATTCAATCCTTCCACCATACAATGTCCCAATTAAATATAAGACATGGAATTACTGTCAAGTCTTATTTTATTTAATTATATGTATTTCGATCCTTAAATGCACAACTCCAAATAATGCAAATTAGAAACTCCTTTCTAATTTCATTCTGCCTTGGCCAAGGACTACTGGGTTGTCATTTATCGAATCACATAGGCCACACATCTAGGTTATGATAGATATCATATGTCCACAGAACCCCAAAGAAAAACGAGAAGATTACTATTATGTTCTTTCCAATGGTGAGTCTTCTCTTGACATATAACTATCTCCACTGTCTGTAGCGCCCCCAAATCTGGGTATCTTCCAACCCGACAGATGGTGCTATACTGTACAACATTCATACATTCCTTCAATTGAAAAGTCTTAAAGAACGAACATAACTTCTATATATTTAAAGTAATATTTACTTTTCCCAGGTTCTATACCCATTACAAAGGTTCTTTGTCATAATATCAGTTACATTACAACAATAGACCTATACTATTATAAAGGATGACTTAGTAATCGCCTTAGCTTTTCCCTTATCCTTTTCGATCCTTCGGGACGTTAGATCTTAATTTGCATTCATATGGTTCAAGCAAGAGTTACCATAACTAGCTCGATAAGTATAACAATTTAATAACAACATGCTTGACACATACAAATCGTATATCTTCAATAATCGAACAATAGTTATGAAGTACTATTGAAAATTCAAAATAGCACTTCATCTTTTCTTTCAAAATGTTTTACAATAACGGTGATTTAGTAAAACATTCACTCCGATCAAAGACCTCGAGTATTCATTCTTTATTGGAAAGGACAACTTGGGAAGCAAGTCCAGTAAGTCGATATTACTTACGAATACTTCTAGGTGATCGACTATTGTACTCTATGTTGATCAACACTACATCCATTAAACGTATGCACGTTTAAGCATTTGGCAACCTCACATGCCTGTCGTTTTACCGACAAAACATTTGTTTAACATTTCAGTCTTCTTTTGAAAACCATATCAAGTAGTTGACAAAAGATAGCAACATTTGATAATACATGAATAGATTATCAATACATCAAGTCTAGCCAAATGAATTGGCTTTAACTTCAACATACCTCAATTCATGCGAAAGAATACATGAACCTCAAAAACTTTTTCGGATTGAACTGAGACAAGAGTTAGAATACTTGCTTTTAGCGTCTGCTACGGTAAATTAACTTTATGTTCAAGACATTCAAGTCTCTACAATACATGATCACATAAAGCCTTACATTAGGTCACATATAATCAAGTATGTATATAACTATATCATACCCTTCATTTCAATCTAATTGCGTATTAGATTTTGTTACTATTCGTTCCGGTTTATCATTACCCTTCCGTTTATATTCGACTAGGTTATCTCGACCTTTACATTACATTCCTTAAGGTTTAACAAAGTTTAAACAATGTTACATTACCTTCCTTAAGTTATGTTTACTTTTAAATCAATTAGGTTTTCTTCTCTTTGTACTTAGAAACCTTCATTACTATCTTTGTTTTGAGACTGGTGGCAGCTTTATACCTACATCTCTGTAGGGTTTCGACAGAGAAACGCACAGCGGAAATAGAACAATTTAAACCAAATTTGAAACCCTAAACAAGATCCATGCGAAAAATAGTTAATTCAGTGGTTAGAAATTATATGGATTAAGAAAGCGATTAAGCGATGCGGTCGAATCTCCAACGCAATTGAATGAAGCTGCGCTCTCTACTAGATATCACATGAACGCTCCACAAATCGCCCCTACGATCTGCTGTAAGAAGAAGAAGGAATGCAGACTAGCCACCAAGGATGAGGATTTTCTGGCTGTTTTTCTCGCTTTTTCTAGTCTCTCTCTAAGAGTGGCTAGGGTTTTTGTTTTGATTAAAAATCCAAAGACGCCGATATATCATATATATAGCAATAAATCGGAATTAATCAAACCCTAATCTAATTAAAATAAAATCCGAATTTATTTATATATATATATATATATATATTATATCTTAATTAAGTCTTACTTAATTAATATATATATATACATATATAAAGCATCCTTTTAATTTAAATTCGTGATTTAAATACTATCAATCATATTGATATATTTAAATCCTTACAATTTAAATTAATTCCCTTTTAATAACGTTCTTTGTGTGTGACCCTATAGGTTATTATTACGTTGACAATAATTTTAAAATCATATTATAAAATTATAAATAGTGAGCGACATCTAGTAATGCATCATTGCTACCCAAGTAATAATAAGATCAATGATTCGATGCAACCTTTTCGTGACCAATGTTTCAATGTAATTTAATCCTTTTAACCTTAATATCCTAGATTAAACTCGAGTCATGGAATGTGTCATACTCTTCATAATTTAATCTGAGTTTTCTTGATCAATGAGTAGACTATATGAAACAAATCACTATTTGAGCATGGCCATGAATTTCATAGTCCTACTCAATCAAGAGGCTTATGGATATCACCCATAATATATAGGATGGTTAAATTCCATCTAGATCACTCATATTTCTCACACGATTCATGATGAACCCAATAATCACCTTTATAGTCCACCCTATTAAAGGTGACATTTGATGATATCAAAGTACATAAATTCTCGTAGTAGTAATATAGCGATTTTGTGTCGGAGGACCATTACATCATTGTCACTATGAGAATTGCTAATGACACTTCGCATAATGCTCCATATAGAATTCTCATGGTGGGTCCGCCCCAAGACATCGTTCTCTAACATGTACCTATGCATTGACTTAATATCTCATATATTTATGACCAATGAGATTTTGTCATCAGTCAATCCACATACTAGTCTCAATGCATCATTGTTGTCTCATCAACAATGATACTCGACTAATGACATTTAAGAATAATGATACTAATTGTAATTATAATCTCATGTTCAAGTCACATACTTGAAACTATATAATTTGTATCACTATTCTAAGGAATTTTATTATGTTAACAATTATATTACGCAGTAAATAAAACCATAATAAAATTATTTATTTATTGAATCAAATATAATATCAAAACGTTAAGCAATTATATCAAATAATCGGCCTCTAGGGCATAAAATCTAACAATCTAGCACTGCGGCGCGAGCTCCTAATGTCATTGTCCCGGACTTGGCACCACTCCGGAGGGTTTTTAGTGCTTTGTTTCATGTAATATGAATACCACCATATGAACTATAGTTCGCGCTGCGGTGAACTCTTGCAGCAGGTGTTTCACGATTCTTTGTTCCATTTGCGCATGCTCTATTTTGTTTAGGGTTGGGTTGCAAGGCGCTAACTCTCGTGCACCGAAAAAATTTCGCTTTTAATTTTTTTGTGAACTTCGCGGACGTATAACTTCTTCGTTATAAATCTGAATTGGCTCGTTCAAAAGCGTACGATTCAAAAATTACGTAATCTACATGATCATGCAAGAATTTTATCTATTTGACTTCGTTTGCTAAAAATTCACCTATTGGTTCATTTTTAACGAAAAGCGATAAACGTTAAATGAACGTTCAACTTTCGTTCTTCGTTCTAAGTCGAATCCGATCATTTTCAAGTCCGCAACTCTTAAATGCCAAATATTACTTGTCTCCATTGGAAAACAATGGTTCAGAGTTCAAACACAAAATTTGACTTCCATTCAGAAAATTTTACTTAATTCGACGATTATCGTCAATAAATTGCAAATTCAAACAATTCTTCCTTCTTATGATTTATTCAACATTACAAATGAACTTCATTCATCATGTGAACACACTAACATACTTAATACAACAACTTATATTCATTGTTGGATTTTGACTTATTCTTCATGAGCTTATAACTTGTCAAATTATAAACTACTTAAGATTTCATTGTTAATGACTTATGACAATTAAAGTTTCTTAAACATCATTTCTTATATGTTCTTAACATATAACTTAACTTAGGTATACATGATACATATGATCATATAAATTCTTTTATATTCATATCATTTCTCTTAATAAACTCCTTACAAGTTCATATTATTTTCACATAAGTTTATAACTTATGATAGCTTAAATGACTTATTACCAACTTAATTGGCTTAAGTTCACTACTTACTCATTCATGTTTCTTAATCCAACTTTTCTTATCATCCTATCATTGTAGAGATAGAAGATAATTGAGAAGAAGTCTTACTCTATTGAAGTCTTGGTAAGGTAGCTTTCTTCTTCTTCTTACTTATGGAAGTAACTTATTTGTGACTTAAACTCTCTAACACTTAAGCACTTTGTCATGTCTAGATTATTTGAACAACCAACAAATTGCTTGTAAGCTTCCTCTATTTATAGAAATTGCAAAGCTAGGGTAGTTTAGTCATTAAACCATCCAACCTCCTCATGCACCTCCTTACTATTCATTTCTTGCAAGGCACAAAACTTATCCTACACTTGGTCATTACTTCAAAGTCTTGGTCACCACACTAACTTGGTCACCACATTACTTGGTCACCACTATACTTGGTCACCACAATAACCATATCAATATGGTTTTTCCCCATGGGTCTATTAACTCATGGATTCTAGCTTGGGCTTGGATTAATAAATCCTTGGGCTTTGCATTAATAAACACTAGCTTGTTCATTAATCAATTATTGGGCCTCTTCCTTTAATTCACTTGGACTTATATTAATTCTTATCAATCTTTCCAAGTCCATTAACATTCCTTAATATATATACATATAGTTTATATATTATTCTTGTATTCTAATTCATATAGAATTTATATACGGTATTTCATCCTTCCTACAAACTCGTATAATACTTCGTATAATACTTGTTTTCATTACTCTTGTACAATACCAAGTATCATACAATTATTACTTATTCCTTAACACTTCGCTTTACTTAACGTTTATAAATTAAGTCCACAAGCAAATTATTACATTTTCCATAACTAGATTTTTATTACATAATCCATCTTACCTTGTTATTTCATCATTACGTATTTCTCGGAAACTCAAAATTATATCCAAAGCAAATACCGATGAATAGTGTTTTTCAAAAAATTTCTCAGAAAACTTTTATTTTCGTCTTTGAAATTCAAACACTTATTTTGAAGGAGGAAATTGAGTTCTATTAGAAATCAATTTTCCGTATAAGAAGAAAAATAAGCTTTATGCGGACCGTCTAAGCTATTTGATTCAGCTAGACATAAAAATATTATTGGAAAAGATAGAACGTTATTGTATCCAACCAGATTGTTTTGGTTCGGATTCCCGACTAAGTATGAACATCTCGAATATGGGAAAACTTTTGTGCACCTAAGGTGGATAGAGTGAATGATAATATCGTTCTTGCATGTAGTATTGATCAATACAGGGCGCATTGGGATGATCACCCTCGTGCCCGTAAATTATGACGGTTTGTGGATGAAGTTCTGCTAAACCCTAGCGAAAATTAAAAATAATGTTCATAGTATGTCGAATGCTCTCCAGTTATAGTCAGTACGTAGTTTCAAAAATTTGAGATAGATTTGGTATGTTGTTATTATTGGTTCAAACTTTTCTTCACAACTGTTGATTGTAGAAGAGTTATTCAAAGAAAACATTTAATCATTTGACTTATATTTATTGTTGTTATTACTTATTTGGGAAATTAAATGCTCATTCTTGCTTTAAATTTAAATGTTTTCATTCTAAGCATGATCAACCTAAAATGTTCAGGGCGAACAAGGAAAAGGAAAGCAATCGTAATAATCTTATGTTATCTTTTGTAATAGTTAGACAAAGATTAAGACAATGATATTTATTATCTATCATGTAATGTATTGTAGTAAAGGTCATGTACTTGGGATTAGCCTTTGATATATGTAAATTAAGTTTGATATTTATATTATTGTTATTATTATTAGTATTATTCCGCTCATAGAAATGGTATCGTAAAGCACCGAGTTCGGGTTTCAAGTACCCGAGTTTGGGGCCGTTACAAAGTAAGTTAGTTAATCTTTATTTCTTTATTCCAAACGAGATTGACAATGATTGAATTTAGTGGTTTGGTTGCTTGAATTTGCATAATAGGTTGGTTAGGAATATGAAAGCTAACAACCTTACGAAAAACATGATGAGTAGTTAACCAATCTTTTTAAAAAAAACCACATCAAAGGCAAGTATTTTCAAAGAGATAATATCGACAGGTAACGTGAAAGTTTCGATTTGAATCAAACAAGATTTATAAATAGTGGAGATAACGAAGGTTTCTCCCAATGGAGTTTCAATAGATAAATCAAAGTTTAACTTCTCTGAAGTTAAGTACAAACATTGAACACAACTAGGTGAAATAAAAGAGTGAGTAGAACCCAGATATCTAACACGGTATAGACTTAGACTTCGAAGAGCTTATGATTAACTTACCCGTGATAATTTTATTCAGGTTCCTCGTCACGAGAAAAAAAAATACTCTCTCTTAAACTACCGGCTTTGGCTTGTCTGGGACATCCTTTGGCATCACTATCTCGGTTGGACTTGACTTCACCATACGACAAAATCGAGCTAGGTGACCTTCTCTTCCGCAATTAAAACACGCTTTGGATTGTTGCGTACAGTTTGGACGGATGTGTCCCTCTTGTCCGCATTTGAAATATACGACCGATGGGCGTTCTTCTTCCTTTGAAACGGGTGCTGGTACCGACGTCTTCACGTCATTGTTGAACCTTCTCTTCTTAAAATGTCCATTCTTATTATCTTGGCCATGATTACCACCGAAATAGTTACCATTCTTGGCATGATAATATCCCCCACGATGGTTATCGTTGTTTCGATGACCGTTGCCACCAGAATGATTATTATCGTGTTGTTGGTCGTTGCCTTTTGGTTGTGCTGACTCATTATCGCGCTCCAATAACTGAGCCCTATTCACAACATCTGAATAAAAATAAAGTTTGTGAGAAATGAGGTATTGACGTATATCGGGTTTCAAACCTCGCAAAAACATTCACGTCATTCGCTCCTTATTATCGACCAAATGGGATGCAAATCGGGATAACTCCGTAAACTTAGCCTCGTACTGCGACACGGTCATATTGTTTTGCTCCAGTTTGATGAATTCTACCTCCTTCATGTGACGAATACTTTCAGGAAAGTACTTGTCGTTGAATAATTCTTGGAACTTCTCCCAAGACATCTTGAGTGCGTCAGGCTGGGTACGTTTTACAGATTCCCACCAATGATCTCCTTCTTCACGCAACATAAAGGTGGCGAATGGAACCTTTTGCTCCTCTGAGCATTCCAAGACATCAAATATCTTGGTAATCTGCTTTATCCATGTCTCTCGCCTTAAGTGGTTCGGCTTTCACAAAAACTTGGTGGTCGGCTCCTTGAAGCGCTTAGCGGTGACCAACAAGTGGGTTACCATTATTTCCACTGCATTATGGACAGAGTCGATTAGCCGTTGTTGCATGAATTGCTCCTTAAACTGCTTGACGGTGACCGTCCGAGAGTTATCAGTATTTCTACCTGCATTTTGGACAGGAGCTGCCTTCTCCTGTTGTTGCATGAATTGCATAAAGCCTCTGACCATCCCATCATTCACCATTTCATCGGTGTTATTGTTTTCATGAGGAGTATTATCCTCTGGTTGCACATTATCCTGATTATTGATCTGTGGAGACTCAACGGTCTCCTGTGCTCCATTGATAATCTCAACATTCTCGGATGCCATTTTCAAACACTGCCACAAAACAAGGGTTAATTAACATATCACATATTATCCCTATACTTTAACCGACCAATTAAATACAAAATAAACTTAGGTAGGTCATACTAGCGAAGGAATTCCCTGTCACTCCCCTCCTAGTTCTTATCTCACATCTTAGCAGGATCATATCCTAAGCTTTGATACCAACTGTGTGGCGCCCCAAAATTAGGTATACATCACCCATCTTGGGTCGCCAGATACATGGTACAAAATTCAAATACAACTTACTAATACAATTGTCGTGTACAATATGACAAAACATAAACTGTGAGTTTGAATACAATTATTGTCTACTAAAGATTATACAAACTCAAAAGGAGTCCTCATTACAATTATTATCACACTATTTCACAAAATAGTGAGGACTACTAATGCTATCCTCTGGACCATCACTCCGTTCCCCGACTCGTCCCAGCTATATTCTCATTTCCTGAAGAGAACAGTGAAAGAAAGGGTGAGCTCAACTAGCCTAGCAAGAAATATTATGACTAAGATAATGCAAAATAAATTATCATTAGCCTCCAACAATGTTAAACTGATAAAATACAATAGACATCAAGCTTAACTGCAGCGGAACAAGCAATCCATTAAAAGAGTTAAGTAGAAAATAAAATCTACTATCTTTTAAGATTAAAAAGGTTTTTCATCACTTTTATCGCTGAGACTTGGCTCAATAAATAATCCACATCATTAAATCATCCCTGCACTACAGGCCAAGGATATTATTTAGTATCACGACCACAAATTATCCATCCACTACGGGCCAAAGATAATCGTGTTTTCATCAACGGTCCTGATCATGCCATAAAACAATTCATCTTTGCACCCTTGGCCGAAGAGAATCCATAGCCATAATCATACCAAAAACTGTCCATCAATGCACTATGGGCCAATGAGGACTTTTAATTTTCACATCATTTATAACATTACGGTCATGATTATACCGAATAATCCCTGGTCATAATCATACCAAGTCCATCTATGCACTCCAGGCCACAGATGACTTTCAATAAATATAAACATGAGGATGATGACAATGATATAAGAATTCAATTAAACAAGTTCAAGAATTAATTTGTCCAGGAACCAATAACGTCCAAATTGTCAACATGATACTGCTTTGTAGAGTAAAATTCAAGAATGCTCAGAAGAATATTTCCATGAAAAGATACTGGAGGAAGCGCAAATATCAATGATATTCCACTAATTTCATGGCGTATAGAAGTCAAAATTTTAATCAACTGAGTATAATACCGAATGGAATAACAAAAGAAATCACCATGCATGCGGTACTGCGCATAGACAGGATATTCCAATAGAATAATAATAACGGAACCGTGTCGGTGAAATTCACACCAATGGGATGTTTCAATGAGAATAATAAATGCGGAATAATAAATGATGGAACCAGTCCCACAGATATAAGACGAGATAGGATATTAAACGAGAATAATAAAGACGGAATAATAAAAATGGAACCAGTCGTATAGATACGATGACGAGGATATTCCGGCAGAATAATAAAGAGCAGAATAATAGAAGAATGTCACCAAGTATAGGGTAGCAGCAGATACTGAGTTATTCCTACGAACAATAAAGAAATGGAATAATGAAGTTCTCTTCTTGAATACAAAAGAATAATATCCCTTTAGTAAAATAATACTTGATATAAGAGTAGTGAAGTAGCAGAAAACTTTTCTTCTATCTCTCTATAGTCTCCGCTCATAGTTTCTCTCTAGAGTTCAATTGAATTCGTAAGAAAATAATGAAGGAATGAGCTTTATTATAGGAAAATGGAATGCATAGTAACTAATCCATGAAGCGGTCAGATTGATTTACTTTAATCTGACGGTCCATATTTAAAGAAAATCTTTTAAATAAAATATAATATATTCTATTTATATAAAAAGATTTTTATTATGCAAACACTATCTTGGGCACTATGCAAACACTATGCATAATAGAATATAATATATTCTATTTATAGAATAACTTTAATAAAGTATTACATTTTATATAAAAAGATGTTTCTATTTTATTACGTGAATAAAACAAAACTTCTAAATCAACAATAATTGAATCAAATAATGTGAGATACTTGCAAGAACTATTGTAGCAATAATTGGACAAAACTGAGTGACTTTCCACATAAATATCAATAATCAATACCGTGTGCTACTATGCAACAACGTGTATTACTGTACTTTTACTACCGAGTAGTTCAACAGTATCAACGGTAAAACTTCTGCCGTTAATTTTAATAAAATATTTTTGTCGTTTTCTCGATAAATAATAATTCCGTTATTGGGGTCCACTAATGATTGTCTTGAGTGCATACGAATATTTCCTGTTTAAAACGAATATTCCCCGACCAATCGAATATAATATGACAACTTGCATACTTTGCAAAATTTATAAATATTACCCACAACTATAACATTATCTCAAATTCAC
Organism: Panax ginseng; assembly: GCA_020205605.1. Classification (NCBI taxonomy): domain Eukaryota; kingdom Viridiplantae; phylum Streptophyta; class Magnoliopsida; order Apiales; family Araliaceae; genus Panax; species Panax ginseng. The sequence goes on along the minus strand of CM035143.1, from coordinate 57,498,886 downwards.
ACCATAATATAAAAAAAATTATTTCGAGAAAATTAATTCTTTATTCATAAAATCTGGGGTTTCACAAATTATCTATAGATATATTGGTTTTTCTTCTCTCACCATCAATTTATATTTTATTAACATCATTCAAGATACTAAACCTTTTCATATATTACCATGACATGTAATATATTAAGAATACCAAATTTTATTAGCAAAACTAATATATTAACTCACTATTTTAATTAAGTGAATTAACTCTTTTATCCACTTTACTACAATATCACTACCAAGTAAGGTTTAAATATTCAAACAATATTATTCCATAATATAGTTTCAACTTAATTTAAATTACCCAATATTTATAGGGTTAATTTCCCTTACCACCAAATTCCTTATCGTGACTAATTTTTTTTATTTCCTTTAATAGTTTAATCAACTATTAAATCTCATAAAAATTTAATTTCTTCACACCAAAACACATAAGTCAAAATATGTACATATCATAATAAGAATTTTAATTATTAAATTCTTATTTTAATAACTTATAAAAATTCGGGTTGTCACATCTTTTCCCTTATAAGGATTCCGTCCTCAGAATCAACGAAACCTCCCGTACTCTATTTTCACTAAATCTCTTTTCAAATTTTATCGTTGAATATCTTCAACACATTACCTTAATATAGGTTTTATGTATTACCACTCCAACCACTCTTCTCAATAAATTCTTGTAAGTTTTATTTCATAACCTTTACTTATACTCAATTATATTTGAGTATTATATATTCTTTAATACATTCATTACCTTTCTCTGAGGATCATTATCATGTACTAGATTCTCAAACTCTCGGGACATTACATTCACCCCTTCTTTTAAGAATTCCGTCCTTGAAATTCACTGGATTCTATAACTAGATTTTCTTTCTAAAGATCTTACTAAAATTATCGCATTCTTTACATCTTTCTCTTTTAAACGTTTTGCATTATCCTTCAATAACTTCATTCATTCTCCTATCAGAATTTCTTTCATTTCTTGGAATTATTATGTTTTGCTTAATTTTCTCATCATCACACGTCATATCTACAACTTACTTCCTTCTTAGGAATACCTTCATTTCCACTTTCACGTTTCAGAATAATAAGAATCTTCCACAATTGCTCAATAATTGGGAAGAGATATGAATAACTCATGAATTTAAAAGATTCTCGAATCAAGCTGAGGGTTCATAAGACCTTAAACTATGTCTAGGGTTACAAGTATTTCTTTCAACTTAAACCTAGACAGTCATTAGATTGTAGGGACTCCCGTACTTAGGGTAATCAGCCCTTTGTACCACGTATTGTGTACTATGTCCATGGTTATAAGTATTTTTTTTCAACTTAAACCTAAACAGTCATTAGACTGTAGGGACTCTCGTACTTAGGGTGATAAGCCATTCGTACCATATATTGTGCACAAACATCTAAACGTTTCCGTGTAATCCCCTGTAAAAGGGTTGTTCATCTCAGCTTTTCAACATCTAAATCCGCACCAAAATAATTTGGTTTGGCAAATGCTTCCGTGTAATCCCCTGTAAAAGGGTTGTTCATCTCAACTTTTCAACATCTGAATCCGCACCAAAACAATTTGGTTTGGCATAACTTCTCAAAAAATGCTTGAACTGCATAAATAACTTTCAATATTTGTCTAGATGAATCAAATAGCATAGACTTCTAACAACAACTCGAACATGAATCGAAATAGTTTTAGCCAATTCATATGTCATATCTTTCTTAGTTAAAGAAAACCAAAAAAATCTTTTTATTGATGTCATGATACTGTACTATATCGATAGTACGTTGGGGATTCAGTCATTATATGACTTTGTCATGCTACATCATACCATAATGGGCTGACAATCTTATGATCACATCCAACACTAGGTTCAACTGCATTGATGACTTCCTTATTTGTCATATCAGCATTATATTTAGTGATGCTTTAATGACTACGGAAAAACAAAATACATTTTGATATTTTTAAATTATTTTTGTCTAGCCGAAATAATTAGCATAAACATACGAATAACGGTATTTTTTTAAATACTCATTGGTTCCATTATTTGATCCAATATTTTTAAGAAAATAAAAGTGCAAACATCAGCACGAAGTCAATAAATTTCAAAAATCTAGCAAAGCTAGAAGATCTGGAATATCTAATTCTCTCCATCAACTTCATTACTTACTAATTCGTTTTATTTCTAGCACCACCAATGCTCTTATACTAAATATTCTTATATCTCAATTTACAAACTTTCTATACCCAATATAGTTCATCAAACTTACCACACATTGGAAGTTCAGGAACTTGCCACAATAATATAAGTTTAGGAACTTGTCCTGACAATATGTAGTCCAAGAACCCATCAGGGACTGTCCATATGCTTAGGGGTTCAAAAACATATATATGACTATGAGTCATCAACTTACCATAAGTATGAGTTTTAAGAACTCGCACCTAATCCTAATAATATCTGACTAATCTTAATGGTCTATAACTATCAAATATAGACATGAGAAAAGAATTTTGCTATATATACATTGATAGCGCGACACCAACATTCCAATGATTATCAATGTGATAAACTGAGTGCAAGCACAAAACCCTCGCCCATATAAAGGTTTGTACCACTCAGCCATTACATGAGTCCTCAATTGAAATCCCACATAACTCTATCTTGCTCATAACTTGCTATTTTCTCGATACGAATTTTCCGTATCTCATTATTTATAACTCCTCGTGAGTTTGCCTCGTACTATTTCATAGTACATTCTCTTATAGCATCAATTTATAAATATTCATTCATTACAGATCATCTATCATTTTACAACTTAACCAGATCACATCGTGATCTTATTCTACAATCATCTTCTTTATGATTCCTTTCTTATATTATAATTGTTTTGGTTTCACGATCCTAATTACTTCCTCTTTAATTATTTTGTCTTATGATTATTTGACTCAATTTTAACTCTTCAGGTTCTTCTTTGAACCCACACATATTATCTTAACTTGTTTCATAAGCATTCTCTAAATATATCATCAATTAAACTCTATTTGAGTTCATTATTATTATTAATTTAATCACCTTCATCTTATAGACATCATCTATTCATTAACGCTTAACATTTTATTACTGGAATCAGGTAACTCCAAATTCTTGTTCTTGTATGTGTCTTTAGGATTCTTCCTTGAATCTACTCATATATATTTTAATCTTTTATTTATAAATTTTCAAAATTTATTTCTTATCACTTAAAATCTATCTGAGTTTATTCTTTCATTATCTTCACCTTCTTTCTCTAAGGTTATAGCCTAAGGTACTCCTACCTAAGGTTTATAACATTTAACTTTGATACCAATTGGTATCAGATCCCAAAATTCATACAATTCAACTATAAACTTCGGTCGTTAATAATACGTCTAACTTCGGATTTTACATAATTATTCGATGTTAAACTTAATAAAATGAGAATTTTTTTTTACTTTTCTGTCTTCTTACTTCAATTTCCTGAATCAAAACCTTAATCATTTACACATCTATGAATCAAGTTATTTTATGATTCGCTTCATCAAAGTTATTATATAAAATCTTATATTTCAATTCGATAACCTTTACATATCAGATAACTCAAACTTTATAGTTTATTATTACATAATTATTGTGATTTATCAAGTACATTTCTCAAAACCTTTATCTTTACATACCTTTGAACCATACTTAGTTTATTACTCACTTTATCAGAGTTAATAAGTAAAACTTACATCCAGCTTCAATACCCTTTATACAATGAACAAAACTTTAACTTTATAACTCAAAATTTATTAAACATCATACATTTTTCGGAACCTTAAACATGGTTCAAATAATAACACTCAGCTAAAGTATATAAATCCTCATGCACTACATCTGATTCATGTCTTTCAAGTAGCACATAACGTTACCTTGTATCCTTAACCTGCAAAAGTGGTTATTTGCAAGGTTGAGCTCGACAGCCCATCAAAATCTAACAATTTTCATGCATCACGTAGCACATAATAACATGCTCAACATACATTTCATTAAAATTGAACTAACATAACATACATGCCACAGTTCATATAACAAGTATAAAGATTGAGTTTCTTACTCAATTAGCATTCATTACTCAACCAACGTTGTCATAAATTGACTTTAACGTTTCATACTTTCAACATATATATATCACATCATTCTCTTCACAAAAAGATTTAAAATAGTTCATCATCAAGTTTACATAGCAAATATGAACTGAAAGACTTGTCTTGATTGTTGTTTACCAATAACAGATTAACAACTTATAGATATTTGCACTTCACGTGCCCTACACAATTATATAACCATGCACATCAACTATTAGTCACATAGCAACGCATAGTAGTTGTAATTTAAACTTTACTCTACATCTCATAACCCTTGCTATTAATCAATACACAATGTTCAATTTTATTGTGTTAACTTAAGCTTTGACTTATATCTCAATATATTTCTTCTTAGGTCACACTCGAAGTTCATTCAAGTGTTTAAGTCTTGCTAGGACTACTTATTGGTTTTATATAAACCCCATTTCATATCTTATAATGCTCATTTCATTTTACTTAAAACACTTTTTACGTTTATTAATACTTGTTACGCCGTTTCGACGTTCATTCGTCACAAGCCCGATTTGCCTCTCTTGTGTATGCTTAGTATGCTTATACAACTTATCTAATACATCATTTATTAATGTTAAGAATCATTATATTTCATAATATTCATGTTTTATAACTTCGAAAAATATCTTTTATCGTCAGAAGCACTACACTTGCACACGTGCATGTCTGACGCCCTCCGATTGCCTTTGAATACACATCAGTCCCAATGATGGCCTTTTTGACCCCTTTTATCGACTTCAAATCGAAATACTTAAAGAATGAAAGTTTTAATCCTATTCTTGCTCGTTCAGGATCATCTTGAATCTCCTCAATCGGAGTTTATATGAAAACGTTATGGCTATTTTACTACAAGAGGTCAAAACAGTCACACCGAACAAACCTAGAGCGCAACTACACCCAATTTGTGACAACCCGAGAATTTGAATATTTTTAAAATTTTTATTAATTGATTTAAGGTTTAATAATAGAACCTAGACAACAAATAAGTGTATGCGTTTGATATTTTTAAGAAGGAATTTTGAAGATTTCAAAATTCTGTGAAGGATTTAAGTGAATTATTCAGAATTAAGGAATAAGTGAATGTGTTCTGTGTATATAGTTGTATATGTGTACAATATGTGGTTAAGGGTCAAGGGTTGACCATATAAATGATATCTGTAACAAACCCTAAGTATATATTAAGAACGTCAATGTTCGGTTAGAAAACCCTAGTGATTAACAAGAAACCCTAGAAACCGGTTCTGGAAACCCTAATTTCAGTTCTGGGAATTTGAAACCCTAATTCGATATATGAAACCCTAATCTGGGAACTTAAATTATTATTATATTTCTTAAGTGCTATATATTATAATATTAATTAGGGTAAAGCTTAATTATTTAGCAAACCTTAATTTATTGGAAACCCTAATTTATAAATAGGGAAAAACCTAAGTGTTAATTTAATACTTTTAATGTTAATTAGGAATCCTTAATCCTAATTTTCAAGTTATAGTAATTAGAAAACCCTAATCTAATTATGAAATTTAATTTCTAATTTAGGAAAATTATTTTTCTATTAGAAACCCTAATTTTGGGGTGTAAACCCTAATGACCAATTTCGATCCTAATTGCTAAATTAGCGATTTTAATTAGGAAATACTAATCCTAATAGCAAGATTTAAATTATGATTAAGAATTTTTAATATAATTAGAAATTTCTAATTATAATTTAGAAATATTAATTTTCTATTTTTAAAACCTAATTTGGAAATTCTAGAATTATTTTTCCAAACCCTAAACCTTATGGTTTCCCAAACCCTAAACCCTAAGGTTTTCCAAACCCTAAACCCTAAGGGTTTGACCAATGTCCAAAATGCCATTAAAATTAAAAGCGAAATGACTATTATACCCTTAATGCATTATCAGAGGAAACTTGCAAATCTTGCCCTAAATTTGTTTGGTGAGCAACTACACCTACTCCTTGTTCCTTAAATCACAACAATTCAGCCACATAGACAGCCATGTGCATTGCATTATCATTTATATAGATTAAAATTAAGAAAAAAGTCTCATTTTCCATTTTATTTTGTCCAAGCCCATTCTCTCTCTAGAAATTTGGGACTTAGAGTGAGAGAGAGAGCGAGAGAATGAAAGCTAAGAACACTTCATATCTTGTCAAGATCAGGAATCAGAAGTCAAAATCTGAATCAAAGCCTCAAAGGTATAAGAACCCTAAATCTTGAAATCTTTGTATTTGATGTTAGATGTTGTAGGTTGTTTGTTAAAGTTGTGTATTAAGGTGTTAATAAGTGATCTGGGTTGTTAGATCAAGGATTTATAACATCTAGAAGCACGATTTTGATGTTTTGAAAAATCCGAAAAAAAAATGCAAAAGTGGCCTGACAGTCATATGTCAGGGCCTGTAAATGCTTATGTGTTAGATGTTTGTTGTGTTAGATGTTATATGTTTGTTCTTTGCTATGAGGAGAGTAGACTGGAAGTGGAATCACATCCATATCAAGTCTAGATCTCCAGATATGAACGGTCAAAACGCGTTGACCGATCACGGATATGTTTTCTGGGCAGCCCAGAAAATTTCTAGTTTTTCAAGAAATTCTGACAAGCTTTTTATGGCCTCTGATCTTGCAGTAGTTTGATTTTTTGGCCATGTTGTTGTTTTTCTGTTGTAGTCGGACACGAGGACTACACAATAATGTCTTTAGATCACCTATATCCTAAGAACAATTAGAAATTAATTTGGTCAAAGTATCGTTGACCGACTGCTCTTTACGAAATCTAGAAAACCCAAAAATCTTGAAGAACAGTCCGGACTACAACTTTGACCGGCTATGATTGCTTATATATGTTTTTATTAGACTAGATTGGTGATGTATTATCGTACCCTGTCATGTGGTCAACAATATGGAACCATGATATTACACAAATAAAACCCATAATGAAGGATATGAAGATCGAAAGTAGCCTATCCGAACTTGTCTTCATTTCTGGGTAACCCAGAAATGAAGAACAACTCCTGACAAGATCTTTGAGGGCTAATAACTCTCTGGTATGTTGTTGTATGGCCATGAAATTAGTTGTAGGTTGTAGAATTACATCAGTACTACTAATCTAACACCATAAGTTAATCAGAAATCGGCAAGATCACTGCTTAAATGTTGGTCAAAGGTAGAACCCTGCAAACAGACTTTGAAGGCTCAAGAACACTCAAGAACACCTATAGCGACGGTTCTGTCGCTATAGGGCCTTTTTGTAATTATTATTTTCTAGAAATTAATTATTTTAATTAAATAAATAGAAAAAATGGTTTTTAATTATTAAAAATACATAATAATTTATGAAAAATTATTTTTAAGCACGAAAAATAGTATTTTATTATTTTGAGTATATTTCAAAAATAATTAATATTTTTGGAATATAAAAGGTATTTAATTTATTTAATTATAATATTAAATAAATTATTTAAAAATAATTTTAATACATGAAAAATAATATTATGGTATAATAAAATATTTTAAGTTATTTTTAGTGACTTTTAATATTTTAGGATAAATTTCATTAATTAATTAATATTAATAATAATTAGTTTATTTAATAAAAGTATTAAATAAATTATGGAAAAATAGAATTAATGTTTTATAAATCATATAAAAATTATTTAAGGGTTAGAAAAATAGTTTGAGTTATAAAATATAACTTTTGATATTTTGTCATGAAAATATTAATATTTTAATATTAAAATCGATTATCGGATAATGGATTTAAATGTTTAAAAATCATATAAATATGATTTTAAGGTATTAAAAATACTTTGATATATTATAAATATATTATAATATTATGTGATAATTTTTATTAATATTTGATTATAAATAAATATTAATGATAAAAGAATTATGTGGTATTTAATTCATTTAAATACGAGTTTAATGATTGAAAAATTATAATAAATGATAATAATTATTTGAAAATTATTACGAACATAAGAAAAATATTTTGACTAATATTAAAATTATCTGAGATAATTGTTAAGGGTTAGGCATAGTTTAATTGAACTTAGACTCGATAAAAGTCCGACTAAACAGTCGGGATGTCAGATTTGTGTCAGGTTCAACTCAGACTGTAATAGTTTGACTTGATACTGAGTCTTATATGTGTTATAGACTGATATGGTTATGTGTTATGTGTTTAGGTTATTCTATGAATATATATATATATATATATATATATAATAGTATTATATTGTGATGATATTATTCTAATATTGGAGATCTATATTACTAATATTAGGTCTTCGGATAAAGCGTTATAAATTGCGTAGCGGTAATCAATGGTTCAGGCAAGTTTGTTTTTACTTAACTCTACTAAGAGTTGTTTTATTCGGATAAGCTTATGGTTAATCATTGCTGGTTGCCATGAATTGTACTCTGTACATATTGCATGTATAAGCCAGGTATGCAAGGTTGATCACCTTCATTACCGTTTGGTCCAGATATATTTGTTCATGTATAATACTTGTTCAGTCAAATTTTTGTTCCTGCTAGTTCACAATTATATTGTTGAATTATAGCCAGCTTATTATTCAGACTCTTTCAATCATGATATATCGTTATATTATTGAACTTAAACTTGCTGGGCAATCCTTATGCTCACCCTTGATATATCATGATAAAACATTGCAGATTAAGGCGAATGCGTCAGATACAAGGAAATGTTAAAGACAGTTCCAGCTTAAAGTTAATGTGCACGATTAGATTTGTAATAATTGTATAATAATAATAATGTTATATGTTAGATAGTTTATGAATTACATGTGTATAAGTTAAGGTTACTCGATTTTGGAGAAATGTGTATAAAGTGTATTGTATAAATAATTTGTGTTTATATCTTCCGCAAATATAGTAATAGTGTTAGAATGATCGAACCAGATTCGGGGCCCTCACACAATTAATCCTTGGTAACAGCGCAGCTATGCCCAAGAGGGCAGATGCATCCCAAAATACTTAGGGCACAACGCAGCTACGCCCGTTAGCAGGGCCAAAATTTGCAATTTACTGTTCTCGCAATTTTTGAACTTTTTCTCCTTCTAATCTTCATAACTTGAGTTATGCACATCCAAATTAGTCCGTTTTCGATTCTATGGATTCGTAATTCATAGAACTACAACATAATAGAATTATAACAATTTATAGAGACACTAACCAACCTAAATCGTGACCCAAAACTCATGTTCATATTATTTTCTCATGTTTTTAACATGTTTAGCGAATTCATCCACTACAAATTCGTTTCTTAACCAAATTGATTCATTCACTTTGCATTATTTTCGTTTCTTATCGTATTAACACAATCCATTACCAATTTTATAATTATAACATAAACTCCTAACCAATTTTAGTCTCAAAACAGACCCAAAATACATATATTAAGCAAAACTCATACTCTTCATCCTTAACATGATTTTCATGAAGTTGTCAGTTCTAAAATCGTTTGTAGATTACCTATAACAGATTATATGTATATCAATAACAAATATAACCCATTTTCTTAACAATTCCCTCATCAAAATCATTTACAGAGAAAACTTTGAAAAATACAAACTAAAGTTTAAAGCTAGAATATTACCTTTAATTCTTCTTTAAACATAGAATAAATGATATGAATAGTGATAACCCGAGATTTCGAATAATCAAAATTTTACGAATAATTTTTTTTTATTAATATTAATATTGATTATCAATTTTGTGACAAGTATCTGTGATACGAGTCTCGAGAAGGTCAATTTGTATATTGACTAATAAATTTAGGGTAGAATTGTGCTTAACCCCTTTAGAAACCTTAACTTTAATTTCTGGAAAGGGATTCGATAGAAAATATAATTAATATAATTATATTGATGAGAATGTGTTTGTACTGTATAGAAATTTTGATCAATGATTGATCGGATAAGGTTTAAAATTTATAAACCCTAATAAGAGATTAAAAACACTAATCTCAGATTTAGAAAACCAATTATACGGTTAAAAACCCTAATTGTACACCGGGAAACCCTAATTTCATATTCGGGAATCCTAAACCCTAAATTAGGAAACCCTAATCCTAATTGACAAGCCTATGGTGTTTATTAAACTTTAATATGATTAGAAAACCCTAGTTATATTTTAGTTATCTTAATTTCTATTTTACAAACCCTAATTGTAAGTTAGAAATTTTAATTTTTCTAATCAAAACCCTAAATTTATATTCGGGATTTCTAAACCCTAATTAGGCAACCCTAATCCTAATTGGAAGGCCTAATATATTTATTAAACGTTGATATGATTAGGAAAACCTAATTTAATTAGGAAACCTTAATTTTAGTTTTAATTTTTAATTTTTCTAATTAAAAACCCTAATTAGAAATTTTTAGAAGCTAAATATTTAAAACTTAAGGGGTTAGAACCTTAGGGTTAAACCCTAAGGGTTTGTACATTTGACAAGATTGCCATTAAAAATAAAATATAAATGACAAAAATACCCTTTTGCATTTTCTTTAATTGATAACTTGTATAATTGCTAGCACCTTTAGTTGTTGAACAACTTAGTTGAGTATGGTGACACAAAATCTCAGCCACCAGCCGAAAATCATAGATCCAAAGCAACATAGCACAATATATAAGAGATTTAGAGAGAGAAAGTCTATAAACATTAGCCATCTTGCTCTCACCAACTCCCTCTCTCACTAGAAGCTCCGAAAATAGCTAGTAGATCAGTCCTAAAAACATTCCTTGATCAACCAATATCAGATTAGGAAGATCAAGATCAAAGATTGAATTAGAAAGGTATAAACCTAATTTTTATTTTTGATCTTGTATGCTTTGAAAACTTTTGTGTTTGTGTTTAGAAACTTGCTAATGGATGTTTTCTGAAGATTTATGATGATCTATCATGAATCCATAACATCAAAGTGCCTTAAAATGATGTTTTACAAAATCTGTTCTTGAGCAATTTTTGTGGTCTGACAAGTAATGTCAGTGGCCACAGATCCTTGCTCGTTTACTGTTTTTGTTGTTTTAACATTTTTACATGTAGCCCGGTATGTTGTCTTCGACCTGCAAGTGGAATCAGGGTCATTTGATGTCTATATCATGCGTTATTAACGGTCAAACACCGTTGACCGAGCTTGACCGGCTGAAATCTGGGTACAGAAAGGCCAAACCAGCGTTTGACAAGTTTTTATTACGCTTTGATCTGTCATTGTTTAGGTTTTTTGTTGATTTTGTGGTAATCAGTTAATAGTCTGTCATGTATACTTCCTTTATGTGGCCTTAGATCGTGTAAGAAATCAACAGGTAGAATTTAACAGTTGGTCAAAGTAGGCCATTTGGCCACGACTAGGATTTCTGGAATTTCCAGAAATGGTCTTGCTTGAGCTTCTGACAGAGTTTGACTGAACTATAACTTGTGATTTGGTTGTTATCTAATTGATCTATTGTTGTAGTGTTGTTCTTTGTCCTGTGGGATAGAAGTATAAACCAAGAAATCACTTGTTTGATGAACAGAACCTAGATATAAGCGAGCATCAAAGTGGGTACTCGAAACTGCCTGGGTTTCTGGGCAACCCAGAAAACCCAGGAACACGTTGTCAGTAATTTTGGAGATTCAGATCTCCTTGATGAGAAGTAGTATGACCAAATTGATAATAGGATATTGTAGTATTACATACATGCTACGACATCGAAGTCTTAAATTGACCATAGCAGATTCGAGAAACGAATTAAGGCCGGTCAAACCATGCACCTTGAACATTGACTTTGTCAGTGTTCTTGAGCCAAGAACATCAAAGGCAACAGACAAGTGTCGCTAAAGGCTATTAGCGACGGTTTTAATTATTTTATTTTCTGAAAATTTCTGGAAATTATTTAAAAATAGAAATAAATTCTAAAAATTACCAAAAATGGTTTTAAAAATTATTTTAAATTATGAAAAATAATTTCTGACCAATTGGAATATTTTTCTTTAATATTTATAATTATTTAAATATAAAAGCATTTAATTTATTTAATTAGTGTATTAAATAAATTAGAGAAAAATGATTTAATATTATGAAAAATCATTTTAAATAAGAATAATGTATTTAAAAATATTTTGAGTTATAAAATACAACTTTTAATATTTTTAGAGAATTTTCATTAATAAATTAATATTAATGATATTAGATTTATTTAATTATTAAATTAAATAAATAAGATAAAAATAATTTTATTGATTTAAAAATCATTTTAAATAAGAACAAAGTGTTAAAAATATTTGGGATTTTAAAATATAATTTTCTATATTTTTGGAGAATTCTCATTAATAAATTAATATTAATGATATTAGATCTATTTAATTGTTATATTAAATAAATAAATTAAAAATGGTTTTATTGATTTAAAAATCATTTAAAAATGAGAAAAATGTTTTAAAATATTTTAAGTTATAATTAATGACTTTTAATATTTTGATAATAATTTCATTAATATTTAAATATTAATGGTGATGATTTAAAAATGATTTTAATAATTTTAAAAATCATTTAAGTAGAATATTAATGATTTAAAAATATTTTAAGTTATTAATAATAACTTTAATATTTTGACAAGTATGTTATTAATATTTTTAAATTATTAAATATTTAAGTGTTTGAAAATTTATTATAAATTATAATAATTGTTTATAAATTATTAAAAGCTTCCGAAAAATATTATAAACGATATTTGACTTATCTAAAATAATATTGAAGCTTAGAGACCAAGTTTAGTTGACAATCAATGTGTTAATTGTCGGATAAAGTGACCAAAACACCGAGAATGGACCGAAGTACAACCAGACCGAACTAGTTAGACTTGTTAAGTATTTATACAGGTTATAAACACTAATGTGGCTATGTGGTAATGTGTCTAGGAGAAGTTTGACTATAAAATACAGTGTTACGTGTTATAAATGATTGTGTTAATTGTGAGACTGACATTGTTGAATATAGGTCTTACGAACGTAGTTAATTATATTGTGTAGCTGTAATCAACGCGGAAGTCAAGTTTCCTAACTCAACTTTGAGTTATATTCATTCAATTATTATAATGGTTAATTATTGCTAATTATACCATGTCCAGGGAATTTATTGTTGATTATTCGCAGTTAGTGCATGTTTAATAACTCAAATTGAATTACTGATTCGGAGAATATACATTTGTAGAATAACTGTTGTTGGATATTCATATTCGTAGAAGATAGAATTGACAGTACAAATAATTCCTGTTTATTGTCAAATTATGTTGAGAAATGTCTTAGCTAATTATTCTGGCTAGACGCACATTTGTTTGAGAAGAGAATTCAATTGTTATTGATAGATCGATGCCAATTATTTTGGCTAGATCAATAATTAAATAGAAATTAAAATCATTAAATTTCGTTGTTAAATCAAATCTTGATTGAGACTCAGAAGAACAACCTTTTATATAAAGGGAACAAAATTTTTAAGTCGTATATTCGACCATTGCGCGCGACCTAAGTATTATGCATAATATATAGTATAATAAAGTTGATCATTTATTATAATTGCAGAGGGGTATGATTTAATATTTATGGTTATTTGATACTCTTGCGTATGTATCAAAGTAAATCTTTGTTAGATACCCGAGAAAGTAGAAGTTCTAGATCCAATGGATCGCTTAACATAAATCTGGAAAACATTCCACTTTGTAATTGCGTAGAATTGATTCTTGATTATTCATTAGAATATCGCAGAAACTTTGAAAGCGTTGTACTCTTTCATTATCAAATTATTGTGTTGCCTAGAATACGAGAAGACTTGTTATTGATTAACGATTTGTTCAGATATTTCAAAGTTCACCAAACTTTGGTTTCATTCTATCAAAATAGATAGTCTGTTCTTATTGATTTGTATACATTTATTGTATGTTTTAACTTGCGGGGCTAACTTGTTGCTCACCCTTGCTATAAATAAAACATTTCATCTAGGAACGAAAAGGCCAGCAGATCGAAGAAGAACAAAGGCAAAGGCAAAATGCTGGAGTAGTTATAATGACCATTATTAATATTATGTTGTATTGTAAACCCTTTTTGTATATCTAAAGGGTATGTTTGTAATATTAAGGTTAGAAAACCTGGGACTTATGTATTAACAACATATGTTAATGACTTATGTATTCCTATTTCTATATGAATGGGTCGTTAGATGTTATTATATTATGGATCGTGAACACCAAACTCGGGGGTCAGGTAACCCGGATTTGGGGGTGTCATAGGTTGGTATCAAAGCTGTAGTGACCAAGGCGTCACAAGTTAGTAGAAGTGCCTTATGTTATAAACCTTAAGTGGGGTGGGGGAAAACCCTAGGATTATAACCATACGTGAGATAGAGAAAACTAATTTAGAGTTCTAAGTGAGGGATTGCCGAAGTACATCAATAATGAGATAAGTGGACACATAGTGTGAGAATTTTGTACTGGTGAAGTACTAATAAAGTTGTTTAAACTGATTGTAGGATGTCTGGAAAAGATGAAACGAGTGCGGAGATGCTAGCGGTACATTGCACCAATGCCGATGAAGAGACGAGGTTCCAAACAGTAAAGTTTAATCGATTGAGAAAGTGGGAGAAGACGAACCCATGGTCAATCTGGGGAGCGATCATGATGATTATCCCGAGATGTATCTGAGTGGAGATGAGGAGGCAGAGTCTGAGCCAGCTAAGATGGAGAAAGGGAATAAGACTAAAGTTGGAGAACAAGATCACGAATCTGCAGAAGTCCAAGAACTCCGGAGCAAAGTGTTTCTCTTGGAGGAGCTATGGAAGATAGAGCGAACATTACGCAAAATGACTGAAGGCGCAGGTGGAAAGGATGAAGACTGATGGTGGTGGATCGTCTGAAGGGACAATCAAGCAGCAGAAAGATAAGATTAAGCGAAAGAGGGACAATGACAACCCTAATTCTGAAAAGTCAAACCCGAAGAAGAAGCAAGCATTTAGTAAGTGTGGGAAGACTCACGCGGGAGAGTGCATGATGTGGAAGAACGTGTGCTTCAACTGCAAGCAAGAAGGACATATTTCTCTACATTGTCCTAAGCCGAATTTGAGGAAGTGTTTTTCATGTGGGCAGACGGGTCACAGATTCAACAAGTGTCCCAACAAGAAGAAGACTGGTGAAAGGAGTGGTCGGTAGACAACTTAGATATATGTAATAATATCTTTTGGGTAGAAGTTTAAGATATTAAGTGTTGTAATATCGAGAATGATGTGTAAGCATATATAAATATATATGTTTGTATGAATGAAATCCTTATTTTCTATATGAATATAAGATTAAGATTAATTTGTGTGTTCTTAAAACTCATACTTATTGTAAGTTAATGACTCATAATTATATGAAATATTTTGAACCCCTCAGCGAATGGACACCAAAGGTCTGACTAGGATAAGTTCATACACTCATGTAATTATGGTAAGTTCCTGAACTCATAAGTGTGGTAAGTTTGACGAACTGGTAATAACTGTGTGTGAATGGAGAATATCAACTTTTTGTGTAAAGTTGTGTTATAAATCCTGATATGATTTAAAAAGGGATAGTAATATGTGAAGTACTAAATGTACTATGTGCTATTTGAATAAGTATGCGATTATGTGAGAATTAATATAAGATTTTTATGTAAATCAGATCATGCCGCCTTGACGACAGAATCGAAACCAACGAGAAGAACAGTCGGTGAATAATGAAGAAGGTCAAGCTGACCCAATGCAGAATTTCGTAGATATGATAGCCGAAGCTATGGAAAATAGAGCTCCAGCTGCAATAGGAAGAGCAAGGAATCAGCCAGCTGAAAGATTGGAAAATTTTAAAGACTTTAAATCGGTAGGACCGCCTTAATTCAAAGGGACCACAGATCTGATTGAAGCCCAAACTTGGGTGAAGGAGATGGAGAAAGCATTCGCCATTGCACAGGTGGCAGAAGAGCAGAAGAAAGCTTTTGCGACATGCTTAATGAAGGGAGAAGCCAATTACTGGTGGGAGACAAATCAAGCGAGAGCGGGTACAACCATAGTGACATGGACCAGATTCAAAGAGTTGTTCTTTGAGAATTACTTTTCGCTGAGTATGCAATCCAGGATGGAAGTCAAATTTTTAGAACTTAAGCAGGAGAACATGTTGGTATTTGAATATGCTGCCAAATTCAACGAGCTGACAAGATTTTCACCTCATTAGGTGGACACAGAGGCGAGAAAGGCGAGAAGATTCGAGAACGGACTGAAGCCGGGGATATTCAATAAGGTAGCGGTATTGCAGATCAATACGTTTGCGGCGTTGATGGAGAAAGCGTTAATTACTGAAGGAGGGAGCGAAGCAGCATCTCGATTTCATCAGGAAAAGAAGAAGAAGACCAATGATGGTGGAAACAGGGGTGGTAGTAATCCAAATAAGAGGAAGTGGAGTGAGAATACCCAATCGGGTAACAAAACTGAAGAGAATAGGAAATGGAGGGAACTATGCGCGACCTGCGGGAAGAATCATTCTGGAGTTTGCCTAAAGAAGAAGGGAGTTTGTTACAACTGTGGACAATAGGGGCACATGTCGCCCAATTATTCCAATCCGAAGAAGATACAAGGTTGTTTTGCCTGTGGATCAACTTATCATATGGTTCAGAATTGTCCGAAGAGGAATGCTGAGAAGGAAAGTGTCAACAAGGGACCCGATGGTGGAACCTTGGCAATTCGGGGACCTGCACAGCTAGGAAGACCAACGGCCCGTACATTCAACATGACGGCGCAAGATACGTTGGCTGCCTAGGAGGTGGTAGCAGGTAACAATTTCGTTTAGAACTTAAATTACGCGAGAATTATGAGTCAGATATTTCTGTGAACTGTTTTCTTTTATAGATTCAAGTCACAGGTTAGAATTTGAAACACAAATTAATATTGTGTTGATAAAAAAATGAATTGATGATACAACTTTAAAAGATTGTAGAGAATAAGAAAGCGGTGATTCCGAGGACGAAATCCTTTTAAGGAGGGGTGAATGTGATAACTCGAGATTTCGAATAATCAAAATTTTACGAATAATTTTTTTTATTATTAATATACATATTGATTATCAATTTTGTGACAAGTATCTGTGATACGAGTCTCGAGAAGGTCAATTTGTATATTGACTAATAAATTTAGAGTAGAATCTTGCTTAACCGCTTTAGAAACCCTAACCCTAATTTTTGGAAAGGGATTCAATAGAAAATATAATTAATATAATTATATTGGTGAGAATGTGTTTGTACTGTATAAAAATTTTGATCAATGATTGATCGGATAAGGTTTAAAATTTATAAAGCCTAATAAGAGATTAAAAACCCTAATCTCAGATTTAGAAAACCAATTGTACAGTTAAAAATCCTAATTGTACGCCGGGAAACCCTAATTTCATATTCGGGAATCCTAAACCCTAAATTAAGAAACCCTAATCCTAATTGACAAGCCTAAGGTGTTTAATAAACTTTAATATGATTAGAAAACCCTAATTATATTTTAGTTATCTTAATTTCTATTTTACAAACCCTAATTGTAAGTTAGAAATTTTAATTTTTCTAATTAAAACCCTAATTTTATATCCGGGATTTCTAAACCCTAATTAGGCAACCCTAATCCTAATTGGAAGGCCTAATATATTTATTAAACGTTGATATGATTGGAAAAACCTAATTTAATTAAGAAACCCTAATTTTAGTTTTAATTTTTAATTTTTTTTAATTAAAAACACTAATTAGAAATTTTTAGAAGCTAAATATTTAAAACCCAAGGGTAAGAACCTTAGGGTTAAACCCTAAGGGTTTGTACATTTGACAAGATTGCCATTAAAAATAAAATACAAATGACCAAAATACCCTTTTACATTTTCTTTAATTGATAACTTGTATAATTGCTAGCACCTTTAGTTGTTGAACAACTTAGTTGAATTTGGTGACACAAAATCTCAGCCACCAGCCGAAAA
Source organism: Panax ginseng (assembly GCA_020205605.1). Taxonomy (NCBI): domain Eukaryota; kingdom Viridiplantae; phylum Streptophyta; class Magnoliopsida; order Apiales; family Araliaceae; genus Panax; species Panax ginseng. Next base: position 57,480,679 of record CM035143.1, on the reverse strand, counting down.
TCACAGATCCAAAGCAACATAGCACAATATATAAGAGATTTAGAGAGAGAAAGTCCATAAACATTAGCCATTTTGCTATTTTGCTCTCACCAACTCCCTCTCTCACTAGAAGCTCCAAAAATAGCTAGTAGATCAGTCCTAAAAACATTCCTTGATCAACCAATATCAGATTAGGAAGATCATGATCAAAGATTGAATTAGAAAGGTATAAACTTAATTTTTATTTTTGATCTTGTATGCTTTGAAAACTTTTGTGTTTAAGTGTTTAGAATCTTGCTAATGGATGTTTAATGAAGATCTATGATGATCTATCATGAATCCATAGCATCAAAGTGCCTTAAAATGATGTTTTTCAAAATATGTTCTTCAGCAATTTTTGTGGTCTGACAAGTAATGTCAGTGGCCACAGATCCTTGCTCGTTTAGTGTTTTTGTTGTTTTAACGTTTTTACATGTAGCCCGGTATGTTGTCTTCGACCTGCAAGTGGAATTAGGGTCATTTGATGTCTATATCATGCGTTAATAACGGTCAAACATCATTGACCGAGCTTGACCGACTGAAATCTGGGTAACCCAGAAAGGCCAAACCAGCGTCTGACAAGTTTTTATTACGCTTTGATCTGTCAGTGTTTAGGTTGTTTGTTGATTTTGTGGTAATCAGTTGATAGTATGTCATGTATACTTCCTTTATGTGGCCTTAGATTGTGTAAGAAATCAACAGGTAGAATTTAACAGTTGGTCAAAGTAGGCCATTTGGCCACGACTGGGATTTCCGGAATTTCCAGAAATGGTCTTGCTTGAGCTTCTGACAGAGTTTGACTGAACTGTAACTTGTGATTTGGTTGTTATCTAATTGATCTATTGTTGTAGTGTTGTTCCTTGTCATGTGGGCTAGAAGTATAAACCAAGAAATCACTTGTTTGATGACCAGAACCTACATATAATCGAGCATCAAAGTGGGTACTCGAAACTGCCTGGGTTTTTGGGCAACCCAGAAAACCCAGGAACACGTTGTCAGTAATTTCAGAGATTCAGATCTCCTTGATGAGAAGTAGTACGACCAAATTGATAATAGGATATTGTAGTATTACATACATGCTACAACATCGAAGTCTTAAATTGACCATAGCAGATTCGAGAGGCGAATTAAGGCCGGTCAAACCATGCAACTTGAACACTGACTTTGTCAGTGTTCTTGAGCCAAGAACATTAAAGGCAACAGACAAGTGTCGCTAAAGGCTATTAGGGACAGTTTTAATTATTTTATTTTCTAAAAATTTCCATAAATTATTTAAAAATAGAAATAAATTCTAAAAATTACAAAAAATAGTTTTAAAAATTATTTTAAATTATGAAAAATAATTTCTGACCAATTGGAATATTTTTCTTTAATATTTATAATTATTTAAATATTAAAAGTATTTTATTTATTTAATTAGTGTATTAAATAAATTAGAGAAAAATGATTTAATATTATGAAAAATTATTTTAAATAAGAATAATGTATTTAAAAATATTTTGAGTTATAAAATACAACTTTTAATATTTTTGGAGAATTTTCATTAATAAATTAATATTAATGATATTAGATTTATTTAATTATTAAATTAAATAAATAAGATAAAAATTATTTTATTTATTTAAAAATCATTTTAAATAAGAATAAAGTGTTAGAAAATATTTGGGATTTTAAAATATAATTTTCTATATTTTTGGAGAATTCTCATTAATAAATTAATATTAATGATATTAGATCTATTTAATCTGTTATATTAAATAAATGAATTAAAAATGTTTTTATTGATTTAAAAATCATTTAAAAATGAGAAAAATGTTTTAAAATATTTGAATTTATAATTAATGACTTTTAATATTTTGATAATAATTTCATTAATATTTAAATATTAATTATGATGATTTAAAAATGATTTTAATAATTTTAAAAATCATTTAAGTAGAATATTAATGATTTAAAATATTTTAAGTTATTAATAATAACTTTAATATTTCGACAAGTATTTTATTAATATTTTTAAATTATTAAATATTAATAATGATAAGCTTATTTGATAATCAAATCATTTAAAAATGATTTAAGTGTTTGAAAAATTATTATAAATTATAATAATTATTTATAAATTTTTAAAAGCTTCTGAAAAATATTATAAACGATATTTGACTTATCTAAAATAATATTGAAGCTTAGAGACCAAGTTTAGTTGACAATCAATGCGTTAATTATCAGATAAAGTGACCAGAACACCGAGAATGGATGAGAAGTCCAACCGAATAGAACTAGTTAGACTTGTTAAGTGTTTATATAGGTTATAAACACTAATGTGGCTATGTGGTAATGTGTCTAGGAGAAGTTTGACTATAAAATACAGTGTTACGTGTTATAAATGATTGTGCTAATTGTGAGACCGACATTGTTGAATATAGGTCTTACGAACGCAGTTAATTATATTGTGTAGCTGTAATCAACGCGGAAGGCAATTTGAGAAGAGAATTCAATTGTTATTGATAGATCGATGCCAATTATTTTGGCTAGATCGATAAGTAAATAGAAATTGTAATCATTAAATTTCGTTGTTAAATCAAATCTTGATTCTGAGACTGAGAAGAACAACCTTTTATATAAAGGGAACAAAATTTTTAAGTCGTATATTCGACCGTTGCGCGCGACCTAAGTATTATGCATAATATAGGGTATAATAAAGCTGATCACTTGTTATAATTGCAGAGGGGTATGATTTAATTTTTATGGTTATCTGATACTCCTGCGTATGTATCAAAGTAAATCTTTGATAGATACCCGAGAAAGTAGAAGTTCTAGATCCAATGGATCACTCAAAGATAAATCGGAAAACATTCCACTTTGTAATTGCGTAGAATTGATTCTTGATTATTCATTAGAATATCGCGAAACTTTGAAAGCGTTGTACTCTTTCATTATCAAATTATTGTGTTGCCTAGAATACGAGAAGACTTGTTATTGATTAACAATTTGTTCAACTATTTCAAAGTTCACCGAACTTTGGTTTCATTCTATCAAAATAGATAGTCTGTTCTTATTGATCCGTATACATTTATTGTATGTCTTAACTTGCGCGGTCACTCTAGCTATAAATAAAACATTTCAGCTAGGAACGAAGAGGCCAGCGGATCGAAGAAGAACAAAGGCAAAGGCAAAATGCTGGAGTAGTTATAATGAATATTATTAATATTATGTTGTATTGTAAACCCTTTTTGTATATCTAAAGGGTATGTTTGTAATATTAAGGTTAGAAAACCTGGGACTTATGTATTAACAACATATGTTAATGACTTATGTATCCCTATTTCTATATGAATGGGTAGTTAGATGTTATTATATTGTGGATCGTGAACACCAAACTCGGGGGTCAGGTAACCCGAATTTGGGGGTGTCACATGAATCTTCTTCTTTTTCCTTCTTTATTTCTCAAATTCTTGTCAATTTACAGAGAATTTCTTCTCTTTCTCTCTCAATTTCTCTCTTCTTCTCTGTTTTCTAACTCTTAGCTTTAGGAAAATAATAAGTGTAACCCCCTAACTGATGAATACGTGATCTTTAAGTTGAGTTATCAATTAAAAGGTTTTAGCAGTTATAAAATACAAAGAGTCTAGGCCATGTTCGACTATAACCCTTTACCCCTTTTTAATTTATTTTAATAATTCTCCTTATTATATGGTAGATCTTCTTTTCTCTAAATGTCACACTTTAACTACGTTGCTAAATTATTCAGCTAACTACACTGAATAATTATACAATTATAATTTGAATAATTATTACACTTATACATTATGAAATTATATTCATAAACACCTCCATTAAAAATAATAACCATTTTCATTAAAATAGTTAAGAATATGAAAGCTAACAACTTTATGAAAATAATTAATTTTAGCATGATGAGTAGTTGGTCGATTCCTAAAATCACATCAAATGCAAGTATTTTCAAAGAGATAAGATCGACAGGTAACGTGAGGGTGCCGATTTGAATTAAACAAGATTTATAAATAGTGGATGTAAAGAAGGTTTCTCCTAACAAAGTTTCAACAGATAAGTCAAAGTCTAATTTCTCTGGAGTCAAATTTAAAGGTTGATTGCAAGTAGGAGAAATAAAAGAATGGGTAGAACTGGTATCAAATAAGGTATAGACTTCGCAAGAGTTTATGATTAACTAACCCATGATAACTTTGTTCGGGTTCCTCACTTTTTGAGAGGTCATGATAAATGCTCTCCCTTGAATTACTGGCTTTGACTTGTCTGGGACGACATTTGGTGTCACCATCCCAGTTGGACTTGTCTTCACCACACGACAAAATTGGGCTAGGTGACCTTTGCTTCCATAGTTGTAACACGCTTTGAGTTGTTGCGTATAATTTAGACTGATGTGTCCCTCCCCTCCGCATTTGTAGCATACGACGGGTGGTCGTTCTCATTCCTTGACAACATGTGCTGGTGCTGACGTCTTTCCATCATTGTTGAATCTCCTCTTCTTGAAATTTCCACTTCTATTATCTTGGCCATGATTACCACTAAAGTGGTTACCATTTCTGGCATGTTAATTTACTCCACGTTTGTTGGCACCGCTTCGATGACTTCTACCATTGGTATTATCGTTTTGCCGACTGCTATCTCTTGGTTGGATTGACTCATTATCGCGTTCCAATAACTGAGCCCTATTCACAACATCTAAATACAAACAAAGTTTGTGAGAAATGAGGTATTGACGTATTTTGGGTTTCAAATCTCTTAGAAACATTTGCGTCATACGCTCCTCATTATCTACTAAATGGGATGCAAACTGGGATAACTCCATAAACTTAGCCTCATACTGCGACACAGTCATATTATTTTTCTCCAGCTTGATGAATTTTACCTCCTTCATGTGATAAATACTTTTAGGAAAGTACTTACCGTTGAACAATTCTTGGAACTTCTTGCAAGACATCTTTAATTCGGTAGGTTAAGTGCGTTTGACAGATTCCCACCAGTAATCTACCTCTCCTCACAATATGAAGGTGGCAAAGGGAACCTTTTGCTTCTTGGAGAATCCCAAGACATCAAATATCTTGGTGATCTGCTTAATCCACGTCTCTGCCTTAAGTGGTTCTGGCATTCCCAAAAACTCTGGTGGTCCCCTTGAACTACTTAGCGGTGACCATCCGTGAGTTGCCAGTGTTTCCATCTACATTTTGAACATGAGTCTCTCTCGCCTAATGTTGTATGAATTGTAGAAAGCCTCTTAACATCCCATCGTTCATCATTTGGTCGGTGTTGTTGTTTACCTGAGGATTATTGCCTTCCTGATGCACATTATCGTAGTTATTGATCATCGGTGACTCAACGGTCTCATGTGCTCCATTGCTTATCTCAATATTTTCAAATGTCATTTTCAAGCAGTGCCACAAAACAAGGGTTAATTGAAATGCCACATATTATCCATGTATTCTGATTGACCTATTAAATAACAAATAAGCTTAGAAAAGTCATACTAGCGAAGGATTTACTCGTCTCTCCCCTTCTAGTTCTAGCTTCACATATCAGCCAGGGATCATATCCCTAAGCTTTGATACCAACTGTGATGCCCCCAAATAGGTATACACAACCCATTCTTAGTCGCCAAATACATGGTACATAATTTAAATACTACTTCATTTATACAATACGATAAAAACGTAGTTGAGAGTTTTAACATGAATATTATCTCATAGATAATATACAAACTCAAATGGAGTCCTCATTAAAATTATTATCATACTATTTTATAAAATAGTGAGGACTACTACAACCACCATCTCGGACCGTCACTCCATTCCCCGACTAGTCCCGACTACGTTCTCATTTCCTGAAGAGAACAACGAAAGTAAAGGGTGAGCTCAACTAGCCCAGTAAGAAATATTATGACTAAAATAATGCAGAATAAATTATCGTTAGCCTTCAACAGTGTAAAACTGATAGATTATATTAGACAACAAGTATAACTGCAGCGGAACAAGCAATCCATTTGAAGAGACAAGTAGTAGATCATGATGTCTACTATCTTCTATGATTTAAAAATTCATCATCAATATTTTATCGATGTAACACAGTTCAATAAATAATCCATATCACTGAATTATCCATGCACTACGTGCCAAAAATATTCATTAGTATCACATCCACGAATTATCCATGCACTATGAGCCAAGGATATTTGTTATTATCACCAGTGGTCATGATCATGCTAACAATTGTCCATTAATGCACTACGGGCCAATGTGGATTCTTACCATATCTTTTATAACATTACGAGTCATGATTATACCGAATGATCCTTGGTCATAATCATACCAATCAACAGTCCATCTATGTACTACGGGCCAAAGATTGACTTTCATCAAAATATAAGCATGAGGATGATGACAATGACATAAAAATTCAATTAAGTAAGAGCAAGGATAAATTTTAAAGATTTATAAATCAATTTATCTAGAGTTCAAGAATGTTCAAATTGTCAACATGATAACTGCTTTGTGGAGTAAAATTCAAGAATCATATTCTACCAAAAATAATTTGGACAGAAAAGAAATCAATTTTTGTCAAGAATAGTACCCAGGTGAATAGTATTCGAGTGAATAGTACTTCATGAATAGTAATCCGTGAATATTACCCCAAAATTTAACAAGAATGTTCAGAAAAATATTCTTGTGAAATGATACTAGATGAATCACAAATTTCAAGGATATTCTACTAAATTCAATGAGTATAGAAGCAATACGTAACAAAATGAGTGTAGAATTCGGAATCTGAAACGAAATAATATTACTTACATTGTAAGACCCCAACTTTTTATAAATAAAATCGAATTTCCTCTAATTATTATTGTGAATAATAAGGTGTTAATTTGATACAATACTTTGGTTATGGGTGAGATATGAAAATTTTGCAAAATAAAACAAGTGGTTATAAAATATTCATTGTTGTCGGGGAATATTCGTTTAGTCGTGGAATATTCTTGCTGTCGGAGAATATTCGTACGACGGCGCAACTATTTGTTGGCCCCATAACGAAGAACGGTCGAATGAAAAAAATGACAAGTTTGAGTTTTTACAAATAACATCGTAGTTGTTACAATTAACACTGTTAGAATACCCGGTGGTTAAAATACAATAATACGTGTGGTTGCACAGTAGCACACGGTATTGCACAATATTTTTGAATTATTTATTCTTACGTAAGAAGGCACTACTCATTAATTATTACAGTAATTACTGTTCAATATTTTATTTTATTGATTCAATAATTGCTACGTTGATATTTTATATTATTGTCGTTCCAATAATTGTCACTGCAAAGTATCTCCATTATCAGATCAATAATTCATATTATTTAAATAATATTGTTAGATAGAATTATTAGCAATGTCTAAAGAAGTTCTGTCTAGGAAATGGGTTTGGTTAACTAATTGCACGCCAATAAGGAGAAATTCTTATCGGAAAGCCCCTCTTTCTTGGGAACGACCTGGTTGTCATAATTGTTATTCTGTAATATTATTTATGAATAATTAATTATTGATTTATATGATAAAGAAATATTTATTTTATATGGATATAAATGATGGATATATTTATTGTGGTTATAAATAAAAGAATTAGTGATGAGGTGTTTTATCAGTATTTTGTCGGAATAGAGGTGTTAAAAATCGTCCGTATGTGGATTTCGGTCATTTTTCGTTTGGAATTTGGAAAAACTTAAATCTAAAAATTTGTAGAGAATTTAATTTCCTATGGAATGGACATAAAATTTGTATTTTTGATAAAATGGCTATTTATTATGAATTATTCAAGTTTCAGAAATAAATATTTTTTTTATTAAAAACATGGGTGGGCCCCACTTTTGGTTGGTGAGAAATGTGCTGGAATTTATTTTCAAAAGTGGTGGCGTGAATAGAAGTAGGTAAAGCCATCAGGTAGCAGGTTTGTCTGCTATGACGTTCTAAGCATTTTCCTATAAATAGGGTGCTTAGTTAGAATTGAAAATCACACCAGAAATAAGTTTTCTCTCTTTATATATATTATCGAGCGTATTTTGTGAGTATGCAGATACTTTGTGAGTTGTTATTCAGTGCAAGTTTCTTTCAGCCTTATACTTGATATTTCAGCTGGAAGAACTGTTTTTTGAGGTAAGGGATGTTATTTTCTTCAATATCATTATGCCGAAATATTGATATGAATTTTATTATGGAATTTCTACCTTTTTGTGTCGGGGTTACTATTCACATATACGACACTATTCATGTATATGACACTATTCACGAATATGACACTATTCACAAAAAAATGAAATTTTCTCTTCTTTGTCCAAGATGTCTATTATGGTTACTATCTTTGATTGTATCCATATTTTGATCTTCATTCTTGAATTTTACTCCACTATGGTTTATTTTGGAGTATTTTTGAACTTGGATAAACTAAAGTACGAATCCCTAATCTTTGATCTTTTATCTCACTGGATTAATTTTCTTTAAGATATTTTTCATCATCCTAAGTCGTAAATGATGATATTACTGGATATCTTTGGCCTGTAGTGCAAAGATGAATTATTAACTGATGAATATCTTTGTCCCGTAATGCAAAGATGAACAGGTGTTGAGATGAACATGACCAACTGGTGATACAAATAAATATCTCTGGCATGTAGTGCAAAGATGAATATTTGATTCAAGATGTATATTGATTGATGTTACAGGGATAAAATATTGATGATGGACTTTTAAATCTTCGAAGATAGTAGATTTCATTTTATACTTAACTCTTCTAATGAATTGTTATTTTCGCTGTGAATATTGATCTAAAATTGGTTGTCCATTATATTTTATCTGATTTGTTGAAGGCTAACGATAAATTGTTGTTCATTATCTTAGTCACAATATTTTCTACTGGGCTAGTTGAGCTCACCCTTTTCCTTTTTGCTCCATTTTTCTTCTCAGGAGGTGAGAATATAACAGGAACTAGCCGGGGTATGGAGTGATGGTTCTAGAAAGTTATTTTAGCAGTCCTCACTATTTTTGTAAAATAGTGTATCAATAATTGTAATGAGGACTCCTTTTGAGTTTGAATATGTCTATTAGACAATATTTGTATTTAAACTTACAGTATATGTGTTGTCGTATTTTGCACGATAATTGTATTAATGAAGTTGTATTTGTTTATATACCATGTATTTGACGACTCAGAATGGGTGATGTATACCTATTTTGGGGGCGTCACATGCATACTACATAGTATGGAAGAAAATATTATTTTTACAAATATTGAACAAAAATAATATCCCTTACCTTAAAAAGAGAGTATTTCTGACTATTATAGCGGGGATATTCTTGAAGAATACTTTCACTATTCTCTACACTCAAAGCTTCCTTAAACTCTAAAGAAATAAGCTCAATATTATAGAAGAAGAATTCTCTGATTCTGGTGTGATTTTCAATTCTAAACTAAGCATCATATTTGTAGGAGAATGGCAGGGGCAGTGTTAAGAGGATTCACGGACGAAATAATTTGCGGATTCACGAACGAAAGAAAAAAAAACTTTAGACGTCCCATTTTTCAAATTAATAATATAATATTCAAGTAAAACAAATAACTTTATATATAATATAATATATTCTATTTATAATCTAATAAAACAAAACATATATATATATATATATATATATATATATATATATATATATATATATATATATATATATATATATATATATATATAGAATAGGATCAGTCAGGACTCTTAATTTTAGGACAAAATCCGGACTTTTTTAAAAAAACAACTAAAAATAAATAAATAAAATATTATGGAACTTAAAATTTTACATAATACAGTGTTTTGGGTGTGATTTGGATATATATAACAAAACATGTATGTACAGTCTATGCAAAAAATAAAAATTTGGGTCCGTATTTTAATCCTGTCCGGGAGTCCAGACAGGATCCTTGTTCTATATATATATATATATATATATATACTAACATACTTTATAACAAAACTAAGATAACTTTCTACCGATTATTTTGAAAAATGACTAAGTGGGGGTCCATGTAATAAGCAAAATTTACAACAAATACTTCAATAAAAAGCCCTCTATTTATCTCAACTCACCTGGCTTCACAAAACACATTTTTAACAACATTTATTCATCATTAATATTATAATTTGAAATATTAACAACCAGATCATTCCCAAGAAAGAAGGGACTTTCCGATAAGGATTTCTCCTTATTGGCGCACAATTAGGTGATCAAACCCCTTTCCTCGACAGAACTTTCTAGACATTGTCAATAATGCAAATAATAATATGAATAACTTTTTCGTTTCAATTATTGATTTAATAATATAAAATATTATGACAATAATTGAATCAATAATGTGAGATACTATGCAGCAATTACTGTGGCAATAATTGAATAAAATTGAGTGACTTCTCACGTAAGCATCAATAATCAAAGATACTGTACAATACCGTGTGCTACTATGCAACCACACGTATTACCATACTTTTATCACAGGGTATTTCAACAGTTAATGGTAAAACTTTCGCCGTTATTTTTATAAAAAATTTATTTCTGTCATTTTCTAACTCCGACAGTAATTTCGTTGTGGGGTCCACCAATGATTATGTCGTCGTACGAATATTCTCTAATAAAATGAATATTCCCCGACCAAACAAATATTTTATAACAACTTGCTTACTTTGCAAAATTTGTAAATATTACCCACAACTATAACATTATATCAAATCCAAACCTTATTATTCAAAAAGATATTTCGAGAAAATTAAATATTTATTCATAAAAGTTGAGGTCCTACAAGTATGCTATTACAACACTTAGTTCTATAATCACCATTTACTAAGCTCATAGAAAAGTATTACGAAAGTTTGTAGAAATATTTAGATTCTTGGTTGCACATGGCCATTATATTATAACTCTTTAAACATCAGGTAATAGGACTGAAAATAGTATATCATACAAGTTATAAGTTCAAAGATTACAAATAACCATCAGACTTAATCTGCAGGAGGGCGCAGCTGCGCCCTGGTTAAGCTTAGGGACGAGGCAGCTCTGTTGTCCCCTGGCCAGACTAGAGTTGAGCTTTTCTCTCCCTATGTTATCTCATTCCATAGCATACATGGATATTAACACATAACATAAACATATTAAATAGTCTGCATGCTTTTAAGGTTTATCCAAGTTCAAGTCTATATGTTATAGTTTTAAGTTAGTATCTTTGATGGATTAAGGCCATTTAAGGTCATGAAATCACAAAGGCTCTTATGTTCGGCATGTATAAAGGCTATTATCTCCGATGAATTAAGGCCATTTAAGGTCATGAAATCAGTCAGTATGTATGGTCACAAAGGTTTTCATTCTATACACATATTTAGGCTTGTCAATCCTTTAAAAACTTGTATAAAATCATGCTTAAATGATCTTATATTATGTCATACTAGATGGATGCACATATAGGTCATGATTAGGGTATTAGTATACCATCTTATATGTTTAGAATCTGATCATAACAATGTCTACAGTAGTAGCTTGCAACATGTCCGATTCCGTCCTTAGAATTCACTTTAGCCAAGTTAATGCAACTTAGTACATACGAAGAATCTTAGAATCACATTTCATGCATAGCTAGACATTATACACACATTGACAAAGTTAGTGTGACGCCCCAAAATCTGGCTATTTTCAACCCACAGATATGGTGCTACACAGTACTACTAATTATACATTCATTCCATCGAAACAACATCAAAATGATTGCATTTACTACATTCTTATTACAATAATAATGAATCCTTTCCCAGGTTCTATAACCAAATACATTCTTCATTTTCCATAGTATAATTCATACAAATATACTAGTCTATTACAGGATAAACTACTTATACATCTTAGCTTTGCCTCTATCCTTACCAGCACCCTCGGTTCGCTCGACCTTAGCTGCAATCATATAATTCAAGCAAGAAGTGAGCATAACTAGCTTGGCAAGTCTAGGAATATATAATACATACACCACGTCGAGAATTATATGATTATTATTCATTAATGGAACAAATAGTTATGAAGTACTATGAAACATTGAAATAACACTTTTCATTCTCATGAAATAATTCTATAGTACATACAATAACATAGGAATTCTGAGCAAGTCAAAAGACCATGAACATTCTTTTTTATTTTCATTAATAAAAAGGATAACCCGACACTAAGTTCTGATATATCTTACGAGAACTTCTAGGTGATCAACTTATAGTACTCTATGTTGATCAACACTCATCCGTTAAATGTATCTACATTTTAGTTTTGGCAACCTCATGTGCCAATCGACTAACAGATGTAAAATACTTTTGTTTATTCATACCCAGGCTTACCTTTAAATTCGTACCAAAAAATTGGTATAGGATAGCGTTATCAATACTATATCGAAAGACTTGTAACCAAATCAATCAAACTCTTAAGGTTGGTCTAGCCGAGTTAAAACTAGCATCGACTTTTTCGTAAAACAATTCATGTATATTAGAACATGAACCACATAAATTTGGCTAACGCGAAGGTCAGACAAGCGTTAAGGAAATTTTCCTTCAAACATCTTCAATTAAAATTCAACAGTTCTTGGTCTTTACAGTTTCTACATGATATATTCACATAGCACACTGGAATTAGCTACTAAACAATCTAATCACATTGATTTAACCAACTTCTTTCTCTTCTATAACTTAATTGAAATTATTTCATTAATAATACTCGTTTTGAGTTATCTATCAATCATTACGGCTTATTAACATCCATATGTCGTAAACTGACATTCAACAACCATCGTTTCAATACAACCGTAGTTAAAACCCTAATTGGGTTGTTAACTCAGACACCTTTTACTCGGACTGATATCAGACTTTGTATAGTAAGTACATAAGTTTTATCTTCATCTTTTATCATTCACGTACCACGCACACCTATTACATAACATATAACCTTAGGACGCTCGTTAAACTCGAAAACATTTCACGATTTACGTTTCCACACTTTACGTTCTTTGTTTAAATACTTGTAATCAACGTTAAATTCCTAAAATCATCGCTATACATGTTATTTAGGAATTATCTCTTCATGTTTACTAAGTACATACATGCCCCATAGTTATCATATAAACAGTTGGGTTAATAATTAACTATTTCAGACTTTTTCCACTTACCGGCGATGCGGCTCCAGTTACAAGTGTACAAGCTACGCTACGGCGTCATTCTTCAGTTGCTGACTTCCCGTCCCGGCGCTGCGACGCCACTTTCTTAGGCTTGGGAGGCGCTGCGGTGCTGGCCTTGAGCCTTTGAAATTTTTTTAAGTTTATAATTTCAAATTATTTCTAGGCTCATAACTTAATCGTTATAAGTCAGAATTGGCTCATTCAAAAGCTGTTATCTCATATATCTGGCATACTTCGATTTCATTTGGATAGAAGTAGTTTTTAAATTCGTTAACAATGAATCTATTGTTAAAATTTTCTATTACGTGTTCGTTTAACGTTGTGAAAGTTCACAGCTCATTTCTTCATTTTAAGTCGAAATTCGACCATTCTTGAGTCCATGATTCTTAAACATGTTGTTCTACGATAAACTATCAAAAACTAAGGATTCTGAGTTAAACGATAACTTTTGACTACCATTCTGGGAATTCAGTGATTTCGACAATTATTGCTTAATTAGTCGATTATAATTATCACTTACACATGTCTTATTAATGTTTTAATTCACTAATAGCCATCCTTATTACTCTGGAAGAGACATGCTCCACCAATTCATACTTCTCTATGAAAAATAACTAGAAAAAAATCAAAGCCTAAAGTTTATGTATTTTTACCTTAGTGTTCTTCGCGTTCTTGACTTAAGCTTGATTACTTTGCTTTGATTCCTCTTGATTTCATGTTATTGCTCTTTTCTCTCTCTTTCAATATATTGTTCAATGTTGGTTAAAAGAAACAAATGAACAAACCTAGTATTTTTTATATAGAAAACGAAATGGAGGGCAAAATGGTCAAATGGCCACCTCCTTACTATTCAATTCTTCCCCACCAAGCTACCTACCTTTCTTGGACACCAAGTGGCTGGCCCACATGCTCTTTAGGGGACCCACATTGGTTTCTTCATGGGTTTTACCCATCTGGTGATCCATCGGTTCGACCCACGGGTCGTTTCTTGGTTTGGGGTTAGACTAATTCCTATTGGGCTTAACTTTGGCTTGATTTAATTTAACATTGGGTCTTGACATAAATCATCATCCAATTGGAATTGACAAAGTCTAGGTCCAATTACTAAAGTCCATTAAGAACTACTCGTATTCTTATCGTATAATCCAAGTATTACCCTTGTATATATGTCATACGATATTCGTATTATACGTTGTAATAATCTTCATACTAGTACAATAACTAGTATCATACACGTATTTCTCATGTATAATAACAATACTTATTATACATAATTATTTAGTTCTTGTATTACATTTTCCCTAACCCTTAGGGTTTTAAGTCCGCAAGCGAAAACTTCATTTGCTATAACTAAAATTTTATTAGATATTCTATTTTGTCTTAGAATTCTATCATTACGCGTTTCTCAGAAATTCAAAATTAATTCTCGAGCAGAAACAGATGAATAGTGTTTTTACAAAAATTTCTCAAAAATCTTTTATTTTCGTCTTGGAAATTCAAAACAATTAATCCTAGCAAATAGCCAGAATCCTAACCACATTCACACATTCTAAGTCATAGAACGACCTTTAAACAACTTACTCACATTAATAAATAATTAAATTTATTTAATTCAAATAATTAAATAAAAAATTAATTCACATAAAATCCGATTTTTTTCTGGGCGTTACATCTTTCCCCGTTATAAGGATTCTGTCCCCAGAATCTCGATACAACTATGTAAACAAATGGGAAAAAATTTCCTTCATTTTACAATCAAGTTCCCATGTTGCTTCTTAGCCATTGTGGATTCCCCAAATTACCTTCACCAAGGTATTATTTTATTCCTTAAGACGTGTTCCTTCCTATCCACTATTTGAATTAGAAGTTCTTTATACGTTAAGTCTTTTTCTACTTGAATAGATTTATACTCTATTACGTGCTTATAGTCCGGTTTATAAGGACGCAAAATAGACACATGAAACACATTATGTATTCGTTCCATCTCTGAAGATAAAGCTACTTCGTAAGCTACCTCTCCTACCCTCCTTAAAATTTCAAAAGTACCTATAAACCTTGGACTTAACATCCCTTTCTTTCCAAAGCGTATTGTAGACACTCGAAATTTTCTTCTACTGTTACTAACATTGCAGGAGGACAGATTCATCTTTTAAGAGGGAACCCTGAAAGACAATCCAAATCCATATCGGATACTACCAGAAGTTCATCATCAAACCCTGGATCGTAATCTGGGAGTAACCAAATCCAACCTCGAAGATAACCCCGAGGCCTGCAGATAAAATACCGGACCACACACCGGAGAAGACCGATTAATCTCGGAGATGACCCCGAGGTATCCAGTCTCAGTCCCAACCATGGGAATAGGTTAAGCCAACCTCAGAGATGACCCTGAGGATAGTCAAAGTCAACAGCAAGCCAACCTCAGAGATAACCCTGAGAAACGACTGCTACAACTGCGCGAAAATCGAAGAAAACCCCGGGAGGGGAAAAATGGTCATTTTTCTAACTCAACTTCACTTCAAATCAAATACACTCAAAATGCTTCAAAGAAAGTCCCACAAGAGCGATATCTTAACTCCGGAGCGCAAACTACACAAAACGGCTCACCAGATTGCCTGACGGAAACCCGAGAATGCCATTTCGGTCATGGACCCATCTTCCTGGAATCAAAAAAAGGTCAAATCATATATCATTGTGTAGCTCTCGGAAAGAGCTTTCAGGAATGGTATGGCACGCTCCCACCGGACTCCCGGATGGAAAGAGCTTTTCCGAGCGAGCAGCAGCGTATTGCCGACACGGCGGGACCCACCTTGCCCAGGGCACCGGGCGTGCAGTACACTGCTACTAGGTGTCGCTGCTGCGGCCCCCTCTATAAATATGGGGCTTGGGGTGCTGATTTTCTAGGGAAAAAGACAGGGAAACCCCGCTGATTCGCTCACACTTCCACTTTATCTGATGTATTTTCCCACTTTTAAACACACTGTGAGCTCATATATAGCCTCTTTTGTACCCACAAAAGCGGTGTTTACCTACTCTAAAGATATAGAAGCCTTCTTTATCGATTAGTTTGTAAGCCTTCTCACACACTTTAGAGTCTTTCTTCATCTTTGCACACACACCCTTCTACACGTTGAGAGTCGTGTTGCTTGCTTTTTGCGGACTTGATCAGTGGTTTCATTCGATCTGTATATATGTATATATATATATGTATATTATATATATTTACATATATATTGACTAACATTATCGAGTTATGCCTCGATTGAGCCTGAACTTGATGCTGGGCGTTTCTTACTTTATATATATATATATATATATATATATATATATATATATATATATACTTATATATATTAAGCGTGTGTGCCGGACTTTGTTCGATGAGCCTGAACTTGATGCAGGCGTTTCTTTGCTTTTATATATATATATATATATATATATATATATATATATATATATATATATATATATATATATACTTATATATATTAAGCGTGTGTCGGACTTTGTTCGATGAGCCTGAACTTGATGCAGGCGTTTTTCGCTTATATATATATATATATATATATACTTATATATATCAACTGTGTGTCGGACTTTGTTCGATGAGCCTAGACTTCGGTCTGGTGCATTTACTCGCTTTTATATATATATTTATATATGAATTGTTGTCGGACTCTGTTCGATGAGCCTGAATTTTATATCTGGTGCGTTTATTTGCTTATATATATATATACTTATATATATGAACTGTGGTCGAACTCTGTTCTATGAGCCTGGATTTTACATCCGGTGCGTTTATTGCTTTTATATATAAATATATATATATATTTTGTCCCACATGGAGTTTACTTCGTGGTGGTTGATCGCTTTTATAGCTTTCTTTACATTCTGTCCCGCCTGGAGTTTCCTTCGTGGCGGTTGACCGTATTTACAGCTTTATTTGCGTTTCGTCCCGCCTGGAGTTTCCTCCGTGGCGGTTGATAGCTTTTAACAGTTTTATTTACATTTTCGATCCCCCATGGAGGTGCTTCGTGGTTGGTGATCCCGTCTGTATATATATATATATATATATTTACAGCTTTTATATATATACCTGCTTACTATTTTCATATAAACTGCAGTATTTTGTGAGCCTAGGAATCATGTGATCACAGATTAATCCCATTGAATCTAGATTCGGTTCCCGTGATAGACATTTTCAGCTGTAAGCAGCTTATAAATTATTTTGCGGTGTCTGAATTTCCTTAGATGGTTTCCATACCCACGAGGAATTCGGCATTATTTTGTACATTATTTTCATACGGATGCCTCGCATTCGTAAAATAAAATCAACCAAGCCGCACACTTAATAAAATGGGAGTGTAAAATGTCTCAATTCCTATTGAGCATCAGGGTTTGAAAAACCTCTTTTATAAAACATTACTGCCATATCTTGCTAAAAACTAAATTTTTACATAAATTCAAACCCTGTGTATATAGGTTCGAACAAGGCCTCGCACTACTTCCAAATAACAAAGACATTGACCCCCCCCCCACACACATTAGGATCGTGATTTCTTGAAAGAGGCGGTCATAGTAGTAACCACGGATGTCGAAGTGCCTAACACCTTCCCCGCATAACCAAGTCCCCGAACCCAAATGAATCTCGGTTTCACCGACCTATTTAGCAGTGTCACATCAATGGGTCAGTGTGCAAACCTTTTCTCGGTTGTGTTGGTACAACCATTTAAAAAACCAACTGGCGACTCTTAACAGTCCACCGTCGACATTGTACATGTCGGACCTTTTTCACTTTATTTTTCAAACAAATCTCACCTAAAATGAGAACACCAAAGAACAAGTAATGGAAAGGGACATCCAAAAAATCCCGACGTCGACAGGTGGCGACTCTGCTGTGGACTCTAGTAAGAGGACTTAAGCCGCTATTACAATCTTTTCAAAATTGTTACCTGCTTGTGTGTGGATGTTGCATTTACATTTAATGAATGTTTACGAATGCATTTCCTTATTGCACTTAGTGCTTCGCTTTATAATCGCTTGTGATGCTAGTGCTTCGCGCACCATAAGCGCTTGTGATATTAGTGCTCGCACTATATAAAGCTGCTTATGATATTAGTAGCCGCACATGTCATCATTTCATATGGTGAGACACGATGTATGTGAATGTATGTTGTGTGGTCCCTCCACCAGGAGGCTATCCGTCGGTGTTAGATTCTTTGGACTCGTGAGAAGCTTTGATTCTCGAGGCTCGGGAAAGGCACCACCCAAATTCACTCAGTTGAAAGGCCAGGATTAACTTCCCATCCAAGAGATTGCGATGATTTGGGAACCTTCATGCCAAAAAGTCGCGAGAGTAACCTAAGATTGGTCAGCCTCTGATAAACCCAAAACGGAGGAAAGTCTCTTCATGCTCTCATTTCAATTATTTGTAAACACAATTACTCGTAATTTTATTCAATATCTATCTCCATGTAATGAGAAATATGAAGAAATGTGTACACATACATATTAACATGCTATAAACAGCTGACACCCGTTGTGAAGGAT
The DNA here is from genome assembly GCA_020205605.1 of Panax ginseng. Classification (NCBI taxonomy): domain Eukaryota; kingdom Viridiplantae; phylum Streptophyta; class Magnoliopsida; order Apiales; family Araliaceae; genus Panax; species Panax ginseng. Next base: position 57,461,855 of record CM035143.1, on the reverse strand, counting down.
AAAAATTCCTAAAATGGACACATCACATAGCATGTTATTTCATACATTCCCTAAAAGACTAAACTATGCAAGTCTTTCGCAGGGAAGCAATCGGTCCCGTTACCCGGTTAAAATCCAAGAAGGCACTGAGCCCACCGTCAAACATGGCTACAAGTGCCCAGCCTGATCCTACACACCCGAGAGGAGTTTGAAGGATTAAGGAATCAGATAGCAGAATTGGTTGTCTTTCTAAAAGAACAAAGTAAAAATACGCAGGGCCAGACAATTCCTACTCAACTAGAGTCCTTCAAACCAGGGGGCTGTCAGGGCATTGGTAAAAAGATGGAAACCCAGATACCTAAACCTCATTCCAATAAAGAAATCATAAATCTCAGGGATGATCGAGAAACTGGGGATATAAGAAAGAAAGTCCGACAAATGGAGGATGCCATCCGGTCAATTAAAGGGACTGGAAATTATGGGAGTGTCACCTATTCAGATCTCTGTATATTCCCAAGGGCTCAATATCCTACCAAATTCAAAGTCCCAGAGTTTGAAAAGTACAATGGGGAAAAAGCGATCCTATCGCACCTAAAAGTGTACATTTGCTAACCTGGGGTCTTATCTTTGAAAATGAAAGCCTCGAATGCAACGTTTTCAAAAAGAGTCTCACCGAGAAGCTAAAGCTTGGTATGCCCGACTTGACAATGCCAAAATCCATAACTGGGAAGAATTGGCCCACTCCTTTCTAAATCAGTACAATTTTCAGTCACAAATGGCACCGGATCGATATCAAGTGACTAAAGTGAAAAAGCAAAATCTTGAATCTTTCCGAGAATATGCCCAAAGGTGGAGACATCTATAAAGACAAGTCATTCCATCAATGATGAAATTTGAGATGGTAATGACATTTATTGATATCCAAGAGGCTCCTTACTATGAGAGGATACTAGCGAGGCATAGGAAAGCCATTTGCGGAAATGATCAAACAATGAAATGGCGAGAGATGGGCACGAAGGGTGCAAGATTAAAGACTTCTTCGCCTTGGAAGCGATCGCTAAACATATCTGGTGGCAAGTATGCGAAGCGATCCCAAGGGGTGCCGATAAAGGCAATGAAGATGTATCCCTTGTTGTATAAGGGCAAGCTAGGAGGCCAAACTACAGTCCCCCCATTTGGAAAATGCAAGACAATCTGCCATCTCAACAACAGACTGCATTCAGCCAATACCTAGACAGGAAAAGAAAATTCAAAAGATCGAAAAAACGAGTGTTCACTCCACTAGGCGATTCCCTTGAAATTGTATTGGCGATATTAATGGATCACAAGAAAATTACTGAACTAGCTCCACCTCTGGAACCAGGGAACAAAAGATACAATCCAAGCCAGAGATGTGCTTACCACTCAGGGTCTCCAGGACACGATACATAGGATTGTTGGTCCTTAAAACATAAGATTTAAAATCTGATCGAAAGTGGCAGTATTGTGGTCGAACAACCTGACCAACAAAATGTCAACACCAACCTTCCGTTGCGACATGATACGGAAGAAGTAAACATGATCGGGTCAGGAAGCGCTGAAATGTATCCACTTCATAAATACATACGAAGGATGGAGGAATACCCCCAAAAGCATATAACAAATGTCCTAGAGTGGGAAAACTCGGAGTAGGGTATGCCAGTAATGCAAAAATTGGATGCGATCCAGAATCAAGTAAACCTGTTGGCTAAGCTGATAGTGCACCAACATCAGGAAACAAGGCAATTTTTCACTCAAATATCAGAAAGCCAAGAGAAAAAGGACTCCATGATGAGCCAGCTAAATGAAGAAGATCAAAGCAAGTTGAAAATACAATAAAATGAGGATGATAAAATTGCTAGAAGATCTCGCTAGCGGAAGAATCGATCGAGGGAATGCGAATTCTCAAAGATGAAAGATCAAACAACCTCTAAAAGATTCCAAAAATTCACCCACTGAGCAAATCCAATGAAGAAATGCTACATTTTTTGATAAGCGAAGGAAGGATTACTAAGTTGCTGCCTCCTATAAGTCCCAAGATAAAGAGTTATGATTCCACTAAGATATGTCTCTACCATTCTAACTCACTTGGACATACGACTGAAGAATGCTGGTCTTTGCGATATAAAATCCAGGATCTCATTGAAAATGGAAATTTGGAGATAGAATTTCCATGACCAAAAAAAAAAGGAAATAAAAAAGCTTAAGATGTCCATTCGAGACAGAGACAGTTCAAATGAGGTGAAGGCTATGAGCGTGATTACGCCAAAGCACAAAGTGGGTGATCCTAAATACAAGAAATGATAGGGGAGACAAAGGCATCCCCAAAGGAGATTCCCCGCCAACATCAAGCGCCCTATGGTTCCAAGATATCAACCACGTTCTGATTTTATCACCTTGGATGATGCGAGGAGAAATACTAATCCTTTCAAGGAAGAAAAACCAAAAAGGAAAGTTCTTTGCAAGAAATGCAACAACAGTTCGAAGGAGATTTCATGGTTGAATCCTTTGAAATCCATGAAGAAGGCGAAGGAATAGATGAAGAAAAAGGTGGTGAGGTTGTCGGGAAACCCAACCCATTAAAGAATCTAGAGTTCATCCCTTTTTGCAATGCATCCATTTTAAGCGTCCCTGAGGAATGTACTGAATCAGGAAGCGATCAAGTTATGGCCACAAGGGAAGACATTCAGAATCAAAGGGTAACCTCTATCACGAGACCTGAAGGCAACATAACCACTAACAACTGGACTATCAGGCCTCAACTAGCCGAAAAGATGTTGATCCAGGGGATGAAGTTGCGAGTTCCAGAAAATGTTGGAACGGTATCACTTTCTTCGTAGTATGCCTTTTATTTTCCATGCATATAAGTAACTAAAAAAAAACATCAATGTAGGCAGCCATCAATAGTGCGGTCAAACCAAAGCCTGAACTACGAAAGACCTGATCTCCTCTTCAATAGGAGTACGTAGGCAGCCATCAATGGTGCGGTCAAACCAAACAAAAACCCAAACAAACCCTTCTCAAACAGATACACCCCAGACGATGATTGCCCAGCCGTAATGGTCATCATTCGGGAGAAAGAGGTTGATGATAGCCCCTCCATCACTGCAGTCCACCAAGACTTTGCCCTCGACAATTAAAGAACCACTCCTTGCATTTGTCGACGAGGGTAAAAAGGGAAGAAACTCTCTCTACCTTGTAGATAGAAATAACTGCTTACTTTTTCTGTACAGTATTAGCAGTTACTTTTGTCATTACAAGCTAACACTTTGTGTGATTGAACAGTGTTATATACTAAGTGAAAGCATATTTTATTTCAGGACTTTGAATTTAGATGTGCATGTACTTGCTGATGAGGTGCCTATTCTCCACAGGGACTGTAACTTTGATGTAAAATTGGACTCAGACTTAATGGCAATACAAGATGACTATGAGATACCTCAGAAGATCAAAGAATGGGTCGAAAACAAACCCAAGCCAAATCTTGATCAAACCACCTCTTTTAAACCTCGGAACCTTAGAAAACCCCAAACAAGTCCAGATTGGTACGGACCTCACTCCAAACCAAAGGAATGACATGGTTACTCTATTGACCCTATTCCATGATGTGTTTGCATGGTCTCATGAAGACATGGTCGATTTATACACGGACATTATCATGATATGTTGCTAAGATCTGATATTGATGTCACTTAGAGGCTGATTTGCTGGATATTATAAGTCACAAAGTCAATTCATTAGATCACCAACTAAAGGTCTTACCCATTTTACAAGTTAACTCATTAAAAATGTAAAAAGGGTATTTTGGTCATTATTCTTGTACTTTTAATGGCATGATGGTCAATTGTCCAAACCCTTAGGTTTTACAAACTCCAATTCTAGAATTTTCTAATTAGGGTTTTAAAATAGAAAATTAAGAATTTCAAAACTGTAATTAGGGTTTTAAATAGAAATTAATATTTCTAAAGTATAACTAGGGTTTCCTAATTAAATTAACGTTTACTAATCGCTTTAGGGCTTACTAATTAGGATTCCCAAATTTAAAATTAGGGTTTTCCGGCTTTCGATTAGGGTTTTTAACGGTACGTTAAGGTTTCTAATCCGGACATTAGGTTTTTTAAGTCCTTATTAGGGTTTACTAATATTATACCCTACCCGATCATTGATCAATAATTCCAAACATTACAAACACGTACTCATTAATATAATTATTTTAATTATATTTTCTATCAAATCCCTATTCACGACCAGGGTTAGGGTTTCTATTCTCCATTAAGCACAACTCTACTCTTAATTTATTAGTCAATACTCAAATTGACCCCTTCTCGAGACTCGTATCACAGATACTTGTCATAAATTTGATAATTAATATTAATATTAATAAATAAAAAATGCTATTCACAAAATTCGAATTATTCGAAATCCCATGTTATTACATTCACCCCTCCTTAAAAGGATTCCATCCTCAGAATCACCGCTTTCTTATTCTACAGTCTTTTAAAGGATCATCAATTCATTATTATCAACACAATATTCATTGGTGTCTTAAATTCTAACCTATGACTTGGATCTTATAAAAGAAAATAATTCACAGTGATATCTAACTCATAATACTCGCGTAATAAAATTTTTAAACAAAATCGTTACATGTTTCCACTTCCTGAGTAGCCACTGCATCTTGCGCCGTCATGTTGAATGTACGGGCCGTTGGTCTTCCTGGCTGTGCAGGTCCTCGAATCGCCAAGGTTCCGCTACTGGGTCCCTTGTTGCCACTTTTCTTCTCCGTATTTCTCTTTGGGACGATTCAACCATATGATCACCGATCCGATCCTTACTTAAAGCAACCTTGTATCTTCTTCAGATTGGGACAATTGGGTGACATGTGTCCCTCTTGCCAGCAGTTGTAACAAACTCCTTTCTTCTTCAAACATACTCCTGAATGATTCTTTCCACATATAGCACATGGCTCCCCTCTTTTCTTATTCCCTTATGTCTTGCTACCCGCTTGGGTATTCTCGCTCCACTTTCTCTTATTCAGATTACTACCACCACTGCTTCCTCTATTGTTTGTCTTCTTCTTCTTCTCTTGATGAAATCGAGATGCAGCTTCGCTCCCTCCTTCAGCAATTAACGCTTTCTCCCTTAGAGCTGCAATGGTATTGATCTGCAATACCGCTACCTTGTTGAATATACCTGGCTTCAGTCCATTCTCGAATCTTCTCTCTTTTCTCGCCTCTGTGTCCACCTGATGAGGTGAAAATCTAGCCAACTCATTGAATTTGGCAGCATATTCCGAAACCGACATATTCTCCTGCTTCAGTTCTAAAAATTTGATTTCCATCCTGGACTGTATACTTGTAAGACCCCAACTTTTATGAATAAAGAATAATTTTCTTGAAATATATTTTTGAATATTATGGTGTGGATTTAATATAATGTTATAGTTGTGGGTAATATTTACAAATTTTTCAAATTAAGCAAGTGGTTATATAATATTCGATTGGTCGGGGAATATTCATTTTAACGAGGAATATTAAATGCTGACGACACAATCATTGGTGGACCCCACAACGGAAGTATTGTTGTAGTTAGAAAATGGCGAATTATCTTTTTTTAAAAATAACTACGAAAAAGTGTTCTTAGTTAAACCTGTTGAACTACCCTTAGTAAAAAAAGTATAGTAATACACGTGGTTGCATAGTAGCACACAGTATTGATTATTGATGCTTATGTGAGAAGTCACTCAGTTATACTCAATTATTGCTACAGTAATTGCTGCATCATATCTCTCATATTATTGATTCAATTATTATCACTGTATCATCTACATAATATTTATTATTATTAAATCAATAATTGAGACGACAAATGTGACACCCCCAAAATTAGGTATACATCACCCATTCTGAGTCGCTAGATACCTGGTACAAAATTCAAATACAACTTCATTTATACTAATTGTTGGTATGTCAGTATAGAATCGACAACGATTTAATCATGAGTTTTAATACAAATGTATATAACTCTCATGGTGCTTCGACCACAACCTTACAATGGTACTTTACATAAAAGTATAGTCAAAAACTGTTTTAGAAATTAAAATCTTTGGGAAGTGCTCAAGGAAACCTTCGTACATGAGAGGCTATGCGTCTAGGTTATAATAGATATCATATGGTCACATAATTATCCTTGGTTAACCTAATAGACCCAAAGAAAAACGAGAAGATTACTATCATCTTCTTTTCAATGGTGAGTCTTCTCTTGACATATAACTATCTCCACTGTTTCCAAGTGAACATTATATTTCAACTAAACTCCAAGATCATATAGGTAGTGCTCGTAGATATACTCAGTAAGTGGTTGCGCAAAACCCTGTCTTATGATAACACGAGGTTGTATTTCATTAAACATCTTGTATGATAGTGGCAAAACACCCTTCCAAAGTTGGGTTCACCTCACCCTATTTGATTCACCAAATATAACTACTAAATATTGTATAGAATACAACACACTTTTCTATACTATTTAAGGAGAACGTTCACAGCTAGAGACCACTGTTCTATTCCCATGTTATCCCCGCTCGACCCGACAACACTCTTACGGCAACACTCTTATTACCTGAAAGGAATTGTGAAGCAGAAAGGGTGAGCACAACTAGCCCAGTAAAGAATATCATGACTAAAAATAATTAAATTATCAATAGCTTTCATCAATAATAAATCAGAGATTTAGAACATATGGTAGATGATAAAACTTTTCAACCATAGTTGCAGCGGAACGAGCAATCCATTAGAAGAGTCAAGTAGAGAATAAAATCTACTATCTTTTATGATTTAAAAGGTTTTTCATCACTTTTATCGCTGTGACTCAGCTTAATAAATAATCCACATCATCGAATCCACATCATTGAAAAGATACTGGATGAAGCGCAAATATCAAGGATATTCCACTAATTTCATGGAGTATGGAAGTCAAAACTTTAACCAACCTGAGTATAATAAAGAATGGAATAACAAAAGAAATCACCATGCATGCGGTGCCATGCCAGACAGGTTATTCAGCAGAATACTAAATAACGGAACCGGTCAAGGCGAAATTCGCGCAAGCGGGAGGTTCAATAGAATAATAAAGAATGGAATAACAGCGAAATCACCATGCATGCGGTGCTTAGCATAGGCGAGTTATTCCAACAGAATACTAGTAAGGACGGAACCAGGTCCGGGTAAAACACACGATAGGATATTCTAATGAATAATAATAAAAGAGCGGAAACCGGTCAGTAAAACGCACTAAACAGGATATTCCAATGAATAATAAAGAATGAAATAATGAAGAATTTCACCAAGTATAGGGTAGCAGCGTATATAAAAGTTATTTCAAAAGAATAATAAAGAATGGAATAATGAAGTTCTCTTCATAAATAAGAAAGAAAGCGTACCCCTTACAAGAACAACAAATAATATTCCCTCTAGTAAAAAAAAGCTGAATATAAGAGTAGGGAAGTAAAGAATATACTTTTCTATAGTTTCTCTATAATTTCTCTCTCTAGAGTTTCACTGAATTCGTAAGAAATAATGAAGGAATAAGCTTCTATTTTTAGGAAAATGGACTGCATAGTAACTAACTCATGAACGGACCAGATTGATTTACTTTAATCTGTCGGTCCATATTTAAAGAAAAATCTTTTAAATAAAATATAATATATTCTATTTATAATCTAATAAAACGAATAACTTTATAAAAATTTTTACTATGCAAACACTATGCAGGCACTATGCAAACACTATGCATAATAAAATATAATATAATCTAATTATTGTCTAATAAAACAGATAACTTTATAAAAGTATTCTGTTTTATATAAAAAGATTTTACTATGTAAAACACTATGCACAATAGAATATAATATATTCTATTTATAGAATAACTTTATAAAAGTATTCTGTTTTATATAAAAAGCTTTTCTATTTTATTACATTATTAATACCAATAAAACAAAACTGGGTGACTTATCACATAAGTATCAATAATCAATACCGTGTTATTTACCAAAATAGAAATTTTTTTTGAATATTTTTATTTCATAAAATTCGGGGTCTTACAATCACCTCTCCTTATGAAATTTCGCCCTCAAAATTTATGTACGTACCTGATATTCGAAGAGATGAGAATACCTTGCTTTCTTTTCGGATTGTACCTTCCCGGTTATATCCTCCGTATCATGATTTTTCCATTGCTCATCTCCTGTATTTCAGATATCATTCTAGAATATATCTTCAAAACAAAGGTTAATTGACATATCACAATTTGTCAACTTATCAAGTAAACAATTTTAGCTTAGGTAAGTCACACACTAGCGAAGTATATAACTCGTCTCTCCCCTCCTAGTTCTAGACTCTTATCTCTGCCAGCGACCATATCCCTAAGCTCTGATACCAAATGTGACGCCCCCAAAATTAGGTGTACATCACTCATTACGAGTCATGAGATACCGGTACAAAATTCAAATACAACTTCATTTATATTAGTTGTTGAGTACGTCAGATAGAATACGACCACAGTTAACTGTGAGTTTTAATATAAATATATGTAACTCTCATGGTGCTTCGACCACAACCTTACAATGGTACTTTACATAAAAGTATAGTCAAAAACTGTTTTAGAAATTAAAATCTTTAGGAAGTGCTTAAGGAAACCTTCGTACATGGGAGGCCATGCGTGTAGGTTATAATAGATATCATATGGCCACAAAATTATCCTTGGTTGACCCAATAGACCCCAAAGAAAAATGAGAAGATTACTATCATCTTCTTTCCAATGGTGAGTCTTCTCTTGACATATAACTATCTCCACTGTTTCCAAGTGAATATTATATTTCAAATAAACTCCAAGATGCTATAGGTAGTGCCCATAGATATACTCAGCAAGTGGATGCGCACAACCCTGTCTTATGATAACACGAGGTTGTATGTCATTAGACATCTTGTATGATAGTGGCAAAACACCCTTCCAAAGTTGGGTTCACCTCACCCTATTTGATTCACCAAATATAACTACTAAATGTTGTATAGAATACAACACACTTTTCTATACTGTTTAGGGAGAACCTCCATGCCTAGAGACCCTGCTCTATTCCCCTGTTATCCCCTGGCTCGACCGGTAACACTCTTACGGCAACACTCTTATTACACGAAAGGAATTGTGAAGCGAAAGGGTGAGCAACAACTTTGATAAAGAATATTGCGGCGCCCCAAAATAGGTATACATCACCCATTACGAGTTGTCAATACTGCATGCAGAAACAACTACAACTTTATTATTACAATAGTAAAGCGTGAGTTTGAATACAAATATTATCTTCTAGACAATATCTATACCCAAATAAATCCTCATCACATTTATTGATACATTATTTTACAAAAATGGTGAGGACTACTAAACAACTCTCTCTATAACCATCATTCCATACCCCAGGCTCGTACTCATTTACATTCTCGCCTCCCGAGAAGAAAAATGGAACAAAAAGAAAAGGGTGAGCTCAACTAGCCCCAATAAAGAATATTATGACTAAGATAATATACAACACAATTATCGTTAGTCTTCAACGAGGGAAAAATCTAATAGAATACAATAGACAACAAGTTTTAAATCAATATTCGCAGATGAAATAATAATTCATTAGAAGAGTTAAGTAGAGAATGCAAACTACTATCTTCTATGTATTAATTTAAAAGTTCATCGTCTATCTTTTATCCCTATAACATCAATCAATATATATCAGGAATCAAATATTCATCTTTGCACTCTGAGCCAAAGATATTCATCGATTGGTCATGTTCATCTAAACACTGTTCATCTTTTGCACTCTGGGCCAAAGATATTCATCGAAATCATTCATCTTTGCACTACAGGCCAAAGATATTCAATAATATCATCATTTAAGGCGAGGATGATGAAAATATTTTAAAAAAGCGAATCCGGTGAAACAAAATGACAAGGATTAAGGATTAAGGATTTCGTACTTTGTTTTTATCCATGTCCAAAAATACCTCAAAATAATCATAGTGGTGTAAAATTCAAGAATGATCAAAACATGGATACAATCAAAGCTAGTATCCAGAATAGATATTTTGGACGAAAAGGAAAAATTTTCATTTTTCGATGAATAGTGTCGTATTCGTGAATAGTGTCGTATCGTGAATAGTCCGAGTATACGTGAATAGTAACTCCGACACCAAAAGTTCCAAATTTGATAAAACTTGGATCAATATTTGACATAATGATATTGAAGAAATAATATCATTCTGAAAAAAAAATAATATCCCTTACTAGGATATAGGCTATAACTTGAACTTGAAGACCAGTATAGCAATACTCAAAGTATACTCAAAATACTCACAAGAATATGCTCGATAATATAGAGAGAAAACTTTGATTTACGGTGTGATTTTCAATTCTAACCTAAGCACCCTATTTATAGGAAAATGCTTAGAACACCAAAGCAGAAAATTTATTAAAATATATTATTAATAATAAATTTCATACGACTCCTTGGAAAATCAGATTTCTAACATATCCCACATGCTCATCTTCTAGAAAAAGTGAGAAAAACGTTTTTATTAAAAAAAATATTTAAAACTTCCAAAAATTAATTATTTTGGAGCTTCAGAACTTCAATAATTCATGATAAATAGCCCTTTTGTCAGAAAATTCGAATCTCGCATTTTTTTATAGGAAATTCAATTCTCTACAACTTTGCAGAAGAAAGTTTTTCCAAATTCCAAATAGAAATTGGTGAAATCCATAAGCAGGCGATTTTACATTTATAATCAAATTTCGGTCAAGAAATGGGGTCCCAAACATGTTTAACATGTTTTAAACATTTATTGCAACAAAAATATTCTTCCTCCTCGTATACTCATATATCCCACATTCGTTATAAAAATATCACCATTATTATATTATTAAAATATAATAATATATATATTTAAATGAATTATTTTATCAGAAAAAGATAAAATTTCAATTTTCAACAATTGTCACATTAAAAATTTTCTCCATCTATATCCACATAAAATTAATATTTTCCTCATCGTATGAATCAATAATTAATTATTCACAAATAATATTACAGAATCACAATATTGACAACTGAGGCGGGTTCCAGAAAGAGGGGCTTTCAATAAGAATTTCTCCTTCTTGGTAGCGCAATTAGGTGACCAAACCTCTCCTTAAGCGAGAACTTTCTAGATATCGCCAATAATGTTATCCAATAATATTATTCAGATAATATGAATTATTGCTTCGATAATGAAAAATACTGTGTAGTGACAATTATTGAAACAAGAGTAATATAAAATATCAACACAGCAATTATTGAATCAATAAAATAAAATACTGAACAATATTTACTGTAACCATTATTGAGTAGTGCCTTCTTACGTAAGAATCAATAATTGGTGCAATCTTGTGTCTTCTTGTGTTTTAACCCAAGAGTATTTTAAAAGATACTTGTAACAACTTCGCTGTTATTTTTAAACAACTTATATTTGTCATTTTCTTCATCTAATCGCTTTCCGTTATGGGGCCCACACATGGGCTACTTGCCGTCGCATACGAATATTCCTGACATGATCACGAATATTCCACGATCAAACGAATATTCCCCGACAACAATGAATATTTTGTAACCACTTGCTTATTTTGAAATATTTGCGTATTTTACCCATAACCATCCACATTAATCACATCAACCCTTACTATTTCAAAATAATAATGAGAGTAAATTAAATTTCATTTATTAATTATTTTGGGGTCTTACAGCCTCCCCTCCTTATGAAATTTCGTCCTCAAAATTGACATACGTACCTGGTGTTTCGACAAAGGTGAGGATACCTCGCTTTCATTTCCATTTCTAATTCTCAGGTCATTTCCTCTATAGCATGATTCCTCCACAAAACTTTAACTTGTGGTATGACCTTCGTGCGTAGGACATGCTCCTTCCTATCCAAGATCTTGGTGGTACCTCCTCATACGTTAAGTCTTGGCTACCTCGTGGGTTCTAACTTAATAACGTGGTTCGGGTCTTTCACATATTTCTGAAATATGGATATGTGAAACACATTATGAACACGAGACATACTTGGAGGTAACGCGAGTCTATAGGCTACATTTCCTACTTCGGTCAAGAATTTGAAATGGACCAATAAATCGTGGATTGAGCTTTCCTCTCTTCCCAAATCTTGTAACTCCCTTCCATGGAGCAACTCGCAACAATACATGGTCCCCTATACTAAATTCCACGTCCTTTCGATGAAGATCCGCATAACTCTTTTGTCGATCTTGTGCTGGTTTTGTATCGTTGTCGAATCATTTGGATCTTTTCGGTGAGTCATACGTCTTAACTCAGTCCCAACAATGTTGCTTCACCCACCTCATCCCAACATATGGAGAGCGACACTTTCGTCCATATAATGCTTCAAATGGAGCCACACCTATACTTGCCTGATAACTGTTGTTGTAGGAGAATTCCACCAATGGTAAATACTTATCCCAACTGCCCTTGAAATCTAGGACACAGAGTCTTAATAAATCTTCAAGAGTTTGAATAGTCCTCTATGATTGTCCGTCCGTTTGAGGATGGTATGCCGAACTGAATCGTAAATCCGTACCCATAGCTTTTTACAAGATAACCCAAAATCTTGAAGTGAATCTTGGGTCACGATCCAAAACTATGGATACTGGCATGCCATGCAACCTCATAATCTCATTTACATATATACTAGCAAGACGTTCAAGGAATAAGTCTCCGTATCGGCAAGAAATAAGCGGAACTTGGTTAATCTATCAACAATAATCCAAATAGTATTGATGCCTTGAGAAACCGTAGGAAGACCCGTAACGAAATCCATGGTAATGTGTTCCCACTTCCATTTTGGAATCTCAAGTGGTTTCAATGGACCCTTAGGTACTACATGCTCCGCCTTTACACATTGACAAGTTAAACACGTTGAGATAAACTTTGCAATCTCTCTCTTCATATTGTTCCACCAAAATGTATGTCGAAGATCACGATACATTTTGGTACTTCCAGGATGGATTGCAAATGGTGTAGTGTGTGCCTCCATCATAATCTTGTACTTCAAATCAGAGTCGTTAGGGACACAAAGTCTGGAGTGGACTCGAAGTATTTTTTCTTCATCAATTCTCGCTTTCGGAATAGCACCTTCTTGTACTTTCTTCTTCATACGCATCAGCTCCGGGTCGGTGGCTTGAGCAACCTTAACTTTTTCTATTAAAGTTGGCTCTATACGTATACTTGACATCATCGCACTCATTCCTGCATATGATCTTCTACTCAACGCGTCAGCTACCACGTTCGCTTTTCTAGGATGGTATTGAATAGTGTGGTCGTAGTCTTTCAATAGCTCGAGCCAGCGTCATTTGCCGATGTTGAGTTCTTTTGAGTGAAGAAATATTTAAGGCTTTTATGGTCCGAATATATCTCCACTTTCTCCCCATATAGATAGTGCCTCCGGATCTTTAAGCGAAAACGATTGTCGCTTAACTCTAGATCATGAGTAGGATAATTCCTCTCATATTCTTTAAGTTGTCGCGAGGCATAGGCTATGACTTTCCCACGTTGCATGAGAACACATCCTAACCCTTTTCCCGAAGCATCGCTGTAGATAACAAATCCATCCGAACCAGATGGTATTGTTAGAGCAGTCTTAGAAATAAGTCTCCTCTAAGTCATTGGAAACTCTTCTCGCATTCTTCGCTCCAAGCGAATTTTGTATCCTTTCGAGTTAGCTGGGTTAATGGAGTAGCAATTCGAGAAAACCCTTCCACGAATCTCCAATAATAACCAGTTAAGCCCAAAAAGCTACGTACTTTAATCACCGACTTCGGTTGTTCCCAACTTTGTATTGCTTCAATCTTCGCCGGATCAACAGATACTCCATGTTTCGACACCACGTGCCCAAGGAATGCTACTTCCTCAAGCCAGAACTCGCATTTCTTCAACTTGGCATAAAGCTTATTTTCACGAAGCCTTTGGAGTACCAGCTTCAAATGGTGCTCATGATCTTCATGACTTTTGGAATATATGAGGATGTCATCAATAAAACAACAACAATAAGCTGAACCAAATATTCCTTGAATACTCGGTTCATCATATCCATAAAGCCGTGGGAGCATTAGTCAATCCGAAGAAAGACATGACTAAGAATTCATAATGCCGTCATCGAAGTTCGAAAGCGCGTCTTTGGAATATCCTCGATTCTAATCTTCATTGATGATATCCGTAAGCGAAGATCGATTTTTGAAAAGAATTGTGCTCCTTGCAATCGATCAAACAGGTCATCGATGACGAGGTAGAGGATACCTATTCTTGATGGTGACATGGTTCAATTCCCGATAGTCAATACAAAGTCGCATACTCCCATCTTTCTTCTTTACTGAATAAAGCAGAGCACCCCAAGGAGATGTACTGGGGACGAATGAAACCGATGTCCAACAACTCGTAGTTGGACCTTTAACTCCTGAAGTTCAATAGGAGCCATTCGATATGGGGTTTTAGAAATGGGCTTTGTACCGGGTTCAAGATCAATAAAGAATTCAACTTCACGTTCGGGGTAGAAGGGAAGTTCTTGAAATCGTCGGGAAAGTCAATAACAACGGGAATATTATTCAAATTTGGCGTGTCTTTATTCAAATCCATAACATGGGCTAAGAAAGCTTGACATCCGTTTTTCAATAAACGAATAGCTTTATGATTAGATATGACGATGGTGATTTTAATGGTTTAGTTGCTTGAATTCGTACAACAGGTTGGTTAGGAATATGAAAACTAACAAACTTACGAAAACAATCAATTTTGGCATGATGAGTAGTTAACCAATCAATCCCTAAAATCACATCAAAAGCAAGTATCTTTAAAGAGATAAGGTCAACAAGTAAGGTGATGGTGACAACTTGAATCAAACAAGATTTATAAACAGTGGATGTGATGAAAGTTTCTCCTAATGGAGTTTCCACAGATAGGTCAAAGTCTAATTTCTCCGAGTCAAGTTTAAACGTTGAGCCACAAGCAGGAGAGATAAATGAATGGGTAGCACTGGTATCAAGTAAGGTATAAACTTCGCAAGAATTTATAAATAGCTTACCGTGATTACCTCGTTTGGGTTCCTCGCATTTTGACGGTCACAACAAACGCTCTCTAGGAACCGTTGACTTTGACTTTTTGGGATGATCTTTTGAGTCACCGTCCCCATTGAACTAGGTTTCGCACTGCATAATCCCGAAGCGATATGTCCTTCCTTTCCATAATTATAGCATACCTTGAGCTGTTAGGCGGTTTGGTGATATGTCCCTCTTTTCCGCATTTATAGCATATCAACCGGTGGTCGTTCTCCTCCCTTAGAACCAGTTGCTGCCAACACTGTCGTCTTCACATGGTCGTTGTTAAATCTCCTCTTTTAAAATCTCCTCCTGACTCGCTTCTTCTATTTTCATGGCCATGATTACCACCAGAGTGGTTACCATTTTTGTCCGTCTTTTTCTTTCTCCACTGGTTATCGTTGTTTTGTTGATCGCCATCTCCTAGTATGATCACGGGTTGTGGTCCCTGGGTTGACCGTATTTAGTTATCTTGCTCTAATAATTGAGCCCATTTACAACATCGAGTAGAGAGAAAATTTATGAGAAATGAGATCTTGACGTATCTTGGGTTTCAAACCTCTAAGAAACATTCGCGTCATCGTTCCTCATTCTCCACCGGATGAGGTGCAAACTCGGATAACTCGCAAACTTTGCCTCGTCTTTGGGACCGTCATGTTATTCTACTCGGTCTAATAAACTCCACTTCCTTCATATGACCGAACACTTTTAGGAAAGTATTTTTCATTAAATAGTTTCAAATGTCTCCCAAGACATGCCGAAAAGTGGAAATTTTGGATACGCCTTCACAGACTCCCACTAGTAGTCCGCTTTCGCCATTTAAACATAAAGGTGGCGAATGGAACCTTCTGTTTCTCCGTGCATCCCAAGACATCGAATATCTTGGTAATTTTCTTGACCCATGTTTACGCCATGATCGGATCTCGCTTTCCCTTAAATTCGTGGTCCCAACTCTTGAAGCGCTTGCTTTTTGTGACAACCCGTGAATTGCTATCATTTCCTCCTATATTTTGAACACGAGTCTCCCTCGTCTGATTTTGGATGAATTGCAAAAAGCTTCTAAACATCCCCTCGTTCATCATCTGCTCAGTGGTGTTGTTCACAGGAGAAACATTACCAGCCTGTTGCACGTTCTCCTCGTTGGTGAGTACAGACGTCTCCACGGTCTCATTTCCTCTGTTAATATTCTCAATCGACATTCTCAAATACTGTCATAAAACAAGGGTTAATTAAGCAAATCAATATATCACATAATATCCTTATATACTGACCAACTAACAAATAAGCTTAGGTAGGACACACTAGCGAAGGATTTACTCGTTATCTTGCTCTAATAATTGAGCCATGTTTACAACATCTGAGTAGAGAGAAAATTTATGAGAAATGAGATACTGACGTATGCCGGGTTTCAAACCTCTAAGAAACATCCGCGTCATACGTTCCTCATTCTCCACCAGATGAGGTGCAAACCTGGATAACTCTGCAAACTTTGTAATCCATTAGAAGAGTCAAGTAGAGAATAAAATCTACTATCTTTTATGATTTAAAAGGTTTTTCGTCACTTTTATCGCTGTGACTCAGCTTAATAAATAATCCACATCATCGAGTCACCCCTACACTACGGCCAAGGATATTCTTTAGTATCACGACCATGAATTATCCATGCACCACAGCTAAAGATAATCATGTTTTCATCAACGGTCCTGATCATGCCATAAAACAATTCATCTTTGCACTACGGCCAAAGAGAATCCATAGCCATAATCATACCAAAAACTGTCCATCAATGCACTACGGGCCAATGAGGACTTCTTCCACATCATTTGTAACATTACGGTTATGATTATACCGAATAATCCCTAGTCATAATCATACCAAGTCCATCTATGCACTATAGGCCACAGATGACTTTCAACAAAATATAAACATGAGGATGATGACAATGATATAAGAATTCACTAAAACAAGTTCAAGAATTAATTTATCTAGGAACTGATAACGTCCAAATTGTCAACATGATACTACTTTGTAGAGTAAAATTCAAGAATGCTCAGAAGAATATTTCCATGAAAAGATACTGGATGAAGCGCAAATATCAAGGATATTCCACTAATTTCATGGAGTATAGAAGTTAAAACTTTAACCAACTAAGTATAATAAATAATGGAATAACAAAAGAAATCACCATGCATGCGGTAGATTTGCGATAGGCAAAGTTATTCCAACGTAGAATACTAAATAACGGAACCGAGTCAAAGTAAAATTGCTTGCCCTATGGATGTTCCAACAGAATAATAAAGAATGGAATAACAACAAAATCACCATGCATGCATGCAGATTCTTGACAGATAAAGTTATTCCAACATAATACTAATAAGGGCGGAACCGGTCCGGCGTGAAATGCATGCATGTGATATTCCAATGTAATAATAATAAAAGGCGGAACTAGGTCCGGCAGAAAAGCATGTGATAGGATATTCCAATGTAATAATAAAGAATGAAATAACAAAAGAATTTCACCAAGTATAGGTAGCTCACAGCGTATCTGAGTTATTCCAATGAATAATAAAGAATGGAATAACAGAAGTTCTCTTCATAAATAAGAAAGAAAGAGTACCCCTTACGAGTACAACAAATAATATTCCCTACCGTAAAAGAAACTGAATATAAGAGTAGGGAAGTAGCAGAATACTTTTCTATAGTTTCTCTATAATTTCTCTCTCTAGAGTTTCAGTGAATTCGTAAGAAATAATGAAGGAATAAGCTTCTATTTATAGAAAATTGGATTACATAGTAATTAACTCGTGAACGGTCCAGATTGATTTACTTTAATCTGACGGTCCATATTTAAAGCAAAATCTTTTAAAGAAAATATAATATATTCTATTTATAATCTAATAAAACGAATAACTTTATAAAAGATTTTACTATACAAATACTATGCAGGCACTATGCAAATACTATGCATAATAAAATATAATATATTCTAATTATTGTCTAATAAAATAGATAACTTTATAAAAGTATTCTGTTTTATATAAAAAGATTTTACTATGCAAAATACTATGCACAATAGAATATAATATATTCTATCTATAGAATAACTTTATAAAAGTATTCTGTTTTATATAAAAAGCTTTTCTGTTTTATTACATTAATAATACCAATAAAACAAAACTGGGTGACTTATCACATAAGCATCAATAATCAATACCGTGCTATTTACCAAAATAGAAAAAAATTTTGAATACTTTTATTTCATAAAATTCGGGGTCTCACAACAAAGTTATTCATATTATTATTTGCAATTTTGACAATATCTAGAAGTTCTGTCAATGAGAGGTTTGGTCACTTAATTGCGCGCCAATAAGGAGAAATCCTCATCGGAAAGCCCCCTCTGTCCTGGGAACGACCTGGTTGTTAAATATTGTGAGTTATAATATTAATAATGAATAAGTTCGTGTTTATTAAAGATGAAATTGATAGTTCCATTGTGTTGAGATTATTAGTGTTAGTGAAAATCAACATTTATTTCGATAATAATTGATGTCTGGAGGTTATATTGACCAATCGGGTAATTAATCGGATAAATGAGCAATTAATTGCTATTATTTCACATGCTTATAACTATTTGTTCACATGTGTGTACTATTGATTCACATTCATGTACTATTAGGGGAGGTGGTGCAAGATTGATAATACTTGCATGACTAAATAAAAAATGGAGGTATGGATGAAGGTACTATACTGTAATTAGTTTTTTCACATGATTATACTATTAAGTCAAATGAATGAGCTATTAATTCATATTATTTACTATTAGGGGAGGTGGTGCAAGTTTGATAATACTTGCAGGACAAAATTAAAAATGAAGAAAAAGAGGAAGGTATTATATTGTAATATTTTGAACCCCAAAACGTGCAATTATCGAAACTATATTTTCCTATAAATAGAAGCTCATTCTTCTATCATTCTCACCAATTCACCAAGTCTCACAAGAGCAATTATTATAGAGAGAAATTATAGAGAGAAAGAAGAAGAGAAGTCTGCTACCTCACTATTCCAGTATCTAGTTTCTTCTAAAGGTAAGGGGTATTATTTCTTTCGTATTCATGAAGAGAGTTATTTTCTTTCAATACTCGTATGGGTTGTTATTCCATTCTTTATTATTCTGTTGGAATAACATGTCTGTGCGGTCTATCGTATGTCTGGTGAATTTTGTTGTTATTCCATTCTTTATTATTCTGTTGGAATATCCTGTCTGTGCGGATTACGCATGACCTAGTTCCATTCTTTATTATTATGTTGGAATATCATGTCTGTGCGGGTTACGCATGACCTGGTTCCATTCTTTATTATTTTATTGGAATAACTTGTCTGTGCGGATTACGCACGCCTGGTGAATTCTTCTATTATTTCATTCTTTATTATTCTATTGGAATAACCTGTCTATATGGATTACCGAATTCATGGTGAATGATCCTTCGTATTCATTCCTTATTAAATCATAAAAATGATCTGTCTACGTGGATTACCGCATGGCGGACAAAAATCTATTTGCGGTTTCATATATTCTATTGTACTCAGTTGGTTAAAGTTTTGGCTTCTATACTCCATGAAATTAGTGGAATATCTTTGATATTTGCGCTTCATCTAGTATCTTTTCATGGAAATATTCTTTTGAGCATTCTTGAATTTTACTCCACAAAACAGTATCATGTTGAAAAATTGGACGTTATTGATTTCTTGATAAATTAAATTATAAATCTTTAAAAATTTATCCTTGAACTTGTTTTATTGAATTCTTATATCATTGTCATCATCCTCATGTTTATTATGAAGCCCCCAAATTCGGGTACCTTCCAACCCGACAGATGGTGCTCCACGATACTACAATCCATACAATCATTTCATTAAGATAACAACAAAATGAGTGTAATTACTATCTTTATATTACATTTATAATAAATCTTTTCTCAGGTTCATTAACCGAATACATTTGTTGTTCTTCATAAGTATATTACATATAAATACACTAATCTATTATAGGACGATTAATTGTCCATCTTAGCAGCTGCAAACATATGGTTCAAGCAAGAATGAGCATAACTAGCTCAACATGTCTTAACAAATAATCATATGAATATCACAATAACATTTATATGCTTTAATTCCATATTTGAACAATTATCTACGAAGCACTACGAACATTTGACTAGTACTTCTCATGTCATAATAACAATTCCAAAGTATGTATAATAGCTTAGGAATGATGAACCGGTCAATAGACCATGAACATACTCTTTTCGTTTTCATACTTGAAAAGGATATCCGGCACTAAGGCCATCCACCAGTCTTTACTTATGAGTACTTCTAGGTGATCAGCCTATTGTACTCTATGTTGATCAACACTCTTACGTTAAACGTATTTACGTTCAACATTTGGCAACCTCGCTTGCCCATCGAATAATCGATGAAAAATACTTTTGTTTGTACATAGACAAACTTACCTTTACATCCGTACCAAATACTTGGCATAGGATAGCGTTAACAGTTCTATATCGAAAGACTTGTAAACAAATTAATCAACTCTTCAGTATTAGTCTAGCCTAGTTAAAACAGGCATCGACTCTTTCTTTAAAATCATTCATGCATTGTATAACATGCATCACGTAAAACCTGGCTAACAAGAAGGTTAAACAAACGGTTAGAAAGACTTACCTTCAAGCGTCTTTGAATAAACAATTCAACTATTCTCAGTCTTTATAGGATCTACATGACACATTCACATAGCATACTGCAATTAGTTATCAAACAAACTAACTTTACTGTTCTAACCAACTTCTTTAGCTTCTATGTCTTAATTGAATTAACTTCGTTTATTAAAGTCAATTCGACTTTCTATACTTCATCACGTCCCATTAACATTCTTATGCCATTAACCGTCATTCGATCACTATTGGTTAAATACCAACGTTGAACGTCATTCACGGTTTACTTATTACGTCTTTGCGTTTTTCGTTTAATTTCTACTAAATCTTACTAGATCTTCTTACATTAACACATTATAAGTGATTTTAAGGTAAGTCTTATCATGTACACTAAGTACCTTCAATGTCTTACCTTAAGTCTACATTCAAAATGGAACAAAACTTAACATGGTCAACATTTTTCCACTGCCGGCGCTGCGGTGCGACATCCTATATATGTATTCTAGTGGTATTTGTATTTCACCACTATCTTGGTTTTGGTTTTGCTCATATTTGAAAGTCTGTCATCGATTATCCAAAACAGTCCACTTTTTCTAACAAAACTCCCGGCTTCCTAATTTGTTTGTTTTACATCCGAATTGACCCATTCAAAAGCCTACAAGTCACAAATCACATCCTTTACATGTTCATATAAGAATTTCACATTCTCAAATTCATACCAAATTGCCACTACCAGAACCTTTACTACCCTCCGCCCCTTTCTTTGGGCAATTTCTTACCATGTGGTCCACCGACCCACAAATAAAACATCCCCGGCTTTTCTTAGGATTAGGACAGTTGGGAGATATGTGACCCTCCTGTGCACAGTTATAACAACCCGTTTTCACTTTTAGACAGACTCCCAAATGAGTCTTACCGCATGCCTTACATGCCTCCATCCTACATTTAGGATCCCCCTTGTTTTACCCTAGTATTCCAAGGGTTAAAATTCTTCCTCTTAGGCATATTGCCACTACCACTTGCAACCTCTGCCTTATTTCCTCCCTCTCCCTTACTCTTATTCTTTCTATCCTTGTGGTATTGGGTCAACGCCTCACTACCACCCTCCGCTATTATCGCCTTTTCCAGAATGGTCCCGTAGGAAGCACTCTAAAAAACTAATATCCTACTATAGAGCCAGGGCTTTAGGCCCTGCTCAAACCTACGAGCCTTCTTCTCCTCCGTGTCCACTTGGTGTAGAGCAAACCTTGTCAATTCATTGAATTTGGCCTCGTATTGGGGAACCGTCATGTCCCCCTGCTTAAGTTCTAGGAACTTAATCTCCATTCTCCCTTGCATGCTAGTAGGGAAGTAGTTCTCGAAGAATGCCTTCTTAAACTATTCCCATGTAATAGCTTCCGCTCCAACCCCACCCTGGTGAGCCTCCCACCAGTAGTTGGCTTCCCCCTTCATCATATAGGTCACAAAAGAAGTCTTTTGCGCCTCAGATACGTTTGAAATAACAAACGCCTGCTCTATTTCATTGACTCATGTCTGGGCCTCCATTGGGTCCGTTGTTCCCTTAAATTCGGGTGGACCTACACTCTTATATTCCTTAAAGGTAGTCGTTCAGGCTACCCTAGGTCCTATGGGTGCTCTACCCCCTGCTTGGTTAAATACAACCGTTAATAAATTAACGAACTCTTGCATTGGGTTATTAGGACCCCCCTCGTTATCATTATGCGACTCCACCTCTTGGTTATGTTGTCTTCTTCTTGGCGGCATTTCTGATTAAATAAATAAAGTTCCATTATTACTTATTTGCTTACTTCGTTATTAGTCGTCAAACAACTTAACAATAACTCATACACAACAAAGAAAATTAAAATAAAAAATTCCTTATATTAAAATGCTTCTTTATAGATCAAAACTATTACAAGTTTCTTTCCATAACCCAAAAGCTATTACCTATATATCCCGCGATTGACTTTTACAAAAATTGGGATTTACAAAAAGACTACCCTTTAATTATACAAAAGAGGGTTTTACGTCACTACACAAAAGTATTTACCATACTACTCCTAATACTGCCTAACAACATTCTCACGCTTCTGGTTCGCTAAAATTGACACAATATCTCGACTTATAGTATGTCGAGTCTGTCCCGACTCAATAGAATAACAAGCTATCTTAAGCTTGAAATCCTCGTGCGCACTGTCATTTATATATGACATTCGTGCTATCTTCAGTCTTTTTCAACCGCTTTCTTTAAGTTCTACAACCTCGTTCTTATAGTCTCTAGCCTTGTCAGTCATGAGCACTTTCTCATCATGCTCTATCTCATAGTCTGACTCTACAGACTCCTTCGCCCCATAGAGATCAATGATCTCTTCTTTCTGGTGCTGCACCATATTGTGCAGTTGCACGTTACGGTCTAGCACTGAGAGGTACATTGTCCTCATAGTCTCTGTAGGTGTCGACTCTAGGCAGGCATCACCGTATTAATCGATGTCACTTCCATATCATCCTCCACATCAATCATCATATTCAAATATGATGTTATCTCCATGGTCTCCTCATAATAGTCCTCCTCCGAGTAATATTCCTCGGGCTCTTACTCTTCTAGAATCACTACAGGTATGTCTGCTATAGGTACAGGTGTTGTCTCAACTCGGTTCACGGACTCCTCGCTGATCACATGTATATCCCTATATATCAAGCTATCGACCGACATCTACAATAACACATAACAAATTGATTAGTACATAATACATAATAATATAAGCACAAATCATATTTAATCAATTTAGGGTTACTTTCCATCTTTTAAATCTTTCGGTACTGAGTTTCCTCAATACCTTATTAACTCATTAGACTCAAGTTAACTTTCTTTGGACTCTTCCTTTCCTAACGAGGTTATTAGCCTAAGGTTCTTCCCCCCTTAAGTTTTATAACCTAATGCTTTGATACCAACATGTGACGCCCCCAAATCCGGGTATATTCCAACTCGACAGATGGTGCTCCACAATACTACAATCCATACAATCATTCCATTGAGATAACAACAAAATATGTGTAATTACTATCTTTATATTACTTTTGTAATAAATCCTTTCCCAGGTTCATTAACCGAATACATTCGTTGTTCTTCATAAGTATATTACATATAAATACACTAATCTATTACAGGACGATTAATTATCCATCTTAGGCTTGCCTTTATCTCTCTTAGAACTCTCAGTTCGTTCGGCTTTAGCTGCAAACATATGGTTTAAGCAAGAATGAGCATAACTAGCTCAGCAAGTCTTAACAAAGAATCATATGAATAACACAATAACATTTATATGCTTTAATTCCATATTTGAACAATTATCTACGAAGCATTTGACTAGTACTTCTCATGTCCTAATAACAATTCCAAAGTATGTATAATAGCTTAGGAATGATGAACTGGTCAATAGACCATGAACATACTCTTTTCGTTTTCATACTTGAAAAGGATATCCGGCACTAAGGCCATCCACCCGTCTTTACTTACGAGCACTTCTAGGTGATTAACCTATTGTACTCTATGTTGATCAACACTCTTACGTTAAACATATTTACGTTCAACATTTGGCAACCTAGCATGCCCATCGAATAATCGATGAAAAATATTTTTGTTTGTACATAGACAAACTTACCTTTACATCCGTACCATGTACTTGGCATAGGATAGCATTAACAGTTCTATATCGAAAGACTTGTAAACAAATCAATCAACTCTTCAATATTAGTCTAGCCGAGTTAAAACAGGCATCGACTCTTTCTTTAAAATCATTCATGAATTGTATAACATGCATCACGTAAAACTTGGCTAACACGAAGGTTAAACAAGCATTCAGAAAGACTTGCCTTCAAGCGTCTTCGAATAAACAATTCAACTATTCTCAGTATTTACAGGATGTACATGACACATTCACATAGCACACTGCAATTAGTTATCAAACAAACTAACTTTACGGTTCTAACCAACTTCTTTCTCTTCTATGTCTCAATTGAATTAACTTCGTTTATTAAAGTCAATTCGACTTTCTATACTTCGTCACGTCCCATTAACATTCTTATGCCATTAACCGTCATTCGATCATTATTGGTTAAATACTAATGTTGAACGTCATTCACGGTTTACTTATTACGTCTTCGCGTTGTTCGTTTAATTTCTATTAAACCTTACTAGATATTCTTACATTAACACCTTATAAGTGATTTTAAGGTAAGTCTTATCATGTACATTAAGTACCTTCAATGTCTTACCTTAATTCTACATTCAAAATGGAACAAAACTTAACATGGTCAACATTTTTCCACTGCCGACGCTGTAGCGCGACATCCTATGTATTCTAGTGGTCTTTGCGATTGTGAGTTAGCAGTACTACTACTGAGTTTGAGTAATCGCACTCGCAGTATGGCGCCACCACTTTGTCTTTGGTTTTGGTCATGTGCATTTTAAGTCTCATGATCGATTAGCCAAAGCAGTCAACTTTTTCTAACGAAACTCCCGGCTTCCTAATTTGTTCGTTTTACATCCGAATTGACCCATTCGAAAGCGTACAAGTCACAAATCACATACTTTACGTGTTTATATAAGAATTTCACATTCTCGAATCCGTTAACTCAGAATTCACCTTTAAGTTCATTCTTAAGCGTTCTTTTAATGTTTTCGACCGTTCAATACTCGTTTTCTTCGTTATAAGTCAGAATGCGACGATTCTTTCACCGACGACTCTTAATTGCCTTATCTCACGTGTTGACATTGGAAACCAACGTTTTCAAGTCACACGACAACTTTTGACCTTTAATCCGGGCTTTTTGCGTTTTCGACGTTTAACTTCTATTTTTGTAAAATTCGCCATAACTTCGTTACTCGTGTTCTATAAGCCAAATCAAATGGAAAACTCCATTGATTCATCATAGACATCCTAACCAAACAATAGGCACATTCCTTAGCTATAATGGTGTTTCAAACATTCATTCAAAACTAAGTTCTCGTTCAAGACTTTCTATGGTTTTTAATTTACGTAAACACTTACGATTTCTATTTGATCATGACTTATCAATGATTTGGTCATTAATAGGCATCCTTATATCTCCTCCATAAACATGCCCCACCAATCTACGATTCTTCTACGAGAAAGAAATCGAAAAAGATGAAGATTACGGTTTATGAGAATTTTCCTTTAAAGCAATTATCGTTCTTGATAAACGCCTATTGGTTTGCTTGGAAGTGGAAGGATTTAGTGTTTCTAGCTCTTTCTCACTCTCAATATATATTGACAAGCTTTGTAAAAACCTCAAATGACCAACTCTTGCTTTGTATTTATAGGCAACCAACGTGAGGGTAAAATTGTCAAACTCCCTACCTCCTTACTATTCACTTCTTGATCACCAAGCAAAGTAATTGGTGATCAAGTATTGCCTTTACTTGTCCACCAAGTGGCCGGCCCACTCCTTGATGGATCATCCCATGGGTTGACCCATGGGTTTTACCCATCCCATGACCCACCGGTTTGACCCGCGATTTACTTTTTGGATTGGGCTTGACATTAATTCAACATTAGGCCTTAACTTGGGCTTTCTCATATAATTTATTGGGCTTGTTATTGGTTTAAGTCCAATTAGATTATACCAACCCTTAACTCATACTCCATTAATACGACTCATATTTTACGCGTATTACTCACGTATTCTATTCGTCTAATACTCATATAATACTCGTATTATACGTCGTACTATTCTTCATACCATACTCGTATTCATACTAATATAATACTCGTATTTCATACGTATAATATCTGAAACAACTATACACATTGCATTTCCCTTTCGGAAACCTTTTTCATAAACCATTAGGTTTTACGTCCGCAAGTGAAAACTTCTTTTGCCATAACGGAATTATTATTGGATATTCTATACTATCTTCGTATTCTATCATTACACGTTTCTCGAAATTTCAAACCCTAGCTCCGAACGAAATCAGATGTATAGTATTTTTACGCAAACATTCTCGGAAAACCTTTGTTTTCGTCTTGATAAATTACAACCATTAATACTAGCACAAAGCCAGAATACTAACCACATCCGTATATTCTAGGTCATAGAACGACCTTCGAACATCTTACTCACATAATAACTCAATTAAATTCATTTAATTCATATAATCAAGTAAAAATTTAATTCATTCAAAATTCAAAATTCTCGGGCGTTACATTTATAATATGTTGAAAGTCATCTGTGGCATGTAGTGCATAGATGGACTTGGTATGATTATGACCAGGGATTATTTGGTATAATCATGACCGTAATGTTACAAATGATGTGGTAAAAGTCCTCATTGGCCGTAGTGCATTGATGCACAGTTGTTGGCATGATCATGACCATTGATGAATACACGAATATCCTTGCCCCGTAGTGCATGGATAATTTATGGTCGTGATACTAATGAATATCCTTGGCCGTAGTGCAGGGATGATGTGATTTATTTATTAAGCTGAGTCTCAGCGATAAAAACTGATGAAAAACCTTTTAAATCATAAAAAATAGTAGATTTTATTCTCTACTTGACTCTTCTAATGGATTGCTTATTTCACTGGAGTTAAACTTGATGTTTGTTATATTTTATCAGTTTAACACTGTTGAACGCTAACGATAAATTATTCTGCATTATCTTAGTCATAATATTTCTTACTAGCTAGTTGAGCTCACCCTTTCTTTTCTTTGTTTTCTTGTGAAATGAGAATATAAATTTGGACGAGTCTGGGAGCGGATTGACGGTCCAGATGGTTGTTTTAGTAGTCCTCACTATTCTATAAAATAGTGTGACAATAAATGTAATAAGGACACCATTGAGTGTGGATATTGTCTAGATGACACTATTCTTATTAAAACTCTTAGATTATGTTTTGTCGTATTTTACACGACTGTTGTATAATTAAGTTGTATTTGAATTTTGTACCATGTATTTAGCAACTCAAGATGAGTGATGTATACCTATTTTGGGGGCGTCACAATACTCGGTGAAAAGTAGTTCTCAAAGAACAGCTCCTTAAATCTTGTCCAAGTCACCACAGCTATACCCGCTCTCGCTTGATTCGTCTCCCACCAGTAATTGGTTTCTCCCTTCATCAGATAAGTTGCAAAAGCTGTCTTTTGCTCTTCCTCTACACGCGCAATGACAAATTCTTTCTCCATCTCTTTCACCAAAGTTTGGGCTTCAATCGGATCCGTGGTCCCCTTGAATTCTAGCAATCCTACCGCTTTAAAGTCTTTGAAATTAGCCAATCTATCTGCTTACTGTTCTTTCGCTCTTCCTCTTGTTGCTGGAGCTCTATTCCCCATAGCTTCGGCTATCATATTTGCAAAGTTTTTCATCGGGTCAGCTTGACCTCCTTCATTATTCACTAATTGCCCTTCTATTTGATTTCAATTCTGTCGTCTAGGCGACATGATCTGATTTAAATAAAAATCATACATTAATTCTCTTTCTCTACATAAATTCTTAACACAATAAGAATACAACACATAATTCTCATATAATCACTTATTTATTCAATTAGCTCATAGCACATTTAGTATATAACACATATTACTATCCCTTTTTAAATAATATCAAGATTAACAACACAACTTTACACAAAAGGTTGCAATTCTACAACTTTACACAAAAAGTTGACATTTTTCATTTTCACATAACTATTCCCAGTTCGTCAAACTTACCACACTTATGAGTTTAGGAACGGAACTTGCCATAATTATATGAGTGTATGAACTTATGCTAGTCAAACCTTTGGCATCCATTCGCTGAGGGGTTCAAAACATTCCATATAATTATGAGTCATTAACTTACCATAAGTATGAGTTTTAAGAACACACAAATTAATCTTAATCTTATATTCACATAGAAAATAAAGATTTCATTCATACAAACATATTTATTTTTACATATGCTTACACATTCTTCTAGATATTATAACCGTTAATATCAAAACCTACTACCAAAAGTTACTACTACATATCTCTAAGTTATCTATCACCCACTCCCTTCATCGGTCTTCTTCTTGCTGGGACACTTGTTGAATCCGTGACCCGTCCTCCCACATGAATAACACTTCCTCATATTCGGCTTAGGACAATGTAGGGAAATATGTCCTTCCTGCTTACAATTGAAGCACACGTTCTTCCACATCATGCATTCTCCCGCGTGAGTCTTTCCACACTTGCTACAAGCTTGCTTCTTCTTCGGGTTTGACTTTTCAGAATTAGGGCTGTCGTTGTCCCTTTTTCGCTTATTCTTGTCTTTGTACTGCTTAATTGTTCCTTCAAATGATCCACCACCTTCAGTATTCATCCTTTCCACCTGCACCTTTAACTCGTTCCGTTCTTTAGTCATTTCGCGTAACGCTCGCTCCGTCTTCCATAACTCCTGCAAGAGAAATACTTTACTCCGGAGTTCCTGGACTTCTGCAGATTCTTGATCTTGTTCTCCAACTTTGATCTTATTCTCTTTCTCAATCGTAGCTTCTTCAGACTCTACCTCCTCATCATAACTCAGATACATCTCAGGATAATCATCATGATCGCTCCCCAGATTGACCATAGGTTCATCTTTTCCCACTTCTTCAACTGACTCGCTTTGCGCGGGCACCTCGACTACTGGCACTGGTGCAACAACCGCTAGCATCTCCGCACTCATTTCATCTTCTCTAGACATCCTACAATCAGTTAAAATAACTTGATTAGTACTTCATTAGTACAAACGTTTTACACTATGTGTCCACATATCTCACTATTGATGCACTTCGACAATCCCTCACTTAGAACTCTAAATGAGTTTTCTAGATTTTGCTTATGGTTATAATCCTAGGGTTTTTCCCCACCCCGCTTAAGGTTTATAACCTATAACTTTGATACCAACCTGTGACACCCCCAAATCTGGGTTATCTGGCCCCCGAGTTTGGTGCTCACGATTCACAATATAATAACATTTAACGACCCATTCATATAGAAATAGTAATACATAAGTCATTCACAGAGATTGTTAATACATTAGTCCCAGGTCATCTAACCTTAACATTATAAACATACCCCTTAGTTATACAAAAAGGGTTAACAAAGACAACATAATAATAAGTTCATTATAACTACTCCAACATTTTGCCTTTGCCTTTGTTCTTCTTAGACCCGCTGGCCTCTTCTTCCCTAGCTGAAATGTTTTATTTAGCAAGGGCGAGCAACAGATTTGTCCCACAAGTTAAGACATACTATAAATGTATAATAATCAATAAGAACAGACTATCTAATTTGATATAATAATACCAAAGTTCAGGGAACTTTGAAATAACTGAACAATTCGTTAGTCAATATCAAGTTTTCTCGCAATCTATGCAACACAATAATCTGATAAATGAAAGATTACAACGTTTTCAAAGTTTTTACGATATTCTATTGAATTATCAAGGATCAATTCTACGCAATAACAAAGTGGAATGTTTTCCAGATTTATGCAGAACGATCCATTGGATCTTGAACTTCTCTTCTCGAGTAACTATAAAAGATTGGACTTTAATATACCCAGGTGTATCAGATAACCATAAAGATTAAATTATACCCCTCTGCAAGTACTTAGAGCAGCCAACTCCTTGTACCCTATATTATGTATAATACTTAATCGCGCGCAAAGGCCGAATATACGACAAATAAAATGTTTCCCTTTATATAAAAGGCTGTTCTTCTCAGTCTCAGAATCAAGATTTGATTTAACAACAAAATACTATGATTTTAATATTCAGTAACTTTCTCGATCTAGCCGAAATAATTGGCATAGATATGTCAATATTAATTGAATTCTGTTTTTGATCCTATCAAGTTCTAACAAATTTTCGTCTAGCCAGAATAATTAGCTTAGATATATCTCAACATAATTCGACAATAAACATGAATTATATGTACTGTCAATACTAGCTTCTACGGATGTAAGTATCCAACAATAGTTATTCTCTAATTATATTCTCAGAATTCACTAATTCAATTTGAATAAATAAACATGCACTAACATTGATTAATCAACAATAAAATTCTCGGGTGTGGTCTAATCAACAATAATTAACCACCATAATAATTGAACAAATATAACTCAAGGTTGAGTTAAGGAAACTTTCCTTCTCCGTGGATTACTGCTACACAATAAACTTATCTGCGTTCGAAAGACCTATAACCAATAATATCGGTCTCACAATCAACACAATATTTCATAACACATAACATTGTAATTCACAATCAATCTGTCTCCTAGGCACATTACCACATAGCCATATTAGTGTTTATAACTTATATGAACACTTATCAAGTCTAACTAGTTCGGTCTGGTTGGACTTAGCTCTCATCTTGGTGCCTTGGTCACCTTATCCGATAATTTAAACATTTATTGTCACTTAAACTCGGTCTCAAAGCTTCAATATTATTGTAGATAAGTCAAATATCGTTTATAATATTATTCAGAAGCTTTTAGTAATTTAAAAACAATTATAATAATTTTTCAAACACCATAATCATTTTTAAATGATTTAAATACTAATTAATTCCATTAACATTAATATTTAATAATATTAAAATATTAATGGCATACTTGTCAAAATATCAAAGTTATTGTTAATAACTTCAAATATTTTTAAATCATCAATATTCTACTTAAAAATTTTAAAAATAATTAAAATCATTTTTAAATCATCACCATTAATTTTTAAATATTAATGAAATTATTGTCAAAATATTAAAAATTATTAATTATAACTTAAAATATTTTTAAATCATTTTTCTCATTTTAAATAATTTTAAATTAATAAAATCATTTTTAATTCATATATTTAGTATAATAATTAAATGAATCTATTATCATTAATAATAAATTATTAATGAAAATTACTCAAAAATATTTAATTCATTTATTTAATATAATAATTAAATTAATTTATTATCAATAATATTAAATTATTAATGAAAATTCTCTAAAATAAAAGTTATATTTTACAACTTCAAATATTTTTAAACACTTTATTTTTATTTAAAATGATTTTTATAATATTAAAATTATTTTTCTCTAATTTATTTAATACACTAATTATATAAATTAAATATCATTAATATCCAAATAATTATAAATATTAATGAAAAATGTCCCAAATAATTAAAAGTTATTTTTCAGAATTTAAAATAATTTTTAAAATAATTTTTGTAATTTTTAGAATTTATTTTCTATTTTTAATGATTTTCCAGAAATTTAGAAAATAGAAATTAATTAAACCGTCGCTAATGGCCTATAGCGACACTTTCTGTCGTCTTAGGTGTTCTTGGTCTCAAGAACACTGACAAGTCAGTGTTCAAGCTTGATCGTTTGACCAGCCTTAAATCTCAATCCTTACATGTTCTGGGCAATCTTTAACCTTGATCTTGTAGTGTTTATGTAACACTACAAGCATCAACCACAATCTAGGTTATAACAAATAACACCAACAAGATTCAAGCCCTCAATGTCACTGTTAGAAGGTTTCTGGGTTTTCCAGAAACCTAGACAGTTCGACTGGTCACTTTCTAGATTCTTTTAAGTTAGGT
Organism: Panax ginseng; assembly: GCA_020205605.1. NCBI lineage: Eukaryota > Viridiplantae > Streptophyta > Magnoliopsida > Apiales > Araliaceae > Panax > Panax ginseng. The sequence goes on along the minus strand of CM035143.1, from coordinate 57,429,342 downwards.
TATGGTCATCAAATGGTTGATCTTATGATTCAAATCCATAGTCCATGTGTCAATGAACATATACATAACAACATCTCAGTTTAACAACAACAAAAATGACCAGCCTAAGTCCGGTCAAACCCTATTAGAATCATTGCTCAATCGGTTTCTGGGTTTTCCAGAAACTGCACTTCGTGCTCGACTGGTCGGGTTTGACCACTAACTACGCTAGATCTGTTGATGGTATAAATGATCTAAAACCACGGATCTATAGTCTAGACAACCAACTACACATTGATTACAACAACATCAACAAAACTCACAAAACCAGACAGATCAAGGAGCTTGAAAACATTGTCAGACACTATTCATGTATTTCTGGGTTACCCAAATTTTACTCAGTCATGGTCGGTCAACCGACTTTGACCGATTATAACTTCAAATCTGGAAATCGAATAGCTTGGATTCCACTTCTAGATCATAGACCTCATGTCAGAGTATGGATTAAAACTTTAAAACAACAAAAAACATAAACGAGGAAGGATCTGTCGCCACTGACATTCGGTTGTCAGACCACATTTAGGCTTAAGAACACTTTTGAAAAACTTCAACTTTTAAGGTCTTTGATGCTATGGATCTATGATCATCATAGATAATCTAAAACCGTCCTATAACACAAGATTAAACACTTAAACACAAAAACTTTCTTAGTATACAAGGTCAAATTATGTTTAGGGCTTTATACCGTATTGTCCAATCATTTGACCTTAGATCTGCTTAGCTGATATTGGGGTTTTAGAGAGGTGTTTTATGACTGATACACTTATGATTTTTGTAGGTTTAGGAGAGAGAGAGAGTTGGTGAGAGCTTGAGACCAAATGGCTTATATTTGTGGACTTTCTCTCTCTCAAATCTATATATATCATGATATGTTGCTAAGATCTGATATTGTTGTCACTTATAGGCTGATTTGCTGGATATTATAAGTCACAAAGTCAATTCATTAGGTCACCAACTAAAGGTCTTGCCCATTTTACAAGTTAACTCGTTAAAAATGTAAAAAGTGTATTTTGGTCATTGTTCTTGTAATTTTAATGTCATGATGGTCAATTGTCCAAACCCTTAGGTTTTACAAACTCTAGTTCTAGAATTTTCTAATTAGGGTTTTAAAATAGAAAATTAAGAATTTCAAAAATGTAATTAGGGTTTTAAATAGAAATTAATATTTCTAAAGTATAACTAGAGTTTCCTAATTAAATTAACGTTTACTAATTACTTTAGGGCTTACTAATTAGGATTATGGTTTCCTAATTAGGGTTTAGGATTCTAGAATTTAAAATTAGGGTTTCTCGACTTTCGATTAGGGTTTCTAACGGTACTTTAGGGTTTCTAATCCGGAGATTATGGTTTATAATCCCTTATTAGGGTTTACTAATATTATACCCTACCCGATCATTGATCAATAATTCTAAACAGTACAAACACGTACTCATTAATATAATTATTTTAATTATATTTTCTATCGAATCCCTATTCGCGACCAGAGTTATGGTTTCTATTCTCCGTTAAGCACAACTCTACTCTTAATTTATTAGTCAATACTCAAATTGACCCCTTCTCGAGACTCGTATCACATATAATGTCACAAAATTGATACTTAATATTAATATTAATAAATAAAAATAAAAAAAATTATTCGCAAAATTTGGATTATTCGAAATCCCGGGTTATTACATTCACCCCTCCTTAAAATGATTCCATCCTCGGAATCACCGCTTTCTTATTCTCTACAGTCTTTTAAAGTTGTATCATCAATTCATTATTATCAACACAATATTCATTGGTGTCTAAAATTCTAACCTGTGACTTGGATCTTATAAAAGAAAATAATTCACAGTGATATCTAACTCATAATACTCGCGTAATAAAATTTTTAAACGAAATCGTTACCTGTTGTCTTCTCTTGAGTAGCCACTGCATCTTGCGCCGTCATGTTTAATGTATGGGCCGTTGGTCTTCCTGGTTATGCAGGTCTCGAATCGCCAAGGTTCCGCTACTGGGTCCCTTGTTGCCACTTTCCTTCTCCATATTTCTCTTCGGACAGTTTCGAACCATATGATCAGTCGATCCGCACGCAAAGCAACCTTGTATCTTCTTCGGATTGGGACAATTGGGTGACATGTGTCCCTCTTGCCCGCAGTTGTAACAAATTCCTTTCTTCTTCAGACATACTCCTGAATGATTCTTTCCATAGGTAGAACATGGCTCCTCTTTTCTTATTCTCTTATGTCTTGTTACCCGCCTGGGTATTCTCGCTACACTTTCTCTTATTCAGATTACTACCACCACTGCTTCCTCCATCATTTATGTTCTTCTTTTTCTCCTGATGAAATCGAGATGCAGCTTCGCTCCCTCATTCAGCAATTAACGCTTTCTCCATTAGAGCCGCAAAGGTATTGATTTGCAATACCGCTACCTTGTTGAATATACCCGGCTTCAGTCCATTCTCAAATCTTCTCACTTTTCTTGCCTCTATGTCCACCTGATGAGGTGCAAATGTAACCAACTCGTTGAATTTGGCAGCATTTTCTGAAACCAACATATTCTCCTGATTCAGTTCTAAAAATTTGACTTCCATCCTGGACTGCATACTCGGCGAAAAGTAGTTCTCAAAGAAAAACTCCTTGAATCTTGTCCAAGTCACCACAGCTGTTCCCGCTCTCGCTTGATTCGTCTCCCACCAGTAATTGGCTTCTCCCTTCATCAGATAAGTTGCAAAAGCTGTCTTTTGCACTTCCGCTACACGCGCAATGATGAATACTTTCTACATCTCTTTCACCCAAGTTTGGGCTTCAATCGGATCTGTGGTCCCTTTGAATTCTGGCGGTCCTACCGCTTTAAAGTCTTTTAAATTAGCCAATCTATCTGTTGGCTGTTCTCTTGCTCTTCCTCTTGTTGCTGGAGCTCTATTCCCCATAGCTTCGGCTATCATATTTGCAAAGTTTTGCATCGAGTCAGCTTGACCTCCTTCATTATTCATTGATTGCACCTCTCTTTGATTTCGATTTTGTCGTCTTGGCGGCATGATCTGATTTAAATAAAAATCTTACATTAATTCTCTTTCTCTACACAAATTCTTAACACAATAAGAATGCAACACATAATTATGATATAATCGCTTATTTATTCAAATAGCTCATATCACATTTAGTATATAACACATATTATTATCCCTTTTAAAATAATATCAGGATTAAAAGCATAACTTTACACAAAAGGTTTAAATTCTCCAACTTTACACCAAAAGTTGCCATTTTCCATTTTTACATAACTATTCCCAGTTCGTCAAACTTACCACAATTATGAGTTCAGGAACTTACCACAATTATATGAGTGTATGAACTTATCCAAGTCAGACCTTTGGCGTCCATTCGCTGAGGGGTTCAAATATTTCATATAATTATGAGTCATTAACTTACCATAAGTATGAGTTTTAAGAATACACAAATTAATCTTAATCTTATATTCACATAGAAAATAAAGATTTCATTCATACAAACATATTTATTTTTACATATGCTTACACATTCTTCTCGATATTACAACCGTTACTATCATAACCTACCACCAAAATTTACTACTGCATATCTCTAAGTTATCAATTGCCCACTCCCTTCACCAGTCTTCTTCTTGTTGGGACACTTGTTGAATCCGTGACGTGTCCTCCCACATGAATAACACTTCCTCATATTCGGCTTAGGAGAATATAGGGAAATATGTCCTTCTTGCTTACAATTGAAGCACACGTTCTTCCACATCATGCATTCTCCCGCGTGAGTCTTTCCACACTTGCTACAGGCTTGCTTCTTCTTCGGGTTTGACTTTCAGAATTAGGGCTGTCGTTGTCCCTCTTTCGCATATTCTTGTCTTTCTGCTGCTTGATTGTTCCTTCAAACGATCCACCACCTTCAGTCTTCATCCTCTCCACCTTCGCCTTTAAATCGTTCTGTTCTTTAGTCATTTTGTGTAACGCTCGCTCCGTCTTCCACAACTCCTCCAAGAGAAATACTTTACTCCAGAGTTCCTGGACTTCTGCAGATTCTTGATCTTGTTCTCCAACTTTGATCTTATTATCTTTCTCAATCATAGCTTCTTCAGACTCTGCCTCCTCATCATCACTCAGATACATCTCAGGATAATCGTCATGATCGATCCCCAAATTGACCATAGGTTCATCTTTTCTTACCTCTTCAACTGACTCGCTTTGCGCTGGCACCTCGACTATTGGCACTGGTGCAAGAGCCGCTAGCATCTCCATACTCATTTCATCTCCTCCAGACATCCTACAATCAGTTTAAATAACTTGATTAGTACTTCATTAGTACAAACTTCTCACACTATGTGTCCACATATCTCACTATTGATGCACTTCGGTAATCCCTAACTTAGAACTCTAAATGACTTTTCTAGATTTCGCTTATGGTTATAATCCTAGGGTTTTTCCTCACCCTTCTTAAGGTTTATAACCTACAGCTTCGATACCAACATGTGACACCCCCAAATCCGGGTTACCTGACCCTCGAGTTTGGTGCTTACGATTCACAATATAATAACATCTAACTACCCATTCATATAGAAATAGTAATACATTAGCCATTAACAGAGATTGTTAATACATTAGTCCCAGGTCATATAACCTTAACATTACAAACATACCCCTTAGTTATACAAAAAGGGTTAACATATAAAACATAATAATAAGTTCATTATAACTACTCCAACATTTTGCCTTTGCCTTTGTTCTTCTTAGACCCGCTGGCCTCTTCTTCCCTAGCTGAAATGTTTTATTTAGCAAGGGTGAGTAATAGATTTACCCCACAAGGTAAGACATAAAATAAATGTATAATAATCAATAAGAATAGACTATCTAATTTGATATAATAATACCAAAGTTCGGGGAACTTTGAAATAGCTGAACAATTCATTAATCAAAATCAAGTTTTCTCGCAATCTATGCAACACAAAAGTCTGATAAATGAAATAGTACAACACATTCAAAGTTTCTACGATATTCTATTGAATAATCAATGATCAATTCTACGCAATAACAAAGTGGAATTTTTTTCCATATTTATGCTGAGCGATCCATTGGATCTTGAACTTCTCTTCTCGAGTAACTATCAAAGATTGGACTTTAATATACCCAGGTGTATCAGATAACCATAAAGATTAAATTATACCCCTCTGCAAGTACTTAGAGCAGCCAACTCCTTGTACCCTATATTATGCATAATACTTAACCGCGCGTAAAGGCCGAATATACGACCAATAAAATATTTCCCTTTATATAAAAGGTTGTTCTTCTCAGTCTCAGAATCAAGATTTGATTTAACAAGGAAATACTATAATTTTAATTTTTAGTGACTTTCTCGATCTAGCCGAAATAATTGGCATCGATCTGTCAATATTAATTGAATTCTCTTCTCGAACCAATCAAGTTCTAACAAATTTTCGTCTAGCCAAAATAATTAGCTAAGACGTATCTCAACACAATTCGACAATAAATAAGAATTATATGTACTGTCAATACTAGCTTCTACGGATGTAAGTATCCAACCATAGTTATTCTCTAATTATATTCTCAGAATTCACTAATTCAATTTGAATTAATAAACATGCACTAACAGTGATTAATCAACAATAAAATTCTCGGGCGTGGTCTAATTAACAATAATTAACCACCATAATAATTGAACAAATATAACTCAAGGTTGAGTTAAGGAAATATTCCTTCTCCGTGGATTATTGCTACATAATAAACTTATCTACGTTCGAAAGACCAATAACCAATATTATCTGTCTCACAATCAGCACAATATTTCATAACACATAACACTGTAATTCACAGTCAATCTGTCTCCTAGGCACATTACCACATAGCCATATTAGTGTTAATAACTTATATGAACACTTATCAAGTGTAACTAGTTCGGTCTGGTTGAACTTAGGTCTCATCTTGGTGCCTTAGTCACCTTATCCGATAATTTAAACATTTATTGTCACTTCAACTCGGTCTCAAAGCTTTAATATTATTTTAGATAAGTCAAATATCGTTTATAATATTATTCGGAAGCTTTTAGTAATTTAAAAACAATTGTGAAAATTTATAATAATTTTTTAAACACTGTAATCATTTTTAAATGATTTAAATACTAATTAATTCCACTATCATTAATATTTAATAATATTAAAATATTAATGACATACTTATCAAAATATTAAAGTTATTGTTAATAACTTCAAATATTTTTAAATCATCAATATTCTACTTAAATGATTTTTAAAATAATTAAAATCATTTTTAAATCATCACCATTAATATTTAAATATTAAAAGTAATTAATTATAACTTAAAATATTTTTAAATCATTTTTCTCATTTTGAAATGATTTTTAAATTAATAAAATCATTTTTAATTCATTTATTTAATATAATAATTAAATAAATCTATTATCATTAATATTAAATTATTAATCAAAATGACTCAAAAATATTAAAAGTTACATTTTATAACTCAAAATATTTTTAAACACTTTATTCTCCTTTAAAATGATTTTTATATCATTAAAATCATTTTTAATTCATTTATTTAATATAATAATTAAATAAATCTATTATCAATAATATTAAATTATTAATGAAAATTCTCTAAAAATATTAAAAGTTACATTTTACAACTTCAAATAATTTTTAAAATCATTTTGTAATTTTAGAATTTATTTTCTATTTTAAAGTATTTTCTTGAAATTAGGAAAATAGAAATTATTTAAACCGTCACTAATGACCTATAACGACACTTTTTGTCGTCTTAGGTGTTCTTAGCCTCAAGAACACTGACAAGTCAGTGTTCAAGCTTGATCGTTTGTCCAGCCTTAAATCTCAATCCATACATATTTTGGGCAATCTTTAACCTTGATCTTGTAGTGTTTATGTAACACTACAAGTATCAACCACAATCTAGGTTATAACACACAACACCAACAAGATTCAAGCCCTCAAAGTCACTGTCAGAAGGTTTTCGGGTTTTCCAGAAACCCAGACAGTTCGACTGGTCACTTTCTAGATTCTTTTAAGTTAGGTTCTGGTCATCAAATGGTTGATCTTATGATTCAAATCCATAGTCCATGTGTCAATGAACATATACATAACAACATCTCAGTTTAACAACAAAAAATGACCGATTTTAAGTCAAATTGAACCACATCGAGAAGAATCATTGCTCAACCGGTTTCTAGGTTTTCGAAGCGCACTTCGTCTTTTTCATTGGTGGGTTGGACCACTAACTACGCTAGATTTGTTGATGTTATAAATGATCTAAAACCGTGGATCTATAGTCTAGACAACCGACTACACATTGATTACAAACAACATCAACAAAACTCACAAAACCTGACAGATCAAGGAGCTTGAAAACGTTGTCAGGCACTATTCATGTATTTCTGGGCTACCCAGATTTTACTTAGTCATGGTCGGTCAACAGACTTTGACCGATTATAACTTGAAATCTGGAAATCGAATAGCTTGGATTCCACTTCCAGATCACAGACCTCATGTCAGAGTATGGATTAAAACTTTAAAACAACAAAAAACATAAACGAGGAAGGATCTGTGGCCACTGACATTCGGTTGTCAGATCACATTTAGGCTCAAGAACACTTTTGAAAAACTTCAACTTTTAAGGTCTTTGATGCTATGGATCCATGATGGATCATCATAGGTCATCTAAAAACATCCTATAACACAAGATTAAACACTTAAACACAAAAAATTTCTTAACATACAAGATTAAATTAGGTTTAGGGCTTTATACCTTCTTGTCCAATCCTTTGACCTTAGATCTCCTTAGCTGATATTGGTGTTTTAGAGAGGTGTTTTATGACTGATACACTTATGATTTTTGTAGGTTTAGGAGAAAGAGAGAGTTGGTGAGAGCTTGAGACCAATTTACTTATATTTGTGGACTTTCTCTCTCTCAAATCTATATATATCATGATATGTTGCTAAGATTTGATATTGTTGTCACTTATAGGCTGATTTGCTGGATATTATAAGTCACAAAGTAAATTCATTAGGTCACTAACTAAAGGCCTTGCCCATTTTAATAGTTAACTCATTAAAAATGTAAAAAGGGTATTTTGGTCATTGTTCTTGTAATTTTAATATCATGATGGTCAATTGTCCAAACCCTTAGGTTTTACAAACTCCAATTCTAGAATTTTCTAATTAGGGTTTTAAAATAGAAAATTAAGAATTTCAAAAATGTAATTAGGGTTTTAAATAGAAATTAATATTTCTAAAGTATAACTAGGGTTTCCTAATTAAATTAACGTTTATTAATCACTTTAGGGCTTACTAATTAGGATTAGAGTTTCCTAATTATGGTTTAGGATTCCCTAATTTAAATTTATGGGCTTTCGATTAGGATTTCTAAGGGTACGTTGGGGTTTCTAATCTGGAGATTAGGGTTTTAATCCCTTATTAGGGTTTACTAATATTATACCCTACCCGATTATTGATCAATAATTCTAAACAGTACAAACACGTACTCATTAATATAATTATTTTAATTATATTTTTAGACACTCAAATATTTCTGTACTACTGTTACTAACATTGCAGGGGGACAGATTCATCTTTTAAGAGAGAACCCTGAAAGACAATCCAAATCCATACCTGATACTACCGGAAGTGCATCATCAACCCCGAATCGCAATCTGGGAGTGACGGTTTCAACCTCGGATCTAACCCTGAGACCTGCAGATACAATATCGGAACACACACCGGAGAAGACCGATTAATCTCGGAGATAACCCCGAGGTATCCAGTCTCAGTCCCAACCATGGGAATAGCCATCAACCTTGGTGATAACCCCTACGAATGCAGTTTTGGAGATAACCCCGGAAATGCTTGTTTCAAATGCCATCAACTTCAATCTCGGCACTCACAACGAGATACACTGTACCAACCCGGCAATAACATCAGAAAGACAGGCACACCTCAAAGATGATAATGAGGACCTTCAACAAATGCAACAGTCCAATCTTAGAAAAGTCTGAGCAACGTCTACTTATCGGCCCAATCCGGTAGTAACACCGGTGAGGGGCAACATCGCCATCTCGTCCAACACGATGCCACGTCTCGTCTCTACGCAACAATGTCCCACAAGGCTAACCAATCCTGAGTGACTATTGTGTGGGGTAACGGATGAAAGTTGAAGCTTGAAGACCGAAGGGCATCGTCCCATCTTCAAAGACTTCGTACAAACTCTAAACCCATGCCATCGTACAACTCTCGACAACGGTGGTCCGAAATAGGTCCTAAATACCTCAAAATGGATGCCCGGATTGCACTTCTCAAAATTTGAGTGGACATTCTGATTGCTCGAATGCACGTGCTTGAGGCGACCCAACCCGGCTGCGGGCCGGCCGACCCCGCCTACTGGTACACTGCTGCACCTTTTGCCTATAAATAAGAGGCTTGGGGTGCTGATTTTTAAGAGAAAAAACGGGAAACCACTGCACAATTTGCTCTGCACTTGCCATATGTTGTATTTTCCCACTTTCAAACACCAGTGAGCTCATATATAGCCTCTTTTGTACCCACAAAAGCCCGGTGTTTACCCACTCTAAAGATATAGAAGCCCTTTTATCGATCGGTGTAAGCCTTCTCACACACTTTAGAGTCTTTCTCTTCATATTTGTACACACCCTTCACACGTTGAGAGTCGTGTTGCTTGCTTTTGCGGGACTTGATTCAGTGGTTTCATTCGATCTGTATATATATATATATATATATATATATATATATATATATATATATATATATATATATATATATATATATATATATATTGACTAACATTATCGAGTTATGCCTCGATTGAGCCTGAACTTGATGCCCTGGAATATTTCTTGCTTTTATATATATATATATATATATATATATATACTTATATATATTAAGCATCATCGGACTTTGTTCGATGAGCCTAAACTTGATGCAGTGCGTTTATTCGCTTTTTATATATATATATATATATATATATCAAGCTATGTGTGGACTTTTGTTCGATGAGCCTGAACTTGATGCAGTGCGTTTATTTGCTTTTATATATATATATATATACTTATATATATCAACTGTGTGTCGAGACTTTGTTCGATGAGCCTAGACTTGATGCAGTGCGTTTACTCGCTTTTGTATATATATATACTTATATATATATGAAGCTGTAGTCGAACTATGTTCGATCAGCCTGTATTTTACATCCGTTGCATTTATTGCTTATATATATATATATACATATATATATATATATATATATATATATATATTTCGTCCTGCCTGGAGTTCCCTTCGTGGCAGTTGATCGTTTTTACAGCTTTCTTTACATTTCGTCCTACCTGGAGTTTACTTAAGTGGCGATTGGCCGTATTCTGACTTTTAATGACTTTATTTACATTTATGATCCCCCATAGAGGTGCTTCGTGGTTGGTGATCATGTCTGTATATATATATATATATATATATCTGCTTATTTCTTTTATACAAGGTGCAATATTTTGTGCGCCTAGGAATCATGCGATCACATATTCATCCCATTGGATCTAGATTCGGTTCCCGTGATGGACATTTTCAGCTGTAAGCAACTTGTAAATTATTCTGCGATGTCTACATTTCCTCAGATGGTTTCCATACCCACGAGGAAGTTGGCATTATTTTTGTATATATTATTTTTCATACGGATGCCTCGCATCCGTCAAATAAAATTGATTTAGCCGCTCACTTAATAAAAATAGAAGTGTAAAAGGTCTCAATTCCTATTGAGCATTAGGGTTTGAAAAACATCTTTTATAAAACATCATTGCCATATCTTGCTAAAACTGAATTTTTACATAAATTCAAACCCTGTGTATATAGGTTCGAACGAGGCCTCGCACAACTTCCATATAACAGCATATTGACCCACACACACACACACACACACACACACACACTTAGATAATAGTTTCTTGAAAAGAGGCAGTCACCATGGTAACACGGATGTCGGGGGGTGCCTAGCACCTTCCCCCCGCATAACCAAGTCCCCGGACCCTAAACGAATCTCGATTTTGCCGACCCGTATATCAGTGTCACATCACTGGGTCATTGTGCAAACCTTTTCTCAGTTGTGTTGGTACAACCATTTAAAAAACCAATTGGCGACTCTTAACGGTCCATAAATCGACATTATACATGTTGGACCTTTTTCACTTGTTTTTTCAAACAAATCTCACCTAAAATGAGAACACCAAAGAACAAGTAACGGAAAGGGACACCCAAAAATCCCGACGTCGACAATATTTTCTATCGATTCCCTATTCACGACCAGGGTTAGGATTTCTATTCTCCCTTAAGCACAACTCTACTCTTAATTTATTAGTCAATACTCAAATTGACTCCTTCTCGAGACTCGTATCACAGATACTTGTCACAAAATTGATAATTAATATTAATATTAATAAATAAAAAATAAAAAAATTTATTCGCAAAATTCGGATTATTCGAAATCCCGGGTTATTACATTCACCCCTCCTTAAAATAATTCCGTCCTCGGAATCACCGCTTTCTTATTCTCTACAGTTTTTTAAAGTTGTATCATCAATTCATTATTATAAACACAATATTCATTGGTGTCTCAAATTTTAACCTTTGACTTGGATCTTATAAAAGAAAATAATTCACAGTGATATATAACTCATAATACTCGCGTAATAAAAATTTTAAACGAAATCGTTACATGTTGCCACCTCCTGAGTAGCCACTGCATCTTGCGTCGTCATGTTAAATGTACGGGCCGTTGGTCTTCCTGGCTGTATAGGTCCTCGAATCGCCAAGGTTCTGCTACTAGGTCCCTTGTTGCCACTTTCCTTCTCCGTATTTCTCTTCGGACAGTTTCGAACCATATGATTAGTCGATTCGCACGCAAAGCAACCTTGTATCTTCTTCGGATTGGGACAATTGGGTGAAATGTGTCCCTTTTACCCGCAGTTGTAACAAACTCCTTTCTTCTTCAGACATACTCCTGAATGATTCTTTCCACATGTAGCAAATGGCTCCCCTCTTTTCTTATTCCCTTATGTCTTGTTACCCGCCTAGGTATTTTCGCTCCACTTTCTCTTATTCAGATTACTGCCACCACTTCTTCCTCCATCATTTGTCTTCTTCTTCTTCTCCTGATGAAATCGAGATGCAGCTTCGCTCCCTCCTTCAGCAATTAATGCTTTCTCCATTAGAGCCGGAAAGGTATTGATCTGCAATACCACTACCTTGTTGACTATACCCGGCTTCAGTCCATTCTCGAATCTTCTCGCTTTTCTCGCCTCTGTGTCCACCTGATGAGGTGCAAATCTAGCCAACTCGTTGAATTTGGCAGCATATTCCGAAACTGACATATTCTCCTGCTTCAGTTCTAAAAATTTGACTTCCATCCTGGACTACATACTCGGCGAAAAGTAGTTCTCAAATAACAACTCCTTGAATCTTGTCCCAGTCACCACAGATGTACCCGCTCTCGCTTGAGTCGTCTCCCACCAGTAATTGGCTTCTCCCTTCATCAGATAAGTTACAAAAGCTGTCTTTTGCTCTTTCGCTACACGCGCAATGATGAATACTTTCTCCATCTCTTTCACCCAAGTTTGGGCTTCAATCGAATATGTGGTCCCCTTGAATTCTGGCGGTCCTACCGCTTTAAAGTCTTTGAAATTAGCCAATCTATCATATTTGCAAAGTTTTTCATCGAGTCAGCTTGACATCCTTCATTATTCATTGATTGCTCTTCTCTTTGATTTTGATTCTGTCGTCTAGGCGGCATGATCTGATTTAAAAAAAAATCTTACATTAATTCTCTTTCTCTACACAAATTCTTAACACAATAAGAATGCAACACATAATTCTCATATAATCGCTTATATATTCAAATAGCTCATAGCACATTTAGTATATAACACATATTTCTATCCCTTTTTAAATAATATCAGGATTAAAAGCACAACTTTACACAAAAGGTTGAAATTCTCCAACTTTACACAAAAAGTTGCCATTTTCCGTTTTTAAATATCTATTCCTAGTTCGTCAAACTTACCACACCTATAAGTTCAGGAACATTCCACAATTATATAAGTGTATGAACTTATCCAAGTCAGACCTTTGGCGTCCATTCGCTGAGGGGTTCAAAACATTCCATATAATTATGAGTCATTAACTTACCATAAGTATGAGTTTTAAGAACACAAAAATTAATCTTAAACAAATATTCATATAGAAAATAAAGATTTCATTCATTCAAACATATTTATTTTTACATATGCTTACACATTGTTCTCGATATTATAACCGTTTTAGTATCATATCCTACTACTAAAAGTTACTACTACATATCTCTAAGTTATCTATCGCCCACTCCCTTCACCAATCTTCTTATTGCTAGGACACTTGTTGAATCTGTGACCCGTCCTCCCACATGAATAACACTTCCTCATATTCAGCTTAAGACAATGTAGGGAAATATGTCCTTCCTGCTTACAATTGAAGCACACATTCTTCCACATCATGCATTCTCCCGCATGAGTCTTTCCACACTTGCTACATGCTTGCTTCTTCTTAGGGTTTGACTTTTTAGAATTAGGGCTGTCGTTGTCCCTCTTTCGCTTATTCTTGTCTTTCTGCTGCTTGATTGTTCCTTCAAATGATCCACCACCTTCAGTCTTCATCCTTTCCACCTGCGCCTTCAACTCGTTCCGTTCTATAGTCATTTCGCATAACGCTCGCTCCGTCTTCCACAATTCCTCCAAGAGAAATACTTTACTTCGAAGTTCCTGGACTTCTGCAGATTCTTGATCTTGTTCTCCAACTTTGATCTTATTCTCTTTCTCAATCTTAGTTTCTTAAAACTTTGCCTCCTCATCATCACTCAGATACATCTCGGGATAATTGTCATGATCGCTCCCCAAATTGACCATAGGTTCATCTTTTTTTACCCCTTCAACTGACTCGCTTTGCGCGGGCACCTCGACTACTGGCACTGGTGCAACAGCCGCTAGCATCTCCACATTCATTTCATCTTCTCTAGACATCCTACAATCAGTTTAAATAATTTGATTAGTACTTCATTAGTACAAACTTCTCACATTATGTGTCCACATATCTCACTATTGATGCACTTCGTCAATCCCTCACTTAGAACTCTAAATAACTTTTCTAGATTTCGCTTATGGTTATAATCCTAGCGTTTTCCCCACCCCGCTTAATGTTTATAACTTACAGCTTTGATACCAACATGTGACGCCCCCAAATTCGGGTTACCTGACCCCCGAGTTTGGTGCTCACGATTCACAATATAATAACATCTAACTACCCATTCATATAGAAATAGTAATACATAAGTCATTAACAGAGATTATTAATACATTAGTTCCAGGTCATCTAACCTTAACATTACAAACATACCCCTTAGTTATACAAAAAGGGTTAACAAATATAACATAATAATAAGTTCATTATAATTACTCCAGCATGTTGCCTTTGCCTTTGTTCTTCTTAGACCCGTTGGCCTCTTCTTCCCTAGATGAAATGTTTTATTTAGCAAAGGTGAGCAACAAATTTGCCCCAAAAGTTAAGACATATAATAAATGTATAATTATCAATAAGAACAGACTATCTAATTTGATATAATAATACCAAAGTTCGGGGAACTTTGAAATAGCTGAACAATTCGTTAATCAATATCAAGTTTTCTCGCAATCTATGCAACACAATAGTCTGATAAATGAAAGAGTACAACACTTTCAAAGTTTCTACGATATTCTATTGAATAATCAAGGATCAATTCTACGCAATAACAAAGTGGAATGTTTTATAGATTTATGTTGAGCGATCCATTGGATCTTGAACTTCTCTTCTCGAGTAACTATCAAAGATTGGACTTTAATATACCCAGGTGTATCGAATAACCATAAAGATTAAATTATACCCCTCTGCAAGTACTTAGAGCGGCCAACTCCTTGTACCCTATATTATGCATAATACTTAATCGCGCGTAAAGGCCGAATATACGACCAATAAAATGTTTCCCTTTATATAAAAGGTTGTTCTTCTCAGTCTCAGAATCAAGATTTGATTTAACAACGAAATACTATAATTTCAATATTTAGTAACTTTCTCGATCTAGCCAAAATAATTGGCATCGATCTGTCAATATTAATTGAATTCTATTCTAGAACCTATCATGTGACGCCCACAAAATAGGTCCAATCCAACCAACCTATTCTGAGTCGCCAAAAACATGTTACAAAAAATAACTACAACTTTATTACTACAATTGTCGTGCAAAATACAACACACATATGTTGTGAGTTTTGATACAAATATATACCAACTGTGACTCTGGACACCAACTTGGATAGCACGTCGCAATGGCACCTTATATAAAGGTACAATCAATAACTGTTTTAGAAATTAAAATCTTTAGGAAGTGCTCAAAGAAACCTTCGTACATAGGAGGCCATGCGTCTAGGTTATGATAGATATCATATGCCCACAGAATTATCCTTGGTTGACCCAATAGACCCCAAAGAAAAACGAGAAGATTACTATTATGTTCTTTCCAATCGTGAGTCTTCTCTTGACATATAACTATCTCCAATGTCTACCATTGAAAATTATATTTCAACCAAACTCCAAGATCATATAGGTAGTGCTCGTAGATATACTCAGCAAATGGATGTGCACAACCATGTCTTATGATAACACGAGGTTGTATGTCATTAGACATCTTGTATGATAGTGTCAAAACACCCTTCCAACGTTGGGTTTGCCTAACCCTATTTGATTAACAAAATATAACTAATAAATGATGTATAAAATACAACACACTTTTCTATACTGTGTAGGGAGAATCACCACAGCTAGAGACCACCGTTCTATTCTCCTGTTATCCCCGCTCGACCCGGCAACACTCTTATTACCTGAAAGGAATTGTGAGGCAAAAGGGTGAGCACAACTAGCCTAATAAAGAATAGCATGACTAAAGGTAATTACATTATCAATAGCATTCGTTAGTAATGAATAAGAGATTTAGAACATATGGTAGATGATAAAACTTTTCAACCATAGTTGCAGCGGAACGAGCAATCCATTAGAAGAGTCAAATAGACTATAAAGTCTATTATCTTCTCCATGTTAAAAGTCCACCAATAATGTTTTATGCCTGTTACATCAATCAACAGTTTCTGTCCACAATTATGTGAATAACTCATAATCATAATTGTGGTTCTAAATTCCTCTTCGCACCTAGGACGAAGATAATTTATATCACCTATCTTTACCTGAAACATCAAAGATCATGGTTATACCAAATCACAGTTCCTGTTCATAATCATACTAATAAGTTCATCTTTGCACTACGGGCCAAAGATATTCATCAATCGTTCATCTTTGCACTACATGCCAAAGATATTCAACAACAGGTCATCTTTGCACTACGGGCCAAAGCTATTAATATCTCAAAGAAATATATAATCATTTTAGAATTTATATAAACAATAATTATAACCATGTTGATCAATTCACCTTTGCACTTAAGCTAAAGATATTCAATTATAAATTCAATGGTCATGATCATACCAATAAATAATTCATCTTTTAACTACTGGCCAAAGAGAACCCATAGTTACGATCATACCAATAATCTACCCCTCTTTACACTCAAGTGAAAGAGAAATATCATCATTAGGGTTATAAAAATATTATATATGATAATAAAAATAATATAATCAACACATGGATTTAATCTCAAGAGTAAGATTCATAAATCAATGATAATTTGGTCAGAAAAAGAAACTAATTTTTGTCGTGAATAGTAACTCGTGAATAGTAACTCATGAATAGTAACTCATGAATAGTACTCCGTATTCGTACATAATATCGTATACATAAATAATGTCATATACGTAAATAGTGTCGTATACGTGAATAGTAACCCCGACACAAAAAGGTAGAAATTCCACAGTAAAATTCATATCAATATTTTGGCATAATGATATTGAAGAAAATAATATCATTTACGAAGAAAATAACATCCATTACCATCCTTTACAATCCCTTACAATCCCCTACATCAAAAGAGCAGTACTTCTGACTGGAATGTCGGATATAACGTTGAAGAGAACTTGCACCGTATAGCAACACTCAAGATATCTAAATACTCACAAAAATACACTCGATAATATAGAGAGAAAAAACTTCAGTTTCTAGTGTGATTTTCAATTCTAACTTAAGCACTCTATTTATAGAAAAATGCTTAGAACACCAAAGTAGAAAAATTATTAAAATAATATATTTATAAAAATTTCACGCCAACCTCATGACAAATCTGAATTCAGCTACCACTGGGGCCCACAATAATGACAAAAACATTTTTCTTAAAAAATAATAATTAAAACTTCAAAAATCAATTGTTCTGGAACTTCGGAACTTCAATAATTCATAATAAATAGCCATTTTATCAAAAAAATTCGAATCTTATGTCCTTCCATAGGAAATTCAATTCTCTACAACTTTGAAAGTTTAAGTTTTTCCAAATTCCAAACAGAAATTGACCGAAATCCACATACGGACGATTTTACAGGCTATAATCAAATTTCAGTCAAGAAATGGGGTCCACCGACATGTGTAACATGTTTTTATCATTTATTGCAAGAAAAAACTCTTCCTTCTCATTTATTCATATATCACACATTCATTATAAAAATTACACTATTATTATATTATCATAATATAATAATATATTTAAATAAATTATTTTATCAAAAAAGATATAATATCAATTTTCAACAATTGTCACTTTCTAAAAATTCCTCCATTTATATCTACATAAATAAATATTTTCCTTATCATATAAATTAATAATTAATTATTCACAAATAATATTACATAATCACAATACTGACAACCAGGCTGTTCCCAGGAAAGAGGGGACTTTTCGATAAGGATTTCTCCTTGCTGGCGCGCAATTAGGTGACCAAACCTCTCCTTAGACAGAACTTTCTAGACATTGTCAATAATGTTATCTAGTAATATTATTAAAATAATATGAATTATTGATCTGATAATGGGAAATACTGTGTAGTGACAATTATTGAAATAACAATAATATAAAATATCAACGTAGCAATTATTAAATCAATAAAATAAAATATTGAACAGTAATTACTGTAACAATTATTGAGTAGTGCCTTCTTTCGTAAGAATCAATAATTCAAAAATATTGTGCAATATCGTGTGCTACTGTGCAACAACGCGTATTACTTTACTTTACCCACCGGATATTCCAACAGTGTTAACGGTAACAATTACGATGTTTATTTATAAAAACTCAAATTTGTCATTTTCTTCATCCGATAGTTATTACATTATGGGGCCCCATAAAAGGTCGCAAGTCGTGACAAATATTCCCAAGCGGAAGAATATTCCACGACCAAACGAATATTCCCCGACAACAATGAATATTTTATAACCACTTGCTTAATTAAAATATTTGCGCATTTTACCCATAACTAACCACATTAATCAATTCAACCCTTAACTTTAACATTTTATCAATTTAACCATTTACTGAATAGTCATTATAAGAAAAATTGAATACTTTTATTTCATAAAATTCGGGGTCTTATAATCTCCTCTCCTTATGAAATTTCGTCCCCGAAATTTACGTGTCTGGTATTTCGAAGAGTTGAGAATACCTTGCTTTCATTTCAGATTCTTTCTTCTCGGTCATCATGATTTCTCCATTTCTCATTTTCTGTATTTCAGATATTGTTCTAGAATACAGCTTCAAGACAAAGGTTAATTGACATATCACAATTTGTCAAGTTAAGTAAGAAAATTTAGCTTAGGTAGGACACACACTAGCAAAGGATATTACTCGTCTCTCCCCTCCTAGTTCTATTCCCTGATCTCCGCCAAAGACCATATCCCTAAGCTTTAATACCAATCGTGACGCCCCCAAAATAGGTACAATCCAACCAACCTACTCTGAGTCGCCAAAAACATAGTACAGAAAATAACTACAACTTTATTACTACAATTGTTGTGAAAAATACAACAACACATATGTTGTGAGTTTTGATCAAAATATATACCAACTGTGACTCTGGACACCAACTTGGATAGCACGTCACAATGGAACCATATGTAGCTCCCCCAAATCCGGGTATCTTCCAACCCGATATATGGTGCTATACTGTACAACATTCATACATTCATTCAATTGAAAAGTCTCAAAGAACGAACATAACTTCCATATATTTAAAGTAATATTTACATTTCCCAGGTTCTATTCCCATTACAAAGGTTCTTTGTCATAATATCAGTTACATTACAACAATAGACCTATACTATTACAAGACAGCTTAGTAATCTGCCTTAGCTTTTCCTTTATCCTTTTTCGATCCTTGGGACGTTGGGTCTGCATTTGCATTTATATGGTTCAAGCAAGAGTGAGAATAACTAGCTCAGCAAGTATAACAATTTAATAACAACATGCTTGATACATATAAATTGTATATCTTCAATAACTGAACAATAGTTATGAAGTACTATTGATAATTCAAAATAGCACCTCATCTTTTATTTTAAAATGTTTTACAATAACAACAATATTTAGTAAAACATTCACTCCGGTCAGAGACCTCGAGTATTCATTCTTTATTGGAAAAAGGACAACCCGGAAGCAAGTCCGTAAGCCCGATATTACTTATGAGTACTTCTAGGTGATCAGCCTATTGTACTCTATGTTGATCAACACTACATCCACATATTGTACTATAGTTCACGCTACGGTGAACTCTTGCAGTAGGCTCGAACACTGTTCTACGTTGCGGCGCGAGTCATTTTGCCTAGGGTTTACGCCGCGGCGCCAACTCTGTGCACAAGAAAACAAATTCAGTTTGTAAAATTTGTGAACTTCTCGGACGCATAACTTCTTCGTTATAAGTCTGAATTGGCTCGTTCAAAAGCCTACGGTTCACAAATTACGTAATCTACATGATCATTCAAGAATTTTATCTATTTGACTTCGTTCGCTAAAAATTCACCTATTGGTTCATTTTTAATGAAAACGATAAACGTTCGTGAACGTTCAACGCTCGTTTCTTCGTTCTAAGTCGAAATCCAGTCATTTTCGAGTCCGCAACTCTTAAATGCCAAATATGACTTGTCTCTATTGGAAAACAATGGTTTCGTGATCAAACACAAAATTTGACTTCCATTTCGAGAATTTTATGAATTCGACGTTTATCGTCCAATCGTGCAAATTCCGGCGATTCTTCATTCTTATGATTTGTTTAACATTACAAATGACTTCCATTCATCATGTGAACATCTCAACCTACTTAATACAACAACTTATATTCATTGTTGGATTTTGACTTATTCTTCATGAGCTTATAACTTGTCAAATTATAAACTACTTAAGATTTGATTATTTATGACTTATGACAATTAGAGTTTCTTAATCATCATACTTTACATTTTCTTCATATATAACTTTACTTAGGTATATATGATACATATAATCATATAAGTTCTTAATTCACTTCTCTTACTAAACTCATCACAATTTCATATTTTTATACTTAGCATTCAAGGTTACTTATAATAAGTTTATAACTTTTATAAGTTCAAATGACTTATTGCCAACTTATGTGGCTTAAGTTCATGATTTATACATTCTTCTTGCTTCTTAACATTCATGTTCCTTAATTCCAACTTTTCTTATCAACCTATCATGGTAGAGATAGAAGATAATTTAGAAAAGAAGTCTTACTTTTTGTAGTCTTGGTAAAGTAGCTTGCTTCTTCTTCTTACTTATGGAATGACTTATGTGTAGCTTATTCTCTCTAACACTTAAGCACACTTTTGAGATGTTAGATTATTTGAACAACTAACAAATGGCTTGTAAGCCTTCTCTATTTATAGAACTTGCAAAGCTAGGGTAGTTTAGTCATTAAATCACCCACCTCCTCAAGCCACCTCCTTACTATTCATTACTTGGCTAGCACAACTTTTATCCTACATTTGGTCATTACTTCAAAATCTTGGTCACCACTCTAACTTGGTCACCACATTACTTGGTCACCACAATAACCATATCAATATGGTTTTCCCCATGGGTCATACAACTCATGGATTCCATCTTGGGGTTTCATTAAATTATCCTTTGGGCTTTGCATTAATGAACACCAATTGGTTCATTAATTAATAGTTGGGCCTCTCCCTTTAATTCACTTGGACTTGTATATAATTTTTATCCAATCTTCCAAGTCCATTATCATTTCTTAATACATATTGTTGATGTATTATTTTTCGTATTCTAATTCATATAGAATTTATATACGGTATTTCATCCTTCCTACAAACTCGTATAATACTTAGTATTATACTCGTTTTCATTACTCCGTACAATACCAAAGTATCATACATTATTACTTATTCAATACTATTTCGCCTTCCTTAACGTTTATAAATTAAGTCCACAAGCGAATTATTACATTTTCCATAACTAGATTTTTATTACATAATCCATCTTACCATGTTATTTCATCATTACGTATTTCTCGGAAACTCAAAAATATATCCCGAGCAAATACCAATGAATAGTGTTTTTCAAAAAATTTCTCGGAAAACTTTTACTTTCGTCTTGGAAATTCAAACACTTTAATTCATCCACATAGCTCAAATACTACGACATTCTAACATCAATAGGTTATACAATGACAACTATTTTGATAACACATGAAATATGATTTTATTATTATTTAATTTAATAAAATCATTTTACAATAAGATCCGAATTTCTCAGTCGTTACATTCTTCCCCCCCTTATAAAGATTCTGTCCCCAGAATCTCGTCTTACTTTAATCAAATAGATGAAGAAATTTTTTCTTCATCTTTTCTTCTAGTTCCCACGTTGCTTCATCATCATCATGGTTCTTCCATAATACCTTTACTGATGGTATTACCTTGTTCCTCAAAACTTGTTCCTATCTATCAATGATCTGCATCGGCGACTCTTCATATGCTAAGTCTTTCTCGATATGAATCGGCTCATACTCGATTACATGCTTATAGTCCGGCTTATTTGGACGTAATACAGATACGTGAAACACGTTATGTATTCGTTCTAGGTCTGGAGGTAATGCTATCATATAAGCTACCTCTCCTACCCGTTTTAACACCTCAAAAGGTCCTATAAACCTTGGACTTAACTTTCCTTTCTTTCCAAAGTGTATCTTTTCTTTCCAGGGAGATACCTTTAGAAACACATACGAGCCCACCTCAAACTCTCGACTTAGTCTATGTGAGTCCGCATACTTCTTATGTCTGTCCTGAGCTGTGATGAGACGCATCCGAATTAACTTTACCACATCCGCTATCTGCTGCACCAATTCTGGTCCTAGCATCCGGCATTCTCCCACCTCATCCCAACACAAAGGTGTTCTGCACTTCCTTCCATACAAAGCATCGTACGGCGGCATGCCTATGCTTGCATGATAAATGTTGTTATACGCAAACTCTACTAGTGGTAGGTGATCATCCCAACTACCTTTGAAATCCATAACGCACGACCTTAACATGTCTTCAAGCATTTGAATTGTTCTCTCGCTCTGCCCATCGATTTGTGGATGATAAGCTGTGCTTAACCTCAGCTGCGTTCCCAACTGTTCTTGCAAACTCTTCCAAAAGTTCGATTTGAATCATGGATCACGATCTGACACAATCGATACCGGTACTCCATGTCTGGAAATGATTTCCTTAACATAAAGTTTAACTAATCGGTCTAAGTTATACTTGATCCTTATTGGCAAAAAGTGAACCGACTTCGTCAACCGGTCCACTATTACCCAAATCGAATCGTACCCTTTATGCGTTGTCGGAAGTCCCACCACGAAGTCCATCGTGATATGCTCCCACTTCTATTCTGGAATCTCCAATGACTGTACTAAGCCACTGGGTCGTTGATGTTTGTCCTTAACTTTTTGACAAGTTAAGCACCTAATCACATACTTTGCTATTTCTCTCTTCATGTTTGGCCACCAAAAACTCTATCGAAGGTCTTGATACATCTTAGTGCTACCAGGATTTATCGAGTACCTCAAAATATGAGCTTCTTTTAACAATTGCTCCTTTAATTTCGTCTCATTCGGAACCCAAATTCTTCCCTCAAATCTTAATAATCCCTCATTATCAAGACTATACTTAACATCTTCCTTCTCGGATAACCGCTTCTTCATTTGGTTACACTCGTCCGTCTTGAGTTGTACCTCCTTGACTCTGTCTACGATGGTAGATTGCATCTCCATCGCAAAGAGTAACCGCCCCGAATCACTCGGCATCTTGAGTTCTATTTCCATCCTATCCATCTCTGTTATTAACTCATTTTGAGCCGTTAACATAGACAACTTTTCCCGACCCTTTCTATTTAAGGCGTCGACAACTACATTGACCTTTCCAGGGTGATACAAGATTTCACAATCATAATCATTTATCAACTCCAGCCATCTTCTCTGTCTCATATTCAACTCCTTCTGAGTGAAGATATACTTTAGACATTTATGGTCCGTATATATCTCATATTTTTCCCCATAAAGATAATGTCTCCATATCTTTAGGGCAAACACCTCTGAAGTGGCAGTTCAGGATCATGAGTAGGATAAACTTTCTCATAATCCTTCAACTGCTGAGATGCATACGCAATGACTTTGCCATTCTGCATAATCACACAACCAAGTCCTCTATGCGAAGCATCACTATACACTATAAAATTTCCTGTGTCATCTGGCAATGACAAAATAGGCGCTTCACTTAATCTTTTCTCCAGTTCTTGAAAATTGTCCTCACATTTATCCGTCCATACATATTTCACCGTCTTCCTTGTTAAATTTATCAACGAGGTAGCTATCTTCAAAAAATCTTGGATAAATCTTCGATAGTACCCTGCTAACCCTAGCAAACTACGCACCTTAGTCTGCGTTTTCAGATGTTCCCAATTCATTACCGCTTCCACCTTCGCTGGATCCACTGAAATCCCCTCTTGGTCAATGACATGACCTAAAAACTACACATTTTCCAGCCAAAATTCACATTTAGTGAATTTCACATATAACTTTTCCTTTCTTAGTGTTTCCAACACTAATCTTAAGTGTTCAGCATGATCTTCTGGCATCTTAGAATAGACTAGAATATCATTGATAAACACCACGACGAACTTGTCCAAATATAATTTGAACACTCTGTTCATCATGTCCATAAATGCAGTTGGTGCATTCGTCAACCCAAATGACATCACCAGGAACTCGTAATAACCATAACGAGT
This sequence comes from Panax ginseng, assembly GCA_020205605.1. Lineage (NCBI taxonomy): Eukaryota > Viridiplantae > Streptophyta > Magnoliopsida > Apiales > Araliaceae > Panax > Panax ginseng. Next base: position 57,404,891 of record CM035143.1, on the reverse strand, counting down.
CCTGAATGCAGTCTTTGGTACATCCTCCTTCCTAACCTTCAACTGATGATACCCCGTCCGCAAATCTATTTTAGAAAAATACTTTTCCCCTTTCAATTGATCAAAGAGATCATCGATCCTGGGCAATGGGTATTTATTCTTTATCGTTAACTTGTTCAACTCCCGATAGTCGATACAAAGCCTTAACGATCCATCTTTCTTCTTGACAAACAACATCAGTGCTCCCCACGGCGAAACACTCGGTTGAATGTACTTTTTGTCCAATAGTTCTTTCATTTCCACCGACGTCATACGGTACGGTGCCCTTGAGACTGGTGCCGCTCCTAGCACAGTGTCTATCACAAATTCGATCTCCCTATCCGGCGGTAAACCCGGTAACTCACTTGGAAATACATCCATGAATTCATTTACTATAGGTATTTGTTCCATGGTTGCTCCCACTATCTGGGTATCAACAACATAACATAGGTAACTTACACAACCCTTCCTTAAGAGTTTTCTAGTTTGTGTCATCGTAAGGCAACACAGACGTCCGTTAATTTACTCAGTAAAATACTACAGGAGGTTGCTTCAACATCCTGATTCTCACACATTTCTTTTGGCAATCTATAATTGCTCCATGGTTAATTAACCAATCCATTCCGAGAATTACGTCGAATTCTCCTAACTTTATCGGTATTAAATCTACCGATAACTTACAACCATGTACATCTACGCAACAACTCCTATGAATATCTTCAACATGAATTATCTCTTTGTTTGCTACCTTAATATTCAAAGGTATAGGCAATTTTTCGGGAAATAATTTTAGTCGCCTAGCAAAATCATATGCTATAAACGAACAAGTAGCACCCAAATCAAATAGCACGTATGCATTTATATTGTTGATCGGAATAATACCTGCAACTACATCCCCTGATGCCACCGCATCTTGGACCGTCATATTAAAAGTGCGGGCCATTGATTTCCACTATTTTAATTTGGACCACTAATAGCTAACTTCCTGCTTATTAGTTCCCTTATTCCTTTTATCCCTTCTTGAGGCGGTTCTTTGCTTTGTGGTGATTGATCCCCATACCAAGCATCCGTGATTTTTCTTGGATTGGGACGATTAAATGAAATATGCCCTTCATGTCCACAATTATAACATAGCGCATTTCCTTTGAGGCAGACTCTAAATGAGTCTTCCCTTGAGTTTTCTGAGCCTCCATCCTCCTCTTAGAGTCCCCTTGTTTTACTCAGTATTCCTGAGTTAAAGCCCTTCCTCTTCGGCCGATTGCCACTTCCACTAGCTCCCTCGGTCTTGGTTCCTCCATCAACCTTGCCCTTGTTTTTCTTATCTTTGTGGTACTGGCTGAGAGACTCATTCCCACCTTCGGCAATTATTGCCTTTTCTAGTATGGTTCCAAATAAAGTACTTTGGAACACAGAGATTCGACTATAGAGCCAGGGTTTCAAGCCCTGCTCAAATCTTCTAACCTTTCTCACTTCAGTGTCCACTTGACGTGGAGCGAATCGTTCCAGTTCATTAAACTTGGCAGGATACTGGGGAACTGTCATATCCCCTTGTCTCAATTCCCAAAACCTCCTCTCTATCCTCCCTTGCATACTCGTGGGAAAATAGTTCTCGAAGATAATCTCCTTGAACCTCTCCCACGTTAGGTTTCCTATATCGGCCCTAGCCTGGTTTGCCTCCCACCAGAAGTTGGCCTCTCATTTCATCAAATAGGTTGCAAAGGCAACCTTTTGACCCTCCTCAACATTTTCTATTACAAATGCTTTCTCAATTTTTTTTACCAATGTCTGGGATTTTATACCGTAGTTCCTTTGAACTCCGACGGACCTACACTTTTAAAGTCCTTAAAAGTAGTAGCTCGTACTACTCCAGAAATTACGGGTATATTAGCCCCCGTTCTATTAAAGGCAGCCGTTAAAAGATTAACAAACTCCTACATTGGATTAACCGGACCACCCTCTGGTTGGTTAACATTAGCGCCCTGATTTCTTTGTCTCCTTCTTGGCTGCATTTTGCTGTTAAGAAAACAACATATCATTATTACTTTATTCTTATTGGTTTGTTATTATTTGTAATCAAACAACAACTCATACTCATTACTCAATATATTCCATAAAAAGACTTATATTGAGTCATAACTTGTAGTTTAACACTACATTGTTTACATTACTCAGCCTTAGCTGATTACATTACCATCCCTCAATTACTTGCCAAAAATTGGGATTTACAAAAGACTACCCTTTGTTATACAAAAGAGGTTTTTACGTCACTACTAGATATATAATATTTATATATCTAATCTATTCTAGCTATTGCTAGACTACATCTGTCGTAGAGCATTCTCGAAATCCTTCTTTGGTGGGCCAAGCGATAACATTTCTCTTGATAATGTGTCGGGTCCGTCTCTGCTTCTATCGATATCCTATAACGTCTTTGAAATCTGCGTGAGAACTCCTATGCATATAGGACATCCTCTCCAACTTCCTCTTTTTAGTCTTTAGCTCCTGCTTGAGCTCAAAGACTTCACATTTCAGCTCTCGGACCTTGTCCTTAGCTAGAACTCTATCATCATGCTCCTCTTCCCACATTCCCTCCATGCTAGCCTTGTCCTCACGGACAGCTTGGAGTTCCTCTTTTAACTCCTTAATCTCTTGGCAGTAATGGACATTCCTATCCAATACCGACATAAACAATGCCTTCATCGCTTCCCCCGTAGACATTTCCTCAGTAGGTGGAACCTGGTCCTCTATAGGTGGAACTTGGTCAAAGGACATCACGTCCACCTCCTCCTCTAGCATGCCATCAAAAATAGACAAGTAGTCTAAATCATCCGAGTCTCCAGACTCGATTGTCACCAACTCTAGTTCTACTGCTACGGGATTTGGTAGTATCTCTACCCGATTAACTGAATCCTCGCTCACTACATGTATATCTCTATACATATCATTTTCTCCTGACATCTATAATAAAACAATATAGTTTGATTAGTACACGTCAGTAAAATAATACAAATACATAACATAATATAATTCATTTTTATAAGGTTACTTTCCATCTTTTACTTCTTTATTCTTTCATAAGGTTATGACTTAAGGTTCTACTTTCCCCCTTAAGTTTTATAACCTAGGCTCGATACCAACTCAGAAGCCCCAAATCCGGGTATCTTCCAACCCGACAGATGGTGCTATACTGTACAACATTCATACATTCATTCAATTGAAAAGTCTCAAAGAACGAACATAACTTCCATATATTTAAAGTAATATTTACATTTCCCAGGTTCTATTCCCATTACAAAGGTTCTTTGTCATAATATCAGTTACATTATAACAATAGACCTATACTATTACAAGACAGCTTAGTAATCTGCCTTAGCTTTTCCTTTATCCTTTTTCGATCCTTCGGGACGTTCAGTCTTAGCTGCGTTTATATGGTCCAAGCAAGAGTGAGTATAACTAGCTCAGCAAGTATAACAATTTAATAACAACATGCTTGATACATATAAGTCGTATATCTTCAATAACTGAACAATAGTTATGAAGTACTATTGATAATTCAAAATAGCACTTCATCTTTTCTTCTAAAATGTTTTACAATAACAACAATATTTAGTAAAACATTCACTCCGGTCAGAGACCTCGAGTATTCATTCTTTATTGGAAAAAGGACAACCCGGAAGTAAGTTCGTAATCCCGATATTACTTACGAGCACTTCTAGGTGATCAGCCTATTGTACTCTATGTTGATCAACACTACATCCATTAAACGTATGCACGTTTAAGCATTTGGCACCCTCACGTGCCTGTCGTTTTACCGACAAAACATTTGTTTAACAATTCAGTCTTCTTTTGAAAAACATATCAAGTAGTTGACAAAAGATAACAACATTTGATAATACATGAATATATTATCAATACATCAAGTCTAGCCAAAGGAATTGACTTTAACTTCAACATACCTCAATTCATGCGAAAGAATACATGAACCTCAAAAACTTGTTCAGAATTAACTGAGACAAGAGTTAGAATACTTGCCTTTAGCGTCTGCTATGGTATATTAACTTTATGTTCAAGACATTCAAGTCTCTACAATACATGATCACATAATGCCTTACATTAGGTCACAAATAATCAGTATGTATATGACTATATCATACCCTTCATTTCAATCTAATTGTGTATTAGATTCAATTACTATTCGTTCCTGTTTATCTTTATCCTTGCATTTACATTCGACTAGGTTATCTCAACCTTTATACCACATCTTTAAGGTTTAACAAAGTTTAAACAATGTTACATTACATTCCTTAAGTTATGTTTACTTTTAAATCAATTGGTTTTCTTTTCTTTATACTTAGAAACCTTCATTACTATCCTTGTTCTGAGACTGGCGCAGCGGCGCCAGCTTTATCCGATTAATAAATGTTAAATAGTATGTAAATCCCAAGTGTTATGTAACCTATGGGATATGATGATGATGTTATCCTGAAACTTTAGTAGTTCAGGAAAGTAATGTAAATAGCAGTGATGCTATTTTTCTTATGTTGTCAAAAAGATTTTGAATGAATAAAAGTTATTATTTTATTTTATTCAAAGTGTTATGTGTTATGTGATGAGTTCTTTTATGGGGTGCAAGTTAAGTAGAAAATACTTAAAAGAATTGAGAAACAATCTAATGGGTGTATTTTAACAGAAAATGCCTCCAAGACATCAACCCCAACAAAGAACCGTTAAGGGAACTATCAATAATGACAACGCCGAAGCTAACCTCATTCAGCAGCTAGTGACGTTACAGACGGGTACATTACAGAATCAACCGCAGAATCAAGCTACACCTTTTAAGGATTTTAAGGCGGTTGGACCACCAGAATTCCGTGGATCCATGAATCTAGTGGAGGCACATACCTGGATCATGGAGATATAGAAAGTGTTCGATGTTGCGAGGGTAGGGGAGAATCAGAAGACTGCTTTTGCAACATTCATGTTGAAAGTAGTGGCTAGTTATTGGTGGCAGGCCAATAAAACTCGAGGAGGACAAGGTATTGTGACTTGGGTTAGGTTTAAGGAGATATTCTTCGAGACTTATTTCCTAGAGAGTTCGAAGAGTCAGCTAGAGGTACAGTTTTTAGAACTGAAGCATGGATGAATGACGTTATTAGAGTATGCCGTAAAATTTAACGAGTTGGCGAGGTTTGCGCCATATCAAGTCAGCACGGATGAGCGTAAAACAAAGAGGTTTAAACAAGGACTGAAACCCTTGTTGTACAGTAGGGTCTCTCTGTTCCAGTTGAAAACATTTACAACAGTAATGGAGAAGTCAATTCTCGCTGAAGGTGGAGGTGAGGCAGTGACAAAGTTTAATCAAGAACAAAAAAAGAAGAAGAATGAAGTGGAGGTTAAGAATGGTGAGTCTTCCAACTACTCAGTGAGGATGCGATGCGATTTGGGTGATAGTGGACATATTGACAAAATTAGCACACTTTTTGCCAATAAAGATTAGGTTCAATCTTGATCAGTTGGCAAGGTTATACGTTAAAAGAGATTGTTTCGAGACATGGAGTGCCAATGTCAATTATGTCAGATAGAGATCTGCGATTCATGTCAAACTTCTGGAATAGACTACAAGAATGTATGGGAACACAGTTAAGAATGAGTACGGCTTATCATCCGCAAACAGATGGCCAAAGCGAATGAACAATCCAAACATTGGAAGATATGCTTAGGGAATGCATCATGGATTTTAAAGGGAGCTAGGATGAACATTTACCATTGGTGGAATTTGCGTACAACAATAGTTACCACGCAAGCATCGGCATGCCGCCTTACGAAGCATTATACGATAGGAAGTGCAGAACTCTACTGTGCTGGGATGAAGTCGGTGAATGCCAACTGGTAGGACCGGAATTGGTACAACAGAATAATGAAGTTGTCAAATTCATCAGAACAATATTGGTAGCTGCTTAAGAAAGACAGAAGAAATATGCTGATCAACACAGACAAGATCGGGAGTTCGACGTAGGAAATTATGTGTTCTTAAAAGTTTCTCCTTGGAAGGGGAAAATTCTTTTTGGTAAAAAGGGAAAGCTAAGCCTGAGGTTTATTGGACCCTTCGAAGTGCTGCGAAGAGTAGGAGAAGTGGCTTACGAGGTAGCTCTACCTCCAGAGTTGGAAAAAATTAACAATGTTTTTCATATTTCGGTGTTACGACGGTATAAACCCGATTACAAGCACGTGATCGAGTACGAACCATTGCAGTTTGATAAAGACTTGTCCTATGAAGAGATTCCTGTCTAGATAGTTGACATGAAAGAACAAGTGCTAAGGAATAAAGTAATACCTTCCGTGAAGGTGATATGGAGGAACCACAATGCTGAAGAAGCCACGTGGGAACTCGAAGATAAAATGATGAAAGATTACCCTGAGTTATTTGTTTAATCTTTGTCTTCGATTCTGGGGACAAAATCTTTGTAAGTAGGGAAGAATGTGACAAATGATTTGTTTAAGTTATGATTCTGGGTACAGAATCCTTGTAAGGAGGGAAGGATGTAACAATCCAGAATTTTAATGGTAATTTTTAAATATATATTAAATTATATAAATATTTAATGGATGTGTTTATTGTTGAATAAATATTTGTTTAATTTTATTTGATTTGATTGGTAAATTATTTGTTAAATAAATAATTAAGGAGTTAAGAAAATTAATTATTATGAGATAACATTCTAATTTAATTTAATAATTAAGTTTAGAGATTTGATTTGATTGGCAAATTATTTGTTAAATAAATAATTAAGGAGTTAAGGAAATTAATTATTATGAGATAACATTCTAATTTAATTTAATAATTAAGTTAGAGAGTTTATAATGATTAAATGGATTATTATAATATTTTAATTTAATTTGGTAAATTAAGTGTGACCATAAACTATATTATAAATGGTTTATTAAAATAAATTAAAGGAGTTTAATTTAGTTTTGCCAAACAAGGCTTAAATATATTAAGTCTTTAATTTTTAAAGAGTTTTGCCAAATAGAGCCTTATGACTTTTGGATTTTGGATTTTTGAATTTTGAATTCTAATAATATTAATAAATATAAATAATATATATTAAATTATGGTAACTGATAATTTAATAGGGATAATTAGTAGACGTCGATTTTAGACGTTTGTAAATCGTGCATTGGTTTTGTTTTATTTACGTATAGTGTATCTGGTTAAACCTAAGCCTAAGAAGAGAGTTACAGAGAAAAGGAAATGAGGTTTTCAGAGAGAATTTGAGAGAGACTAGAGAGAGATTGAGAGGAAGTTCTGAGTTTTCAAGCGATTCTTAGTGGTTAGCAAGGAGTTTCAAAGCAAGAAAAAGTATTCTTCAAACACTTTAATATTATATACATGATGTTCTATGTTCATGAGTTTTTATACTTGTTGTGAATTCAAAATTTCTGTAATTGTTCATATACAACTGAACTATGCTGATTATATGGGTTTGTGATGCTAGAACTAGAGTTTAGACAAGAATTATTATGGTAATTACGTTTAAAAGAAAGAGAAACTATTTTTTAGTGTATGTTCATATACATGGCTTATGACAGTAACAATTTGGTGGTTAAATTGTATACGAATTTGTGAAATTGAACCGAAATATGTTAATTTGTTAGGAAATAAAAAGAACGTACTTCATAAGAATCAATTTGGGGTATAATTTTGGAATTACAGTTAGTTTTGTCAGATAATGTCAAGCATGGAGTTTTGATTTTTAAAATATGGCTTCAAAGATTTAATCTTTCTAAAATTGTTGTTTAGTTGTGTTAAATTAGTATAGGTATGCTTGGTAACATTTATGTGTAAATTATGTAAGTTATACATGATAAATTGGTGTTAGAAATAGTAACAAAGTTAGCTTTGTTCTGTTGATTCGTGTTCGGTTCTGTAAGTTGGGCGCCCTAGTGCCAAAATCAGTGCCCCAACCACGAAGCTTCGTGATTAAATACACAAAGTCGGTATACAGTGGTTAACTTCACTTGTATGGTAGCACCGGATCATGTCTTTGTGATTCGCGCCAACAAGACAAACGCCGCGTTGCAGTGCCACCCACATTACAAACTGTGGCGTCGCAGCGCCAGATAGCAGTAGGGCCAGGAATGAGTTTTCTTTTACGTAGAGGCTATAGTTGTTGATGTAATGCAATACTATAATTGTTAAAAATTTAATTTTGTTATTGTGGTATTATACTGCTAAGAATGAGCATATAATTAACACTTCACGAGCTTTGTTATTATTGTAATTGATGTAACTTGACTATGTGGTTAAAAATCAAACCATACATGAAATAGATACTTATTTATATATAGAGTAATTGTAAGGACTAATTGTATCCTAATGATATGTGATTAGGATATTGTGAATCAAACTATTTCGGTTTAGCTTACACGCAATGTGACAACCCGAGAATGTAGAAAATTTTTAAATATTAATTAATTTATTTAAGGTTCAATATTAGAACCTAGACAGAAAATAAGTGTATGCGTTTGATATTTTTAAGAAGGAATTTTGAGGATTTCAAAATTCTGTGAAGGATTTAGGTGAATTATTCAGGATTAAGGGAATAAGCGTTTATGTTTTGTGTATATGTGTGCATGATGTGGTTAAGGGTCAAGGGTTGACCAGATAAACGATGTCTGTGGAAAACCCTAAGTATATATTAACAACATCAGCGTTCGGTTAGAAACCCCTAGTGAATGATAAGAAACCCTAGAAACCGGTTCTGAAACCCTAATTTCAGTTCCGGGAATTCAAAACCCTATTCGATGTATGAAACCCTAATCTGGGAACTTAAATAATTATTATAATGCTTAAGTGCTATTAATTATACTATTAATTAGGGTAAAGCTTAATTAATTAGCAAACCCTAATTTTCAAATTTAGAAAATCCTACTTTCGGGATTTGGAACCCTAATTTATAATAGGGAAAAACCTAAGTGTTAATTTAATACTTTTAATGTTAATTAGGAAATATTAATCCTAATTTTCAAGTTATAGTCATTAGAAAACCCTAATCTCATTAGGAAATCTAATTTCGAAATTTGAAATATTATTTTTCTAATTAAAACCCTAAATCGTGGGTTATAAACTCTAATGACCATTTTGACCCTAATTGCTTAATTAGACATTTTAATTAGAAAATACTAATATTAATTAGCAAGATTTAGATTATGATTAAGAAATTTTAATATAATTAGAAAATTCTAATTATAATTTTTTAAAAACTAAATTGAAATTTTAGAAAATCAAATTGCTAAACTTGAGGGTTCAAACCCTAAACCCTAAAGGGTTCAAACCCTAACCCTAACCATAACCCTAAACCCTAAGGGTTTGGCCATTTTCTAGAATGCCATTAAAATAAAAAGCAAGATGACAAAGTTGCCCTTTGTTGCATTATTGGACATTGCGTGTATATCTAGCCATAATATTGAGTGGGTGATCTAATATATTTCCCATGTGCTCAAATCTAAGCCATTCCAGCCGAAATCATCAAACCAACATGCATTGCATTATTACATTTATAAGATTAAAGAGAGAGAAAGAGCCACTTTATTTTTTATTTTCTCCAAACTCATCCTCTCTCTTCATGTTCGAGATTTAGAGTGAGAGAGAGAGAGAGAAGGTGAGCCATAATCAGTTCATAGCCTCTCAATATCAGAATCAAAAGTCAGAAAACCAAGATCAAAGCCTAAAAGGTATAAACCCTAATTTTTGTAAATCTTGTGTTTTGATGTTAGTTGTTGGTTAGATATGTGTTATAAGGTGTCATTTAGAGATCTGGTGTGACACCCCCAAAATAGGTCTACATCCCCCATTCTGAGTTGTCAATACACGGTACAGAAACAACTATAACTTTATTATTACAATAGTAAAACTGTGAGTTTAAATACAGATATTGCCATCTAGATAATATCCACATACAAATAAATCCTCATCATAATTATTGATACATTATTTTACAACAATGGTGAGGACTACTAAACAACTCTCCCTAGAACTTTCATTCCATACCCCGACTCGTATTTGCTATATTCTCGCCTCCTGAGAAGAAAAATGGAACAAAAAGGAAAAGGGTGAGCTCGACTAGCCCAGTAAAGAATATTATGACTAAGATAATATACAACAAAATTATCGTTAGTCTTCAACAGAGAAAAATATAATAGAATACAATAGACAACAAGTTTTAAATCAATATTCGCAGCGAAAATAATAATTCATTAGAAGAGTTAAGTAGAGAATGCAAACTACTATCTTCTATGTATGAATTTTAAAGTTCATCGTCTATTTTATATCCTGTAACATCAATCAATATATATCCGGGATCAAATATTCATCCTCGCACTACTGAGCCAAGGACATTCACCGATTAGCCATGTTCATCTAAACACTGTTCATCTTTGCACTCACGGGCCAAAGATATTCATCGAAATCATTCATCTTTGCACTATGGGCCAAAGATATTCATCAGAAATCATTCATCTTTGCACTACAGGCCAAAGATATTCATCATAAATCATTCATCTTTTAAGACTGAGGATGATGAAAAATATTTTTTTAAAGAAACGAATCCAGTGAAACAAAATGACGAAGGATTAAGGATTAAGGATTCGTACTTTGTTTTATCCACGTCCAAAAATACCTCAAAAATAATCATAGTGGTGTAAAATTCAAGAAATAGCAATACTCAAAGTATACTCAAAATACTCACAAGAATACGCTCGATAATATAGAGAGAGAAAACTTCAGTTTCTGGTGTGATTTTCAATTCTAACCTAAGCACCTATTTATAGAAAATTGCTTAGAACACCAAAAGCGAAAATTTAATATAATATTAATATATATAAAATATTATCGTATTCCTTGAAATCTTAATCTCAAGCAATTCACACATGCCAACCTTCTAGAAAAAATAAAAAACGTTTTTCTAATTTAAAATAATTTAAACTTCCAAAAATCAATTATTTTGAGCTTGAACTTCAATAATTCATAATAAATAGCCTTTTTATCAGAAAATTGAATCTCGAAATTTTATATAGAAATTCAATTCTCTACAACTTTACGAGAAGAAAGGTTTTCCAAATTCCAAATGTAAATTGGGTCGAAATCCATAAACCAAGGCGATTTTGTGCTATAATCAAATTTCGGTCAATAATAATGGGGTCCACCGACATGTTTAACATGTTTTAAACATTTATTGCAACAAAAATACTCTTCCTCCTCATATACTCATATATCCCACATTCGTTGTAAAAATATCACCATTATTATATTATTAAAATATAATAATATATATTTAAATGAATTATTTTATCAGAAAAAGATAAAATATTAATTTTCAACAATTGTCACATTAAAAATTTTCTCCATGTATATCCACATAAAATCAATATTTTCCTCATCATATGAATCAATAATTAATTATTCACAAATAATATTACAGAATCACAATATTGACAACCAGGCAGTTCCCAGGAAAGAGGGGGCTTTCCAATAAGAATTTCTCCTTATTGGAGCGCAATTAGGTGACCAAACCTCTCCTTAGACAGAACTTTCTAGACATTGCCAATAATGTTATCTAATAATATTATTCAGATAATATGAATTATTGCTTCGATAATGAAAAATACTGTGTAATAACAATTTATTGAAACAACAGCAATATAAAATATCAACGCAGCAATTATTGAATCAATAAAATAAAATACTGAACAGTAATTACTGTAACCATTATTGAGTAGTGCCTTCTTACGTAAGAGTCAATAATTGGTGCAATATCATGTGCTACTATGCAACAACGCCGACATCGTGTTTTAACCAACGGGTATTCCAACAAAGGTAAAGCAGTAATAACCACGCCGTTATTTTTAAACAACTTATATTTGTCGCGTTTTTCTTCATCCAATCGCTTTTTCAGTTATGGGGCCCACAAAGCTGATCGCAGGTCAATGCATTTAATATTTCGAGCGAGACGAATATTCCACGACCAAACAAATATTCCCAAACAATAATGAATATTTTATAACCACTTGCTTATTTTGAAATACTTGCGTATTTTACCCATAACTATCCACATTAATCAAATCAACCCTTACTATTTCAAAATAATAAATAGAAAATTAAATTTCATTTATTAATTATTTGGGGTCTTACAACCTCCCTCCTTATGAAATTTCATCCTCGAAATTGATATATATACTGGTGTTTTGAAAAGATGAGAATACCTCGCTTTCATTTCCGCTTTCCAACTCCTGGGTCATTTCCTCAATAGCATAGTTTCTCCACAAAACTTTAACTTGTGGTATAACCTCGGTACATAGGACATGCTCTTTCCTATCCAAGATCTTGACGGTACCTCCTCGTATATTAAGTCTTGACTATCTCTAAATGGGTTCTAACTAAATGACATGGTTCGGTCGTCCACATATTTACGTAATAATCGATACGTGAAAAGCGTTATGAACAACACACAACATACTTGGTAGTAAAGCGAGTCTATAGGCCACAGTTCCTACTCGATCGAGAATTTCAAATGGAATAATAAATCAAAGGTTTGAGCTTTCCTCACATCGCCGATTCTCGCTTTTGGAATACCAACTTCTTGCACCTCCTTCTTCATATGCATCAGCTTCGGTGTGTAGCTTGAGCGGTTTTAACTTTATCGATTAAAGTCGATTCTACTTGTATATCATCACGTGAGTTCCTAGAGCCTTTAACTCTATCTTCATCATTTATAAGTTATACGAGATGAGTCTTTGTGTTATCAACATCGCACTTGTAAACGCATACGATCTTCTACTCAACCCGTCAGCTACCACGTTCGCTCTTCCACGATAATATTAAATGGTACGATCATAATCTTCAACAGCTCGAGCCAACATCTTTGGTGCATGATACGTTCATTTAGTTAAAGAAATATCTGAGGTTTTAGGAAATAGGTTTTGTACTAGGGTCAATACAAAATTCAATTTCTCGCTCTAGGGTAGGCTAGGAAGTCATCAGGATTATGTCAGAAAATTTATTAACGATAGAAATATCATTCAAAACTGTGACTCTCATGGTGCTTCAACCATAGCACCTCACAATGACACCTATCAGTTTACTACCGCACAAATATGGCGTCCCCTACAAAGAGTCTGGCTTCGGTGCATCCCCATCAACAGGAAGTCACCATATAGAGGCTCTTGTATCAACTTCTCTGATTGGGTTTTTAACTCACGAAGTTCAATAGGAGCCATTTGATATGAGATTTTAGAAATGAGTTTTGTACCGGGTTCAAAGTCGATACAAAATTTAATATCAGGCTTTGGGAGTAAGCCAAGAAATTCTTCAGGAAATATGTCAGGAAAAATCAATAACAACAGGAATATTATTCAAATCTGACGTGTCTTTATTCAAATCCATAACATGGACTAAGAAAGCTTGACATTCGTTTTTCAATAAACAAATGGCTTTATAATTTAATATGAAAGAGTTTGACTTCAATGGTTTGGTTGCTTGAATTCGAATAACAGGTTGCTTAGGAATATGAAAACTAATAACCTAACGAAAGCAATCAATTTTGGCATGATGAGTAGTTAACCTTAAAATCACATCAAAAACAAATATCTCTATAGAAATAAGGTTAATGTGTAATGTGATAGTGCCAACTGAATCAAGAAAGATTTCTAAACAACGGATGTAATAAAAGTTTCTCCTAACTGAGTCTCCATAAATAGGTCAAAGTCTAATTTCTCCATAGTCAAGTTCAAACGTTGAGCGCAAAGCAAGAGATAAAAGAACGGGTAGAAACCGGTATCTAGTAAGGTATAAACTTCGCAAGAATTTATATTTAACTAATCCGTAATACCTTCGTTCGGGTTCCTCGCATTCTGACCAGTCACAACAAACGCCCTTCCAGGAACCGCTAATTTTGACTTATCCGGGACAGCCCTTGGAGTCACTATTCCCGTGGAACTAGGTTTTACTACGGAACAATCCCGAGCTATGTGGCCTTCCTTTCCGCAATTGTAACATACACTGGATTGTTGTGGATAGTTTGGGCTGATATGTCCTTCCTTCCCGCATTTGTAACATCTAACTGGCGGTCGTTCTCCTCTCCTAGAATTTGTTGTTGGTGTTGGTGTTGTTGCTGATGTCTTCCTGTCATTGTTGAATCTTCTCTTTCTGAAATTTCCACTTGAGTCACCTCTCCTATTATCATGGCCACGATTACCACCCGAGTGGTTACCGCCTTTGTCCGTATTCTTTCCTCCCCGTTGGTTATCATCGTTTTGATGACTGCTGTCACCGATATGACCCTGGTTGTGGTCCCTCGGTTGAACATACTCGTTATCACGCTCTAATAATTGAGCCCTGTTTACAACATCTAAATATAAAGAAAATTTATGAGAGATAAGATATTGTCGAATCTCGGGTTTTAGACCCCTCAGAAACATACGCGTCATTCATTCCTCGTTTTCCACCAAATGAGGTGCAAACACGACAACTCAAATTTTGCTTCATCTTTGGGACACCGTCATGTTGTTCTGCTCCAGTCTAATAAACTCTACCTCTTTCATATGACGAATACTTTCGGGAAAATACTTGTCATTGAAAAGTTTCTGAAATCTTTCCCAAGACATGTTGGCTGCATCTGGCTGGGTACGCTTCACAGACTCCCACCAGTAGTCTGCCTCGCCACGGAATATAAAGGTGGCGAATGGAACCTTCATTCCTCTGTGCATCCCAAGACATCGAATATCTTGGTAATTTGCTTGACCCATGTTTTTCGCCATGATCGGATCGGCTTTCCCTTAAATTTCGGTGGTCCCAACTCTTTGAAGCGCTTTGTTGTGACAACCCGTGAATTGCTATCATTTCCTCCTATGTTTTGAACACGAGTCTCCTCGTCTAATTTTGCATGAAGCGCAAAAGCTTCTAAATATCCCTCGTTCATCATCTCTTTCATTGGTGTTGTTCACGGGAGGAACATTGCCACCTATTGCACGTTCTCCTCGTTGGTGAGTACAAAAGCGTCTCCACGGTCTCATTTCCATTGTTAATATTCTCGATCGACATTCTCAAATCTTTGTCATAAAATAAGGGTTAATTAAGGAAATCAATATATCACATAATATCCCTATATATCGACCAACTATCAAATAAGCTTAGGTAGGACACACTAGCGAAGGATTTACTCGTCTCTCCCTCCTAGTTCTATTCCCGATCTCCGCCAGAGATCATATCCTAAGCTCGATACCAACCTGTGGCGCCCCCAAAATAGGTCTACATCCCCATTACGATTTGTCAATACACGATCTGAAACAACTACAACTTTATTATTACAATAGTAAAAGCTGAAGTTTAAATCGAGATATTGCCATCTGCATAATATCCACATACAAATAAATCCTCATCATAATTATTGATACATTATTTTACAAAAATGGTGAGGACTAGTAAACAACTCTCCCTAGAACTTTCATTCCATACCCCACTCGTACTTGCTATATTCTCGCCTCTGACGAGAAGAAAAATGGAACAAAAAGGAAAAGGGTGAGCTCGACTAGCAAAGATAAAGAATATTATGACTAAGATAATATACAACAAAATTATCGTTAGTCTTCAACAGAGAGAAAAATATAATAGAATACAATAGACAACAAGTTTTAAATCAATATTCGCAATGAAATAATAATTCATTAGAAGAGTTAAGTAGAGAATGCAAACTACTATCTTCTATGTATGAATTTTAAAGTTCATCGTCTATTTTATCTCTATAACATCAATCAATATATATACGGGATCAAATATTCATCCTTGCACTCTGAGCCAAGGACATTCACCAGTTGGTCATGTTCATCTAAACACCTGTTCATCTTTGCACTACGGGCCAAAGATATTCATCAGAAATCATTCATCTTTGCACTACGGGCCAAAGATATTCATCATAAATCATTCATCTTTTAAGACTGAGGATGATGAAAAATATTTTTTTAAAGAAACGAATCCAGTGAAACAAAATGACAAGGATTAAGGATTAAGGATTCGTACTTTGTTTTATCCACGTCCAAAAATACCTCAAAAATAATCATAGTGGTGTAAAATTCAAGAATGATCAAAACATGGATACAATCAAAGCTAGTGTCCAGAATAGATATTTTGGACGAAAAGGAAAAATTTCATTTTTCGATGAATAGTGTCGTATTCGTGAATAGTGTCGTATACGTGAATAGTGCCGTATACGTGAATAGTAATTTCGACACCAAAAGATAGAAATTTCACAAAAACATCATCACGCTTCATGAATAGTACTCGTGAATAGTAACTCGTGAATAGTAACTCATGAATGGTAACTCGTGAATAGTAACTCATGAATAGTAACCCCGACATGAAAAAGTTCTAAATTTGATAAAAAGTTTCAACCAATATTTCAGCATAATGATATTGAAGAAATAATATCATTTGAGAAGAAAATAACATCCCTTACCTCGAAAAGACAAGATTTCTAGTTGAAACACCGGATATAGGCTATGACTTGAACTTTCACCGTATAGCAATACTCAAAGTATACTCAAAATACTCACAAGAATACGCTCGATAATATAGAGAGAAAACTTCAGTTTCTGGTGTGATTTTCAATTCTAACCTAAGCACCTATTTATAGGAAATTGCTTAGAACACCAAAGCAGAAAATTTAATATAATATTAATATATAAAAATATTATACGTATTCCTTGAAATCTTAATCTCAGCAATTCACACATGCCAACCTTCTAGAAAAAATACAAAAACGTGTTTCTAATTTAAAATAATTTAAACTTCCAAAAATCAATTATTTCAGAGCATCGGAACTTCAATAATTCATAATAAATAGCCTTTTTATCAGAAAATTCGAATCTCGCGAGTTTTTATAAGAAATTCAATTCTCTACAACTTTGCAAAAGAAAGTTTTTCCAAATTCCAAACAGAAATTGGCCGAAATCCACAAAGCGGGCGATTTTACAAAGTTATAATCAAATTTGATCAATAAATGGGGTCCATTTAGACATGTTTAACATTTTTAAACATTTATTGCAAAAAAATACTCTTCCTCCTCATATACTCATATATCCCACATTCGTTGTAAAAATATCACCATTATTATATTATTAAAATATAATAATATATATTTAAATGAATTATTTTATCAGAAAAAGATAAAATATTAATTTTCAACAATTGTCACATTAAAAATTTTCTCCATGTATATCCACATAAAATCAATATTTTTCTCATCATATGAATCAATAATTAATTATTCACAAATAATATTACGAATCACAATATTGACAACCGCAGCGGGTTCAGGAAAGGGGCTTTCAATAAGAATTTCTCCTTATTGGCGCGCAATTAGGTGACCAAACTCTCCTTAGATGTAGAACTTTCTAGACATTGCCAATAATGTTATCTAATAATATTATTCAGATAATATGAATTATTGCTTCGATAATGAAAAATCTTGTGTAATAACAATTTATTGAAACAACAAAGAATATAAAATATCAACGCAAAGAATTATTGAATCAATAAAATAAAATACCGAATGATAATTATCGTAACCATTATTGAGTAGTGCCTTCTTACGTAAGAGTCAATAATTGGTGCAATACTGGTGCTACTATGCAACAACGCGTAGACATCGTGTTTTAACCACCGGGTATTCCAACAAATGTAAAACTCAGTAACAACTACGTAGTTATTTTTAAACAACTTATATTTGTCGTTTTCTTCATCCAATCGCTCGTTATGGGGCCCATTAAAGAGGCTGGCCGTTGCATTTAATATTCCCGAAAAGATTTAATATTCCACGACCAAACAAATATTCCCCGACAATAATGAATATTTTATAACCACTTGCTTATTTTGAAATACTTGCGTATTTTACCTATAACTATCCACATTAATCAAATCAACCCTTACTATTTCAAAATAATAAATAGAGAAAATTAAATTTCATTTATTAATTATTTGGGGTCTTACATCTGGGTTGTTGGATCATGGATCCATAATATCTAGATGCTCGAATCTAAAGATTTCAAAAATCTGGGATAAGTTTGAAAAATGGCATGACAGTCACATGTCAGAGGCCGTAGATCTGTGTGTGTTTGAGTTTTGATATATGTTATGTTATAGATCTGTTCCTTGTAGTTAGTACTTTGATCTGAGACTTGAATAAACCTTAGATCATGTTTCGATTGCAAGATACGATCGGTGAAAGTGTGTTGAACGAGCACGACTTCTGGAATCTAGGCAAACCCAGAAACCCAGAAAGTCTTACAGTGATATTGCAGGCCATGATCTTGCTTGTCTGTTATGTTTTATGTCACGTTGTTGTTTTGTAGTTGTAGCCTGACATGAGGACTACAAGTTAAAACCTTTAGATCACCCAGATCCATAACAGAAATGATGTTAGGGCCGGTCAAACAAGGGTTGACCATCACGACGGATGAAGATTCTGGGTAACCCAGATCTTCATCAGCTGAGTTTTCTGTCAGAGATTGACCAGCCTTGATCTTATATATGTGTTGATGTTTTTATGGTCTGATGTTATGTCGTTATACCCTGTCATGTGTTCTACAAGAATAAACCACTAGATTACACAAACCAAGTCCAGAATGTTATGATTTAAAGCTGCAAAATAGGTACCTTGGCTGTTCTTCATTTCTGGGTAACCCAGAAAATGAAGAACACGCCTAACAAGATTTTTGCATGCCCAGATCTTCATGATATGTTCTGTTATGACTTAAATGATGATTAAAACTTGTAGTATTACATACCTACTACAAGATTAAGGTTCAAACAGACTCAAAAACAAATTATACAGAGAATTAAGACTTGATTGAAACCACCCCCTTGCACACTTGACATGCTTTTACAGGCGACTCAAGAACAGGGCCAAGAACACCATCGATGTGATTAAATCACCTAAGGCCCTATATAGCGACACTTAATTTCATAAATTGATTATTTTAATTAAATAAATTGAATAAAATGGTTTTTAATTATTAAAAATACAAAATAAATTTTGAAAAATTATTTTAAAGTCTGAAAAATAGTTTTTAATTATTTAGAGTATATTTCATAAATATTTAATATTTTTGGAATATAAATAGTATTTAATTTATTTAATTATAATATTAAATAAATTATTTAAAAATAATTTTAATACATGAAAAATCATGAAAAATTATATTATGATATTAGAAAATATATTAAGTTATTTTTGATGACTTTTAATATTTTGTGATGAAATTCATTAATTAATCAATATTAATGGTAATTAGTTTATTTAATAAATATATTAAATAAATTAAGGAAAATAGAATTAATAATTTAAAAATCATATAAAAAATGATTTAAGTGATATAAAAATATTTGAAGTTATAAAATATAACTTTTGATATTTTGTCATGAAAATATTAATATTTTAATATTAATATCAATTATCGATAATGAATTTAACAGTTTAAAAATCATATAAATATGATTTTTAGAGTATTAAAAATACTTTGTGATATTATAAATATATTATAATATTATGACATGTATTTTATTAATATTTGATAATAAATAAATATTAATGATAAAAGAATTATATGGTATTTAGTTCATTTAAATACGATTTTAATGATTGAAAAATCAAAATAAATGATAATAATTATTTAAAAATTATTACGAGCGTATGAAAAATATTTCGACTGTTAATAAATTATCTTAGATAATTGTTAACTGTTAAGTCAGAGTTTAATTGAACCTAACTCAATAAAAGTCCAACTAAGGCCATCAGGAAGTCCGATTTGTGTCAGTTTCAAGTCAGACTGAAATAGTTTGACCTGATACTAAGTCTTATGTGTGTTATAGACTGATAGGGTTATGTGTTTAGGTTATTCTATGTATGTCTATATATATAATAGTATTATATTATGATGATATTATTCTAATATTGGAGATCTATATTACTAATATTAGGTCTTCGGATAAAGCGATATAAATTGCGTAGCGGTAATCAACGGTTTAGGCAATTTTGTTTTTACTTAACTTTACTAAGAGTTGTTTCATTCGGAAAAGCTTATGGTTAATCATTGATGGTTGCCATGAATTGTACTATGCATATATCGTATGTATAAGTCAGATATGAAAGGCTGATCACCTTCATTACCAGTTGGTTAAAATATATTTGTTCATGTATAATACTTGTTCAGTCATAACTTTGTTCCTGCTAATTCACAATTATATTGTTGAATTATAGCCATCTTATTATTCAGATTCTTTCAATCATGATATATTGTTATATTATTGAACTTAAACTTGCTGGGCAATCCTTATGCTCACCCTTACTATATCATAATAAAACATTGCAGATTAAGACGAATGTGTCGGATACAAGGAAAGGTTAAAGACAGTTCCAGCTTAAAGTAAATGTGTGCTATTAGATTTGTAATATTATTGTATGATATTAATGTTATTGTAAGTCAAGTAAGTTATGAATTGTGTATAAGTTAAGGGTACTCGACCTTGGGGAATAATGTGTAAAATGTATTGTATAAATAATTTATGTTTATATCTTCCGCAAATATAGTAATAGTGATAGAATGATCGAACCGGATCCGCAGTGATTCGGGACCTCGAATTCGGGGCCCTCACACGCAAGGCAAGTTTTCTAACTCTACATTTCGTTGAGCAAGTTGTTATTATCTTTAACTTGTTTCGTTGTATGCAAGTTTACTTACCCTATCTCGATTATATTGATCAAGTTATTGTTGTTTTTAACTTGTTTCACTGAGCAAGTTTTCTAAACCTTAATCTTATGTTGAGCAAGTTTCTTGTCCCTAGTTTGTCTCTAATTATGCAAGTTTCTAAATTTTAATTATATTGTGCAAGTTTTTCTAAACCTAAACTTGTTATTTAGTATACAAGTTTCTACATTCTGATATATTAAAATTGAACAAGTTTTATCGTTCAATTTACCATTTGTTATGCATGCTCAATACTTAATTCTAAATAAGATTTTAACCTTAGCTTAATATTGTTCAAGCAAGGCATGTTTTATTATTCAATACTTATACTATTAGATTATTCCTAAAGCATGACCTTAATTTAAAATGTCGATTCAGTTATGATTTATTCTATAGCATAACGTTATTAACTTTTCATTCAGCTAATCCTTAGTTGATGTCCGTTGAATTCCAAATTACCTTGAAACGTATCCAAACCAAACTTACTTTGGGGCAGACTTGTATTCTAAATGTTGAGATGAACAACCCTATTATAGGGGATAATTTACGTGTAGCGTTGACATGTTAATGCACAATACATTGTACGAAGGGTTGATCCCTCTAAGTACGAGGAGTCCTTATAGTCTTATGACTATTAAAGTTTAAGTTGAAAGATTATTTATAAATATGGACATAGTTCGTGGTCTTATGACCCTCAGATATATGATTAAGATTTTGATTATCATTGATAGAACCTATTGTTCAGTTCTTTTGAGCCTATTATTTAGCAATTGTTGTAAAGCTTTATTCATTATTATTTCGAGTGAGCATTGTTTGCTCACTCTTGCTTATATAATTATACAGCTAAAGTTGAGAAGGTCGATGTACCTAGCACCAGTAAAGGCAAAGGAAAGATGAACAAGTATTAAAGACTTTGTAATATGTTGACATTTTTATTGTCAGACTTTATTTGAATTATTGTAATGAAGTTATTTAATTTTCTGCATATGAATGTTTTTATTTAAAGGTTAGATAACCTGGGAGATTTTTATTAATGTAATCCTTTAATGGGAAGGTTTATTATTAAATTTTATTATGATTGGGTAGTTAGACATGAATGTTTTTATTAAGTGAACACCAAATCTTGAGGGAAAAAAGTACTCGGATTTGGGGGTGTCACAATCCCTTCTTTTAATTCTGCATTACACAGAACCCAAATTCTTCCTTCAAAACCTAGTAACCCCTCTTTGTCAAGGCTGTATTTAATCTTCTCTACATCTTCAATTATCTTCTTCATTCGTTCGCATTCCTCATCTCTTAGTTGTACTTCCATAATTCGTTCCACAATCGTTGGTCGAGTGTCCATTGTGAATAACGTCCATATCGATTCATTCGACACCCTAACTTCTAGCCCCATTCTTGCCATCTTCGTTACTAACTCATTTTGAGTCGTTAACATTGATAGCTTTTCCCTAACCTTCCTACTTAGCGCATCGACCACCATGTTTGCTTTCCCCGGATTATATAAGATATCACAATCATAATCTTTTATCAATTCTAACCACCTTCTGTGCCTCATATTCAACTCATTTTGTGTGAAGATATATTTTAGACTTTTATGGTCCATGTATATCTCATATATCTCCCCATATAGATAGTGTCTCCATATTTTTAATACAAAAACTACTGCTGCCAAATCTAGGTCATGAGTAGGATAGACCTTCTCATAATCCTATAATTGGCGTGACGCATATGCAATGACCTTGCCATGCTGCATGAGCACGAAATCCAGTTCTCTATGCGAAGCATCGCTATAAACTACAAAATTCCAAGTATCATCTGGTAAAGATAATACAGGTGCTTCACTTAACATCCTCTTTAGTTCTTGAAAATTTTCTCACACTTCTCAGTCCACAAATACTTTACAGACTTCCTCGTCAAATTCGTCAACGGAGTAGCTATTTTAGAAAATTCCTAGATGAACCTTCGATAGTATCTCGCTAACCCCAGAAAACTCCGGACCTCGGTTGGTGTTTTCGGTTGTTCCCAATTATTAATTGATTCCACATTCACTGGATCCATTGAAATGCCATCTTTATCAATAAAATGTCCTAAAAACTACACTCTTTCAAGCCAAAAATTCACACTTAGTGACTTTCGCATACAACTTTTCCTTCCGTAGTGTTTCCAACACAATCCTCAAATGTTCAGCCTGATCTTCTGGCGCCTTAGAATAGACTAGAATATCATCAATGAAAACTACAACAAACTTGTCCACATATTGTTTGAACACTCTATTCATCATATCCATAAATGCGGCTGGCGCATTAGTCAACCCAAACGACATAACCAAAAACTTGTAATGACCATAACGAGTTCTAAACGACGTCTTAGGTACATCCTCCTTCCTTACCTTCAGCTGATGGTACCCCTTGTGCAAATCTATCTTAGAAAAATACTTTGCCCCTTTTAACTGATCAAATAGATCATCGATCCTAGGCAATGAGTATTTATTCTTAATCGTTAACTTGTTCAACTCACGAAAGTCGATACAAAGTTTTAACGACCCATCTTTTTTCTTTACAAACAATATTGGTGCTCCCCATTAAGAAACACTCGATTGAATGTACTTCATGTCTAATATTTTTTTTAATTAAACCATTAACTCTTTCATCTCTACCGACGCCATATGATATGGTGCCCTAGAAACTGGTATCGTACTCGGTAACACATCGATTACAAATTTAACCTCCCTATTCGGCGGAAGACTTTGTAACTCATCTGGAATTACATCCACGAATTCTTGAAATATCTGTATCTGTTCCAATGATGTTCCCACTTTCTGAGTATCAACAACAAGGCACAAGTATCCTACACACCTCTTCCTCAACATCTTCCTAGCTTGTGTCATAGTTAGACAACAAGAGTGCCCCGATGATTTACTACCGTAGAACACTACCTTGGGTTTCTTAGAAATCAAAAGGTTAACACTTTTTCTTTGGCAATCTATTATCGCTATATGGTTAATCAACCAATCTATATCGAGAATTATATTAAATTCTCCCAACCTTATCGGTATAAGATCTACCGATAATTTGTTACCTCTAATATCTACGCAACAATTTCTATGAATGTGCTCAACGTGAATTATCTCTTCATTCGCTACGTAAATATTTAAAAGAACAATCCTAATCTTTTCGGGAATAATCCTATTAGCTTATGAAATTCAAATGCTATAAAAGAACAAGTAGCACCCGAATCAAACAACATGTAATCATTTATTTCATTGACTGGAATAATACCTGCTACTATATCTGCTGATGTAACCGTATCTTGGACAGTCATATTAAAAGTACAGGGCGTGGGTCTACATGGTGGTGTTGGTCCAGTAATGGCTAGCTTACCACTACTAGCCCTTACTACCCTCCGACCCCTTCTTTGGGAAATTTCTTTCTATGTGGTCTATCGATCCACATACAAAACACCCCTGGTTCTTCTTACGGTTAGGAAAATTGGGTGATATATGACCCTCCTGCCCATAATTATAATAAAACGCCTTCCCTTAAAGATAAACTCCACATAAGCCTTCCCGCATGACTTGCATGCTTCGATCCTACGCTTAGGATCCCCTTGTTTAACTCAAGTATTCTCGGAGTTGAAACCCTTCCTCCTGGGCACACTTCCACTTCCACTAGCTCCCTCCACCTTGGATATTCCCTCTCCTTTATTCTTATTCTTTCTCTCTTTGTGTTATTGGCTTAAAGCGTCACTACCACACTCGGCAATAATTGCCTTCTTTAGAATTATTCCATACGAAGCACTCTGAAACACAAAAACCCTGCTATAGAGCCAGGGCTTTAGTCCCTGCTCAAACCTACTAGCTTTCCTCTCCTTAGTGTCCACTTGATGTGGATTAAATCTTGCCAATTCATTAAAATTGGTCGCATACTGGGGAACCGTCATGTCACCTTGCTTAAGTTCTAAGCACTTAATCACCATCCTACCCTCTATGTTTATAGGAAAATAGTTCTCAAAGAAAACATTCTTAAACTGTTCCCACATAACAACATCAGTTCCAGCCCCACCTTGGTGAGCCTCCCACCAAAAGTTGACTTCTCCCTTCATCATATAGGTCGTAAAAGAAGTCTTTTGTGCCTCCCTACGTTTGCAATTACAAACGCCTTCTCAATTTCCTTTACCCAAGTTTGGGCCTTAATATGGTCCGTAGTTCCTTTGAACTCCGGCGGACCTACACTTTTAAATTCCTTAAAGGTAGTTGTTCTAGCTACTATAGGGACTACAGGTGCTCCACCCCTAGCTTGATTAACTGCAGCCGTTAATAAATTAACGAACTCATGCATAGGGTTGTTTTGACCACCTTAATTATCATTATGGGATTCAACTTTCTAATTATGTTATCTTATTCTTGGCGGCATTTTTTTGATTAAATAAATAAAGTTTCGTTATTATTTATTCATTCTTGTTTATTTAGTTATTATTCATCAAACAAAAACTCATACTACAGGAAAGCCCATTTGATAAAACCTCATTATATTAATATGATTCTTCATAGTTCCAAAACTATTTGCAGATTAATTCCATAGGCAGAGCTATTACATTTCTATCCCGCGATTGACTTTCACGAAAATTGGGATTTACAAAAAGATTACCCTTAAATTATACAAAAGAAGGTTTTACGTCACTACACAGATACACAAAATATTTATAGATCTATGCTTTATCTATCTACTACTAATACTGTATAATAGCATTCTCGTGCTTCTGATTCAAAAGAATCGACACAATATCCTGACCAATAGTATGACGAGCTTGTCCCAACATAATGGAATAACAAGCATCTTTCAGCTTGAAATCCTCATGAGCACTCTCATGGATGTAAGACATCCGTGCTATCTTCTAGTTCCTCTCACCCAGTTCTTTATGAAGCTCAACAACCTCATTCTTATAATCCCTCACCTTATCCTTCATGAGCACCTTCTCATTATGTTCTAACTCAAAATCTACTTCTGCAGACTCTTTCGCTTCCTAGAGGTCACTAACCTTCTCCCTCAAGTTCTGCACATCAGTGCACAATTGCACATTCAGGTCAAGCACCGCCAGATACAATAACCTCATTGCCTCTGGTGGTGTTGGCTCTAATGCAGGTACCACCATATCAAACGATGCTACCTCCATATCCTCATCCACATCGACCACAACATCAAAATATGATGCCGATCCCAAATTTTCCAACTCCCCATACAGATATTCCTCCTCTGGCTCAAACTCATCTATGTTCACCATTAGTACCTCTGCCACTGGCACTGGTACTGGTCCTATCCTATTTACTGACTCTTCACTCACCACATGTATATCTCTATACATAGAGCTCTCGATTGACATCTATAATAACACATAACACGTTGATTAGTACATAATACATAATAATATAAGCACAAATCACATTGAGTTTATTTAAGGTTAATTTCTATCTTTTAAATCTTTTGGTAATGAGTTTCCTCAATACTTAATGAAAAACTCTACTTGAATTCCTTTACTTCCAACTTCTTATACTACTAACAAGGTTATTAGCCTAAGGTTCTTCCCCCCTTAAGTTTTATAACCTAATGCTTTGATACCAACCTGTGAGGCCCCGAAATCTGGTTACTTTCAACCCACAAATATAGTATTAAACGGTACTACTAACTATACATTCATTCCATCGAAACAACATCAAAATGAGTGTATTTACTACATTCTTATTACAATAATAATGAATCATTTCCCAGGTTCTATAACCAAATACATTCTTCATTTTCCATAGTATAATTCATACAAATATACTGGTCTATTACAGGATAAACTACTTATCCATCTTAGCTTTGCCTCTATCCTTATCGGAACCCTCGGTTCGCTTAGCCTTAGCTGCAATCATATAATTCAAGAAAAAAGTGAGTATAACTGGCTCAGCAAGTATAACAGTATATAATACATACACCACGTCGAGAATTATATGATTATTCTTCATCAACGAAACAAATAGTTATGAAGTACTATGAAATATTGAAATAATACTTTTCATTCTCATAAATATTTCTAGAGTACATACAGTAACTTAGGAATTCTGAGCAGGTGAAAAGACCATGAACATTTTTTTTGATTTTCATTCATAAAAAGGAAAACCCGGCACTAAGTCTGTAAGTTCGATATATCTTACGAGCACTTCTAGGTGATCAACCTATAGTACTCTATGTTGATCAACACTCATCCGTTAAACGTATATGTATTTAAGTTTTGGAAACCTCATGTGCCCATCGAACAATTGATGTAAAATACTTTTGTTTATTCATACTCAGCCTTACCTTTGAATCCGTACCAAACAATTGGCATATGATAGCGTTATCAATACTATATCGAAAAATTTGTAACCAAATCAATCAAACTCTTAAGGTTGGTCTAGCCGAGTTAAAACTGGCATTGACTCTTTCGTATAACAATTCATGCATATTATAACATGAACCACAGAAACTTGGCTAATGCAAATGTCTGATAAGCGTTAAGAAAACTTACCTTCAAGCGTCTTCAATTAAAATTCAATAGTTCTTGGTCTTTACAGTTTCTACATGATATTTTCATATAGCACACTAGAATTAGCTACCAAACAATCTAATCACATTATTTTTACAAACTTCTTTCTCTTCTATAACTTAAATGAAATTATTTCATTAATAATAGTCTCTTGGAGCTATCTATCAATCATTACGGCTTATTAACATCCATATGTCGTAAACTGACATTCAACAACCATCGTTTCAATACAACCGTAGTTGAAACCCTAATTGGTTTGTAAACTCAGACACATTTTTCTCGGATTACCTATATCAGACTTTGTATAGTAAGAACATAAGTATTATCTTTATTTTTATCATTCACGTAGCACGCACATCTATTACATAACGTATAACCTTAAGACGCGCGTTAAACTCATATACGATTCACGATTTACGTTTTCGCACTTTACGTTCTTTGTTTAAATACTTTTAATCAACGTTAAATTCCTAAAATCATCGCTATACATGTTATTTAGGAATTATCTCTTCATGTTTATTAAGGATATACATGCCCCATAAGTATCATATAAACAGTTGGGTTAATAATTAACTATGTCGATTTTTTTCCACTTCATTTGGTCAGCAAGCTGAGCCTAAGTGTACAAGTTATGTCATGGTGTCATTCTCTAGTAGTCGACATCTTGTCCAAAGGTCTTGGTGTCACTTTCTTAGGCTTGGGAGGCGCTACGGCGCTGACCTTGAGCCTTTGAAATTTTTTTAAGTTAATCATTTCAAATTCTTTCTGGGCTAGTAACTTAATCATTATAAGTCAGAATTAGCTCATTCAAAAGTCGTTATCTCAAATATCTCGCATACTTCGATTTTATTTGGACAGATGTAGTTAAGCTCTTCATTCATTCCACCATGCCACAACATGAAGAATGTGCAATTATCATAAGTAGTTAGGCAACTATCATAAGCATTAAGCTCTACATTCATTCCAACATAACACATACTTAATTTAATTTAATAGAATTATTGTACCCCATGCCACAACAATATTTATTTATATTCAAATTAATATTCAACTTTTATTAACATAATTACTAATATTATTAGAAAATTCTCGGGAAATACAGTGTGGGTTGGTTGGGACACAAATGTTTGGAATATGAATATTATATCTAAATCTTCTCAGTTTATTCATTAGTCTGTTATGTCTGTTGCTCTTAATTTACACATGTTTATTATGGTTATTTATGGCTTCAATACCCCTTTTGAATAGTAAGGAGGTTTGGAGCGAAATGACTAAAATGCCCCTAGCCTTGGTTTTCTATATAAACAAGCCTTAAGCTCATTTGTTTGGTTAGAAAATTCAACTAACACTTGAGAGAGAGATTTTGGATGAGGAGGAAAAGGAAGAGTAAAAGCTAGCCCGAGTGCACGCTTTGTCCAATGGAGGAAGATTAAAGAAGAGATGTAATCCGAAACCTAACCCTATGTATATTTTCTTTAAGTTTTCTATGTTAAAAACATAGCTTAATGAGAAGAAGAATTAAAAGATGTTAAGAATGATTTCATATGGTTTAAATCATGAGAAAACGAAGAAATAAGAATTAGAAGTTTAGTTTATAAATTTCTAAGTAAGTTTAGTTTCCCTTTTCAAATTACTCGTTATTTCAATTACTTATAATTTCATTCCATATTGATCCCCATGTAATGGAAAATATGAAGAAATATGTGTCCACGCATATTTACATGCTATCTTGTATTACAAATAGCTAACCTCCGTTTTGTAGGATAATACTCCTAAAACGGATACATCATATAGCATGTAAACCTTTATACATTTCCTGAAACTGAACTACGTCAGTTTTTTGCAAGGAAATAATTGGACCTATTACCCGTTCAAAGTCCAAGAAGGCCACGAGCCTACATCCCATTATGTCTTCATCTGACCAGGCTAATCTTAATCCTGTCTCCAGCGAAGAATTTGATGGATTAAGTAAACAAACCACAGATTTGGCTATTCTGCTTAAAGAACTACACCAGTCTACTCAGGGTACAAGGATACCCGTACATACTGAATCCTCTTCACATGGAGGAACCCAAGGTGAGGACAAAGAAGCGCATGTACCTGATGCTCAGTTGGATAAAACCAACAAAATTCATGATACCACCCATCTCAAAGAAGACCTTGACACCGATGATATCAGAAATAAATTCCTTCAAATGGAAGAGACTATCCGTTCTATCAAAGGGATTGGAGCACATGGGAGTCTTTCATATGTAAACCTTTGTATATTTCGTGGTGTGCATTATCCAGAGAAATTTAAGACTCCTGACTTTGAAAAGTATGACGGGTTAGGAGACCCTTACACACATTTGAAGGTATTCATTGGAGAACTCAAATCTTATGCTGAGGACGAGAAGCTTAGAATGCAGCTATTCTAGAAAAGCCTAACTGGAGAAGCTCGATCGTGGTATACCAGATTAGACAATTCAAAGATCTATAGCTGGGAAGAGCTAGCTCATGCCTTCCTCAGTCAGTATAGCTTCCAGTCTAAGATGGCCCCTGACCGGTACCAAATTACTAAAGTCAGGAAACAAACCAATGAATCTTTCAGAGAGTATGCTCAAAGTTGGAGGCGCCTTGCTGCTCAAGTTGTTCCCTCTGTGAATGAGTCGAAGATGGTGATGACCTTCATAGACATACAAGAAGCTTTTTTCTATGAGAGAGTCTTAGCTGGTATTGGGAAACCCTTCTCTGAAATGATTAAACATGGGAAGATGGCTGAGATAGGATTGAAGTCAGGAAAGATTCAAGACCTTGTTGCCCTTAAAGTTGTTGCTGAACACATCTAGTCCGGAAATTATGGAAACAACCCCCGGAGGGTCCATAAAAAGAAAAAGGAGGATTTTTCCTTGATACTACAAGGTCAAAAAGGCAGTCAGAATATGCCTATCCAGAGGAGAAATTACTCCCCCTTTCAAGCATAGTCTGTAAACCCTTTGTTGCCAAAGGGTAGAGAAGTCAAACACACTCGAGTATTCACACCCCTAGGGGAATCACTCGAGAATATTCTCAATCTTCTGACCACTCAGAAGAAAATTACTCGTCTTCTTCCACCAGCAAACCCAAATGGGAAAGGTTTCAATGCTAGTTAGAAATGTGCTTATCATGCTAGAGCTCTAGGACATAATACTCAAGATTGTTGGGCCTTAAAACACAAGATCCGGGATTTAATTGATAATGGTGAGATCGTGGTAGCTAAACCCGACCAACCCCATGTGCAAGACAACCCTCTTCCCTCAACACAAAGAAGATGAGGTTAATATGATTAATTGGAGTAGTGGACAGAGTTTCGATAATCATGGTGGTGGATCATCCCGAACCAGCAATGATGTTGTTAACAAATGGGATTATGCTCAGTTCCAATATACGATGGAACGAAAAATGAAGACTCTCTATGAGCAAGTTAACTAATTGGCAGAATTAGTGGTCCATCAACAACAAGTCACACACCAATTATTTAGTCAAGAGCATGCTAGTCTCCTTCCTCTTGTTACAAACACTCCACCACGTACTCCAGAAAGTGAGACACTGGAGGATAAAATTGCAAAAAGAGCAAATGCCAAAGCTCATCGGGAATTTGCCAATAAAAGGGAATTTTCATACCTAGGCCAACCGATGGAAGAAATACTGCAGATGTTGATACATGAAGGAAGAATCATAACTCTGCTACCTCCAATTAGCCCGCATTCAAGAGGATTTGATTTTAATGAAGTGTGCCAGTATCACTCCCAATCTCGCGATCACAACACAAAAGAATGCTGGGCACTCCGCCACCTTATTCAGAATTTAATTGACAGCGGTGTCTTGCAGATGGCAGACGATGATGTTGTGGTACTAGAGAGTGGGGACGTATTTCCTACAAAGTGGAAGGAAGTCATAGCAGTAATATTTTCTGATACAGATGCATCTACTCCCTCACATACAATCCAACAAATTCAACTCAAGGGTGTTGACAATCCTTTAAAAGTGGCTGCTCCAAAGCCAATTATCTTGTCATTTATACCATAATATCCTGTTGTCAGCCTAAAGAAAGTTCCATGGAATTATGGAGGGGCTGAAGGATCCACATCTCACATAACTGCTGCAGTGTCGAAGGACAATCCACTATATCTCCCCGAACGGGTGATGAAATCTACCATCAGGTCAAAGGGAAAGATTCCCATGGAAAAGGTAGAAGAATTTATCTGTACTATGGGCCATAATGAAGCCAAGGTGGTTTTAAGCTTAAGAGAAGCTCCACATCAAATTTCCGTATTGGACTTGATTTTCTCGTCCGAAGATAACAGGAAGGTCTTGTTTAGGGTTTTGGAAGAAGCCCAACTACCTAAGTCAATAGATGTGGAGAAATTCTAGCACCTGGTGGATCACATTTTTAACAACAATGTGATATCTTTCACTGATGACGATATACCTCTCGAAGGGACCGGTCATTGCAAGCCGTTGCACATAGCGATTTTATCTTCCGGATACATGGTGGGAGGAGTTTTGATAGATGGAGGGTCATCTTCAAATATCTGTCCTTATGCCACTTTGGTGAAGATGAATATCAATCTCAACAGAATCCAAAAAAGCCATACAACCATTAAAGCTTTCGACGGATCTCAACGAAACGCTGTCGAAGAGATTGAACTGCCAGTGGAGATTGGTCAACATACATTCTGCATATCTTTTCACGTGCTCAGAATAGATAGAGGATACAACCTAATCTTGGGAAGACTGTGTATTCATATGGTCGAGGTCGTCTCGTCCACCCTTCATTAGTAACTTAAATACATTATCAACAATAGCCTTGTCAGTGTCGATGCTGAGCCGGAATATCCTGAACTGGTCAAACTATGACATCATAGCCAGAGGGAGATTATCCATGCCAAGAGCATTAGTAATGAAGCTATAGGGAGAACTGAGCCTTGTACATGGCAGGATGCCAAATAGATCTCTAATCCCCGCCAGGAATACCGACCAAGACATAGCGTCTGTACACTTTGATGGCTGAAAGGAGTAAGACATAGATATATCATGGGTAAAGTAGTACCCGTATCGGCAGAAAGTACCAATCGATCTCAAGTGTGACATAAACCACACGTATAACATGACCAAACTGCTTGTAAATACCCCTGTAGGGTAGGTACTACAAAATGTGGTCGACCTCAGCGTCTCCACCACAATCATCGAAATGATGGTATGACCCTCCCTGAGAGCTCTCACTGCCATGATAACACTGATGTCCAGCTCATCCATATATCATGGAATGTACACATATGCCACTATGCACATCACGAATACATCCACTCTGGCCAAATGCCACTGATCCTCTGGTGTGGTAAAATCCCCAAAATGTCGTGTGTGGCAGTCTATCAGGAAACGCTGGGACAATACATGGCTGGATGTAATATAATCCTCTACTACTCTACGCCGTAATCCGGTTAGGATCATGAACTGCCGGCGCATATTTCTGACAGCCATATGAGCGCAAGGTATGTCTAAGGGCAAGTTTGTCAACCACTTGTACTCCTTCAATGTAGGAGTCAACTCCTGGGTACAAAATCGGAAAACCTGTCTCTCCGGTATCCAATGCTCTAGCATACCCTCTACAAAGCATGCGGGAACCTGAAACATCAAGAGGGTCATAGAATATTATAATAGCTGGTCTATAGTCACCCTATCTGTGGGTGAAATACTATCATACCACGACCTCAGACGGGAGGCTATCAACACTTGTGGGGTATGATCGATGCGGCTGACTGTCAAAGAAGACATCTGTGTAGGCCGTATAGTAAGACCATCTAGGGGTTAATGCTGAATATCTCTAGACATACATACATATGCATAACTTGATATATGCATGACAAGCAATAGATGACAATATGATGGTGGGAATGGAAAATAGTACATACATTCTTATGTACATCATCATCTACGTACATCATCTCTGTACATCTAAAAATACAGGGAAATGGGGCACATACGCCCTACTACTAATAGAGGTCTATCAAAAGATATAGCGAGAATGGGGCACAACCACCCAATATATAACAGAGGCTTATCAAAAGAGATAACGAGAATACACATCAGAAGAAGACAATGGTGTCAATATCTACATCATCAATCCTGTCCACCAGAGATGGAACGTATCCTGAGTATATGAACCCTCTTATAAAGTATATCCATCCATACCCATCAAAGGGATGTCATAGATATGCGACTGCAATATAGGCCAATAACGCTTGATAGGAGGCAAGATCGGTACACGAATCTCTCATGCGGTGCTCCTAATAGCACACTCTCCTAAATAGAGATCACATCCTCCATCTGTGAAGAGAGGAATCCTAAGGGTGGATATCACGTGCTCGACACCAGTCGGGAATCCATCCTTAAATCCAATGGTCAAATGTTCCCCAGAGTAGGGAACCCAAGTGATGACATCAGTTGTCAACAACTCCAACTCTAAGCGATAATGGGTGAAACCCTCCGCTACAAGAACTTATGCCAAAATGGAGTGATGCCATTGTAATCCTCGTGGATAGGTATCTAAACCTAACACACTCACAAGACGCAAACATGGAAGCCTCTCATAGGCCCAAAACTGTCAATATAAAGGCAAACCACCTGTTGTCATTGAACACTCTCAACTTGTATATGGGGAATCAAAAGAGAAATACTCACTAACAGAAATGGGTAAAATCCTAGCCAATCCTCAGTCAAGCCCTGCGAACGCATGCAAATTCCCCTGAGGAAATAGACAAAGGTATAGGAACCCCAATCATACTCTCCAATACGGTCCACCTCTCGCATGGCCCTGATCAAAGTGAATGACACCGTAGAAGAGTTGTCTGCTATGAAACAACCCTCAATGATAACCAGGAACAATCACCGAAGAATGTGATCCCTGACTCTCACATCAGCATGCATGGGCTCACTCAATAACCACTCATAGCATCTACGCTCAAAGGACCCTTGCGAACGATCCTACCCTTGAGCGCCTCAGCCAGAACTCCTAACAAGGATCTGATGGCAATCGGGGTAATATTCGCCGTACATGGCACTGGCGCCCCTCCAAACTCTATACCGGTGATAAACCGCCAATCTATCGGCGTCATCATAACCTCACAGTCCAACAAATAGAGAGACTGAGTCTGGTTAAACCAGCGCTCAGACAATGTCAAAATCCTTGATCCTCTTCAATACGAAAAAGGAAAATTAAATCCAGCATTTACCTCATTTTCATGCAAGTAAACTGAGGGGTGGCGACTCAAATAACCCAGCAGATCTAGAATAGCCACCGGAATGCCTGGGAAATCCCTATGGAGAATATGAGCAACATAAGCTAGAGCCGCTAATGGTACATCCTCCTCCTCGTCCTCGACATCCGGTACATCAACCTGGATAGGACGAATCACTGCCTCAGCCAGACGACAAGGCTGTCTAACTAAACTTAGTCGAGGCACTTTGGAAGCCCTCCTTCGCACACCTGAAGTGGTCATGCGGGAACTACTCGGCTGATCCGGATCCATAATATCAGGACAATAAGTCTCCAAATCACCTCAAAAAGGGTGTGGTATTTTCTAACCTAGAGCTTTTTAAAATGCATTTTATGATGACTACATGCATGCATGCATTACTTTAACATACGCCTACAGTAGAGTTAAAAATGCATGACTACCTAGTGCCTACATTTTGAAATTTTTTTGCCATAGTTTCATCTATAAATAGGACTATCCACATTCACATAGGCATCATTATGTGGCCATTCAATAGCACACCTGCCCACAGTTATATACATATTATATGCAATAAAATGTCAAAGACATCAATCCATAAGGGTAGCCTAATTACCAGGATTACTTTGCATTACCACCTTTGCTCATTTGTTCTTAAATAGGATAAGAAATAGCATAAAAAAGGTACAAATTTGATTGTTTCAAAAGTCAAATTGTTTCACATCATTATGTTTAACATGGTTTAATACTAACATTTACTATGTTGAATATTTTTTATCAAGTCATTTGAGCATGCATATTCACTACTATGTATTTAGATGCATTTCATATAAAAAGTTATTTTCCAACGGATGAAAACTGGAAAAGAATGTGAGACCCCAAATTTTATGAATAAAAATTTAATTTTCTCGAAATAATTTTTTAATATTATGGAGTGGATTTGATATAATGTTATAGTTGTGGGTAGTATTTATAAATTTTGCAAAGTATGGAAGTTGTTATATAATACTCGATTGGTCGGGGAATATTCGTTTTAACAAGGAATATTCGTATGACGGAAAAATCATTGGTGGACCCTGCAACGGAATTATTGTCGGATTAAGAAAATGACAAAAATATTTTTATGAAAATAACGGCGGAAGTTGTACCGTTAACTGTTGAAACACTCGGTGTTAGAAGTACAGTAATATGCGTGGTTGCATAGTAGCACACGATATTGATTATTGATGTTTACGTGATAAGTCACTTAGTTTTGTTTTATTTGTATTATTAATGTAATATAATAGAAAAGCTTTTTTATATAAAATGTAATACTTTTATAAAGTTATTCTATAAATAGAATATATTATATTCTATTATGTATAGTGTTTTGTATAGTAAAATCTTTTTATATAAAATAGAATACTTTTATAAAGTTATTCTATAAATAGAATATATTATATTTTATTATGCATAGTATTGCATAGTACGTGCATAGTGCCTGCATAATATTTTGCATAGTAAAATCTTTTTATATAAAACATAATACTTTTATAAAGTTATTCGTTTTATTAGATTATAAATAGAATATATTATATTTTATTTAAAAGATTTTGCTTTAAATATGGACTGTCCAATTAAAAGTAAATCAATCTGGACCGTTCATGAATTAGTTACTATGCAGTCCATTCTTCTATAAATAGAAGCTCATTACTTCATTATTTCTTACGAATTCACTGAAACTCTAGAGAGAGAAACTATAGAGAGAGTTCTTCTTCTATAAACTTGAGCGTATTTCTTTAGAGTTTAAGAAAGCTTATAGCGTAGTGCAAGTTTTCTTCGAGTATATCCTCGCCCTACCAGTCGGAATACTATTCTTTCAAAGGTAAGGGATATTATTTGTTGTACTCGTAAGGGGTATTATTTCTTTCTTATTCATGAAGAGAACTTCTGTTATTCCATTCTTTGTTATTCTGTTGGAATAACCTGTATACGTGGGCTACCCTATACTTGGTGAAATTCTTATGTTATTCCATTCTTTATTATTATGTTGGAATAACATGTTTATGCGAAGTACCGCATACATGGTGAAATTCTTCTGTTATTCCATTCTTTATTATTCTGTTGGAATAACTTGTCTATGCGGTCTATCGCATGCCTGGTGAATTCTGTTGTTATTCCATTCTTATTATTCATTTGAATAACTGTTTATGGCACCGCATACATGGTGAAATTCTTCTAATATTCTCGTTTCTTTATTATTCGCCGGAATATCCTCGCTCGTGCGTTTACGCCTGGGACTGGTTCCATTATTTATTATTTTTGGAATATCCTGTTTTGTGCGCTTTACTCAACTCGGGTTCCATTATTTATTATTTTGGTGGGAATAACCTGTCTGTGCAGTCTATCGCATGCATGGTGATTTCTTCTATTATTCCATTCTTTATTATTCTATTAGAATAACCTGTCTATGTGGATTATCAAATGAATGGTGAATGATCCTTTGTATTCATTACTTATTAAATTATGGAAATGATCTGTCTAAGTGGATTACCGTATGGCGGCGAAAATCCATTTGCAGATTCATATATTCTATTATACTCAGTTGGTTAAAGTTTTAGTTTCTATACTCCATGAAATTAGTGGAATA
This sequence comes from Panax ginseng, assembly GCA_020205605.1. Classification (NCBI taxonomy): domain Eukaryota; kingdom Viridiplantae; phylum Streptophyta; class Magnoliopsida; order Apiales; family Araliaceae; genus Panax; species Panax ginseng. The sequence continues at coordinate 57,367,625 of CM035143.1, read as the reverse complement.
TCCTTGATATTTGCACTTCATCCAATATCTTTTCATGAAAATATTCTTTTGAGCATTCTTGAATTTTACTCTACAAAAAAGTATCATGTTGACAATTTGGACGTTATTGGTTCCTGGATAAATTAATTATTGAACTTGTTTTTATTGAATTATTATGTTATTGTCATCATCCTCATGTTTATATTATGTTGAAAGTCATCTGTGGCCTGTAGTGCATAGATGGACTTGGTATGATTATGACCAGGGATTATTCGGTATAATTATGACTGTAATGGTACAAATGATGTGGAAAAAGTCCTCATTGGCCCGTAGTGCATTGATGGACAGTTTTTGGTATGATTATGGCTATGGATTCTCTTTGGCCAAGGGTGCAAAGATTAATTGTTTTATGGCATGCTCAGGACTGTTGATGAAAACACGATTATCTTTGGCCCATAGTGCATGAATAATTCGTGGTCGTGATACTAAAGAATATTCTTGGCCTGTAGTGCAGGGATGATTTGATGATGTGAATTATTTATTAAGCTGAGTCTCAGTGATAAAAGTGATGAAAAACCTTTTAAATTATAGAAGATAGTAGATTTTATTCTCTACTTGACTCTTCTAATGGATTGCTTGTTCCGCTGCAGTTAAACTTGATGGTTGTTATATTTTATCAGTTTAACACTATTGAGGCTAACGATAATTTATTCTGCAATATCTTAGTCATAATATTTCTTACTGGGCTAGTTGAGCTCACCCTGTTTAATTTCATTGTTCTCTTGTGAAATGAGAACGAAAGGTGGGACTAGTCGGGAAGTGAGTGATGGTCCGGATGTTAGCATTAGTAGTCCTCACTATTCTATGAAATAGTGTGATAATAAATGTATTGAGGACTTATTTTGAGTTTGAATACTGTTTAGAATACAATATTTGTATTTAAACTCACAGCTCATGTTGTATATTTAAGATTGTATTTGTATTCTGTACCATGTATCTCGGCGATTCGTAATAGGTGATGTATACCTATTTTGGGGCGCCATGAGTTGGTATCAAAGCTTAGGATATGATCCCGGCCGAGATGTGAGACAAGAACTAGGAGGGGAGAGACGGGGAATTCCTTCGATAGTATGACCTACCTAAGTTTATTTGGTATTTAATTGGTCGGTCAGAGTATAGGGATAATATGTGATATGTTAATTAACCCTTGTTTTATAGCAGTGTTTGAAAATGACATTTGAAAATGTTGAGATAAGCAATGAAGCACATGAAACCATTGAGTCAGCTCAACCAAAAGGTAACGACCAATAACACAATAATAATTGTATCGGTGGCAACAATGATAACCATCGTGGGGTAAATTATCATGCTAAGAATGGTAACCACTTCGGTGGTAATCATGGCCAAGATAATAGAAGTGGAAATTTCAAGAAAAGAAGGTCACCTAGCCCGATTTTGTCGTGCACCAAAGTCAAGTCCAGCTAGGATAGTGGTACCAACGGCGGATACGGACAAAACAAAGTCGGTGGTTTCAGGAAGAGCGTTTTTCGTGACTTCTCAAAAAGCAAGTAACCCAAACAAAATTAGAACGAGTTAGTTAATTATAAATTTTTATGAAGTCTATGCCTTGTTAGATACCGGTTCTACCCATTATTTTATCTCTCTTGCTTGCGCTCAACCTTTAAATTTGACTCTGGAGAAATTAGACTTATCGGTTGAAACTCCGTTAAGAGAAACCTTCATTACATGTGTTATCCCAGTCTTGGATGAGAGTCACAGTTTTGAATGATATTTCTATCGTTAATAAATTTCCTGACGTATTCTTGAAGACTTCTTAGCCTACCCCTAGAGCGTGAAATCGAATTTTGTATTGACCCTAGTACAAAACTCATTTCTTAAACCCTCAAATATTTCTTCAACTAAAATGAATGTAACATGCGCCAAAGACGTTGGCTCGAGCTGTTGAAGATTACGATCGTACCATTCAATACCATCGTAGGAAAAGCGAACATGGTAGCTAACGCGTTGAGTAGAAGATCGTATGCTGTTACAAGTACGAATATACGAACCCACGTGAAGATAACGAATATACGAGTAGAATCAACTTTAATCGATAAAGTTAAAGCCGCTCAAGATACACACCCGGAGCTGATGAATGTGAAGAAGAAGGTTCATGAGGGCATTATTCTAGAAGCAAGAATTAACGAAGAGAGGAAATCTCAACCCTCGATTTAATTGGCCCATTTGAAATCCTCGATAAAATAGGAACTGTGGCCTATAGACTCGTTTTACCGCCAAGTATGTCGTGTGTTCATAACGTTTTTCACGTATCGATGTTACGTAAATATGTGGATGACCCGAACCACATTATTGAATTAGAACTAGACGAGATATCAGAAGATTTAACGTATGATGAAATACGTGTTAAAATCTTGGATAAGAAGGATCGTATTCAACACTCAAAGGTTATACCTCAAGAGTTAGAATCTGAAAAATGAAGTAGGTGTCCTCATCTCTTCTAAGATACCAGTAACGTACGTAAATTTCGAGGGTGAAATTTCATAAGGAGGGGAGATTGTGAGACCCCAAATTTTACGAATAAAGATTTAATTTTCTCAAAATATTTTTTTAATATTATGGAGTGGATTTGATATAATGTTATAGTTGTTGGTAGTAATTTATAAATTTTGTAAAGTATGCAAGTTTTTATATAATATTAGATTGGTCGGGGAATTTTTGTTTTAACAAAGAATATTCGTACGACGGCAAAATCATTGGTGGACCCTGCAACGGAATTATTGTCGGATTGAGAAAACGACAAAAATATTTTTATAAAAATAACTATTAAGTTGTATATTGTTAATCGTTGAAACACTCAATTGTTAAAAGTACAAGAATACGCGTGGTTGCATATAGTAGCACACAAAGATTGATTATTGATGTTTACGTGATAAGTCACTCGCTTTTGTTTTATTAGTATTATTAATGTAATAAAATAGAAAATCTTTTTATATAAAATGTAATACTTTTATAAAGTTATTCTATAAATACAATATATTATATTCTATTATGCATAGTATTTTGCATAGTAAAATCTTTTTATATAAATGTAATACTTTTTATAAAGTTATTCTATAAATAGAATATATTATATTTTATTATGATATAGTGTTGCATAGTGCTCGCATAGTGTTGTATAGTTCTGATAGTGTTTTATGTAGTAAAATCTTTTTTTATATAAAACATAATACTTTTATAAAGTTATTCATTTTATTAGATTATAAATAGAATATATTATATTTTATTTAAAAGGTTTTGCTTTAAATATGGACCGTTCGATTAAAAGTAAATCAATCTGGACCGTTCATGAATTAGTTACTATGCAGTCCATTCTTCTATAAATAGAAGCTCATTCCTTCATTATTTCTTACGAATTCACTGAAACACTAGAGAGAGAAACTATAGAGAGAGATCTTCTTCTATAATCTTAAGTGCATTTCTTTAGAGTTTCAGAAAGTTTTGAGCGTAGTGCAAGTTTTCTTCGAGTATATCCTCGCCCTACCAGTCGGAATACTCTTCTTTCAAAGGTAAGGGATATTATTTGTTGTACTTATAAGGGGTATTATTTCTTTCTTATTCATGAAGAGAACTTTTGTTATTCCATTCTTTATTATTCTGTTGGAATAACCTGTATACGCGAGCTACCCTATACTTGGTGAAATTATTCTGTTATTCCATTCTTTATTATTATGTTGGAATAACCTGTTTATGCGAAGTACAACATACATGGTGAAATTTTTCTGTTATTTCATTCTTTATTATTCTGTTGGAATAACTTGTCTGTGCAGTCTATCGCATGCCTGGTGAATTCTGTTGTTATTCCATTCTTATTATTCTGTTGGAATAACATGTTTATGCGAAGTACCGCATACATGGTGAAATTCTTCTAATATTCCGTTCTTTATTATTCTGTCGGAATATCATGTTTGTGCGTTTATCTTGGACTGGTTCCATTATTTATTATTCTCGTCTGAATATCCCGTCTGCAAGGCGCTTCTTGGGACCGGTTCCATTATTTATTATTCATTGGGAATAACTCATCGGTAGATCTATCGCATGCATAGTGATTTCTTCTGTTATTCCATTCTTTATTATTTTGTTGGAATAACCTGTCTATGTGGATTATCACATGCATGGTGAATGATCATTTATATTCATTCCTTATTAAATTGTGGAAATGATCTGTCTAAGTGGATTATCGTATGGCGGCGAAAATCCATTTGCAGTTTCATATATTCTATTATACTCAGTTGGTTAAAGTTTTAGTTTCTATACTCCATGAAATTAGTGGAATATCCTTGATATTTGCGCTTCATCTAGTATCTTTTCATGAAAATATTCTTCTGAGCATTCTTGGATTTTACTCTACAAAGAAGTATCATGTTGACAATTTGGACGTTATTGGTTCCTGGATAAATTAATTCTTGAACTTTTTTTATTGAATTATTATGTCATTGTCATCATCCTCGTGTTTATATTATGTTGACAATTTGGACGTTATTGGTTCCTGGATAAATTAATTCTTGAACTTGTTTTATTGAATTATTATGTCATTGTCATCATCCTCATGTTTATATTATGTTGAAAGTCATCTATGGCCTGTAGTGCATAGATGGACTTAGTATGATTATGACCAGGGATTATTCTGTATAATCATGACCGTAATGTTACAAATGATGTGGAAAAAGTCCTCATTGGCCCGTACTGTATTGATAGTCAGTTTTTGGTATGATTATGGCTATGGATTCTCTTCGGCCAAAAGTGCAAAGATTAATTGTTTTATGGCATGATCAGGACCGTTGATGAAAGCACGATTATCTTTGGCCCATGGTGCATGAATAATTCGTGGTCGTGATACGAAAGAATATCCTTGGCCTGTGGTGCAGGGATGATTTGATGATGTGGATTATTTATTAAGCTAAGTCTCAGCGATAAAAGTGATGAAAAACCTTTTAAATCATAGAAGATTGTAGATTTTATTCTCTACTTGACTCTTCTAATGGATTGCTTGTTCCGCTGCAGTTAAACTTGATGGTTGTTATATTTTATCAGTTTAACACTATTGAAGGCTAACGATAATTTATTCTGCATTATCTTAGTCATAATATTTCTTACTGGGCTAGTTGAGCTCACCGTTTTGATTTCATTGTTCTCTTCAGGAAATGAGAACGTAGCAGGGACTAGTCGGGGAACGGAGTGATGGTCCAGATGTTAGCATTAGTAGTCCTCATTATTCTACGAAATAGTGTGATAATGAATGTATTGAGGACTTATTTTGAGTTTGAATACTGTTTAGAAGACAATATTTGTATTTAAACTCATAGCTCATGCTGTATATTTAAGATTGTATTTGTATTTTGTACCATGTATCTGGTGACTCAGAATAGGTGATGTATACCTATTTTGGGGGCGTCACAAAGAAGACATGCATATGTTACCATGACAGTGTAGAACACTTGTACGGTGATAGAATTTGAAGAAAAACGCTCGAACTCAGCAGATCTGAAGAAGAGCTCTCAGATTTCCTTCGTGGCACAACATAAAATAACTTGAGAAAGTAAACTGTAACTTTAAAGCCATCCATGGCTGGCCGCAGGTCCACATGTGGCTGCTACAAGTGTACCTGCGGCTCCTCTAGGTGGGGCCCACCCCTCCGGCTCTGTCCAGTTCGAGTTGCAAAGGAGTTTTCATAAGCTGAAAAGGCCAAATTAGGGATAAAAATGTTACGCGATTGAGCAGAGTACCTTGAAATTCTGGTTTTCCCAAGGCCGAACTGTGGCTTTTCATATCATTCGTTGGTATTCGCCCAAACACAGGGTATACTATACCGATAATCTCAGCGGTTGCAAAGCACACTTAGTAATACCTCACAAAGGCCCGATGCCGTCAGTTTGGGGTCGTAACTCCAGAAGTACATATCCCCGGCGGGGGTATCACGCGTTTTCATATGTCGAAGTACATATCGCCGGTGGGGGTATCACGCATTTTCATATGTCGAAGTACATATCCCCGGCGGGGGTATCATGTGTTTTCATATGTCAAAGTACATATCCTCGGAGGGGGTATCACGCATGTTTCATCCGTTGATGTACATGTCAACGAAGGTCAAGCAACCTTGACGTTACTTCAGCCAATGACAAGTAAACCCATCGAAGCATCGGAATCCATCCGATAATTTCATCTGTTGATGCACACGTCAACAAAGGTCAAGCAGCCTTGACATTATACCCATCATGGATTCCATCAGTTGATGCACATTTCAGCGAGGGTCAGGCAATCCTGACAACACATAATTTTTGCAATAACTCCATCAGAGCATCCTCATCGGGAAGGACCGATGATGGAATATGTTATACATATCCTCAACAGAGAAAACACATCGCCACATAATCTTTTGTAAATGAGAGATACGTTTTCAGTGAAAGTGTTCGCCGAGGATTAAAGGCTTGGGTGATGATCCCAACGTTAACATCCTTAAAGTTCCAGAGAACTTTGGAGCACACATCCAAGCAGTTCGTCAGGGTTATCTATGATAATTCCATTCCCCGGTAGAAGTCCAAGGGAGCTGGAAATCATCCCACCATGTTGGAGAACAATCCAACAAATTACATACATTTACATCATGCTGTTGTACATTGCATCATGATTATCTTGTTACATTTCAAATGTCTAGTATTCTTTATCCTATCCATGCCATTGCATTGCATGAATATGATAAAGAGGGGCATCTGTAGACACTCAAAATTTTTTGCATACTTGTTACTAACTGTGCAGGAGGGCAGAATCGTCTTCTAGAGATAACCCTGGAAGACAGATCAGTTCAATCCCGGAGACAACCCTGGGATATTCAGTTATTACTATCTCGGCGATAACCCCGAAACATCCAGCTCAGTACCGAAAATAACACCGGGAGTTTTAGTTTCAACCTCGGAGATAACCCTGAGGAATGCAATTCAAATGCCAAAAATAACACCGGAGAAGACCATTTCATCTCAGAGATAACCCTGAGATACTCAGTCTCAGTCCCAGAAACAACACCGGGAAAGATAATATCAAACCTCGGAGACAACCTCGAGGCATGCAGTTGTAGTTCCGGAGATAACCCCGAAAATTCTTGTTTCAAACCTATGCAAACAGCTTCAACCCTCGGCAATAACCCAGAGGCACTCAGTCCCAAAGCCCGGAGATAACCCTGGGAAGTCAGGCACGCCTTAGAGATAACCTTGAGGATGGTCAACACCTGCAGCAGTCCAATCTAAGAGAGAACCTTGAGCAATTACCGCTAAAAATAGTTCAAACCGGAGATAACCCTGATGAGGGGAAAAATCGTCATTTTTCCATCCCAATCCCATTGAACCGTCTCAACAATATTCATAGATACATTCTACATAGCAATGTCCTACAAGAACCAAAGAGCTCCAATCCTGAGTGACTACTGCACAAGACAGCACACCGGATAGAATTTGAAGCTTGAAGACTAAGGGTATGGTCCCATCTTCCTGACTTCGTACAACCTCTAATCCCATGTCATTGTGTAGCTCTCGACAATAACATGCCGTAAAAGGTCTAATACACCTCGATCAGATGCATCTGCAACTGCCGCAAATATACATGCGGCTCCCCCCCTCTATAAATAGAGGGCTTGGGGCAGCCATTTTATAGAGAGAAAAAGGCGAGGAAGCCCTGTCCAATTTGCTCTGCACACAACTTAAACTGAGTGTTTTCTCATTTCAAACACTTGTGAGCTTATATTTGGCTATATTTTAACCGGCGGGAGCCGAGTGTTCATCCATTTAAAGTCATTGAAGTCTTCTTTGGCAGTCCACTGTAAGCCTTTTTACACTTTTTAAAGCCTTTCTTGTGACGCCCCAAAATAGGTATACATCACCCATTCTGAGTCGCCAAATACATGGTATATAAATCAACTACAAACTTCTTTTATACAATATGACAATATCGTAGCTTAGAGTTTTTACACGAATATTGTCTCATAGACAATATTCAAACTCAAAAGAAGTCCTCATTACATTTATTATCACACTATTTCATAGAATAGTGAGGACTACCACTACACCAAAATGGCCTCTAGTGAAGGACACATCCTTCACTATAGGCCCTATATCACTCAAAAGTGATTTATTGCGAAGAAATATTTTCTTCACACGAGTGCTCGCATTAGACCTCCTCGCAATTGGGTATCCTTCGCTAAGTAGTAACTAAATATTTTTTGTGAAGGATATATTATGAATAACTTTTTTATTCACAAATTGTATTTAGTAATGAAATATTGTTATTTAGTGAAAGATTGGTTTCCTTCACAAATTATATTTTAAGAAGGACTATTTGAAATTAGTGAATAACTTTATTCCCTCACAAATAATATATTATGAAGAACAAATTTATTTAAAGAGAGAATATTTTCCTTCACTAATTATAAATTGAGAATCTTTGTTCACTTTAGTAAAAGAAAATTTCCATCACAAATTATAAATTTATAAATAAAAAATTAATTGCTAAATAATCAAAATTCATTTAAAATTATAAATGATTTCATATTTATTATTATTATTAATCTCTATAAAAATATGAAATTTATTTTTCAAGTAAATATAAATATTGTCATACTTGTTTCAAACTAATTGATAAACTAATACATAAAGAGCTAATAAAATAAATACTTCACATATAAATAGATAATACTTGAGTCACAATAACTACAAAATTTATTATTGTATCTTGGTCTCCCAAGGACCATAGTACCTACAAAATTTATTAACGAACATAAAAAAACTAAAAGAATAACAACGAACTAGAAGAAAAAAAGTGTATGTCATCATCATTTTCTTCAAAGAAATCAAGGTTGGACTTGTAACTTCATGTTGCAAAAGCAAAGCCCACAGTAGCAGCGTGGTGCCTAGAAGCCAAAACCCAGCAGCCCAACAAACAAATAGCAACATCAGCAGCTCAAAAAAAATAGAGCAACGGTTGCACTACCAAAGCAAAAACCATAACACACCAAAGCAATGGCAGCAGCAGAAATGCACTTAGCAACAACAAAACCAGCTGCAGCAGCAGCAGAAGAAACAACGCACTTAGCAACAACAAAACCAGTAGCAGCAGCAGCGATACAACAGTAACAACAAGACTTGCCACACCATTGCAGGAGCCCAAACAAGCCAAAGAGGCTATAACAGCAGCATACCATGAACCTGCAGAACCAAGACAGGGATTGCTAGCAAAGAGACCAACTGCAGCAAAGCTAAGGTAGCCGCAGAATACATAGCCCAACAGCAGAAAGAACTGCAACAAAAACTAAAATAAACATATTGCTTATTACCGGAGCAAAAACTAAAAAAAGTGCTAGATAGACACTTACACATATTCAAACTCAGAATATGGTACATCTAGTTGAAAGTTTTAAAGTTTGAAAGATACTCTGCCCTGGCCAAAGCAAATTGAAGTCCATATATTGTCTGTATCCGGTCATTGAGCATCATTGCCTAAAAAACATAGATAAACACAATTAAAACTTATACTTAATTTTTGGACCTGTTATTCAGATAAAAATGAAATACTATTTGGTCATTTATATCTCATAAGGATGGACTAAAGTGTTAAAACTGGTGTGATTATATTAAGATAAATAAACAACATTAGTTATAACAAATTATTATTTATGACAAGATAAAAATATTGTACTCTATGGAAGAATGAGTCAGTAGGAAGAAAAGAAATAATTATAGGTTGTTCTAAAGGAATTAGTCAGCATCAGTATCACAGTATGTAATAGTTGAACATGATTGTTAAAAATATCCATAGGATAAGTAGACTTACATGTTTGTGTGTGCGAAGAAATTCAAGGAAACGCTCCATATTGTCTTTGTTACGGAACATAACAGAAGATAGGTGACAGTTGAGGAATTGAACTCCATTGCCAATAGATGAAGATCGTGTTGGTCGAGGAAATGTTGCATTGAATGGCTTAAAATAAAGCTCAAACACATATCTATCATTGTACCTGTGATTTCAAATCCCAAAACAACAAAGACGCCTAGTCACAACAAAATAACCAAATTCAGCAGACAAAACCCAGGAGCAACAAGAAGACCCACACGATGACAAGCAGTAGAATCGCATAGCCCAGAATACACAAAGCAAACCAAACATTCTGACATATTTTATGTGTATGGCCCCTCACACCAAATCTTGTTGAAATGAAGGAACTATAAATGAATTTTTAAGAAAGGTAACTCAAATTAGAAACACCATTAGTGTTTTTCTATTCTAAACACTTACAAGCCAACAAGCAGTGATATAGTAGTTATTCCAGTGGATATTGAAAAGTTTTGTCAGTGTTAAACTATTATCTTTGGGTGATCCAGATGTCAGAGTAATTCAATTTTAACAAAGAGAATATAGTACATAATTAGATGGGAGCTCAAAACATACGTGACCTCCTTCTTTTTAGACTATGTATTTGTGGATTGCAGAACCCAAGTATCTTCCAAGAAATTGACCCAAGTACGAAGAACATATGCTTCTTGTGTACATGATCCCATGGATCTTGAAAGCTCATCTTCCTAATATAAAAAAATATTAATTCGAAAGTCGTATGAAAATTGAACATGGTCTACACTATATGTGCTCAACAAAACATTAAAGTAATTAGTTTAACTCAGAAAGTAAGTTAAGATTGTTACAAACATAGATAAAATGAAAAGGAAAGTACAAACCTTTGTTTTCAAGTGCGAAACAATCTGATTATTAGCCTCATAAAATTGGTCCCTCTAATTCCCTAACATTGCGAAGGTGAGAATTAACAGCAGACAGTGAGATGTTGACCTATTCTATATGTCCCAGTCAAAACAATGTCTGCTATCTTATACACTAAGACTTGAAGTCCTGAAAGACACATGAATTTACAAATCCTGTGGACTTATCATTTTGAATTGATTTATGAATGGAACAAGGCATATCAGGTTTAATCTACACAATCATTTCTATAAAAAGGATATTCTAAACAATCATTTCCACACAAACCTGAAGCACATGAACTCAGCAATGTTACCATACCTTAAAGTGTTCATTCTCACATCTAGAGTCCAAGGAAAATAAGTCGATTTAATCATTTCTACAAAAAGGATATTCTCAGATCCAATTTTTCTTTTAAAACATTATTTAAAATAATTATAAGTCATATTACATTCAGCAACTATATATATATAGGGATTTGAGTTTTCCACAAGCAAAAGTGATAGTTCCACAAGGTCTACTCTCATAAAATAGTAAATGGGTCTCACACCAATATGAGAGGGAACTTATGGAAATATTAATTTCCTATATATACTCTACATTATGATGACACCCTTGAACTTTAAAACACAAAGATTAAAGTTTAAAAAACTCAACATATTATTAGACAAGTTGAGACATAAAGCTTATTGTTCCATTATATATTCCATTAGTTTCAACAATCAACAGTATAGAGAGATCGTGGGTGAGGCATAAGTTTGTAAATAAGTTTGTGAAGTCTATAAGGGCAAGAACGCAAATTGTAAGGGGTATCTGAATGCCTAACTACAGAAACTCAGCTGCTTATTGGCAAGATCATTAAAAAAATGTTCACAAAAAGAAGATAAAGGTATGAGAGAATGAAAACCTTCTTCAATCCAGCTTCAAGTTCATCTCTCTGCTTCTCGAGACCAGCTACCTTAACAACAAATTCCTGAAAGGAAACCATATATGCATAATCTTTCATTTGCCTTGAACAATTAAGCACTTGTATATCTCACAAAGCTCAGAAAATTTAAAGAACCAGGAGATTTTGTAGATGATTTATGGAGCTAATGAAATGGAACCGTCAAAGGACAACATTATGATATCTAATGGACACACTAAAACACTCCATCAACAATTCTGCATGCTCAGAACATGAGCCCTTGATGTATAAGCTGGAAAAAAAGTAATGTGCAATTAAACCTATCTACTTTTAAACATAAAAGCCAAAATTTAATTGATAATACATAGTTCTGCATGTAACTAACAATAAAAAAACTCGTGACAATATTTGATCCAATTTGTATCGTTGTGTTTAAAAGTGTAATTGAGGAGCCTCAAATGATGTGTCAGGAATTTTTTTAGTATTATTTTATAATATGACCAATCACAAATGATATACTCAACCATTCAAGTGGATCTGTGACTAAGATCTAACTTAATTTAAAAGCTTCAACTACATCCCTAAACTACAATTCACAGCATATGGCATAAAAATATTTAAAAAACTAAGTAGCATGCAAATTCATGTTTTGATCAGGGAACCGCGGTCAGGTAACCTTTTTACAGTTTGAGCTCAAAATGCTTAAAAAACATCAATTAAAAAGGGATTGTAATTCAATGGAGCGTTGACTACCTTAATGGCGAAGATGAGACTGTCTCGAGAAATATTTCTCTCTTTAATCCAACGTCCTCTGCCCTTGAGTTTTTGCCTTGTAGAATCTTTTTTGCTTCCCCCTTGTCGACACTAGAAAGCTGCATTCTTTGAGTTGTACACAAAATTAACAAAGTATCTTTTTAGATTTATACAGGCTAGAGATAAATTACTAAACCCTTCTCAATTGCAGCCTGAGAGTCAAGTAGGAAGCTAAAGAAGCTGACAGCTCAGACCTGAATCTAAAGTAGGTACTTCTGGTCTATACTCTATATTACCCATACATTAGTATTCAGTAAAGTTCAAAGAGCGAAATTTTGTACAGAAAGAGTAATAGCAACAAAAAAATTAAAAGTCACCATCACCTGCATTTATCTCATTCATTGCTTTGCGCACTGAGGTATCAAGAATGATATCAACCATTATTATGTGCTCTATGTTGTATCCAAATCTGTAAGACCCCAAATTATTAATAATTGAAATTTAATTTCCTCTATTTATCATTTTGAAATAGTAAGGGTTGATTTGATTAATGTGGTTAGTTATGGGTAAAATGTGCAAATATTTCAAATAAGCAAGTGGTTATAAAATACTCATTGTTGTCGGAGAATATTCTTGCTGTCGGGGAATATTCGTACGACGACATAGTCTTTTGTGGTCCCCATAATGGAAAGCGATTGGATGAAGAAAACGACAAGTATAAGTTGTTTATAAATAACGCAATTGTTACCAAATTAATCTTGTTGGAATACCGGTGGTTAAAAACACGAATAATACGCGTTGTTGCACAAGATAGATACCACGGTATTGCACCAATTATTGATTCTTACGTAAGAAGGCACTACTCAATAATTGTTACGAGAATTATCGCTCAAAGATTTTATTTTATTGATTCAATAATTGTTGCGGTTGATATTTTATATTACCGCTTTTTTCAATAATTGTCACTACACAAGATTTTCTATTATCAAAGCAATAATTCATATTATCTGAATAATATTATTAGAAAACATTATTGGCAATGTCTAGAAAGTTACATCAAGGAGAGGTTTGGTCACCTAATTTCACGCCATGAAGGAGAGATCCTTATCGAAAGCCCCTCTTTCTTGGGGAACTACCGGGTCACAAGATCTTGTGATTCTATAATATTATTTGTGAATAATTAATTATTGATTTATATGATGAGAAAAATATTGATTTTATGTGGATATAGATGGAGAAAAATTTTAATGTGACAATTGTTAAAAATTAATATTTTATCTTTTTTTTATAAAATAATTCATTTAAATATATTATTTTAATAATATATTAATGATGATATTTTTACAATAAATGTGGGATATATGAGTATATGAGGAGGAAGAGTATTTTTGTTGCATTAAATGATTAACACATGTTTTGTGTGTCGGTGGACCCCATTTCTTGACTGAAATTTGATTATAGCCTGTAAAATCTTTCGTATGTGGATTTCGGTTAATTTCAGTTTGGAATTTGGAAAAACTTTCATCTGTAAAGTTGTAGAGAATTAAATTTCCTATAAAAAGTTGCGAGATTCGAATTTTCTGATAAAAGGGCTATTTATTATGAATTATTCAAGTTCCGAAATTCCTGAATGATTGATTTTTGGAAGTTTTAATTATTTTAATTAAGAAAAACGTTTTTTTTTATTTTTTGTGAGTTGATTGCTGATTCTTGGGTCTGGTGTAGTGTGCGTAGAGAATTTATAATATAAATATTAATATTATATTAAATTTTCTTCTTTGGTGTTCTAAGCATTTTCCTATAAATAGGGTGCTTAGGTAAGAATTAAAAATCACACCAGAAACTAAAGATTTCTCTCTCTTTCTCTCTCTATAATATCGAGCGATTTGTGAGTATTTTAGTACTTTGAGTATAACTATACGGTGCAAGTTCTTTCAGACTATATCCGAAGATTTCGACCAAAAGTACTATTCTTTCTGAGGTAAGGGATGTTATTTTCTTCTCAAATGATATTATTTCTTCAATATCATTATCTTTGAAATATTGGTTGAACTTTTATTAAATTTGGAACTTTTTCATGTCGGGGGTTATTTATTCATGAGTTACTATTCATGAGTTACTATTCACGAGTTACTATTCACGAGTACTATTCACTTAAGCGTGATGATTTTTTTGTAAAATTTCTATCTTTTGGTGTTTGAGTTACTATTCACGATACGGAACTATTCACGATAATCTACGACACTATTCACGAATACGACACTATTCACAGAAAAATTAAATTTTCTTTTCTGTGTCCAAGATCGTCTGTTATGATTCCTATCTTTGATTGGATCTATGTTTTGATTATTCTTGAATTTTACTCCACTCTAGTTATTTATGAAGTATTTTTGAACTTGGATTGTTTAAAGTACGAATCATTAATATTTGTTCTTTTATTTCACTGGATTTATTTTCTTTAAAATATTTTTCATCATTCTCAGTCCTAAATGATGATATAACTGAATATCTTTGGCCCGTAGTGCAAAGATGAATGATTTTATGATGAATATCTTTGGCCCGTAGTGCAAAGATGAACAAGTGTTTAGATGAACATGACCAACTGATGAATATCTTTGGCCTGTAGTGTAAAGATGAATATTTGATTTATGATGTATATTGATTGATGTTACAGGGATAAAATATCGACGATGAACTTTTAAATTCATATATAGAAGATAGTAGTTTGCATTCTCTACTTAACTCTTCTAATGAATTATTGTTTCCGCTGCAGTTGTTGATCTAAAACTTGTTGTCTATTGTATTCTATCAGATTTTTCCATGTTGAAGACTAAGGATAATTTGTTGTACATTATCTTAGTCATAATATTCTTTACTGGGCTAGTTGAGCTCACCCTTTTCCTTTTTGTTCCATTTTTCTTCTCAGGAGACGAGAATATAGCGGGAACTAGTCGGGGTGTGGAGTGATGGGTCGAGACAGTTGTTTTAGTAGTCCTCACTATTTTGTAAAATAGTGTATCAATAATTGTAATGAGGACTTATTTGAGTGTGAATATTGTCTAGAAGACAATATTTGTATTTAAACTCACAGCATAAGTGTTGTCGTATTTTGCACGACAATTGTAATAATAAAGTTGTAGTTGTTTCTGTACCATGTATTTGGCGACTCAGAATAGGTTAGGTGGATTGGGCCTATTTTGGGGGCGTCACAATATCTCTAAGCTGCACTAGTGAAAAATCTGCATTCACAATTGTAACAATTTCTTTTTTAAACTGTGTTTAAAGAAGACCCACTAGATCTTAAGTAATAAAAATAGAATAACGTTTTCCTATGTAGCAACAAAATTATGGATCAACTCAACTCAATCACTAATAGTTTGGACTATCTAATAAAACTAAGGAATAGTAGAATTTCTCCTAAATAGACTAGCTAACTAAACAGAACTTATTTGTAAAGCTCAATGTTCCTTTACTATTTGCATTCTCACTAGCCCCTGACATCCTGTATGGATAGACATACATTTGAGAACATGCATGTAACTTCATAGCCAACTTATTTGAGCAATCCCCAAATGCTAAGGGTTTAATTTAGTGATAAGGTTCAATGAAATAAGGTTACATTGTCAAGAAAGAGCTTGTATCATCCGCTTCAGAAGTTTGTAAATATTGACCAAGAAATCTAAGTCCTAGGTTACTTTCTCGTGGACATTCAAGTTGTTTCTTTTTGTCTAGTATTGTACCTTTTGGTTATAGGCGCGCTGATCTTATTATCTTATCAAATTAACCATACCTGCCAGATCATAGTTCCCTTTCCAACGCCCTACTTTCCCTGTAGAGACCCAACTATGATATGTATTTTATAAATCCCCACAATATTTCTCCATCTAAGAGCTGGAATTGTTTAATTCCGTGCACAATTAACTATAATGTAATGTGTCCAGCATGTCCATTGCATATGCTTTGCCTCAATGAAAACTTCATAACATTTAGTATTATACATTCAAGCTGAATGGTAAAAACTGTTATACAAACTCGATGACTATAGGGAACACTTCACATGCCATAACTCGAATCTAAACAATAAGGCCAAACTTAAGGAAGCATAAAAACATAATTGTAAATATTGAATAAGTAAAGCCACATCTCAAAATTGAATCGCATGATGTACACTACACATAATATAGTTATAAGTTAGGTAGCATCAATGCAACCACTAGTAAAATAACTAATGCCTCAAAATTGTTATGTCACTCATATAAGAAAATTGAACCGGAGTTAGTTTTTTCAGGAATCCAATGACCTCTAAGTGTGTGTGATAATTTGGGGTAAGTAGAAGCCTATTCTTCTAATTTATTTTTATTTTACCTTTCTAGAACATGAAACCTACATTTCCACCTTTACAATATACAACAATTAGAAAAAGATCCAAAACTTAAACTTGACAAAAGAACCTTAGAAAATATAATAATCTGAAATGCACTTAAATATTCATATAATTGTAACAGAAAAAGAAAGAAAAAACGAATAGTAGTTCTTACTTGAAGGAGATTTTGGGATAAGAGTGTAATTGGGGCCCCTCATTTCAGTGACGCCGTATCTCCGGGGCTTCTCCGGTCGATCTTCTTCCTTATAGAAGCTCTTCCAACGGTACACCGACGACATCTTTTTCCTCGTAGAGTGTTTTCTTTTTGCTAGAATTGCAATTTTTTATATATATATTGAATTTTTTTGAAATGGGAGTGAAATTCAATCATTTTTAGAAGGAATAAAAGTTCCATTATTCACTTTGAAACAAACATGTCCTAAATTGTAAATCTATACTATGAAAAAAGAGGAACAATATATGTTCCTACAATTAAAAACAATTAAGTATATTTGGAAATGAACTATTTATTTTGTTGCAACTTACAATCCGACTGGAAGTGCCGAGATGAGAAGCGATAGTCTGCTGCCTAGGGTTTTGCGATTCGAAAAATTGTGGCCAATTCGAGTAGAAGATGACGAACAGTTGATCGAGTACCGAGGGACAAACGATAATAGAGCGGCTGATCGAGTAACGAGCGATAGAAAATAATTTGGGTTCTAGAGGAGAGTCAGAGAAGAAGAGTAACGTGAGTAAATGAGAGAGAGGACTGGAGATTTAGGAGATAAAATAGGAGCGAAAATACTTAAATGATTTAGGGAAAAAATGGGAGGGTTTTTGTGCGTCCAAACTACTTTAAAAAATAGTCGATATTATAAGTTACTGTTATTAAAAGTAAATTTATTAGTATAAAAAATTCAATGTATTTATATTATAATTTATATTCATCATAATTAATTTTAAAAAATTTACATAAAAAAAATAGCGACGAATTTTATCTCTCACAAAAAACATTTGAACAATAATATGTATTCACACACACTACTGTACTCTTATTTTTTTGTGAAACAAGCACGGTACTGTACTTCAAATAAAAAAAGTTAAGTTTTTTTTTTATTTTTTCTTATGGTTTAATACTGAACTAATTAAAAATAAAATTAAATAATCCAAAAGTCTTTCTTAATTAAAGCCCTCCCAAATTGTTATTTAACTGAATATTAAATACAATACCAAAAAAATAATGTTACTTTAAATTAATCTCCAAAAGACTTTTTAGATTAATATTATATACTTAAAATAAAATTTAAAGTCTTTTGGATTATTTAATTTAATTTTATTTAACTTTAATTTTATTTAATTATGATCATAAAAATAAATTTTTATGGAGAAATTTTAAAGTTTAACATAGTGTAAGTTATTTACTTTATAGTTTATTAAAATAATTAGTTGATATTGTAAGTTACTTAAAAGTGTTACTAAAATTAAATTTACTATTGTAAAAATTTAAGGTATTTATATTCACCACAATTAATTCAAAAAATTATTTAAAACAAGATAACGACCAATTTTATCCCTCGTAAAAAACTTCTGAATAATGATATATAGTGAATAATAATTCTTTCACTAAATAGATTTTTTTCTCACAAATTTTTATTATAAATTGGCTCCAAAAATCTTTCTATAGCCCCAATTTTGCGAGGAAAAAACATATAAATTATGAAGGTTGTTTCTTTTGCTAATAACTATATTGTCACTATACTTTTTTCCTTCACTGTCCCTTCGCTAAATAACTTCTCATGTGAAGGAATAAATTCCTTCACAAAATTTCCTTCGCTAGAGGCCATTTTTGGTGTAGTGTACTATAGCCACCATCTAGGACTGTCACTCTATTCCCCGACTAGTCCCGGCTACGTTCTCATTTCCTGAAGAGAATAATTAAAGAAAAAGGGTGAGCTCAACTAGCCCAATAAGAAATATTATGACTAAGATAATGCGTAATAAATTATCGTTAGCCTTCAATAAAGATGTTAAAGCGATAAAATATAATAAACATAAAGTTTAACTGCAGCGGAACAAGCAATCCATTAGAAGAGTCAAGTAGAGCATGATATCTACTATCTTCTATGATTTAAAAAAAATTTCATCAACTTTATCGCTGAGACTCAGCTTAATAAATAAACCACATCATCGAATCATCCCTGCACTACGGGCCAAGGATATTCATGTAATCATCAATGGTCATGATAATACCAACAATTTTTCATCAATGCACTACGGGCCAATGAGGACTTTTACCACATCATTTGTAGCATTAAGGTCATGATTATACCGAATAATCCATGGTCATAATCATACCAATCAATAGTACATCTACGCACGTAAGCCACAGATAACTTTTATCACAATATAAGCATGAGGATGATGATAATGATATAAGCATTAATCAAACGAAATCAAGGATACATATTAAGGACTTTAAATTTATCCAGAGTTTAAAAATATCCAAATTTTCAACATGATACTGCTTAGTGGAGTAAAATTTAAGAATACTATTCATGTATCAAAAATAATTTTGGACAGAAAAGAAATGAATTTTTATCGTGAATAGTACTCTGGGTGAATAGTACCCCGTGAATAGTACCCCGGCATGAAAAATGCCCCGAATACCCAAGTAATTAGTACCTGAGTGAATAGTAACCCATGAATAGTAACCCATGAATAGTAACTCAATATGAAAAGTACCCCGAATCCTTGGGTGAATAATATTCGAGTGAATAGTAACCCGTGAATAGTACCTCGGGTGAAAATATTGATATTTAATAAGATAGTTCAGGTCAATATTCCAATGAAACGATACTGGATAAAGCGCAAAACTCAAGGATATTCCACTAATTTCAAGAAATATAGAAGCAATACTTACCACGGTAAGTTTAGATTTAAGAATATGAAAAGAAATAACATACAAAACTGCAAATGGATTTTCACCTGTCATGCGGTAGTTCGCGTAGAAAAATCATTTCCACAATTTGATAACAAATGAATACGGAGGGTTATTCACCAGGCATGCGGTAATCCGCGTAGACAGGTTATTCCCACAGAATAATAAAGAATGGAATAACGAAAAGATTTCACAATGCATGCGGTAGTCCGCGTAGACATGTTATTCCCACAGAATAATAAAGAATGGAAGAACAACCCTTACGAGTATTGAAAGAAAATAACTCTCTTCATTAATACGAAAGAAATAATACCCATTACGAATACAATAAATAATATTCCTTACGAATATTGAACGAAGATAATATTCCTTACGAATACGAAGAATAATATCGTAAGCGAATATGAAATAAATAATACCACTTACCTTAAAAGAAGACTGGATACTGAAGTAGGGTAGTAGCAAAATACTCATCTTCTTTCTCTCTTATTTTCTCTCTATAGTTTCTCTCTGTATAGCTTTGTGACTTGGCAAGAAATAATGAAGGAGTGAGCTTCTATTTATAGGGAAAAAAGACTAAATAGTAACTAATTCATGAATGACCTAGATTAATTTACTTTTAAATGGACGGTCCATATTGATTGTAAAGCCCCCAAATTCAGGTACTTGAAACCCGAACTCGGTGCTTCACGATATCATTTCTATGAGCGGAATAATACTAATAATAATAACAATAATATAAATATCAAACTTTATTTACATAATCATCAGAGTCTAGCTCCCAAGTACGTAACCTTTAATACATTCCTTACATAACATGATAGATAATATATATCATTGTCTTAATAATATCAAATTATTACATAAGATAACATTGCATTCATTCAGCAACCTTTCCTTTTCCCTTGTTTTTAGCAGAGCCTTCAGGTTGTTCACACTTAGCTGAAAACATTTAAATTAAGCAAGAATGAGCATTTGAGTGCCCAACAAGTAATAACAATTATAAATATTAGCTGAAAGGATTAAATATTTTCTTTGTACTACCCTTCTACAACAAATCAATAGTTGTGAAGTAATCTGAACCTATAATAATAACAAAACAACTCTCTATCAAATTTTTGAAACTACATATTGACTATAAATAGTGAAACTACATATTTAATTATTATTAAACTATTAATGAAACCATTGCAAAAATATTAAAGTTATTTATAATAACTCAAAATATTTTTAAAACATTTATATTGCCTTTAAATAATTTTTAAAACATTTAAAAATCTTTTTTAATTAATTACCATTAATATTAAAATATTAATGTACTATTCCTCAAAATATTAAAAGTCATTAATTATAACTTAAAATATTTTTAATTCATTTATATCCTTTTAAATGATTTTTAAATTAATAAAACAATTTTTAAAACTATTTATTTAATATAATTATTAAAAAATTTAATATCATTAATATTAAATTATTAATAAAATTATCCTTTAAATATTAAAAGTTATATTTTATAACATCAAATATCGTTAGACATTTTATTTTCATTTAAAATGATTTTTATAATATTAAAACCATTTTTAAACTAATTTATTTAATATAATTATTAAATAATTCAAATATCATTAATATTGAATTAATTAATGAAATTTACCTTTAAATATTGAAAGTTAATATAACTTAACATATTTTTAAATACATTATTAATATTTAAAATGATTTTTAATATAATAAAATCATTTTTAATTAATTTATTTAATTCATTTATTAAATATCTTAATTATCATTAATATTAATTTATTTTCATCACAAAATATTAAAAGTCATTAAAATAGCTTAAAATATTTTCTTATACCATAATATAATTTTAAATGATTTTTCAAGTATCAAAATCAATTTTAAATAATTTATTTAATATAATAATTAAATAAATTAAATACAATTAATATTTCAAAAATATTAAATATTTATGAAATATACTTAAAATAATTAAAAACTAATTTTTAGACTTTAGAATAATTTATTATGTATTTTTAATAATTTAAAACTATTTTTTTCTATTTATTTAATTAAAATAATTAATTTCCGAAAATATTTATCGCTAAAGACTGCCTATAGCGCCAGAACCGTCGCTATAGGTGTTCTTCGTGTTCTTGGCTAATCATAGAAACTCATATGGAGTGAACGAGTGGCTTAGTTTGACCAAACATAGATCTTAGATCTTAAAGTTTCTGGACATGTTGTTAGTCATATATTGTAGTGCTAGTGCAAGACTACAAGATCCAACAACAAACATGTTTATAAAATGCATAGCCAAAGAGATCTGAGCCTCTAAAGTGGCTGTCAAAGTTGTTCTTCATTTATGGGTTACCCATAAATGAAGAACAGTTTGTGAGGCCTACTTTGGGCTTCCACAACTTGTTGCTCGTGCAATGTTTTAGTGATTTAATGCTTTCAGTGTGTAGCCAGCATGACAAGGAAGAGATCTAATACATTATATCACCAAAACAACATCAGATCAAACAAATATAAGCTGGTCAAACCATGTCAAACGACGTGTTCAAGCGTTTTTCTGGGTTTCCCTGAAAACAGCTTTCATGTTCATCCCGCTTGGTTTGACCGTCCACTACGATCCACCTATTTAATGATTAGGAGATTTTAAGGCATAAACATGGAGTTAAAAACCAGACTACAACTTAGATATAACAACAGAACCAAAATATCAACACACTGACAGATCTAGTCTATTTAAAACGTTGTCAGGCCGGTTCTGGGCAGTTTTTGGGTTACCTACAAACGCCCAGTCGTGGCCGATCAACGGCTTTTGACCACGATTATCTTGCAATATAGACTCGATATAAGCCTGATTCTTGATCCAGATCAAAGAGTACATAACATACTACATATTTAAACCTTTAATCAACAAAAACCAAGATCAGACAAGAATCTAAAGGCACTGACATTCGTTGTCAGACCACAAAATAAATTTTTCCAGATGTTGAAGAACATCAAATTCGAGCCCATAGATGTTATGGATCTAACATCTATCAACCTAGATCATCATTATACACTATATATAACATGTGTAACACAAAAAATTAACATCTAATAGAGGATCAAAGTCAAATTTTTAAAATTAGGGTCTACCTCTTTTGAACAAACTTTGATTCTAGGCTACTGATTTGTTAATGGAATTCGTGGGGCTTGGTTTTAGAACTGAAATTCTATAGAAATTCGTAGGTTTTGAGAGAGGATAGCTTGGTTGAGTGTTTGATGAGCAAATGAGAGAAAGTGAGCACTTTTCTCTCTCTAATTCTATATATAACATGTATGAAATGTGTGGGTTGATATGTAATGGTTGATTGCTGTGTTTTTAAGTCAAAAGGGAAGTCAAGAGTAGTTGAGCAACTCCAATTATTGCTAGATCTACAAGTAAGCTTCAATTATGAAATAAGGGTAAAATAGTCATTTGGCTTTCTAATTTAATGGCAATCTTGTAATCTTGACAAACCCTTGGGTTTGACCCTTTGGGTTTAACACTTAGGGTTTAACCCTAAGGTTTTCAAAAACTAAAATTTCTAGGCTTTTAATTTAGGGTTTAAAATAAAAATAAAATTAGTTTCTAAAATAGAAAATTAGGGTTTGTTAATTAGATTAGGTTTCTAATTAACTTATACAAGAATTTTAGGGTTTAATTATTTAATAATTATAGTTAACCTTGTTAATTTAGCAATTAGGGTTTAAATCAGTAATTAGGTTTTATAATTACTAATTAGGGTTACTAAATATAGAAATTAGGGTTTCTAATTTCATGAATAGGGTTTCTAACAATAATTAGGGTTTTTCTAATTAATTAAACTTACACATTAGGTTTAATAATTTTATAATTATCGTCAACCGTGCCGAACTAGCAGTTAAGGTTTACATTTAACAATTAGGGTTTATAATTTTGAAGTTAGGGTTCCTAATTTAAAAATTAGGGTTTATAATTTTGAAGTTAAGGTTCCTAATTTAAAAATTAGGGTTTACTAACTTGGATTATAATTCTAACACTTATTATAATCACATTAACAAAATTTTTGACTAATCTTTACTCCGGTTTGAGTTCAAATAACAGTACTACCATGTTTTCCATTGATATATCATAATCGACCAACCATTATCAGTCTATACATACAGTTCATATAAACAGTACTGAAAAATCAAAATATAATTAATATTATATTATTATTCTCATTCCTTGATAAAAAAATCCAAAATTAGGGTTTGGATTTCATATCTGATTTATTTTGCATTTTTAACATTATTAATTAAGTTAAAATAATTAACTTAATAATCTGTACTAAAATTCATATAATAAAATAATTATTATAATTATTCTAAAATCCTTTCATATATTATTTAAATAATATAATAATCATATTTTCATGAAAAATAATTAATAAAAATATTTCCACTATAAAATTAGTTATTATAAGAATATATCGTATAATAATCAATAATTCTAAAATAAAATTATTTATAAAAATTCATGTAATAAATATATTTTTATTTATCACATAATTACATACGCTTTATCTTGTACAAATCGTCATCTTTAAAATAAAATAAAAATTTATACGCAAAATTTCTGATATAATTATATAAAAATTATCGGGTTGTTACATTCACCTTCCCTTATAAAGATTATGTCCCCGAAATCACCATTTTAAAACTTATACATATAAGGGTACATAGCATACACAATCATTACAAGTAGATCTCGACCAACTTTGATCGAACTGATCTTTAACTATTCACATAAAGCTTGTCTATTTGATTAAACGGAAATTTGATTTTTAAAAGAACTCAAATTCCTCCTTCAAAATTTCTTTATAAAATAATTTAGTATATATAGTAAAATCATATATAAGAAAATAAAGGTTATACAAATAATACCTGGAGTTCAATTGCCAGCTGCCATCGTATCATAGACAGTCATGTTGTAGACCCTTGCTGTTGATTTTGTTGGCTTGCTTGATGATGTAGGTCCCGTGATTGCCAAAGTCCCGCTGCCCCTGCCAGTATTCACACTCCCTGCCTCCATCCTCCTCTTCGGACAATCCTTCACCTTGTGCTCAGTTGACCCGCATTGAAAACACCCCCTGTTCATTCTTGGATTGGGCCAGTTGGGAGAGATATGGCCCTCTTGCCCGCACTTATAGATACAAACTTCCCCTTCAGACATCCCCCTGAGTGGTTCTTTCCACAAGTCTTACACGACACCATCTACTTCTTCACACCTTCTTGTTTTACCTGCACACTTCCAAAATTGCTCCCCTTCCTCTTGCTACTACCACTTCTACTTCCACTATTAATTTCCACCTTCCCAGCTCCTTCGATCTTACCTTTGTTCTTCCTCTCCTAGTTGTAGAGGCTCATGGCCTCACTCCCTTCCTCAACAATAATAACTTTCTCCGTGAGTGCTGCAAATGTAGGAATCTGCAACACCGCCACCTTTGTTATAGAGCCAGTGTAAGACCCTGAATTTTATGAAATGAAAGTATTCAATTTTCTTATAATTATTCTATTTAATGAATGGTTAAATTGATAAAAGGTAAAAGTTAAGGGTGATATTTGAAAATTTTACAAAGTAATCAAGTTGATATAAAATATTCGTTGTGTCGGGGAATATTCTTCTTGTCAGGGAATATCCGTACGACGACACCATCATTGGTGGACCCCATAACGGAATAATTGTCGGAGTTAGAAAATGACATAAATATCTTTTTATAAAAATAACGGCAAAAGTTTTACCATTAAACTGTTGAAATACCCGGTGGTAAAAATACAGTAATACGCGTGGTTGCATAGTAGCATACGGTATTGATTATTGATGCTTACGTAAGAATCCACTCAATTTACTCAATTATTGCTACAATAATTGTTGCATAGTATTTCACGTTATTTGATTCAATTATTATCATAGTATCATCTGCATAATATTTTATATTATTAAATCAATAATTGAGACGACAAAGTTATTCATATTTTTATTAGCAATATTGACAATGTCTAGAAGTTCTGTCAAGGAGAGGTTTGGTCACCTAATTGCGCGCCAATAAGGAGAAATCCTTATCGGAAAGCCCCCTCTTTCCTAGGAACGACCTGGTTGTTAAATATTTTGAGTTATAATATTAGTGATGAGTAATTGTTGAAGTATAAAGAATGTGTTTATTGAAGATAAGTGAATTACAAAAGTTAGAGGGAATAATGCAAACTTGGAAAACTTTAAGGGTACCAAAATGTAATAAGTTAAATCATTTTGGACCATTGGTGGTGGTTTTAATAGTAAATCAATCTGGACCATTCATGGTGGTTTTAATAGTAAATCAATCTAGACCGTCGGTGGTGGTTTTAATAGTAAATCAATCTAGACCGTCGATGGTGGTTTTAATAGTAATTCAATCTGGACCGTTGATGGTGGCTTTAATAGTAAATCAATCTGGACCGTTGATTGTGGTTTTAAAAGTAATCAATCTGGACCGTCGGTTGTGGTTCTAATAGTAATCAATATGGACCGTCCGTTCTAATAGTAAATCAATCTGGACCGTTCGTGAATTAGTTACTATTTAGTCATTTCTCCTATAAATAGAAGCTTAATTCTTCTTTCATTCTCACCAATTCACTAAGACTCACAAAGAAGCTATAGAGAGAGAAACTATAGAGAGAAAGAAGAAGAGTATTCTGCTACTTCACTATTGCAGTATCCGGTCTTCTACTAAGGTAAGGGATGTTATTTTTGTTTGGTAAGGGATATTATTTGTTGTATTTGTAAGGGGTATTATTTCTTTTGTATTCATAAGGAATACTATTTTTTTCGTATTCATCCTTTAATATGTCGGAAGAACCTTTCTACGTGGATTACGTACCGTATGACGGGTGAAAATCCATTTGCAGTTTTGTATGTTATTTCTTTTCATATTCTTAAATCTAAACATACTACGGTAAGTATTGCTTCTATAATCTTTGAAATTAGTGGAATATCCTTGAGTTTTGTGATTCATCCAGTATCGTTTCATTGGAATATTGATCTGAACTTACTTATTAAATATCAATATTTTTATGTCGGGGTACTATTCCTGAAGTACTATTCACGAGTTACTATTCACTTTAATATTATTCACTCGGGTGTTCGGGGCACTTTTCAGACCGAGGTTACTATTCACAGGGTACTATTCCTGAAGTACTATTCACGAGGTACTATTCACCTAAATTTTTTTTATTTCTTTTATGTCCAAATTATTTTGATACATGGATATTATTCTTGAATTTTACTCCACAAAGCATATCATGTTGACAATTTGGACATTATTGAATACTGGATAAATTAAATTATGAATATTTAAAATTTATCTTTTGCTTTCATTTAATTAAATGCTTATATCATTGTCATCATCCGCATGTTTATATTGTGATGAAAGTCATCTTTTGCTTACGTGCATAGATGGACTATTGATTGATATGATTATGATCATGGATTATTCGGTATAATCATGACCATTGATGATTATGTGAATATCCTTAGCCCGTAGTGCAAAGATGATTCGATGATGTGGTTTATTTATTAAGTTGAGTCTACATGACTCTTCTAATGGATTGTTTATTCCGCTGCAGTTAAACTTGTTGTCGATTATATTCTATTAGTTTAACATTATTGAAGGCTAATGATAACGTATTCTGTATTATCTTAGTCATAATATTTCTTACTGGGCTAGTTGAGCTCACCCTTTTACTTCCATTGTTTTCTTCAGGAAATAAGAACGTAGCCGAAACTAGTCGGGGAACGGAGTGATGGCCCGAGATGGTGTTATAGTAGTCCTCACTATTCTATAAAATAGTGTGACAATAAATATAATGAGGACTCAATTTGAGTTTGGATATTGTCTAGAAGACAATATTCATGTAAAAACTCTCATCTCATGTTGTATAATTAACCGGAAAGGTACAATTCGAAAAGAAAGCAAGGTATTCTCATCTCTTCGAACTACTAGGTACATAAATTTCGAGGGCGAAATTTCATAAGGAGGGGAGATTGTAAGACCCCGGATTTTATGAAATGAAAGTATTCATTTTTCTTATAATTATTCTATTTAATGAATGGTTAAATTGATAAAAGGTTAAAGTTAAGGGTGATATTTGAAAATTTTGCAAAGTAATCAAGTTGATATAAAATATTCGTTGTGTCGGGGAATATTCTTTTTGTCAGGGAATATCCATACGACGACACCATCATTGGTGGACCCCACAACGGAATAATTGTCGGAGTTAGAAAACGACAGAAATATCTTTTTATAAAAAGAACTACGAAAGTTTTACCGTTAAACTGTTGAAATACCCGGTGGTAAAAATACAGTAATACGCGTGGTTGCATAGTAGCACACGGTATTGATTATTGATGCTTACATAAGAATCCACTCAGTTTACTCAATTATTGCTACAATAATTGTTGCATAATATCTCACATTATTTGATTCAATTATTATCACAGTATCATCTGCATAATATTTTATATTATTAAATCAATAATTGAGATGACAAAGTTATTCATATTATTATTTACAATATTGACAATGTATAGAAGTTCTGTCAAGGAGAGGTTTGGTCACCTAATTGCACGCCAATAAGGAGAAATCCTTATCGGAAAGCCACCTATTTCCTGGGAGCGACCCCTTTGTTAAATATTGTGAGTTATAATATTAGTGATGAGTAATTGTTGAAGTATTAAGAATGTGTTTATTGAAGATAAGTGGATTACAAAAGTTAGAGGGGAATAATGCAAACTTGGAAAACTTTAGGGGTACCAAAGTGTAATAAGTTAAATCAATCTGGACCATTGGTGGTGGTTTTAATAGTAAATAAATCTGGACCATTGATGGTGGTTTTAATAGTAAATCAATTTGGACTGTCGGTGGTGGTTTTAATAGTAAATCAATCTGGACCGTCGGTGGTGGTTTTAATAGTAAATCAATCTGGACCGTTGATGGTGGTTTTAAAAGTAATCATTCTGGACCGTCAGTTGTGGTTCTAATAGTAATCAATAGTAAATCAACCTGTACCGTTCGTGAATTAGTTACTATTTAGTCATTTCTCCTATAAATAGAAGCTTAATTCTTATTTCATTCTCACCAATTCACTGAGACTCACAAGAGAAGCTATATAGAGAGAAACTATAGAGAGAAAAAAGAAGAGTATTCTGTTACTTCACTATTGCAGTATACGGTCTTCTACTAAGGTAAGGGATGTTATTTTTGTTTGGTAAGGGATAATATTTGTTGTATTTGTAAGGGGTATTATTTCTTTCGTATTCATAAGGAATACTAATTTTTTTTCGTATTCATCCTTTAATATGTCGGAATAACTCGCTCACGCGGATTACGTGCATCGTAGTATGACGGGTGAAAATCCATTTGCAGTTTTGTATGTTATTTCTTTTCATATTCTTAAATCTAAACTTACTATGGTAAGTATTGCTTCTATAATCCTTGAAATTAGTGGAATATTCTTGAGTTTTGCGCTTCATCCAGTATCATTTCATTGGAATATTGATCTAAACTTTCTTATTAAATATCAATATTTTTATGCCGGGGTACTATTCTCAAAGTACTATTCACGAGTTACTATTCATGGGTTAATATTTACACGATTACTATTCACTCTAGTATTATTCACTTGGGTATTCGGGGCACTTTTCATGCTGAGGTTACTATCCACAGGGTACTATTCCCGAAGTACTATTCACGGGGTACTATTCACCCGAAAAAAAATTATTTCTTTTCTGTCCAAATTTTTTTAATACATGGATATTATTCTTGAATTTTACTCCACAAAGCAGTATCATGTTGACAATTTGGACATTATTGAATACTGGATAAATTAAATTATGAATCTTTAAAATTTATCCTTTGCTTTCATTTAATTAAATGCTTATATCCTTGTCATCATCCTCATGCTCATATTGTGATAAAAGTCATCTTTGGCTTACATGCATTGATTGACTGTTGATTGATATGATTATGACCATGGATTATTCGGTATAATCATGACCATTGATGATTACATGAATATCGTTGGCCCGTAGTGCAGGGATGATTCGATGATGTAGTTTATTTATTAGGCTAAGTCTCAGCGATAAAGTTGATGAAAACCTTTTTAAATCATGGAAGATAGTAGATATCATGCTCTACTTGACTCTTCTAATGGATTACTTATACCGTTGCAGTTAAACTTGTTGTCTATTATATTCTATCAGTTTAACATTATTGAAGGCTAATGATAACGTATTCTGCATTATCTTAGTCATAATATTTCTTACTGGGCTAGTTGAGCTCACCCTTTTACTTCCATTGTTCTCTTCAGGAAATAAGAACATAGCCAGAACTAGTCGGGGAATGGAGTGATGGCCCGAGATGGTGTTATAGTAGTCCTCACTATTCTATAAAATAGTGTGACAATAAATGTAATGAGGACTCAATTTGAGTTTGGATATTGTCTAGAAGACAATATTCATGTAAAAACTCTTAGCTCATGTTGTATAATTAAGTTTGTATTTGTATTCAGTACCATGTATTTGGTGACCCAATATGGGTGATGAATACCTATTTTTGGGATGTCACAGCCAGGGTTTTAATCCCAACTCAAACCTTCTCGCTTTCCTAGCCTCTGTATCAACTTGATGCGGAGCAAACCTAGCAAACTCATTAAATTTTGCGGCATACTCCGCAACAGTCATATTCTCCTGCTTGAACTCTAAAAATTTTACCTCCATCCTAGCCTGCATACTAGATGAAAAATAGTTTTTGAAAAATAGTGTATTAAACCTATCCCATGTAACTACACCTTCTCCTACCCTCGTCTGATTTGCTTCCCACCAAAAGTTCGCCCCCCTTTCATCGTGTAGGTAGCAAAATCAGTCTTTTTCCCCTCAGCTACCCTAGCTATCACAAACGTCTTTTCAATCTCTTTAACCCAAGTTTGGGCTTCAACAGGGTCAGTTGTCCCTTTGAATTCCGGCGGTCCCACAGCTTTGAAATCTGTAAAGTTTTCTAAGCGGTTGTCCAGCTGGTTTCCTGCGGCTGGCATTCCTTGCTGCATAGCTTGTGCTACCATGTTTGCAAAGTGCTACATCGGGTCTGCTTGTTGTTGTCCCTCAACGTTATTGATAGACTCTTTTGCCATTTGGTTTTGAGTTTGACGTCTTGGCAACATTATCTGGTTAAGTAAAAACATAAATTATACTTTATTAACTTACATTCTAAACCTTATCGCATAAGTTTAATATATTAAACTTGTTTCATTACTCAAACATAGATTCATATTCATTTAACGAATATTTTACATAGCATAGCACATATTGCTTTAAACATCAGCTATCCCTTTGTGACTACAAAAGTCAGGATTTACAGCCTTGATCATTACAAAAGTTGAGAATATAACATTACACAACATACTTATCATATATATTACATTAAACAGACCTACACAACAGAACCCATACTACCTATTCACCATGCCTTTTTCTTGGACAACCTTTCGCCCGATGACCTTCTATGCCACAAATAAAACATGCTCCTAGTTTATAGACGGGACGATACAGAGTGGCATGTCCCTCATAGCTGCAAAGGTAACATATTTTTTTCCCTTTCTTCTTATCGAATTTTTCTAAGTCATGGTCTTCTATCTTTCTTTTCCTCTTCTTCCTCGGAGCTGCACACGATGTGTTGCTTGTGGCTCCCATTTAATCAATTTGGATTTTAAGCTTATCTTGTTCTTCCATTGTTTCTAGTAAGGCTTTTCGCAACTGACTATTCAATAGCTTTTCTATTTCCCACAGCTTTTCCAGAGAAGAAACATTGTTCCTCAGATCCTGCACCTCTGTTGATGCTTGATTAGCTTCAACTTTAGTGTCTGAATCACTATATGTCAGCTCTACCATCTCTGGATCTGGTACTACATTTTCTAAAATAACCACCTCAACTAAGTTGTTTTCATTGTGAGCCTTTATTTCATCTATTGGCTTCGATATTAGCTCGGGTGTATGGGTTGGATCCTTCTTCATGCTATAAGCATATAACAAGCATCTTCCACCAGACATCTACACGTACAAATTATCCTGTTTAGCATATAGTATATACACACAACAAATAATAGTTTTATATAAGTTATCTTTTATTTTATTTGACAATGAATTTATTCAATTCATCTCCTTTTAAACTCTATATGAGTTATTTATATTTTCAACGTTTCCCTCAGTTCTAAGGTTATAGCCTAAGGTCTATCCCACCTAAGGTTTCTAACCCTAAAGCTCTGATACCAACCTGTAAAGCCCCTAAATTCAGGTACTTGAAACCCGAACTCGGTGCTTCACGATACCATTTCTATGAGCGGAATAATACTAATAATAATAACAATAATATAAATATCAAACTTTATTTACATAATCATCAAAGTCTAGCTCCCAAGTACGTAACTTTTAATACATTCCTTACATAACATGATAGATAATATATATCTTTGTCTTAATAATATCAAACTATTACATAAGATAACATTGCATTCATTCAGTAACCTTTCCTTTTCCCTTGTTCTTAGCAGAGCCTTCAGGTTGTACACACTTAGCTGAAAACATTTAAATTAAGCAAGGATGAGCATTTGAGTGCCCAACAAGTAATAACAATTTTAAATATTAGCTGAAAGGATTAAATGTTTTCTTTGTACTACCCTTCTACAACAAATCAATAGTTGTGAAGTAATCTGAACCTATAATAATAACATAACAACTCTCTATCAAATTTTTGAAACTACGTATTGACTATAAATAGGGTTAAGGTGATATACTATGAACATTGTTTTCAATTTTTCGAATAGGTTTAGCAGAACTTCATCCGCAAACCGTTATAACTTACGGGCACGGGGGTGATCAGCCTGTTATGCCCTGTATTGATCAATACTACATGAAAGAATTAGGGTATCGTTCACTCTGTCCCCCTTAGGCGCATAAAAGTTTTCCCATGTTCGGGATGTTCATACTTAGTTGGGAATCCAAACCAAAACAATTTGATTGGATACAAAAAGGTTTTATCATATTCAACGATATTTCAAAATCTGTGTCTAGCTGGTCAAATAGCTTATATATATCAACATGTGTTTAAATAAAATGAGTATCCAAGTGAGGACACTTGTATAATCATATTTCAAAATTAACGAACAGAATATATATATGAGTTATATAATATAATATCATGTTGATAAACAATGATCAGATATAATATATATGACAATAGGGTTAATAATCTAGTACAATAATAATACACATCTGAAACTTTCTTACTCATGTCCATTGCATAAAGGAAATGCAAAGGTAGGATACTTGCCTGGTACGCTGCTTACAATTCGCAACTTAGTTTTATCTTAAATTTAACCACCTATCAGTAAGAAGATCATTTTACTGATTAGAATAACATATCGTAACACATAATACTGCCTATTACAGTCAGCACATAACTTAATCACATTGTCACATATGTTTAACAACCATTGAATCACAAATAAACACTTATCAAGTCAACATATCTAAGTCCAGATCAATTTCGAAAAACATGCCTGCAAAAATTACTTCTACTTTATCGGGGTAATTATCGAGTCTAAGAGTCTATCATGTAACTTAGTATCCGTCATATTATTTTTAAATTTTTAAACAATTATTATAATTTATCATGAATTTTCAAACACCGGAATCATTATTAAATGATTTAAATATTAAACAATTCTATTATCATTAATATTTAATTACTATTTAACTATTAATGAAACCATTGCCCAAAATATTAAAGTTATTTATAATGAAGAACAGTTCGTGAGGCCTACTTTGGGCTTCCACAACTTGTTGCTCATGCAATGTTTTAGTGATTTAATGCTTTCAGTGTGTAGCCATCATGATAAGGAAGAGATCTAATACATTATATCACCAAAAAAACATCAGATCAAACAAATATAAGCTGGTCAAACCATGTCAGACGACATGTTTAAGCATTTTCTGGGTTACCCAGAAAATAGCTTTCATGTTCGTCCCGCTTGGTTGACCGTCCACTACGATCCACCTATTTAATGATTAGGAGATTTTAAGGCATAAACATGGAGTTCAAATACCATACTACAACTTAGATATAACAACAGAACCAAAACATCAACACACTGACAGATCTAGTCTATTTAAAACGCGTTGTCGGTAGGCTTGCGGCGCTTCGGGTTACCTAAGCGAAACGCGTAATACGGCCTATCGGCGGCTTTGATTACGATTATCTTGCAATATAGACTCGATATAAGCCTGATTCTTGATCCAGATCAAAGATTACATTACAAACTACATATTTAAACATTTAATCAACAAAAACCAAGATCAGACAAGAATCTAAAGGCACTGACATTCGTTGTCAGACCACAAAACAAAATTTTTCCAGATTTTGAAGAACATCAAATCCGAGCCTATAGATGTTATGAATATAACATCTATCAACCTAGATCATCATTATACACTATATATAACATGTTTAATACAAAAAATTAACATCTAATAGAGGATCAAAGTCAGATTTTTAAAATTAGGGTTCTACCTATTTTGAACAAACTTTGATTCTAGGCTACTGATCTGTTAATGGAATTCGTGGGGCTTGGTTTTAGAACTGAAAGTCTATAGAAATTCATAGGTTTTGAGAGAGGATAGCTTGGTTGAGTGTTTGATGAGCAAATGAGAGAAAATGAGCACTTTTCTCTCTATAATTCTATATATACTACAAAAAAATGGGACTTCAACAACAACCGATTTTCGTTGCTAAAGGTGCCAAATTTCGTTGTAAAAGGCTTTTGGCAACGACTTTTACTCGTCGTTACAGATTTTTTTCTGGCAAGAATGAGCGTTGCTAATTGTTCCAAGAATGAACGATATTTTTTCGTTGCCAAAAGTAATACATTTTGCAACGAAATTTGGCTTTCGTAGAGAGACATCGATCTTTTAGCAACAAAATGTATTGTTGCAGAATAATTAAAATTTTGTTGCTAAAAACTCCATTTCATTGCAACAGCCTGCTAATTGGCAAAGAAATGAACTCTTTTTTTTTGCAACGACCATGCATTTTCGTTGCAATTGACACCATTTTGCAACGACATTTTTCGTTGCAGTAAATTATGAAAATTGTTGCCTAAGCTTGCTTTCGTTGCGGAATGTAAACTTTTTAGCAATGATTTTCGTTGTTGATTATATTATTTGGCAACAACATTATGCTGAATGAGCAACTTAAATGTTTGTTGCTGGTTATTTTTCAATAGCAATGAAAGTCGTCGATTAGCAACGACATTATATGTTGTCGTTTCTTTATATGTGCAATGAAAGTTGATATAATTTGCAACGATAAAAAATGTTGCCTTTTATTTTAGTATTAGCAACAATATCCTCTTCATTGTTATTAGGTTAATTTTTCGTTGCCAAATATTGTTTCTAGTGCCATTAGCAACAAAAATTTGTTACTAAATGTATAAAAAATTGTTTCTATATTAAAACTTGTTCAATGCTTTGGTAACAAATTATATTGTTGCAAAATCAAAATGACATTCTTTTTGTGTACATGGCTGACTCATTGTCCCCATAGCAAATAATGGCTAAAATACAAAAAACTAAAATATTATTAACTTAATAAAATCATCCACTACATAATCATTCATTATCTTTACAATTAATCATCTAAACCTACCACAGTTCTTCAATTAAAGTATATATCTACATATATAGAGAGTACACTTCATAATTTCGCCCCTTGTCTTCCGTGAACGAAAGTACCTAAAATTTGATACCCCAAGATTGTAAGGCGTGTCGAAGCGGCCTTCCTACACATATTTAAAAGTAATAGCAAGTCAAGAAAATGAAGCAAATAGGTCACTAGAGGCACTTAATGCCAAAATCAATACACAAAGACAATAGAGTTGCTACGTGGTACTAATGTACACCGTATTGCTCATAAGCAGAAAAAGACAAATAGGCAACCACAATATCATTTGCTACAAATCCAAATAGATAAAGAACCTTCAGTGCGACTATATGATTGCTCTATTATAAGATAAAATTGAAATCTTAATCGGCCATTTCATGAATTAATTTCAGTAAGCACAAGACTTGTAGATTATTATTATATGTTGACATCAAGTCAGAATTCAGTCACATTCAACAACCACAAGCATCACACAATCTTAAATACCATCACACAATCTTAAATAACAATGTTTAGATTTCTATATAGAAAGGACAACAATTATAGAAAAGTTGAGTCTATTAGTAAATGTGGAAAAAAATTTCTTGAGATGACAAATTTTCATATTGTATATGCCCCAAAGATGCTAGTTATAATCACAGACATAGTAGATTTAATTACACATGAATTTGTATTGATTGTTATTATATTATTTATAATCCATGAACAGGTCTATCAACTTAATTAGAAATTAATAAATAATAGACTTTCAAGACAAGATATAGAAACAAACCAATACTAGCTTTATTGTTCACCTGAACTGTTTAAACTTTTACGCTACCTTGTGACAATATCAAGGTATCCTTTTGCTGTGCTAGATACATGATCTTTAGTCAGGCGCTAGAATATTGTATGCTACAAGAGACAGTTGTCCAAAATTATATTGAAGCATCAGTAGCATAGCCATCACATATAAAAATGAACAAGCATACCTACTCCACCACGAAAATATATCGAGCATCTGTCTTTAGGACCAATTTCTCTAACAAATTCAGGTCACCAAAAATAGCATAACCAGAAGATTCACCAGTAAAATAGTCTACAATGTCAAGGCTTGACTCCTATTTCATAATACTTTAGAAGCAAGAGAATAGCACATGGAAAAAAAATTTAATATGTGAAAACCAAAACAAAGTCAAAACATAATATAAAACCTGAAATTGACACTATAGTTTGTCAAAACTAGCACATATTACAGTTTATATGGTAGAATAAATATTCACCCCAAGAATAACTAGCATGAACAATTGAGCTTCCTAATTTACACTGCTCGAAGAAATAAGAAGTAGTTTTTCTTGTCAATGATAGAATGGTGGAAACCATCAACTTACGGTCAACCGGCTTGGTTAGATATGTATCCATGCCAACTTTCAAGCATTTAGCTTCATCCGATGACATTGCTCCTCCATAGAGAGATTATTTGATGCCAAACAACCTTCACATGAATTAGTTTGATTAGAAATGTTTAGTGATAAATGAAGCAAAAGATTATTCTGCTACAATCGGTAAAACACCGAGAAGAATTACACTACTCCTTGGGAGGACCTATTATAATTCAGAAAGAAATAAACACAGTAGAATAACAACAAAAAAAAGTTTAGCTTATGACATCATAGAGTCAGTCCTTATACCATATTAAGCCTACCAACCTTAAGTTGCAAGGACCTAGCCCAAATACATTGTATCAAGCTCTCAAGAGAAGAAACACAGATTTAGTAATTAATAACAATGTCATCCAAAGGACCAATCCAAACCTATCTTGTCACAAACATTAGGTAACCTCACTCATTGTGTTAGACTTTAAAAATATTCTTAGCCCATTAGTAACCAACAAAATTGGTCCCAACTCTAAGTAATAGTGATTGATGAACCACCAAAACATATATATATATATATATATATATATATGTAGTTGTGCTTAAGAAAATGGTAACCTCATCCTTGTGCATAAAAACATTTCCCACTTCTATGGATATAATCCAAGCACTTCTGACTCTTAAGGACTTAGGTCTAATACCTGAAAAGCATTCACTCTTCAATTCCATTTCTTAAGCAGGGAAATCACTCTTCATAATTATTCTGCCTTTCTGGCTTCTACTGTTTGCATTTTATATCTTAATTTTGATTTTCAAAATGGAACATGGTACAAGACAGTTAGTACAGAATTATGCAAAGACATGCCAAGACCTTGCATGCAATTGCCACATCCAAGGGACAACATGCTTCATACAATAAAATAACAGTAGTCAAACCTTACAGATTTCAAAATCGACAAGGAATTGGTGTTATGTATGGAGGAATGCCAACATTATTGTTCCAATTTGACGTTCCCACATACAATTGTAACCATAGTTCATATCATTTGGGTTAGACTTGAGTTTGCCTCACTGCGGGGATCGTATTTCTTGCGGTGACAATCGCTTCAATGTCCATGCTACAAAGAATTTAACCATTGGATTTTTATGACCTTTTCTAGTTATAAAACATGATCTCCTTACTCAGTTAAGCCAGACAGAAAAGAGCCATAAAAATGAGTAATGAAATAGTTATGTTTAGCAAACATGATAGAATAACGATATAACTCATAAGTACCTTTGTTATGGTTTCAAGAAACTGCTCGGATATAAGAACATCATTCCCTGCAGAAGAACAGTTAGAAGTTATTATCAGTTATATGATGTAAATCTGGTCTTATTTAAGCAATGAAAAGTGTCAAAGTGAGGAAAAAACACTATGAAATAGGGGCTAAAAGGAGCAGATTATATAATAGAAGTTTTATGATAATTATGTCTTATATTAACATCGGGTACAATCAACAACTCTAAAGGAGGTGGCAGCACTTCTCTATATGCTCCAACTTCTTTGCCCATCCAGGTACAAGCCTAATAATAAAAACGTAAATGAAAACAGCAGTTACATATATACATGAATATACATGCATAAAGATATTGGGAGACTATTCATTCATAATTCTAAGATCATCATTAAGTAATTCCTCCCATAAAGTCTCATTCAAAGCATCCAAATCTCCACTACTTGTTGAGACATTTGGTGCATTTTTATCATTGCTTAACTCATTGTCCAATGTCTTTGACAAAAAATGACTCCATTTCGTTCGATATTTCCCAGATTTTCTTCTTGTTGACTTGAATTATCTAGTGTCTGATCTTGTAAATTCTCCACACTCGGCCTCATAGTCAGCCTTCTTTTTCTTCCCATCTCAATCTGTTTTGGATCCATCTTTCGCACATACTTGTCTATGTATTGCCGGATTAATGTAGGATTACTAAAAGCCTTGGCGACAAAACTCATTATGTTTTGTTGCTTAGTCTCCGTGCTTTGAATTCTATTATTCATTGCTAAGATTAAATTATTGGAGTCCTGCTGTTGCTGTCTGAGTTTTACAATATCTGCCATAAGCATATTTTGATCCCTTATAAGTTCTTCAAGCTCTCCTTCAATGCCATAATGTCCCAACTCAACACAAGACACTCCTCCTTTTTGTTGTATTCATTGTGAGACATTCCTCCTCCTCCTTTTGATAGTCTTTAAGAGATGCTTTTGGACTCCAAGAAACTCATCGTTCGCAAATTCCCATCAATCAGGATCCACTTTCCTGAAACCTTACATTAATTGTAAATATTTGAACTCGATCAGGGCAATAGTGATTTGCAAAACAATGACCATATTATAAATTTAAAAAACCTATTAGAACACAATTATAATTTGAAATAAAAAGAACCACAATAACAACCACCATATCAGAGTAGAGACCGCATAAGATTGACATTGAATGATTAAATCAAGGTAATTCAAAATAATGAGAAACCATAACTAAGCATAATTTGTTTTTTATACATACAGAGCCCAAATAGAAAGTGTTAACGCCAAGATCTTCTGTCACATCCCAATCACGTAAGACGTCCCGATCCTACACAGTAAACACAGTCAACACCAAAAGCTTGACGGCTGGACCATCGGGGGATAACTCAAGCGTGAGAGTCAGTACAGGCCGTTACAAGGGTTAACAATGGAGGATAAAAATGTCTTGTGCTAGAGAGATTAGAATTGTGTGTTGTGTGTATGCGTACCTTCTCTCGGAGATTTTCTTGTTAGGTTATACTCTCTGCCTCGGTTTACTATGCCACCAACTCCTCTCGACATGTTACCTACTCCTTACCGATCTCAATGGGATGCATGCGAAGTTGTCACCTTTTTCCCATTTGTAGACATGTCGTCTTCAACGGATAAAATCCCATCCACATTAATGATTTGCAGACTTTTGGTCAACAACCTTCCTTTTTCATCATTACAAGTCAAAGACTTAGATATTAAAAGATCTAATGGATCAGCCCATGGACCCGGTCCAATGTTAAGGAGAAATAATGTAAGGATTAGGCCCAATAACTTTAAGACTCAATAATGGAAACCCAATGGACTAATTAAACAAATAAGCCCAAACCATAAGGCCCAATAGGGGAAATATCATGACCCAACATTGCCCCCTAGTTTTCTATTAAATAGGATATTTAATGGAAAACTATAAGTGGTCTATGACTTTATTGGGTTGGATAGGATTGAAATAAGTTCAAACTGAAATTTACCAAAGCCCAAACGGTTAAGGATAAAAATAAATTGAAAAGATGGATTAAAATAAGAAGCCCAATTGAAAGGCCCAACCTGCTAAATGATTAAAACTCAGCCCGGACACAACCTTTTAAATTCGTGATCATGACTGTCAATTAAATGTGTCTCCCTCGAATACTGTGTAACCATCAGTATAAAAGATAAACTTTACCAATGTTAACAGTTTTACCTGCCAATTTGAATTTCGGACCTCTGAGTTCTCTCCTTCTTTCCATAGCTTTTCTTACCTTCTCTGCAAAATACGATCGATGGCAAACCTAAACACCAACCAAAATTCTACCATTCGAGCAACCCCTATCACTACAGTTCCACCTAACCCCAGCCCCCGCAAAGAAGCTTCGAGTTCTAACCCCCAAGCTGCCACTTTAGATAAAAAGAAAATGCCTCCTAAACCTCGACTTACTCCTTCTAAATTTTTGAGGAGTAAGGAACTTTTTACCCATGCCAATACTCCATCAACGATCACTGAGAAGGAATTACGAAAAATTGGAGATCGGTGCCATATTCCGGATACCCACTTAGTGAGAGCTCTTAGGGCTGAGGAAAGGATGTATCAACGACCTGAGGGATGGACGGCAGTTGCTCCGACTGTTCTTGAAAAAGGGGTCAAGTTTCCTCTCAACCCATTTCTGGTGACCATTCTAGGGTTCATCGGTGTCAAGCTCGCCCAATTGGTACCGAACTCTTATATATATATCGTAGCCTTCATTGCATTCTGTCATGAAGTTGGAGTCGAACCTACTCTCGACTTCTTTTTCACTATGTACAAGATTATTCAGTCTCGTGAAAAGGGGTTCAAAGTTATAGGCAAACAGGCGTCGAAGACGGGTGAAAAATTTGAAAGGCATTCGCTGGTAACTACCCCCTCTAGTAACAAAAGGATGGAACAAAGAGTGGTTCTTCGTTAAGGGACCAGAGATTGTCACTATTCCGAACTAGGCTACTGACGAGAAAATTTCTGCCGACTTTGGGGACATTTCAGAAGAGCGTATAGCTGACATGATATATCTCCTTGATAATTTCCCAAAGGAAGAATGGAAATACGGGCTTCTGTCTAAGCAAG
Source organism: Panax ginseng (assembly GCA_020205605.1). Taxonomy (NCBI): domain Eukaryota; kingdom Viridiplantae; phylum Streptophyta; class Magnoliopsida; order Apiales; family Araliaceae; genus Panax; species Panax ginseng. The sequence goes on along the minus strand of CM035143.1, from coordinate 57,326,324 downwards.
CATGGTTGTATGGCCATAAATGTAAGTTCATATCCCCATTTCTATTTCCTTTGAATTTTTGATAATACATGTACTCAAAAATGGATTGTTGTCGTTTTCAGTGTCTTTAATTAAGCCTAGCCCTGAGGAAGAAAAGAACCTTGAAGACTTCCTATCTGGGAAGTCTACCGAAGAGCCTGAAACTTCATTGATAGAAGAGTCTCTCAAGATAACCCCCCCCCACTGAAGCACCTCCTGCCGAAGCTCCTCAAGTCCATGCTGAATCCCAGACCATTGAGCCAGAGGTCGAAAAGCCCATTTTACCTAAAATATAACTCAAAACACGTCAAAGAAAGAGGGCCGCCCGAAAGCACAAACAGATCTCTATACCATCAGATTCTGAAGCTTTTTCTGAATCTGAATTAAATGTCAACCCGATACCCCCACCTATCGATCCAATACCACCAACTGTGGAATCAGTTCCGTCAACTATCAATCGAACACCACCAGTCGTTGACCCAACACCACCAGTTATCGAATTAGTGTCGCCAACTGTCCACCCAACAGTCGCTCAAAGGAGTTTATTCGATTTATCTGCAGACGATCGTAGACAGATCCTTTGAATCAAGAAGTTAAAGACCCAGGTCACTCCTCTGACTGCTGATGACCTGAGGATATCTTCTTCGAATGTTCCCCCCTCTTTAACGTTAGTGGGTACTAAAACTATTGTTGAAAAAGAACAAGTTGAGACCACTGCAGCACCTTCTAGGAAGAGAAAACAACCATCTGACAGTCACCCGAGCTCCACGCCTGTACCTTCACCAGTCTGCGACCCTACTCCAGCTCGATCTCCCTCTCCCAAAAATATTTACACAGATCCTTCTCCTCTTCGTGACCAACCTATGCCTTCCCCCCCGAGGCCTTCATCAAACAAATTCCATGATGAGGCTACTGGAGCACCGACCTTGTGGCCTCGGTTCAACGCAAATTTTCCTTCCGGCTCTTTGATGCCTTCGTTCAGAAATCGGCGATCATCGATTCGATAGCCATCTGAACGGAATTTTCTTGATGAAGGCATGAGTTATTTGGCAAAGGTAAGTGACAGTTTCCTTGGTTAAACATGTCTTTTCCTATTTTAAGTATCTGAAATTGACTGGGTATTGTCAAATATGTGCAGGCCAATGCAGTCTTCGGGCGTTTACATCCCAGACACATAAATGCCGAGTCTGATGAAGAGACCCTGAGAAGGGAGAACAACATGTTGAAGGCTTCATTGGCTCGGGAGAGAGATGAACGCGAAGCCATTCTTCATGCCAATGAAGGCCTTCAGAGGGAATTGGCCCAAAACAAAGAAGATCTGAGGGGAACTCATGATGTGCTGATCTCAGTCAGAGAAGAATTGAAGACAACAAAGGCCAGCGAACAAAAATTGGCCAACATGAATGTCCGCTTTGTTGCAGAGACAGAAGCTCTGAAGAATAACAATGAGGGACTTGTTGCAACTAATCAAAAATTGTTAACATAACTCGGTGAAATTCAGACTAAGGCTCGGGATGATAGGAAAACACGTAGTGCCAAACGTTGTAAACTTCGTAGTAAAATAAAGGCACTTCAGGAACGGGATCCTCCTTTGACCAAAGAGCTACGTAAGCAGATACAGACAGACTACCGTACATCTGACAAGCTTGGCGTAGAGATTCTAAAGGTATATTACGAAGGATACGAAGATTGCCGAGGTCGAGGCAAGGAAAAGCTGGTGGCAGCCCAGTTAGATCCGGCTGTATAAATAGGATCTTGCTGTTTTTGATCTTTAGAATTTTGTGTAAAAATTTTGTTTTGTAGAGAAATTTAAGTGGACTTGTTTAAGTGTTAATGAAATTTCAATTTTCTTTACTATGACTTCTGTTTACTTCGTTTCTTGTAAATAATTTAGCATTAATGATCTTGAATGAACTTAACTTAAACTACAAATCAGATAAGGCGTATAGTAGTTAAGTTAAGAAATGAACTGAACTGAACTGAACTTAACTTAACTTAACACTTGCATAAAATAAAGTAATGTATACTTATCATTTCCGAAGTGTGAGACAGATCATGCGTAAGGTGAATTTGGTTGATCCTCTTTGCACCATCAAGATCTTGTTTACCACTCGGGGTAGAACAAGTATATAAGGACATTTGTTTACCACTCGGGGTAGAACAATTTTATAAGGGCCATGGAATTTGTGTACCACACGGGGTAACAAATTCATAAGGACACTCCTGTCAATAAGGCTGCCATCGAATGGTCAGCAAGTCCGACCATACCTCCTTACTTCAGTGTCTTTTGTTTACCACTCGTGGTAAATCAAAATTAAAAAGGACCATGGAATTTGTCTACCACGCAGGGTATAATAAAACTATAAGGACACTCCTGCCGAAGAGGCTACCATCGAATGGTCAGCGAGTCCACCCCGTCCTCTTTACTTCAGTGCCCATTAATTTACCACCCTTGGTAAAAACACTATTAAAAGGACCATAGGATTTGTCTACCACATGGGGTAACAAATAAATAGGCTGCCATCGAATGGCCAGCGAGTCCGACCATACCTCCTTGCACCATTTTGAACTTAGGACAATTAGGAAGAAGATCAGTTTGTGAAAAAATGACTTTTTATTGATGGTGAACAATCATGTATAGACTTTTGGTAAACTGACTCGATCTCTACTGGAAATATTTCTGAAGTCTGCCCGCATGCCGAGTGTTCTTAATCTCGGATCCATCTAATGCTTTTAACCGATAAGTCCCTGGCTTTGGTACGTCGATCACCTCATACGGCCCTTCCCAGTTCGGCATCAGCTTATCCGTGTTCTGAGGTGTAGATGCTTCAGCTTCTCTGAGGACGAAGTCCCATACTTCAAATCTGTGAAGCTTGACTCCCTTGTTGTAATGCTTGGCTACTCTTCATTGGTAGGCTGCCAGCTTGACTAGAGCCACTTCTCTGACTTCTTCTAATAGATCCAAGTTGGCCTTCAGTCCTTCGTCGTTGTAGATCTCTTTGAATTAACTGACCCGAAGACTTAGAGATCTAATTTCGACTGGGACTAAGACATCAGTGCCATAGGCCAATCGAAAAGGTGAATTCCCGGTGGTAGTCCTTGGTGTGGTCCGATAAGCCCATAGTACATTGAGTAGCTCCTCTAGCCATCTTCCTTTAGCCTCGTCCAGTCTGCGCTTGATCCCGTTCGGCAGTGTTTTGTTTGTTAACTTAACTTGCCCGTTTGACTGTGGATGAGCCACTGAAGTCTTCTTATGCTGAACCCCCAACTCCTTTAAAAACCCTTCAAATTTAGATCCCACGAACTGGCGTCCGTTGTCTGATATCACCACTTTAGGAATTCCGAAGCGAAATATTACGGATTCTTTCATGAATTTCAAGCACTCTTGCTCTGTTATCAACCGAAGTGGCTTCGCCTCTACCCACTTGGTCATGTAATCAATAGCAACTATGACAAAATTGACTTGACCTTTCACTTTCGGCAACGGGCCCAATATATCAACCCTCCAAACAGCAAAGGGTGTAGGAGATAAAATCGATTATAGTTCTTCTGGTGGCTGATGTGGGATCGGACTATTGAGCTGGCATTTGTCACACTTCTTGACATACTCTGTAGCTTCCTTGTAAATTGTAGGCCAATAGTATCCCTGTCGAAGTACTTTATAAGCCAAAGACTTGGCAGCCATATGATCACCGCAAATGCCCTCGTGGACTTCTGGAAGAGCATACTCAGCTTCAGACGAAACCAGACACTTCAATAATGGTGACGAAAATGCCCTTCGATAAAGATCCCCATCAATAAGAATGAAGTTAGCACTCTTGTATTTGATCTTCTTTGCCAGCATCTAATCTGAAGGAAGGACGCCATCTGCCAAATATTCGATGTAGGGAGTCATCCAACAATTAGATCGTTCGATACACATCACCGCTTCATGCTGGATACTCGGCTGCTGCAAAACTTCCAAATAAAACGATCCGTTGAAAACATCTGCATCCGTAGTGGCCAGCTTCGACAGTGCATCGGCAATGGAATTGTCATTACGCTCTATTCCCTGAAACTCATAAGAAACAAAGTACTGAAGTCGGTCTTTTAATTCTTCCAGATACTTGATCATCCTGGTCCCACGAGCTTCATAATCTCCCGACAATTGTTTGACGACCAACTGAGAGTCACTGTAAATGATCAGCTTCTGGACTTCTAGATTCTTCGCCAGTCGAACTCCTGCTAGCACTGCTTCATACTCGACCTCGTTATTTGTTGCTTTAAAACCAAATCTGATTGCTTGCTGCACCTTGAATCCCTTTGGACTTGTCAAGATAATCCCTGCCCCACTAACATTCACCGTAGAGGACCCATCTGCATACAGCGTCCATGCATTCTAACCATGCTGAAGAACTGCAACCACTCGATCGGACTTCTCAGCTTTTGGTAGTTCAGCATCTGCTTTGGAGAATGAACATTCTACCATGAAATCGGCCAAGGCTTATCATTTGATAGCAGTTCGGGGATGATACTTAATAAAAAATTGTGATAATTCCATAGTCCATGCTGCTAATCTCCCCGAGATTTCTGGGTTGCTCATCACCTTCTTCAATGGTTGATCCGTGTAGACGACCAGGAGCCGACCTTGAAAATATTGCCGAAGCTTTCGACTAGCAATTATTAAAGCAAAGGCAAATTTTTCTATATTAGGGTACCTAGTTTCAGCATCTCTTAGGACATGGCTGACATAATAGACCGGATGCTGCTTCCCACTGACCTCCCGAACCAAGATCGCTTCTAACCGCCAATGAACTTGCACGCGAACGCACAAATATAAGGTCTCGCGAAAAGGTGTTTCATCAATAAAGGAGCCGAAGAAAGATATGTCTTTATGCCTTGGAAGGCGTCTTCACACTCCGAAGTCCACTGGAATGTCTTCGCATTCTTTGGTCCTTTCAGTGTGTCGAAGAATGGTAAGCATCTCTCTGCGGATTTGGACATGAACCTCCTCAAAGCTGCAATCCGACCAGTCAGACGTTGAACATCTTTGAACGACTGAGGAGTCTTCATGTCTAGAATGGCCTGGATCTTTTTTGGATTGGCCTCAATAACTCTTTGACTGACCAGGTAGCCCAGAAACTTCCCTGCACCGAGCCCGAAAGTACACTTTATAGGATTGAGCCTCAATTTGTGATGACGGATTGTTTGAAAGCATTCCTCCAGATCATCCAAATGCTTCTGAACCATCGTGCTCTTTACGATCATATCATCCACGTACACCTCCATGTTCTTTCCCAGCTGCCTCTGGAAGACAAGGTTCATCATCCTCTGATAGGTGGCTCCAGCATTTATCAGGCCGAAGGTCATCTTCTTATAGGCGTACACCGATCGGTGTGTGATGAATGCCGTCTTTGGGATGTCCTCCTTGCACATAGAAATTTGATGATAACCTGAAAAAGCATCCATAAAGCTTAGTAGTGCATACCCCGAAGTCGCATCGATAAGTTGGTCAATATGGGGTAAAGGATAGAAGTCCTTTGGGCATGCTTTGTTCAGATCTGTGTAGTCAATGCAGACTCTCTATTTCCCATTCTGCTTCTGCACCAGCACTACATTTGCCATCCATTCAGGATAGTCAATCTCGAAGATGAAGTCAGCGGCTATCAGCTTCACGATCTCCTCATCAATGATTCTTTGACGTTCGAGGTGCAAAGATCCGCCTTTTCTGCCGAACTGGCTTCTTTGACGGATCCACATCCAGCCGATGCTCGAAAATCTTTCGACTGATCCCAGGCATGTCCTGCGGCTCCCATGCAAAGATGTCTGCATAGCAACGAAGAAGTTCTATAAGATTTGTCCGGAGAGGTTCCGGAAAACCTGATCCAATCTTCATTGTCTTATCTTTCTTTCCAAGGATCAGCTCGATCTCCTCTATCTCCCCTGTAGGAATAACCAATGGCTCCGAACTGCTTTTAGTAAAGGGTTCGATCTCAATCGCCATGGTTTGTTTCTGCTTACTAACCCCTACTCCCGAGGAAATGATAGCATTCCGATAACATCGTCGGGCCAGATCCAAATCCCCTGCTACCTCTCCCACTCCATATGCCGTAGGGAATTTGATTTTAAAATGAGGGATGGAAGTCACTGCTTGGAGAGCAGTCAAGGTAGGTCTTCCCAGTATGGCGTTGTACGCAGAATCTATATGCACAACATAAAATTTACATGTTATTTCTACCTATTATGGAGCAGTACCGAAGATGACCGGTAGTTCAATTGTTCCTGCCACTCTGACCGGATCGTTGCTGAAGCTATATAGGGGAGCCTCTTGCCCAACCTCCATTTTTCGCCCATCAAGATGCATCCTCTGATAGGCATTGGCATACAGAATATCCACAGAAGACCCGTTGTCTATCATCATACGCTTTACATCCACCGAGCCTACTTATGCAGTGATCACTAACGCTCCTTCACGTGGCTCGATGGGCTCCGAAGGATAATCTGCATCGGTAAAAGAGATAACAGTTCCTGGAAATGCTCTGTCGGCCTTCGGGGGAGCACCCGCCACAGACATGACCGAATCCAAATATCCTCTCCTCTTCTTCCCTACTAACTTCCCTGCTGTCCCACCGGTTATTACATCAATGACGTGCCTTGGCAGTGGTATTGGAGCATTTTGGACGGGTGGAACCATTTGAACCGTCTAAATAGTACAGTCGACATTCTGCTGATCTTGTTGGTCCCTCCCGGCCACATACTGAACCAGCAAATCGCTTTGAATCTTCTTCTCCATGAAATCCTTCAGATTGCAACACTCATTAGTATCATGGCCTGCGGCTTGATGATAGCCACAATATTTCCGAGAGTTGCCCTGCCCTGTCCTATAATTATCACGAGGTGGTTCAAAGAATGGCTGGTTTCTGATCTGGTCCAAAATCACCGACCTATCCGTATTCAGTTTGGTGTAAACCTTATTCACCTTCAGGGCGGACGTAGGTGGACGACTACTTCCTTGTCTCCATGAGTTGTTGTACTTCTTCGAACTGCCTTCAGGCCGATCATTATACCCCCCCCCTCCCCCTCGTCTTCCTCTGATCGCCTTGAGTCTTAGGAATATCTGCCTCCTTTATTTGGTCCGAAGAAGGACGCTTCAGGATATTCATAGCCTCCTCCAGAACAATATAACCTTCTATTTTATCGAAAGCCTCTGCCAGACTCTTCGGATGATGGAACATCAATTTCTTCACTGGCTTTTCAGACTTCACCAGATCTAGCCCATTCTGAAACAGCCCTACCGTTTGGAGATCATTGAGGTCGGACACCTAACCAACTGCTTCTCTGAACCTCTTCACATACTGGCCTAAAGATTCGTTGGTGAACTGTTTGACCTGTGCTAGAGAACCTTTAGGCTTCCCTCTTCTTTGGTTACTCCCAAAGCGGGCATGGAACTTGTCACAGCGCTCGATCCAAGAGGAAATTGAATCTGACGGTAAAGTTCCCATCCACTGCCTCGCATCTTTTCTTAGTGTTGTGACAAACGTGTGACACTTGGCAGCATCGGTAAAGTCATAATAATCATCAGCCGGTCAAACGCCTGGCTATGGTCATAAGGATCCCCAGACCCATCGTAACTCTCCATGCGTGGCAGCTTCTTGGTGATGTCTGCCTTTTCCTTAAGAATGTCCGAGGAAAAAGGAGACGCCTTCTTCCCCGGGGTGTCCTTCACCTGCTGCACCTCTGCCAACTGCTTTCGGAGTTCCTTCAACTCTTTAACCAAATAATCTACCCCCTCCGGTTGAGACAACGCTTCTTTCTCTGGGGAGTCTTTCTTCTTTCGAGTGGATCGATTTTTTACCATAGAACCCCCAATTTTCGAGGGACTTTTACGATGATAATGGTTCACAGAGCGACGTGCCCCCGGTGGACTTTCTGGTGTACGGCCCCTAGATCTGCTTTGTCTTTGGGTTCTGTGGCTGTGATGAGAATGTTCAACAATGATCGCTTTCTTTGTATTCTCCGGAGTGCATTCCCTAGATCGGCCTCTTCGTTCATCCCGATCATGCTCCTTAGAATCGATAGGGTGATGTGCCCTCTTCGATCTTTGAGGAGTAGGACTTCTCGATCTTCTTCTTTCGTGATGTTGGCCCCTAGATTCATGTCCAGAATGAGCTGGCTCCTTCCCACTCCGATGCCCACGCTCTTCGGCCTGAACATAACTGGACTCTTCATCCCTCAACTCTGCCATCTGGGACATCTGCTTAGCTATATCCTGCCGTTGTTTCATAAGTGCCTCCATGGCCCTATCTGCTTCATCTGCCATCTTAGCCAACCGGGAGGCCTTTTCGTCCTGGTCATCTCAGTATCGAGCTTTAGGCGAGGTGCCTTCTACTCGTTTCTGACCGTGACCAGACTCTTTCTCTGCCGTGAAGACTAGCTTTCTCTTAGCTTTGGCCACAGCCCTTGGACGAGAATCTCCATGTAAACGTTTGGACGCCAGGTTGGCATGAACACTTTAATGCAGTCCCAAACGATCTTTAATGAAACTAGTGGTCTTTGATTCGCGACACCATGGTACATTCCTCGTGTATCTCGCTACTCCTCCCCATCTTTGAAAACGTAGAACAAATAAATATTTGTGATTGCCAACTCTTGAACACTAGAACCGCCCTCCTTCTAGCGCCAATGTTAACGCCAAGATCTTCTGCCACGCCCCAATCACATAAGACGTCCGATCTGCCTGATAAACACAATCAACACTAAAAGCTTGGCAATTTGGACCGTCGAGGATAGCTTCAAAGCGTGAGAGTCAAGACAGTAGTTACAAGGGTTAACAATGGAGGATAAAAATGTCTAGTGCTAGAGAGATTAGAATTGTGTGTTGTGTGTATGCGTACCTTCTCTTGGAGATTTTCTTGTTAGGTTATACTCTCTTGCCTGGTTTACCGTGCCACCAACTCCTCTCTGACACAGCCCCCTACTCCTTACTGATCTCAGCCGGATGCATGCAGGTTGTCACCCTTTTCCCACTGTACATGTCGCCGGCTGGATAAAATCCCATCCACATTAATGATCTGTAGACTTTTGGTCAACAACCTTCCTTTTTCATCATTACAAGTCAAAGACTTAGATATTAAAAGATCTAATGGATCAGCCCATGGACCCGGTCCAATGTTAAGGAGAAATAATGTAAGGATTAGGCCCAATAACTTTAAGACTCAATAATGGAAACCCAATGGACTAATTAAACAAATAAGACCAATCCATAAGGCCCAATAGGGGAAATATCATGACCCAACAGAAAGAAAAAGATTTATAAGCTGAACTTAACTAACAAATGAAAACCATAAGTTATAAATAAAGATTCAAGACTTGCAATTAAACCTGAATCGTAAAAAGTTAAATATAAAAATACTTGATACCCAGAAAATATTGATCAAAAAGACTCAATTGAGTAAACAAATTAAACCAGCTCTATTATACTAAAATCTAATAATTAAACAAAAAAAATGACACTAATTAGCCTAGACCAATGTTATAATAACCACAACTGAAACTAAAACTATCAAAAATCTGAATGGAGGTATACCTAATGTTTGGGAAGGAAACAGTGGCGGCGGCAAGGTAGCAGGCACCAGTGGCAGGTTAGGGCAACTTCGTCAATGAGAAAGCAGGAATAAATGTTTTCTTTGTGGTTTTGGTCTATTCAAAGCAAATAATCCATGGAAATCAGGCCCAAATCGTGGAAATCAGACCATATCAGAGCAAATCGTAGAAATCAGACCCAAATCATGGATTTTGAGAATTGGCGATCGATGGAAGGGGATTTTAGGGCATAAACCGTGTAAAGGACCCACAAAAGAGGAGGGATACATTCATAGTTTTCAGGTAAGTGAGAGAAACGAATGAAGAGGGAGTTAAGAAGTGTGAGAGATCGATGAAGTGAGAGAGACAAGTGAGAAGTGGAAGTTTGGAAGAGGAAGAAGAGGAAGTGGAAGAAGGGTTGATACAATTTTTATAGTTTATTAAAAAAAATTGATATTGTAAGTTACTTAAAAAATGTTATTAAAAGTAAATTTACTATTAATTTGATTTATAATTTGATTTGTTTTAGTATTTTAGTATTTTTTTATTAGTATTTTAGTATTATTTTAATTAGTATTTTTAGTATTTGAATTAAATATGTTATGTTTTGAATTTTAGTATTTTGATTAAATGATGTAAATATGTTATACAACTTATTTTTTTTAATTAGTTGTTTAGATTAGTTAACAAAATAATTTGAATTTTAGTATTTTGATTAAATAATGTAAATATGTTATGCTTTTTTTCTTTTTTTTGAATTTTAGTATTTTTTGTTTTGATTAAATGATATATATATTGTTTTATTTAGAATATATTTTATATTTAAGCCTTAATTAATTTATGTATTAATTAATTTTAACAAATGTTCCATGTGCCAACCACATCATCAAATATGTACTGTGAAAGAATGAGAGACATAGAATGAGAGGGAAATGGTAAAAGTAGTGTAAACATGACAACTAAAAATAAAGAAGGATTTGGAGGGGGAAATTTATATCCTTGTTAGATGATCAAAGTATGTTATTGGTTTGATCTTTTAATCGACGACCTTGAAGTGATATTGACTTTTGATTAATCCAACATCTGAATGAACGACCACGATATGATCAAATGCTCTGGATTATATCTATATTCCTTAATTAAGTATATGATATTGTATAATTTTAATGTGTCTAAATATCTTAGTATTAGATTTATATTATTTGTTCAGTAATTTATTTATTTTTTAAATTTTTTCCAGCATTGTTCAGAAGTAGATAAGGATAATCAAGGTAATAAAGTCATTTAAAGTGAAGGGTCAAAATCATTTATTATTCATCATTCGTAGAAGGTATGTATGTATCTATATTATAATACGAATGGGGATGGAAGCGGCGGCGAATGTTATTTTTCATTACGTATATAATACGTGTGTAGTGCGGTGATAATGAACTTTCATAGCACCCTTTTATTTCACTAGAATAAAGAAAAATATTCAAGTAAATAGTCGTTTGGGTATTTGGTTCATTTTAAGGTTCTAAACAATGTTTTAGAGCGGTCATCGACATTAGAAAATTATGGGATGAGTCATTCCCTCAATCAGTGAACCGTTATTAAACCAATATTAAGATAATAAAATTAAGTTATAATATTATTAAAAGTAATTAATTTTAATATTAAAAAATATAGTTCAAAAAATATTAAAAACTAATAAAAAAATTGGTTCATCTGGTCAACTTAACCGTTTTACTTGTGGTTAACTAATTCAATCCGAGTTTTGACCAAACTAGTTCAACCGGGCTAAACCGGACCTAAAATATAATAGATTCCCGATTCAGTCGACCAGTCTGGACACAGGCTAAAAATAATGGTTCTAAATATAAACGTTATATTTAGGATCTAAATACAATATTTTAAAAATAATGTGATATGTTTAGATTTTTAAATGTATCAAATGCTATAGTTGTAAATGTTCTAGGTATTAATAAAGAATCGAACATACCTTAAATATTGATAAAATAAAATTGAAAGTAGAGTAATATGAATAATAGTTTCTTAAGTGTTCGATGTATGATTACATGAATAAATAAAATGATACTCCCTCATCTGTCACATAATAAACGTTATAGTATAATTTTAGTGGTCAAATTTATTATTTTTAAATAAATAATTAAAATTTTTATATAAAATTTTTAAATCACAAAACTTGACATTACTAGTATATTATTCATAGTTTATATTATTATAAACTTGAAACAACTGTCGTTGGGAGTAAACGCGCACACATCTAATTTAGAAAAAACAACTGAAATCCACTTTTAATTTTTTGGCTAAAAATCAGAAAGGCAACCAACGCCACTTAATTTTTTTTTTTTTAAAAACGAATTTAAAAAAAATTATCTTAATTTTTTTAAAACGATTTTATTTTTTTAAAGAAATTTGAAAAAAATAAAAATGTGATCCAATGTCAAACTAACCGACATTGTAACTTTTTTTAAATTTTTTTATAAAGCAAATTTATAAAAAAGAAGAGTAAGATGTAACATCACTTTAACTAACGTTAAAATCACTTTTTTTTAAAAATTTCTTTGATCTCTTGTACTTGTTTACAAATATCAATATTTTTTTAATGTTTATTCTCTGTCATCGGCGTTGGAAATGAAGGAGTATATAAGACTTCAACTATAAAAAAATAAAAATAAAAATTATAACGCCAATTAAAGTTATGTTGCATCTTACTCTTCTTTTTTATAAATTCGATTTTTTAAAAAAAATTAAATAAAATAGGGATAACATTGATATTACATTAATATGGGTCAAACTAACTTATTAAGAATGACTTCTAAGTCATTTTTAAATAACTTTATTCTGTTTTAGTTCATAAAACATAATAAAATTTTCTTCATCTTTTATGTTTTCTCTTAGAACTGATAGTATTATAATTTAATTTTATAATATATTTGGAAAAAAGATAAAATGAGAACTAGGAATAGCTATGGGTATACCATTACTATTCTTCTTTTTATGTTTTATTTTTGGACTTAAAAATATGTTCATGATTTAAGTTACTCCCTCCATCTAAGAATAAAAGTTGTTATTATTTTATGTAATCTCAAGTTAAATATTTACTTATATTAAATAATATATTTTTACAATAATTTGTGCGTAATATCCTTTCTATTAAATGTCATATTTTTATTATTTATAAATATTTATATAATATCACTAGTCATGTATAGAAAAATATGCAATTCGATGAGAATTTAAATATGAATAATTTTATCATTTGACATTTTTTTTAAATTCGCATAAAATCAATCATCACTTTCATTCTCGGATTGATGGAGTACTTGTAAGTATATCCTACTTCTATCCTGAAATAGGAAATATTGGGAAGCATAGATATAATAATCAGGTTTGATGAGGTTGAGTTTATTTGGGTCGAAGGCCCGGAACTAACACGTTTGGCAATCGGTTGTCACGGGTACTATTTTAACAACTATAATCTATATCGTTGATCGCAACATTGGATGACACAGATTGAAATGAATTTCCCCCTGCCGCTACAGGTTGTAGCGGCATGAGAAATTACTCATTTGCTCATGTTAATTTTATCATTTGATATTTTTTTTAAATTCGCATAAAATCAATTATCACTTTCATTCTCGGATTGAGGGAGTAGTTGTAAGTATATCCTACTTCTATCTAAAAATAGGAAATATTGGGAAGCATAGATATAATAATCAAGTTTGATGAAGTTGGGTTTATTTGGGTCGAAGGCCCGGAACTAACATGCTTGACAATCGGTTGTCACGGGTACTATTTCAACAACCATAATCTATACCGTTGATCGCAACATTGGATGACATAGATTGAAATGAATTTCTCCCTGCCGCTACAGGTTGTAGCGGCATGAGAAATTACTCATTTGCTCATGTGCTACACTGTCTACCGCTATAAGTTATGGCGGTAGTTTAGTTAACTAATAAATTAGAATGGCTTAGTGGTAGCTTAATGACCCAATAACCCATATGTCTTTGGTTTAAAACCAAGCTATGATATTTTTGCTTCTTATGTTATATTTTTTGTGTATTAGATAAATTCTATTACCATCTAAATATATACCCATCTTAAATCTCTACAATAAACTAAATATATATATATAAAGTAACTATAAATATTTATATAACGTAACTATGAATATTTTAATATATATATATATATATATATAAATTTATCTCTAAATATTCATATAAATATTTATAAAAAAATAATTATATAAATTTATCTTTAAAATTTATAAACAAAAATTTATTTATAAATTTATAAATATTTCATCTAAAATTTATAAAATTTAGATATGAATATTTTTATAAATATTTATATGAATATTTAGAGATAAATTTATAAATATTTATATTAATATTTATTTACATATATATATATATATATATAAATATTCATAGTTACTTTATATATATTTAGTTTAATGTTGAGATTTGTTTAGTATTTTATTTAGTTTGACAAGAAATTTTGAAAAGAATATGTATGTGTGTGTGTGTATATATATATATATATATATATCAGTAGAATAAATTTTAAAATATTGGAGACTATAAGTTATGGCGTTAGTTTAGTTAATTAATAAATTAGAATGGCTCAGTGGTAGCTTAGTAGCCCAATAACCCATAGGTTTTAGGTTCAAAACCTAGTTTTGATATTTTTGCTTCTTATGTTATATTTTTTTTGTATTATATAAATTCTATTACCATCTATATATATATACACATCTTAAATCTCCACATTAAACTAAATATATATAAAGTAACTATGAATATTTATATAACGTAACTATGAATATTTTAATATATACATATATATATATTTATTTATTTATTTATTTATAAAATTATCTCTAAATATTCATATAAATATTTATAAACAAATATTCATATAAATTTCTCTTTAAAATTTATAAACAAATATTTATTTATAAATTTATAAATATTTAAATCTAAAATTTAGATATGAATATTTTTATAAATATTTATATGAATATTTAGAGATAAATTTATAAATATTTATATGAACATTTTCTTGTATAAAATTATAGTACTAGTACTATTATTATTATTATCTTAATTTAAGGCAACATTTTAATAGTCGTTGCAAAAAGTTGTATAAATTATGCAACAAATATAAAAATTGTTGCCAATAAATGTGGTCCATATTAGTCAACAAAATATAGCAACAATAAACTTTCGTTGCCCACGATGAGGAGAAATCAAGTGGTTAGAAATTTTGCAACAAATTTGTAACGAATTTTGTTTCCAAATTTTGCAACGACTTATGAATTTCGTTGCAAAAAGTGAAAGCCTGACACAATCTGCAACGAAGGACAAGTTTCGTTGCTAAACATACACTTTTAACAACGACTTAAAAAGTCGTTGTCTAAAAAATCGTTGTTAAAGCCCCATTTTTAGCAACAAAAAACTTTTGTTGCCCACGATGACGGGAAATCAAGTCGCCGAAAATTTTGCAATGAATTTCTAACGAAATTTTTTCCCACCAATAAATTAGCAACAAAATTTTGCAACGACTTATGAATTTCGTTGCAAAAAGTGAAAGCCTGACACAATTTGCAACGAAGAAGGACAAATTTCGTTGCTAAACATATACTTTTAGCAACGACTTATAAAGTCGTTGCCCAAAAAATCGTTGCTAAAGGCCCATTTTTTGTAGTAAATGTGTGGGCTGATATGTAATGGCTGATTGCTGTGTTTTTAAGTCAAAAGGGAAGTCAAGAGTAATTGAGCAACTCCAATTATTGCTAGATCTACAAGTAAGCTTCAATTATGAAATAAGGGTAAAATAGTCATTTGGCTTTCTATTTTAATGACAATCTTGTAATCTTGACAAACCCTTAGGGTTTGACCCTTAGGGTTTAACCTTAACGTTTTCAAAAACTAAATTTTCAAGGCTTTCAATTTAGAATTTAAAATAAAAATAAAATTAGTTTTTAAAAATAGAAAATTAGGGTTTGTTAGTTAGATTAGGTTTCTAATTAACTTATACAAGAACATTAGGGTTTAATTATTTAATAATTATAGTTAACCTTGCTAATTTAGCAACTATGGTTTAGAATCAGTAATTAGGTTTTATAATTACTAATTAGGGTTACTAAATATAGAAATTAGGGTTTATAATTTCATGATTAGGGTTTCTAACAATAATTAGGGTTTTCCTAATTAATTAAACATACACATTAGGTTTGATAATTTATTAATTATCGTCAACCATGCCAAACTAGCGGTTAAGGATTACATTTAACAATTAGGGTTTATAATTTTGAAGTTAGGGTTCCTAATTTAAAAATTATGGTTTATAATTTCGAAGTTAGGGTTCCTAATTTAAAAATTAGGGTTTACTAATTTGGATTATAATTCTAACACTTATTATAATCACATTAACACAATTTTTGACCGATCTTTACTCCGGTTTGAGTTCAAATAACAGTACTACCATGTTTTCCATTGATATATCATAATCGACCAATCATTGTCAGTCTATGCATACAGTTCATATATACAGTACTGAAAAATCAAAATATATTAATATTATATTATTATTCTCATTCCTTGATAAAAAAAATACAAAAGTAGGGTTTGGATTCTATATCTGATTTACTTTGCATATTTAACATTATTAATTAAGTTAAAATAATTAACTTAATAATCTGTACTAAAATTCATATAATAAAATAATTATTATAATTATTCTAAAAATCGTTTCATATATTATTTAAATAATATAATAATCATATTTTCATGGAAAATAATTAATAAAAATTTCCATTATAAAATTAGTTATTATAAGAATATACTTTATAATAATCAATAATTCTAAAATAAAATTATTTATAAACATTCATGTAATAAATATATTTTTATTTATCACATAATTACATACGCTTTATCTTGTACAAATCCTAATCTTTAAATTAAAAAAAATTATTTATACGCAAAATTTTTGATTTAATTATATAGAAATTATCGGGTTGTTACATCGATTTACTATTAAAAATTAAAGCAACGGTCCATACTGATTTACTATTAAAACTTTAAACCAACGATCCATATTGATTTACTATTATAACTTTCCACCAGCGGTCCATATTGATTTACTATTATATCTTCAACCAACTATCCATATTGATTAAGTATTATAACTTCAACCAATAGTCTGAAAAATTTGTACATCCCCTCATGGAATAATAAGTTAAACTTATAACAAACACCTTATAACAAAATCTTCTAATTATATCAAAAATTAAATAAATATTTACCACAAATCACTTATCTTTAATAAACACATTTTTAATCTATTAACAATATTTCATCATTAATATTATAACTCATAATATTTAACAACTAGATCATTCATAGGAAAGATGGGGCTTTCCGATAAGGATTTCTCCCTATTGGCGCGCAATTAGGTGACCAAACCTCTCCTCGACAGAACTTTCAAGACATAGTGTGTGACGCCTCCAAAATAGGTCCACACGATCCATTCTGAGTCGCCAGATATAACACTACAGAAATCAAATACAAACTTTATTTATACAACTGTTGAATTGTTGTGCAGAGTACAACAACACATAAGCTGTGAGTTTTAATACAAATATATGTAACTCTCATGGTGCCTTGACCACAACACCTTATAATAGTACTTTACATAATAGTACAATCAATAACTATTTTAGAAATTAAAATCTTTAGAAAATGCTCAAGGAAACCTTGGTACATGGGAGGCCATGCATCTAAGTTATGATAGATATCATATGACTCGAGAATTATCCTTGGTTGACCCAATAGACCCCAAAGAAAAACTAGAAGATTACTGTCATGTTTTTTTCCAATGGTGAGTAATCTCTTGACATATAATTATCTCCATTGTCTCCAAGTGAGAATTATATTTCAACCAAACTCCAAGATTATATAGGTAGTGCTCATAGATATAATCAGCAAGTGCATGTGCACAACCCTATCTTAAGATAACACGAAGTCGTCTGTTATTAGACATCTTGTATGATAATGGAAAAACACCGTTCCAAAGTTGGGTTTACCTCACCCTATTCGGTTCACCAAAATCAATGGTTAAAATGACGTATAAAATACGACACACTTATCTAAAATTCTCAATAAAATTATTTTCATACTGTTTTAGGAGAAACCTCAACAGCTATAGATCATCGTTCTATTCCCCTTTACCCTCGCTCGACCCAGCTATACTCTTATTACCCGGAAGGAATTGTGAAGCAAAAGGGTGAGCACAACTAGCCCAGTAAAGAATATCATGACTAAAGATAATTAAATTATCAATAGCCTTCGTCAGTAATAAATCAGAGATTTAGAACATATGCTAGACGATAAAACTTTTCAACCATAGTGACAGCGGAACGAACAATCCATTAGAAGAGTCAAATAGACCATAAAGTGTATTATCTTCTCCACGTTAAAAGTCCACCAGCAATGTTTTATCCTTGTAATATCAATCAATAGTTCCTTTCCACAATCATGTACTGAATAACTCATAATCATAATTGTGATTCTAAATTCCTCTTCGCTCCCAGGACGAAGATAATTTTCATCACCTGTCTTTACGTGAAATATCAAATATCATGGTTATACCAAATCACAGTTCCTGTTTAGAATCATACTAATAAATTCATCTTTTTACTATGGGCCAAAGATATTCATTAATAGTTCATCTTTTCACTACATGCCAAAGACATGCAACTGTATTTTAGAAGAGTCAAGTAGAGCATCATATCTGCTGTCTTCTACGATTTAAAAGTTTACCATCGATTTTATCCATGCACTACGGGCCAAGGATATTCGTGTTTTCACCAATGGTCATGAACACGCCAAACAATAATTCATCTTTGCACCTTTGGACGACGAGAAGGAATGGTCATGATCATACCAATAACTGTCACTGAGACTCACCTTAATAATTAGTATCAGAACCATGAATTATCCATGCCATACGGGCCAAGGATATTCATGTAATCATCAATGGTCATGATTATACCGAATAATCCCTGGTTATAATCATACCAACAACTGTCAATCAATGCACTACAGGCCACTGAGGACTTTTACCACATCATTTGTAGCATTACGGGTCATGATTATACCGAATGATCCTTGGTCATAATCATATCAATCAACAGTCCATCTACGCACGTAAGCCAAATATGACTTTCATCACAATATAAGCATTAGGTTGATGACAATGATATAAGAATTAATCAAACGAAATCAAGGATACATATTAAAGACTTTAAATTTATCCAGAGTTTAAAAATATCCAAATTGTCAACATGATACTGCTTTGTGGAGTAAAATTCAAGAATAATATTAATGTATCAAAAATAATTTATACATAAAAGAAATATATTTTTTGGGTGAATAGTACCCCGTGAATAGTTACTGTGAATAGTACTTATAAAAGGAAAATACAAAATAAAGTGATATTCCATGATGAGTACAAAAGAAATGATACCTCATACGAATATATTAGAATATACTAAACTGCAAATGGATTTTCACCCGCCATACGGTAATCCATGTAGACAGATCATTCCACAATTTAATAAAGAATTAATACAAAGGGTCATTCACCATACATGCGATAGTCCGCGTAAATAGGTTATTCCAACAGAAAAATAAAGAATGGAATAATAGAAGAATTTCACCATGCATGCGATAGTCCGTGTAGACATGTTATTCCAATAGAATAATGAAGAATGGAATAACAGAAGAATTTCACAATACATGCGGTAGTCCGCGTAGACATGTTATTCCAACAGAATAATAAAGAATGGAATAACAACCCTTACGAGTATTGAAAGAAAATAACTCTCTTCATGAATATGAAAAAAATAATACCCCTTACCAATACAACAAATAATATCCCTTACCTCAGAAGAAGACTGGATACTGGAATAGTGAAGTAGCAGACTTCTCTTCTTCTTTCTCTCTATAGCCTCTCTCTATAATTACTCTTGTGAGTCTTAGTGAATTGGTGAGAATGAAGGAAGAATGACCTTCTATTTATAGGAAAATATAGTTTCGATAATTGCACGTTTTAGGCTCGAAATATTACAGTATAATACCTTAATCTTTTCCTTCATTTTTAATTTAGTCCTGCAAGTATTATCAAACTTGCACCACCTCCCCTAAAAGTACATCATATGAATCAATAGTACAATCATGTGAATCAATATTTCTATACATGTGAAAAAAATAATTATAGTATAATACCTTCATCTATATCTCCATTTTTAATTTAGTCATGCAAGTATTATCAATCTTGCACCACCTCCCCTAATAGTACATGCATGTGAATCAATAGTACATATATGTGAACAAATAGTTATAAGCATGTGAATTAATAGTAATTAATTGCTCATTTATCCGATTAATTACCCGATTGGTCAATATAACCTCCAGAAGTCAATTATTATCGAAATAAAAGTCGATTTCCACTAACATTAATAATCCCAACACAATGGAAATATCAATTTCATCTTTAATCAACACAAACTTATTCATCTTTAATATTATAACTTACAATATTTAACGACCAGATCATTTCCAGGAAAGAATGAACTTTTCGATAAGGATTTTTCCCTATTGGCGCACAATTAGGTGACCAAACCTATCCTCGACAGAACTTTCTAGACATCATCAATATTGTAAATAATAATATGAATAACTTTGTCGTCTCAATTATTGATTTAATAATATATAATATTAGCAATAATTGAGTATAACTAAGTGACTTCTCACGTAAGCATCAATAATCAATACCGTGTACTACTATGTAACCACACGTATTATTGTACTTTTACTACCGGGTAGTTCAATAATTTAATGGTAAAACTTTCTCCGTTAATTTTAAAAATATTTCAGTCATTTTCTAACTACGACAGTACCTCCGTTGTGGGGTCTACCAATGATTGTGTCGTCGTACGAATATTCCCTGTTAAAACGAATATTCTCTGACCAATCAAATATTCCCCAACACAACAAATATTTTATATCAACTTGCTTACTTTGCAAAATTTTCAAATGTCACCCTTTCCTTTAACCTTTATCAACTTAACCATTTACTAAATAAAATAATAATTATAAGAAAATTGAATACTTTCATTTCATAAAATTCGGGGTCTTACAATCTCCACTCCTTATGAAATTTTGCCCTCGAAATTTACGTTCGTACCTGGTATTTCGAAGAGATGATAATACCTTTCTTTCTTTTCGGATTGTAACTTCCCGGTTATTTCCTCTGTATAATGATTTTCCCTATTGTGCATCTCCTATATTTCAGATATCATTCTAGAATATATCTTCAAAACAAAGGTTAATTGACATATCACAATTTGTCAACTTATCAAGTAAATAATTTTAGCTTAGGTAAGTCACACACTAGCGAAGTATATTACTCGTCTCTCCCCTCCTAGTTCTAGACGCATATCTCCGCCAGCGACCATATCCCTAAGCTCTGATACCATTTGTGACGCCCTTAAAATAGGTCCACACGACCCATTCTAAGTCGCCAGATATCACACTACAGAAATCAAATACAAACTTCATTTATACAACTATTGAACTATCGTGCAGAGTACAACAACACATAAATTGTGAGTTTTAATACAAATATATGTAACTCTCATGGTGCCTCGACCACAACACCTTTCAATGGTACTTTATATAAAAGTAGAATCAATAACTGTTTTAGAAATTAAAATCTTTGGAAAATGTTCAAGGAAACCTTCGTACATGGGAGGCCATGCATCTAAGTTATGATAGATATCATATGACTCAAGAATTATCCTTGGTTTACCCAATAGACCCCAAAGAAAAATGATAAGATTACTATTATGTTCTTTCCAATGGTGAGTCTTCTCTTGACATATAATTATCTCCATTATCTCCAATTGATAATTATATTTCAACCAAACTTCAAGATTATATAGGTAGTGCTCATAGATATAATCAGCAAGTGCATGTGCACAACCCTGTCTTATGATAATATGAAGTCGTCTGTCATTAGACATCTTCTATGATAGTGGCAAAATACCCTTCCAAAGTTGGGTTCACCTCACCCTATTCGGTTAACCAAAATCAACGGTTAAAATGATGTATAAAATATAACACACTTATCTAAAATTCTCAATAAAATTATTTCCATACTATTTTAGGGGAAACCTCAACAGCTATAGACCATCGTCTTATTCCCCTATTCCCCCCGCTCGACCCAGCTACACTCTTATTACCTGAAAGGAATTGTGAAGCAAAATGATGAGCACAACTAGCCCAGTAAAGAATATCATGACTAAAGATAATTAAATTATCAATAACCTTCGTCAGTAATAAATTAGAGATTTAGAACATATGGTTGATGATAAAACTTTTTAACCATAGTCGCAGTGGAACGAGCAATTCATTAGAAGAGACAAATAGACCATAAAGTATATTATCTTCTCCGCGTTAAAAGTCCACCAATAATGTTTTATCCCTGTAACATCAATCAACAGTTTCTTTCCACAATCATGTGAATAACTCATAATCATAATTGTGATTCTAAATTCCTCTTCACACACAGGAAGAAGATAATTTTCATCACCTATCTTTCCCTGAAACATCAAATATCATGGTTATACCAAATCACAGTTCATGTTCATAATCATACTAATAAATTTATCTTTTTACTACGGGCCAAAGATATTCACTAACAGTTCATCTTTGCACTACAGGCCAAAGACATGCAACTATATTTTAGAAGAGTCAAGTAGAGCATGATATCTACTGTCTTCTACGATTTAAAAGTTTACTATCAATTTTATCGCTAAGACTCAGCTTAATAAATAATTTACATCACCGAATTATCCATGCACTACGGGCCAAGGATATTCGTGTTTTCACTAATGGTCATGAACACGCCAAACAATAATTCATCTCTGAACCCTTGGCCGAAGAAAAGGCATGGTCATGATCATACCAATAACTGTCGCTGAGACTCAGCTTAATAATTAGTATCACAACCACGAATTATTCATGCCATACGGGCCAAGGATATTCATGTAATCATCAATGGTCATGATTATACTGAATAATCCCTAGTTATAATCATACCAACAACTGTCCATCAATGCACTATATGCCACTGAGGAATTTTACCACATCATTTGTAACATTACGGGTCATGATTATACCGAATGATCCCTGGTCATAATTATACCAATCAACAGTCCATCTATGCACGTAAGCCAAAGATGACTTTTATCACAATATAAGCATGAGGATGATGACAATGATATAAGAATTAATCAAACGAAATCAAGGATAAATATTAAAGACTTTAAATTTATCAAGAGTTTAAAAATATCCAAATTATCAACATGATACTGCTTTGTGGAGTAAAATTCAAGAATAATATTCATGTATCAAAAATAATTTAGACATAAAAGAAATATATTTTTCGGGTGAATAGTACCCGGTAAATAGTACCCTATGAATAGTACTTCAGGAATAGTACCCCGTGAATAGTATTATAAAAGGAAAATACAAAAGAAAACGATATTCTATGACGAGTACAAAAGAAATGACACCTCATACGAATATAATAGAATATACTAAACTTCAAATAGATTTTCACCCGCCATGCTGTAATCCACGTAGACAGATCATTTCCATAATTTAATAAAGAATGAATACAAAGGGTCATTCACCATGCATGTGGTAGTCCGCGTAGATTGGTTATTCAAACAAAATAATAAAGAATGGAATAACAAAAGAATTTCACCATGCATGCGGTAGTCCACGTAGACATGTTATTCCAACAGAATAATGAAGAATGGAATAACAGAAGAATTTCACCAGGCATGCTGTAGTTCGCGTAGACTGGTTATTCCAACAGAATAATGAAGAATGGAATAACAGAAGAATTTTACCATGCATGCGGTAGTCCGCGTAGACAGGTTATTCCAACAGAATAATAAAGAATGAAATAACAACCCTTACAAATATTGAAAGAAAATAACTCTCTTCAAGAATACGAAAAAAATAATACCCCTTACCAATACAACAAATAATATCCCTTACCTCAGAAGAATACTAGATATTGGAATAGTGAAGTAACAGACTTCTCTTCTTCTTTCTCTTTATAGCTTCTCTATCTATAATTAATCTTGTGAGTCTTAGTGAATTGGTGAGAATGAAGGAAGAAGAGCTTCTATTTATAGGAAAACATAGTTTCGATAATTGCACGTTTTGGGGCTCAAAATATTACAGTATAATACCTTCATATTTTCCTTCATTTTTAATTTAGTCCTACAAGTATTATCAAACATGCACCACCTCCCCTAAAAGTACATCATGTGAATCAATAGTACAATCATGTGAATCAATAGTTCTATAAATGTGAATCAATAGTTCTATAAATGTGAAAAAAATAATTACAGTATAGTACCTTCATTTATGCCTCTATTTTTAATTTAGTCATGGAAGTATTATCAATCTTGCATCATGTCCCCTAATAGTACATGCATGTGAATCAATAGTACACACATGTGAACAAAATAGTTATAAGCATGTGAATTAATAGCAATTAATTGCTCATTTATCCGATTAATTACCCGATTGGTCAATATAACCTCCAGAAGTCAATTATTATCGAAAGAAAAGTCTATTTCCACTAACACTAATAATCCCAACATAATAGAAATATCAATTTCATCATTAATAACACAAACTTAGTCATCATTAATATTATAACTCACAATATTTAACAACCAGATCATTTCCAAGAAAGAGGGGGCTTTTCGATTAGGATTTCTCCCTATTGGCGCGCAATTAGGTGACTAAACCTCTCCTCGACAGAACTTTCTAGACATTGTCAATATTACAAATAATAATATGAATAACTTTATCATCTTAATAATTGATTTAAGAATATAAAATATTATGCAGATGATACTGTGACAATAATTGAATCATTAATATGAGAGATATTATGCAACAATTACTGTAGTAATAATTAAGTATAACTGAGTGACTTCTCACGTAAGAATCAATAATCAATACCGTGTGCTACTATGCAACCACGCGTATTACTGTACTTTTACTACCACGTAGTTCAACAGTTTAACGGTAAAACTTTCACCGTTATTTTTAAAAATATTTCAGTCACTTTCTAACTATGACAATACCTCCGTTGTGGGGTCCACCAATGAGTGTGCCATCATACGAATATTCCCTATTAAAATGAATATTCTCTGACCAATCGAATATTCCTTGACACAATGAATATTTTATATCAACTTGTTTACTTTGCAAAATTTTCAAATGTCACCCTTAACTTTAACATTTATCAATTTAACCATTTACTAAATAAAATAATAATTATAAGAAAATTGAATACTTTCATTTCATAAAATTCGGGGTCTTACAATCTCCACTCCTTATGAAATTTTGCCCTCGAAATTTACGTACGTACCTGGTATTTCAAAGAGATGATAATACCTTGCTTTCTTTTCGGATTGTAACTTCCCGGTTATTTCCTCTGTATCATGATATTCCCCATTGTGCATCTCCTATATTTCAGATATCATTCTAGAATATATCTTCAAAACAAAGGTTAATGACATATCATAATTTGTCAACTTATCAAGTAAACAATTTTAGCTTAGGTAAGTCACACACTAGCGAAGTATATTACTCGTCTCTCCCCTCCTAGTTCTAGACGGATATCTCCGCTAGCGACCATATCCCTAAGATCTGATACCATTTGTGGTGCCCCCAAAATAGGTCTACACGACCCATTCTGAGCCGCCAGATATCACAGTACAGAAATCAAAAACAAACTTCATTTATACAACTATTGAACTGTCGTGCAGAGTACAACAACACATAAACTGTGAGTTTTAATACAAATATATGTAACTCTCATGGTGCCTTGACCACAACACCTTACAATGGTACTTTACATAAAAGTACAATCAATAACTATTTTAGAAATTAAAATATTTAGAAAATGCTCAAGGAAACCTTCGTACATGGGAGACCATGCATCTAAGTTATGATAGATATCATATGACTCAATAGTTATCCTTGGTTTACCCAATAGACACCAAAGAAAAATGATAAGATTATTGTCATGTTATTTCCAATGATGAGTCTTCTCTTGACATATAATTATCTCTATTGTCTCCAATTGAGAATTATATTTCAACCAAACTCCAAGATTATATAGGTAGTGCTCATAGATATAATCAGCAAGTGCATGTGCACAACCCTGTCTTATGATAACACGAAGTCGTCTGTCGTTAGACATCTTGTATGATAGTGGCAAAACACCCTTCTAAAGTTGGGTTCACCTCACCCTATTCGGTTCACCAAAATCAACGGTTAAAATGACGTATAAAATACGACACACTTATCTAAAATTCTCAATAAAATTATTTCCATACTGTTTAGGGGAAACCTCAACAGCTATAGAACATCGTCTTATTCCCCAGTTACCCCCACTCGACCCAGCTACACTCTTATTACCTGAAAAGAATTGTGAAGCAAAAGGGTGAGTACAACTAGCCCTGTGACACCCCCAAACCCAGGTACTTCATTCCCACAGGATTTGGTGTTCACTTGATCAAACATTCATATCTAACTACCCAATCACAATAAAACTGGATAAATAAAACCTTTCCCATTAAAGTGTTACATAATAAAAAATCTCCCAGGTTATCTAACCTTTAATCATTATTCAAATGCGGAAAAAATTACATAACCTTTTTAAAAATAAAGTCTAAGATCAACATAATAAAAGTCTAACATCTTAATCAAAGTAAAAATTATAAGTCTTCATCACTTGTACATTTTCCCCTTTCCTTTGCTAGTCGAAGGTTCACCTACCTTCTCTTATTTAGCTGCAATGAGTTTATAAATATGCAAGAGTGAGCAAAACAATTGATCACTGGATATAATATGGAATCAACAGGAGTATAACAATAATAACTGTCGAAATAGGCTCATCAAAAGTGAATATTAATCTATCAATAATAATCAGAAACTGAAATCCCAAAATATGGAAATATACATCACTGAGGGTCGTAAGACCATGAACTACGTCCACAGTTGCAAGTAATCTTTCAACTCCAACTTTAATAGTCATAAGACTATAAGGACCTCGTACTTAGGGGGATCAGCCCTTCGTACAATGTATTGTGCACAAACATTTTAACGCTATGCGTAAGTTAACCCCTAATCATAACAATATGGTTATTCATCTCAGTATTTAGAGTACAAGTCCGCACCAAAGGATGTTTGGTTTGGATAAGCTTTCAAGGTAATTTGGAATTCAACGAACATCAACTAATGAGTAGTTGAATAAAACCAATAACACTATACTATAGAATAATCGTGATTGAATCAATCATAGTAAACTAAAGTCACGCTTTAGGAATAATCTAATAGCATACAATTTGAATAACTATAGCATACTTTGCTTGAACAATACTAAGCCAAGGTTAGTTAGAATTGAATACTAAGCATGCATAGCAATTTGAACGATAGAAATGTTCAACATTAGTATATATAGTTGTGCATGCTAAACAACAAGTTAAATACAAGAATAACTTGCTCCAGAATAACTTACATCATTATATTGTAATCGAATTGAAAACAGTAATTGAATTAACAAGATAATAGATTAGAAAACTTGTCTTATTCGTAGATTAAACCGAACAATTCGAATCACAATATCTTATATTAATATGTCATCATGACATAGTTAGTCATTATCACATAACTAATACATTCATCATGTAGGTTTGATTATTTAAGCACATAATCAAGTTATAACACAAGTTAATCTTTAATAACATAATTATTCATAGTATAGAAATACTAAAATTAACATTTTATAGTCCTACTATCATCACATAATTTTTCTTAAAATTTCGTGTACAAAAAAGTACCTTTGTCGGACCATTCTGCTTAACTTTCATGCATATTTACGATTTTACATGTGGGTCGTCATTATGGCGTGGAGATGGTATGAAAATACATGATAAATAAACTACGGTTGCCATGGTTGGTAATGGCGATATTTATGGTGGCGCCACTATTGCTAAAGGCCACGCTTGTGAGCGAAAAAGCAGCGATTTATTTGATGACCGATAACAAAGACAAGAAAAAAGCCAATTTTGGCCTACAAGCTCGTTTCTAACAGACTAATTCACATGTAATTCATACAAAAACTTCATGTAAACATAATTCAAGAACTCCTAACATGTTTCTACCCATACAACAACATAAACAACAAATTTAAAACATCCAATTTCACTGTTTTGATAAAAATTCACTTTTTGATATTTCAATAAAAATCAACACTGTAAATTTTGTTTTTCAACCAAAACAATTAATTCAAAGTATCTTTATTAATAATTATACATACTCTATCAAATTAGATGGTCAATTTATCAACTAAACAACTAATTAACTCTCAATTTCTACTTTAAGCTATACAATATATATTCACAAAAACTCTCTGTAAAAATAGTTTTTCTTCACAACCATATACATAATATAAATTCATGGACTATTCTCAATTATAGCTTAAGAAAATAGTTTAACAACACTAGATTATCATATAAAATCATATACATAACAAAATTCCACTTCTACAAAGCTTTCATGGAGAAAATTGGGAGAGAGAGAATACAACTATAACTATAAAAGATTGAGTGTCTACCTTTGATTAAGAAGATGATAGTTATTCTCAAGCTTCTTCTCTCCAATTCCTTTCTCAAAAACTTGTTAGAATCACTCACTTTTCTCTCTATAGTTTTCTTCTTCTCTCCCTTTTTCTTCTTATGAGTTTTCTTTCTTCCCAACTTTAACATACGTAGAATAATATAATGTATATAGTAATAATATATATTAAATATATAATATTACTCTAGCTATAAATTATATCAGTTATGTGAGTTTTGAAAATCAAAAGCCATAAGGCTTGTTTGGTTAAGCTAATAAAAATAACCCATTAACCCTTACATCTTGTTTGGTAAACTAAATTAAAACAAATGGATTAATCCTTATACCTTGTTTGATAAAACATCATTAGATTAAAGACTTAATATACAATAAGACATGTTTGGCAAAACTAAATTAAACTCTTTTAATTTATTTTAATAATTCCCTTATAACAAGGTTATTTGTAACACTTCTTATTAAATTAAATAATCAATTTAATCAATTAAAATATTAATCTAATAAATTACTTTAACACATAAATCATTATGTCATAATTATAATTTCCTTTATAATTATAATTTTATTCAACCAAATTAACACTTTATTTTAATCATAAATTCCAATTAAAATATTATAATTCATTTAATCATTATTAGCTCTCTAACTTAATTATTAAATAAAATTAGTATATAACCTCATAACAATTTATTTTCTTAGTTCCTTAATTATTTATTCAACAATTAATTAACTAAATCACATCAACTCAAATTGCCATTAAATACTTATATAATTCAATAAATATTTAATATTGCAAATAAATATTTAATATTTAATATTTAATTATTTATTCAACAAATAATTAACTAAACCACATCAACTCAAATTGAACAATTATTTATTCAACAATAAACATATCTATTAAATACTTATATAAATCAATAAATATTTAATATTACACTTTAAAATTCTGGAATGTTACATCATTCCCTCCTTACAAGGATTTCGTCCTCAGAATCACAACTCAAACAAATCATTCGTTACAAGCCCAATAAAGAATATCATGACTAAAGATAATTAAATTATCAATAGCCTTCGTCAGTAATAAATCAGAGATTTAGAATATATGGTAGATGATAAAACATTTTAACTATAGTGGCAGCGGAACGAGAAATTCATTAGAAGAGTCAAATAGACCATAAAGTCTATTATCTTCTCCACGTTAAAAGTTCACAAATAATGTTTTATCCCTGTAACATCAATCAACAGTTCATTTCCACAATCATATGAATAACTCATAATCATAATTGTGATTCTAAATTCCTCTTCGCACTCAGGAAGAGGATAATTTTCATCACCTGTCTTTACCTAAAATATCAAATATCATGGTTATACCAAATCACAGTTCATGTTCATAATCATACTAATAAATTCATCTTTTCACTACGGGCCAAAGATATTCATTAACAGTTCAACTATGCACTACAGGCCAAAGACATGCAACTGTATTTTAGAAGAGTCAAGTAGAGCATGATATCTACTGTCTTCTATGATTTAAAAGTTTACCATCAATTTTATCGCTGAGACTCAGCTTAATAAATAATTCACATCACCGAATTATCCATGCACTACGGGTCAAGGATATTCGTGTTTACACCAATGGTTATGAACACGCCAAAAAATAATTCATCTTTGCACCCTTAGCCGAAGAGAAGGCATGGTCATGATCATACCAATAACTGTCGCTGAGACTCAGCTTAATAATTAGTATCACAACCACGAATTATCCATGCCATACGGGCCAAGGATATTCATGTAATCATCAATGGTCATGATTATACCGAATAATCCCTGGTTATAATCATACCAACAACTGTCCATCAATGCACTACATGCCACTAAGGACTTTTACAACATCATTTGTAACATTATGGGTCATGATTATACCGAATGATCCTTGGTCATAATCATATCAATCAACAGTCCATCTACGCACGTAAGCCAAATATGACTTTCATCACAATATAAGCATTAGGTTGATGACAATGATATAAGAATTAATCAAACGAAATCAAGGATACATATTAAAGACTTTAAATTTATCCAGAGTTTAAAAATATCCAAATTACCAATATGATACTGCTTTGTGGAGTAAAATTCAAGAATAATATTCATGTATCAAAAATAATTTAGACATAAAAGAAATATATTTTTGGGGTGAATAGTACTCTGTGAATAGTACTTTAGGAATAGTACCCCGTGAATAGTACTTATAAAATAAAAATACAAAAGAAAATGATATTCCATGATGAGTACAAAAGAAATGACACCTCATACGAATATAATAGAATATACTAAACTGCAAATATATTTTCACCCGCCATGCTGTAATCCACGCAGACAGATCATTTCCATAATTTAATAAAGAATGAATACGAAGGGTCATTCACCATGCATGCGGTAGTCCGCGTAGACAGGTTATTCCCACAAAATAATAAAGAATGGAATAACGAAAGAATTTCACCATGCATGCGATAGTCCGCGTAGACATGTTATTCCAACAGAATAATAAAGAATGGAATAACAGAAGAATTTCTCCATGCATGCTGTAGTTTGCGTAGACAGGTTATTCCAACAGAATAATGAAGAATGGAATAACAAAAGAATTTTATCATGCATGCGGTAGTCCGCGTAGACAGGTTATTCTAACAGAATAATAAAGAATGAAATAACAACCCTTACAAGTATTGAAAGAAAATAACTCTCTCCGAGAATACGAAAAAAATAATACCCCTTACCAATACAACAAATAATATCCCTTACCCCAGAAGAATACTTGATACTGGAATAGTGAAGTAGCATACTTCTCTTCTTCTTTCTCTCTATAGCTTCTGTCTCTGTAATTAATCTTGTGAGTATTAGTGAATTGGTGAGATTGAAGAAAGAATGAGCTTCTATTTATAAGAAAACATAGTTTCGATAATTTCACATTTTGGGGCTCGAAATATTATAGTATAATACCTTCATATTTTCTTTCATTTTTAATTTAGTCCTGCAAGTATTATCAAACTTGCACCACCTCCCCTAAAAGTACATCATGTGAATCAATAGTACAATCATGTGAATCAATAGTTCTATACATGTGAAAAAGTTAATTATTTTGGTGCGGAATCTAATGATTAAGTCTGAGGTGAACATACCTCGAAATGGGGTTATATGATGGGTTGATCACCTACGTATGGAAGAGGTAGTTTACCTTCTTGGTGATTGTAAATTGACTATGGTGGAAGGGTTTACGGTGAAATGTTGTTAAACCTAGTAAGAGTTCATGGTCGATTTGACCCCTCAGCAATAGTATGCAATGTTATAAAGGAATCCTTATGTTCCTCATTATTCCTTCTACTTCGTGATTCTTGATAAGTTATGAAGATTAGGGAATGTTGGAAAGATCAGAACTTCTTTGAAGAGAAGTTGAGAAGAAGAGTAAGCAAAAATTTCGAGGACGAAATTCTGTGAAGAAGGGGAGAATGTGAGGACCCGGGTATGAGTGTGGTTTTAAGAAATTCCGAGGATGAAATTTTTATGAGGGAAGTGTGACAACCCGAGTAAAATCGGATTGTCTAGAAATTAAGTTTAAAGAAATAGTTATTAATAAAATGGATTTTTATTAATACTATTATGTGATGTGTGTATATTAATCGTTCTAGAACCTAGGATGATTATAAGTCGGGAGGATTCTGGCTACGAGCTAGACTGAACGAGTAAGAATTTTCAAGATGAAAATAAAAATTTTCCAGGAACAAAAATATTTTTGGGGAGAAAGATGAAATAGGCACTATTCACTCGACGAAACCTAATGGTTAGGGTTTGAATAACCTAAGCCTTTCTGAGAGTTCAGTATGTCGAAATGACATTCAGTCGAAAGATTTGACGATAATATATTGTGAAAAGTTAAGTAAGCCCATAAAAGTTTTTCTCAAAAAACGTGCAGAAATTAGACGAAATAAAAATGATGAAAAGTATTGTTATGTACTTTTCATTCGTTTAGCTACGTTAGGGGAAAGCATGAAGGAAAATGCTTAATGTCGAAAAGTGTTTTTCAGATTTTTGGAGTTCCGAAGAATGCGTAAAAGTTAGATTGTAAAGAAAAGACGAAATATCCAAAAATAATTGGATTCCGAGAATTGCAGTTTTTAAAACTGTCGAATGAATTCTACAAGATGGAAGCACGAAGCTTCCAAGGGAAGCTTTGTGAATAGTAAGGAGGTGGAGTAAGGAGGTGTGAATAGTAAGGAGGTTTGGGGCAAAATGACTAAAACACCCCAAGCCTTGGTTTTCTATATAAACAAGCCTTAAGCTCATTTGTTTGGTTAGAAATTTCAACCAACACTTGAGAGAGATAGAGATTTTGGATGAGGAGGAAAAGGAAGAGGAAAAACTAGCCTGAGTGCACGCTTTATCCAACGGAGGAAGTATTAGATTCGTAATGAATTTGAGCAATCCGAATTTATCATATGAACGATTCGGTGATATTAGTAAGGAATGAGGTTTTATAACATCAAATTCCAAGGAAAAGTGAAATCGTAATCAAAATATCGATTAAAAATGAAGAATGAGCAAAGAACGCAAAGAACACGAAGAACATTGTTGATGGACAAATTTAAAACCATTGTAGTATAGGTTGTTGTTGATGGACAAGTTTAAAATCATCGCGTATAAGTTAGTTGCTTATTTCTTGGTTAGGAACGGTAGAAACATTCACAAAGAACGGATTGAGTTACTTATTTTGTAAAAGACAGTCGAGAAATAGAAATTGTGTAAATGAACCCGAAAGTATAGGGCTTCATAGGAATGTGAGAGAACGTAAAAAACGTGATTCGTGGACTCAAGAACTATCGAGTTCCGAGTTTGGATGACCGAATTACGGACGAGCGAACGCAGAACGTTAATAGCGTAAAACAAACGAAGGATGAAATTTAAGCCAATTGAATGTCATGTTAACAGATTCAGAATGAATTTTTGTCCGAGAAAATTTGAAGTACCTAAGGAAGTGTTGGAAACATTTAAGGAAGGAGAAGTCGAATGCGAAATTCACTAAGTGTAAATTTTGGCTTGAACGAGTGCAGTTTTTAGGACATGTTATAGATAAAGATGACATATTCGTGGATCCAACGAAGGTGGAAGCAGTGAATGAGTGGGAGCAACCGAAAATACCAACCGAGGTTAGGAGTATTCTAGGGTTAGCGGGATACTATAGACGGTTCATCCAGGACTTTTCTAAAATAGCTACTCTGTTGATGAATTTGATGAGGAAGTCAGTAAATTATGTGTGGACGGAAAAGTGTGAGAATAGTTTTCAAGAACTAAAAAGGAGGTTAAGTGAGGCACTTGTATTGTCTTTGCCAGATGATACGGGAAATTTTGTAGTTTATAGCGATGCTTTACAAAGAGGACATGGTTACGTGCTCATGCAGCATGACAAGGTCATTCCATACGCGTCACATCAGTTGAAGGATTATGAGAAGGCGTATCCTACTCATGACCTAGAATTGGCAGATGTAGTGTTTACCTTAAAAATATGGAGACATTATTTATACGGGGAGATGTGTGAGATATACACGGACCATAAAAGTCAGAAATATATCTTTACACAGATCAAAGAGTTGAATATGAGATAGAGAAGGTGGTTAGAGTTGATAAAATATTATGATTGTGATATCTTATATCATCCGGGGAAAGTAAACGTAGTAGCCGATGCGCTAAGTAGGAAGGGTAGAGAAAATCTATCAATGTTAACTACTCAAAACGAGTTAGTAACAGAGATGGCAAGAATGGAGTTAAAAGTTAAATTACCGGGAGAAGTGGTAGAGATGTTATTCTCAATGGAGACTCGACCAACGATAGTGGAACAGGTTAAAGAAGTGCAATTAAACAACGAGGAATGCAAACGAATGAAGAAGAGGATGGAAGATGAAGAATAGACTAAGTACAACCTCGACAAGGAGGGATTATTTAGTTTTGAAGGAAGAATTTGGGTTCCAAATAATTTTGAGTTAAAAGAAGAGTTAATGAGTGAGGCCCATAGTTCGAGGTACTCGATTCATCTGGGGTAGTACTAAGATGTATCAAGACCTTCGACAAAACTTTTGGTGGCCAAACATGAAGAGAGAGATCGCAGAATATGTTAGTAAGTGCTTAACTTGTCAAAAATTTAAGGATGAACACCAACGATCTAGTGGGTTGTTGCATTCATTAGAAATTCCAGAGTGGAAATGTGAGCATATCTTAATGGATTTTGTGGTGGGACTTCCAACAACAAGGAAAGGATATGATTCTATTTGGGTAATAGTGGATCGGTTGATGAAATCGACTCACTTCCTACAAATAGGAGTTAGGTATAACCTAGAACAATTAGCTAAACTGTATGTCAAAGAAATTATTTCAAGACATGGAGTACCTGTTTCGATTGTGTCAGATCGTGATCCACGATTCACATCAAACTTTTGGAGGAGTTTGCAAGAGCAAATGGGAACGCATTTGAGATTGAGTATGGCGTATCATCCACAGACGGATGGACAAAGTGAAAGGACAATTCAAATGCTAGAAAATATGTTAAGATCTTACGTTATGGATTTCAAGGGGAGTTGGGACGAACATCGGCCTTTAGTGAAATTCACTTACAATAATAGTTTTCACGCTAGTATAAGCATGCCGCCTTATGAAGCGTTGTATGAGAGGAAGTGCAGAACTCCATTGTGTTGGGATGAAGTAGGTGAATGTCGAATGTTGGGACCTGAGATGGTAAAATAAACGACGGACATGGTTAAGCTAATACGAACTCGATTGGTAGCGGCTCAAGATAGACAGAAGAAGTATGCAGATCCTCACCAAGAGAAGAGGGAATTTGAAGTAGGTTCGTATGTTTTCCTGAAAGTATCGCCTTGGAAAGGGAACATATGTTTTGTGAAGAAATGGAAGTTAAGTCCAAGGTTTATAGGACCTTTTGAAATTTTTAGAAGGGTAGGAGAGGTAGCTTATGAAGTAGCCTTACTTCCATAAATGGAAAGAATACACAATGTGTTTCACATGTCAGTGTTGCGTCCTTATAAACCGGACTACAAGCACGTAATAGAGTATGAATCTATTCAAGTAGAAAAACGACTTAACGTATGAAGAACTTCCAATTCAAATTGTTGATAGGAAGGAACAAGTCATAAGAAATAAGATAATACCTTCGGTGAAGGAGATTTGGAGGAACCACAATGCTGAAGAAGCAACGTGGGAACTCGAAAGTAAAATGAAGGAAAATTTTCCTCATTTGTTTATGCAATTATAGCGAGATTATGGGGACATAATCCATATAAGGGAGGGAGAATGTAACGCCCGAGAAAATTATATTTTTAAATGAATTAAATTTTTATTTGATTAAGTGGATTAAATGAATTTAATCTATTATTTATGTGAGTAAGCTATTTGAAGGTCGTTCTATGACCTAGAATGTTCAGATGTGGCTAGGATTTTGGCAATGTTCTAGAATTAATTGTTTTGAATTTCCAAGACGAAAATAAAAAATTTCCGAGAGATTTCCGTAGAAACACTATTCATCCTTTTCTACTCGAGAATTTAGTTTGAATTTTCGAGAAATGCGTAATGATAGAATTATAAGACGAGATGAAATATCCAATAATATTTTAGTTATGGCAAATGAAGTTTTTGTCTGTGAACTTAAAACCTAAGGGTTAGGAAAAGTGAATTCCGAGAAGAAAATGAAATGCGTATGATGATTAAGGTTATTACACTACTAGAAATTCGACATATAGCGACGAGCTATAGCGACGGTCAGCATGGAACCGTCACTATAGGGTATATATAGCGACGGTCAGAACGGAACCGTCGGTATAGAGGTTTTTTAAAGATAAAACCCTCCCACTTTCCCCCAAATCATTTAAGTATCTTCACTCTTTCTCTCTCGTTACAGACGAACGGTGCAGTAGTACTTAGGGTTTTAGTGAAAAATTGAACAGAAATTTTGAGCTATTGAAGCTTAATAAAGGTATAGGATATGGGATGGTGAGGCGGTTGGCGGAGTCGGAGCCAGAGGACTGAGATCGAACAATTCTGCCGATTGCTGCTATCATCCATCGGTGCATGGAGAAGTAAAGATGAAGAGGATCATTCCCTGCTCTCATTCCCGCATGCCTGCATAGGAGGTTGAGTTTACAAAATTTTCATCCGAAAGTATTATGATTTTTCTGATATACCTTCCTTGTGCGTGTGTATATGAAAAGTAGAAGAGGTGTGGAAAAATAGAAATTGATAAAAAGTAAGAGAAAAGTCCAAAGCCTAAGGTTAGCATCTTGTCCCCCCTTTTCTCGACAGTCTTGAGTGTTGTATTAGAGGGTACGTATAGTGTTAAGGAGTTATCCCCGTGGAGGTATACAATCTGGTATAGTTTTTCTTTGGGGTACATCTGTTTCACTTTTTGGGCTTTGTATTTAACTTATCTTTGTTTAAGTTGTGTAGTTGGTATTTGGGCTTGTAATTGGGTTTCGCCCCTTGGATACTGCTCAATAAATTTACTTACGAAAACAGAATTAGTCAATTATTTTTCTTACTCTTTTTTTTTTCATCTTACAAATCACATGTTTGGTAGCACATTTCTTATTTTGTACATACTGATATATAACAAATTTATTTTTTTGGATGCTTTCATGCTTTACCCTAGGGCCTAGGTACGTAGAAAAGAGACTTGTAATTGGCTAATCAAAAGTGTGGTTCTTCGGGGAGGCGGAGACCCGTTCGGATAAGGGAAAAATAGTGCTTTTTTAAAAGGGCGCTAGAGCTTATTAAAGAGGATGATAAACTCAAGAACATATCTAAAGTTGTGGAATTGTTTATGGGCATTCAAAAATTTTATTTTTGTTGCGTATGAGATTGGTACTCCTTTGCTTTTCCATATTCTATACTAATGTAAAAATGGTGACGCCCCTAAATTTGGGTCTCTTCCAACCCGAAATATGGTGCTCCACGGTGCTACAGTTCACACAAACATTCAATTGAAATGCCTCAAAAGAACGAATATGTCTTATATATATTCCAAAACAATACTACCATTCCCCAGGTTCTGTATAACCGTTACATTTGGTCTTGTCATAATATCAAATATTATCATTATAAACCTATACTATTACATAGGTAATCTACAAGTTCGCTTTAACCTTTTCTTTATCCTTGTCGAATTCTTCGGTCCATTCGGTCTAAGCTGCATTCATATGGTTCAAGCAAGAGTGAGCATAACAAGCTCAGCAAGTACAACAATTTCATTTTAAAAGCATGCTTGAAACATAGGTATCATATATCTTCAATAACTGGATGATAGTTACGAAGTACTATCAATAATTCAAAATAGCATTCCTTTTTCTTCAAAACGTTTTACAATGACAATATTCAGTAAAACACCAATTCTGGTCCAAGACCATGAGCGTTTCATAATTTCTTTGAAAAGGACAACCTGGCACGAAGTCCGTAAGTCCGACATATCTTACAAGCACTTCTAGGTGATCATCCTATAGTACTCTATGTTGATCAACACTACATCCATTAAATGTGTGTACATTTAAGTTGTGGCAACCTCACATGCCCATCGAATACTCGACGAAAATACATTTGCTTAATCCTATACAGGCTTACCTTGAATCCGTACCAAACAATTAGCGTAGGATAGCGTTAGCAATTCTATATTGAAAGACTTGTAAATAAATAAATCAATCTATCAAGATTAGTCTAGCCGAGTTAAAACTAGCATCGACTCTTTCTTTAAAACCATACATGCATCTCATAACTTAAATCATTTGAAAACCTGGCTAACACGAAGGTTAGACAATCATTTAGAAAAACTTGCCTTTAGTGTCTGCTACAGTATAATTACTTTTCTTTTTTGAGTCTTTACGGTCTTTACAACACATAATCACATAACATACCACATTAGGTCATGAATGAACATACATAGTTCCTAAAGAATCTTACCCTACTTCTCAATCTAATAATGTATTAGATTTATTATTTATTGGTTCCGGCTTGCCGTCGTTCTTTTACATCGTTCTTACTAACTTTGTTCTCTTCAATAAATTAACTGAAATTATTTCATTAATATAACTCGGTTTGAGTTAATTATCCTTCCTCACAGTTTACTAACGTCCTTACGTTATTAATTGACACTTAATCGGCATTGGTTATGTACACTTATTGTACACCGTTCCTGTTTACATTCAATTAACTTTCTTTAACTCTAAGTGATCACACTTGAGGTTTAGTTATGACTTAACAATGTTTTATTAAGTCCCTTAGTTCATTGTTAAACAATTTCCATTCAAGCTCTACTTGTAACCATTCCTTCTTTGTCTAGGTGTTGTTAAGGTCATGATGGCGGCGATGTTGCTTTTTTGTTATGTTGTGCTTGGCATCACCATTAGGGCTTGGAGACCGGACTTGGCGCTGCGGCGCGAGTCCCTTTGTTACGGGCCGCACTGCGGCGTGAGTTTTCAGGGGCTGAGGCTCACTTTGGCGCTGCGGCGTGACTTTCTTTGACTTGACTGGCGCTGCAGCGCTAGTGCTCAGCACCAGAAAATTTAAATAGTTAACTTTTTATGTGAGATTCCCGGCCTCATAACTTCTTCGTTATAAGTTCGAATTGGCTCATTCAAGAGCCTACGGTTCATTAATAACATACTCTACGTGTTTATGCAAGAATTTTATCTATTCGACTTCGTTTGCTAAAATTTCACCTATTAGTCCATTTTTAACGAAAATGATAAACGTTCGTGAACGTTCAACGCTCGTTTCTTCATTCTAAGTCAAAATCCAGTCATTTTTGAGTCTGCAGCTCTATAATGCCAAATAAGACTTGTCTCCATTGAAAACCAACGTTTCCAAGATAAATATCAAAATTTGACTTCCATTCCGAGAATTTCACGAATTCGACGATTGTCGTCTAATCTTGTGAATTCCGGCGAAACTTTGTTACTTAAGATTTGTTTTTCGTTTCAAATGGATTCAATTCATCATACTAACATCTTAACATACTTATAACTTATAATCATGATAAGTTATTACTTGTTCTTTATATGTTTGTTACTTATGAAAATATAGATTACTTACTATGATTCCATGACTTATCATGATCTTAATCTTTTAACCACCATTCTTGCTTCTTATTATCATACCAATTCCATTAATGTTAACATGTTACAAGCTTTTACAAGTTCTTCTTAAGTTCATAACTTCATTAATTGCTTATCTTACAACATGACTTAATTACGGCTTATTAATACTTAAGCCCTTTGATTCATTATTCCAACCCCTTCTTAGCATACATGTTCTACCACCACCCACTTATCTAACAATTATCGACGTCGGGATTTTTAATTGTCCTTTTCCGTTACTTATTCTTTGGTGTTTTCATTTTAGGTTAGATTTGTTTAAAAAAATAAGTGAAAAAGGTCCGACATGTATAATGTCGACGATGGAATGTTAAGAGTCGCCAATTGGTTTTTTAAATGGTTGTACCAACACAACCGAGAAAAGGTTTGCACATTGACCCAGTAATGTGACACTGCTAAACGGGTCGGTGAAACCGAGATTCATTAGGGTCCAGGGATTTGATTATGTGGAGGGAAGGTGTTAGGCACCCCCCGACATCCGTGTTACCATGGTGACCGCCTCTTTTCAAGAAACTATTATCTAAATGTGTGTGTATGTGGGTCAATGTGCTGTTGTTTGGAAGTAATGTGAGGCCTCGTTCGCACCTATATACACAGGGTTTGAATTTATGTAAAAATTCAGTTTTTAGCAAGATATAGCAATGATGTTTTATAAAAAAAGGTTTTTCAAACCCTGATGCTCAATAGTAATTAAGACCTTGTACACTTCCATTTTTATTAAGTGTTCGGCTTGATTGATTTTATTTCCGAGATGCGAAGCATCTATAAGACAATAATGTACAAAAATAATGCCAATTTCCTCGTGGGTATGAAAAACATCTAAGGAAATTCAGACACCGCAGAATAATTTACAAGCTGCTTACAGCTGAAAATGTCCATCACTAGAACCGAATCTAGATCCAATAGGCTGAATCTGTGATCACATGATTCCTAGGCACACATGATACCGTAATTTGTATAAAACCAGTAAACAGGTATATATATAAAAGTTTTAAATATATATATATTGACATGACCACCATCCACGAAGCACCTCCATGGGGGATCAAAAAAATGTAAATAAAGCTGTAAAAGCTATCAACCGCCACGGAGGAAACTCCAGGCGGGACAAAATGTAAATAAAGTTATAAAGCTATCAACCACCACAGAGGAAACTCCAGGTGGGACAAAATGTAAATAAAGCTGTACAAAGCAATCAACTGCCACGAAGTGAACTCCAGGCAGGACAAAAGGTAAAGAAAGCTATAAAAGCGATCAACTACCACGAAGTAAACTCCAAGTGGGAAGAATATATATATATATATATATATATATATATATATATATATATATATATATATATATATATATATATAAGTTTAGTAAACGCATTGGATGTAAAATCCGGGCTCATCGAATAGAGTTCGATAATAGTTTATATATATATATATATATATATATATAAAAGCAAGTAAATGCTCCGGATGTAAAATCCAGGCTCATCGAATAAAGTCCGACACACAGTTAATATATATAAAATATATATATATATATGAACTATGTGTCGAACTTTTATTCGATGAGTTTAGATTTTCGATGCGAGCGTTTATTTGCTATATATATATATATATATATTA
This sequence comes from Panax ginseng, assembly GCA_020205605.1. Classification (NCBI taxonomy): domain Eukaryota; kingdom Viridiplantae; phylum Streptophyta; class Magnoliopsida; order Apiales; family Araliaceae; genus Panax; species Panax ginseng. Next base: position 57,285,110 of record CM035143.1, on the reverse strand, counting down.
AAGCAAAACGCTCCGCATCAAGTTCAGGCTCAATCGAGGCATAACTCGATAATGTTAGTCCATATATATATATATATATATATATATATATATATATATATATATATATATATACAAACCTGAAATAAAACCATGATCAAGTTCGGGCAAAACACACACAACACGACTCTCAACGTGAAGAAGGGTGTATGCAAAGATGAAGAGAAAGGCTTTAAAGTGCGTGAGAAGGCTTACAGTGGGTTGCCAAAGAAGCCTTCTATATCTTTAAAGTGGATGAAACTCGGCTCCATGGCAATTCAAAGTAGCTATATGTGAGCTCACAAGTGTTTAAAATGGGAAAGCACTCAGTATATTGCAAGTACGGAGCAAATTTGACAGGGCTTCCTCGCACTTTCTCTCCTTAAAATGGCCACCCCAATCCCTCTATTTATAGAGGGGGGAGCCGCAAGTGTACCAGAGGCTACCCGGGTTGCCCCGGGTTTTGCGGGTGGGGTCGTCTTGTAGTACGTGCACTCGGGCAATGTATTGTCCGCTCAAACTTTCAGAATTGCAATCCGAGCATCCGATTGAGGTATAGAAGACTTATTTCGGACTGCCATTGTCGAGAGTTATACAATGGCATGGGATTAGAGTTTATACGAAGTCATTGAAGATGGGACGATGCCCTCCGGTCTTCAAGCTACAAATTCTATCCGTTACCCCGCACAATAGTCACTCGGGATTGGTTTTCCTCGATTCTTGTGGGACATCGTGATGTAGAAATGTATGTATAAAATGTTGAGACGACGTGATGTGGCCTAGCATGGGCAAGATGATGAGGTTTCCCTCATGGGGTGTTATCACGGTTCAATGATAAAGTAGACGTTCCTCAAAGCTTCATTTGAGATTGGATCGCTTTGCAAGTGTTGAAAGTCCTCGAGTGTCAACTACGAGGTGTACTGTCCTCCGGTGTTATCTCTAGGGTTGGTCTTTGAGTGTCTCTTTGTGAGCGCCGAGATTGAAGCTGGTTGCATTTAAAACAAGCATTTTCGGGGTTATCGCCGAAACTGCATTCCTTGGGGTTATCACCAAGGTTGGAAGCTATTCCCATGATTGGGACTGAGACTGGATACCTCGGGGTTATCTCCGAGATTAATCGGTCTTCTCCGGTTTGTGTTCTGGTATTATATCCGCACGCCTTGGGGTTATCTCCGAGGTTGGAGTTGTTACTCCCAGTGTGTGTTCTAGGGTTGATGCTGAACTTCCGGTAGTATCCAGAATGGATATGGACTGTCTTCTAGGGTTCCCTCTTGAAAGACGAATCTGTCCTCCTGTAATGTTAGTGACAGGTGTGTAGAAAATTTCGAGTGTCTACAGATGCCCCTCTTTATCATACTCATATAATGCAATGCATATGTGGGATAAAGAATCCTAGACGCTTGAAATGCAACATGACAAACATGATATCATGTAAAAACATGATGCAAATGTATGATGCATGTGTACGGGGTTGTTGCCCAACATGCTGGGGATGATTGCTGGCTCCCTGTTGCTTCAACTGGGGATTGGCAATGATGACCAAATTTGGTGTGTAATCCGAATCTGTTAGGATGTTGATGTTGGGGTTATCACTAAATTCCTGGATCCTTGATAATGACTTAATCCTGAAGATGTACCTCATATATGTAAGAGATCTGTGGGGATAAAGCTTGATCTGTTTGAGGATGTGTATAACATATTCCATCATTGATCCTCCTTGATGACGTTGACCTTTCCTGGTTGGTATCGCCAAGACATGTCAAGATTCTGTTGGATTCACTGCCAACAACAAATGCCGTTAGGGATGCCTGACCTTCGTTGACGTGTATTTCACCGGCATGTGAATCAACGGGTGGAAAAGAACCACGTGGGGAAAATTTGTCAAGGTTGCTTGACCTTTGTTGACGTGTGAATCAACGGCAGAACGCGATGTAATCCCTGCCAGGGATCCACTGGGGAATATGAGTAATCGAGCATGAAATCCTCGAATAGCTCTCGAGTTTTGATAGGTTTCATCTCCATCGACTGAGATAACGTCAAGGCTCCTTGACCTTCGTTGATATGTGTGTCAACGGCTGAATGTGCGTTGTAATCCCCTGCCGGGGCTTCACGTTGTAACCCCCGTCGGGGATCCATGTTGTAACCCCCGTCGGGGATCCACGTTGAGGAATGTGAATACCACAGAACGCAATCATCGAACAACTTTCGATGCCTCGATGGGTTTACTTGCCATCGGCTGAAATACCGTCAAGGTTGCTTGACCTTCGTTGATGTGTGTGTCAACGGATGAACACGCATTGTAACCCCCGCCGGGGATCCACTTTTGATATTGCGTTGTGACCCCCGCCGGGGATGTACGTTGTAACCCCCGTCGGGGATCACGTTGATCTTTAGGGTAATGACCCAGAATTGGCGGCATTAGACATGTACAAAGTATTGCCGAATGTGATTTGTAACAAATGAGATCATTGGCATGGTATACCTCGTGTTTGGGTGACTACCAATGGGTGATGTACAGACTTAAAGTTCCATCTGAGAAGACCAGGATTGTAGGCTGTTTTGCTCAATCGCATAGCATTTTTATTCCCGATTTGACTTTGTCAATCCATAAGAACTCCTTTGCAACTCAAACTGGACTGAGCCAGAGGGGTGGGGACCATATAGGGGTGTCGCAGGTACACCTGCTTCAGCCGCAGATGGACCTGCGGCCAACCGTGGATGTTATAATCCAGCAGGTTGGTCTTACAAGTCATTTTCACCTTGTCTCGCAAAGGAAAATCCGAGAGCCTCCTTCAGATCTGCTGAGTTCGGGTGATTTTCTGCAAATTCTATCACCGTACAAGTGTTCTGCACTATCCTGGTAACGTATGCATGTATTTTTTTCCAATTTTTATCCGTTTGAAAATGAGTTATCGCATGAAATGCATCTAAACACATGTAGTGATTATGTATGCACAAATGACTTGATTAAAAATATTCAACATAGTAAATGCTAGTATTAAACCACGCTGAACATAAGATGTGAAAAAATTTGACTTTTAAGACGATCAAATTGACACCTTTTTTCTGCTATTTTTTGTTCTATTTGAGGTCCAATGAGCAAAAGGTAGAGAGGCAAAGTACTCCTGATATTGAGGTTAACCTTATGCACTTATGATTTTGATTTTTAATGCATATATTATGTATATGACTTTGCGGCAGGTGTGCTACTGAATGGCCACCTAGTCATGCCTATGTGCATGTGGATAATCCTATTTTCAAAGGGGACCATGACAAAATTTTCCAAAATGTAGGCATTTAATTAGTCATGCAATTTTAACTCCACTATAGACGTATGTTAAAGTAATACATCCATGCATGTAGTCAAAAAATGCATTTTAAAAAGCTCCAGGTAAGGAAATACCACACCCTTTCTGAGGTGATTTGGAGACTTGTTGTCCAGATATTATGGATTTGGATTAGCCGAGTAGTTCTCGCAGGACAACTTCTGGTATACGGTGGAGGGCTTCTGAACTGCCTCGACCCCGTTCTGTCAGACAGCCTCGTCGATTGGTGGAGGCCATGATTCATCCAGTCCAGGCTGACGTGCCAGACGTTAAGGATGAGGATGAGGATATTCCGATTGAGGACCCCGCTTATGATGCACATGTTCCCCGTAGGGAGCTCCCTTGTATTCAGGTTGCAAACCCAGAGCTTCTGGGTGACTTGAGCAGACATCCCTCGATGTACTTGCATGCTAACGAGGTATACCGTTAGATATTGATCTTCCTTCTTTCCTATTGATGAGGAGTAAAGGATTCTGATGTTGATCTATATTTCATGCAGGTTCCCAGCTTTACACAGCCTCGAGGGAATTGGTTCAGTATACACTCCATGTATCAGGCTCTTCATCCTGATTACAGAGCGGTACTGCATGATTGGGGATTCGGGGAATTCTTCTCCATCTTTCCCCGTCGTTGTCCCTGGGGTTACCTCAGGGCATTGTCTGAGCGATGGTTTCATCAGACTCAGTCACTCCATTTGTTGGACTGTGAGGTGATGATGACACCGATGGATTGGCGATTTATCACAAGTATGGAGTTTGGAGGGGAGCCAGTGCCTTGCATGGTTAATATTACCCCTACTGCCGTCAGATCCTTGTTAGGAGTTTTGGCGGAGGAGCTCAAAGGCAAGATAGTCCGTGCAGGTCCTTTGAGCGTAGATGCTGTGAGTGGGCTTTAGAGTGAGCCCATGCCTGATGATGTCAGAGTCAGGGATCGTATTCTTTGGCGATTGTTCTTGATGATCATTAGGGGCTGCTTCATAGCAGATAACTCTTCTACGGTGTTATTCGCTTTGATCAGCGCCACACGTAATGTGGACTATATTGGAGAGTATGATTGGGGTTCCTACACCTTTGCCTATTTCCTCCGGGGCATGCATATGCGCTCACAGGGTTTGACTAAGGCTTGGCTAGGATTCTACCCATTTCTGTTGGTGAGTATTTCTCTTGTCATTTCTCATTTATAGGTTAAGAGTGTTTACTGACCGCAGATGTTTTGCCATTGTGTTGGCAGTTTTGGGCATACGAGAGACTCCCATGCTTGCGTCCTGTGAGTGTGTTAGGTTTAGACACCTATCCACGAGGATGACTATGACATCATTCCATTTTGACGGAGGTCCCTATAGCTGAGGGTTTCACTCACTTCCGCAAGCAACTGGAGTTGTTGACAGCTGATATCATTACATGGATTCCCTATTTCGGGGAACATTTGGCCATCAGGTTTGAGGATGGGTACCCGACTGGCGTCGAGTATATGATCTCCACCCGGAGAGTTCCTCTCTTTACAGATGGAGGATGGGAGCTCTATTTAGGAGAGCGTGCTATTAGGAGCACCACAAGGGAGATTTGTATGCCGATCTTGCCTCCTGCCAGGCGTCATTGGCCTGTATCGCAGTCCCCCGTCACTGATATCTCATTGTTGGGGTTTGGCGGCTTTGCATTATTAGAGGGTCCTTGCACTCAGGAGATGTTCCAGCGTTGGTGGTTCCCTCGTACTATTGGAGCCCAGTCCCGTGCCACTTAGTTCATGGGGGATATGGTTCCAGGATCAGTGATGATGACGGATTGGATAGCCTGTGTCCGAGATCCAACTCATACGACAGAAATTGACAGTTTGACCGGGCGACTAGACCAGACACATTTCTTTATCCAGCATTTGGGCAGAGATTCGGTATAGGCAGATTCGTTTGATCCTTCCAGCTCAGGCGCTGGCCCCTCAGATGACCCATTCAGTTTTTCCAACGCAGATCCTCCTCTATATAGGCCTGACATCCCTGTTGATAGAGATCCAGTGACTCAGGAGGAGTTACATCAGGTGGACAGGATTGATGATGTAGACATTGACACCATTGTCTTCGTCTGATGTGTATTCTCATTATATCTTTTGATAGGCCTCTGTTAGCTATTGGGTGGTTGTGCCCCATTCTCGCTATATCTTTTGATAGGCCTCTGTTAGTAGAAAGTGTTTGTGCCCCATTTCCCTATATTTGTAGTTGTATAGAGATGATGTATTAGATGTTGATATACTTAGGAATGTATGCACAGTTTTTCATTCCCTATATCATATTACCATCTATTATCTGCAATGCATGTATCATGTTATGCATATGTATGTATGTCAAGAGATATTCAGCATTGGCCCCTGGAAGGTCTTATGACACGGCCCATACAGATGTCTTCTTCTACAGTTAGCCATGTTGATCATACCCCACCATCATTGGTGGCATCGGGTATGCGATTGTGGTATGATAGCATGTCACCATCAAACAGGGTGTCCGTAGATCATTTGTTTCAGTATACTATGATCCTGTTGATATTTCAGGTTCCCACAAGATTTGTGGATGGCATGCTAGACCATTGGGTATTGGATAAGCAGGTTTTTCGATTTAGGACCCATAAGTTGACTCCTACTCTGGAGGAGTATGCACAGTTGACAATGTTGCCACTGGACAGACCTTGCGTGCATATGGCTTTTGGGGATATGAGTTGACGGTTCATGACCCTCACTGGATTGAGGCGTAGAGTGGTACAGGATGAGCTTACATCGAGCCACGTTATATCCCAGCATTGTCTGTTTGACAGATTTGGCTCTGAGGATAGTTATACACAACATTCCGGGGATTTCACCGCACCGGAAGATCATTGGCGTCTAGCCAGAGTGGATGCACTGATATTATACGTACTGTCGTATGTCTATATGCCACGATATATGGATGAGATAGACATTGGAGTCATCATGGCAGTGAGAGCTCTCAGGGAAGGTCGTACCATTATACCGATGATTATAGCAGATATTCTGAGGTTAGCTACATATTGTTGTACTTATCCGATAGGAGTGTTCATAGGCAGCTCGGTCATGCTATACGTGTGGTTTATGTCATATTTGAGACCAATTGGTACCTTTAGATGGAATAGGTAGTGGTTCACCCATGATATATCCATGTCGTACTCCTTTCAACCATCGGAGTGTACAGATGCTATGTCTTGGTCCATATTCTTGGCGGATATAAGGGATCCATTTAGCATACTGCCGGGCTTGGGGCTTAGCTCACCTTATAACTTTATTACTCACGCTCCGGGCATGGATTATCTCCCTCTGGCTGGTTTGAAGGGCATGACTACCTACCACCCGCTGGCCGTGATGTCGCAGTTTGACCATTTTCAGGACTTTTATCCTTTCGAGGGGGTGTCAGGTCAGCGTTCCGCTTCTCGTTATCTTTGAGCAGAGGACCGATCCCGTGTGTATGCTTGTTGGGATCAGCGTGAGATAGCTAATTTTTCTGTCAGTCATTCAGGTCGTTCTGCAGAGTATTTCGCATGGATGGAGACAGAAATTGCACCGGCTGCGGTAGTATCCACATTGCCGAGTATTGATTCCGATGATGTAGGGCCTATGGAGGACATTGATTCCCACATCGAGGAGGGACTAGGTGCTGGATTGCCAGGATCTCTTCTAGATTCTCCCAGTACTAGTACTATTGTGATTCAGCACTCAGCACTGTACTTTGAGCAGAGTCTTCATCTGATGACCTTCGAGAGAGATCATGCTCGATCCTTGATGTTGACTGCCCTTGATGGGAGAGACACAACTTTGTTAGAGAGAGATGAGGCATTAGCTCGCAGAGATGTCGCTGTTGTTGAGCGGGATGAGGCCAGATAAGCCAGAGATGTAGTGATAGTTGAGAGGGAGAGTGCCATATCTTCCCGAGTTGTAGCCGTTACAGATAGTACTGCAGTGAGGTCCCTTACCACTGGCATGATCGCAGAGATGAGCGCTTTCATTGATGAGCATATGGTCACCATGCAGATGGCTGCAATCTGTTGGGTCGTGTGGATATTCTCGTACAGGAGACCACAGCTTCGCCTCCTTCTTCTAAGAGGGACGCCATGTTGAGCTTGTTAGCTCGCATATATCCAGACTTGTAGATGGATTTGTATTCTCCTACACAGACTAGCTTAGCCATTTTTTTATGTACAGTTTACATTATGTATATAAAACATGTAACGCCCCCAAATTCGGGTATCTTTCAACCCGACATATGGTGCTCCACTATACTAACATCCATATAATCATTCCATTGAAATACAACAAAATGAAGGTAATTACTATTTTCTTATTACAATCAAAGTATAAACCTTCCCAGGTTCATAAACCGGTTACATCGTTCATTGTTCATAATGTATAATACATACAAACTTACTAAACTATTACACAATGCCTAAGCATCCATCTTAGCTTTGCCCTTATCTTTCGTGGCATTCACAGTATGTTCATCTTTAACTGCAGTTATATAATTCACTCAAGAAGTGAGCATGACAGCTCAACAAGTTTAATCAAGGATAACAGGAATACCACATTCATGAATTATATAACAATTCTAACATAACTGAACAATAGTTATGAAGTATTATGAATCAATAATACTTTAACAGTTCATAACCTCAATTCCCAAAGTATAGAATAGATTAGGGATTCTGAACCAGTCGATAGACCATGAACAGTAAATTTCAGTTTTCATACTTAAAAAGGAGTCCACAGCACTAAGGTCGTTCATCCGTATAACTTATGAGCACTTCTAGGTGATCAGCCTATAGTACTCTATGTTGATCAACACTCATTCATTAAACGTATTTACATTCAATATTTTTGGCAAACTCGCGTGCCCATCGAATAATCAATGAAAAATACTTTTGTTTGTTAATAGACAAACCTTACCTTCATGTCCGTACCAATTACTTGGCATAGGATAGCGTTAACATTTCTATATTGAATGATATGAATAATAATCAATCTATATCTTACGAATAGTCTAGCCAAGTTAAAATCTGGCATCGACCCTTTCTTGAAAACAAGTCTTGCAATTCAGTTCAACGAATCACATAAAACTTGGCTAACATGGAAGTTAGACAAGCGTTAAGAAAACTTTCCTTTCAGCGTCTTCAACTAACTTACTCGACTGACCACAACCTTTACAAAATCTACATGATATATTCACATAGCACACTGTAATTAGCTATCATACAACTATTCACATTGTTCCTACAAGCTTCTTTCTCTTCTATGTCTTTGTTAACATAATATCTTTATTAAAGTCAACATGACTTATCACCCTTCATCCCGGTTTATCACTCAACTGACGTTTATTAACCGGACTCAAACATTGTTGATAAGGTACCAACTTTGGTCATTGTACATATCTTACTAACATGCATTACATTCCTAAGTTTCATACCATATACCTCAGTATAGGTAATATAGGATTAGTCTTAGTACATTTATTGAGTATATAAACTCAACTCGTAGGTCTCTCGAACAATGAAGTTTAAAACCTAACTTGGTCAACTTTTTTTCCATCGCCGGCCGCGACGCGACATCCTTTGTATTATAGTATACCATGGCACGAGTTAGCAAGGTATTTCACCGAAGTCTCGCGCTCATGCGGTGCTACCACTTTGTACTAGTTTTGGGCCAGGCACACGAAGTCTGTGCACCGGGATTGGCCAAACCAGCTTTTGGTTTTCTAACGAAACTCCGGCTTCCTAATTTGTTCGCTTTTACATCCGAATTGACCCATTCAATTCCTACAAGTCAAGAATTACATCATTTACGTGTTCATATAAGGATTCAACACTTTTGAATCCGTTAACTAACTCAATTCACTATTAAGTTCATTTTATATATCGTTAAATAACGTTAATGAGCGCTCAATGCTCGTTTTTTCTTCATTCTAAATCGAATCCGACTATTCTCGAACCCACAACTCTTAATCACCCTATCTCACGTGTTGACATTGAAAACTAACGCTTTCAAGTCTCACTAAAACTTTCGACTACCATTCTAGAATTTCTACGCTTTCGACGCTTAACGCCTATTTCGTAAAATTCGCCATAACTTCGTTATTAAGGTTCTCTAAGCCAAATCACATGAAATACTCCACGGATTTCATATCTACCTCCTAACCAAACAAGAAGTATATACTAACATATTGATGGAGCTCAATTGTTTATCAACAATCGATCTCAACTATCAATATTTTCATGGTTCAAAACTATATTAAACCTTATTATTTTTGTAATCTCTTGACTTATAGAGATTGAATCTATGGTAAGTCATCTTTAAATCCTCATTCAAGACATATACCACCCCTTTATGATTCTCTATAATAAAAGAAAATCTAAAAGAGATGGAGATGAGAAGCAAGAAGTATTACCTTAAGAACTCTTAAGAAATCTCTTGGAAGAATAAAAGTTAAAGCTTCCAAAGTGTATGCTTGCAAGTATAGCTCTCTTTCTCTCTCAAATAATCTAGGTTGGCAAGTTGAAAAACTCCCAAATGAATCAACCTAGCTTCTTATTTATAGAAACTAGAATGGAGGGCATAATTGTCAAAAAACCATCACCTCCTTACTATTCATGTGTGGTCACCAAGTAAAACACTTGGTGACCATGCCTTATGCTTGGCTTCCACACCAAGGTGGCCGGCCCACCACCTTATGTGACATCCCATGGGTTGCCCCATAGGTTTTACCCATCCAATGACTCCACCGGCTCAATTCCACAGTTCAATTTTAAATGAATTGGGCTTAACTAAATTATCATTGGGCCTTGGTCATTCAAATGATTGGATTAATTAATAATCCAACTCAAATGAATTAGTCGTTAAGTCTTAACTTGATTCTATAATACTTAATCAAATATCGCATATGTACAATTCACATATTATTTCCATATACTAATCAGATAATAATCGATTGTACTTCAGATTTACCCAACGATTATACATAGATAATAAATAGTATCACCAAATGCATAACACTCGCTTAAACCATAACGCCATTCCTCCTACGCATATTATTTCCTTCTCAAAATCAATATACTCAACCCTTAGGTTTTAAGTCCGCAGGCGAAAACTACGTTTGTCATAAATGAAATATTATCAGATATTCCATCTTATCACGATATTCTATCATTACGCGTTTCTCAGAATTTCAAAATAATTCCCTAATGTAAAGCGGATGAATAGTGTTTTTACGGAAATTTCTCGAAAAATAATTATTTTCGTCTTGGAAATTCCAAACAATTATTTCTAACACGTAGCCAGAATACTAACCACACTAGCACATTCTAGGTCATAAAACGACCTTCACATAGCTTACTCATAAAGAAATCAATTAAATTCATTTAATTCACATAATAAAATAAAATTTTAATTGTCATAAAAATCCGATTTTTCTCGGGCGTTACATTCTCTCCCCCTTATAAGGATTCTGTCCCCAGAATCTTAGCTTATAATTACAAAAACAAATGAGGAAAATCTTCCTTCATTTTACTTTCGAGCTCCCACATTGCTTCTTCAGCATTGTGGTTTCTCCATAACACCTTTACTGAAGATATTACCTTATTTCTTAAAACTTGTTCCTTCCTATCAATAATTTGAATTTGAAATTCCTCATAGGATAAGTCCTTCTCTATCTAAATAGATTCATATTCTATTACGTGTTTATAGTCTGATTTATAAGGACGCAACACTGACACATGAAACACATTATGAATGCGTTCCATCTCTGGAGGTAAGGCTACTACATAAGCTACCTCCCCTATCCTTCTTAAAATCTCAAAAGGTCCTACAAACCTTGGACTTAACTTCCCTTTCTTTCCAAAATGTATCTTCCCCTTCCAAGGCGATACTTTCAGAAAAACAAAAGATCCTACATCGAATTCTCCATTCTCTCTGTGAGGATCTGCATACTTCCTTGCCGGTCTTGAGCTGCAACTAATCGAGTATGTATTAACTCGACCATGTCCGCCGTCTGCTGAACCATCTCAGGTCCCAACATCCGACGTTCACCCACCTCATCCCAACATAATGGAGTTCGGCACTTCCTCCCATACAACACTTCGTAAGGTGGCATGTCTATACTAGCGTGAAAACTATTATTGTACGAAAATTCCACCAACGGTAGATATTCGTCCCAACTCCCTTTGAAATCCATAACGCAAGATCTTAACATATCTTCAAGAGTTTGAATTATCCGCTCACTCTGACCATCCGTCTGAGGATGATACGCCGTACTCAATCTTAACTGCGTTCCCATCTGCTCTTGCAAACTTCTCCAAAAGTTCGATGTGAATCATGGATCATGATCTGACACAATCAAAACAGGCACTCCATGTCTGGAAATAATTTCCTTGACATACATCTTAGCTAACTGATCTAGGTTATACCTAACTCCTATTGGTAGAAAATGAGCCAATTTCATCAATCGATCCACTATCACCTAAATAGCATTGTATCCTTTCCTTGTTGTTGGAAGTCCCACCACAAAGTCCATCGTGATGTGCTCCCACTTCCACTCTGGAATTTCTAACGGTTGTAACAACCCACTCGGTCGTTGATGTTCAGCCTTAACTTTTTGACAAGTTAAACACCTACTAACATATTCTGCTATCTCCCTCTTCATATTCGGCCACCAAAAGTTCTGACAAAGGTCTTGATACATCTTCGTACTACCAGGATGTATCGAGTACCTCGAACTATGGGCCTCCATCATAATAATTCTTCTTTTAATTCGGGATCATTAGGAACCCAAATTCTTCCCTCAAAACGAAGTAATCCATCCTTATCGAGGTTATACTCATTCTTTTCTTCATCTTCTATCCTCTTCTGCATCTGCTTGCACTCCTCATTGCTCAGTTGTACTCCCCTCACCCGCTCCACTATGGTAGGTTGGGTTTCCATAGAAAATAACATCTTTACTGCTTCCGCAGGTAACTTAACTTCTAACTCCATTTTTGCCATCACTGTTACCAACTCATTCTGAGTCGTTAACATTGATAAATTCTCTCCGCCCTTCCTACTTAGCGCATCGGCTACTACATTTGCTTTCCCCGAATGATATAAAATATCACAATCATAATCTTTTATTAACTCTAACCACCTTCTCTCGCCTCATGTTCAACTCCTTCGTGTGAAGATATATTTTCAGACTTTTTTGTGGTCCGTAGTATATCTCACATTTCTCACCATAAAGATAATGCCTCCATATCTTTAGGGCAAAAACTACAATTTGCCAATTCCGTGTCATGAGTAGGATAGACCTTCTCATAATCCTTCAGTTGACGTGACGCATACGCAATGACCTTGCCATGCTGCATGAGCACACAACCTAGTCCTTTATGCGAAGCATCGCTATACACTATAAAATTTCCTGTATTATCTGGTAAGGACAATACAGGTGCCTCACTTAACCTTTTCTTCAACTCCTGAAAACTGTTCTCACATTTTTCAGTCCACACATACTTCACCGACTTTCTTGTCAGATTTGTTAACGGAGTAGCTAATTTAGAAAAGTCTGGAATGAACCTTCTATAGTATCCCGCTAACCCCAGAAAACTCTGAACCTCAGTTGGCGTTTTCGATTGCTGCTATTCGTTAACTGCTTCTACTTTTGTCAGATCTACAAAAATGCCATCCTTATCAATAACATGTCCTAGAAACTGCACCCTCTCAAGCCAAAATTCACACTTTGTGAATTTTGCATACACCTTCTTCTTCCGTAGTGTCTCCAACACTATTCTTAAATGTTCCGCATGATCTTCTGGCATCTTTGAATAGACTAGAATATCATCAATGAACACTAAGACAAACTTGTCCAAATATTGTTTGAACACTCTGTTCATCATATCCATAAATGCGGCTGGCGAATTAGTCAACCCAAACGACATTACCAGAAACTCGTAATGACCATAACGAGTTCTGAACGCCGTCTTAGGTACATCTTCCTTCCTCACCTTTAACTGATGATACCCCGTGCGCAAGTCTATTTTAGAAAAATACTTTACCCCTTTCAACTGATCAAATAGATCATCGATCCTGGGCAAAGGGTATCTATTCATAATTGTTAACTTGTTCAACTCTCGATAGTCGATACAAAGTTTTAACGACCCATCCTTCTTCTTTACAAATAACACTGGTGCTCCCCAAGGAGACACACTTGGTTGAATGTACTTTCTGTCTAATAGTTCTTATAATTGAACCATTAACTCCTTCATTTCAACTGGCGCCATTCGATATGGTGCCCTTGAAACTGGTGTTGTTCCTGGTAATAGATCAATTACAAACTCAACCTCCCTGTTCGGTGGAATACCCGGTAACTCCTCCGGAAATACATCCGCGAACTCTTGCACAACAAGTATCTGATCCAAGGATGTTCCCACTCTTTGGGTATCCACCACATGGCATAGATAACCTACACACCCTTTTCTCAACATCTTCCTAGCTTGTGTCATAGATAGACAACAAGAGCGTCTTGGGTAATTACTACCGAAGAACACTACCTTGGTTTTCTTAGAAAGCCGAAGGTTTACACATTTCCTATGGAAATCTATAATCACCTCATGGTTCACAAACCAATCCATACCAAGAATTACGTTGAACTCTTATAGCCTTATCGGTACCAAATCTACCGATAACTTATTCCCTCTAATTTCCACGCAACAATTCTTATGAATATGTTCAATGGGGATTATCTCTTTGTTTCCTACCTTAACGTCTAAAGGTATAGGTAACTCTCGTGGATTAAACCTAATCGCTTAGCAAATTCACATGCTATAAAAGAACAAGTAGCACCCGAGTAAAAAAAGACATAAGCATTTATCTCATTGACCAGGAATGATACTCGCTATTACATCTGTTGATGCAATCGCATCTTGAACAGTCATATTAAACGACTGGTGAGGGTCTACCCATCGATGGTGTTGGTCCAAGAATGGCTAATTTACCACTACCGTAACTCTTATTCCCTCTAAACCTTTCTTGGGCAATTTCTCGCCATGTGGTCCATTGACCCACAGACAAAACACCCCTGGTTTTTCTTAGGGTTAGGACAGTTGGGTGACAAATGCCCCTCCTGCCCACAGTTGTAGCATACTGCTTTCCCCTTTAAACAGACTCCCATGTGAGATTTTTCGCATGTCTTACATGCTTCCGTTCTCCATTTGGGATCTCCCTGCTTTACCCCGATATTCCCAGGGTTAAAACTCTTCCTCTTTGGCAAGTTGCCACTTCCGCTGGCAACTTCAGCCTTATTATCTCCTTCTAACTTACTCTTAATCTTTCGCTCTTTGTGGTATTGAGACAAATCCTCACCACCACCTTCAACTATTATCGCCTTCTCCAGAATGGTCCAGTAGGAAGCACTCTGGAAAACCGATATTCTACTATAGAGCCAGGGTTTTAAGCCCTGCTCAAATCTGTGCGCCTTTCTTTCCTCCGTATCCACCTGATATGGAGCAAATCTCGCCAATTCATTAAACTTGGTGGCATACTGGGGAACTGTCATATCCCTCTGCTTAAGTTCTAGGAACTTAATTTCCATCCTTCCCTGCATGCTAGTAGGGAAATAGTTCTCGAAGAAAACCTTCTTAAACTGTTCCCACGTAACAGCCTCTGTCCTAGCCCCACCCTGGTGAGCTTCCCACTAGAAGTTGGCTTCCCCCTTCATCATGTAAGTCGCAAAAGAAGTCTTTTGCGCCTCACCTACATTTGTTATCACAAACGCCTTTTTGATCTCTCTAACCCATGTCTGGGCTTCTAGTGGATTCGTCGTTCCTTGAAACTCGGGAGGACCCACACTTTTAAAGTCCATAAAGGTAGTTGTTCTAGCTACCCCAAGAGCTACAGGAATCCCACCCCCAACTTGGTTAAATGCAGTCGTTAATAAATTAACGAACTCTTGCATAGGGTTGTTAGGACCCCCCCTGATTTTCATTATGAGACTCGGCCTCTTGGTTCCGTTGTCTCCTTCTTGGCGGCATAATTCTGATTAAATAAATAAAGCTTCGCTATTATCTATTTAACTACTCGGTTATCATTTTTAAATCAACAACAACCTTCATACCACAACAAGCACATTAAATAAAAACTTCATTATATATATATGCTTTCATAGTCAAAACTATTTACATCATGTTCCCTTAGCCAAAAGCTATTACATACTATCCTGCGATTGCCTCCTACAAAAATTGGGAGTTACAAAAAGACTACTCTTAGTTATACAAAAGAGGGTTTTACGTCACTACTTATATATCAAAAGATCTAATGATCTACTAACACTGTCGAACGACATTTTCATATTTCTGATTTGCCAGAATCGACACTATATCTTTGCTTATGGTATGTCGACTCTGCCCGGACTCAATAGAATAACAAGCAATTTTTAGCTTGAAATCCTCGTTAGCGCATTCATGGATGTATGACATCCTAGTTATTTTTTGGTCTTTCTCAACCAGTTTCTTTTGTAGCTCAAGGACCTCATCCTTATAGTTACGAGCCTTTTCAGTCATAAGAACTTTTTCATCGTGCTCTGACTCAAAGAAGTCTGCCTCTGCAAATTCTTTTGCCTCATATAAGGCAGTTATCTCCTCAATCTATGCCTCTACCTTAGTACGCAAATGCACATTCCTATCCAACACTGCCAGATACAATACTCTAGTTGCATCCAGAGATGCTGGCTCCTGAGTAGGTAACACCGTGTTAATCGATGTCACCTCCATTTTCTCCTCCACATCTAGCATCTCGTTAAGGTATGATGCTAATCCCATAGTCTCCTCAGAGTATTCCTCCCCAGAGATGTACTCCTCAATGTCTGAGTCATCTAGTACAACTATCGGTACCTCTACCACTAGCATTGATACAATCTCAACTTGGTTAACTGAGTCCTCACTTATCATTTCCACGTTTCTAAACATCAAGCTATCGATTGACATCTACAAACACATAACACGTTGATTAGTACATAATACACAATAGTATAAGCACAAATCACATTTAATATCTTTAAGATTAATTTTCATCTTTTAATTCCTTCGATACTGAGTTATCTCAATATCTTCTTAATTCAATGGACTTGAATTTCATTCCTCAGACTTTACCTTCCTTACGAGGTTATTAGCCTAAGGTTTCCCCCCGTCCCCCTTAAGTTTTATAACCTAAGGCTTTGATACCAACCTGTGACGCTCCCAAATTCAGGTATCTTCCAACTAGACAAATGGTGCTCCACTATACTAACATCCATACAATAATTCCATTGAAATACAACAAAATGAAGGTAATTACTATCTTCTTATTACAATCAAAGTATAAACCTTCCCAGGTTCATAAACCGGTTACATCGTTCATTGTTCATAATGTATAATACATACAAACTTACTAAACTATTACACAATGCCTAAGCATCCATCTTAGCTTTGCCCTTATCTTTCATGGCATTCACAATACGCTCATCTTTAACTGCAGTTATATAATTCACGCAAGAAGTGAGCATGACAGCAAAACAAGTTTAATCAAGGATAACAGGAATACCACATTCATGAATTATATAACAATTCCAACATAATTGAACAATAGTTATGAAGTATTATGAATCAATAATACTTTAACAGTTCATAACCTCAATTCCCAAAGTATAGAATAGATTAGGAATTCTGAACCGGTCGATAGACCATGAATAGTAAATTTCAATTTTCATACTTAAAAAGGAGTCTATAACACTAAGGTCGTTCATCCGTATAACTTATGAGCACTTCTAGGTGATCAGCCTATAGTACTCTATGTTGATCAACACTCATTCATTAAACGTATTTACGTTCAATATTTTTGGCAAACTCGCGTGCCCATCGAATAATCGATGAAAAATAGTTTTGTTTGTTCATAGACAAACCTTACCTTCACGTACCAATTACTTAGCATAGGATAGCGTTTACATTTTTATATAGAATGATATGAATAATAATCAATCTATATCTAACGAATTGTCTAGCCGAGTTAAAATCTGGCATCGACCCTTTCTTGAAAATAAGTCTTGCAATTCAGTTCAACGAATCACATAAAACTTGGCTAACATGGAATTTAGATAAGTGTTAAGAAAACTTGCCTTTCAGCATCTTCAAAAAACTTACTCGACTGACCACAGCCTTTACAGAATCTACAAGATATATTCACATAGCACACTATAATTAGCTATCATACAACTATTCACATTGTTCCTACAAGCTTCTTTCTCTTCTATGTCTTTGTTAACTAAATATCTTTATTAAAGTCAACATTACTTATCACCCTTCGTCCCAGTTTATCACTCAACTGACGTTTATTAACTGGACTTAAACATTGTTGATAAGGTACCAACTTTGGTCATTATACATATCTTGCTAACATGCATTACATTCCTAAGTTTCATACCATATACCTCAGTATAGGTAATATAGGATTAGTCTTAGTACATTTATTGAGTATATAAACTCAACTCGGTGTAGGTCTCTCGAACAATCAAGTTTAAAACCTAACTTGGTCAACTTTTTTTCCATCGCCGAAGCATGGCAAGTGCAGCAGCATCCTTTGTATTATAGTAGTGCACTTTGTACATGAAGTTAGGTGGTACTCGGCCGAGAGTCTGGTATTTGTGGCGCCACCACTTTGTATCTTGGTTTTTAGTGCATGCGGCTTTAGAGTCTCAGGTACCCGATTGGCCAAACCAGTTTTGGTTTTCTAACGAAACTCCCGGCTTCCTAATTTGTTCGTTTTACATCCGAATTGACCCATTCGAATTCCTACAAGTCAAGAATTACATCATTTACGTGTTCATATAAGGATTCAACACTTTTGAATCCGTTAACTCTGAATTCACTATTAAGTTCATTTTATATACGTTCGTAAACGTTAATGAGCGTTCAATGCTCGTTTTCTTCATTCTAAATCGGAATCCGACTATTCTCGAACCCACAACTCTTAATCA
Source organism: Panax ginseng (assembly GCA_020205605.1). Taxonomy (NCBI): domain Eukaryota; kingdom Viridiplantae; phylum Streptophyta; class Magnoliopsida; order Apiales; family Araliaceae; genus Panax; species Panax ginseng. The sequence goes on along the minus strand of CM035143.1, from coordinate 57,266,759 downwards.
CCCTATCTCACGTGTTGACATTGAAAACTAACGTTTTCAAGTCTCACGAAAACTTTCGACTACCATTCTAGAATTTCTACGTTTTCGACGTTTAACGTCTATTTCCGTAAAATTCGCCATAACTTCGTTACTAAGGTTCTCTAAGCCAAATCACATGAAATACTCCACGGATTTCATATCTACCTCCTAACCAAACAAGAAGCATATACTAACATATTGATGGAGCTCAATTGTTTATCAACAATCGATCTCAACTATCAATATTTTCATGGTTCAAAACTATATTAAACCTTATTATTTTTGTAATCTCATGACTTATAGAGATTGAATCTATGGTAAGTCATCTTTAAATCCTCATTCAAGACATATACCACCCCTTCATGTTTCTCTATAGTAAAAGAAAATCTAAAAAAGATGGAGATGAGAAGCAAGAAGTATTACCTCAAGAACTCTTAAGAAATCTCTTGGAAGAATAAAAGTTAAAGCTTCCAAAGTGTATGCTTGAAAGTATAGCTCTCTTTCTCTCTTAAATAATCTAGGTTGGCAAGTTGAAAAACTCCCAAATGAATCAACCTAGCTTCTTATTTATAGAAACTAGAATGGAGGGCATAATTGTCAAAAAACCATCACCTCCTTACTATTCATGTGTGGTCACCAAGTAAAACACTTGGTGACCATGCCTTATGCTTGGCTTCCACACCAAGGTGGCCGGCCCACCACCTTATGTGACATCCCATGGGTTGCCCCATAGGTTTTACCCATCCGGTGACCCACCGGTTCGACCCACGGTTCGATTTTAAATGAATTGGGCTTAACTAAATTATCATTGGGCCTTGGTCATTCAAATGATTGGATTAATTAATAATCCAACTCAAATGAATTAGTCGTTAAGTCTTAACTTGATTCTATAATACGAATCGTATCACATACGTACAATTCACGTATTATTTCCAGTATACTAATCGTATAATAATCGTATTGTACTTCGTATTTACCCAACGTATTATACATAGATAATAAATAGTATCACCAAATGCATAACACTCGCCTAAACCATAACGCCATTCCTCCTACGCATATTATTTCCTTCTCAAAAATCAATATACTCAACCCTTAGGTTTTAAGTCCGCAGGCGAAAACTACGTTTGTCATAAATGAAATATTATCAGATATTCCATCTTATCACGATATTCTATCATTACGCGTTTCTCGGAATTTCAAAATAATTCCCTAATGTAAATGGATGAATAGTGTTTTTACAGAAATTTCTCGGAAAATAATTATTTTTGTCTTGGAAATTCCAAACAATTATTTCTAACACGTAGCCAGAATACTAACCACGTTAGCACATTCTAGGTCATAAAATGACCTTCGCATAACTTACTCATAAATAAATCAATTAAATTCATTTAATTCACATAATAAAATAAAATTTTAATTGTAATAAAAATCCGATTTTTCTCGGCCGTTACAAAACATCATTATATATATAGTAGGGAAATATATTTTTGATCACTTCCCTTTTAGATATTCTTTGCTTCTTGCTTGATATTTTGCCTGCTGCTTCAGGGCTTGCGATCTTGATGTATTCTGAATTCCTCCTTGAGGGATGGACATTGAGATATATCTGGATAGTTCAGAATGGATCATTGATCTGTATGTATCCCTACCATCTTTGGTGTCTTGGGACTGGTTTATGTATGGAAATGTGGAGAGCAGTGTGGCTTTCCTCTCTGAGATTGACCGCACCACAGATGGTCCCCAGTATTTCTATTTAGGAGAAGCCTAATTAATTCCATATCTTATGGATTGGTGTTGCTCTTCAAGGTATGACCACAACTTAGATGGTCGCTGAATCTCATATTTAGGAGGAGTTCAGGTAATTCCATCCCATTGGTCTGAAGCCGAATGAAATGTAGTGGATTGAAGGATGATCCCAGTACCAGTTGATAAGTTTTTGTGTTTTGGTAGGGGGTGAGACCGCACCATGAATGGCTGCCTACGTACTCCTATTGAAGAGAGATTAGGTCTGCGTAGTTCAAACCTGGTGTAAGAGGTTCAACGCTGTATATGGCAGAAATGGTGTAGGAATGTTTTTGTTTTTGTAAGGAGGAAAGGGTAGAAATGCTTTTGTTGTTTTTGTTTTATTGCGACCGTGCCATATAAAATGGTTACCTATGTACTCCTATTGAAGAGGAGATCAGTTTGGCGTAGTTCGCCCCTCTGGGCAAGTGGAAAAGCATAATCCCATGTGCAGGTCAGATTGCGGGGAGGAGAAAGTTTAATCCTAGGTTGAGGATAAACTGCAGGTATGAGAAGTTTGATCCCATGTATGGGTAGCCAAACTGCAAATGCGAGAGGTTTAATCCGTAGTGGGATGACCTAAGTCGTAGGAACGCAGAGAAGCCAAGTTGCTGGCTTGAAAAGTATATTTTCCCTAAGGGACAAAGTATGGAAGAATTGTATGTGGTAAAGGGTTAAAGAACCGGAATGATTGGTGATCTGATGATCTAACACCAGGGTGTTTGTTGGTTACTTCAGACATAATACCGTTTCACGGCGTCCAAGTTGATGAGTTGTGGAAATTCATAGCCGTCCATTTCTTGCAATCTTAGAGCGCCCCTGTCAATACTTCCTTGACAACAAATGGGCCTTCCCAGTTAGGAGCGAATTTTCCCTTAGATTGATCTTGGTTGCCAATGATCTTCTTCAAAACCAAGTCATGTTGTTTAAACTATCGTAGCCAGACTTTTTTGTTATAGGATCTGGTGATCCTTTATTGATATAACTGACCATGGAAGATAACCGTGGTTCGCCTTTCGTCTATTAGAGACAATTGGTGATACCTGTCTTGTACCCATTGGTTTTCATCCAGCTGAGCGTCTACCAACACTCTGAGGGATTCCATTTCAACTTCTATGGGGAGCACTACTTCCATCCCATAGGTTAATGCGTAGGGGGTTTCCCCAGTGGAAGTGTGCATTGAGATTCAGTAGGCTAACAGAGTAAGAGGCAATAAGTCAGGCCATTCTTTGTGATTGGCGGACATCTTTTGCATGATCTTCTTGATGTTTTTGTTAGCCGCTTCAACAACACCATTCATCTTCAGACGATAGATGACAGAGTTAAGAAGTTTGATGTGGAATTTACTGCATAATTCCTCCATCATTTTGTTGTTGAGGTTCTTAGCATTGTCTGACACAATCACCTCTGGTTGTCCATATCGACAAATGACATTGTTTCTGATGAAAGCAATGATGACTTCTTTGGTAACCTTGGGGAAGGAGGCTGCTTCTACCCACTTGGTGAAGTAGTTAATCATGATGAAGATAAATCGATGTCCATTACTGGCTTTAGGCTCAATGGGCCCAATAATGTCCATTCTCCACATTGAGAAGGGCCAAGGTGAACTCATATCGTGGTGTTCCCATGCAGGGGCGTGTATAGAATTCCCATGAATTTGGCACTGATAGCATCTCCTGACGTGGTCATTGCAGTCAACTTTGAGAGATAGCCAGTAATGTCCTGTCCTGAGGACTTTCTTGACAAGGAGGGGGCCACAGACTCCGCCGTGGATTTCATCCATAAGCCTTTGGGCTTGATTTTTGTCTAAACATCCGAGGAGACCTAATCTTGCATCTCTTTTATAGAGCGCATCTCCACTCAGGTAGAATTTCATGGCAATTCGATGGATCCGCCTTTTCTCAGTCGGGCTCGCCTCAGCGGGTGTAGATCCAGCTCGTAGATATTCCTTGATATGCTGATACCAAGGATGTTAAACGGGAAGTAGCTCATCTGATACTTCTCCAACATAATTCCCATAAGTTGGGGCCTTGTGCAGGGAAATTGTGACGTTTGGCAAGTGTTCCTTATCTGATATGCGAATCAAGGAGGCCAAAGTTGCTAACGCGTCCACAAAGTCATTCCTATTACGAGGAACGTGTACAAATTAGATTTCTTCGAACTCCAAAACCATCTGTAAAACTTGCCGATGGTAGGGCAACAAATGTAGTTCCTTGGTTTGATAGATTCTGGTGGATTGTCTGATTACCAACTCTGAATCTCCAAAGACAGTTAACCGCCTGATGCCCATTGAACGGGAAAGTTTTAGCCCCATGAGACAGCCTTCATACTCAGCTGTGTTGTTGGTGCTGAAAAACTACAATTTGACGGCGATGGGATACTCTCCCGTATTGGATATTAGAACTGCTCCAGATCCAGAACCTTCTATATTAACAGCTCCATCAAAATACATCTTCCATGATTGGCGTGTATCGTACCGATGGTGTTACTGAACTGTCATTACTCCTTCATTGGGGAAGTATGTCTCCAACGGTTTGAAATCCCCTGAAGGTGCAGCGGCCAGTTGATCCGCGATTCCTTGACCTTTAATGTACTTTTGAGTCACGTAGACGATGTCAAATTGTTGTAGGATCAACTGCCATCTGGACAGCTGGCAATTTAACATGGGTTTATTGAACACGTACTTAAGAGGATCAACGCGGGATATGAGATGGGTTATGTGACCATGGAGGTAATGTTGTAACCTCATGGAAGCCCATGCTAAAGCACAACACGTCTTTTCAAGTACTTGTGCATAGTATATGCGCACTCGATCGTCACATCCTGAGTTGATTCCTGCACAGGAAAACATCAACTGTAGTGCGTGGAGATCGAGAGCACGTAGAAATATACAAGCCGAGTTAGAGACCACAACATCTAATATGGCAGCAGAAGAGCAAAGAGAAGAGCAACATCGGGCTTTGAGAGATTATTCAATGTCGAATAAAATGGGTTGCAGTCGAGAATTGTAAGGCCAGCTATAGTAGCCAACACTTTTGAGATCAAACCGGACACTATTCAAATTATGCAGAATTCGGTACAGTTTGGGGGTACTGCTACAGATGAGTCGAATGAGCATCTGCTGAGTTTTATAGAAATATGCGACACCTTCAGGTAGAACGGGGTGACAGAGGATACAATCAGACTTAGACTATTTCCATTTTCGTTACGAGATAAGGCAAGAAGTTGGCTTCACTCTCTACCGTCAGGATCTATTCCAACATGGGAGGACCTAGCACAGAAGTTTTTAGCCAAATTTTTCCTAATGGCTAAGACAGCTAAAATGAGGAAAACAATCTCCCAGTTCGAGCAGCAACAGGGTGAATCTCTATATGAAGCTTGGGAAATATACAAGGAGATGTTCAGGAAGTGTCCACACCATGGTATACCAGATTGGATGGTAATTAATACATTCTATAATGAATTGGGATGGCAGTCGAGGGTAATTGTAGATGCAGCTGCAGGAGGAGCTTTATGGGCAAAGAGCTATGAAGAGGCCTATAACCTTATTGAGACTATGGCAGCTAATGATTTCCAAAATCCTATAGCCAGAATGCCACATCCCAAAGTTGCAGGATTGTTAGAGGTGGATGCTATCACTCAGTTGTTAGCTCAGATGGCATCGATGGCAAAGAAGATTGACTCTTTGACAGAAAAAAAAAGTGATGACAGTTGCTTTCGTGTGTGAGATATGTGCATGGTCGTATTCAATAGATCAATGTGCTATCAGTTCAGAGTCTGTACAGTATGTGAGCAACTAATAGAAGAATCAAAGTCAGTTTCAGAATTTATACAACTCCAACAACTGCAACCATCCAAATTTCAGTTGGTCAAATAATCAAAAAAATCAACAAAGTCAGTTTCAACCACAATAACAATTTTAGGCATAACCATCTCAGCAACAGTTTGCACCAAGACCACCTTACCCACCTAGATTTTCTCAGCAACAACAACATCATCCACCACATGTACCTCAGCAAGAGAATAAATCAGAGATGGAGGAGATGATGATGAAGTATATGGCAAATACCGAGGTGATGATTAAATGCCAAGCAGTGGCTATCAAAAATTTGGAAACTCAAATAGGACAGATGGCTAACATGCTTAACAACAGACCTCAGGGTTCATTGCCAAGTACAACTGAGGCTAATCCAAGAAGGGAAGGTAAGTAACAATGTCAGGCAATTACACTTCGGTCTAGGAAGCAAACTACAGAAAATCAGCATGGCGCACCCGCGCCACTTTTGCAAACGGAAACCGCGCGGTCATGAAATTTTTTTCTGAGGATAGTTTGAATAAAGAAGGTTCAGAACAGTAGGAAGTGAAGAAGAATAAAGAAGATTATTTTGAGAAGCCCGTGAAAAAGATACCAGTCATTCACCCTCATGTTCAATTTCCACAAAGATTACATAAGCAGAGGGAAGACAAACAGTTCAGTAAATTTTTGGAGGTCTTTAAAAAGCTATAGATTAACATACCTTTCGCTGAGGCATTGGAACAAATGCCTAGTTATGCAAAGCTTATGAAAGGTATATTGACAAGAAAGAGAAGGCTAAAAGATTTCGAGACAATAGCCTTAACTGAAGAATGTAGTGCAGTGCTTCAACGCAAGTTACCTCCAAAGTTGAAGGATCTGGGCAGCTTCACGATACCTTATACAATTGGAAAGATGAGCTTCAGAAAATGCTTGTGCGATCTTGGGGCAAGTATAAATTTGATGCCTTTGTCAGTGTTCAATCAATTGGGATTGTCGGCTCCAAGGTCGACAAATATTTCTATACAGCTAGCTAATAGGTCTATTACTTATCCACGAGGTATTGTGGAAGATGTACTGATGAAATTGGATAAATTCATCTTCTCGGCTGATTTCATCATATTGGACTATGAAGAGGATAGAAGTATTCCGATCATTCTTGGAAGGCCATTCCTAGCCACAAGAAGAGCCTTGATAGACGTACAAAAAAGGGAACTAACAATGCGAGTACATGATCAGGAAGTTACTTTCAATGTATTCAAAGGAATGAAATTTCCGACAGATGAAGAGGAATGCTTTAGGGTTGATTTGGTGAAAAAGTTACTAAATGATGAAATAGAGAACTTGGTGGTACGTGAACCTTTGAGAAATGCTATTGTGGGAAGTTCAGAAATAGAAGATGAGGAAACTGAAGAAATTGTTCAAATGCTTGACACAACTCCACAGTTCAGGAAGTTCAAGACTCTTGTTGAGCCATTAAAGAAAGCTGGAGAGTCATCAGTGAAATTAAAGCCATCTCTTGAAACACCTCCAGAACTTGAGTTGAAACCACTTCTAGACCATTTGAGGTATGCATTTTTAAATGAAAATTTAAAATTACCTGTGATTATTTCTTATGCACTAACATCTTTTCAGGAAGAAAAACTGCTAAGAGTTCTCAGATAGTTCAAGTCAGCAGTTGGGTGGACTATAACAGATATAAAAGGGATCATCCCATCTTTCTGTATGCACAAGATCTTACTTGAAGATGATAGCATGCCTTCAGTGGAACAATAAAGAAGACTTAATCCAATCATGAAGGAAGTGGTCAAGAAGGAAAGGTTGAAATGGCTAGATGCAGGCATTATATATCTGATTTTAGATAGCTCGTGGGTGAGGCCGGTACAGTGTGTACCAAAGAAAGGTGGTATGACTGTAGTCTCTAACGAAAATAATGAGTTGATTCCGAAGAGAACAGTGATGGTGTGGAGAGTCTGCATGGATTACCGCAGACTTAACAAAGCTACAAGGAAGGATCACTTCCCACTGCCATTTATTGATTAGATGTTGGACAGACTAGTAGGTCATGAGTTTTATTTCCTTCTGGACGGTTATTCAGGTTATAATCAGATTGTTATAGCTCCAAAAGACCAAGAAAAGAAAACCTTTACATGTCTGTATGGTACGTTCGCCTTTAGAAGGATGTCTTTTGGTCTGTACAATGCCCCAGCCACTTTTCAAAGATGTATGATGGCTATCTTTTTGGATATGGTGGAGCATAATGTGAAGGTGTTTATGGATGATTTTTCAGTATTTGGTGATTCTTTTGACTTGTGTCTGGAAAATTTAGTGATTGTTTTGAGAAGATGTGTTGAGACGAACTTGGTGTTGAATTGGGAAAAGTGTTATTTTATGGTACAAGAATGAATAATTCTAGGACATAAGGTATCGAAGAAAGGACTTGAGGTGGACAGAGCCAAATTAGAGACTATTGAGAATTTGTCGCCACCAACTTCAGTAAAAGGTGTTCGAAGTTTTCTAGGACATGCAGTCTTTTACTGCAGTTTCATTAAAGATTTCTCCAAGATAACAAAGCCACTTTGCAGCTTATTGGAGAAGGATGCACAGTTCAAGTTTAATGAGTATTGCGTGTCTGCATTTAAGCATTTGAAGAGGAGGTTAACTTCAGCACCAGTAATTATAGCACCAGATTGGGAACTACCATTCGAGTTGATGTGGGATGCCAGTGATTATATTGTGGGGGAAATTTTGGGCTCGAGAAGGGAAATGATTTTTCATGTGATATACTATGCTAGCAAGACCCTTACTGATGCTTAGTTAAACTATACCACCACAAAGAAGGAATTACTGGTAGTTATGTATGCTTTTGACAAGTTTCGAGCTTATCTAATTGGGATAAAGGTGATAGTGTACACGGATCATGCAAAAATTTGATATTTGGTGGCAAAGAAGGATGCAAAGCCTCATTTGATCAGGTGGATACTTCTGTTGCAGGAATTCGATTTGGAGATTAAGGACAGAAACGGAACTGAGAACCAAGTGGCGGACAACTTATCTCAATTGGAAAATTCGGGAAGGGAAGTATATGACAAGACTGTGATTAATGAGTCCTTTCCAAATGAACAATTATTTGTGGTGAAAGGGGAAGTGCCATGGTTTGCAGACTATGCAAACTACTTTGTGAGCAGGATGATCCCTTCTGACTGAGTTGGACATCAAAAGAAGAAATTTTTGCATGACATGAAGTGGTTTATATGGGATGAACCATTTTTGTTCAAACAATATACTAATCAGATGATAAGGAGATGTATACCATATAGTGAGACAGAGGGGATTTTGTAAGATAGTCATGCTTCATTATATGGAGGTCACTACGGTGAAGAGAGGACATCGGCCCGAGTGTTACAAGCTGGATTCTACTGGCCGCTAATTTTTAAGGATGCTCATAGTTTTGTCCAAAGATGTGAAAAATGTCAAAGAGTTGGGAATATATCTAAAAGGAATGAGATGCCATTGAACATGATCCTCGAGGTTGAAATTTTTTATGTTTGGGGGATAAATTTCATGGGCCCTTTCATTTCTTCATGTGGAAATCTATACATCTTGTTAGCAGTCGACTATGTTTCGAAGTGGTTGGAAGTGGTAGCTCTTCCAACTAATGATGCCAAGGTGGTCCTAAGATTTTTACAAAGAAGTATTTTTACAAGGTTTGGGACTCCAAGGGCTATCATTAGTGATGAAGGTAGTCATTTTTGTAATAGGCAGTTTACAGCTCTGTTAGCCAAGTATGGGGTAAATCATCGCATTGCTACAGCTTATCATCCTTAAACTAATGGCCAAACAGAGGTTTCAAATCTCGAAGTAAAGAGAATTTTGGAGAAAATCGTAAACCCCACAAGAAAGGATTGGTCATTAAAGCTTGATGATGATGTATGGGCATATAGGACTGCTTATAAGACTCCGTTGGGTATGTCACCTTTTCTAGCTGATTTATGGAAAGGCTTGTCACCTTCCCATGGAGCTGGAGCATAAGGCATATTGGGCAATTCGGAAGATCAATTTTGATTTGAAGGCTGCAAGTGAAAAACGCCTACTCCAACTCAATGAGTTGGATGAATTCAATTTACAGGCGTATGAAAACTCCAAGCTGTATAAAGAAAAGGTGAAGAAATGGCATGATCACAAGATTATAGAGAAAGTATTCGAGCCGAGATAAAGTGTTATGTTGTTTAATTCAAGGCTTAAACTCTTTCCTAGTAAGCTTAAATCAAGGTGGTCAGGGCCATTCATAGTGAAGACGATTTTTCCACATGGTGCAGTAGAAGTATTCGACAAATTCCCAGATAAGCCATTCAAAATGAATGGACAGCGGCTAAAGAATTATTTTGGTGGAGAGATTGACAGGCAGAAAGTCACCTCCATTCTTTCTTCAACATAATTGAGTCAAAGATAGTCAAGCTAATTGACTATAACTTAGCGCTTGATGGGAGGCACCCCATTATTTCTATCCTTACCTCTTGTTAATTATGTTTTAGATTGTATTTGATATTTCATTTTCATTATTAGTTTGTTTATAGCAAGGCAAGTGTGGTATGAGTTTTGTGGAACTGATTGTGTATATAGTGATTATTAGGAGTTGAATATAAAGCATTGAGTTGGGATAGTCATTTATGTATATTAACTAGTTGAAGCTTTGATTTTGGAGACTTGATTTCTAATAATGTTATTTATTGATTGCACAGGTGTATTGGAGATGATTCGTAGTTCTATTTGTATGTTTAAGATACAGATTAGTATGGTTGGATGCAGGGACGCGTGGCCGCGCAAGGAATTCAATGTAAAATGACGCGCCCGCGCCATATTTCTATTCAGCAAAGCCAATCGCACACTCGCGCCACTTTTCAGTTCAAAAATTGCGCGGCCGCGCCTGAGACCGGAGTTTGATTTTTTTTTTCAGTTTTAAAGACGTGTCTTTGCCCATTTCTTATATCAGTTACAATAGAATCGTGCGTATCCCTTTCTCTCCATAAACGCACGACTCCTCTCCCAACCATTCCATTTCAAATTTGTAAACTCCTCATCCCTCTACGATTATCTCGCATCCGTTTCCTACCCACGTTCAAATTCTTCAACTGATAAAGTTAGGGTTTTTAGAGGGTGCATGAAAAACAACATGTTTGGGGGTGTTCCATTAGTAAAGTTTTTCTTCTTCTTCTTCATCAGCATCATGGGACCAAAATGTGCTCTTTCTCACACTCCAGAGTCATCTTCTGCAAGTAGACAGAGTGGTGACAATGTTGATTTTTTCAAAGTTTGTCAGTCTTGATACCCAATTAGAGTATTACAGAATCGTGGCTAAATATTTTGGTAGAGAAAGAGGGTTCAAACCAGAGGCACAAGATGGGCAAATGAAAGACATGATCAAGGAAAGATGTTGGCATGGAGTCTGTTCTACACCCATAGTTGCACACATGGCCATTGTACGGGAGTTTTATGCAAATGCAAAGGAGACAATGAATGGATTTTCTTTTGTCATGGGGGTTCAAGTAGATTATCGCCCAAAAGAAATTTGTGGCGTCTTCAATTTACCTGACCCTCCAACTAGACGTATAAATTGGGTTGAGACGGAACGAATGGAAATAGACTTAGATGAGGTTGTCACTGATTTGTGTATACCGGGTACACAATGGACTTACAAGCTCGGCACTAATCAACCCAGGATCTTTCCGGCTTCAACTCTCAATCATTTTGCCAAGGCTTGGAATCTCTTTATCTGCGCAAAACTTATGCCATCATCCCATCAACATGAGATTACAACTGAGAGAACAATCATTCTTTGGGGGATTATTAAAGGGAAATACATTGACGTTGGTCTTCTCCTTAATCAGAACATGTTACGTTATATGTGGGTGAGCACTACAAGAATTATACCACATGCCTCCATTGTTACTCATTTATGTGCTCGAGCAGGAATTAGGTGGTCTGATGAACAGATGCAATTCCCAAGTCAGGATATCACTCACACTATGATAGCAAAATTTTAAGATTGGGCAGGAGGTACCCCGTACCCAAGGGGTAAGGGTTTCATCCTTCGTCCCACGTCATCTACACCATCACCACGGCCTTCAAGGACAAATGAAGCAGGCACGTCAACTCAAGCCATTGCTACTACTGATGATCAACATCTCTGAAGGTTAGAAATGAAGGTTGACGCTATGTATGACAACTTTGTAGAATTTGCCCAAAGTTTAACGCGGTCTCTAGCAGAAGCTTTTGCGCAGCAGGGAACCATGTTTGAGTGGCCTCAATTTGGAACAGCCATGCCATATCCGATGGATTCACCACCCGAAGAGGGTGGTACAGCTGATAACTAGGGGAGTTCCTTTAAACCCTTTACCTTCATTCATTGGGACAATGAATAGTTTAAGTTTGGGGGTATTGGGTAGCAGTGTAGTTGCATATAGTTCATTTTAGTTGCATATAGTTAATTTGCATATTTTTGCATGTTTAGTTAATTTTTGCATGTTTAATTGTTTAATATATGTTCAATTAATAATTGCAGAAAATTTTTCAGAAATTTTTTCTATTTTTAGTAGTTATTATATATTTTAGTATGCGTTTAGTTACATGTCCCAAATATTTAGCTTTATGGAGTTTTAGTCTAGCCAATGATGAAATAGAATTTTGAAGGATTTTTGAATTTAGTGGATAACATGAGCCTAGCTATAATGTTTTACATGATGTAAGCCATGTTTGTTGTTTAGATGCTTTCGGTTAGTACATACGTGTTCACATATGCTTGTTGGTATAAGAATCACGTGTTTTTATTGCTTAGTAGAAAATGCTGTTTTTAAAAATGTAATTGTGTAGAAAGTGAACTTAGGCTATGAAAACATTGATAATCAAGCTGTGGGAACACATGGGTATGCTTATTGTATATAAGAAACAGAAAAAGAGAAAAAGGAAAGAAAAATCTATCTTGGAACCTTCCTGAGTTGAATTATTGAATCCTTGGAAGGGGCGAGATGGAGCGTAAAATGCACTCTCTGTGTATAAAAAAATAGCAATAAACACCATGAGAAAGTGCGAAAATCGCCATCGTGAGTAAAAATAAAGCGTATTAAACCCATTGTTGAACCTTAGTTTGTTATGATGTGTTGGAGTAGTTTTTGTGCATTAGTATATATGGTTCTTGACTTAGACTTCAATTTTATTTTTTTAGCAGTATAACATGTCTAGTCTTTG